>OY288219.1:15997731-17322731 GCA_958449745.1 Ochropleura leucogaster
TAAGCCCACCCCGCACGGAACAATTATCTGTGTTAGCTACAGGTAGTTGTTTCGGGTCTGGCTGTTTGTGTATGTGAGTTTAAATGTTTTACAAACATTTAAACGCACGCCCAATACAGGAGAAATCCATGAGGGGGCCAAATTAAAAAAAAAATTGTTTGTTTAGTTTAAATCCTGCTGAATTTAAAAACATTTATCCCCAACCGATTGAACTATTTTACATGTACACGTTAAACTTGCAAGACAATGCATGGTTAGGTAAGTGACGTAACTCTTAAAAACCCAACAGGAGAAATTCCTAGTGTGGGGCAAAGTTTATTTGTTAAAAATAAGAAATTTTCTATTAGCTTATTCTAACTCGTCCGAAAGTCTGATAACCAGTCTTACCAAGGGGTATTTTATTAATACTGGTACTAAATGGGTAATGTAGGTCAGATCCGCAGAAGGTCCATCTAATATTTTAGCATTCAGCCCAATATAGTTCGGAAAAGGCTAAGCAGATTATGAAGATGATTTTAATCTGTATCAGCCATAACAAGAAATGCTAAAAAGACAGAATAAAATAAATATTTTTAAGGTGGCTTCTGTACAATACATGATTTTATTTTAAATTGCTTTTAATGCGTTTAGGGTCTTTTTAGACATCTCTTTGAGGTGCGCGTGAAGCGCGAACGCGCCGTAAACAACTGCAACTACGGTGGCCGGGAGTCGTCTCGCGGCGCCCGGCGCCCGGGGCGTCTCCCGCGGCGGCTGGGTTGCCTTGATGTTCTCTCCTCAAACGCCCGGCCACCTCCTTTGCTGGCATTACTGCCTTGCAGAAGGAGGTGACCGGTTCACATTCCCTCTCGCTCCGGACCATGGACTGAACCACGGACGGACGCGAGAGATCGCCGATCGCCTCGACGAGGGCACGGCGGTGCTCCGCCCAAGCTGAGCAGACCGCCACTGTGTGCTCCTACGTGTCCTAATTTTAGCCCCTTAAGGACAACGACGACGACGACGTTCCGGAGGTGACTGGGGTGGATCTGAGAGCGGCGGTGGGCAGGCTGAAAGCCAAAAACACCGCCCCGGGACCCGATGGCTTGCATGGCAAAGCCTGGGTCCTGGCCCTGGAGGCTCTCGGGCCCCGACTACTAGGGCTCCTAAGCGCATGCTTGGAGAGAGGCCAGTTCCCACTTCGTTGGAAGACGGGGAAGCTGGTCCTCATTCAGAAGCCGGGGCGCCCTGCGGACTCTCCGTCCGCATTCCGGCCCATTGTGCTGCTCGACGAGGTGGGCAAGCTCTTTGAAAGAGTAATTGCAAACCGCCTCGTCGGGCACCTTGTGGGGACGGGGCCGGATCTTGCGGATCACCAGTATGGTTTCCGCAAGGGGCGCTCGACGGTGGACGCCATCATGCGCGTGAGAGCCCTTACGACGGGGGCTGCAGTGTCCAGGGGTGGGGTTGTCGTGGCGGTGTCTCTCGACATCGCTAACGCGTTTAACACCATGCCCTGGGGCTGCATCAGGGAGGCACTCCAATACCACTGGATGCCGACCTATCTTCGTCGTGTGGTCGGGGCATATCTGACGGACAGGGCCGTCATATACCCCGGTCGCTCTGGAGAGTGGAACCGGCGAGAGATGTCGTGCGGTGTCCCACAGGGATCGGTCTTGGGGCCGCTCCTGTGGGACATCGGTTACGACTGGGTGCTGCGCGCCGACCTCCCCAGCGGCGTCAGTGTAGTTTGTTACGCTGACGACACGCTCGTCCTGGCTCAGGGGGGGTCGCACCAGGCGGCGGCCGACAATGTTACACGCGGGGTTGCGATAGTCGCGGAGAGGATCCGGCTACTGGGTCTCGAGGTGGCCTTGCACAAATCCGAGGCCATGGTTTTTCATGGCCGCGGAAACACGCCACCGTCGGGATCCCAGTTGACGATAGGAGGGGTTCGCATCGGCGTCGGGTCGACGATGAAGTACCTGGGAATCGTCCTCGACAGCCGGTGGAACTTCGTCGAACACTTCCGACGTTTGGCTCCCAAGCTCGAGCGGACGGGGGCGGCCAAACGCCTCCTGCCGTAGGCTCTATGCCGGAGTCGTGCGGTCCATGGCCCTTTACGGAGCCCCGGTATGGGCGCGTTCTTTAGGGCGGCGCGCCGCCCACTACCTGAACGCGCCGGTGGTGGCCATACGGCTCATCCGGGGCTACCGCACGATCTCCGGCGAGGCAGCAAGCCTCCTTGCCGGACTGCCACCGTGGGATCTGGAGGCGATAGTCCTCGCGCGCCTGTTTGAGTGGCGCGCGGAGGCACTACACCGGGGGGAAAACCCGCTGCCGCGGCAAGTTGTCGCTCGGCGGGCGGACCTCCGGTGCGATCTCATGGTGGCATGGAGAGAGCGACTGTCGCAACCCCGTGCAGGGCACGCCACAATAGTGGCGATAAGTCCCCTCTTTGAGGAGTGGCTGGAGAGGCGTCATGGCGTCCTCACCTACCGCCTGACGCAGGTCCTCACCGGACACGGAAGTTTCGGGAGGTTCCTGCACATCATCGGGCGGGAGGAAGCGCCCGGGTGTCACCATTGTGACGATCGCCCGGAGGACACGGTGGAGCACACAGTGGCGATCTGCCCGGCTTGGGCGGAGCACCGCCGTGCCCTCGTAGAGGCGATCGGCGGCGGCGATCTCTCGCGTCCGGCCCTGGTTCAGGCCATGGTCCGGAGCGAGAGGGAATGGGAAGCGGTCACCACCTTCTGCGAAGCAGTAATGCTAGCGAAGGAGGTGGCCGGGCGTTTGAGGGAGAGAACATCTGCCCAACCCAGCCGCCGCGGGAGACGCCCATGGCGCCGGGCGCCGCGAGATGACTTCCGGCCACCGTAGATGCGGGCCTGTGGGCGGTGAGCAATGGGTAGTTCACCGTCCGTCCGTCGATTGACGACAGGCCGTGTCGACGGCGCGTTCGTGTTTCACGCGCGCCTCAAAGAGAGTCAGCAAAGCAGAGGGGCTTGCCAGAGCCTCTGCCTGCCGGGGTTGCGGGTTGTTCGAAAGAGATACCGCGGCCTCGGAACGTAAAGGGCAAAAGAAGAAACATGGGTGGGTTTTAGTCAGTACAAGTCTGACATGCCCTCCCGCTCCGCCCAGAGCGGGGGAAGTCATTGGATGATTTCCCACCAGAAAAAAAAAAAAAAATAAGGCATACCGTTAAGAAGGATGGCAAAATATAAATGTTGGAGGTACTCCATTTAATAGAAAGCGTGAGGAACCCTGGACCAATAAAGATATTTGGTGTTTAGAAAATACCATAATTTACTACCTTTTAACTACTATTTGATACCAATCTTCAAATAGCGAGGAGCTCGTGGCTAAATAATAGCAGCCGCTCGGGTCGATCTTTAGGTTAAGCTGCGCTTGCCTAGGTTGGTCTGTGGATGGGTGACCACCCATTACATACCGAGTTTCCTCCGTGCCTCGGAAAGCACGTTAAGCTGTTGGTCCCGGCTGTCATTTGTAGATCTTTGACAGTCGTTACAGGTAGTCAGACTTTTCGGAACACTGAGTTCCGAAAAGTCTGACAACCAGTCTTACCAAGGGGTATCGCATTACCCAATACTAACTGGGTTGTGGAGGTCAGATAGGCAGTCGCTCCATGTAAAATACTGATATTCAGCTGCATCCGGTTAGACTGGAAGCCGACCCCAACATAGTTGGGAAAAGGCTAGGCAGATGGATGATACCTATCTTCAAATATTTAGTACCTCGACTGACAGCGATAAAACACGTAAAAAAGTGGTTAGACATTCTGACATCAGACCTGATGTCAGAATGTCTAACCACTTTTTTGCCTGGATCATTTTTTTTTCATACTTAGTTCTAGATAACTTATTTTTTTAGGTACAATCGAGGTATTAAATCGTCGAGGAACTACAAAACTTCCATGCGTAGATTTTTTCTGGAATGCCAAAAATATGTTGACGTACTAAAAAGGTAGTAAATATTACAAAGAGATAAATTTAACGAGCCTGTTGGTCTAGTGGTTAGTGGCCCTAACTGCTGAGCCGGAGGTCGTGGGTTCGATTCCCACCCAGGACAAACTTTGTGTGATGAGCATGATTGTTTGTTCTGTGTCTGGGTGTGATTTATCTATAATATGTATGTATTTATAAATTATATAAGTATGTATATCTGTTGTCTGGTTACCATAACACAAGCTCTGCTTAGCTTGGGATCAGATAGCCGTGTGTGAGCTGTCCCAAGATATTTATATTTAACTAGCTTTCGCCCGCGGCTTCGCCCGCGTTAAATTTGGGGTAACACAGTTCCCCTTGCGCCTTATTGATTTGTAATAGCAACGCTAAGTTTTCCCTTTTCTTCCCTCTTTCTCCCTCACATCCCACTTTTTTCAAAAAAATATTAGCCTATGTCCGTCTCCTGGTTCCCTACTGTCTCTGTACCAAAATTCATCCAAATCGGTTCAGCCATTAAAGCGTGAAGAGGTAACAAACAAACAAACTCACTTTCGCTTTTATAATATTAGTAAGGATTAGTTATTTTGTCTAGAACTATGAGAAAAAAATGGCCCTGACATCCTGATGTCAGAATGTCTGACCACTTTCTTTACATTAAATAGGTTATTTCCCTGACTTCCAGATGATTGACCAAAGTCCCGTGCTGTCCAAGCAGGAGAGGGAAGCGGTGATGAAAATTGTGATGAGCACGGTTGTGTCTTCCCTGAACAGTGATACGAACGTGAACGCCGCCGGTACGGCCGCAAACAATGTGGAAACAGTAAGATATTTCAAGCTTTTTATTAACAAATATTTGTATGACCTGCAGATACATTGTTTCGGGTCTGGCTGTTTGTGTATGTGAGTTTCAATGTTTGTAAACGCACCCACGATACAGGAGAAATCCATAGTGGGGGCGAAATAAAAAAAAATTGTTTGTTTAGTTTAAATCCTGCTGAATTTAAAAACAGTTATCCCCAACTGATTGAACTATTTTACATACGCGTTTAACTTGCAAGACAATGCATGGTTAGGTAAGTGACGTAACTCTTAAAAACCCAATAGATATTCCTAAAGATGGCGGACTCTTTTGTATACACTCCTACGTTATGATGGGTATCAATTATAAGGATTGCTGATAAGATTACGAAAAAAGTGTTCCGGGTCTGGCTGTTTGTGTATGTGTGAGTTAAATGTTTGTAAACGCACCCACGATACAGGAGAAACTCCTAGTGTAGAGCAACGTTTTTTTTTAGAAAAAAGAAATGTTCTATAAGCTTATCCTAACTCGTCCGAAAGTCTGACAACCAGTCTTACCAAGGGAAATTTTATTAATACTAATACTAAATGGGTAATGTAGGTCAGATCCGCAGAAGGTCCATTTAAAATATTAGCATTCAGCCCAATATAGTTCGGAAAAGGCTTAGCAGATGATGAAGATGATTTTAATCTGTATCAACCAGTGCAGTTAATTTTTTAACTTTATAAAATACTAGCTTTTGCCCCCGGCTTCGCTCGCGTTTCTTTCGGGGTAACACAGTTCCTCTTTCTTGATTTGCAGGTACCGGCTTATTGTAGTTTTTGCCCTAGAGCCTGATTTATTGTAATAGCAAAGGAAAGTTTTCCCGTTCCGTCCCTCTTTCTGCCTCATATCCCACTCTTTTTTAAAAAAATTAGCCTATGTCCGTCTCCTGGTTCCCAACTATCTCTGTACCAAAATCCATCAAAATCGGTTCGGCCATTAAAGCGTGAAGAGGTAACAAACAAACTCACTTTCGCTTTTAGAATATAAGTAAGGATTATTAGTGTAGATAAGTATAGATTTTGTGAACATAAATTATTATTTTTTATATGTGTACTAGCTTTTGCCCGCGGCTTCGCTCGCGTTAACTTCGGTAGCGCCTTATTGATTTGTAATAGCAACGCTAAGTTTTCCCGTTTCGTCCCTATTTCTCCCTCATATCCCACTCTTTTTATAAAAACATATCTTATGTCCGTCTCCTGGTTCCCAACTATCTCTGTACCAAAATCCATCAACATCGGATCGGCCATTAAAGCGTGAAGTGGTAAAAAACAAACTCACTTTCGCTTTTATAATATTTTTATAATATTACTAGCTTTTGCCCGCGGCTTCGCTCGCGTTAAATTCGGTAGCGCCTTATTGATTTGTAATAGCAACGCTAAATTTTCCCGTTTTGACCCTCTCTCTCCCTCATACCCCACTCTTTAAAAAAATAGCCTATGTCCGTCTCCTGGTTCCCAACTATCTCTGTACCAAAATTCAAAAAATGGGTTCGGCCATTAAAGCGTGAAGAGGTAACAAACAAACAAACAAACTCACTTTCACTTTTATAATATTAGTAAGGATTATTTAGTTTATATAATGGTTGATTTATTTAAATTCTAATTTTTTGTTTTTTTTTCTGGTGATTATGAGATAGTTTTGTGGTAATGGATGAGATACTTTCGACAACTTTCCACTCGCAGGTCTGCTGGAAGACATTCTAATGAAATAAGCAGTACTTGTGCTCTTTTGTCTTAATGTAATGTGATGTCAAGTATTTTTGTGTGCATAAATAAATAAATATTGTTCAATTTCAGCCCAATAAACCACCAAAGAAAAGGAAGACAAAAACGGATCCAAAAGTGGAGAAGCTGAAGAAAAAACTAGTTGGTGACAAGGCCAGAGTAGCGAAAACTCGTGAAGAATTGAAAAAAACTAGGTTGGCGGAGAAATTAGAGAAGGCCAAAAAAAGATTATCGGCAGAGCAGCTGAAGGTCACAGCGCTGAGTGAGAAATTAAATGTATCAAACGAACAATAAAGAAAAAAATAGGCGCAATTCACACCGAAATTACAGCGAAACGGCTGGCAATAGTAATGTCAAACTACTTTAAGCTTTACCTCCATATGAATGTGACCAGAATTATTTGACAGAGTCAGGTTGGAAGCGCAGCATGCGGAGCTGCAAGCAGACAAGGAACCCGATTCTTTCAAGCGACACTATGCATTTTCTTATAGAGATTAATCTTAGAAATAGTTTTAGTTTAGTTTTTTGTTAGAGTTTTGTTAAACCAGAGACCCTAGCACGAATGCGCGTTGTAAACGTAACGTAAAACGTTACTTTAAAATTTTAAAACACTCCCTTTTTTGGGTTGGTAAATCATCAGATAACTTCCACCGCTCTGCGCGGGGCGGGGGGTGTGTTAGACTTTTACTGACTAAAACCCACCCATGTTCCTTCTATTGCCCTTTGCGTTTGCTCTTTCAAACAATCTGCAACCCCGGCAGGCCGCAACCCCGGCTAGGAAAACACTCCCTTCACGAAACATATTTTGAGAACTTATTATGTCTATGTTTGTTGCAAATAATATGGACACTTCAGTTTCAGAATACCTAATTGCTGTTTCGATTTCAAATTCGACGTATCTCGTGCTAAGGTCTCTGATAGTAATAACAAGTTTTATAATGTTAGGTATAAAACAATAGAAACTTCAGTTGTGTCATATATGTATATACAAGGTGTAAGCAGAATTAACGCTCTTGTGATGTCTAAACAATTTTTGTTTCATGAGTTCTTGAAATTCGATCTTAAAATTAAAGGATTTTGAATAGGAACAGACGCGGTCAGCTGATCAATGATCAAATCAAATCATTTATTTCAATTATACCATTACAGGCACTTTTGAATGTCAAGAAACAAAATCTACAGTCCCGGTCACAAGGCATAATAACTTGTGAAAGTACTGCAGTTGCCCATTCCAAAGCGTTGATCTCTATGCAGAAGAATGGGCAAGAAACTCCATGGATCCAAAAAAATAAGAAAAATATAATATTAATATGTATCTCAAAAGGAAGGAAGTTATGAATTTCCAATAGTCATAGAACAACAGCAGTCATTCAGTTACATGGTCTAAGAGACCATCCGGGAGATAATGCGCGTATTTTAATACATCTTGAATCGGTGAGAAACAAACTAAGCAGATCTTGTCACGAATCTTCCAAAAAATATACTAAGAATCATGAACAGGATCAATACTAAACAGAAAAGTGCTCCTGGTAGAAGAAAAAGTCATAGAGAGTGTTATATTAGGTTTATTTTTTATAAACACATGGGTGCTTAATTTATGGCATTCAGGGATAATTCTATTATTTTATTTTATAATATTTGATAGGTACAACTAAGGGTAATAAAATATTTAATGGAGATAGACGGGACCAGTCAAATAAAATCGTAATCCAATACTTGTTACCACTTGGTAACAAGTCGTTCAGTCTAGTGTTACACGCCCGCTTATCAGGCAGGACATATGTCAAAATCAAAATCCAAATTTTTGTATGAAAATATTCCTAATGTCCGTTCTATTCTTTTTAAATCTCTTAGAGAACCACCAGAGAACCATATTGTAATGAATTAAAAACATTATTTTCAAGCTTTCTAGGCTTCTGACTATATTCACACTGTTGCTTATACCCGCGCTAATGCTAACTTAACTTAAAATCAACAGCCGCAGTCGTAATAAGGACTTCAACACACTTACGCCCGGTTCCATCATCATTTTCCTGCCCTTGTCCCATTCTATTTAGGGTCGTCGCAACACGTTTTCTTCTTCCATTCTCCCCTATCAGACGTCACGGCATCATTTACTCCTTTCTCCTGCATATCATTCCTTACACAATTCACCCATCTTTTCTTTGGCTTTCCTCTCGCTCTCCATCCATCAACATTCAGATCCATCACTCTTTTTAGTCACATGTGCCTCTACTAACGAACGTTTAACGTAACGAATCGTTTTTTTTTATTATTGGAACCGGACGTTACTGATACTGAGACTATGTTTTGCCGTGACTTTGACGTGGCAAAAGACTAGACTACACGGATTTGTCTGCATCCGATAATGTTTTACCATCCACGCGTATTCGCCAGTCACCCAGGGGCCATGACGTTTTCAACAGCGTTTAAACATCGGGAGCTCCCGGTAAAAAAACGGCTAGTGTTCCGTACTAACTTGCTATAATAAATGGCGATATCTTTAAGACTGCGTAGATGTAGAGGGTTGGACCATAGACTTGATTGAGTATTTTTGGTATTAATTTCAACTCGATACCTCCACGCGTTTTGGAGTTAAAGGGTTTTCACAGACGGACAACAAAATGATCCAATAAGGGTTCCGTTTTTCCTTTTGCAGTACCGAACCCCAAAAACAAACCACGTAATATATTCCATCAACTTAAGATACAGTGTTAATATGATAACATCCTTAATATTATAAAGGTTTCGCTTTTATAATATTAAATGTGAGTTTGTTTGTTTATTTGTTTGTTACGTGTTTTCGCTGAAACGGCTGAACCGATTTTGATGAATTTTGGTACAAAGATAGTTAAGACCCCGTTTTTTTGGTAAAAACAGAGAAATGAGGGAGAAAGAGGGAAGAAAAGAGAAAACTTAGCATTGCTATTACAATAAATAAGGCGCTTAGGGCAAAAACTACAAGTAGTGTGTTACCCCGAATTAAACGCGAGCGAAGCCGCGGGCATAAGCTAGTAAATAATAATTTAGCCCATAGTACTGTTGATAGATTACCAATAGTGTAAGAATTTTAGAAATTGCACCAGTAGTTCGAATATTACCGCCTACACACAAACGTACAAATTGTACCTCTCTTTAATATTAAGTATAGATTTAACGTTTTTGATGTAAGTGTAATTATTTTGTTCACTGTACTACACTTTATGTACATCAAGTGATTAACCATTTACTCGCTTTGTGCCGTAATTGACAATTTACAATGTGTCTGTGTGTACGTACAACGTGTCTCAATATTTCTGTAACTGGAATGTTCCCAAGTCTAGATAAAAAAAAATATCACAATGACACGAAGAACCAGTGCCTTTTGGCTTTGTTAAGGGTACAAAACGATGGGAACGTAATGTTTAAACATAAATATCACGTGTCACTATATTCGTCCACACATCTACGAAACTACTGCACCGATTTCAATTAAACATTGGTTGGTTCTAGATTGAGAGGTAAGATGGGATCCGATAGGTGGCGCTGTACGAAGCAAGAGCGAGTCGCTATAAGAAAGTAAACAATAAGATTAAATGTACTGTATACACAAGTTTAACAATATTTTTTACTCTATTTTTTATGTTTCTTTTATACTAATAAAATTTTAACAAATTTTGTGTTTTTATTTTGTTAGGACTAGTCACCCTGCACCACTCCCTACAAGACAAATTTACAAAAATTGACAAGCTGTTAAAATTATATATAGATAATGCTACTTTTTTTGCGGATGGGAAATCATCAAATAACTTCCCCCGCTCTAGGGGGGAGTGTCAGACTTGTACTGACTAAAGCCCACCCATGTTCTATTTATTGCAATAACCCGCAACCTCGGCAGGCAGTGTCCCTGGCAGGCCCCTCTGCTTTGCTACATCTCAGAGGCGCGCGTTTAACACTAACGCGCCGTCGCCACGGCCACCCATTACTCACCGTCCACAGGCCCGCGGCGCCCGACACCCGCAGGGCGTCTCCCGTGGCGTCTGGGTTGGTTTGAGGTTCTCTCCCTCAAACGCCCGACCACCTGCTTCGCTAGTATAACTGCTTTGCAGAAGCAGGTGACGGCGCCCCTTTCACTCTCGCTCCGGACCATGCACTGAACCAGGGGCTGGACACTGGAAATTGCCGCCGCCTATCGTCTCTACTAGGACACCGCGGTGCTCCGCCCAAGTCTAATATGTCCTGCGGGCATATTCATGCTACTTGGTAAACGAACCCTTCACGAAGACTTCAACCATGCACTCCGTACAATGGTCGTTGTCGACGACACATCAACCTATAAAAAAACAGTTTTTCCTTATCTCTCAACTACAAATCACACTCAAAGCATTTATTTCTATTAGACCATTACAGGCACTTTTGAATGTCAAGAAACAAAATTCCCCGTAGCTTTTGTTCTACGAGTTCCTGAAAATAAGTGAACTTTCTATAATCCATAGGAACTGACTCGATCAAAGGCGAGCAAAAATTCACGGTCCAAGAGACTACGTAGGTCCTACGTATTAATATTATGTTACAAACCCCGTCAAGTGTTAAACACGATAAAGCAAATAAAACGCAATTTGTTATTTAATAATATCTATTACGTGCTATTACTAATGCTTTGTTAACAAGTTGTTACTTGTTAGTCTCTAAAGTAGAGACCTTGTTGACAAAACACCATAAATTGAAAAAAATCGAAAGTGAGTTTTGTTTGTTTATTTGTTACGTCTTCACGGCTTAACCGATTTTTGATAAATTTTGGTACAGAGATAGTTGGGACCCTGGAAACTGACATAGGCTAATTGTTTCGTTTAAAATAGCGAGAAATGAGGGAGCAAGAGGTTAAAAGAGGGAAAATTTAGCATTGCTATTACAATAAATAAGGCGCAAGGGCAAAAACTACAAGTAGCAGGTACCTGTAAATCAGAAAAGGGAAACTGTGTTACCCCGAATTTAACGCGAGCGAATCCGCGGGCAAAAGCTAGTAATATTATACAAGCGAAAGTGAGTTTGTTTTGTTTGTTTGTTATGTCTTCGCGCCTAAATGGCTACACCGATTTTGATGAATTTTGGTACAGAGATAGTTGAGACCCTGAAGACGGATATAGGCTATTATATCTTGTTAGATCTTCTAAGTGTGCCATACTATATGTATGTTCCTCTTTACTGCTTTCGGTATCGGCGACCCATTTAAGCTATTTCCTTGCTGTGTTTGTCCATAATATGTTAATGATAAGACCGATTAACGACAATGATGATGTAAAGATTAACCTAAGGCCTCCTAGGTAACTCTGTCCTGTCGACGTTGCGTTGGTGTTCCACGCGCGCCTCAAAGAGATGTCAGCAAAGCAGAAGGGCCTGCCACGGCCACGGCCGGGGTCGCGGGTTGTTCTCAAGAGATACCGTGGCCCCGGAACATAAAAGGTATTAACATGGGAAGATTTTAGTCAGTAAAAAGCTGATACTCCCTCCCCCTGCTCCACCTAGAGCAGGGAAAGTCATTTGATGTTTTCGCATCGGTAAATAAAAGTCCTTAAGTAAACAGAAGAAAATCCACATAACGCCAGTGTCTAAATCATCATAACTCCAGGAAAATAATCCAAAAGTATAATCTTGCTCGACCTGAACCGAACCCAGGGCTCAGTAGTAATGCTGGTGCATTATACCAGCTCGCAAACTCTTGTGATTCACAGATATTATCTAATCTACATATAAGTGTAATTGAGTTTATCAGGGTAGGTAGGTAGTACAATTTGCATAAAGTAGCATAGACGACTAGTTATTTCCGTTATCGAAGACAGAAGACGTCCCACATTTTATTTTGCACCGTAAGTTTTTTTTTTTTGATTAAAAACATTGCCCCACACTAGAAAGTCCTGTATCGTGAGTACGTTTACAAACATTGAAACCATGTACCTACTGTATTACATAAACCAACTTATTTATCATATCACTCACTATATCTGTGATATCACTACATAGTATAAAACAAAATCGCTGTCTGTCTATTGCTAGGTTGTATGTATGCTTAAATCTTTAAAACTTTGCAACGGATGTTGATGCGGTTTTTTTAATGGATAGAGTGATTCAAGAGGAAGGTTTATATGTATAATACTTCACGCTATGATTCTTAGGAGGTGAGCAGCGGGATAAACAAATTGCCCGAATGCGTGAACTTAAAAATAGAAAATCAAATACCAGCTTTATTTTGTTTCTAATTTTTGCCCCACTCGAGGGATGTCTCTTGTGACGTAGGGGCGTTGACAAACATTTAAACTCATATACACAAACAGCCAGACCCGAAACAACTATCTGTAGGTCATACAAATATGTGTTCACGGGGATCGAACCCACGACACGCAGCGCATCCGTCCATTAGTCACTGCGCCAACAGTGTCGTGTGTGCGTTCGCGCAGCGGAATGTTGTTGAATTTAAAGATTTTAATTATGCAGATATTTAGTGTATGACGTCGTGTAATTGTGTAAGGTAAAAAAAAATGTGCATGCAGCCATTGTGGAGAAATTCACCAAAAACTGATTCCGCTGCGCGAACGTTCTCCCAGCGGAACTTTTTTGAAATATAGACTTTAGAAGAAAACTGATGTGTCTAAAAATTTGTGTGTATTTGTGTGTAATTGTGTATGTATGAATAAAATTAGTGCATGCATAAACTTCGGAGATATTCAAGTTTCCGCTGCGCGAACGTTTGGCCATTAGCTAGTTTTCATATAAAGCGCTTACATAAAGAGCTGTAGTTTTTTACATATATTGTTTTGAATTGTGTATATTTGTGTAAAAAACAGATTAAGAGAACAGAAAATATAAACGTCAAAAACGCTTATTAGGTCGTAGTTCTTAAAGTCTGCACTTTCCAATTTTCACGTTTATACAAACCTTGTAAGTGTCTGCAACATGTTGCCAAGTATCAATGATGTTCCGTTAGTAATTAAAGAGTTATAGGACAATTTACCATGAATAGATCACTGTTTACAAAACAGTCAAATATCACGACATTCTAAAGTAATTACATGGTAAAATGTATGACCAATAATTAGTGTATTCATTCAACTATTCACATGCAAATTTCGTGTCATTAAATTCAGTAATTAAAGAAAAACAATTCAAATACTGACGAAGCCTCGAAAACCTACATAACCCGACCAACTTCGGATGGCTACAAACGTTCTTAACCTTCCAATATAGTATTTATTAATTTGGTACAGTTGCGTACACAAGCGTTAGGAAAAAATAAAACAATTGCATTTCTTGAATGAAAAATATTTTTGTTGATAACTCTCGGTCAGAAGACTATATTCTTGAAATTACGTCTCTAAATTTACAAAAAACTATTCGATTTATGCAGAATAGTCAATGGAAAAGACGAAGTGGCCCAGTTGTCCGAACCACTTTTGCAAGAAGTCAGTATGCATTCCAATCAGCCTACAATTATAAACAAATATTTGCATATTTCGTTACATTAACGCCGCGCACTCGGAGTACTTAAACTTCAAATTGTAGTTTTCCGTCACACTAAAATTAAAATTATAAAGGGATAACAACAACTGCGATCTAATTCAGAATTACTTTATAAAGTTATTAATTATTATTTTTTAAATACATGTAGCGTTTTATATCAGCTATTTCACTTAGTACTTTATTTATTTCTTTATTAGTTTCGGGTAGTCCCTTCAACTTCGCGAGGTCAAATTTAAAGCCACTTCTTGCGCAACTCTTTCCTGGCGGTTGACATCGCAGTTGGAATGTATCATATCTATTATAATCTATTCTATTTCTGCCACATCTATCTCCTGTACATCGCAGAACATTGGAATTATCTCTGCTCCTACCACATCTGTTTCCTATGCACAGCAGTTTATTGGAATTAACTTTGTTATAATCCCCTCTATCTCCGCCGCAATTGTTTCCTATACATATAAGATTATTCGTAACACCTATGTTATAATCTTCACTGTTGATACCACACCTGTTTCCTGTGCATAGCAGCTTATTGGAATAATCTTTGTTAAAGAGTCCTTTGTCTCTACCACATCTATTGCCTACACATATCCAATTATTTTTATCGTTTCTGTTATAATTTTCCCTGTTCCTACCACATTGGTTTCCGGTGCATATCAGCTTATTAGAATCATCTCGGTTATCATCTCCTCTGTTCATGCCACATCTATTTCCAGTACACCGCAGATTATTTGCGTGGTCTCTATCATAATCTCCTCTATCCCTGCTACATCTATTTCCATTACAGCGTAGGTTGTCTTTTCCTTTTCTACTTCTATCGCATCTGTTTCCACTACAAGACACGTCGCTGCTTATTACACGTAGATCATCTCTCCCATTTGTGTTACGATCATCATTTAGACTGCATCTATTTTCAAGGCACCTTAAATAATCCCTCACGCTTCTGCTGGAATCTGTTCTGTCCTTAATCTTACTGTATGTTCTACCTAAAGGTAACCGGCGTATGTTTGTATCTTTTTGATTTTCTCCCCTAACGTTTTTATATCTACTGTAATAGGAACCTACATTTACGTAATTCTTCATAGGTTCAATCCCTGTTTTTGATAATTCATCGACATTAACGTATTCGTTATGACCGTTTATTATCATATTTCTTAAGAAGTTTACTTTATGACATTTTGAATACTTGTCACATTTCGTGGCGTTTAAAAAATTTGGTTTAGAAACACCTAGTAAATATGGTTCATAATCTGGCTCTTCATAATCTGGCTGAGAATAAATATTTTCATCTACAGGGATGTCGTTTTGACGCCAAGAATTATACTCAACCTTACATTTAGTATCAGGTTCAGGCTCTTCAGAGTCATAATATTGAGACTCAGCAGAACTATCCACACGCTTACGTTCAGTATTAGGGTCAGGCTCAGGTTGGGCTTCTGAATATATATTATAATCGTCTTTATTATTCTGTTGTCTAAGAAGCTCACTAGATGCTTCATACTCTAGTGAATCATCACTATGATGAGAAATGTGAACTGTATCTTCATGAGGAGTCATGCGTTCATCTTCGTGGTGGCTGAGGTCTATGTCGTAGTTACCGTGGTGATTTAACAGATCTTTCAACAAATCGATTTGTAGTGAACCGCCTATCTTGTTACCTGGCTTTCCATTTGTAAAAGTTACTAATACAAAAAGAAAAATATATGAGATTTTAACGGTCATAGCTTGCGGGTTAGCTTGATACCATGTTGTATTCCAGTCAAATGGTTCGATGATAGTAACCGTTAAATGATAATTTGTATCGGTTTTTGGAAATGTAGCTATAATTGATTAGAACAAGTCAAAAAGATGGTGGTTTAATCCAGCGTGAGATTGGAAACGAAGACATGTGATATACTTAAATACTGTGGCGTTTGAGATGAGTTGGATACAGTTGATTAGGTATTAATTAAAAATATGCGATAAGATACATTGATACATATATACATTGATACACATGATACATTACACTGATTACATATTCTGATTAATGTGTGTTTCTTTGCACCTATTTCTTTTTCTACTTGAATAATTGACACTCGAGGATGCGGTTAAAAAAGACATCATTCAGCGTCAGTTTCGGGATGATCCCCTTTTTATTTTGTTGCGGATTGAAAATCAACAAATAGGCGGGGGGGGGGGAGTATTAGACTTGTACCTACTGACTAAAACCCAGTCATGTTCCTTCGGATTGGTGTAGGTGTAGGCATCAAAATGAATGCTATCGCGCTAGAGGCGTTCGTGTAGAGTTAGGTGTTCAGAAATGTCGGATGTCAAACTGTTCGCGATTTTTAAAACGTATTTGAATAATAATTCACGGTTGTGGTCGAGAATAATTCAAGATTCCCAATTACTTGTGACTTGGAGATAGTAAATAAAAAGTTTAGGGTCTAAATTTTTTGTACTTCAAGGAAAAATGTTTTTAAACGTTTCGTATTGGCTAGTATGGGCAATATTGTGCATGTTTTAGCTCCGCGTTCTACCGGGAACGCTGTTTTAAATTGCATACTAAAAATAAATAATCAGGAAAGAGATAGATTAGAGACTTACAGGAGTAAGTACCTGACCATCCATTTTTAATATCTCGTTTGAGTATTATCTAGTTTGAGTACTAGAAGCGATCGATCGCTTCTAGTACTCAAACTGCCATATTATCGTCTAAAACAAACTTAATGGTGCTCATATTCACAATAAACAAAAAAAAACTAATAAATATTTACTAAATTAAATTAATGAGGTCATAATGATATCATGAAATGTCATAAATTAAAATAATAATTAAAAAAATCCTTTCTTAATATTAAAAAAAGCGAAAGTGAGTTTGTTTGTTTGTTTGTTACGTGTTCACGCCTAAATGGCCGAACCGATTTTGATGAATTTTGGTACAAAGACAGTTGGGAAAAAAAGTGAGAAAATGGGGAGACAGAGGACGAAAATATCGATTTTGTCGAAAATTTATTCGATTATTAAAGTGAAAGTTTGTGAGGATGTAAGTATGTTAGTGTGTTTGTTGCTCTTTCACGTAAAATCTACTGAATGGATTTTGATGAAACTTCACAATAATATAGCTTACATATCAGGCTACATACAATTCCTAAAGATATATTGTATATTCTATGATATCACCACGTATTATATTGAACGCTTGGTACTGAAATTATGTAGAGATGCTCCATTTACATTCTGTCTATGTGCACTTAGGTTTCTATTTATTATACTATGCCTACTCGTCATCTGCTTAGCCTTTTCCCAACTATGTTGGGGTCGGCTTCCAGTCTTACCGGATGCAGCTGAATACCAGTATTTTACATGGAGCGACTGCCTATCTGACCTCCACAATCCAGTTAGTACTGGGTAATGCGATACCCCTTGGTAAGACTGGCTGTCAGAATTTCCTAACACTGACTACCTGTAACGACTGTCAAAGGTCTACAAATGACAGCCGGGACCAACGGCTTAACGTGCTTTCCGAGGCACGGAACAAACTTGGTATGTTAAGGGTGGTCACCCATCCACAGACCAACCTAGGCAAGCGGGGCTTAACCTAAAGGTCGACCCGAGCGGCTGCTATTATTTAGCCACGAGCTCCTCCATACTATGCCGACTGTAGGTTTTTTTTTTTATATTTCTGCGTATTCTTATAATACGTACGTGTTATAGTACGTGCTATCTATAAGGAAAGACCGGAACAATACAAAAAATAAAGGTCAATAATCTCTTAATTTTATAATCTTATTAAATGATACAAACGAATTAGGTACGCACGAAGCACGTCACCCGAAGATAACAATGCGATATTCTATATTATATTCTGAATGTAGGTATGTGTTATGTGGTCATGTAAAATGATAAAATTAATAAAATTGTAAACACAACAATCTAACCTTAATATTTCTGCACTCAAATGTGGATCCAGGATGGGTAGGCATCCGGGGCGACTTTCTATTGAGCACCCTCAAAATAAAACGACAAATACTGAACGCGCTTGCGTGAATTTATTTTGCTAAAATATTCTATGATATCAAAATTAACTTTTCGGTCTTTTTCAATGGACAATATGGAAAGACTGGTAATAGGTCGCGTTTGGGTCATTGTAGATCTTAAGTAAGATTTTATAATTTTGAGAAACTTCTTTTACAAGAAGTCACTTGTTGTCACACCATGCTTAAAAAATATATGGCAAGAGTGTATAAATTGCTGCATCTCTTGTATCGACGTTTTCTTTGGTGCTGCTGGCGTCACACATGTCTTCGAGTGTTTATCAAATTATTCTTTAGTGATTTAACAGCATCGTGTGCTCCATTTAGTCTCTACTAGACTTTTGCCCCCATACGCCTGCAATTTTTATTAGAAATTCTGATCAATGTGTGGATGACGAAAAGAACTAGTTAATTCTTTTCTACTGTTCCGAAATATGTTACACCTAAAATACCATTCCCGGAACAGGCACCCCACATAGTACAAGGCATCAATAACGCTTTCAGTTTGTGTTCTTTAATTTTTGCTTGTACACCACCAGGTTGCAGCTTTATGCCCGATAAGTTTGACTGCAGTCTTTCCAGCTATAGGGAAGTAAAAATTATTCCTTTAATGCAACTTGATCGCCTTCAATATGAACATATCTGATAACATAACACATGTGATATGACTGGAGTACTATCGAAAATAATTCCGGAATATTGAACTCATTTTCAATGTCTTTGGACACTACCCATTTACTTTTCGTACCTATATGGATAAAATATACAATTACTAGGTCATATTTGGAAAAACCCTCTACTGTCTGGCGTGCCAGGCAGACAAAATATTATTTCTCTCTTGGAAATAATCGATAAAAAATTATGTGATATATAGAGTAGTAGTTAGTTAGATTAGGGTATGATGACGCTGACATGCCTTTGTAAGGTAAAAGCCTCGAAATAAATACAGATAAAAATTTATAAATACTTGTTGATATTAAATATATTCGTAATGCGATAAGAATAGTTTTTTCATTTTATTTTTCATTTACCTTGTTGTGTTTTCAGATGGCTGAATCGAAACATTCTTTGATTGAGCAACTTGCACATTGTATGGAATCAATTAAATTTGGTAATCATCAACCTACTGATCAGAAAATCTTCACGGAGACAGTAAGTATCCATGTTAAAAAGACCTTCTGCCCTACCATGACGTCTTGAGACAGAACTTATTCCACTGAGGAATAAGTACTGCTTTAAGATGTCATGGTAACTCTTCTTGTCTTCTCTTTCTTGCTCTGGGCAAAGATCTTCCTCCATTCTTTCCACCATAAGGTGGAAGGAATGTAGTATGAGTATCATATATATCAGTTTTTCTTCTTTCATCGTCCCCTCTTCGCGCTATCATTTAATATTTCTAGTCTTTCACATATCGCACACTTAGTTAAAGACTAGCTCAACTGTAAATACCACTTTTGTTCAGGAATTGAAAAAAAACGTTTTATTTCATTTATATTTAGTATATTGAAACATACTTATAGGTTTCTGTGTATAATTTTACGCAGATAATTATTGTGATACTAGTTTTCCATCAAATACCACTAATACTTTATTATTGCGATTTGCGCGATATATTTCCTCTCCCTCTTCGTTCATTAAATATTTCAGCAGTAAATGAACAAATATTCTCGTTATTTTCAGCTGAATGACCCTGATCTGCAACGTTTGCTTGGCGCGGAGCATGGCGATCTAGACGTAGAAATATTTCGATACCTAGCCTATAGAAAAGCAAACACTGGCAATATTAGTAACTTAATCAACTTCGGTTTACTCTCGAAAAAGGTAAGGATTGAACTTTTGTATAGCTTATTAGCAGCTCAGTGTATTTCTTTAGTCATAAGCGCGGCTGCTCATTCCGAGGTCCTACGTTCCATTCCCAGGTCAGACAGTGTAATTATGATTTCAAGAATTTCTCATTAACAACCACAGCGTTTAGATTTGTGCCCAGTTGATGGCAAGCACTACCAATTACTTGGGAATCCTTACTAATATTATAAAACCGAAAGCGAGTTTGTTTGTTTGTTACGTTTTCACGCCTAAATGGCGGAAACAATTTTGTTGAATTTTGGTATAGAGATAGTTGGGACCCTGGAGACGGACATAGGCTAAAATAAAGTGGAACAAGGTGGAGAAAGAGGAAAAAAAGGGACGAGAAAGATTTTTTTTTCATCACGTGGGTTGAAGTTAGCATTAGCCCAAAGTAACTATGACACGCGGACGAAGTCGCGGGCGGAAGCTAGTTATACCTACATAATTGGCGAAATGGGGGTGTAACAGAAAATGAGTTTTTGACCGGTGTCTCCGAATATCTGTTTTATAACTAGCGACCGTGACTTCGTTGGCGTAGCCCGAGGGAACATAATACCGGGATGAAAAGTATGGCCTATATGTTTATCTAAGTTATCATGTACACTAACTGCGTAAGAAATATCTTCATAATCCGTTCTAAAGTTTTGCGTGGAAAAGACATATCCATACATTCCCATAAATTTGCGCAATTATAGTGTTAGTAGGATTACTTTCAACAGATTTTGGTAATAAATTCAAGGATTTTAATTGCTTTTTCACGGAAGTACTTAACTATATTTTTATTAAGAAAAAGGTAATGCTTTTTCTAGTAATGGGTAAGTGCGCCGTCCGTCTGGCTAGTGACAGGCCGTGTGGACGGCGCGTTAGTGTTCCACGCGCGAGCTAATTGTAGCAGGGTTACTACACTTAACTAGTTTAGTGTAGTATAATAACCCTGCTGCAATTAACTCGCGCCTCAAAAAAGATGTCAGCAAGGCAGATTGGCCTGGGTTGCGGGGTGTTCGAAAGAGATACCGTGGCCCCGGAACTTAAAGAACAAAAGAAGAAACATGGTTGGGTTTTAGAAAGTAAAAGTCTGACACTCCCCCCCGCTTTGCCCAAAGCCGAAGTTATTTGATAATTTTAACTTGGTTGACGGCTGCATGAAGTTTACTCTTTGTATAATATGCTCCCTTGTTTGTTCTCAGGATGAAAAATCGGCACATTTTAAAAATATACTCAGATCACATCGACTGACACAGAGAATAGATAACAAAACTAACCTCATAGTAAAAAGGAATAAACTATTAGAGAACGATATTAAACAGTTAAAGGATATAATGGCGGAGAAAAATGCTGAAATAGACGAAAATATAAAAATGATCCAGAAAAATATAACTATGGAAAAAGATAAAATTATGAAAAATATTACTGCGCTCAAAGAAAGAGAAAAGCAAATGATTTGTTTAATGGACAAGGAGACTAAACAGCTGAAAGCAGATGAAGCACGAGCAAAAGCCGAGGTGGAGACAAAAATTCAAGAAATGAAAAAAACACTGACCTTAACCAAAAATGAAACCTTAAGAAATATTCAACGTATGAAAGAAATCGAAGTTGAAAGAAAAAAGAAATGTGATGAGAAAATTCAAAAATATAAAAACGTAGCGGAACAATACAAACGTAATATGGAATTAAAATATATTGAGAATAAAAGGGAAATTGAAGCTAAACGAACAGAAATGAATACATTACTTATTCAGGAGAAAATGAAAAAGGAGGAAAATATTAAAATCAAGCAAGACAAGTTAGCTAGAGAGGATGAAAAAATTAAAAAGCTCATTGAAAATATTCAACGTCAGGAGACAGAAAAGATAAGAGAATTGGAAGCCGAACATAAAATATTGAACGAAAGATACACCCAGGAGAAAAAAAATATTGAAAAGAATATTCAAGCTATGAAACACACGTTATCAGTTCTGGAAACAGAATTTATGAATAACAATAATAATTTACGGCGGCAAGAGGCTAAAACACGAAACGAAATTGACACGAAACTTAAAAGAAATAACGAAATCCAAGCCCATAATCCAAGCGACATGGGAAAGAATAATGAACCAACGCATATCGAGAGGGCAAAGAAGAGAAGACAAATCGATGAAGAACAATTCCACAGGAGCACCAAAAACCATCAATATGAGGCTAAGAAATCCAGAAAATCGGAAAATGCATTTCAAGACGTTAAGGTTGAAAAGAAAGACAATATTGAGTCACGGCGAAAAAGATTGGCTTTGTGTAAACGCGATGCACCAGTTTACAAGATACCATTGCTTCACACGCAATTACAGAGTCAAATGATACACGAGGCCTTGCCACCGGGTCAAGGAGTACGTCGGCAAGATTTCCAAGCTCATCGACCAGCAATAATATCAGAACACCAGAGACGCTAGTCCCAATGGAGCCATCAAAGGGCTTAGCTTTTGCCCGCGTCTTATGCCACCTTTTTGGTGAAGTTTTCTCATGAAGACAATGTTTTAAACATTGTTAGGTGACACTGCTTTCCGGGTTGCTACGTGTTGACGATGGGGCGCTCTTGGTCCACATCGCCGTGCCTACGTAGTAATTTAAGAAATCGCCATGCGTTTGGTCGACTCTTCTCGTGACCAAGGCTGGCCTGATTTTTGCCCAAAGAATTAGTATTGCCATCCAACGTAGTAATGCTGGCAGCTTTCCGGGCACTTTTCCTGTTGTCAGCAATGCGGACGATTTTTTTGACGCTCTGTATATTATATTTACCATTTTTATACTTGTACATATTGTCTATTTGTAGTTTGTAAATAATAGTTGTTATAGATAAAATGAATTGGATAGTTTTGTGCCGTTTTGGGTCGAAATACCGAAATGCGCGCTTTCTTTTACAAACTCGCCGACTGATCGACTCTTCTCGTGACCAGACGGCTGGCTTTTATTTTGCCCAAAGAATTAGTATTGCCATCCAACGCCGTAATGCTGCCAGCCGTAGCTGTAATTATTTTACCATTTTTATACTTGTACATATTTTCATTTTGTTTTTTTTTTATATTTTTACATATTTCTTATAAAACAAAAAACATTAAAAAATAGTGGTCCACCAGCATCGAGAACAGCGTCAGAGCTATAGGTGTTCAGGGCTCTTGAGAGAGGAACCTCCTAACAATACGCGCCATGTCTTGAAGCACCTACTCTTTTCTAAATCAAGTCTCGGCACAATGACATATTCACGTGCCACATGTCGACAACCTATTATCTTTCTCTGCTTTCACGCGGCTCTGTACATATTTCTTTTTATAATTAGTCTACTTAAATGTCTATTTGTAGTTTGTAAATAACAGTTGTTACAGATAAAATATTCAGCAGATTGTTTAATAACATGATAAATACAAATAACATAAACCTTAATATTAAAATAATATTTTATATCTCTTAAGAACCAATTAAAGTATTCAAAACGATAGTTTTTTTCTTTGCACAAACATAACTGAACTCAAAAATAGCATAAGCTGAAGATGTAATACCTATGTATTTGCCCCTACATACATTTCCAGTAAAAACGTGGACTCGCTTTGTACAGATATCCATTACTATACGAGATAAACATATAGGTACTGGTTTTGAAAAGCCATCAAACTATACAAAATCTCTCTCTTAACTACGGATTGCACTCCGTAGATTTTCCGTACGATGACAGATCGAACGTCCAGACAAGTAGTTTTAAATAAGTTAATGTGTCGTTGTTTGTTCAAACAAAAGATAAGTCTAAAGATAGTCCTACAATCTTCTACAGCTGCCACAATATCTTCATATGCTGATCAATTAGTTTGCCCCTATGGTTGTGGAGCAGGACCGGCATTGAGCCAAGCATATAAGTTGTGTTTTCTACATGATTTACTTGACTGTTGTTATCAGGGCCTCATGACAGCAAATAGGATCGAGGGTCGTTTGGAATTTGGGTTTGCAACCACTTTTATTTATTTATTTATAATTAAAACGGTATAACACCAATTACAATAATTAACATAGAAATGATAAAGAATTAAACACTAAACAAGAAAGGCAAGAAGAAATTATTTTTTAACAGCTAATTTATTACCTACTGAATATATTTTTCAATATGACGCGGCGACGGAACGTATATGGAACGAAACAGTAACTGGGTTAATCTGAACATCACTATCAGAAAGTCAGAAATCAGGGCGATGCATCAATTTAAGGGGTGAAACCTTAAATATATTTTTCGTACCACTTGCTCAAAAAAGTGACATTCTATGCCCCAAAAAGCGAACATAACGATAGTCATTTTTAATCTGTCAAAAACAGGGAAAGAAAATTGTACTGAATTTCATTCATCCCCTAGGGAGAGAATGTGATTTAAAATTGGAATACTTAATACTGAACTACATCTGTGTTTACACCATTGAGTGTGTATATAAAGCATCTTTTTTAAAAAGGAATACGCAATTAGTTATATGCAGTTATGATTATTAAATAAAATTACCAAAATCGACGAGGTCGTTTGAGCTTGACGCCTTTGCTTTTCCGACAAAACATATTAGTCTAGGAATTTGTCGCGATTTTATTTTCTTCAAATAGGTACATAAACGTTAAGTTTATTTTTATAAATAAGTTAATGTTCTAAAAATACATTGTTAAATCAAAGCGACAGTGACAGTGTATTGTCGGACTCCATCAGTGTAAATGCTGCCGCAATTATACTCATCAACAATAAATGTACCAAACAAAAGTGTAGCTCTCTCTATAAATAATTGGACCAATGTTCGAATGTTAACTCTTACTTTTAATGTCATTATTTTTAATAAATGCTTATCTAATATTATTACTGTGTTAATTTTTTCGCAAATGGTACGAAAAGTATAAATCGGTGATAAAGCTGTCTTAGTCTTGGGTAAACTTAAATCTCTCGCTACACTCAGGACTCTTCTTAAATCCCTCGCTTCGCTCGTGATTTAAGTTTTTAACACCCTCGCTACGCTCGGGAGTAAACCTCGGGTCCTTTGTTACGCTCGCGATTTAAATCGTCACCCGCGACAGAAGACACTGCTTTATCCCCTTGGTTAATAATCTACTATTATTACAAGCACCTTTGAATGTGCAAAACAAAAATGATGCCGCTACAGTCCCAGTACTGTAGTTGCCCATTTCAAAGCATCTCTATGGAGAAGAATGGGCAAGAGACTCCATGGGCACTCTTGTAAATCATAATATTTTTACAAAAACATAGAAACATAATTCATGTTGAGATGTACATCACTATCAGAAATTCTTTCATCAGGGCGATGCATTAATTTAAGGGTTTAGACTTAAGAGGTATGAAGAACAGGGTGTAAAGTTCTCCATCCCCTATGGAAAAGGGAGGATCCTCCGACCAGACGGGTGTTGTGCCTGGTGGGCCACTGCCCGTACGCGAAGTTAGCATATAGTCGGGTGCCCGTATATATGCTAACTTCGCGTACAACTTTGCTTGCGCGATGTAGGAATCTTGCCGTTTTAGTTCTTCACTGGTTGGATAGATGGCGCTGTAGTACTTTCTGCCACTTGCATCATTGTGTCGCTACAAAGGTAATTAATCTAAGGTCACAAACTTCTTTGACAACTTTTTCAGCCTACAGCCAACGTTTCATACACTAGTCATTTTACAAATACTAATTTAGGAGCATGCAAGCAGAACTAGATGTAAAGCTCTTTATCCTCCATAGGAAAGGGCGGATCCTCCGATTGGGTGTCGTGTCCCCTGGGCCCTTACCCGCGCATAAGTTTGCTTGCGCGTTCTAAGTTAGTTCTTCAGTTCTGATATAGATGGCGCTGTAGTATTTTTTGTCGTAATAGGAATTCGTAGTGTTTTTAAAAATGTTTCATATGATATTTAATAAATTTTGTGAAAATCTTATTAAACATTTTCGGTGCTATTTTTAGAAGATTATTTACCTATTCAAGATTTTGCGACTTTCAGATTTTAGTGTTTTGAACATAATATGAATGTTGGATTTGACTAATACTGCCGTTTAAAAATACGGAATACAGCTATCAGTAGGTTTAAGTTTACTTATAGAACGCACACATTTCTTTTTGACTTTGAAAACAGTCCAAAAGTTGATCTGAGACAGTGTAATCGGTACTAGCCCCAGAAATTTTAATTTATAATTTGACCACTTAGTACCTAGTATCTAACTTTGATTGTTATTTTCCGGTCTACTTTTGGTCGCTCTTTCTTTTGCACTGGAGCTGTCTTCTGTTTCGACTGTTCAAGCTTTTTTTTAGCAAATATTTGCCTCTTCATCTGATTTATTTGTTTTTCCTGTGAATTAAGTTGGTTTTTAATTTGCTTTAATGACGGTGTCCTCTGCTGAGGTTTAGTTACTCGGCTCACCGTTTTCTTTTGAGCTGGAGGCTTGTTCCGAGATGTTGCCGTGGCTGAAAATAAGAGACCGTTGGGTAACTTTGGTTTAATCGTAATCGGTAATAGATTAGTCAAACCTACTGCCGGTGAAAGCACGCCACGTACGTGTAAGCATTCCCTAGTATAATATTTGTATTGAGAGCTAGCTTTTGCCCGCTGTTTCAGTCGCATTAAATTCGGGGTAACACAGTTCCCCTTTCCTGATTTGCAGGTAGATGTTACCTGTAGTTTTTGCCCTGGCATCTTATTTATTGTAATAGCAAAGCTAAGTTTTCCCTTTTCTTCCCTCTTTTTCCCTCATTTCTCTTTTTTTTAAGTTAGCCTATGTTCGTCTCTAGGATCATCAAAATCGGTTTAGCCATTTAGGCGTGAAGGCATAACAAACAAACTCACGTTCGCTTTTATAATATTAATAAGGATTCTTGCTCAACCAATTCACATCGACACACAACATTAACTTGCAATTGGACATCACACAGCCTCACACTTAGTGTGTTGCAATTCTGAAAGGGAAAAACTTGCAAGTACCTATATGCTGACCTGCTGGTTAAATGTGACTTCTCTTTTATTTTCGATAAAAAGTATTAGACATCATCTCTTATGTTGGGATCTGCTATTCCGCCCGCGGCTACCTACTAGCTTCCGCCCGCGACTTCGTCCGCTTGGCATATAGTTACTTTGGGCTAACTTTAACCACATCATGATCGAAAAAAAAAACTTTCTCTCCCTTTTTCTTCCCTCTTCCTCTCACCCCTTATGCCACTTTTTTCAGCCTATATCCGTCTCCACGGTCCTAACTATCTCTATACCAAAATTCATCAAAATCGGTGTGGCCATTAAGGCGTGAAGACGTAACAAACAAACAAACTCGCTTTTATAATATTAGTATGAAAAGTATGAAATTCACATCTCGCACTTTAAGAATTAAAAATAATGTACAGCCAGTAAAGGAGATATTAACAGTTTTTTCTTAAATATTCATTTAGGTACATTTTAGAATATGTTGAATGTTGACGGGCCTGTCGCTCTAGTGGTTAGTGGCCCTGACTGCTGAGCCGGAGGTCGTGGGTTCGAGTCCCATCCAGGACAAACTTTGTATGATGAGCATGATTGTTTGTTCTGTGTCTGGGTGTGATTTATCTATAATATGTATTTATTTATAAATTATATAAGTATGTAAATCAGTTGTCTGGTTACCATAACACAAGCTCTGCTTAGCTTGGGATCAGATAGCCGTGTGTGAGTTGTCCCAAGATATTTATTTATTTTAGAATAATGTTTTAGGGATATGAAAAACAGGGTAAAAAGCTCTTCATCCCCTATAGAAAAGGGAGAATCTTCTAACCAGATGGGGGACTTGTCAGCAGTCGGGTGCTCGTACTATATGTATGTTCTTAACTTGCCGATAACTCTGCTTGTAAGGTGTAGGAATTGGCAGTTAGTTTCTCAGTGGTTGCATAGATGGCGCTGTAGTACTCTTTGCCATATTTCCGAATTGTAGGTGTCAAATCTATTTCATAGAAATCGTCCACAGGTTTCTATTTTAAAAATCAACTACATAGTATATCTGACGAGCCCAATTACTTATCTTTTTGCTGACTGTACCAGCTTAATATGAATGTGAAAACGACTCACCTGTAACTGTTCTGGTGGAGGAGCTTGCCTGAACTGATTGAACCATGTACACAGCTGTTACTGTTTCTGTCTTTCTCTGTTTAGTACGATAGGTTGTTGTTTTGTTATTATCCCTGTGCCTACGATCCGCCATGTCAGATAAAAATCTTGGCACTATCCGTATATTATTTTATTTAAAATGCACACTGTGCTCGTTAATAGTCACTATCTCAGAAGGCGACAACAACTCTCCAGATAACACAAATTATTATCAACAGTTTATGGTAGATTATATATTTATGTCGCACTAATCTTTTTCATTGGCATAATTTACAGAAATATCAATGGTTTTGAAAAATTAAAAAAAAAAACACAAATTTTATTTTTTTATTTATCATTTACTAAAATAATTATAATTTACAAATACTTGTACATGAAAGTCTTTGTTGACTTGAATGTGTTATTGTTTACGAAATTCTCTGGTTTAGGCATCGGTGGGGGCGGCGGAGGTGGCGGTCCTGATAATGTATTATTATTTACTGGCACTGGGTTTTGAATCTTACTGCTAACGTCCGAAGGCTCACTAATAAAATTACGAGTACCATAGATAGATACTGGCGCACAAACTTCGTATCCCAGTTTAGAATAGAAGTTTTCCTGTCCTTTCGTTGATAAATGAAGCATTCTTAACTTTAATACGTTCTTACAGTATTCTTCAACTTGTCTCATGAGATAACTACCTAGTTTTTTACCTCGCATTGCTTTACTTATAACTACAGTTTCTATAAAACAACTTTCTGGTATGCTGGGGATTGGAGTTAATTTACAATGTCCCAAAAGGTGCTTCATGTCGTTGATAAGAATCAAACTGGTTGGCAGGCGGTCACATGACGCTTGGAGTGACATCATCCGAGCTGTCTCACTGCGTGGCCACTCATCATTGATTAGCTCGCAACATGGCTTCAAATATTGAGGGTTTTCATGTAAGCGTAATACTTGTAGGTTTCCTGGTTCCATTTTTACCTAGAAACAAGAAATTATTGAGAACTAAATATTTTTATTGCATTCTTTTTTCTTTCTCTACATTTTGTTGGCAATTTTGCTTCGCTACTGTCCTAATCTATTTATGTATGCTTGCTGAAAGACTTAGTATCTGTCACGTCAAGCCATGAATAAGGATTATTAAAAAAAAACCTAATGACATAATGCTTTGACATTGACACTTACCTAGTTTACGTCAAAAACGAGGTTAGAATTTGGATTTTAATTGTTGTTTTCTACAGCTATTTTCCACAATACAACATTATAAATAATTCTATAAAAACAAATGATACTTACTAACTAAACTGTATCCATTTCTGGTGCTATACTTTACTCTGGCACAGTATTTGTGATTTTTATCTGGTAATTTTTTTGATACATATTGTTTGCCGCGGCGACGAGCGCAAACTAACCTATTTATAGCTGTCACACATGTTTAGAGCAGACCGAACCGTAGATCACGTATGTTTTACTATGACCTAACTAATTACGACATTAAAAGTATGTAGGTTGATTAGATAATATTCATTCTTCCTTATAGGTTGTGAAAATACTACTTATTCATTACAACATTATGACTTGCTGGTGCTGTAATGATATTCAAAACATTTCATAATACAAATTACTTACAAAAAATATTTTAATTTCACCTAGGTACATGAAGCACATGCATAAATGTTCTAAGTATTTTAATATTAGTATATTTGCTATTTAATGCCAATCTATCAACAAAAACGCTATCTTCCATTAAATAAATTAGACTCATAATATAAACAAAACAATAAAAATATGGAATCTTTCAAGATTTTGTTAGTATTGTAATCAGGTAGTATAAGGATTTGAATCAAGCTCTGTATCCTGGCACCCTTTTTTTTAGGTAGCTACTTAATGTTAGTAATCAATCATCATACCACAATACTTGGTAAATAGTTATAGTATGCTTTACTCTTTACTGTTGTTATACCTAGCAGACAGGTAATTGTGTTTAGTTGTATTTATGTATAGAGTTGTGACTTTCTGAGTCGTGACTTATTTTATTTCATTATTTAAAAAATAGACTTTTATGATTTAAACATTAATCTCTGACATAGGTAGGTACTTTATTTTAATTTGTGAATAATGAAATGTCTTGTATTTTAAATTTGTAGAACACCGAATTATGCATTCTCATACCTAACATCTAGAAATGTATTTTAGTATTGTGTAATAAAGAACTATGAAACAATAAAGCTTTGGCTTTATAAAATATTTAAAAAGAAAATGCATTGTTCCTTCACATAGACCTAACTAGAATATTACTAAACAAAAGTGTAACATTATCAAACTAGCCAATTATGGGATCACATTTTTATAATAATATACTTCTGATTGCATCTCTTTGTATTTTCCTTTTTTTTTGGTATCAAAACCACTAGAAATCATGGATGGTGATGATGACGTACCGTCCCTCTCTGCAGAGACGTTTGCAGCCCTCCAAGAGTTTTACCTGGAGCAACAGAAGAGGCAGGAGATCCTGGACAAGCTGCAAGCTGATAATAAGCTCAAAGAAAATATATTATTTGACGAGAATTGGGTAAGTGATGACTCATCTGCCTAGCCTTTTCCCAACTATGTTGGGGTCGGCTTCCAGTCTAACTGGATGCAGCTGAATATCAGCTTACCAACGGCTTAACGAGCTTTTCGAAACACGGAGGAAACTCGGTATGTAATGAGTGGTCACCCATCCACAGACCAACCTAGGCAAGCGCGGCTTAACCTTAAGATCCACCCGAGCAGCTGCTATTATTTAGCCACTAGCTATTTGATAGTAAATCTCAGGTGAGAGACAAAAAGAAAATGAATGTTGCTAACAAAACTATGGCTACTTTCTTATCGGTTAATGTGATTTATATTTTAGAACTAGCTGTTCTTTGCCCGTGACCTTCATTCCTGTCAAATAATAAAATATTAACTATCAATCTGATTGTGTTAACCAATTCATAGGTTTCAATATTTTGCACAGAACCCTAAAACCTCTTTTTAAAACAAAAGTTTACTAAGTTACTCTTTATAACATTAGCTATCTGCCACTGAAAGTTGCGTCAAAAGTGGACCAGTCACGTTGGGGGTTAGCTGGAACAGACAGATTAAAAAAGTGTTTTTGCTAAAAGAATCCTTACTAATAATATAAAAGCAAAAGTGAGTTTGTTTGTTTGTTACGTCTTCACGCCTTAATGGCTAAACCGATATTGATGAATTTTGTTTTTTTTTAAAGGGAGATATGAGGGAGAAAGAGGAAAGAAAAGGGAAAATTTAGCATTGCTAATAATTATTAAATAAGGCGCAAGGTCAAAAACTACAGGTAGCAGGTATCTGCAAATCAGGAAAGGGGAACTGTGTTACCCCGAATTTTACGCGAGCGAAGCCGCGTTCAAAATCTAGTAAAATACAAAATTGAAGGTGAAGACCACAAAAAATATATCTGAATTGATTGATATGTGTCTACTACCCTATTTGTATGTCACTTGTTCCAGCAACTGAGTCAGTTTTGGTACGACGAGGCGACGGTGCAGGCACTTGTGAAAGTTGCAGACAAGGTGGTGGGCGCGGGGGGGAGGGTAGCACTCATCTCGTGCCCCACCTTGTTTGTCCCCGTTAAGAGACAGCTTGAGAATAGAGCTACAGGTATTTAAACCATTATTTTGTTTAACACATTTCAAGATGAGTAAAATTTTTAGGATTATTTATTCTGGAATCAATCCAGAATAAATAATCCTAAAAATTTTACTCGCTGCACACATGCTCTCCATGTCGCCTCATTCGATTGACGAAATATAAGAGAAAATACCCAAAATGATTTAGAAAATAGATTTAGTACACCAATCGGCACGAGGGAAATTAATGCTGACTTCCGGTCGAAATCACTGTTTAACAAATACTGTAGAATGGAATTTGCCCACTATGGCTTGCAATAACCTAGCTAAGATAACACCGTAAATGTGTTTTGCAGTAACTCTCCTGGAATATGACCGTCGCTTCGAAGTCCATGCTCCTGACTTCGTGTTCTACGACTACAATACTCCTGAAAAGCTGCCCCCCGAGGCCTTGGGATCCTACGACCTAGTACTAGCTGACCCTCCTTTCCTCTCTGAAGAGTGCATCTCCAAGACCTCTCAGACCATCAAACTCTTGGCCAAAGACAAAATAGTAGTGTGTACTGGAGCTATCATGAAAGACAATGTGAAAGAAATTCTTGGTCTCAACCTGTGTGATTTTCGACCACAGCATAGAAATAATTTGGCGAACGAGTTTTCTTGTTACGCAAATTTTAATTTGGACGAGATTTTGAGATGATACGTGTACTATAAAGTTTAGTAGTGTCAGTAATTTAACGGGTTCTACACAAATAATACGTTCATTTAATTTCAATTTTACCTTTCGGCATGCCGAACGGAAAAATTGATCTTAATGTAGCAGCGTTTCTATTTTAATTTACAGAAAATGTAGTTAAAATTGATGCTGGGGAATAAGAATTTTAGGTAAAACCTAAAGTATATTTCTAATTGATTTTATGATATATAAGGAAGTATAACTCTGAACATTTATTAAGTTAAATGCAATTTAGTTCAAAGTTTACAATCGCCGTTGTCAGAGACCAATATCTGCAATATAAATATGAAATTATTCAGTAAAAAGGTTTTACACATACCATAGTCTTGGTTTGACAACGACGAAAAACAGATTGTGAGCTGAGTGAACTAGCTCTGAAGGTGAAGGTTATTAACATGTTTGTTTAAATATATATATATATATATATATAGGTATACTTGTATAAAGAAATAAAACAACATATTGTAAAACATTCCCGGTTTTTTTGTTCATTCTTAACAAAACTAATTTATTTGTTACATTACATTATGCTGGTAAACATTCAGGTTTCATTAATTCTCTCAATTTGATAATATGCAATTAGACTAAGATTAAAATATGCGCTTTTATGCAACAACACCGTTTTAAATTGGTATCACGATTTACTGTTAATATTGAAAGACCATGTCTTAAAGTAGGATTGTTATACTAGTGTAGAAAAAAGACAGCTATACACGATGTCTAGCGCCATTTCTTTCCCACATTACAATAAGATTAATTAAATCCTGCTTTAAGACGTCATGATAACCTGTCTCTTGCATTTATCCCTTGATGTAAGGTTGGGCGTGCAAAAAAGACGGAGTACAGTCAGCAAAGGAGATTAGTATCCAGGCTCGTCACATGTTCAGTTGACTTTTGAATAAAGTTTATTTGTTAGAAAACTGAACAAATAAATAAATAAAATTTGAGTTTAATATGTTCATCGTTTTTCCAGAAAAACAATCAACTATATCTGACGACCCTTGGTTACTACAACTGGCTACTAATTTGTTATAACGGCCTGCTGTTATAACCTATATCTACCCAGTGATAATAAATTGCTAACAGCCATCTTTTCATCAGTTCCAATAATAACAGTAAGCCGCCACAGAGTTCACAGTTAACTCATACATTAACAAAATAGTTACATATTTCATTGACATTAGAAAACTTACAATAACTGCTAATAATGCTTGCGCGATAAAATACTTATCGATGGAAATGGCCAACGAAAAAAAGGACTAAATAGATTTGTAATATAAGAATGTACTACCGAGCTCACTGACTGTCGATAAATTTTCAAACTTATTGCTCAAGGCTTAAGGATGAAAACTGGTCGAACAGTCTATGAACTAGTAGTACCTATCTATATTCATGCAATAAAGCTGAAGACTTTTGTGTCACTCGACCTGGTCTTACACTTAATGTTATTTAATGATACCAAGACCCACTCTACCCTTAAAATCCGACTGGTGGCCAGTATCAGCTTTATTATATTACCATAGATATAAATAAAAAATAGAGTGATGTAGAAAGGCTGTCCATTACCATCGTTATTTTTTTTTCTAACTAAGAGGCCATACGTGGTGATGTAATTATATATCTATAGACACTCTCATTAATATTTACTATTTAATAAATTCTTCACTTATCACTATCAAATAAATAAATGGTTTTTTTAATACATTTTAATTGTAACTCAAATTGAATAAATTTTTGTAATAATATATGTAAATTAATTTAATTAAAAAACAATTTGTAACCAGTAACCTATATTGTTAGGTTTTTTAGGAAAATTAAATCACATGAAACTAATACTCAAATTCTATTGAGATTTTTTCTCACCAATTCTGACCAGTCAGCATTTTAACAGCAAATCAAACTGCAATAAACTAAAATGCTGATTGATCTCATAAATTCATTAAAACATCATCTATCTAATGGTTTCAAATTATTATGTATCAATATCGACCGAAAAAGCACTTTTAACCAAGCAGTTTATTAGACATTACTTAAAAAAAAAAAAACTAAATTTGTACTAAAAATAAAATAATATTTTATCTTCAAAGCTTATTTTTATTCAACAGCTACACTGCAACATGCTCTTAAAGTAGAACCACTTTAGAAGTGACGCCCCGTGATTCTTCGGAGGATACAATTCTAAAGTAAAATTGCTACTATCAGTTGACGCGGGGGTCTACATTCAAAGTGTTCTAGGCATATTTTTAACATTTATTGGGTATATATCTACAAGGCCTTTAAGTTCTACTCTGATGTGGCATTAAGCCGATTTTTTTAGTCTCATAACTTAGGTCAAATAAATACTTAAATAACAATTAGATGTTAAGGCTCATAGCGAAAAGAAATCTTAGGTAGGCCTGAGTTAGTCTTAAAAACAAGGAATTACCTTTTTTTATAAATTGGTTCACCTTTTTTCTTGGTAAAACAGCTAATGCTTGGGTCAAAAACAAAGCAACAACGTAAATTGACATTTTAAAGCGATTGAAAGTTGAGCTCTGTTGCACATCCTATTTTCATTAGCAAAACGACACGGTTATTAAGACTGCGTTGATTATACTATTAACAATTAGCAAACTCTGTTGGTTACTAAGTAAATACTTTGCAATTCATTTTGACGTTTGTTTTGTCATAGTACGAACATCAAAATGATTAACGAGAATGCTGAATCGACTTTATATAACGACACCGGTCGTTAATATTTGTTTTGGTGTATTGGAAACATATTTGTTGAAGTAAATCTAAGAAAGAAAATGTCAGACTCACGATAGTCTAGTGCGCATGCGTAATGGCTTTCTGTTATATATGAAAGCTCACAGAAGCGGTACCATCGCGAGATTACAAGAAATGATCAGTTCTAAGTGGAAGTGATCTGTTCCACGCGCGCTTGCGTGGCCAGAGGGGCCAGCAAGGCCACTGCCTGCTGGGGTTGCAGGTTGTTCGAAAGAGTTACTGTGGCCCCGGAACGAAAGGGCAACAGGAACATAGATGGGTTTTAGTTAGTACAAGTCTGACACTCTCTTCTCCGCCCAGAGCGGGAGAAGTCTTTTGATGATTTCACATCCGAAAAAAGGCTGCTTTTAGCGGACTATCTGTTAGTGATTAATTTTATTACTTTAATACGTATTTTGTCCAGCTTTTTAAAAACGTCTTTAAGGTTAGTAAACATTCAGAAAGGTTAGTTGGATGAGAAATAACACCTTTTAAAAAAACAAAAACTTTAGCATTGAAAGTTACAAAACAAGTAGCTTATTAAAAATGAAAAGTAAGTAAATGATTTGCTATTAAAACAATAATCACAACCGTAGCTAAACAAATAAACTAAATCGTCTTTAGAAAGTCACAGGTTGTGGTCAACTAGAAATAATATTATGTTATCTTCACTATAGAACTATTAATAACGTGTGATTATATTTAGTTAACCCAAAAGAGGTATGCGCTTCGGTAATGTTCGTGTTTCTGAATAAGGCTGAACGTCACACCACGGAAGCAAAGCTTCTAAGCATAGTACTGCCATGGATTTTAGTCATGTCATGTCAAGTAATATTACAATACCTTTTTGATAGATACTGCATAGAATTTAATGTATAATCTTCTAATATATAAAATTCTCGTGTCACAATTTTCGTTCCCATACTCCTCCAAAACGGCTGGACCGATTTGAACGAAATTTTGTGTGCATATCGGGTAGGTCTGAGAATCGGCTAACATCTATTTTTCATGCCCCTAACCGAGCAGCGGGTGAAACCGCTGGGCACAGCTAGTAATTTATAAATTAAAAAAAATAGAACAGCAACACAAATATTTTTCTTTTGCATGTGGTTAGTACCTAACCATAGCTATTCACAAACAATCCAATCGTAACGTAATCGACAATCGACACTAGTCTATGTTCTCATAATACAATCGTCAAACCGGTAAAACGCTATTCAGAGATCCGAGTGAAGTTTGTTTAGTTTTAACATTTCTAGGTATGCTTCACTTACCCTGTTAAACATACATAATGGTAATGGCAAATATAAACTTGTGGTAGAAAATATAAAATAATGAATATATTATTTTTGCCATTTATTTTTTGTCGCTATTGACGTTTATTGACGTTTCTATATATACATACACGTTTGTGCTGACATGTCAAAGTCGGCCGATTATGGATCTGTTAATAGCGGTCGAGGAATTTTTGATAATACTTAAGGCACGATTGCAAGTTGTTATGCCGCCCATGGGGTTCTGACCCGGCTATTAGGTTAACGATCATTGCCGAAGCGCATACTTTTCCCGGATGAACTGTATGAGAAATGGTTGGTAGGCTTTCAGAAAATGAGGGTAGACTGAAAAACACAAATGCATGCTTGTGACTTTAAAGACACTACTAAGCTGTATTTCTCCAAAATGATCATGCCTTTGTGCTACTTAATAGCTTTTATATTCAACACTTCATGGACAAATTCATCTATTAAATATGATACTGGTCATTTAACATATATAGTTCTATTAGAAAAATACATATATGAGATGAAAAACTTCCTACCTTATACAGAGATAGTTATTTTTTTATTGTCTATGAATATAATTTATTTGAAATATGTTATGTTGCACTTAAAATTATTGTCAGACATATGCAAATGACTATTGTTTCGACAAGGTTTTATTAAAAAGCCTTTTGTCTTTACATGGCCAAAAATGAAGTCGCTCCCGCTGTCTGTTCGCTTAGAGATCTTTTAGACTACTCAACGGATGCTCAATATTATGGTCAGTTTATTGAATCCCATGTACAGCGTGAGTTTGCACCAATCGCGTAAAAAACAGACTTCAAAATGCATCTGATATAAGTTGAAAGAAAATCCAAAATCTTTGATTTGACTCGAATCGAACTCAGAAACGCATGTTTCAACCAATTTACTTTTATATGTATAATTTTCGTAGATTTGCGATAAAAATCAGGCCCTATAGTCTATGTCAATAACATTTACACACAAAAATGACTAATAAAACGTATGGAAACAGAATAAAATAAATAATTCTAGTACAGAAATACTGTACATAGGACATTGCAATTAATTGCATATATATATTAACTGACAGCGAACGGTGATCAAAATTAGGCCGGCACATTATAAAAAAATCAGGCGTTTCAGAATAATTAAATAAAAAAAATATATAATACTAAAAAGTTTTAACAAAAAAATTGTGCATATTAGTAACCTACTAAAAATAAAAATTAACACGAATCATACGCTCAGTACAATTTTATATAAGTCTAAATATATTATATCTATATCTTCGCCCATCCTGTGCTAGGCAAAGGGTCTTTTAGAACTCGCCACGTAAAAAAATATACTACTCAATTTGGTTGCTTTATACAGGTTTTCTTACATATAGAGACACCATTTTTACCGCGGATTCTGTTAGGTTATTTTTAGATTTTAGCTACATTCTTTTCGGTTCGGCAGTTTTTGTTGACCATTATTGCTTGCTGTAGGGTTCGTGCCGATCGGTAAATTATCTTCGGCAATTATTATCGCTGAATCTTGTTCAGGTTGGTTCAACAAAATTCAACCTTATCTACAGTTATTTATATTAAACCCAAACACGCAGCAATCTTTAGGCCATGTGATTCGATTAGTTGTTATTATTCTACCAGCCAATCAAATCATTTCTTAAGATTAACTACCGCGTGGTAGTGGTCGCTGCAGCAGTATAACTGTGTCCTAAGTAAAGCAATCGTGTAAATACGAAATCATCAAGTTAATTGCGTAGTCACAGCGGTCAACCGATCTCTTTGATTAGGACGCGGCGTAAAACTTCAGAAACTTTAGGTACATTTAATATATTAGTCTACTGTATAAGAAATCAGTGAATCAACTTCTAAATCTAAATTACACTGTTAGTGACCATACGAAGTTGCTTCACTAATTATACTTTTCTAAGGGTCATCAAAAGCATAAATACATAGACATTTTATGCCTTATTGACATATTTATGCATCTGATTCCCCGTTAGGGTGTCTCTAAATGTAAAATGGGGGTATGTCCTCTAAAATTAAAGAAACGGAAAGAACTTAACACTAATCATTGCACAATATACAGATATCATCAATTATTATAAAAACGATATGCATAACCGATGTATGTGGTGTACACACTTGTTCGGGTCGGCACACCCAATTCGGCTGTATCTGTTGAACAAAATACATAAACATCTCACTGTCCGAGCCGATCAGCAAGAACCGTTCGGCATTTACCTATATAGCTGGCTAACGTTCGTACTTGCTCGAAATAATTCTAGCTAAGCCGAGTGATTTCCGACCGATGTGATATATCAAATTTTGCCGCACGGCTTTGCCGACCTGAACTTGTGTGGTCACCCCTTACAAGACAGAATGTTGAAATGTGTTACTTCAGAAATGATTACTTTCTATTAAATCACCAACACATTATACATCTTCAACTAATAAAAACAATGTCTTTTAAAAATGGAATAACTTTAAATACTAGTGCTTGACATAAAAAAGAAACTTTATGCTTTGCGAACTGAATAAGAATAGGATTGAAAATCACGCCATCTAGTGTCTTTTTAACTAGTTAAATTTCATTAAGGCTCAAGTCAGACCAAAAAAGAAAGAGAGCACATGACATTCAATAATAAACCTTACGAGCAGTGTTTTAGACTCCAAAGCAGCTTGTGCAAAGATGCGTAGAGGCTTTTGATGTCTGAGTCGAATTTCATACAACTTTATTATTTATAACAATGACAGTAAAGTGTATTATTAGCATCATAACTCATCTGTTTGGTTTGCATCAAGTCTATAATGACATTGAAGTTAGTAGGTCTCGGTGATAATCAACTCTATTTTTATTTGATAGCTATACATTGATATGCAATTACAAAAAAAAAGTGTCGAAGACGCGCCTTGCAGACTAAAACGATAACAGCCATACAAAGTCATTTCTTTTAACAATTTTTATTGCGTGTATTTTCATAATTTATCATGTTTCATTTTTTCTACCAAAATTACCAAATATCTACCAAAATGGTAGTTATTTGACGAAAATGGGGACGAACCTAAGACGTTAGATTTTCAACGATTACTACCTATAATTCGGGTAATATTATAAATAGGCGTCTCAACAATGAACACAATTGGTCGTATCAATGAGTTGGAACCAAACAAGTGCGCGATGGAAGACGTTTTCAAAGCCTTTTTGCAAATATTCGTGTTACTATACCAATACAATCTTTTGTATCGGCACAATAACGCGAAATACTTCAAAAAAAAGTGCTAAGTATAGTGTCAGTAGTACATGCATTAAGCAATAAAAATATTGAAATACCCTCTCTAAAACTATTAAAATATTGGCTCGAATTATGCACCCTGCACCTACTATGTTTTTTCTCTGCATCACCATAAGGTAGAATGGTAGAAAATGCCCAAGGCATTAAGGCCGCCTTTGTACAGTGTTTTTTTATACACGTGCATAGTTTTAATAAATAAATTTTGCGTTTACTTTCAGTCTGCGAGACGTTCGACGGCATACATAAAGAGTAGGACATAGGACACCCCAGGGTTAGTATGTATACAGTACACGACCGAAGACAAGGCACATAGCGAGCGAGAAAAAATCCCACACATCCTTAAGATCATAAACTAGATAGATCTGCTCTCGATTTAGATCAGCCTTTTAGATACGTATATCAAAATCAGATTTTAGGATCTTCTTCTCGAATAAATTGGGAGAGAATAACATTTTAAGTTTGTTATAATATGTATACACATTTAAGCCCGAAAACCTATAACTTGCATGGAAGCATACACCAATCACAAGTTGTTAGGCTCAGTTACATGCAAGCTACTTGCCTATCGAGTGCTTCAGGGCTTTCTACTCACGACAGTATTTTCTAGAACTCCATGTGCCTAGTCAACAGGTGCGTAAAGCTTTAAGGTGCGATCGAACCGACCGGACAAGCTGCGGACATTTACTTGACAGATATTTCAGTACGCTCTCTGTGAAAAATATCATCGTGATTGTTTATTACCCAATACCAACCGGATCGTTTAGGCCGCTCCATGTGGAATACTGGTATTCTCTGCATTAGGCAGGCAGATGATGGTCACGCCGTCAAGATTCGCTGGATCGGCTGATGATATCTAGCCACCCTTGGACGTCTGGTTGGGCGTAGTATCTGTCCGCTAGGTCTCCCGGCGGCGCGGCAGGGCGGCGCGGTACAGCAGCGCCGCCAGCAGCGCGGCCGCGTGCAGCGCCAGCGCCGCCGCCGCGCCCAGCGCCGCCAGCAGCGCGCGCACCACGGTGGCGAGCTCGGACCAGCATCATCCCGTGCCGCACTTGCCGCTCTCGAACACGCCCTGCACCACGACCGACCGATTACAACCCTATTACTAATTCTTTCTTCACTTTTAGCATGAAATGCATATTTCTTTGAAATGATTCACTCGTGTCGGCAGAATCTAAGCTACCGGTGGTTAGAGCTCCTGAGACAAGACCGTACTCACAATGTGAGCTGTTTGAGGAGTATTGCCTTCTCAATGAGGATTCAACCATATGAGAACCTCGACAAATATTCGTCGAGGCTCTTTTTGCCTAGCTATTGACGAAATGATTATTAGTCTAGCTCACATTCCACATATCGACAACTTTTTATGAGCCTACTATTATTATACACTCACATTACCCCACTGCAGAATGAACGCCTTCGCCCCTCCTTTCACATTTCGCGGTCTAATGCGATTGTAGACCAATAACCTTAAAATGAGTCGCAGGAACTGTTACTGACCTTCCTGAAGAACGGCGAGAAGCTGACGAGCGCGTCCCTGGTGAGGGGCCGGTCGGGGTGGCGGAAGGGGCACCGGGCGTCGCTGGCCACCACGCTGAGCAGGCGCCGCAGGAACTGTTACTGACCTTCCTGAAGAACGGCGAGAAGCTGACGAGCGCGTCCCTGGTGAGGGGCCGGTCGGGGTGGCGGAAGGGGCACCGGGCGTCGCTGGCCACCACGCTGAGCAGGCGCCGCAGGAACTGTTACTGACCTTCCTGAAGAACGGCGAGAAGCTGACGAGCGCGTCCCTGGTGAGGGGCCGGTCGGGGTGGCGGAAGGGGCACCGGGCGTCGCTGGCCACCACGCTGAGCAGGCGCCGCAGGAACTGTTACTGACCTTCCTGAAGAACGGCGAGAAGCTGACGAGCGCGTCCCTGGTGAGGGGCCGGTCGGGGTGGCGGAAGGGGCACCGGGCGTCGCTGGCCACCACGCTGAGCAGGCGCCGCAGGAACTGTTACTGACCTTCCTGAAGAACGGCGAGAAGCTGACGAGCGCGTCCCTGGTGAGGGGCCGGTCGGGGTGGCGGAAGGGGCACCGGGCGTCGCTGGCCACCACGCTGAGCAGGCGCCGCAGGAACTGTTACTGACCTTCCTGAAGAACGGCGAGAAGCTGACGAGCGCGTCCCTGGTGAGGGGCCGGTCGGGGTGGCGGAAGGGGCACCGGGCGTCGCTGGCCACCACGCTGAGCAGGCGCCGCAGGAACTGTTACTGACCTTCCTGAAGAACGGCGAGAAGCTGACGAGCGCGTCCCTGGTGAGGGGCCGGTCGGGGTGGCGGAAGGGGCACCGGGCGTCGCTGGCCACCACGCTGAGCAGGCGCCGCAGGAACTGTTACTGACCTTCCTGAAGAACGGCGAGAAGCTGACGAGCGCGTCCCTGGTGAGGGGCCGGTCGGGGTGGCGGAAGGGGCACCGGGCGTCGCTGGCCACCACGCTGAGCAGGCGCCGCAGGAACTGTTACTGACCTTCCTGAAGAACGGCGAGAAGCTGACGAGCGCGTCCCTGGTGAGGGGCCGGTCGGGGTGGCGGAAGGGGCACCGGGCGTCGCTGGCCACCACGCTGAGCAGGCGCCGCAGGAACTGTTACTGACCTTCCTGAAGAACGGCGAGAAGCTGACGAGCGCGTCCCTGGTGAGGGGCCGGTCGGGGTGGCGGAAGGGGCACCGGGCGTCGCTGGCCACCACGCTGAGCAGGCGCCGCAGGAACTGTTACTGACCTTCCTGAAGAACGGCGAGAAGCTGACGAGCGCGTCCCTGGTGAGGGGCCGGTCGGGGTGGCGGAAGGGGCACCGGGCGTCGCTGGCCACCACGCTGAGCAGGCGCCGCAGGAACTGTTACTGACCTTCCTGAAGAACGGCGAGAAGCTGACGAGCGCGTCCCTGGTGAGGGGCCGGTCGGGGTGGCGGAAGGGGCACCGGGCGTCGCTGGCCACCACGCTGAGCAGGCGCCGCAGGAACTGTTACTGACCTTCCTGAAGAACGGCGAGAAGCTGACGAGCGCGTCCCTGGTGAGGGGCCGGTCGGGGTGGCGGAAGGGGCACCGGGCGTCGCTGGCCACCACGCTGAGCAGGCGCCGCAGGAACTGTTACTGACCTTCCTGAAGAACGGCGAGAAGCTGACGAGCGCGTCCCTGGTGAGGGGCCGGTCGGGGTGGCGGAAGGGGCACCGGGCGTCGCTGGCCACCACGCTGAGCAGGCGCCGCAGGAACTGCTCCAGCTGCGCGCGCCGCGCCCGCGCCACGCCCTCGCCCGCCCACAGCGTGCGCGCCGGGAACGGGATGCTCGACACCTAAGAGCGGAAGGGACATGGCATTTAATCTTACTGACCCAATTGCAGCCTATATTCCTTTACACAATATTAAAACCACGGTAACGCAGTCTTCCTGTAAGGGTCTATACAAATCCTGAAGTAAGTAATACAGCGGCGCTGTCATCTCGAAACTACCAAAATCAAAGCATTTATTTCAATTAGACCATGACAGGTAGTTTTAAATGACTAAAAAATTTAAGGATGAAACTACAGTCCCAATCACAAAGCATAATAACTTGTATAATAAGTACTGTAGCCCAATTCAAAGCATAGATCCCTATGGAGAAGAATAGACAAGAAATTCTATGGACACTCTTTTAAAACATAATATTTTTACAAGATGGTTACATCATCATGTTAAAATTATACAAAAACTAGCTGTGCCCTGCTATGCAATTTTCTACCTACCCTACCTTTTCTTTGCTATAAACCTCACGGAGCCCGAGATCCAACGAATGCAAAACCGTGGAAATCGGTTCGTGCTTTCTGGAGTTATAGCATCAGGAAGGAATACCTGACTTATTTTTATATAGTAGATGTAGAAAGTAAATACAGAAAGATCTGTAACGCTTACTGCCGTGCGAAATTTTGTATGTATATTTGATACCCTGTTACTAGAACTACTATGGATGGACTGTGTAAAGGTTGATATGGCTAGACAGGAAGTAACTGACTAACAGATGACGAGTGTTGAAGTGATTAAGGTTCAGTATTGATTGCAGGACTTTGTAGAAAAACACACACGTCTTTACTAAATGATGATTTATTTCGAACTGTTTTAATGAGCAGGACGGACAATTATATATATCTACCAAACATACCGCCCACCAAAAGGGATTACCTATGCCTTTTACAATTAGTTATTAAAATTATAAGAAAATTAAATACATTTAAAAAACAAATCATGCAGACATTATGTTCATCAAACATAATTATTTATGTATAACTATCAGAAAAAACAATATGACGCTCCAGATTGACTACAACATAAGTTTTATATTAGAAAACAAATTGAGAGTCTTTTAACAATTCGTATCAACATTGCATTAATCAAAACAATATAATAGATCTGAAAGTTAACGACATAAGTTTAACACAATAATTACACATAACACATTATTATATTTATTGATTATCGATTGGTAGCAAGCAGAGTTTTGAGATTGATCTTCTTACAGTATTCGTACCAATCTTGACGCTGTAAACCCTAGTGATTCCATCAGCTCCTGGGTGTTTATCCACAATCCGGCCTAAAGGCCACTTTCCAGGTGGACATCCTTCGGTTTTGATAAGAACAATCTGGCCTATGTCACACTCTTCTTGTGTCCTTTGCCACTTTGGTCTCTGCTGTAGTCTGGAGAGATACTCGCACTGCCAGCGCTTCCAAAAGTTCGACAGTACCCGTTGACAGTGTTGCCACCGTGTTAAGCTGGATTGGGAGGTGTCCTTCAGGCTCGGTGAGGGTAAAGTAATTGGAGACTCTCCTATGAGGAAGTGGCCAGGTGTAAGTACGTCCAAATTGTTCAAATCTGACTCAATTATTGGGCAAAGTGGACGGGAATTTAAACATGCTTCAACTTGACATAATACGGTAGTCATCTCTTCGTACGTTAAATTCGTATTCATGATCCGTTTCAGGTGAAACTTCATAGATTTCACTCCGGCTTCCCAGAGACCTCCAAAATTTGGGCTATATGCAGGTATGAAGTGCCACTGAGTGCCGTCCGTTGCCAGTAGATTGGATATGTGATCGCCAAATTCAAAGTTTGCAGCCTTGAACGCCTCTGCGAGTAACTTGTTGGCTCCCACGAAGTTTCTTCCTTGATCGCTCCACAAATCACTACATCTGCCTCGACGTGATACAAAGCGCCGAAAAGCTGCGATAAAGGCTTCTGACGTCAAATCTCCCACAAGCTCTAAATGTATTGCCTTCGTCGACATGCATATGAAGACAGCGATGTAGGATTTGTTGGTTTTTGCACCTCTGCCTTTGGACATAAGGACATCATAAGGGCCTGCAAAATCAACGCCACTGTGGAGGAATGGCCGTGCAGGGGTTACTCGCACCTTCGGTAACTCGCCCATTAATTGCGTTCGAGATCTCGCATTCAACCTTGCACAAACATAACATTTATGAATGTATGTCTTTACTAAACCCTTAACTTTCAGAATCCAGTATCTCGACCTTAGGTAATTTAGCATCAGTTGCACTCCTCCGTGCAACGTCTGTTTGTGAGCATCAGCAACGAGTAAGGAGGTAAGTGAATTTTTGTGGTCTAAGACTATAGGATGGAGACGGTCGTGTTCTAAATAATAAGCATTTTGTAGTCTTCCGCCCACCCTGAGTATCATTTTAGCATCCAGATATGGATTAAGGGTCTTCAAACGGCTTGTAGTTCTTACATGTTTCCTCTCTAATAGGTCTCTAATGTCTTCTTGAAATATAACATCTTGTGTGATTTTTATGCAGGTCTGTAGCGAGTCTTCGAGTTCTTCAGTAGTGATCTGCGATGGTACAGATTGATTTGGTTTTAATCTTAAGAATCTTCGAACATACGCAACAGTCTTCAGTAATTCCGGTAAGTTTTCAAAGTTTTCCATTTTTCTGTACAAGGAATTATCATCACATTCTCTTGTGAGGTAAGTATTAATGGTTTTTCTTTTTTCTAAGTCAGTTTCTTCATTTTTTAATGTTTCCATGTGTATTTGTTCTTGTTTCAGATGTTCCGGGCCGTGCCACCAGAGAGCGTATTTTCTCAATTCAGGAGCCAACATTCCTCTCGATGCGACATCAGCTGGATTTTGTTGTGACTGTATGTGGTACCATTTGTTTCCAATGTTGTCAAGTATTGTTATCACTCGATTTCTTACGAATGTCTGCCATCTGTTGGGATCTCCTTGCAGCCAGGATAACACTATCGTGGAATCAGTCCAACAGATTATCTGACTCTTTGGGATGCGTGTCGCCTCGCTTATATGTTTTAGTAACTTTGACAGACTGCTCCGCATAATTCCAGTCGAGGAAGGGATAATGCCTTGACAGGAGCGACCTTTGTCTTGGCAGCGATAATTCCTGTCTGATACTCTCCGTTGACTCCTCGAACCCGCAGGTAAGCAACAGCTCCATACGCCTTAGTTGAAGCGTCACAATACCCGTGAATGGTAATATCCTTCATCGTTTCTTGGGTAGTATTTAGCCATCTCTTTAACTTCATGTATTTTATATCTTCAAAACTGTGCCTAATATTTAACCATTCCTTTTTTGTTTCAAGTGAGAGTTCTTCATCCCAATGGACCCGTTGAAGCCATAATTTCTGAATCATTATCTTTGCAGGTACCAGTGCCGGAGCTAACCATCCAAGAGGATCAAAAAGTCGTTGAACCTCGCCCAATATTTTCCTCTTGGTGACTGTTTCTGATAAAGGTGGTAGCTTCAGATTATATTTAAGTACATCTTCTCCCATATTCCAGGATAAGCCCAGTGTTTTTATCAAGCCGTCTAACTTGATATCAATGGTTACATGAGAGCTGAGCTCAGCTGGATGAAATTCTTTAAGGAAATCTGACTTATTCGACGCCCATTTTTGCAGGATGAAACCACCTCTTTCAAGAATTGCCTTTACTTCCTTAGCTACACTGACTGCTTTAGATACCGTATCTTGGCCTGACATCAGATCGTCCATATAAAAATCTTGTGTAATAGTGTTTGCTGCTTCAGGATAATTTCCGCCCTCATCGTGAGCCACCTGGTGCAGAGTCTTGACGGCAAGGTAAGGTGCACATGCCGTGCCGAAAGTAACTCGCAGAAGCCGGTATTCCTTCACAGGTTCATTGTGCCTGTTCCGCCAGACAATTCTTTGATAATCTGCATCCTCTTTCGTAACAAGTATTTGTCGATACATTTTCTGGATGTCGGCTACGAATGCTATCTTTTTCAGGCGCCATCTCATGACGAGTGATCTCATATCTTCCTGAATTTGAGGACCAACAAGTAGCTCCTCGTTGAGTGATATATTATTTGAGCCCCTGTGAGAGGCGTCAAACACTGGTCTGACTTTCGTAGTCTCACTTTCTTCTTTTACCACTGCATGGTGGGGTAGGTATACAGCTGGCTTATTTCTTTCTTCACATGGGACTTCCTCCATTTGTTTCATGTCGCTGTACTCATTGATTGCTTTAGTATAATCTCTTTTCAGATCATTATTCTTCATAAAACGTCTTTCTAAGTGTAATAATCTATTTGTAGCCCCTTGTTTCGTATTACCATGCGGTGATTGTGGATTTTCTGTTTTAAATGGCAGCTTGACGATGTAACGCCCTTCACTATTTCGTGTGCAAGTTTCTTTATATATTTTCTCACATTCTTCTTCTTCTTTGGTAAGTGTTCCTTGTGTGTCTATTTCAACCTCCCACATAGATTTCAAAAGGTCATCTAGATCAACCTTATGATGCATTACCAGTACTCTTGGTTCTGAGGTTTGTGCTTGTATCTTTCCAAATAAGATCCAACCCAAGCTTGTATTTTGGGCACATGGGGAGCCAGGTGGACCTTTGATTATCTCAGCCTTTAAAATTTGAGCACAAACTTCTACGCCCAACAGCATGTCTACTCGCCCTGGTGAATGGAAGCTCGGGTCTGCCAGGGTGAGTCCTTTTAAGTGCGGCCAGGTGTGCATACCAGTAATTGTTTCAGAAGGTAGGTGTGATGTCAACCGTGTTGGCATTATATAGGCACTTATAGTAATATTGACATCATTATCATATCTCGAATGAAGCTCGACTTGTATCACGTGATTGACTCTAGTCTGGGTTGATCCAACACCAGTGATGGTTCCCTTTACTCGGGATCTCTTGACCTGCAATAGTTGCGCTGCTCGTTCACTAATAAAGTTGGCTTGCGAGCCCTGGTCTACCAGAGCTCGCAACATTGTACTGTGTCCATCTTCATCTCTGACTTGCACTAATGCTGTGGCAAGCAACGCTGTTGATTGTTCAGACACAAAGTGCGTAGATAACGCCAGCTCAGGTTGGTCACTTTGGTCTGCGTTCTGGTGTTCTTCCTCAATTTTGCTATGATATGCTTTCGCATGTTCTGACTGACCGCTGCTGGATTGATGTAACAATGTATGATGGCGGCGGTTGCATCTTCGGCAGGACATTCGATTGCGGCATCTCCTGACAGAATGTCCTGATGTCAGACAATTGAAGCATAAATTGTTTTTCTTAATAAAATCATTGCGTTCATTCGGTTGTAACTTGCAAAATTCTTTGCAGTGACACAAGGGGTGATCCGCGTTACACATACTGCACGGATTGGTCGGTGATGTAACTGTCTTCTCTTCGGGTGACGTGGAATGGAATGACTTCGCCTTAACATTTGTCTGCTCCTTTTTAGTAGTAGGGTTAACCATCTCTAGTGTCCGATATTTTGTTTCCAGGAAAGTTTTTAATTCTTCCCACGACGGTAGTTTGTCAGTCCTTTCTTTGTAAGACACCTCTTCCCAGGCTGTGTGTGTGTCAACATCTAACCTTTGGACAACTATGTATATAATCAGCTGATCCCAGGAGTCAACAGGTATGTCTTGATTTTTCAAGTTATTTAAGCACTGAGAGGTTGTATCTAATAAATTCTTTATTTGGACAGCTGACGGAGTGGTAATTTTCTTTTGATTAAATAACTTCTGGAGTAGCGAATGAACTATTAAACGTTTATTTCCATACCGTTGTTTAAGTGTATTCCATGCCTGTTCATAATTAATCTCCGTTATATTGACATGCTTTAACAATTCCTTAGGTTCACCAACCAGGCTCAGCTTCAGGTAATGTAACCGTTCGACGTTACATAAAGACGTGTTGTTGTGTACCAGCGTCGTGAACATGTCTCGAAACATTGGCCAGTCATCATAGCTCCCGTTGAAAGTAGGTAACTCGATGCGTGGTAAGTTAACTCGTGGCGGCGACGAGGCGTCGTATGCCTGATTATCTGTAGACTTCGAAGGCATCAACAACATATCCTTCAAATCGCCCAATAAACAAGAATATGTATCTTCTACCACAAAGTAATCTTCGTTCACAAAATATGGAACATCATTTCGTTTACACTTCGGCGTACACTTCACTAGGTCTTGATGTGTCGCATTAAACGTTCTCCAATATCCTTCGATACTTTGTAACTTAGTTTCAATATAACCTCTTGTTAATCTTTGTTTTGGACATTTCTTTAAATTACTCTGTGTCTTTTGTAAAAGCAAAAATATATCTTCTAATGAGTTAACTAACTGTTGTTGTTCACTAGTTAACGTAACACTCATTTTTATAGATAGTTATTGCACTGTTCTTCTTGATACGATAGTTTTAACGCACCCACAATAATAAGTCACCTTGTAAAATCAGTCTATAACTTGTTTTTTATCTTCATAACACGTAGCACTAATTACTTGCAAAAAAAGGTGCACAAAAAACGACTCAGGAATGCGGCCTTTTGTTCTCTGATCGCCGGGTCGTCCTTATCTATTTTTCTAATGATTCGGCTCGTTTGGACCATATGTTGAAGTGATTAAGGTTCAGTATTGATTGCAGGACTTTGTAGAAAAACACACACGTCTTTACTAAATGATGATTTATTTCGAACTGTTTTAATGAGCAGGACGGACAATTATATATATCTACCAAACACGAGTAATAGACAAGTTTTGGAGAAGAAAAAAAAAACCAGCGAGTCGTACCGCGCACCGAGATTTCCTTACAAACTTGCGACATTATTGTCATATCTTTTCACTCTATAGACTTATGAGGTTTTTGACAGCTCCAAGAATCACAGATTTAAGTAAATGGTAAGATTTTAATTCGATACTTCCATGCATTCTCGAGATAAAGGGTCTTGACAGATAGAAAGATAATTAGACAGCAAAGGGATAAGGGTTCTGTTTTCCCTTTGAGATACGGAACCCTAAAAATAAATTGTAATAAGCAAGGCTCGGAATTAGGTAGAGTTATTTATGTACTTACATTGATTTCATACAGCGAAATAATAATGTGGAAATGTGGATATGCCTCAAATTCCGGGATTAATTTTAGAGAGCAGAAAAGATCCCGTGATTGAATAAATAAAAAAAGTTATTTACTTATACACACTAGTAATATGATTCGAAATCTGTCGGAATGTTGAAATTTATGCATGCCACAAAAAACTTGTTTTCATTTCTCACAATAAAGTAAGACCGAATCTTCGGTCGACAACGAATACTCGGTAAACATGTCGAATATGCCGAATACCAAATATGAAACGAATATTGTTTTTATTATTATTTATCTGTAATATTGAATATCCATATAACATCAACATTTCGATGCAAGTACATAAATAACTCTACCTAATTCCGAGCCTTGGTAATAAGGCAAGGAGAATGATGATCACGTTATTTTCCTTTACATGAATAAAGCAACGTTAGTGGCAACACTGGTATACAGACGTGTGCGTACCTTGGGTCCGTAGAGGCGGCGCATGGTGAGGTAGAGGTCCCGGAAGCGGCGGTAGCGGCGCAGCAGCAGCCAGCGGCAGTCGGGCAGCACGATGCGCACCTCGTACTCGTGGTGCGTGCCCGCGCCCGCGCCGCGCGTCACCCAGCCCGGGATACTCAGCACCGAGTCTGAGGGGGGGTATAACGGAAATTATCATATTACGTCCCCCGCTCTGGGCGGAGCGTCAGACTTCTACTGACTAAAACCCACCCATGTTCCTTCTTTTGCCCTTTATGTTTCGGAAACGCGATATCTGTTTCGAACAACTCGTAACCCCAAAGAAAAGCACCAGTCACTGGAGCCCCGATATAGAGCCAGATTGTTAATGTAACAAATTTTAATTTCACGCAGGTAAACTTTGAACTTTATCTGCGTTTGGCACAGTTAGTAAGACGAAACAACTTAATTTAACAATTTTTTAAAGAAATAATACTCAATTAATATTATATATTTACTTTTCTTTTTCAACACTATTTCAATGCGCATGCACATGTTCGCAGTATGAACCAAAAAGCGTTGTACTAAATACCAGTTTCGAGCAAATGTTTTGAAAAAGATGCCTAGTTAATACAAAAGTAAATGCAAATTATTAATGCAATACAAGCTTCTAGTTTGACACCACGTCTTTTGGAAATAATAAAAAAAAACTAACTTAAATTGATGGTACTTACTGAAGTCTATTGGATGCATCAACCCGGCACATATCGTGGGATCCTGTAATATAAAAGCCAAATTAAACCTCATTTACTATCGGAACTAGTGCTTAGACTAACATAAAATTTTTAAAGCATTTAAATTATTTACATAATAATAATAATAATAATAATAATAATAATAATTTTTATTTGCTGCAAAATGTGGTAAATACATTTGATGGTAAGCATTTTGATATAGACCAACACATCTTTGTCAGGTTGTTGACATGCAAATAGTAGGTACTGTCATATATTATAACAGCACGTACGTACACAAGTTACACAACACAATAATAGTACATAGTTTATGCAGCTGACATATAATTACTTTAATTTACACATGAATTCAATTAAATTAACATTATTATAGAATTTAAATATCAGTATATAATTCATTTATTGTTATAGATTATTGTTTATATATTACATCAAACACCTGTTTTTCCCTTACATTTAAATATTTCGTCTATAGTATAAAAACATTTTTTAAGCAGCCACTCTTTTAAATACTTTAAAAATCTCGAAGTTGGGTACGATTTTATGCTACGTGGAATGGCATTATAAATACGACCACACATGACATAGCAGTTATTTTGAAATAGATTTGTTCTTGAAATTCGTGACAAGACAATTCTGTCCGGATCTCTCGAGTTTCTCGGATATACATCTTTTGCTCTCGTAAACAAAATGGGGTACTGCCTTACAAATTTTGCTATTTCATAAATGTACATACAAGGGAGGGTTAATAAGTTTTTTTTTTTAAATAGAGGCTTACAAGAATGCCATGGTGCAGCACCACAAATGGCTCTAAGGCACTTTTTTTGGGCGATAAACGCACGAATCGAGTCCGTAGAATTTCCCCAGATAATTAAACCATAGTTTAATATCGATGCGATGTAGCCATGGTATGCCATCATAACTGTTTCAGGGCTCGACGTCTTTCTCAGTTTTGCCAAAACATATATGAATTTATTTATTTTATTACAGACCTTTTCTACATGTGCTTTCCAATTAAGGTTCTTGTCAATAACTATGCCTAAGAAGGGTATCTCATTTACTTCTTTTAACTCGTCATTCAAGTATTTTATATCTAATGTTTGAGGTTTCGTCCCGTAATTTCTAAATTGAATAAATTGAGTTTTAGTCAGATTCACTTGCAAATTATTATTATGGAGCCATTGAATTATAGCATTAACTGTTTTATTGATGTCATTAGTATAATTAATATTAGAATCATTGGATGTCATAATAAGGGAAATGTCATCAGCGTATAAAATACAAGAATCAGTAGTTACGCTTGGCAGATCATTTATATAGATCAGGAATAACAAAGGTCCAAGAATACTGCCTTGAGGCACTCCTGATTTATTAACTCTATACGATGATCGGTGTACTTTCAAGTGTCCGTTATTGTCTAAATTTAAAATTTCAACACATTGTTCTCTATTTTTTAAGTAGGTTTCCAACCATTGATAGGCAGGGCCTCGAATACCACACTTTTCTAATTTATTTAGTAAAAGTTTGTGAGAAACAAGATCAAAAGCACTCTTCATATCAAAAAATATTCCAGTAGTTTGTTTTTTATTATCTAAACTTTCTGAGATTTTGGTTATAAGGTCAAAGCACGCTAGAGCTGTAGACTTGCCCTTTTGGAACCCATATTGTTCGGTTCTCAAAATTTTGTGTTTCACAACAAAATCGTATATTCGCTTATGCATAGCCTTTTCGAATACTTTGGAAATTATGGATATTAGTGTTATCGGTCTGTAGTTACCCATTATAGACTTGTCATTTTTTTTATATAAAGGTTTTACTATCGACTTTTTAAGTAGACTAGGGAATTGACCTTGACTGAACGATAGATTAATCAGATAGGTTATGACTGGTGTTAGTTCAATCGCACAATGTTTCAAAATCCTTGTGTTGAATTCATCGTGACCCACTGAGTCTGTATTCTTAAGTGATAAGAAAATTTTCAGGACCTCAGGACAGTCGCACGGTGTTAGATAAATACTATTACATGTACTGGGTATATTTATGTTATTAATTGTATTGTTTTGTTTTGTACAAACGTCTAAGAAGAAGTCATTAAATGAGTGTGCTATTTCTATTGGATTCTTAAGAATAGAACCGTCCTTGTTTATCTCACATATAAAGTTTTTTGTTTGTATGCCTTCTGATTCTTTTTTTATTAATTGCCATGATGTTTTACATATGTTTTGACTGCTTTTGAGTTTCCCATAGTTGTGGTTTTTCATAGAGTTAAAGATACATTTTCGTAGTAATTTGGAATAAGACTTGAATTCCAATTTACGCGTTTCAGTTTTTTGTTGGTAATATTTAAATCGTAGTAGACGCTTAGTTTTACAGCTTACTTTTAACCCTTTAGTTATCCAATCACTTTTTTTAGGCTTATGAGAAATGATCCGTTTGAGTATTGGAAAGCATAAATTATAAAATAATGTAATATGTTCGTGAAACTTGGTATACGCTAGATCTAGATTAGATTCCTCTAGTACGTCGCTAAATGATAGGCTTCCCATACATTCTCTAAATTTCAGAATATTATCTTTAGAAAAATCTCTCTTGAATAATGTGTATCTTGTAAGCAAAGGCTTTTTAGTAGTTGTAGGAATGGTGAGTAACTGGGCCGTTTCATGATCAGATAATCCAAGCTGAAGTATTTCTCCTTCAGCTGTTGGTATGTTGCTAATAAAATGATCAATACAAGATTTTTGTCGTGTTGGTTGGGTTATGTGCATTGTTAGATTGTAATTTTTTGTAAGATTGAATAGCTCGGTTGATTGTTTATTTACTTTTAATGTATTTATATTTAAGTCACCGGTGATTACCAATTTTTTGTCAGAATTATATATGATTTTATTTAACAAGATGTCCAGTTTATTAAAAAATATGTTAATGTCAGAATTTGGTGTCCTATACAAACACACAATGATAATTTTTTGGTCAAGTAATTCAATGGCGCAACATTCGAAGTGCTTGTCAATCGATAGAGCTTTGATATTACTCAGTTCTATAAAATGTTGACCACGCTTTACCAAAATACACACACCGCCGCGTTTCTGACTTTTTTGCCTGCAAAAGGATGATGCTAAATTATAGCCGTTTAAATTTACCATTGATTCATTTCCGCTTTGTATAAAAGTTTCTGATAAGCATATGACGCCGGGTTTTGACTTATTACTTAAAAGTTCACATAAGTGTAGTTCTAACAACTCGGTTTTACTTCTCAGTCCCGCAATATTTTGGTGTAATATTTTGATATGGTTTTCTGTGTTATTATTAGTTGCGAAAAAAATTATTACTATTTGAAGTGGTGTACGTTGTGGTTGACTGTGATGAAGTGCGCGGATCTTTTGTTTTTGTTGCGAAATAATAAGGGATGGTGCCCTTTTTTGCGTTAAGTTCCGTAAAGGTTAGTGGCGAATTTGCGGTTTGGTCCTTTTTATTCAGTTGAACAACCGGAAAATAGTAGGGAATTGTTCCCTTAAGTGGAGCTCTAGAAGTCGTGCTCTGTGGTACATATTTATGATACTGTGGCATATTATTGCACTTGAGTCTTTGAGGCAAATATTTACAATTATAATCAAGGCTGTCAACATTTAAATTGATAATTTTACACATGTCAAATAAATTATTCGTCATATTAATATAGGTACAATTGGGAAAATAGTTGCAGATTCTTTTTAACATATTATTTAACAATTGTTCATTTAAAAATTTGCTTTTAAATACACCCAATATAAAAAAACTTATTTTAGGATAGCAATTAAGTATGAAGCAAAGGTTAATCATGACGCTCAATGGATTTTCGTCATGTTCACCCACTGAAATGACAACTCTATCTGCCTCGTTTACATTGCATGTCTTCATAGGTTCTAATATTTTTTGCGTATTGGCATCAGGTTGTATGACGGCGCTGATATTATATTTTTCATATTTATTGTTGGTCCTCGATGTAATTAACTTCGATGATAATCCCACACATTGATTACCTCCTAGGATAAATATATTATTATGTTTATTTTGAGGAATGAGCTCGTTATTTACATTCATTATGTTTTTTTGTGACGAAATTTTTTTAATTTGCGTATTGGCAATTGTTAAAATTTTAGTTTCAGGAATTGGGTCATTTTCAGCCTGTAAATGGTCGGATTGCGATGGAACGGTTGGTCCCTGTTCTAGGTTTGCTGTTATTAATGGCTTTTCGGTCGGTTCACATGTATGAGGTAATGTAAGGGGACTATTATTATAGGTCTCTGTAAGTCGCCGTTTGACGCTGTTTTTCCTGCTGGTGGATATGTTTTTTTGTCGTGAAGACACAGGGCTCGTACATATGTGTTTTAATACCGTTAATTCCTGCGTTAAGTATGATATTTGTTTTTTCAATTCCATATTTTCTAATATTAAATTATCCAATTCATTCTGTGTGCTTTGTAGATTAAGTTTCAGACTATTAATTTCTGTTTTCATTTCCTCCCTTTGTATCGATATAAAGTTAGTCGACAGATCCAAGCTTTTACACAATAGTTCTGAAGAGCTCGATGTATTAAGAGAAATACTCATGTCCACATTTTCAAGTGAAATGGCTCTGGGAATAGGTTTCCTGATAGTGATATTTTTTGCTTCTTCCATCTTAAATTATGTTAACAGCGCCCTCTATGTAGAAACTAGTGCAGCTATGTGACGCTAATGCGACTGCGACCTGCGTGTGCGCAGTTATAAACCACTGCTTAGTTTTACTTTTGCTAGTAGTCGATAGATGTCACTACACGATGTTGTTTGCACTTGGGCGGGTAGTTCGGCTATTCGCAGACAGATGTCGCTCTTCTCGGTTGTGTAATTTATCGCAGTATTGTCATGACATCTAGCGGATAGTAGTATGTTGGAATGTCGTAACGGTGAAGCTATTTAAATTGAGTTGCAGCTATTCGACACTTGGAACACTGATGTGCAGCGAATCTTTTCTAGATATTTCTTTGTTTTTCTTTTATTTCTTTGTTTTGATGTTTAATTAGGTAGTATATAAAGTGCGTATCATTGTTATTTCACCAACATTAGAGAATGTAAAGAGTACATACAGATTCCAGTAGACATCCAATGTTTATGGCGGTTAGCAGCAGATGCCGTTGTCTTTGATGAAATCTTGAGTGACCGTCACTGAAGAGCGTAGATAACACTTACACTCTTATTTTTGTTTACTATAGTCACTTTTTTGTCACAATAAGTTCACAATATGCACAATTGTATTTTTTTTTAAATAAATTAAATACGGACTGACAGAAACGAGTGTTTACTTCGCAGCGCCCTCTATCGGTTTCCATATGCACAATATTATTTTACTCATTTCTTTTAAGTTTGCATGCCAGCTTTTCACTAAGTTTAAATTAACGTAATTTATAATGGTTCATGAGGTATTTACTTTTAAGTCATTTTTACACTGTCTCAAGTTTTAAAGCGATGTAAAGTTTATATCAAGTTGTTAGTGTAAACAATTGTTGGTAGACCATGTAAATAAATAACTTTCTATAACACTTACAGGTATCTGCGTGTCCATAGAGGATAGATCGCTGCGGTCACCGCGGTCTCGCTCGCTGCGCTCGGTACGCTCGGTGCGTTCGATACGCTCAGGCCTCACGCGACACCGCAGCGGATCCTCCCAGGGCGGCTCGTGCGTTTCCGTCGGAAGTTCGTCATTCGACGTCGACACGTTGTCAGATCCTTCCAGCTCTTGTTCTTTTAACCTACAATGAAACGTCAATGATAAGCAAACAGGCTCGGCGTATTTTTTTTTAAATACACTAGGAATCTCTCCTGTACCGTGGGTGGGTTTAAGATTAAAGATTAAGATTTATTATTATTATTAAGAACACTCAAACTCACTTACACAAACAGCCAGATCCGAAACAAACATTTATAGGCCATACAAATATTTATTCCGTGTGGGAATCGAACCCACGACACGCAGCGCAGCAGCCGATCGCTCGGCCACTGCGCCAACCGTGCCGTCGAACGTTGCATTCGTACTTTGAACTTATAACCTAGAATTTTGTTATTTAATGATGTTTAGCTCACCTGTGCAGCAGAGGGTCTTCAGCGTGGCCGTTCTGCGTGGGATCGTCGTCGGTCGCGATCTGCATGTCGCTCTCGGACAGTGTGAGCGAAGGCGTCTCTTGTATAGGCGTCACCATCATAGGCCTTCGCGATTGGTTGTCGAAAAACGAGTACTGCAGCGCCATCTCGAGACGCACGTATTTCTTCTGAAGTTCTTGGAGCACCTGTTGATACATTCGATTTTAATGAGATTCTTACAACATATAAGTTTCTGCAGAAAAATATAACAAAAAACTCTAAAAACAACCATATTGTTCGAAGAAGCACAGTTGTTCAACGATCTATCAAATGACATAAAAGATTTTAAAAATATAAACACATTCCCACTTCAACTAAAAGATAATAATAAAGATTGAAGTTACTCTACAGAATTTAAAAAAACTACAATAATGAAAAAGCTACCAAAAAATACAATCGAATAGGGTAGTTTCCAGGTTCAAAGTAATTTGATTTTATTTAGTCCCTGTTTTAGATTATTCAAAAATAAGGGACATGTATTTTTTTATTTGTAATCTATACTAATATTATAAAGCTGAAGAGTTTGTTTGTTTGAACGCGCTAATCTCAGGGACTACCGGTTGGAATTGGAAAATTCTTTTAGTGTTGGATAGTCCATTTCTTGAGGAAGGCTACAGGCTATATAACATCACGCTACGACCAACAGGTGCTGAGCAGCGTGGGTGAAACCGCGAGGAACAGCTAGTTTGGAATAAAAATTACAAAGATATAGCCCATTAAAGTTACGTGTGTGACGTCACTCCTTCTTTAAAGTGGATTCAAAAATATCGCGTAGTAAGAAATCAATTTACGTGGACAGAGTCAAGTGCGGAATCTAGTGGTAAACAAAGAAACGCTCACCGCGATCTGCCTGTTGAGCTCCTCCTTGGAGCAGTCGTTCTCTAGCGACGAGATGACGAGCATCTTCTGCGCCGCAATACGCGAGCACAGCCGCTGCATCGCGCGCAGCGCCTCCACCTCCGTCACCTGGCGCCGCGTGCCCGCGCCCGAGCCTGGTAAACATCACACTTACAACTCCTTTGGACCCGGTTACTCAACTCAGTCAGACAGGAGTTGTTTTAACTTGATTCGAGATACTGCGGCCCCGGAACATAAAAGGCAAAAGAAGGAACATGGATCGGTTTCATTCAGTACAAATCTGACAATCCTTTCCACTCCGCCCAAAGTGGGAGAAGTCATTTGACAATTTAGGATATGAAAAAAAAATTAACTCTTTCCTTGGCACCCATAATTATCAGATTTGTAATTTGTGATTGTGTTCAGTCTGCATAAATAAGTCCAATTTCGTGATGATATTAACCTGGTACCCTTCTCTTGTACTTGGCTCTCTGGTGGCGTTCTTCAGGCGATCGCTCCACGGAACTCGATGACTGGCCCTCCACTATCCGCGGCTGTGAACAAAAGTTTTTCATGAACCATTGCTCTGATTACGATACATTGTTAAGCTCAGAAACAATTTGTCTTGTTCGATTACGTTCAATTTTAAAATACTAGCTATGTCTGACACATAACGGTTAGCCTCCCACAGAATTTTCATCATTACTAATATTATAAAAGTGAAAGTGAGTTTGTTGCGTCTTCACGCCTAACTGGCCAAACCGATTTTGATGAATTTTGCTACAAAGATAGTTGGGACCCTGAAGACGGATAGAGGCTAAAAAAGTGACAAAAAAAGGGGAGAGAAAGATAATATATTTCAATCCTCACGCCGGTTAAAGTTAGCGTTAGCCCAAAGTAACTATATCACGCGGACGAAGTCGTGGGCGGAATCTAGCAAAGAAATAAATTAGAAAATTATCAAATTGATCATACTTTTCGTACCTTGTGATAATCTTCAGTACTGGACATGTCGTCACTATCATCAGCTGTAGGCACTGGACCGAGCCGGAACTGCGGCGCGGGCGCCGGAGGGGCGGGGTTAGCCGGTGGGCCCACAAAGCCCGTGGGGGCGGAGTCAGGCGACGTGGGCGTGTCCTCTGTTGTAGCCGCCCACTCCGGCAGCCGCTTGGGGGATGAGGTGGCTGTGTGGAACGTCTCTTCAGTGTTCAGGGTCGAGTTCGGAGAAGCTAATGGGTCTAAGCTAAGACTTAGACTGAAAAAAAAAGGTTTTCGTTTCAAAAATTAAAAATAGTTACGAAAGGAGTTATGGAGAGACCTTTTTATTTACCTTGTCAGAAGCTAAGTGTAACCATACAACGGGACAACACTGTTTGTATCTTGGGCTATATAGGTTATGCCTAATTTGGGGCCCACGGCTACTTCATAGCTTTGCTTTCTTTTTAATTTGGTTGTTGTATTTCAATGCTTGTATGTAACCTAACTACCGTGTATCAATACATTTTATTATTATTTACAAGAACATTATTGAAAAAACCCGGCCAAGAGCGAGTCAGACTTGCGCACCGAGGGTTGCGAACAAACTTGCGACATTAATGGCCATATTTTGTTGACTACTTACACATCGTTAGTCATTGATTACATAGATGGCGCTGTGGATTTTTTTTTGCTGTAGTAGCTAATCCATTGCTGCTACAAAAGCATTGGCTTATACTTGGCCAGATAACTTTTAGCGGGCATGTTTAAAAACATTTAAACTCACATACACAAATAGCCAGACCTGGAACAGCTATCTGTAGGCCATTCAAAAATTTGTTTCGAGCGGGAATCGAACCCGCGACACGCAGCGCAGCAGTCGACCGCTCAGCCACTGCGCCAACCGTGTCGTGTATGTTTATAATGTCTCACTTGATCCTCCTGTGGCGGTAGTGTTCCCGCTCGTCTGCCGACAGCGGCTCCAGCCCGTCCTCGCGCGGCGTGCGCCGCAGCACCAGCTCCGACTTGCTGCGCTTCACGCCGTCCAGCGGGGACTCGCCCTCGCCATCTCCTAAGCACGTGATCAAGATCATGCTTATTAATACAAGATTTGAATATTATTAATTTCCAACAACAAACATGATTGGAATTTTGAATTTTTGGCAACCTTCTTAATGATCAATCCAAATTGCTGTACTGGTCAAATACACAAGAGGCCGACAAAAGTTGTATGAAAATCCATATCTGACTTGTTTTAGCGGCCGAATAAATTACTATGTAAACTTATATTTGTCGTGTAATTTAAAAATGGAACGATGTTTAACTCTGAAACATGTCAACCAAGGAGGTAACTTATCAAAGCTGTTATTTAAATTTCAAACAGTTCTGCCTAGGAATAATTTCTGCGTATTCTTTGAGAAAAGTGCTATACAAGCCTTGGCCACAACTAGACATTGATGGATTTAGGTATGTGTGCTCCAGCCCGCACTAATAAGTTCGTCCATCAATACCTATTTTGCTGGCCGTTGCAGTAATCCTTACTAATATTATAAAAGCAAAAGTGAGTTTGTTTGTTTGTTACGTCTTCACGCTTAAATGGCCAAACAGATTTTGATGAATTTTGGTACAAAGATAATTGGGACAAAATATTGTATGCCGAAGACGTTGTATGACGAAATCTCGGGCGGAAACTATAAAATATCATGACATTGAGTTCTACTAAACTGTGATTATTCACATAAAAAATCGTCGTTTTAAAGCAATAAAATTTTCGTAGAACAACTTAGTTTGATAATATCGAATGTTTGTCAGAGCGCTTCGTGTAGGGTCTAGTTACACCGTGCCGGTGTGGTGCTCACCGCGTGCAGCGTGCGGCGCGAGGTCGGACGCGAGCGCGTGCTGCAGGCCGAGCTCCTGCGTGCCCAGCAGCGCCAGCTCCGACTGCAGCCGCTCGATCTTCACGCGGTGCGACGCGACAGACGCCACGCGACTTTGCAACTCTTCTTCCAATTCTACTAGCTCTTTTTTCTGTAAATTTAATATTTACAAAAGTATTAATAAATACCGTTTTGATCGTGAATTTAATCACGTAATTTTAAATATAAGGCTATATTTAAAATATTCACGTGACTTCTGGAGATCCTAGTAATATTATTGTTGTGTAGGTTAAGGTTCAATTTCCTTTGGCGAGTAGACGTTTGTTTAACTAGTCAAACAAGCGTCTTTGATGAATTTTGGTTCAGAGATAGTTGGGACCCTGGAGACGGACATGGACTAAAAAATGAGGAAAAGGGGAGAAAGAAGGAAGAAAAGGGAAGAGAAAGTTTTTTTTTCAATCATCACGCGTGTTAAAGCTAATCCAAAGTAACAAGACCACGCGGACGAAGTCGCGGGCGGAAACTAATGGAAATATATTTGCACACCTCGTATACGGTTATAATACAATGTAACTAAAAAAAAGGGGTGTGTGTACTTGTGTACACGCGTTAGAAGTTATACTTCTTTGGTGTAAAGAAAAAAAACTTTGGTAACCCATCCATTTCCAAACCTTGGTGAGGGTTGCTTAACCTGGCCCACTGTGGTAACCCATCCATTTCCAAACCTCGGCAAGGGTTGCTTAACCTGTCCCCGTGTCGTAACCCATCCATTTCCAAACCTTGGCAAGGGTTGCTTAACCTATCCCCGTGTGGTAACCCATCCATTTCCAAACCTTGGCAAAGGTTGCTTAACCTGGCTCCGTGTGGTAACCCATCCATTTACAAACCTCGGCAAGGGTCGCGTAACCTGGCCCCCTGTGGTAACCCATCCATTTCCAAACCTTGGTGAGGGTTGCTTAATCTGGCCCACTGTGGTAACCCATCCATTTCCAAACCTCGGCAAGGGTTGCTTAACCTGTCCCTGTGTGGTAACCCATCCATTTCCAAACCTTGGTGAGGGTTGCTTAACCTGGCCCACTGTGGTAACCCATTTATTTCCAAACCTCGGCAAGGGTTGCTTAACCTGTCCCCGTGTGGTAACCCATCCATTTCCAAACCTTGGCAAGGGTTGCTTAACCTGTCCCCGTGTGGTAACCCATCCATTTCCAAACCTTGGCAAAGGTTGCTTAACCTGGCTCCGTGTGGTAACCCATCCATTTACAAACCTCGGCAATGGTTGCTTAACCTGGCCCACTGTGGTAACCCATCCATTTCCAAACCTTGGCAAGGGTCGCTTAACCTGGCCCCCTGTGGTAACCCATCCATTTCCAAACCTTGGTGAGGGTTGCTTAACCTGGCCCACAGTGGTAGCCCATCCATTTCCAAACCTTGGTGAGGGTTGCTTAACCTGGCCCACTGTGGTAACCCATCCATTTCCAAACCTTGGTGAGGGTTGCTTAACCTGGCCCACTGTGGTAACCCATCCATTTCCAAACCTCGGCAAGGGTTGCTTAACCTGTCCCCGTGTGGTAATCCATCCATTTCCAAACCTTGGCAAGGGTTGCTTAACCTGTCCCCGTGTGGTAACCCATCCATTTCCAAACCTTGGCAAAGGTTGCTTAACCTGGCTCCGTGTGGTAACCCATCCATTTATAAACCTCGGCAAGGGTTGCTTAACCTGGCCCACTGTGGTAACCCATCCATTTCCAAACCTTGACAAGGGTCGCTTAACCTGGCCCCCAGTGGTAACCCATCCATTTCCAAACCTCGGCAAGGGTTGCTTAACCTGGCTCCGTGTGGTAACCTATCCATTTCCAAACTTTGGTGAGGGTCGCCTAACCTGGTTCACTGTGGTAACCCATCCATTTCCAAACCTCGGCAAGGGTAGCTTGGAATGTGAAATTGATTTAAAAGCTATGCAATAGCTTAATAAAACACCAAAAGAATATTTATTTATTATGAAACACGTGTTCTAAATATAAAAATACTAGAATATACAACATGAACATAGTTACTAGAACACCTATAACTAACTTCACGATGTCGCTGTGCGCGCGCAAATCACTCTCATCATTTTTCTCCATCGCGCCAAAAGAAGTATAACTTCAAAAAACTCTTTGCTACATCTCTCAAAACTGTGTTATGTAATTAAATGATTTGATAGTGATGAACAGAGCTCGAAATTAGGTAGAGTTATGTACTTACACTGATATCATACAGCGAAATAATAATGTGGATATGCCCCAAATACCGGGATTAATTTTAGAAAGCACAAAAATTCCCGTTATTAATTAAATAAAAAAAATAAAATTATTTTTATTATTATTTTTCTGTAATATTGCACAGCTTCCCTACACTTAGACACCACTGGCCCTTCCTTTCCAATCCGAAAAGGAGTAAAACAAGGCGATCCGCTATCTCCGAAACTCTTCACTGCGACTCTTGAAGAAGTTTTTCAAAAATTAGTTGAACCCTGGCGCGACAAGGGCATTGTTGTGGGGGAAAAGAGATTAACTAATCTTCGATTCGCCGACGACATTGTCCTTTTCTCGACATCAGCGGCTGAGTTGGGCGTCATGCTCGAACAACTGAGCCACGCCAGCCTCGAGGTCGGACTCAAAATGAACATGACGAAAACCAAGTTAATGACAAACAACACGAAACGCAAAGTAGACATAGGGGGTGTGGAGGTTGAATATGTCCATGAGTATATATACCTCGGCCAATTAGTCTCCTTCCAGGCAAGGCAAGATAAAGAAGTCGCTCGACGCACCGAAAACGCCTGGAAGAGCTATTGGTCGATGAAACACGTCATGAAAGGACCGCTCCCACTTTCACTCAAAAGGAAACTGATGGACATGTGCATCCTTCCCACCCTCACCTATGGAGCGCAAACGTGGTCTTTAACAAAGCGTCAAAAGTCCGCCCTTGGGGTCTGCCAGCGAGCTATGGAACGAAGCATACTAAACGTGAAAATTTCCGACCGTATAAGAAACAGTATGCTACGCTCCAAGACCCAAATAGCAGACGTTGGCAAAACAGCCGCAAAATTAAAGTGGAACTGGGCTGGCCACATCTGCCGCATGTCGCAACAAAATTGGGCTAAAATATCAACCGATTGGGTTCTGAACAACAGAACCCGGCGACGCGGTAGGCCCAGAAGGAGATGGCGTGACGAGCTAGACTTCTACGAAAAGGACTGGGTCACATTAGCAAAAGACAGAGAAAAATGGGAGGAAGGAAGGGAGGCCTTTGCCCTGCAGTGGGACACAAGTGGCTTATAATAATAATAATAATAATATTGTTGGCCTCACGGGATTTTCCATTAGAAATCCCGGGAAGAGCCATATTAACATCAACATTTCGGTGCAAGTACAAAAATTAATCTACCTAATTTCGACCTCTGTTGATGAACCGTCCTTTCTACCTCCCAAAACCGGGAACACAGCATTAAATTACAGGTCGAACATCCATTACCCATCTCAGAGTAGGATGATGATGCTACTTACATGTCGGTCAACTGTCTCCTTGATGCTGGACGCGACCTTCGGCTCGCATTGCTGCAGTAGATGCATCAGGCTCTCCGTGCTGGTCTCCGACGCAGGACTGTCCGGACTTGGGGTCGAGCTCTGAAGTTATGTGAAAATTGTACAGGATGAAATTAAATTATCTAGCAAAACTTCGCACACGTGATATCTGAATATGATGGACACACCAATACGCTTGTTTTCCACAAAGGGCTAGGCAGAGGTAATTATAGTATAAACACATTTGTTATTAATAATACTAACAACTGCTACGGGAATTTTTGCCGTTTATATAAAAGGTAAATATCCCGTTTCTAAAATGCTAGTGACCATGTCAGTTACACACATTTATGTTGTTATGTTTTAGTTACATGTCAAGAGGGGCGAACCTATTGCCAACAACCGGGCACGTATAAATAAAATAATTCCTTTATACAAACATAACTTACATGAAATTAAAAATAAATGGCTCTTACCCTTAACTTATGATGAAACTGAGAACATATTGTCCATCGTCTCAATAATAAGTCAAACTTCCTTTGTACACACTCCACATACACACGTCCCTAACATACATTCACACACCCCATCACACATAATCACAAGAATTTACTACGAATAATTAATAAATTTGACTTTGATATTTTAGATTCGACTTGCCGTTTCAAAACGACACGATTGGCGAAGTGGCGAAGTGTTTCACTATTGCACTACATGTCGCGGATTCGATCTCCACACAGACCAAATATTTGTATGACCTAGTCGTTACTGATCTGGCTGTTTCTGCTTCCACGGTACAAAAGATATTCCTAGAATAGTTGAAAAAAAAACATATCTACGTCTCGTTAACTCATTTTGCACATATAAGTATCAATCGTTTCATGCAAGTACTGCAATTCCGCTCATCTTAGTGTAGACTATTTTTCGCGCAACCAGTGTACACACGACGGCACATCAACCTACACCTAACTATTTTAACCTGATCTCTCCTAACGGTCTGCTATCCGTAGTAGAGAGATCACGTTATAATAGTTTACAATAGGTTGAGCTGCCGTCGTGTGTACATTCTACATTTAGACAACGTCATTCGAATGTTAGTCAAGGAAACATAATCGTCTAGATTTTGAAGTGGTCGGACAACTCTAGAGATCTCAAATCTATGGTAGGACCACAGATACAATGACTATGATGCTAAATATTTTTTCAGGCACACAACATCAACTAAAAACTATAAGTTAGTATGTAAAGTTGTTGATGCATTTTACAATTTCGAGTAACATTCTAATTTGAACCTTATTTAAGTAGTTTACGATTTAAAATGCAGCATCAACCTTTTGTTTCTGAAAGCATGCCATGCGAATAGCTCCGTGTAGTTTGTAACATAAAGCTAAAATAAGATAAAATTACGCCACTAAATAGTAAAAACAATCTGCTTTTGAAAAAGATGAAAAAAAAAACAAAAAAAACGACTTCTAAAACAACACTAAAAAGACAGAAAATAAATTAATAAAGTCAGTGAATTTTGTTAGATTCATAGTTTTTTTTTTACCACCGACTTCCGTCAGCAACGGCTGAAACCGCTGGCCACAGCTGTTCACAACCTTCCTGATACACTTTACAAATTCACTTTGATCTTTTCTGTTACAATTTTTATGCAAGCAAGTGCATACAGAAAAAATATGGGACTGCTTAACTCGTATTGTTCTCCATCCATTTCGAATTGTCAGCACTGTAACCTGAATAAGGGTTGTAAAATTACCCTTAACGAAGCCGAAAAGCAAGCTTTTTCCCAACATTGTAATTTATTGTCCTAGATTATTACTGAGAACGTTTTAGTAACGGAGATATTGGGGGTCAAAGTGTCAACTTTAATCTTTGTTTAAAATGTTAGTATGTATTTTGCACTAAATACCTCCCCGACCGCGACCCCTGTTATATCCAATGCATCTATCAGCACTATATTTTAAGTTCTACCGAAATGATTTTTTACCCCAATTAGTTCTAAAGATAAATAAAAAATAAGTTGTCTACCATCAATCGTTTTAGCGTAGAGTATTGCTTTTAGCGTATTGGAAATCATTAAATAACTACCCCCAATCTGGACGAGGCGGAGACTAACCCCCCCCCCCCGTTCCTTTTTAGCCCTTTATGTCCCGGGGCCGCGGTATTTCTTTCGCAGCAGCTGAGAGTTCCATAACTTGATATATAAAATGCATAGTTGACGGTTTCATGGAGACTTGGTTTAGGTACACCCTGTATTTTTTGCAAGCACTGGTAGAACATCTCTACCCCATGTGTGGTGACTGTAAAACAGAACCGATCTTACCTCATCCAGGGTGCAGCCGCTAGCGATGAGTTGTTGCACGCTGTCGTTGACGTAGCCTTCGAGAGCTGCTCTCTTGCCGTCCACTCGGGAGCGCAGCGCGGCTACGCGACCCTCCTCGCTCTCTGCCTACATCCCAGCGCAACCAAAAATTATAACAGAAGCTCTGGATTTTTGCCAAAAACTCGGCTAATGAGGAACAAACTTTATTTCTTTTAATTCGAAACTTTTTTTTAAGGATCTTTATATAAATTAATAAACGCAACAATAAATTAAACTTGTATTGTTCTGTGACGCCGGTGGTCCAATAATTAGTCCGTCCCGCATCGTCGCAAACAGTCGATATACCTCTTTTTGCGCATGACTTTTTCTTTACATTTACTTCTTGTGTTTACCCGACAGTCTTCAGCAACAAGTTGATATAATCACGTCAAAGACATCAATAAAGATGCGTCAGTACCTTATTGTTCAAATACTTCAGCAGATCGTTGACAATGAGACTTGATTTATAAACAAGCTCATTAGCCGAAGGAAAAATTTAACCATGTACAAACTTTTTTTGAATTAAAAAAAAAATCCAGAGCTTCAAAAATAAAAGTATAAATAGCACTGCCTACCCACATAAACATTGGAAGCACAAAAACAATCGGTTCACACACATGCGCTCCGTACGGCGTCACTACTAGAAGTAACACATAGTGGGAAATATAAAAACAATAATTTCATTGTTTGTGGTAAGCAATAAGCACTACTGATTGTTCTCGATTTTATTTTCGAGGGAGTATTAGGCGAGAAATCAAAACTAGTAGGAATTGTTCATTTAAGATGAAAGTGTCAGGGTACCCCGCGAAATTCACAACATTTCAACTTAAGCAGAATCATAATAGGTTAATAGGTAATATTAATTACGTTACCATTCGTAAAATGGTTACAAACTGACAATTCACGATATTAACTGCGTTTATGACCATTTAAAGAATTATTATTCTGCGAAAGCGGCCATTTTAATTTTCCAGGTCAGTTTCAGATTGTTGTTCGTATTGATTGTTTGTATTGTTTTTCCTGTCACCGTAAATATCATATCATGAGGCATATCCGAAGAAAAGGTATGGTGAAAAATTACCCTTACTTTCGCTAAATAAGGGTGATTTTTCTCCATTAGTTTTCTTTTTACAGTAACTGTTTTTCTATCGGAATGAGTAAACAAATCGATTGTTAGTTTGTATTCGAGTACCTATAGTATGGGCTGTTGTATGTGCATATAGGACAATGACACCAATGATTGCATATAATGTTGATGTAAGACTGTCGTAATTGCAACTGTAAGATATTTATTTTATCACTTTCACTTTTTAGTTTGTAAACAATCATTTTAATAACATTATTTTTTATAGTAATATAGACTATTGTACAGATTTATATAGTTGATTTAAAAAAATCATAAAGTTCTTTCAGTATTACAATGTTGGCCCCATAGAAGAAGCTACTTTTAATATGAGTACATCGTTCCGATACACGCTGTAAATATTACTGTGTATACCTACCAGTAATTTTAGCACCTTAATGTAAGCAATATACTTGAATAATAAAACAAATATTTTATATTCATAGCTGTTTACCGACCCTTGAATAACAAATATCATGCAAAAGACGTTGTCTTCCTAAATTAATATTCAGTAAGCTACAATTTACGTAAACATGCAGATTCTCACACAAAAACTAACGCAATACTAAATTGTGTAAAATCTACTGAAATATACAATGTTGTAAATCTAACTAACGCTAATGTGTACTATAATTATAAAGGTAAACGTTTGTTTAGTTGATTGAGCTAATCTCAGGAACTACTGGTTCGAATTGAAAACATATTTTTGTATTGGATAGCTCATTTATCAAAGGAGCCAAACGGAGGCGGAGGTGAAACCACAGGGTACAGCTAGTAACAAAACAAAAGCGGCTTGTAGTCAAGAATCCGAGTGTATTGTTATAAGACGTATTATGCAGCAGTTTTAACTAAATGGTAGCAAAATAACCAGGGCCGTCAAACAAAGTTGGTATTTCAAAATCATTTAAGTGCGGGATACACCTGGACGCACGGAACTGGGGAGAATGGCAGAAGAAAAGAGGGCAGGATAATGTGATTCTGGGCTAAAATGGCGTGATGGAGGGGCCAGTCCTTGAAAGGCTATCTATTCCTTCCATACTCTGACTCCTATGTGTCTCAGAAAGTACGTTAAATCGTTGGCCCCAGTCGTTAACTATCACATTCGTTAAGGGCAATCGGAAACCTGAAAGTCTGACAACCAGTCTTACCGAGGTTTATCGTATTACCCATTTGGTTGGTTCAGTGTGATGCTGTGTGGTGTGGTACTGACCGCTGTGCGATGCGTGTCGGTGAGCGCGGCCAGGCGCAGCGAGCGCGCCGCCAGCTCCCTCTGGCGGCAGCGGAGCGCGCGGCGGCGCTGCGTCCAGCCGCGCTCCAGCGTGCGCCAGTCGCCGGACAGGCGCCGGCACGCCGCCGCGTACTCCCGCTCCATGGCCTGGCGTTCCTGCACGACAATAACTCGTAAAATATCTAAAGCTCGAACTCAAATGTTGATCATTTTTGAAACCAAAAAAAAATACAGTAGGATGAAAAATAAATTACGGTCGATCCGAGTTTAGAAAGTGGGAGAAGGTGAGTTTTTAAGGGTAAAAAATGTTTATCTTGATTTCCGGCGAACTACAAGTCCTATGGAAAAAAGTTAAATGGCCAAGTTGTAAGAAGGTAAAAAGATCTATAACTTTTATGTTTCCTTTTTTTTGCACTTTCGGGGTTTTGTTTGCGGATGGGAAATCATTAAATAAATTACTCCGCTCTGGGCGGAGGAACGCGCGAACCTGCAACCTCGGCAGTGCAGGATCGCGGGTTGTTAAAAAGAGATACCGTGATCCCGGAACATAATTTTTTAAATTTAATTTCATGAAATTATATATTTTTAGGGCTACACGCATTTACTTATTAATATGCTAGCAAGCCTTCATGTAATAGGGCACGCCACAATAGTGGCGGTAAGTCCCCTCTTTGAGGAGTGGCTCAGTCCATGGTCCGGAGCAAGAGGGAATGGGAAGCGGTCACCTTCTTCTGCGAAACAGTCATGCCAACAAAGGAGGTGGCCGAGCCTTTGCGGAAGAGAACTTGAAACCAACCCAACCGCCGCGGGAGACGCCCCAGCCCCGGAAGGTAAAGGGCAATAGAAGGAACATGGGTGGGTTTTAGTCAGTACAAGTCTGACAGTCCCCCCCGCACCGGCCAGAGCGGGGGAAGTTATTTAATGATGTCCATCCAATTAAAAAAAGCCTTCATGTAATTTATAACGAATACATACAAAGTTTAATACCGTCCACAATTCCGTCACAAAGAGAGCGCTCACCTCATCAAGTTTCCTCTGCGCCTGTATCAGCTCCTCTCTTTCCGCATGCCAGCGACGTTGCCGCTCTTCTTGTTGCATTAGAAACTGTTGCCGCTCTCTCTCCAGCTCCGCCCGTTGAGCCTCTATTCGTTCACAGCGGATCTCACTCTCTAAATCACTGAAGAAATATGATAATGAACGTTTTTTTAATGCTTCGGGATTTAGAAATGCAGTTATAGGTAGGTGAAGCATTTTAGCTTTGTCTGTGCGATCGTTTTTTATATTTATTTATGTATTATGAAGGCACCGAGGAATTCAATGAAGTATATGTTTCAAAAACGTTTTCGAATTGACTGGATTAGACAACTGACTATTGCGTTATGAAGCGTTTTCTCAATTATTCAGTTCAAGAAAGTATCGACGATTGTTGGGAATTCCCTTACAACATTAACGCGCGGTAAAAAGCTAATCTTTTGGTATTCGCGGAGGTGAGACTGCAGACTGGGCGTGGACTGACACAAGTATAAGATGTAGTGCATCGAAAGAATAGAAATAGGTCGAAAATATTTCAGCGTTTGATTTTATTTGAATATCATGTCCGCCAAATGTAGGTCATTTTGCAGTTGTAATTGAATATTAAAGATGAAGATGAAGATGTTCTTTTTTTTTATTTTTGTACTAGGCCAATTTTGTAAACTGTTTTTGTTTAAGTCTTTTCTTTATGAATTTGACTATACACTGTATTTTTAGACGTTTTACAAAGTTTTGCTATGTACAGCGCCTTAAACTGTATTATCTAAATTTAATATTAGATGAATCAACAAAGAACTTTATTATTTGCTGTTCAAAGCCCTTTCTAGCAAATTGATAAGAAGTTATGAAATTGCACCCAAGTGGTATTTGCTCTAAATAAATAAAATAAAATACGGGGAACAACCACTTGTATAGTTTCAGTGATACATTCATTTTATAAATACATTAATTCGTGGCATTCATATATTGAATGCGCAAGAGTATGATTTAACTGTTGGTGTGTGTGTTGGTTCTGTCAACTGTGTTTTTTTTATAATATAAAAAATATAAACATAATCATATCGAATCAAATCATTTATTTCAATTAGACCATAACAGGCACTTTTGAATGTCAAGAAACAAAATGAATCTACAGTCCCGGTCACAAGGCATAATAACTTGTGAAAGTACTGTAGTTGCCCATTCCAAAGCGTAAAAAGCGGAATAGGGCAGGAAGATGATCAACAATCAAAACTAGTATTAAGAATAAGTCCTAGAAAAATTTAATTGTTAAGGCTGTGTATGACTCCTGCAAATTTGACATTTGTGAGTTATAATTGTTTAATTAATATATAATACGACTGCAGCAACTGTCACGGGTTGTATCCCCGCACGGAACAAATATTTGTATGGCCTAAAGATAGTTGTTCCGGGTCTGGCTGGTTGTGTATGTAAGTTTAAATGTTTGTAAACGCACCCACAATAAGTACATGAAAAATCTTAGTGTGGGGCCAAAGTTTAAAAAAATAAGTCTACACTTATTTTTTTATTTATAATATTGTAATTACAGGTGTATTACTGAAGTAAATGAATTTTATTGTTTAAAAAAAAAACTTGTTCAAAGTTGTAATTTTGGTTACCAGGTATGGTTCAGAACAAAAAATAATTACAATGACGATCGCTCACTCGATAGGCAATTGCAAATCATACCTCAAAGAAGAAATGGTGAAAGAAACTGAGACTGGGAAGAGCAAAGACATTATTTAAACTCACGAAAGTGTGGTGTTGAGGTTCTCAGTACTGGCAGCTAGGTCGGTGGTGGACCAGGAGAGCAGCGAGAGACGAGACAGGTTCATGATGGACGCGCTGCCTTCCTGCCGCAGCTTCGCGGCCTCCGCGGGGTCGTTGTAGCGGAACATGTTCGTTCGGCCCAGCAGAAGTATGCAGCCTAGGTACGGACAAAAAGGTGTTGAAAGAGAAGTTCATGAGTGGATATTGGATGTCAATAAGCCTTGAGCGTAGTGTGAGCGTTATATCAGTCTGGAGCTGCTGAAAGCATGTCAAGCCGTTTTTTTTTGGTAGGAAATCATCAAATAACTTTCCCCGCTCTGGGGAGCGGGGGGGGAGTGTCAGACTTGTATTGACTAAAATCCACCCATGTTCCTTCTATTTTCCTTTATGTTCCGGGGCCGCGGTATGTATTTCGAACAACCGGCAACCCCGGCAGAGCATGTTAAGCCTTAAGTTATCTCTCTCCGATCGTGTCAGACTATGAGAGTAAAGAAACACACTTGTTCACTATAATATTTTAAGGACCGATGGCTAGTCAGTCAGGAGGATCATTTTTACGCTATTTATATTTATTTCTGCGAGTGCAGAGGTGTCAGTTACCTTGGCTGAGCTTGGCCGGCTTGTCGATGAGCACAGTGTTGAGCCAGCACTGCGCGTGCGGCAGTAGTTGGTGTCAGTTACCTTGGCTGAGCTTGGCCGGCTTGTCGATGAGCACAGTGTTGAGCCAGCACTGCGCGTGCGGCAGTAGTTGGTGTCAGTTACCTTGGCTGAGCTTGGCCGGCTTGTCGATGAGCACAGTGTTGAGCCAGCACTGCGCGTGCGGCAGTAGTTGGTGTCAGTTACCTTGGCTGAGCTTGGCCGGCTTGTCGATGAGCACAGTGTTGAGCCAGCACTGCGCGTGCGGCAGTAGTTGGTGTCAGTTACCTTGGCTGAGCTTGGCCGGCTTGTCGATGAGCACAGTGTTGAGCCAGCACTGCGCGTGCGGCAGTAGTTGGTGTCAGTTACCTTGGCTGAGCTTGGCCGGCTTGTCGATGAGCACAGTGTTGAGCCAGCACTGCGCGTGCGGCAGTAGTTGGTGTCAGTTACCTTGGCTGAGCTTGGCCGGCTTGTCGATGAGCACAGTGTTGAGCCAGCACTGCGCGTGCGGCAGTAGTTGGTGTCAGTTACCTTGGCTGAGCTTGGCCGGCTTGTCGATGAGCACAGTGTTGAGCCAGCACTGCGCGTGCGGCAGTAGTTGGTGTCAGTTACCTTGGCTGAGCTTGGCCGGCTTGTCGATGAGCACAGTGTTGAGCCAGCACTGCGCGTGCGGCAGTAGTTGGTGTCAGTTACCTTGGCTGAGCTTGGCCGGCTTGTCGATGAGCACAGTGTTGAGCCAGCACTGCGCGTGCGGCAGTAGTTGGTGTCAGTTACCTTGGCTGAGCTTGGCCGGCTTGTCGATGAGCACAGTGTTGAGCCAGCACTGCGCGTGCGGCAGTAGTTGGTGTCAGTTACCTTGGCTGAGCTTGGCCGGCTTGTCGATGAGCACAGTGTTGAGCCAGCACTGCGCGTGCGGCAGTAGTTGGTGTCAGTTACCTTGGCTGAGCTTGGCCGGCTTGTCGATGAGCACAGTGTTGAGCCAGCACTGCGCGTGCGGCAGTAGTTGGTGTCAGTTACCTTGGCTGAGCTTGGCCGGCTTGTCGATGAGCACAGTGTTGAGCCAGCACTGCGCGTGCGGCAGTAGTTGGTGTCAGTTACCTTGGCTGAGCTTGGCCGGCTTGTCGATGAGCACAGTGTTGAGCCAGCACTGCGCGTGCGGCAGTAGTTGGTGTCAGTTACCTTGGCTGAGCTTGGCCGGCTTGTCGATGAGCACAGTGTTGAGCCAGCACTGCGCGTGCGGCAGTAGTTGGTGTCAGTTACCTTGGCTGAGCTTGGCCGGCTTGTCGATGAGCACAGTGTTGAGCCAGCACTGCGCGTGCGGCAGTAGTTGGTGTCAGTTACCTTGGCTGAGCTTGGCCGGCTTGTCGATGAGCACAGTGTTGAGCCAGCACTGCGCGTGCGGCAGTAGTTGGTGTCAGTTACCTTGGCTGAGCTTGGCCGGCTTGTCGATGAGCACAGTGTTGAGCCAGCACTGCGCGTGCGGCAGTAGTTGGTGTCAGTTACCTTGGCTGAGCTTGGCCGGCTTGTCGATGAGCACAGTGTTGAGCCAGCACTGCGCGTGCGGCAGTAGTTGGTGTCAGTTACCTTGGCTGAGCTTGGCCGGCTTGTCGATGAGCACAGTGTTGAGCCAGCACTGCGCGTGCGGCAGTAGTTGGTGTCAGTTACCTTGGCTGAGCTTGGCCGGCTTGTCGATGAGCACAGTGTTGAGCCAGCACTGCGCGTGCGGCAGTAGTTGGTGTCAGTTACCTTGGCTGAGCTTGGCCGGCTTGTCGATGAGCACAGTGTTGAGCCAGCACTGCGCGTGCGGCAGTAGTTGGTGTCAGTTACCTTGGCTGAGCTTGGCCGGCTTGTCGATGAGCACAGTGTTGAGCCAGCACTGCGCGTGCGGCAGTAGTTGGTGTCAGTTACCTTGGCTGAGCTTGGCCGGCTTGTCGATGAGCACAGTGTTGAGCCAGCACTGCGCGTGCGGCAGTAGTTGGTGTCAGTTACCTTGGCTGAGCTTGGCCGGCTTGTCGATGAGCACAGTGTTGAGCCAGCACTGCGCGTGCGGCGCGGGCTCCAGCGTGGCGGTGCCGCTGCGCAGGGACACGCGGCAGTGCAGCGGCAGCACGCCGGCGCCCGACAGCACTATGTCCGGGAGCGGCGAGTACTCCGCGCTGCCTATCACCGTCTCGCCTTCCTAACAGATGATCATGTTATTGAGGACCTTTCGCGTAGGTAAACTTGTGATGAGTCCACATTTCGAAGCAGAATTGTCTTGTTTGGTTGACCAAAAATTACTTATTGACAATACAATTAAAATTGACGTGACGTAAAATTGCATCTTCTAATGTCGATAATTGTAGTTTCGAGTCAACCGTCATCCCCAGGAAAACGACCTTTCGGACGAATTTTAGTATTTCCTTATACAAAGCAACGTTACATTTGCTATTTCTTACATTCAGTAACGCGAATCCAGCAAGCCAGTCATGAATTTAAAGCGTAGAGTTATTTACGTCATCAAACTCTTGTAACCTTAAAAATCAGTGTCATGTACCGGAAGTAATTCATTAATATAAACTCGAAACAGAAAAGGGCCCAGTATAGAGCCTTGCGGTACTCCCATTTATACTTGTGATCTAAATGAATTTACGCCATTTATTTGAATTTGCTGCATTCGACCATTTAAGTATGATTTTATTTAGCTAAAGGCTTGTTTTCCTAGTCAGTGATACACAAGTTTTAATCATAGTATATCGTGATTCACGTAGGCAAATGCCTTGGATGGGTCGCAAAAGACGCCTAATGCATCTTGTGCCTCTTTCGACAGATTTAATTATGTTTAAATAAGGTGTCAGTATATTTTTTGCGGCCACGCTTAATACCTAAAGTGCAATACACATTGAGCCCGCCGGGCCGCCGCAATACATATGTCGGGAACTTTTTGTCGGCGGTCTAGTTGGCGGCTTCACTACATACAAGTCAGAAAATTTGGTCGGCGGCATGCCGGCGGCTTGAGATGAGAAATAGATTTGGCAGTCAGCACTATAGATCGAACGTCGCCGGGCAACTGAGCGGAGGTGTCCCCAAGCCGTCAACATGTCGGCGGGCAAGACGCGCGGGCGCATGTTCCCGACATGATTCCTTTCATATAGGCCGCCGGCTTATGTGTGTATTGCGCTTCAGAAAAGAATCAGCCACTGCATACAAAAATTCAATTCTACTCGACCCAAATGTATGAGACACCTAAATCTTTTTTTTGCAATTTTGATTTTGGTCCCATGGAGAAAGTTGATATATATTATACATACTGTAGAAAGTGATACTTATTGGAATTTTTTTTATACAAATCATAATACATAAGACATTGTTGATGTAACTGGTTATTGTTGGTGCACTAATTTAATTATTAATATTATTACTTTGACATTTAATTTGACATTCTTTTACAATATATCTTGACATTCTCAATCAATTACTGACATTATTATATTGATTTGCTTCTCAATTGTTATTCTTATTTTATCACTTATTCACAATATAATGTATCTGACATTCTCCTTAAATTTACGACAGACTTCTGGTGACATTATTATTATTTGTGTGTAATAAAGCTTGTGTTTTGCATGCCGCAAGGTTTTATATGGTTGGTCTGTACTATTTCATTAACAACTTTATGTAATTACCCATATTAGCAAATAAATGATTATGAATTATAATATCAAGTAGCAGATAGCTATTTTCTTATATCATAGTTTTGTGGTGTGACCGTCGGACTGCCAATCTTAGTTCCCGAGTTCGAATCCAAGACACACACCTATGATTTTTTGGATTCCTGAATTCATGTTCTTTTTGTCTAAGTATCACTAGTTTGTGAATGAAAAAATCGTGACGAAACCAGCATGCCTGAGACGGGCAGCGTAAAAACTGTTAATCAACGGTTAGGCCTTAACCACACGAAATGTTTGAATATCTTTGGATCAAGAGGATTCCACACTTACCTTAAGATGATACAGCGTGACCCCAGTGGATAGCAGATTATCATCGATGCCCACAAGATGCGGCATATCGGAGTCGAGTACAACGCCCAGCCCACTCTTGCGCAGCCCCAGCGCCTTTTGCTCCTGCAGTATCTGTTGCGTCTCGCGCCACTTCTCCGTCCACTTCTCTGTGAGCACCTTCTCTTGAGCTTCCTTGCGTTGTAAGGTTGCTAGGACGCCTGCTTCAGCTTCTATTGGGTCCTGAGAACGAAAATAATAATAATAAAGCGAAAATGTATTATTATTTTATGACTACTGCTCTCGAACGGTGAGACGAAACATCGCGGAGAAACCATCATTTTCATGACCGATGTGACTGCATCCGGTTAGACTGGAGACCGACTCCAACGTAATTGGGGAAAAATGGACAGGTGATGCGGTCAAATCGCAAGGATAGATAATTATGATCGTGAATGGTACTCACGTCATTGTGCGCAATCTGCGCGCGCAGCTTCTCGATCTCTTCGCGGAGCTCTCTGATGAGCTTGACGTTGGGGTCTTCGTTGATGGTCGGCTTGTTGATGATGTTCTTGGCGCGGTTCGCGTACCGCAGTGTCGAGAGTGTCTCCCCGTAGTTGCAGTCAGCGGGAGAAATCTGGAACAAGAGAGAAAGAAGCCGTCATAGTATCATGTTTATTGGGGCATGTTTTTAAGACCTCGATATTCAATAAAAATAATAATTAACAGAATACCACAAATAAATACTTTTTTTTAGGGTGGGAAATCACCAAATAACTTCCCCGCTCTGGGCGGAGCGGCGGGGAGTGTCAGACTTGTACTGACTAAAACCCACCCATGTTCCTTCTATTGCCCTTTACGTTCCGGGGCCGCGATATCTCTTTCGAACAACCCGCAAACAAATAAACACTTAGAACATAATTTGACAAGAAACTCTATGCACACTCTTTTTAATCAAAAGTTTGTTAACATCATTCATATTGAGATGTTCGTAAAGTAGTTCAAATGTTACTTACAGCAGCAATCATGATGGTCTTGGAGTTGCCTCCGAGCGAGTCTTTAAGCAGCCAAGTGAGCACGGAGTCTCGGTATGGAATGAACACTTTCTTCTGACCTTTTTGAAGACGCACTAAAACAGACATTTTAATATTAATACCTACCATAGAGTAATCAAGAGCCATGACAAAATAGCAACTCTGATACAAAATATCATATGATCTTGTTATATTATAAAACGATAAGGGACATACAAACACATACATTCCTAGATCATCCTACCCTTATCCAAAGTTATTTGTGGTCGGGGCAGCATGTTTTCTTCTTCCATACTCTTTCATTATTCGTCAGTTCATCGGACACCTCCTTTCTTGCCCTCCTTCAAGGCCATCCATCGTTTTCTTTGGTCTTCCTCTCTTATAGTCCATCCACATTTATACTCAAAACTTACTTCACGACATTTTTCTCATTCCGCCGCATCACATGCCCATACCAAGCTAACCAACCACACACGTTTTCAGTCTGACTAGACCAGTAGGCCTACCATGACGTCTTAAAGCAGAACTTATTCCACTGAGGGAAAGAGATGGTGCTAGACACCCTGTTTAGCTCTGTCTCTTTCCCTCAGTGGAATAAGTTCTGCTTTAAGACGTCATGGTAGGCCTTGTATCAGTTGTTGTCATGGTAGGGTAGTAGTTCAGTCACCGGCTATACTTTCCTAACATTAGTTGATAAGTACACTTCCTAATTATTATCGCTTCTAGTTTTTGAAGAGCGGGGTTTCCTATATCTTTAATACAAAAAAGCTCTCTATAATACAAATATGTATTATATTGTAAACAGTACATACCGTAAAGTGAAGGGTTATTAACCTTCAAGGTTAACAAGGTCACGTATAACAAGGTCAATTTGCAGATGGGTGGCTACTGACTACCAAATACATACTGAGTTTCCTATTTGTCCCGTGAAAACAACTAAAATGGTCCCGGCTGTGATTTATACATTTTTGACAATCGTTCGAAGTTGTCAGTGGGTCACAGTATGAGTTTGATACCCAGGTAAGGTAGTGTTATTGGGTTTTTCGATCAGGAATTTCTCAGTAGCAGCTACGGAGTCTGGCTTTGTGCCCAGTTGATGGCAATAGGCTCGTTCTCTATTACATAGGGCTTAAACACCACTGGGAAAATATGGGTGAAGTGTAAGGTCCTTCTCTACCCTTCGGAAATGAGAGGAGTGAGTGGTACCTTCGAGCGGTTGGCTGGACTCGGCGAGCGCGGAGATGACGGAGCCGAGCGTGACGAGCGACTTGTTGATGTGCGCGCCCTCCACCAGGCGCTGACCCGTCGCGCCCGTCGCGTCCGCGCGCTCACTGCACAATACAGGACTTAGTTCATAACTAACTCTAAGGATCTTACCCGTCAGTCGTCCAACATCATCACCATCAAGTGAATTTACGTGTGTATTGAGGTTATCCTATTAGGAAACTTTTCGTTGCACCCCAAACTTTGGATTAGTAGACATGGATAACTACTTGCCCCCCCCACGGGCTATCAAGTTGACGTACACTAATTCCTTTTTAATACTGCTAGTGTACAACATGGCTTACGACTACGTCATTAGGCCGCAGGAGATGGACCAGGACAAAATAATGGTCGCACATCTTAATGTAGCAGCCAGTCATGGGACATGTCGGGTCGTGGCTACAGTCCTAAAAATACATCGTCGAGCTCAACGCTGCAACGCCAGGTTTCATAGAAATTCGTCTGGGTCAGCTTTAAACTCGACGCTGTATTCTTAAAGAATAGACCTACAGGTTACTGATCATCCCTTGTCCAGCTTCTGGCCACCCTGCTTACCTTCCAGCCAGGTCCACGAGGTGCACTTTGGACACGGTCTCACTCGGCATGTTGTTGTGCCGCAGGTAGGACGCCTGCACGAAGGTGATGGTGAAGATAGCGTGCGAGCGAGACGAAACGTCGTTCATTTGAGTCGACGCTGTCGTCCGGTGGAGATTACCGCGGTGCATGCACTCCTAGAAATGGACGATATAGTTTAGATTTCTCGTATATTTTATAAAAAAAAATGTAAACAATGACAATGATGTGTTGCAGCAATCCATTTATTGATGTCATTCCGTATCTTGTGGAGTAATATTAAAATATATTTTGAATTATCATTTAAAAATAATACCATTATTTTTATTTATTAATTTATATTATGTTTATACACAATAGGTACTTTAACACGCTACAAATGGAGCGATTTTTTTTATTACATATTTTTAACTGATGATGAATTAATGCCTCCATATTTTATCACGAAACGGTACGAATTTCTACAATAAAGAACCGGCCAAGAGCGAGTCAGACTCACGCACCAAGGGTTCCGTACAAACTTGCGATATAACTGCTTATATTATTTAACTACGTAGACTTATAGTGTAGACAGTACAAAGGGAGCATAGACGTGAATATATATAGTTTTAATTCGATAGCTCATCGCGTTCCCAAGATCGGAAAGGAAAGAGTCTTGACAGACAGACAGACACATTTTAAAACGTTCCGTTTTTCCGTTTGTCGTATGGAACCCTAAAAAAGTTAAAATTTAACCTGTATATCATCATAATCGGACACCAAATGCTTCGACAAGTCCTGCACATAAGGACCCAGCTTGGGATGCTCTCGGACCCTCAGTGAGTGCCCCGCATCCGTAGACAAGAGGTCTTTGACCCTCTCGTTGTAGATCTCCAGGTAGCTGACCTCCGTGCGGTAGGAGGCACCGGACTCCTTGCCGGCAGCCACGCGGGAGAACAGGTGGCGACATATCCGGGGGATGAGGCCTTGGTACTCCTGGGAATAGAGAAAAACAGACTTTTTTATGTAGCGATCTGCTAAGCCCCAAATCTCTTATCATCTGCCTACCTATTTCACAACCATTTTAGGGATCGCCTTCTAGTCTAGCCAGATGTCACTGTATACCAGTATTTTACATCGAGTGAATACCTATCTGACCTCCACAACCCAGTTAGTACCAGGCAATACGATACCCTTGGTAAAACTGGTTTGTCAGACTTTCGAGCCCCAGGCTATTTGTAACAACTTTCAAAGATCTACAAATGCCTTCCAGGACCAACAGCTGAACGTGCTTTCCGAAGTACGTAAGAAAATCGGTCACCCATCCTCAAACCAACGTTGACCATCAGCTTAACTTAAAGATTGACCTGTAGTAGACATCCGATCATAAACAATTGCTAGTTATGGTTACATTGCACTCTTGGGTATAATTTCATTAATTTATTTAAACCAAAAAAAAATTGCCAGTGTAAATAAAGCAAATCAAATAGTGCCCCATTTTTTAATAAAGTAAATAATTATTTTAATCCTTTGTTGCATACTTCGAGAACTTATTACGCATGTTTAAGTTGCATATAATGCGGTTCTCTCTTTATCACACAAATATTATTGTTTGTTACCACATCACCCTCAAATAGATTAACAGATTTGGATGAAACAAATTTGGTATGTAGATAACTTATTTATACCCTGCATTATAACATAGGCCATATTTTTAACCCGGTCAACGCTAGTGAAACCGTGGGCTGCAGTTAGTTCTTTGACCTTCAATACGCAAGATTTTATGCGACTTTTGACACAACGTTAAGAATTCCAAAATAAAGATGTTTACGAGTTTTCAGCTTATTCTATGTCATTCCCAAGTTGACCTCTTCTTTTACATAATTGACTGCATTAATAATCCGGTCTCTCGTTATCAGTAATACGTACGTTAGAGCCCATCATGGTGAAAGTCTTCCCGCTGCCGGTCTGTCCGTAGGCGAACACGCACGCATTGTAGCCCTCGAAGGCGCTGTCAATTACATCCAGTCCTAGGTCCGCGAACACCTGGAAAATACCAGGAGTTGAAGAGGAGAACATAAACACATTAAACACATGCACAAGTAACGTTAAGAGTTTTTCTTCTTTTGCAATTGGCATCTTGTTTCTTATAGCAGACTAGTGTTGTTTTTGCGTTACAGCGCGCCACATAGTTTCAAAAAACTAAACGAGCGTACACGCGCTTATTCCACCGCACGGTGCTTTTTTGCCCAAAAAAGTGACATTAGCACTTTATTAAAGATTTATACTAAATATATCATTCCAAATGCAAGAGTAGAACACCCAGGTGGCAATTTCCCATACTTTATTTTTAATTAAATATTTTAGTTTATTTTACTTTTTAGTTGCGAGTAATCTTGTTCATATTAAGTTCGGCGCGCAGGGAGTCATCTCTTGAGCCATAAATGAGCTTATAAGATCATGGTAAGAGGCGCGCATACACGCGCTTCAAAAAACGAGCTTATATGCGCCGAAAATACGATTATCTGAAACTGCCTACATAAGAATCTATTTTTTTAAGGACTAACCAGCTGATGTCTAAGTTTTAGAAAAAAAAATCATGAAAACCTCCGTAGGCGTTAAAATCATATCAGTGTACTAACCTGCTCTTGCGCCGCGTAGTTCTTATCGTCGTGCGCGTACGACCAGTACGAGTGGTCGAACGTGAAGTCCTTGTACTTCTCCCGGCTGCCGTCATTTTGCTCTTTGCTATTCTGTAACATGGATATGTCATTTATTAATCTTTTGGTCTTGTAGTACTGATGTTCAGCTGCATCCGGTTAGACTGGAAGCCAACCCCAATATAGTTCGGACAAGGCTAGGCAGATGATAATAATGAATTACACTTAGTCTTGTGCGTCAGTACGGCTGAAAACCTCGAAACTCTTCCCTTTTAAAAATTGGTAACTGGTCTCGCATTTGTTTTGATATTGAGCTGTTCCCCTTTAAGTACTTATTTTACTATAAATCCGTTTGTTTAAACGTACCCAGTACCCAAAAGGGCGTTAAATCATGAGAATAATTATGATTTTGTTTATTCACTTTAGTAAAGAAAAATTTACATATATCTTTTTCAAAAATAAATAAAACAAGAACATATAAAAATAGTATCCACTGGTATCGGAAACAAGGTTCAAGCTACCGGCAGGCTCTAGAGAAAGGAACCTCGTAACGATACGAGCCGTGTTTAGGAGTACCACTTTTTGTATCTAGCCCTTGATTCAGCCATCTAACGAGAGCCTCCTCAGCTGTGGTCGAGACTCTTGGCAATTAAGCCATTAACTGTAAGGACTATCGGCACAATATATTCGCTGAGTCCACATCCCACGTGTCGACAATCTCGCGAGTCATATCAATATACTTGATTTGTTTATCTTTGAGAATAATTATTATTAATCTCGCTGATCGAGTGACTACTGGGAACAGTTTTCCCGAGTCTGTTTGATGGCAATAAGCTCGCCCGTATTACATGTGACTTAAATATAACTGGGGAAATGGGTCCCACATACTATTAAGCTACACTTCTGCCTAACCCCGCGGCATATACAGGCTTCATGTTTCCTGTATTCTCTATAGTCGAATATAAGCAAATTCAATTTCAATGAAAATCTATAAACGCTGACTAACATTTAACTGCAAACTGCATACAGCGGTAAACGTATAATATCTTGTTAATTGCTATTATAATCACACTTATCAAGATAATAAATATATAATGATACGATAATTTGTCCTATGATTGTACAAAATAATGTTTAATTGGATATTACATTATTGGCATGAATAGCAAAACTTTGCACTGCAAAAAAAATGGACGGAATCCATCTTTTCTGTAGCATATTTTTTAAAGATGAAGATTTACTATGTTTATTATTAATTTTTCTCATCCTGTTCTCACACACTACTGTATACGCTCTTTATCTTAATTGTTTCCTTTCGGAGGCCTGTTGGTAGAAATTTATTTTAAAATAAGCTGTTTTTGTACTGTAGCTAGGGTTGTCAACCATACTTTATAATAATGTATCCTACTTTTTTTTTGGTAGTTATACTTTTGCATACAAATAAAGTATGTGGAAATACTTTATTTTCAACCTTTACTGTGATGCTTTCACTGAAATAGTTTTTTTTAGTAATGAATCTAAAGAGGCGAGAAGAGAGAAATAGAGCGTCAATGAATTTAATTAAAAACGAATAGTTTATTTATTAAAATTTTGATTGTCGAAAAATCTTTGAAACATTGAAACATAAAAAAACATAATTAGCATGTGCTAAAAACACACAAAAGTACGTATTTAAAGCAATAAAAACATAAAATTTGAAAAATTCTTTTTTTTTTCTTTCAAATATTTTATTTTATACCTATCTAAACCGTATACCTATAAAAAAAAGCGTATAAAATCGCTTATTTTATCAAAAATAGTTGGCAACCCTAACTGTAGTTATGATGTTTCATATGTAATCTTCTGTGTGTACGTTACGTACATAAACAATAAAAGGAATGAATAAATAAGTTGTAGCTATGACGGAAACGAGTGAACATTGACACTGGCTGAGTAAGTTGTCTCCATTATTGCCTGGAGTAAGCACAGCATTTTTTGGGCAACTTTCTAGAGGAAGGTCCTAGACATTTTTTATGGACAACAGACCTCGATTTGGATTCCGATCATAATTACATGCAGTCTTATCATCGCCCATACCTCTATATTACTCGCCATCTTAGTACTCACCCTCATTTCAACCGTATCATTTGGTAGAATAGAAAAAATAAAAACACGAAAGAGACGCGAAATTTCGAAAAACGACAATAATAGGCAGAAAGCCAGTCACATTATGAAAACATTATCAACATTGACCCCGTGTTGACGACATGGGGTCTAAAATGGCTGCATAAGCAGAATCATAATAAGTTAATTAATAATAATGTGAATTACGTTACCATTCGTAAAATGGTCTCCAAGTGACAATTCACAATGTTAACTGCGTCTGTGACCATTTTAACGTAATTCATATTATTATCCTACTAGCTTTTGCCCTTGCACCGTATTTATTATAATAGCAAAGCTAAGTTTTCCCTTTTCTTCCCTCTTTCCTAACTTTTATTTTTTAAAAAATAACCTTTGTCCGTCTCCAGAATCTTAACTATCTCTGTACCAAAATTCATTAAAATCGGTTAAGCCATTTAAGCGTGAAGAGCATCATACAAACAATCTCACTTTCGCTTTTATTTTATAATATTAGTGAGGATAATGGTCCTGGTATAGCAGCCATTTTAGACCGCGCCATTTTACATTCGCGACAATTCGTGCTATGATTTGTGAAGATAACTGTTTTAAATAGTAAATGTCGAAGAATGGAGAGAGAGTGAAAGATATGATGAATGGATGGTGTGAGGAATGATATGAGAGATAAAGGAGTCAATGATTTTGTGACTTCTGACGGCGGAAAATAGAAGAAGAAAACGTGTTGCGGCGATCCTAATAAAATAGGACAAAAGCAAGATGATATTTAAACAAAATATAATATTACTAGCTTTCGCCCGCGGCTTGGCCCGCATTAAATTTGGGGTAACACAGTCCCCCCTGCGCCTTATTGATTTGTAATAGCAACGCTAAGTTTTCCCTTTTCTTCCCTCTTTCTCCCTCACATCCCACTTGTTTTAATAAAAATTAGCCTATGTCCGTCTCCTGGTTCCCAACTATCTATGTACCAAAATTCATCACAATCGGTTTAGCCATTAAAACGTGAAGAGGTAACAAACAAACAAACTCACTTTCGCTTTTATAATATTAGTAAGGATTATAATTCTGCTAAAGCAGCCATTTTAGCGCGCGCCATTTTACATTCGCGACAATTCGTGCTATGATTTGTGAAGATAACTGTTTTAAATGGTAAATGTCGAAGAATGGAGAGAGAGTGAAAGATAATGATGAATGGATGGTGTGAGGAATCATAGAAAAGACAAAGAAGTCAACGATGTTGTGACGTCTGACGGTGGAAAATAGAAGAAGAAAACGTGTTGCGGCGATCCTAATAAAATAGGACATAAGCAAGATGATATTTAAAAAATATATATATATTATTCGGTAGGTAAATACGTCCTTGATTGACAAGTCAAGGTGAATGGAAACTAACACCGTGGTTGGCAGGGTTAAGAGCCTCTAAACGATGCGTGACGTCACACATGACGTCAGCAATCAGCTCCGCGTAGCGATTAGTGTGTGTACGATCGTACAAGTAATTTGGACCATTTTTTTGCATAGGCAGCCGTACGTTTACTTGAACGACGTAATTACAAAGTAGTTAGACTCGTCATTTTGACAATTGAAAAAACTGACTAAAAGATAAATATTCTTGAAAGAAAACTCTTGGAAAAACATCCGGGTATTAAAATTTTTAACACTTATTTTCAGTGTCATTGAATTTGTTAATTCATAACATCATGAGTTCATGACAAAGGACATCCTAGCGGGATGCCTATTTATTATCCTACTACTATATTATAAAGGCGAAAGTTTGTAAGTATGGATGTATGGATGTATGGATGTTTGTTACTCTTTCACGTAAAAACTGCTGAATGGATTTGCATGAAACTTTACCACAATATAGCTTATACATCAGAATAACACATAGGCTATATAGCTTATACATCAGAATAACACATAGGCTACAATTTTTGAGGTTTCTAATGTGAGGTCGTAAAAAAACACATTTTTTTGCGCTTACATTGCAAACGCTGACTGAATCCTACAAGATAGATCAAAACAATGTACTACAGTATTGTACAACTTAAAAAGGTCTACAAAAAAGTCCGTGATGGTATATGTTTATCTCTTAGGAATAACCCACAATAACCATTTTTTATCCTTTAATTTGTACGAGAAATAATGGCTTATTTACGAAGCGATTTTAAGCAATACAGTATTAATCCTTATCCAATTAAGTATCTTAAATACATTGTGCATTTAATAAAGATCAATATGGCTTTTTACAGCATGTAAATTAAATAAATATTTTCGAAGATATCACAGATTTAAAATGCAGAGTCATAGCAATTTCGGCGATAAATACTGTTTCGGTGATAAATACCGGCAGCGGTGCCAGGCGAACGGGGCGTGGGGGGAGCGGGGTAGGTGCGGTGGGGAAGAAGTGGCTCATCGCTGAGTGCGCGACCCGAACGCGGGCAGACGCATGAGGGCAGACGTCGTTGACGGTTGTGTCCGTTTTGCGAATTTTCAAGGCACTAGCGATTTGATAAAAACGTATGGTCGCCTACTTTAAGTAATATAGGCCTAAGGTTAGTTATTGCCAGGTTTCTTTTTGGTTAGGAGTTACACGTACAAAAAGATACTTCATTTTTACGAATTACTTCATTGGAAATTCAATTACTATATAGATAGGTTACTTACAGTTAATTATAACAAACTAGCTTCCGCCCGCGACTTTGTCCGCGTGGCATAGTTACTTTAGGCTAACGCTAACTTTAACACCTGTGATGATCGAAAAAAAAATATCCTTCTCTGCCCTTTTCTTCCTTCTTTCTCCCCCTACTCTATTCTCACTTTTTTTAGCCTATGTCTGTCTTCAGGGTCCCAACTATCTCTGTAACAAAATTCATCAAAATCGTTTAGGCCATTTAGGCGTGAAGACGTAACAAACAAACTAACTAAACTAGAATAGTGCCGAGTTGATGGCAATAGGCTCAACCCTTATTACAACGGACTATAACACAAATGCGCATTTATGTTATAAAAAGCAAGTATTAGTGTGTCAACTTAGACAGAAGTGTATAATATCCTTACCCTTACTATAATATTATAAAAGCGAAAGTGAGTTTGTTTGTTTGTTTGTTACCTCTTCACGCTTTAATGGCTGAACCGATTTGGATGAATTTTGGTACAGAGATAGTTGGGAACCAGGAGGCGGACATAATAATTTTATGAAAAAAGTGGGATGTGAGGGAGAAAGAGGGAAGAGAAGGGAAAACTTAGCGTTGCTATTACAAATCAATAAGGCGCAAGGGGAATTGTGTTACCCCAAATTTAACGCGGGCGAAGCCGCGGGCGAAAGCTAGTTTATTTATATAGGAAGCCTATTTCGTTAGATATGTTCAAGTCCCATAACATAAGAGGCGTCCCTATTGCCATGAAATGGGCCTAAATCTCAAATCCTAATGGGAAATCCCAATAATCATTTGAACGACGCGACGTGAATATCAAAGCGCGGACCACCTCGTTTATATTACAAGTTTCGTTTACAACTTCTAGATCAACTAGGTATGTTTTCCCAAAGGAATTTGCTGCTGTAGAAAACTCTAGAAAAGGGTTTAGGACTCGATTACTAAAGTCGAATGAAGACCGAATTAGTCTGCCGGGGTTGCGGGTTGTTTGAAAGACATACTGCGGCCCCTAAATATAAAGGGCAAAAGAAGCAACATGGGCTGGGTTTTAGTCAGTACAAGTCTGACACTCCTCTCGCTCTGAACTGATCCTATGAGGGTTCCGTATTTTCCCTTACGAAACCCTTTAAATCTGGGTACACAACTCTACATGTTTTACACACCTCTGCTTACCAAACAAATGCGTGACTTTATGTTAATTCTTAATGCGTTTTTTGTAACGTAAAATCAGCGGAGCAGTAAAGCAAATGATGTCATAACAGTTAGTTTGTGTGCTGTCGAGTCTCGAGCGTTTGAAATACTATCACGCATTGATGTAGCTTGCCAAATTGGGCTGGGACACGCGAACGATAGCCACGCTGTCTGCTACGGTAATGTAAAGTAAAGTAAAATTTATTTGCATAGATTGTAGGTAGACACGCCAGCAGGTCAACCTAGCCGAAACTGTCAATTTTTCTCAATGAATCTTCACGTCCGAACGCATCACGTCCCCGTCGGATAATTTCGTCGAAAACGCAAGCGAAGTCAAATATAAAAGATCTACATAACGACAAAGTAACAGTCTATGTACTCAGTTGTTCAAATGATATGATTTAATGCGTTGAACAGGTGTGAGCGATAATGCAGCTCGTGGCGATCTTATCATGTTTAAACTACGTATCGTCAGCCACCGTGGGAAGTTCACTGTAACTGTATTCCTACGAGTTATTATGAAACTGCCGGCCGTGTATCACCAGATGTATGATCGTGGAAGAATATGATTTCTACCCTTCAAGCCGTGAGCTTATGTATGTATGGAAAACCAATTTTGGAAAAGGCTTAGCAGGTGACTGCGGGTTCCCATCTACCTAGATACAGTTTAATAACAATATTTTTTTAACATGGAGCGACCGGTCTGTCAGACACAACTCACTAAATTAGTGAGTAATCTAATGCCTTTTTTATGCGGATGGGAATTCACCAAATAATGACGGAGCTGGAGGGACTCATGTTCCTTTTTATGCCCTTTACGTTCCAGGGCCGCGGTATCTCTTTCCGAATAACCAGCAAACCCAGCACGCGGTTGCCCTAGCAGGCCCCTCTTTGAGGCGCGCGTGGAACACGAATTCGCCCTCGACACAGCCTTTCTCACTGGACGGACGAACGGTGAGCTATCAATTGCTCACCGGCCACAGACCCGCAACTACGGTGTCCGGGAGATTATTAAAGGCCTTGTTTTCGGGATTGGTCGACTCGGTTGGCGTAGTGGCTTAACTATCGACTGCTGCGCTGAGTGTTGCGCGTTCGATCCCCGCATGGAACAAATATTTGTATGGCATACAGATAGTAGTTAAGGGTCTGGCTGTTTGTGCATGTGAGTTTAAATGTTTGTAAACGAACCTACGAGACAGGAGAAATTCCTACAGTACGGCCAACGAGAAGCGATACGAAAGGTCATTAACCTAAAGAACAACTGTGGCGTTGACAATCTAATATTTAGCTCTTTCCATCTTGTGCCTTTGTCGTAATGTCTCGTTCTCCCGGCAAAAACATGACAACGTTAAGACGGGTTCGCCAACATTCGGGCGGCCATTTTAGATGGGGTTTTAGCATGGGTTTTGTTTACATTTGGTATCGCTTCTTGTTGGCCGTACTGTAGTGTGGGCAACGTTTCTTTTTCTTAAAATACATAATATGTCCAAATCGTTTTAAGTAAATACGCATACCGTTCCATTAGAAGTCATATCTATTACATAATTGGGAGAACGGCCCGACATTGAGTCTGCTTTCGGTAAAGGTCAATCCATTCGATGTCATTACAATAGTTCTGAATACATTCTTTGTAGCTTTTGTGTGGAATAGAAACTTGTTACGTCTATGTCGATATTGTTGTCAATAACAGAAAACATCAAGCTTGGTTTTCCGCGGAAGGTTAGGCAGAGTAGTACATACATAGATCCACATATCCTACTAATATTATAAATTCCTGAATTTTCCCCTTTCCTGATTTGCAGGCAGCAACCTGCAAATCCTGTAGTTTACCTGTAGTTTTTGCCCTTGCGCCTTATCGATTGTAATAGCAAAGCTAAGGTTTCGCTTTTCTTCCCTTTTAATCCCTCAGTTCCCACTTAAAAAAATAGCCTATGTCCGTCTCTAGGTTCCTAACTATCTCAGTACCAAAATTAATCAAAATCAGTTTAGCCATTAAGGCGTGAAGACGTAACAAACTCAATCATATCTCAATCTTTTTAGCATATGTCCGTCTCCAGGGTCCCAACTATCTCTGTACCAAAATTCATCAAAACCGGTTTAGCCATTAAAGCGTGAAGAGGTAATAAACAAACAAACAAACATACTTTCGCTTTTATAATATTAATAAGGATTCTATCACCACGCGAGTGAAATCGCGGGGCGCAGCTATAGTGTATTCACGGAGACGAGTTAGTATAGCGCCTTCTTTATCGCACATTATCATACAAATGACAAAGACAAAAAAAAACGTTTTTAGGGTTAGTGGGCGTAAACAATACCTTAGAATGTAAATGTGCGTTCACACTGCGCTTCTTAAAAGTTCGCATAGTTTATTCCTGCGGCTTCGTCTGTCGTATAGATTTTGTTTATGGTTACCTACTTTTTTATTTAACTGATGGATATGAAGGAAAGAAATAAAATCGACAATTTGTAAATGAATGACAAGAATTTGAAATGATAAAATTCTTTTTATTATATTATGTTATATGTAACATATCATCATCATCACTCTCCGTACTATCACTAATGTCGTTTCCTACATTTATTATGAATATTTCAGTCATTGCTTCCACATGTCTGTCCATGGCATCTATTTTGGGCTCAACTATTTCTATGACATGCTTTATACATTTTTTACATTTCTCTGCGTCAATATTTTGAATCGATTCGTTTAATACATTTTTTTATTCTGCCATTTTGTGTGTTTTCATGTGTGAAGCTACATTTCCTTTAACTTGGTATATATTTAAAATTATAGTCGTCTCGGTAGACAAAAAAACCCGCCGTTTTCTTTTCTCAGCAGGCTGTTCGATATCCGCCATTAAATCAATCAAAGCGATCAATCATAAAATCCAATACCCGCCGGTTCACAAGTTGACCGTACAGCACGTCTGCACAGTACGGGAAGTATGAGTAGACTAAAAAGTACTCGTACTGTGTACGCCGCCTTAGCGTTTATCACTGACCAATCGCAGTTAAAAAATTGTGTGAGTGAGATAGCGCTCTACTAACTCGTCTCCGTGAATACACTATAGTATAATGTACCTATCCTGCTACGATCCTCACATACTCCGTTAACTTCATTCACGTGCATAAATCTCGTCCAATACACCAATACTTAATTTTATTTAAAGCCCAAAAAAAACCGTCAAAGTTCATAATCTTATATAGACTCTCTCCGGAAGACAGCGAAGCAGATGAACAAAGCAAAGAGTAATAAATGTCCACCTCAATACTTCATCGTACCGGCAGAAAAACTACCCCCTGGTCACGAACTGCAGTGGCCGATATGGAAATCTTTGCGACTGCCGGCTCAATTTGACAAGATGAAGTATAATAGACACATCTGGGACACAATGGGAGTGTGGCGCCCCAAAGTAGGATATGCCACACCTTCTCCTGCCCCTCGTGCTTCCAGGACTGGATGAGACAAACAACAGATCTATCAACTTCAGTATCGTAGGTACGTAGGGAACTAGATAGCTATGTCGTACCAGTACCCACTGGTAGGACCACATCTAAGTTACCGATTACAGAAAAAGACTTTTTTTTTTAATCAATCCTTACTAATATTATAAAAGCGAAAGTGAGTTTGTTACCTCTAAACTTTTTTTTAAATGAGTGGGATATGAGTGAGAAAGAGGGAAGAAACGGGAAATCTTAGCGTTGCTATTACAAATCGATAAGGCGCAAGGGCAAAAACTGCAGGTAGCAGGTACTGTATTATACCCAACTTATCGCGAGCGAAGCCGCGGGTAAAAGCTAGTACTAAAATATTTATTTCATGTTATTTATTTATTGTATGCGACCAGTTTGAATATTCTATTAATAGACTAAAGTTGACAAAGATCGTTGCGAAAACGAATTTCTGTTTGGCCAATTTGTAATCTGTAACGGCCATTGTCACATTAAGCAACTTTTTTAAGACGATAATGCTCGTTTCTCTGATACGGTGACACCTGAATGCTTGCCTAAACTTAAGCGCTCTGCTGGATCTTCCAAAGCTAGGATTAGAGCTAATATTTTCAAATTCTATACTGGTTTCGCTATTGCATGTTGCGGGTAATATCAGTTAAATGAACTGTTCCTCTTCAATCTGTAAAGTTACCGCGATTTACGATAAGTATATACTATACATTGATAACCAGTCTTGGTATGGACATGTCATCAAGAGGGACGAAGCACATGTGACTAAAAGAGTGATGGATCTGAAAATTGATATGCACAGAGGGAGAGGAAGGCCAAACAAAAGATGGATGGATTGTGTAAGGAATGATATGAAGGAGAAAGGAGTAAATGATGCCGTGACGTCTGATAGAGGAGAATGGAAGTAGAACACGTGTTGCACCGACTCCAAATATAATGGGACAAGAACAGGAAAATTATGATGATCCTGATGAACCATAGTCGTAAAGGTCTACCCATCATAGCAATCTATACCATCAACAAACATGTCTTGTCTTCTAATGAACCGCACCAAGCTACAGCGAAAATAGTTTATCAGTCTAGAATTTCATCCAAAGTTTTATAGAGACAATATTAGTACTTGAAGAATGATATGTCTAGGAACGTGTTGACTGCTGAGATAACGAATAATAGAAAGCATGAATCCTTACTAATTTTATTAAAGCGAAAGTGAGTTTGTTTGTTTGTTACGTCTTCACGCCTAAATGACAAAACCGATATTGTTGAATTTTGGTACAGAGATTGTTGGGACCCTGGAGACCGTCATAGGCAAATTTAAAAAAAACTTTCACATTATTTTATTTCCTAGCCCACGCTGTCCCACTTCTTTTGTCATGGTGTCTTGAACCAGCCCTGGTGGTATCACGTCTAAGTCATCACGCCATCTCTTGCGGGCGCAGACACGGCCGCCGTCCTCGCGACACCGTCCTTCTCCTGGCACCCACTGAGTGGCCGCTCTTGCCGTATACATAATGTATTTCCTGCCCATCTAACTCCACCTTACTTTTTGTGCTGCTTACTTTTGTGCTACTCACATTTAATATTCAAGTACAAATATAATTAAATTAAATAAACGCGGGCGAAGCCGCGGGCAAAAGCTAGTATTTGTATAAAAATCAGGTGATAGAAGCTTAATTACTAAACTTACTTTTACAGTAAGCAATCGTGTTTTCTTGCCCTCCATCTGGACAATCAATTTCGCGCCCATGTCCTTTTCTCTGTAACAAAAAAATAAAATATAGGCATAATATTTTGTGGATTTTTAGGTTGCCCTGTCTGACATTGGTACCCGATGTTCTTATGCTGAGACCAGATCCACCACGATAAGATATTTATTACGCAGATGCCATATACAAAGAGTCACAAAAATCTTTTACAAACTTTTACCCTTATAATATTAGTGTGATTTATCACACAGAGAATATTATTTATCCCAGTCGTTCTTACGTTTCCATTGAATAATTTCCCACTTCCAAAAGAGTGAAATAGAAGACAAAAGCTAGTCTATCTATCTATACTTGAAATATGGTTTGTACCATAGTGTCCTGACTTTACCACAACCTGTCACGAGTGTCAAAGATTAACTGCTTTCCAAGACACGGAGGTACCTCGGTATATAATGAGTGGCTCATGGTTGGTTCTAGGTAAGCGTGACTTAACCTAAAGATCAACCCAAACGGTGGTCGTTATAAAGCCACAAGTTCCTCCAAAAGTTTCCCTGAACGGTTGAAATAGGGGTTATGAGTGTTTGAAAAACATGACCGGGCGAAGCTCGTGTGAGACAGTTATTAATACATAAAGTACTTTGGTTAAAAACCGGATATAGGTCTAAAATCCCTCCAGTACGCAACGTCGCCTTTGTACGACCGGAGACACCGCACTTCCTGTTTCCGGCGTAGTGACTAATATTCAGAGTACAAAGTATACCTTGGCAAAAATAGCGATGTTTTTATGACTGTGATGTTGTCAGAACATTTCTTGGCTTTATGCAAGGAGGCAATTCACAAACGTATGAGGAATGTAATAGTAAAACTATTTTAACACTCAACAATGTATTTTTCCTTGCAATCGTTGCAATAGACATCTTTCCGAAGTTTAATTTTCATCTATCAATACTAATATTTATAAATGGGAAAGTGTATGTGGGAGTCTATTTGTTCGTCTGTCTTTCAGGGTAAAACGGAGCGACGAGATGATGTGATTTTGCTCCGGAGCTTGGGTCTTGAATGTGGTATTAAATCCTACAGTTTGGTCTGTACATGCAAGTTCTTAGTAGAACCAATTTATGATAAAACTACTAGGATTACATGAAATTCACGGTGGTTCAATCCAACAGTGTGAATAGAAAGTGAGTCATCAAAAATCTGACACTCCCCCTTCCCCTCCACCCAGATTGATGTGGGACATAATAAACACAAGACCTTACGTGCAGTCAGTGCAGTGAAACTGAACAACTTTTGTTCTAAGAGTTCTAGTAACCCGGAAAAAAAGACATAGGAATTGACGCAACCAGCTTATTAAAAAAAAAGTCGAATCGAAAAGTTCCTCTTTTTTTAAGTCGGTTAAAAACTACTGCAACAATTATGATTGCAATTAGGTTTAATCTACAAACATAACAGATAACGTAGACACATTAGTCACATAATTGAAGATAGCAAAAGATATAATGTTTAGGAACAGTGACTCACAATCATGTCGTTATCAATGTCACGAAGTTTGAATGTTTTTATTTTTATTGTTTTGTTTGATTCTGCATTACGTTAATGGTATTATCAAATAAAGAAAACGACATAGAGCTTGCTATTGGATATTCAACTGACGGCGCTGAGCCTAACGTTGGAATTACAACAGCGAGTTCTTGGCTTGTACACATTCAACATTTTGCCGTCGATTAGTTGATTGTAGGTGACTCCTTTAACTTCACCCACGTGAAGTAATCCTTGTTGAAACTTCCTATTTAAAATAACGTTGATTTCAATGCAATTTCATGAGTCTCAAAGCCTTTTCCCATCTATTACAAGCTGAATACCAGTATTTTACATGGAGCGACTGCCTATCTGACCTCCATAACCCAGTTAGTACTTGGTAATACGATACCTCTTGGTGAGACTCGTTGTCAGACTTCCGGGCTGACTGACTACCTGTAACGACTGTCAAATATCTATAAATGACAGCCGGGACCAAGGGTTTAACGTGCTTTCCGAGGCACGTTGAATGATAAATGATGATTTTCAAGCACTTTTCACGTCGTTTTTTTTAAACTAGATGAGGTTGGTGTTTTGTACCCGACAAATCTGAGAAGAAACAGCCGAAACAAACTCAAAGGTCAAACCGAATTCGGTATTATATGAGTGGTCGTCCACAGACCAACCTAGGCAAGCTAGGCTTTCCCGAAGATCGACCCAAGCAGTTATAAACCTACGACCTCCTAAACCTAAACTAGTTAGATATTTTTGTTTTTACTAGATTATAAGTGGTTGGAGAAATATTGAGGCCAAACAGTTTTAAAATGACAACCAATATGTGTTACATTGAGATCTTCATCTTAGATTGTAAAGATAAGCCTTCTATCTACTTAAATATCTATATTATTCATACAATTATTTGAATACGAACGAGACAGACTGTCTATCTGTCTGTTACCTTAGCAGACCTAAAAGCCTGAATGGATATTGATTGAATTTAGTGCACAGACGTAGTTCACGGTCCTGCCGAAAAGTGCCGACTGACGGTGTCGACGCTGCGTTCGTTCCACGCGCATTTGAAAAAGAGATCTCAACAAAGCAAACCTGCCAGGTCCACTGCCTGCTGGGGTTGTGGTTTGTTCGAAAGAGATACTGAGGGCCCAGAACGCAAAGAGCAAAAAAAGGAACATCGGTGGGTTTTAGTCAGTATGAAATGTCACTCAAAATTTAAGGGCTGCTTAACATTTGAGCAGCTCCTCAACTTTAGATTTCGTATTGTCAAACGTCACTTTTGAGTATCTGTTAAATATATGTGCTACTTAAATTTTGAGTGACGTTTCAGTATTCGGGGGTAATATGTCTGACACTCTCTTCTGCTCCGCCTAGAGCGCAAGATAGTTATTTGATGATTTGGAACTCCAAAAAACAAGAAGGAATGGTAGTGTACAAATGATAGTGGCTCGGAAGTTAACTGCGAGAGGCGGTCACCGTATTATATGGTCAAGACGATGAGTCCAAGTTCAAATTATAGCATACGAAATGCCCCGCGACGCCACCCCCCCCCCCCCCGTCTCTCCGCCTTGGCTCAGTCCCCGTCCCGTACTTCGTCCGCGGCCGATCGGTGTCCCCCCCCCCTTTGGCGCCTTATTATTCAGTAAAACATTTACCCCCAAATACTGAAATGTCACTCAAAATTTAAGTCCCACTTAAATTTTACGAAGATTTTCAGAAGTGACATTTGACCATACAAAATCTAAAGTTTAAGAGCTGCTCCAATGTTAAGCAGCCCTCACATTTTGAGTGACGTTTCAGTATTCGGGGGTATATGTTATAATTTCTGATTTCCGTGAAGGCAAAGCAACAGACAGAAGCTAGTTTATTAATAAACAAAAAAACACAGAAAAATGTTATACAGTTACATTTCATAATTAATGCACACAATGCTAATAAGTTAACATTTTCTGTTATAACTGTGATCTTCACAAAACCATGCTTAGCTGAATATATGAATAATAATATTTATGTAATTTTTTAGTCAGTTGATGACTTTATAATCTTATATTATTCATTTATGATATTTCATTGTGTTTTCGAAATGATATTTTAGAAACAGGATTTAGGAACACAACAACAAAATTAAATATGTATGAGAAGTATTTTTCTAGAAAACAGCAAAAAAGCAGATAAACACGAAGACATCTTGAATTTTAAAACATTATAGGTGCACTGCTTCTAGTCATTTGGTCTAGTGGTTGCTGTCGGCTACTGAGAATAAGGTCTTTTTTTTCAGGCTGGGAAATCAAACAGTTTCCACCACTCTTGGCGGAGCGGTACAGAGTATCAGACTTTTAGACTTACTGATTAAAACCCACCCATGTTTAATCATTTGCAATTTGTGTTCAGGGGCCATTTTATCTCTTTCGATCAACCCGCAACGTCGGCAGAGTGAAGTTCTGGGTTTGATTATCAGGTTGGCCAAAATGTTATTATGATTTTCCATCATGAATTTCAGTGGCTGAATTTGTGCACTCTTTATGGATTACAGGTGTTATGTTACACTGCAGTTATATTGTCCATCCTACTGTGTGAATGTAGAAATATTAAGAAAAAAAATTGTTTCACCTCTTTTGATATTTGCATAAATCATATATTTAAAATTTTCATGTCACAGTCTTAGTTGCCATACTCCTCCAAAATAGCTGGACTGATTTTTATGATATTTTAAATATGGATCTTCAGTAGGTCTTAGAATTGGTCATAATCTATTTCTCTAAGTGATAAGGGTGGCCCTCTTTGTAAGGAAACCTGATCAGGGAGTGAAACCGCTGGACATGGCTAGTAAATGAATATTATACAATAGTTAATAGTAATTAGTTAGCCAATTTCTTTATATAATATTTGGTTACACCACTTTCCATCTCATTGTTTCCTTTAACTTTACTCCCACTGATAAAATTAAATGAAACATAGTTAAAAAATACTTTATTTCCTGTAAACAACAAGCATATTGATGTTATATATGTTAAAAACACATCTATTAAGTATCCATTCCAATATGTAATAAAATTCTAGATCTATAACCAGGAATCTAAGATTGCATTTGTATTGTTTATGTTTTCAATTGTTTCTTCTTTTATTTTTAAAACATTCCATTTAACTTCCTATGGAACTTCAGGCATGTGGGTATCCAAAGGAAAAAAAAAGATAACAATCAAAGAGTTAAATGTTTACTCAACAACACATCAACGTAATGCAAAACTAGTTTAAACTGATCTCTCAACTACATATTGCACACTGTAGATTGCCCATGCAATGTGAGATACTCATAAACTGGTTTTGTATAGATTGATGTGTTGTTGTGTGTGCTAAGACACTGCATACTCTTATCAGATAGCCATTAGAGTTACCTAATTAGACAGGACACTATTAAGACTTATTGCAAGTCTAATATGAGTTTTTTTTAATAAGATTGTCACAAAATATCAACAAATTATTGATTCAATTAAATGTGGTTAACACATTCAATGAGAATGTAACTAATTAATTTGTAATGGATTCTTATTGAAATAAAAAACATAGATTTTGTAGTCATTGAGTGCATTGATTTTTTATCAAATCAATAGACTAGATTTTAATAATGGCATTTTATTTGGATAGATATTATTAATTTGTAGAAACTTATTTACGAAGGCTGTAGTTACTAAAGAAATAATATATTCTGCCCTGTTTGAAACATCTGAAGAATGCTCAAATTACGATAACTTGCCATTCAGTATTGATGATATTCAATGACTATGACAAAACCTATGGCAGAAATAAGTTACCAGCAGCAAAGTGTGTGAAACAAGTGCATTGTTAAATGAAAATAAAAAATCAAAATATTTTTTTTCACATAGGCCTTACATGACCACTTATAAACCATCGAGAAAAGGTGCATTGTAAACAGGAACTCTCAACCAAGCATTATTGTTTACAATAATCAATATGATAAACAAGCATTCCAACATACAGTATCCACTGCAATTTTATCTTGTTTATTTAGGTCATTGACTTTTTTACATTTTTTCGACAACTTTCATCTAAACGGCAAACCCGAGGTACAGTTTGTGCTCCAAATGCAACTGAACCGTGAAAGTCATTGTCATTTAACATGACATCATTGCTTTTTTGCACTTTCAAATGCCATGAAAAAGTTGGAGCTCTACTTGAAATCCCCATCTCTTAGCAGTTTATCTCTCATCATTACAATCACGGTGAACATATAAAATAACATAATACAGCCAATTATCAACACAGTAGGTACGTCAGGATCAGCGAAACATCAGTACTAAATACATTTACATGCAATACGTAAACTCCCCCAAAACATTGGATAAAAATTGAATTTCCGTGTGCACGGTATCTACCAACCTTTGATTGAATGGGCGAACCCTTACAGCCACTTTCACCGAAGCCATTGTCACACATTATTTTGTCAAAAGTTACAATTATAATTTAAAATTACATTTATCCACACAAATACGACACCACAAAGCAAGTTGACATTTTTAAGTTTGATTGACAGTTTGGCGAATGACGTTGCAATACGGAAAAATAATTATGCTTAGTGCTAGTTTGCTGATTGCAACAAAACGTGTTTTGTTAATTTCAAATTGCTGAACTTATTTTTGGAAATGCTTCTAGAATTTGTAAGCTATTTTGTAGTCATTATAAATTTGTAAAAATAACAACCCGCGAACCGAAGCTGCGAATATTTTTTTATTGTAAAAAGTTTTAGTGTTGCGCCTACCTAGACCTTAGTCGAGTAAAATATTTTACAAAGATTGAAGTCAATCGATATAAGCAGGCCTTGACCAAAATTATTATTGACTAACAACAAAACTGTAGTCATTCAATTCTTTTGTAATTAAACCAAGCAATAACGTGAACTCAACTAATATTCGAAACAGAATGATTACAAACATAAACTTGTTTCGTCGAATTCAAATAAGATATAGATAGATAATTTTCTATCAGCTTTACAACTTTCACCAGTACTGTCTTGTGTTTATTATATTTCAGGATAGTTTCTGTTTCCACGACTGTAATCCAACACATAACTTTTTAGTCGAGTTGCAACCATTTGGTAGTCATTTCTAGCACTGCTCTATTGCTGTCGATTTCTATTTGTCGGAGAAAAGGTTAGAATTTTTTAATTTCGTTTTTACAAAAAGAATTGGTAAATACCATAGGGTCTTTCCTCTAATAACCATTACTTTAGTTAAATCTTACTTTATTATGTGTTTGCTTACGAAAATAGTTGTAAAATATAAGTTGACATTGGAGGTAAGTTGGGGTAACATTACATAATAATGTGTGTATGTTCTTCCTCCAGATAGCCAATTGTCACGATGTCGGACTCCCCGGGTCGCCCCATGAAGTTCCCCTACACATTCAGCGCCAAGGTCGCGCAGTTCCCAATGAAGTTCTACGTCCAGAACCAGTGGATCTGGAAGTACTGGATGATCGGAATCGCCGTCTCTGTCCCCGTCTTCTACAAAATCCACAAATTGGGTAAGTTATCGATTATAACTAAAGTAGATAATTAATTTTGGCATAGTTTGATGTCTTAGGGACCTCGCGCACTGTGCGACCATGGCCACGACTTTTGGCCACAGATGCGACATTTGATCGAAACCACGAAGAAAGTTTGGTCGCTCGATCGGGAATTTGAATCAGACTTGTTTTGTTCAAGACTGCAGTGGATCATCGACAACGTACTGCGCGGGGTCCCTTCATTACCTCACGGCAATTTTCTTAACATGTCCTCTATCAGATTTCTACTGCATCTTCTGGTTTGAAACTTGTAACTGTACAATTTTATTTTGTCTAAATGTTAGAAAAATCAACCCTTTTTGATAAAATAGTCAATAAAATTGCCAGTTTTTAGTTCTGACGCCCACTGGGGTATATTAAAACACAAATAGTTACCATGAAATTAATACATGACAGACCTGTCTTGGCCCAGAATGATAATGACGGGTCAAACTCAACTCTTTTCTCAAAGGTTAACCAATAACAGCTGAAGATAAGAACAATTAGTGAGGCCTGTGCCTTGCAGTGAGACACATGTCTAATAATCAAATAAAAATTGTCTTTTACTGAATTCAGGCATATATTTTGTACATCAATGTCCCTTTTCCAATTCAGTGATGGATGACAATTTATTATGAAAACTATTTCAGTTGATAGTTATTGAACTTTAGTCTATCATTTTGATCCTGAATTTCCACTGGAACTATTTTTGATGTTCTTTTTTTTATAGTTATTCCAGTATGTCAAAGAGTTAGAAGACCTCTAACTACTTCCATTGCTTTCTGTCCTTTGCAACTCTTTCTATTGAAACTTACAAAATATATTTTGGGGTGGCTTCCAAAGGTTTTTATCTACTTTTCCCTCCACTATCCCCTGTCAATCATCCTCTCTATCATTTGCTCCCTTTTCTTGCATTTCGTTCTTCAGACAAAAACCTAAGTTCCTCTTCTTTTCAGATTACTTTGATTAATAATTCAAAGTTATGGGCATCATTTGATACAAACATTATTTTGTTTCCAGCTAACTCCCCCGGCAACGTCAGCAAATGGGCAGAGTCCAGGAGGAAGGAGGCTGCTGAGCACCATTAAATTAAGAGCAATCGCAATAGTACTGGGTTATAAGGAAACCAATTTGTGTGATTTATTTATGTTGTAAGCGAATATTAAATCATGTAATAGTTATATTGCATTTTATTTTGATGAAAGCTAAGTAAGTTAAGTTCTGGTTGTTGGGGACCCAAGTTTGTGTTCATAACTCCAGGTCGAAAGTGCGTATATTGCTTATGGCACTTGGGCCCTCACAGACTACATAATAAGAGCAGTATAGTATAATGCATGCATGACCAGTCTGCATGATGTCTGGAGGTCTATGGTGAAAGACAGCCGTCAAGGATGACAAGTTTGGCGCAGTGGCTGAACGATCGACTGCTATTCCGTACTCCAAATGGAAAAAAGGAATCCTTATCCTTTATAGGACCAGTCTTGTTGTCCGCCTGTAGGTCTGTCAAGACCTTTTATCTGGAGAAAGCAAAGCAGTGGTCCTTGGAGCTGTGAAGAAATCAATCATCTAATGTACCTATTCAAAAGATATGACCCCTTTACAGGAATTTGTATTCGTAAAAGGAATGATTAAACAATAAATAAAATTATAGGACACTTCCCATTGACTTTATCATAACTAACACTATAAGAAAAAATCCGAAGACCGAAATTTTTTCATACATCACAAAACAAAATGTGATTACAAAATTAATTCCAGTTGGCAAAATAGACATATTATGTAGATATATGAGGACAACTGCCCATCAGTACAGTTTACCTTTTCGTTAACAAGTTTGTACAGAACTCTCGGTCCACGAGTCCGACTCCGCCAAATGGATTTCTTGTATTTAAAATAACATTACCATCAGGTGAGATAGTGGTCAAACGCGAGCCTATCAATAATAAAATAAAAAAAACAATTATGGGTGGATATACAAACATTTGAACTCCCATACACAAACAGCCAGACCTAAAACAACTACCTAGGAACTATAGAAATATTTATTCCGTGTGGGAATCGACCCCGCAATACGCAGCACAGCAGCCACTGCGCCAACCTAACCAAATGCTTGTAACTATATCACCCAAAACCTACTGAATGTATTTCTGAAACTTGACACACGGGTAGTTTATAAGTTGGATGAAACCATGGGATACTTTTTATCTCAGCAGTACAATCCCTTGGGACTATTTCTGAACTCCACGCAGATGAAGTTGTGGGCATCAGCTGGTAGGAAAGTAAGTAAAAATAAACAAATACAACAACTGTACGTGGGTGCTTTATTCACTACAATATAAATTAATATAAAACTTATAAATTACATCAATAAATAATCGCTGACAAAATGATCATTATTATGGAGAAACAAATCACTGAGAACAATTTACATATTACCGTTTTTTATGTAGGAATGCACTGAGAACGATTTATATGTATAGTCGACCACTATTGCTTACTGCCGTGGGGTGAGCAGAACCGTCGCTTCAATTAATAAAAACAAGACGAATTGACAACGAATTTATAATTTTACAGAAATATTAAAAAGCGCAATGTTACATAATTACTGTGGCCGACTGTACTATTTAACAAGGTTGCTATCAAATAAACCAAAGAATTAAATGGTTTGTTCCGTAAACATTTCAATATTATTATATCGCTCACTTACATAGATAATTGTCTTTATTTTGCATGCGCCATGCACGATTTTAATCATTAGACAAAATTCCAATCAGGTTTGTGAAAGTTTTTGAGTATTCATTACAATTAAAATCACATAAAAATAGCAACCATGTCCAAGAAAAACAATTATTCGTTTTCCTAATAATATCAAATTAAAAAAAATCGGCTATGCCTCCTCAGAATAAAACCAATGCTGTTTCAACTTAAAAAAGAAAACAAATAAAATTTTGCAAAACAAAACACAACTTTGGGTTCGATTGATCGAAAACACGAGATTTTATAGTTGTCTAAAATAAAAGCTACGATCAAACTTATGCTCTAACAATTTTTAAAACTAAAACACTAATGTCTAAAAGGCTTATACACAATGGCGTATGATGGCCCATTTTTGCTAGGATAGTCTCCAGGACTGAAAGCCGCCAGGAAGACTATACAAGACTTACGGTGTGGTCTCGCGGATCATGAAATTGAAAAATTTAAAGTGTTTAAAATACGCATTAAAAAAAACTCTATGAACTGTCGCGATCAGCTTTACAAGTATAGTAACACTAAAAACAGAAAAAACAATTCCAAGTCATCGATCAAATCTTGTTCAACATCATGGTTCGAGACACCACAAGAGAAGTCTTTATCATCAGAAGCCATGGCGTACAGAAGTCTCAAAATTAGCAACTGATGTGCTACATCAACTTCTAACATGATCTGATCTCACAGCACACTTCACATTTATATTGATCAAAAACATGCAACAATCATTTATTTTTGTGTAACTGCAGATATTCTGTATTAATATCAACCAGTACAATGGGGTATTGTTTAACCCTTTGTAACCCTTTGTAACTCGGGTCAGACAGACAATCACTTTTATAAAAAAAATACAGGTGCATAAGGTTATTGGAAGCCGACATCTTAGTTCCCAAAGTAAATCAAATGCTGCATGTAACAAAATATGTAGCACAAAAGTGTTAAAACAATAATAATACGTCAAACAAACCTTCACTGTCTCGATATTAAATACAACACTAATGTCACTAATGAGGTTTCACTAAATGCAAACATTTCAAATCAAGGGCGGTATCAAAGACTTGGAATTCCTTCCACAGATATTTTACTGTTTCTTATAAAAAGGAAGTTTTGTTTTCCACCACTATCTTTTTTTCAGTTGCTGGCCTTATTACCTTATTATTTTTGTGCATAGTTGTTCAGTTAAATAACAATTAATTATAATAATTGAAAATTAAATGTGTTCCTGGTAGTTTAAAGACTCGTTTTACTTATTAATCACTCATTAATTATCCAAAGAATTGAAAGAACATTTTTTTGTATTGTTTTCTACCCACTGTAACTATGCCTGCCTATTTGGCGTAATTTCTCATTGCCAGTTAGTTGTTCAAGTTAAAGCTTCATGATTAGCGTATTTTAAGTAGATGTATTTTATTTATTAGTCTCTTACAGTAACAACTTTAAGATCACCCTAATTTTATCAGACTTGCCAGTGAGACACGAATAGCAACGTTAGTTTATTCAGAATAATAATCACAGTATGAAAAAAGTCATGAAACAAATGCGAAAATTTCGATTGTGCTGAAAATGCTCAAAGGGAATTCGTCGTAAGACATTTCGTGGACTACATCGTTAGGCGCGTCGCCGACACTTAACAGTCGAGATGCAGTTGAGGCTCAGGCGCATAAGAGGCACGCCGCAACAAGATTTTCTTTACAAATATCGTGTGGCGAAGCGCCTAATGCGCCCGCGCCTCAACTGCACCTTAGAATCATACAGGTATAGTTACAGCCTTGTTGGTTGCCTCTGTTCTTCTGTTATTTATAAATACTGCTCTGCTTTTATTACCCTGGTATACTCTAGGTACGAACCTCTATAGTCGCCCCATAATGTGCCTTAACAGGGGAGCACAGAGGAGGCTCTGGACAGGTTTATTAAGAGGAAATGTTGCCTCCTCTCATGTGCGGATTGTGACCACTCACCGGGGTGGTGTTAGAGAGTTAAAACTGTTCACACTCCCCGGTCATATCCCCAAAGGTTGATCGGTAAAATAAAGGTACATAAAGATGTCGTATTTCGTGTGGTTTCACATCTTTTCAGAAATGGTGAATTATTAAATCAAATGCAATAAATACATCTACGATTTCAAATGTTGACTTAACTACGTATTATAAAGTTGTTGTAAAAGGACAGGAAATTATATTAATAAAGAGGGACAGTTAAAATATGAATTAATAAATTGACTTTCGTAATCACAATCAACATTAATTAGTTTAACAAAACGATCACTTTGAAAAGCCTTAAAACGAAAGATAATAGATACACATTCAATTATCGAGAATCGTAACAATATTATATGACAACATTTACATTAAGATGGAATGAAATCTTTCAAATACTACTACTCAAGGCAATAATACTTTATTATAAACATTTAAATATGAAAAATCTTGTAAAATGCAGTTCCTTTGACTTACTCATACACAAACTATTTAATAAAACAATATCATGACTATGATTCCAGAAGGGTTAGTCTATGGGCGAATTAAACCGAGGAAATATCGCAAAAATATAGGTATCGATATTTAAAACAAGATAAAACAATGGAAAATTTTACGTGAACATGCTAAAAATCCCGTTTTAAATGTTAATGATAATTTTACTTGTCGACTGCCATTAAAAACCACAAAGTAACATATTCGGACTAATATCAACATTTTATAGTCTTTCTAACAATGGCAGCATTAGCCAGGCAGATTATATGATTAAATACTTTATTCTTGCTATATATTTAAAGCCTTGGAAGAATGTACAGGAATATTATTCGGCAACAGTACTGCATGCTCTCCATCCCTTTCACTCGTTTAAAAAAGATATTATATCTATAATAACTCCCATTAATAATATTGAGACTATGTAACCGTCATAAAGGCAAATAGACGTAATCGACGTTGAACCTCAAGGTAAAACCGCCAGGTTTTCCCGGGAAATTTATATTCTTAAGTTTTTTTTATGCAATATCATATCTAATATATAAAATTCTCGTGTCACAGTTTTCGTTCCCATACTCCTCCGAAACGGCTGGACCAATTTAAACGAAATTTTGTGTACATATCGGGTAGGTCTGAGAATCGGCCAACATCTATTTTTCATAGCTCTAAGTGAACAGCGGGTGAAACAGCTGGGCACAGCTAGTATGATATAAAACCCTCTAAGATCATTTAATCCTTCATAAAACTCAATCCAAATTATTCCATATATTTTGGACTCATACGTGAACTACTTGTCGCAGTCACGGCAAGCAAGCTATTTTTTATTTTTGTTCCATATATATAGACGTTTGCGATGATTTGTATGTTTATTTTTCTGTTATTTTGTCTGTTCGTTGTGATTTGCGACTGATATATATTTTTTCTCTTTTTTTTTTAATGGGATTACATGGACTAGCGCACGGCTTCCCTAACTGTGCGTCGCGACCCGTTTTGTAAAGTAATGCTCGAAAAATCAAACACATGTTTCTCATTAGTCAGCCAAAAAAGTAAAACAAATATAAATTTAAATTCTTCCATGAATTTTGTTAATTTTCCTTATTTAAAAAAGGTACCATTTCGATTTTTTCCTCATAACTTGTTGACGCCACTAAAATTACGACTGCAAAAAAACCCAAGAAAAATTGAATTTCGCGGGCTACTCTGGCACTTCCACCTTAAGATGGTTAAGTAACAAGGTCGATTCCAGCAATAATTTTTCCTGCATCGGTATTACATTACGCTCTAAGTTTTGTCTTCAATAAAACACTATACATTACAATTGACATGAATACTTAGTCATTTATAAAGTTATCAATTTCTAACAGTCATTATTTGTAATAATTACCGGTCAAAGCAATGATTTATGTTGTAGTAAGATTACCCCGACCTCGTTTATAGGTGGTCACGTTTCTCTTTGAAGACATTTAAATACCATAGTCTCGTTTACTAAAGCTAGAAAACGCATCTATTTGTCCATGTGGATGTGAGAGCTCATTCGTCAATGTGAACCTTTTAAGCAAAACTTTTTGGTGAGACACCATGTTGTCTTTTTTTACTTTTTCTTTTTGGTTTTAAGAGGCAGATGTGTGCTTTAAAAAAAATTCAATACGTAAGTGACCAGCACTCGACGTTTACAAATAATTTATTTAAAAGATCATGCATATTTTGAATTTGTTATATAATTAAATCACGATTTTTATAAAGGTGTGCCTGGGAAGTATGTGCAGTTGATCCGTGCGATGTACAGTAGATGCAGTACCCAAGTCCGGTCCACAGCGGGCACTACCGGCACCTTCAATGTGGCTGTCGGTCTGCACCAAGGGTCGGCTCTTAGCCCTTACCTCTTCCTGGTGATAATGGACGCTCTCACGTCGGACATCCAGGAAGAGGCTCCCTGGTGCATGCTGTTTGCCGACGACATTGTATTGGTTGCCGAGAGCGGCCAAGAGGTCCAGAGCAGATTGGAAGTGTGGTGGCAAAGACTGGAGAACGTTGGCCTGAAATTAAGCAGAACTAAAACAGAATACTTGTTCTGCGATTTCGGCGGTCTCTCCAGTCCTGTGCCCATAACCCTTGCCGGAACGCCTATACCGATCTGCTCCAACTTCCGGTACCTCGGGTCGCTTGTCCAAGGGGACGGCGAAGTAGACCGAGACGTAACGCACCGGATCAACGCAGGATGGATGAAATGGCGACAGGTCACTGGAACAACTTGTGACCCACGGATGCCCCTCAAGTTAAAGGGGAAAATATATAAGTCCGTGATTAGACCTGTTGTACTGTATGGGTCAGAATGCTGGGCTGTAAAAAAGGTGGATGTGTGGAGTGACAAGAATGGATAAAGTAAGGAATGAATATATTCGAGGAAGTTTGAAAGTTGCGCCTGTTACAGAAAAGATGAAAGGAAGTCGTTTGTCTTGGTATGGACATGTAATGAGGAGGGATGAAGGACATGTGACTAAAAGAGTAATGGATCTGAATGTTGATGGACGGAGAGCGAGAGGAAGGCCAAAGAAAAGATGGATGGATTGTGTAAGAAATGATATGAAGGAGAAAGGAGTAAATGATGCCATGACGTCTGATAGGGGAGAATGGAAGAAGAAAACGTGTTGCGCCGACCCCAAATAGAATGGGACAAGGGCAGGAAAATGATGATGATGAGCATCACATTGATTTTCACGTTTTTATTTAATCGTTTCTTGTTATTTTTTTCGTCTTTTATTATGCTTTTGTTTCAAAGGGTATACTTTTAATAAAAAAAACTTGTTTTAAGTTATAAAGACGTTTTTGGAGCCATCATAATTTTCTTTCCGTCAGTATTTTAATAGTTTTGAATAATAAAACATTGTTGCAGAGTAAATTTACAAATAGCAGTCCTTAATAAATTCCTAAATAAAAGAGCACTGTTATATTTTCAACACTCAGCAAGCTGAGTTTCAAAAAGTGCAATAATATAAAGAAATTAGTTATGATGTCGAATCTCTTCAGTGAAAACTTACATTGAATTTGTTTTGGATATCGAACTGCGCTCTGAATGTTTGCAACAGCTCTGTTCTTTAATTCACACGCTGATCAACATCCATTTTGTAATATTTGGTTAATTTCGATGGTTTCGTCAAGTGTATTTCTATAACAATTACAATAAGTCCGCGACAGGCCCGTTAACTTTTAACTTATCGCCTATATCATACAACTTCAGGCGGCAACCATAATCTATATAAAACTACCAAACATTTGCTTCCTCAATACTAAAAACGTACTCACAGTTAAGTACTTCGGACATAATAGATAGATAGATAGATAAATCAACGATTATATCATAATATCACGGATGAAGTCTCTGAAATGTTAGTCTGAGGTATACTTAATGGTACACGCACACTCTGACCATCAACCGGACTGTGGCGATAATCAAATACGTATCTATCTATCTAGAATGTAAATGGAACCTTATGTAGCATACAATAAAGCGGGTAATCACTAGCCTCAGTAAGACACGTCGTGGTCGGCGCGTGCGCACGTCACTTGAGCTTGGCGCGCTTGGCGGCGGGCGCGTCGTCGTCGGACGCGGCGCGTGCGCACGACGCGGTGTCGGAGCCCGACAGCTCGATCTCGGGCAGTGTCGGCAGCTCCAGCTCTACGCAGCGCTTGTTGATGTACCTTTCTAGGCGGTTGCCGGCTCTGGAAACAAATAGGTTAGCTTTATTTGCGAATGGGTTCCTAACGAAAAAACCGCCTTTTTTTAGATTCCCTTTAGCAGTATTTCGTATTGTATGGGATAGTTTTTTTTTTTAAATAAATTAAAGCATATTGTCAAAATATGGCAGTTAGGATGTGTTGGCGATTATCCTTCGATAAGGCGTTAACTTATCATGAGTCCAGCTGAACAACTTACTTGGCGACAGGATGCGAATCCTTGTTGTAGGTGTAACAGTTGAGGAAGACGAGCGCAGCGTCTGCTATCAGCTCGTCATCGGTGCAGTAGTCGCCTGCCTCCAGCTTCTCGCGTATCGTCGTGAAGTCCATCGGCTGGTCGATCACTTCCAGGTAGTCGGGAACCTGAAGCAGGAAGTTATTTTTTTAAGTTTGCATTTTTTTAACTAAACTTAATTTGTCTTGGCGGTAACATAGATGTGTGGCAACCCCTGAGTATTAGCCGCGTCGCGTTAGTGTTCCACGCGCATCTCAATGTGATGTCTGCCGGGGTTACGGACTATTCGAAAGACATACCGCGGTCCCGGAACAAAGGGCAAAAGATCCTTCTTTTGCTTTTTATGTTCCGAGTAAAAAAAATCCTACATGGATGGATTTTAATCAGTAAAAGTCTGACACTCCCTTCCACTGCCCAGAGTGTGAGAAATTATTTGCGTGTTGTACTAACGTCTTGCCCCCCAGTAGTACTCACATCGTCCGGTGACACGGGCTCGTAGAAGGGCCAGCAGTCCTTGTGCTTCATGACGTCCCGCAGCAGCGCGTGCAGCGCGGCGGCGTGCAGCTGCGGCGCCGGCGACACGCGGCTAACGCGCTTGGTGCTGGCGCGCTCCTCTGGAAACACAACGCTGTTCATGCTACTCCCTTCACAAAACACTTCCTCCTCATCATCAATCACTACATCGTTTAGTCGGTTCGCGCTGTCTGGCTGTCCCTATGTATGCTTAGGGCCTATTTGTCAATCATTAGATAACTTTTATCTAAAGAATAAAATGTGACGTTTTGACAGAGCCCATTCAAAAAACTGTCAAAATGTCAGACTTATTCGTCGGATAAAACTTAACTGACGATTCGAAAATTCGGCCCTTAGATCTTTAAAACTACGCAACATATTTTGATGAAGTTTTTTTTAATAGATAGAGTGAGTGAAAGGTTTATTATTATTAGTATCTATTTGGCACCTGTGTGAACCCGGGGCGAGTCGCTAGTTAATGATAACAGCTAGGGTCAAACTTCAAGTTTGTCGACATCATTCCATACACCTATAAGTTGTCAAATACCCCTGTATTTGTAACTTGAAGTTTTACCCTAGCTGTTATTATTAACTAATACTCGCCCCGGGTTCACACACTAAACGACGACAACGCGCCTAATGCGCCCGCACCTCGACTGCGCCTCGACTGTTGGTCGTGTGGGCGACGCGCCTTAGTAAATCGTTGAAGCGCCCTTAATAAATAAAATGGAAGAAGACAAAGACAACTTAGTTATTTATTTTGTTAGTATTAAATATAAAACATACCGTCGTGTCCGTTTGTGAGTGAATTCTTTGATCTCCGGCCTGATGTGTGGCCACTTGTGTTCATATCTTTTTCTTGCTCGTGATTTTTTGGTCTGAAAAGAAACGATTTGTATGTGCTCAAAGAGGATGTAACTGATAAAAAACTTGCCACACCCAGGGTTTCGTATAAACTTCGATACCCACGCGTTCCCGAGATAAAGAGTCTTGACAGACAGACGGACAACAAAGTGATCCAATAATGGTTCCATTTGTTCCTTTTGAGGTACAGAACCCTAAACAAACCCGGTCAAGTGCGAGTCGGACGCGCCCCGAAGGTTTCGCACAAACTCGTAATCTCCACGCGTTTCCGAGAATATTGACAGACAGACAGACGGTCAAAAGGGTTCCATTTTTCCTTTAAAGGTACGTAACTCCAAAAATTATGTCATCATCGACCAAAGACAGACGCTATTTACTCTGCTACCTTCACCTTCACAGTAATGTAACTGGTATAGAAGCTTCTTGCTAAACGCAATACTCACTTCCGTCCTCGTCTAGCGGTTCCATTCTGCAGTGGCGAGGATTCCTTGCTGCTGCGGGAGCGTTTGGACTTCAGCTTCACTAGCGCCGTATTGTACTCACTGTCGTCCGAGTCTGTAAGCAACCGTCCGTTAATGTATGCCTTCACTTGTACTTGCCACAGAGTAGTATATAAATGGAGTGAACACTAAGTGGTTAAAGTTTGCCTGAAAGTCACAACGTCACATATAGCTGTATTATTGGTTCTGTAATTTATGTTATACTCTTTGTTGCAATTATTTATTGTAATTTTATAAATCTCGACATGCCTGTATTCTTGTTTTTCGTAATTCCTTATTTTATTTAATCAGTAAAATCTGTAAGCACCATATTTCTTGCAGAATGAATTGTTATTTAATAAAGACTGAACTAGCTGCTGAGCTGTAGATAAAGTAACAATATTAGTTACGATGTAAGAATTACATCAATTCTTGATTAATATTTGAATATGCAGGGTGATATTTTATATAGATAAAATGGCTATTAGTGACGATGTAAACTTTCAACTCAATGTTAAGTTGCTAGTAAAAAGCTTACTTTAAGAAGAAAAAATTAAAATTCCGGTTTAGAAAACAGAATTTAGCAAGGAACTGTTCTAAATTAAGTGCTTTATAAGCGACAAAGCAGAACGCGTGTAGTTATTACATAACATCATATTACTCCATTTATTATCTACTCAGTGTATATTAGTGTAGAAAAAATGATAGAGAAAGCGATTTTTAATGGACGTGTTAGTGAGCGCTTTAAGCAGTGTTAGAAAGCGCTTTTTAAAAACAAAAATAAAACTTATTTTTCGGCTGTAGTTGTTTTTATTGTCGCGTAAAGTTTTTTTTTTTTAATGTACTGTCAGCAAAACAAATATATAACCAGGAATGTATTTGATAGAAAACAAACAGTTCATCAAATAAATTTGAGATGAGCCGTCCATCGGTTTCTAAGAAGAAAATCCAACTATATGATTCTTTTTCCCTGGATGGGTAATCATCAAATAATTTAACTAGCTCTGGGCGCAGCGGGGGTGTCAGACATGTGCTGACTAAAATCCAACCATATTCCTTTTATTGCCTTTTGTGTTCCGGGGTCGCGGTATCTCTTTCGAACTTCACCCCGGCAAGCGGTGGCCGTGGCATGCCCCTCTGCTTTGCTGACAACTCATTGAGGCGCGTGTGGAACACCAACGCGCTGTCAACACAGCCTGAACTGTTTGAGCCTGGTTACGTATCTCTTTTTACTGACACCCAACATACATTTAACAATAAGGTTGAATAGTGGTCAACCGAGAACTTTGTCGGTTGCTCTAGGGTATGGCTCTTTGCTACATGCTCACAACACTCAACATTCAATGGATTACTTTTCTCAATTACTTTCACAAAATAATTATTTGAATGCTTTCGCATTAACAATTTAACTGTATGACAATAACGTATTATCGACGCTTTACCAGTTAGAGGTCATCTTTAAATCACACAAGACAGAAAGATGCGAGAAAAAAAATGTGCCCCCTCACTCAAGGAGGGAGTGAGGAGGTGACAAACACGACAAACAAATGCGTTATTAAAAAAAAAGATTGATGGCAAAAATATGGCTTAGACAGTGTAACATTTATAGGTTGAAAGAGTTTGTATAAGATAAAAAAAATACACCAAAATTAAGACGAGAACAATACCGGAGGATATAAGAAAAGGATGCCGTGCAAATGAAGATGCAAAGCTCATGAGAAGGTGAGTTAGTTCAGATGACAGGACAGCCCACAGCCCGAGTGATGATACACTTTATACAACGACCACTCAGTTGGTCACGGAATTTACTACTCTATACCAAATTGTATTTACTCTGTGTTATTTGATATTTCTTATATTAAACATGAGTGAATTTTGTTGACATTAAACCATCTTGTTTTTATTTATTGATCAGCATTACTTTTATTTAAGTTTTCTATTTTTTTAATATTTTTAATTTAATAAAGCGTAACCATGGAGTCTTTTGCCAGTTCTTCTCCATAGGAAATGACTAACCGGAACCCGTGCACCTTTTCTCGACGTTTTATTAGGCCCATGTGAAATAAAAATATTTGGATTGATTGAAATTTCCGGCAGAGGGTGATCCTTGTGGACCGAAAAGATACTAATCTTATTAAACTGTCAGATTAAACCTATCTTCGATATTATAATTAACACTTGAAACGGGATATTTACCATGTTTATTACTTATATTTATATGTTTTAAGTGTTAATTTTAATATTAGTAACCATGTCAGTTTAAAGACTTCTATCTTCGATACCTTGATTATTAAAGCGTGCAGGTCCGAATATATATAATAGTCGCTTGACACCTACCGGTATTATCCAGCGATCACGGCATTGGCAACAGCATCGAAATATCGGGAGCTCATAAATCGAATATCACAAAAGATATATCCCATTGTGACAGTTTAGATATTTAAACTGTCACAATGTTTGATGTTGAAAATAAATGTTGTTTTTTTTTTTTAATTTTGGCCGTTTACAATTCACTCATGTACAGTAATAATTCCGTGACCAGTGTATGGTTAGTCGTTAACGCACCGGTGGAGTGTCTGTTGTGTAGCGCGCGCGTGTACTGGTGGATGTTGTTCATGGCCGTGGCTGCGCAGCGCCGCCCACTCGTCTCTTCATAACAACCACGACCGTTATTCTCATTACTTATCACTAAAGCATGATATATTTGATTTTTCTTATAGAAATATCTCAGTAGCAGCGACGGAGGTTAGATTTGTAGCAGTTGCTGGCATTAGGCTCAATCTATTACATACTAATTAAACATGTCTGGAGTAATGTGGGATTAATACTAGGTACACTTCTGCCTAATCATTCGGGAATTAATGGCACTGTTTTAGTTTATTGTTTTTCAAAAATACTGTTTTAATAATTTTGTGAGTACAGTCATTTTACAGTTACTTTACCTAGAATGACAGTAGGAAGAGAATAAAGATCACTCTTCTTGGCAAGCCGTGGGCTATTTAAATTAAATTGACCAAAAATTGGCCACTAAAAATCACGGACGAGTCGATGGTATCAACCAAAACCGTCCTTATTTTAAAACGAATATAGGTGATTTTGTCAGGTAAATAATTGTGAAACTACTGTATTTAAGATTGCACCACTGACAATGCATTTAGCGGGAATTTCTTTTCGGCTTCTTTAAGCAATGGATAAGGAACAGAGCGATGAAATTGTTTTTTGCATATTTAGCCATCTGCGATGTAAGCGGTCATTAATCTTTGGAATGGAATACAAACGTGTTTGAAACTTTTGATGTTGTGCAAAATTATATTTAGAAACTGATTCTCAATTTTTTATTTTTCTTCGTGGCATTATACAAATTACCTGCATTTTTAGAATGTTGTAAAGTGAATATTGAATTGACTTACACTTTCGACCGTTTTATTGTAAACACGTTTGTTACAATCAATAAATATTGTATTAACAAAACAGCAAGAATATTTTTCTTCCATCATAACTTATCAAAATGTAATAACAAGCATGGACTCGTAAACTAATGTGGTCCTTCCAGCCGGATCTATAGTTGGTTGGTTCATATGGGTCGCGCCCCCAGTCGGCGTGGTAGCGGGTGGTACATACCTCTGGTGGGCGCGAGACATTGTGCGCAGTGCCAGCGCCTGGCGGCCCGCGCCGGGCGGGGCAGCGCGCACTCGGCGTGGTAGCGGGTGGTACATACCTCTGGTGGGCGCGAGACATTGTGCGCAGTGCCAGCGCCTGGCGGCCCGCGCCGGGCGGGGCAGCGCGCACTCGGCGTGGTAGCGGGTGGTACATACCTCTGGTGGGCGCGAGACATTGTGCGCAGTGCCAGCGCCTGGCGGCCCGCGCCGGTCGGGGCAGCGCGCACTCGGCGTGGTAGCGGGTGGTACATACCTCTGGTGGGCGCGAGACATTGTGCGCAGTGCCAGCGCCTGGCGGCCCGCGCCGGGCGGGGCAGCGCGCACTCGGCGTGGTAGCGGGTGGTACATACCTCTGGTGGGCGCGAGACATTGTGCGCAGTGCCAGCGCCTGGCGGCCCGCGCCGGGCGGGGCAGCGCGCACTCGGCGTGGTAGCGGGTGGTACATACCTCTGGTGGGCGCGAGACATTGTGCGCAGTGCCAGCGCCTGGCGGCCCGCGCCGGGCGGGGCAGCGCGCACTCGGCGTGGTAGCGGGTGGTACATACCTCTGGTGGGCGCGAGACATTGTGCGCAGTGCCAGCGCCTGGCGGCCCGCGCCGGGCGGGGCAGCGCGCACTCGGCGTGGTAGCGGGTGGTACATACCTCTGGTGGGCGCGAGACATTGTGCGCAGTGCCAGCGCCTGGCGGCCCGCGCCGGGCGGGGCAGCGCGCACTCGGCGTGGTAGCGGGTGGTACATACCTCTGGTGGGCGCGAGACATTGTGCGCAGTGCCAGCGCCTGGCGGCCCGCGCCGGGCGGGGCAGCGCGCACTCGGCGTGGTAGCGGGTGGTACATACCTCTGGTGGGCGCGAGACATTGTGCGCAGTGCCAGCGCCTGGCGGCCCGCGCCGGGCGGGGCAGCGCGCACTCGGCGTGGTAGCGCGCGTTACAGCCGGCACACCTCGCCGCCAGCCGGCCGCCGCTGCCGCACGACCCGCACACGCCCGTGTCGACCTGCAGACCTTCAGACGAGCTGGTGAACAAAAATACCTACATTAAAAAAAGTTTCTCCCACTACAGTCTGATCCGAGGCACACAGCAGCCAAAAGCTGAGCCACTGGGCCAACCGTGACACATTACGCGTTGTATTATATGTTACATTGCGCCGCAGTCTCTACTGAGGTCAAAATATAATTTACGCCTAAATGGCTAAACTGATTTTGATAAATTTTGGTACAGAGATAGTTGGGACCATGGAGACGGCCAGACTAATAAAAAAAAAGTGATAAAAAGGGGAGAAAGAGGAAAAAAAGGGGAGTTTTTTTTCAATTATCACACGGGTTAGCGTTAGCTTAAATTAACTATGCCACGCGGACGAAGTCGCGGGCAGAACCTAATATTCTATAGAGCTTGCATGAAAATGCAGTGACGCGATGTGACCGAAAATCAAAACTGTCACCAGGCGAAATTAACTGTGTAGTCGTTTTATGTCTGCTAGAACAAAAGCAGGATGTTTTGCCCGAAACTAGACACAAATTGGTCGTTATCAACGTTAAATACAAAAGTATATCAAATGTACACTTACTAATAATGTAACCTGTGCGTCCGTCTTCATGTTAGACATACAAAGAGAAAAACCAATGAGTCACATTTCTTTTCTTTCCTATAAGGGGGCGTTCATAAAATACGTGAGATGTTTAAGGAGGGGGGGAGGGGGTAGAGTCAAATCTTATCTAGATCTCATATACTTAATCTTACGTTGGAGAGGGGGGAGAGGGTCTCAGCAAATATCACGCAATTTTTTTTCTGAATGAAACAAAAAATATATACTGTTTTGGTACATTTAATCCAGATTGTACATGCTTAAGATTTAATCTTAAGCGTAATCGTTGTTATCTTATTATTTTTTTTTGTTTACAATAATAATCCAACGCGTTTACGTAAGAAACCCACATTTTGAAAAATCACACGGGAGTTTGGGGGATGTGGTTGAATAAAATCTCACGACATCTCACCAAGGGGAGAGGGAGGGACGGAAAATTAAAAAAAAAACACCTTGCGTAATTTATGAACGCCCCCTAACTTGCACAAAACCATGGGCAAAGTCAGCATACAAGATAACATAAAACATTTCGACAGTAATCTCCCAAGTCTTGTAGAAGTGTACACCCATTTTGCCCAGGCCGTCACCATTACCATCAATACGACACGGTTGACGCAGTGGATGAGCGATCGACTGCTGCGGTGCGTGTCGCGGGCTCGATTCCCGCACGGAATAAATATTTGTATGGGCTACAGATAGTTGTTCCGGGTCTGGCTGTTTGTGTGTGTGAGTAGGGGTATGTTTGTAAACGCAACCAAAATACAGGAGAAATTCCTAGAGAGGGTTTTAAAAAAAAATGAATACCCAAATTCGGAGTCCTGGGTACTACTGAGAATTTCCTTGGGAAAAAATACCACTTCTTCTGACCTGGGAGAGAAGAATCAGAAGTCTACTTCAGCATGGCGTTTCGATGGCAAAAATTGTGTTTAGTTCAAAATCCAGCCATGCAAACCGCGCTCACTGACGCAGCTATAGGCCATCAGAAGTTGTGATGGCATACAAGGTACTTGCAAAATTTTATTCAAGTCAAAAATCAATTTCTGACTAACAAAATGACCGTAAAACCTACCTGTTCTCTAACTCCTCTTCAACATCATCGTCGGAGAAGAGTTTCCTTCTCTTGCGCGGCGTCCGCTCTTTGGGTTTGCACTGGTCGCAGAACCAGTCGCCTTCTGGCACTTTCTGTTGACATATCATCGGAAAATAGTATAACTAGTTTTTCGTACAAAGCTTCTGCGAAGAGCGTTTTGGGCCTCATTCATCATCTTCAGACAACGGTATCACAAGATTATTGAGGGTCATAACTATTGCAAATTCGGCACATCGAGTTTCAAAAACAGTTCCACTCGCCATGTTGGTGACGTCATGTCTGTTAAATCGAAAAAGTTGGTTGTTTAATATATTTTATTGCAAATAAATGATTTTGATTGGGCTCAAGATGCAGGTAATTCCAGTAACTGTTAACAAATTAAGTTTGAATATGGCGAAAGGTCCGTCACTTTCTCATCGAAAACGCATTGTAGATCCCTCTTACAATTACCTATACAGGTTGTAAACAGACCGTCCACGAGACCGTCAATCAGGCATTTGTAAAATTATTGCTGGGAAACAACTGAAATGAAAATGTAATGTAATGAAAATGTGAAATGTTGAAATTCGATTCCTCCGTAACTGGATCCTCTTAGATAGAGGGGAAGTCCAGTCCAGTACAAAAAATATATCGCAATGACGTAACGTACTTTGGCTTCGTCAAGGGTGGTTTTACACCTTATATGATAGTTTCATTCTAAAGCTAGATATTACATATTAACGCTCGGACCCTGTCAGCCACAATGAAGTCCTAAATTACATTATGATAGATATTTATGCTTACAATAAAGCATTTTATAATAAAGGTTACTTAAAACTTTACCTTTCGATGCCCCGACTGGTGGCGTGCAATTAGAAAAACAAAGTGCATAAGATAATTAAATGATATTTAAAAGGCAGCATAACATACATCTACATATTTCTTAGTGGTAGGAAATATAGCTGTGCCCAGCGGTTTTAGCTCTTAAGTGTTGTAGTATGATGTTGTACAGTCTATAGATCAAGATAAAAAAGTAGGTTCTATCCAAAACTTGTATGTACAGACAGGTGTGTGACCGGTAAAGGTTATATTTTAGATTAACACGGCCCCCGCGCCATCATTTTCAAAGAACTTTCAGCTGGTCCTTGGTTGGAGGCCTAAAAGATCTCAAAACTAACCTGCCCTTTGGTGCGTTTGAGACCTAATGAGTCTCCTAAAAATACAGGTTTCTTATACTGAAGATTAGATCTTCCCGCAAGGAGTAAAAAAACATGATTATATTACAAAACAATATGACTTTTGTATCACAATACAAAAGTCCTGCAAGAGATCTAATGCAACGAACGCGTTAAGACAGCGCTCGTTGCATTACGAGATCTTTTGGTCTCGCTTTTTGTCTTCGCGATCATACAGCGGGGAGCAGCTAGTAATAAACAAATAATGATAGTTAAAAAACTAACAAAATTTATTTCGTTTTTAATTTTTGTTTCGGAGGCCGCCATATTGGATTTTTAATGACGTTTCTTAGCTAGTCATGTATTGTCATCAGAACTCAGAGCGTGTGCAAAATTTCATCCTGATCGAAGACCGGGAAGTGGGTCAAATTAAGATTCCAAGATTTTCTTACATACTATAGTCAGTTACAAGTGAAGCTAATAAAAGCGTGTTAAAAAAAAACACATTTTCCCGTATTATTCTAATCAAACCCAAATCTTTTCGATACACATCATGACAATGCATAAAAGTATCTAGTCCGCCATCTTTGAAAGTCCGCCATATTGGATTTAGAATGACGTCACTAAGTTCACCAAGCCTTACAGCTCAATACTGGGAAATGGGTTAAATTTAACTTGTAAGCTTGTTGTCACAGTTACAGGTTAATTTAATAAATGCATGTTAATACAAAAAACTCACGGTAAGTTTCGGTTTCAAACAATACAGATGATGTCCCTTATTACAGCCATCACACAACAGCATATTATCCGGGTCGGTCTTCCGCCTACAGAGCCTACAGCTGGCGTTCAGGATACTAGCCGACCAGGTCACGCTGGAGTCCAGGGTGAACAGATGCAGGACTATTTGCGAGAAGCTCTGGCACTCCATGAGGGAGACCTCCCAGCGAGCGAGGGCTTCCAGCTCTAAGGGTTTGTTGCGAGCTTCTCTGTCTTTGCGTTCTTTGTCGTCGAGGCCTGTGGGAAGATATTTTAATAATTATCTATCTATTCTATTCGACAACTATATTGCTCTTCCAGTCAGTCTACCCAAATTCAGCTGAAAACCAGTATTTTACATGAAGTAACTGTCTATTTGACTTCAATAACCCAGTTAGAATTAGATTATTAGATATATAGATGCTCATTAGTAAGACTGGTTGTCAAACTTTTGGGCCACTGATTACTTGAAACGGCTGTAAAAGATCTGGAATTGACAGCTGGGACCAATGGTTTAACGTGCTTTTCAGGTCATGGAGTCACAATTGCTCAATTTATTAAGTGATGGGTGGTAATTTTTTCACAACTCAACCTAGGCCCTGGCATGATTTAATTTAAAGATTTACCCGAGCGGCTGTTAGTATTTAGCTGAGCTTCGCAGAGTGTAGATGTTAGTTGTTAATTGGCGCTGTAGATGGCGCTTAGGTACTTTTTAATATTATTTCAGTACAGCAGATTCCCATAGAAAAGATAGGAATGTTGGTGTAGTTACCAAGCGGCCTCTTGAGGTATTTGTGGTGTATGGCCTGCTCCACCTGCAGCAGCGCGGCGGCCAGCGCACGCGCAGCGGTCGCTCCCGCGCGGGCCCCGCCCCCAGCGGACCCGCCCGCGGCCCCGCCCCCCGCGCGCGCCGCCTCCAGGTAGTGTCCCGGGTCACGATACTTGTTCACGGGGATCGACTTCACGTCCTCCTCCTCTATGTCTAAGGGAGGAAACAAACTATTTTTATGAAGTTCTATACTAAAATAAGGAATACGCATGTAATTTAGCCCATTACCCAAGAAAAGTATTAAAAGTTAATTTTACTTTAACTACTATTTATATTTGAAACGCCTTTGACAGTTGCGAACATGATGTGACATTATTTACCACAATTTCCCTTTTTTAAATCTAATTTTTAGCTGTTAATAAAATAACTAGTTTATTAAAAAATATTATAATAAATTGTTAGCGAAAATTTTTGTACTTTTCTAATGAGTATTTCTTTGACACATGGACTTTGACGTCACTACCGGCATTATCTCAGAAGTTTCTATTGTGTTTACGTTCCATTTCACCAAAAACACGCAACATAAAAAATTAAATTGTAAAAATAAGTGCGGTATTTGAAAATACAATAAGTGTACCACATTATTTGATGGTAAAGGACAAAACATATAAAAATAAATTAAAAAAATGCATTGCTTGCATAGTCCCTATTGTTGTAATTTGTATACTAGAGGCACATCACTGTACACAAACATACAAAAGCATTCATAAAACATTTACTTATACATATATACCCATACCTATACACATACACATACCCTAACACCTAACACAAAACTACATAGAAAATTCCAATCATGTATGTAATTTGATTACTTCATATAACTGTACTATGTTACCTGTAATGTTATACTGTATGTGCCTAACTATGTGACTTGATACGGGAACCTTGTGGGAATCTGTTGATCTAAGGGTGAGGAAGACTATCCGCTCGTGATACAGTTTTTACTAGTACGAGGGGATAGGGCGAATCAGTCCGAAGACAATCAAACTCAATCAAAAAATCCATCAGTCACATTAACCATTTCACATTTTACAACTGTAAACTGTTGATTTGTACGTTATAATTAAGTTACTCTCTGTGATTGTCTCAAATTATACAATATACTATACATAATAAAGAATATTATATCTTGATCTACTAATAATAAATATTTTCAACTTCAACGGTAGCCATTTGTGACACCTGGAGTTGTAGCGATTAAAGATATTATGTCGATTGGTCGAATTTACCAAGTTAATATTTATGCAGCGAACATAGCTGACGAAATGAAGCTCTAATTTCAGGTCTACCTCTACGGAACCCTTCGTGGATTAAGTTATTTTAAATGTAAACATAACTATCTGTCAGTTAACCCTTCCCACCAAAACAGCTAGAAGAAGTTGTTACCTGTGGGTAGTTTGAGTACTCCGTTGGGCAGATGGTAGTCGTCCCGGTACTGCGAGTCGGGTCCCCACGTGAGGTACTCCGCCTGCTTGTCGTAACCGCGCAGCATTATCGTACCGCGCCACGCTTCGCGATCCTAGACCACAAAAAGCATTTATATTGACTACAATCCCTACTAATAATCTAAAAGCGAAAGTGAGTTTGTTTGTTTGTTACGTCTTCACGCGTACATGGCTAAACCGATTTTGATGAATTTTAGTACAGAGATAGTTGAAACCCAGGAGACGGAAATAGGCTATTTTTTTTTTAAAGTGAGAAATGAGTGAAAAAGAGGGAAGAAAAAGAAAAACTTAGCTTTGCTATTACAATAAATAAGGCGCAAGGGCAAAAACTACAGGTAGCAGGTACCAGCAAAACAGGAAAGGGGAACTGTGTTACCCCGAATTTAATGCGAGCGAAGCCGCGGGCAAAAGCTAGTATTTTATATAATCACATTATAGTAACCCTAGTTTGCCTGAGCAGTCGATTCAGGAATATTTGTACTAAAAAAATCTCAATTTGCGAAAACAACGAGCAGTCGAAAGAAGCTTAGCTACAGGAACTTGTACTATACCTTCACTTTGAGTGCTCCAAGACAACCGTGGAAGATCTTCTCCTCCAGCTCCAAAATATGGTCCCGAAGACTAAGCTCTAGCGCTTCGCTCAGCGAGGAGTCAGGCGGAACGCTTAGCGACGGCTGGAACTTACGATGTCGCGTGTAGTGGTTCGATGGCGCTGGTGGAGGCTGCGGAAGAAATGGTAGGTCCATCAGGATATATTTATAAAAACGATCGCGTGGGTAATTTGCACGATGTAGGACTACTTTAGGAAACTAATAGCGTAAGTTTGGGAATCTGTCGGTAGCCTATAGTACGGCCAACGAGAAGCGATACGAAAGGTCATTAACCTAAAGAACAACTGTGGCGTTGACAATCTAATATTTAGCTCTTTCCATCTTGTGCCTTTGTCGTAATGTCTCGTTCTCCCGGCAAAAACATGACAACGTTAAGACGGGTTCGCCAACATTCGGGCGGCCATTTTAGATGGGGTTTTAGCATGGGTTTTGTTTACATTTGGTATCGCTTCTCGTTGGCCGTGCTATAGTTATAGATGAGAAGTATACATACGCTGGCCAGCGCGGGGTTGAGCAGATGCAGCGGGCACTTGGCGAGGTGCTGCAGCAGCGGCGCGCGCTCCAGCTGCAGGCTGTGGCGCAGCTCGGCCTCGCGCAGCCCGCGCTTGTTCAGCGACGCCGTCAGCGCCTCCAGCTGCTCCGCCGTGTGGTACACCGACCAGCGGGGACGCTCCGACTGCGGGACAAACACGATATCGTTACATACATTAACTCACTTCTATGAGGATAAGCAGAAACTACACAATGCCACCGGCTAGGATCATTATGTACTCCTTTCTCTTCGTCCATTTTCATATTTCAAGGTCTAAAATGGCCACTGTAACAGAATCATGTTAGGATAATAATATGAATTACATAGTGAATATCATGTCAAATAGATAGAATTCAAAATATATCTATTTTGCGGTAAAAAGATAGTCAACGTAATTTATTTGTCAAAAACATGGTGTTGAGGATGATACATACAATAATGGAAAATTCAACATGTTTCACCCGTACTAGGTATACAAATATTGGGTATGTCATTAAAATTGATTTATACTACTTAGTTCAGAGCGTTGCTTGCCGGACCCGTGTCGCGCTCAAGTGGTAACAATCGTTTATAACTATATCTTTTCATATATAACATACAAATAAAAATAAGGTATGAAATAACGTTTTTTCGTCTAGTTTCTTTCGCCTCGCAATAGCACAGATAGCTCACCTTCCCGTGCACAAGACACGTGCTAACATCGCCGGTGCACATGAGCAGCTCGCGCAGCTGTTGCGTGCTGGACTCGACGCCGTTGAGCTTGTGGTTGAGCCCGTTCAAGCTGGTCAGCGGCTTCTTTGGTGAGCTGCCTCGGGAGTTGGCGCCTGATTCGTTTTCTTTGTCGCTACCTGCTGTTGGAAAGTGATTATAAATGACTTTTTGTGGTAGAATGAGGTGTTAATAAAAACCGGTTAAGTGCGAGACTGACTGACTGACATTCATTATCTATAAAAAAACAGGTTTATTGTGGGCTCCCACACAATAAACCTGTTTTTTAACTCTTAAATATTTATATAATTCTGTTTTTTTTTTTGTATTTGTTGTTATAGCAGCAACAGAATTACATCATCTGTCAAAATTTGCACTTTGTATCTCGGTCCATGAGATACAGCCGGGTCACAGACAAACGGACAGCGGATTCTTAGTAATAGGGTTTGGAACCTTTGGGTATGGAACGCTAAAATCAAAATCAGAAAAATGATGTTTTTCCTTTTATTTGTTTATATTTGAACAAATTAAATATTAACAACTTAAATTTATTGCCTGGATAGGTTTTTAAACCAGGAGAAGTAATAAGAGTTTTCTATTTCATTTATTTTTCACTCTCCACGATTCAAAGATCTTTCGGATACTTTTCAAAGCTTTGCTTATTGATAAAGTCCTTTATTTGTTCAATTATTTTAGATAGTAATGATTTCAGTTACATTATATCAATGAATGTTTAGTAGAACAATAAGTATCAGCACCGACCTCTCTCCTTCTGCTGCTCGAACAGCTTGGCGACGTGCGCGTGCGTGTCGTGCGCGGGCTGCACGGGCTGCACGGGCTTGTGCGCGCACGCACCGCGCGGCTCAGGCCCCGCCTCCACGAACAGGCCCGCCAGCGAGCGCGACACCCAGTAGCGACGGTACGCGCGGTCCGAGCCTGTCACATTACAAACCTATTTATATTATACTGGAAGACTTACAAGTGATAAATATAATTGTGGATGGAAAGAGAAAGGACTACCAAAAGAAATGATAGAAGAATTTTGTCCTCACACAAGTCATTATAAGAGAAAAACGAAGAAAAAACATACGTGTGGCACTCGGGGACTGCCGCGGTAAAGCTATTGCATAGCATGAAATAAGCAATAAATAAGAAAAAACTTATGCAATATATAAAAAAAATCTAAATATAATATTTAAAAAGTACTTCCAATGAAAAGAAGTCGCAAAAAGCAAAATTGGGTGGACCTTGGGTTTGATCCAGCGTAATGTTGATTGACAACCCGATTCTCTACCAAACACGCTAATTATTGAACATTGGTTGTGATAGAAATAACTAACCGCATTCGTAATGTTAGGTGTTTTCGTTACGAAATTTCTGGATTCGGTCTCCACGCTCAAGGCCCGCAATAGAAGATATGCAATAGCTTAAAAACGAGCGCTGACCCCAAGTAACATGGGACAAGGGCAAGAATTTAATTTTTCAATACAACAAATCGTAGTTTCAAACAATACTGTAAGCCATTAACGCCTAATAACACATCTTCGACTAAAACTAAATCTAAACTCACCAACATAAGACGTATAATCGAACAGCTCTACTTGAAACTCCTTCAACTTCTTCTCATACTCTTTCTTCTTCTCCTCTCCCTCCGCAACTAGTTTCTCTATGGCCGCTTTAGTCTCTTCGTCGACGGCCCTGGCCTTTTCACCAGAGAGTTTATTTTCTTCTTTTTTCGCGAAGGCCTCTTTACGTAGTTCTTGTTTTGCTGTTATAAGTTGTGCTTCGCGTTTGCGTTCGTTTGTCTGTTGACGAAGACAGGAAATTGATCAATAAAATGTTTATAATTAAATAAAAAAGAACAACTTGAATTCCCCTTAGAATCAACTTCACTTGGACCTACAACTTTTAAAAGAATCGGTTCCGTACAAACTTGCGTCAAAAACCATATCTTGTGATTGCATAGACTTAGAGGGTTGATTTTTTCACAGCACAAAGGGACTACAAAGTTGAGAATATGGTAGTAATTCGATTAACTCAATCCACCTCCACGCGTTTCCGAGGTCTTGATACACCGACAGACAGACGTACAAAAAAGGTCCCTTAAGGCTTGGTTGCAGGTTGTTCGAAAGAGATACCGCGGCCTCGGAACATAAAGGACAATAGAAGGAACATGGGTGGGTTTTAGTCAGTAAAAGTCTGACACGCCCCTCCGCTACGCCCAGAGCGGGGGAAGTTATTTGATGATTTCCAACCCCAAAAAATATCGGTTCTGGCTTTTATTTTTGAGGTACGGAACTCTAAAACTTATGCCTGTTTCAATAACTGTTGTCAAGCAACTAACCAAGGGAGAATTAAAAAGACTACATAATTTTTTTATTCAAACTTGGATAAAGTTCAAAACACCAAGATACTAGTTACAAAGCTTTGTAATTGCTGACATACCTGTAGTAACCTGAGTGCTTGTTTAGTATTCTTCAGCTCGTCGAGGCGCTCTTCGATGACGTCACGCACGGTGGCGTAGCTCAGGATCTGGTTCATAAGGCACTGGAGCACCAGGAATTTGTCCTCTGTGGAATTGTTTATTGTTAGTTATGTTTTCTTTACCAATATTAATATTAGAGTCAAATGACGTGTGAAGGTTTGTTTTTATTTTTGTGTGTTTGCAAACAGATTAACCTATGAGACCTAATAATAAAAAAATAAAAAAATTGTTACACCAGACTACCTACGGTACTGCTTTTCCTCCTTTAAAACCATCCAAAGGTTGTCTTGAAAGGATCGCTTTTAGCGATAAGACCGCCCCCATTGCGTCACTCTATAAGTTGTTTAATGTTATTTGTATGGTGTACATAATAAAGAATATTCTATTTATCTATTCTAAAGTGACATAGAACATGTTTCCTGTTCTTAGAGAAGGTAGAAGCTATGTCTAGTGCATTATATTTTAACAAGCTACCGATTCCCGGGTTATGTAAAAATGAGAAAGAAATATCTTCCATTCAGATTTTCTTGTATTTATTTTTTAACCGATCTCTGTGATATTTATTTGTTTATTAAAACTGCCTATGGACATTTTCTACCAGTATACTTAAAGGTGATGCACAGACAAAATACAGTAGGTGCAATAATAGGAATAAAGGATAGTAGAAAAAGGAAAAGGATATCATACCGAGCGGCAGATCGGCGACGTGGTCGGCGGCGAGTGCGCGCAGCGTGGCGGGGTGCGTGACGCGCAGGCGCAGGCCCGCGTCGTCCGCGCTCGTGTACCCGCCGCGCGCCTGGTAGCGCCACGACGCGCAGCGCGTGCCCGGACCCGCGCCCGACGACAGCAGGTGCAGTCTGACACGGCACGACATCACAACATAAGGCTTTAGATACACACTCTCAATTTGTGTACGGTTCATGGCAATAAGCTCGCCCGACATTACATGGGACATGTTGTTTTATTATTTATTTATAACAGTATAGAAAATTTACAGCTTATAATAAAAACTTCACAAAACAAACCATAGACAATAGCAAGGAGTATCATACTAGAAATTGAAAATAGAATGATACTAGAACTCACCTCAAAACTTCACTAACTGTGGTAGGGTCCAGTGGCAGTTTGCTGAGCGGTGTTCCCAAGTATGTTTGTGACCACTTGCTGGCCTTAGTAGCGAGCTCCATAGCTTTTGTGACGCCCACTTCGCTGTCTGCCTCTTGGTCTTCTGTAAAAACAATATATTTTTACTATCATACCTACATTCAGTGAAAGAGTGGGTAGGGACAACTGACTACCTTCGTCGCCCCATCATCTACCTACCTAACCATTTCTTAAACTATGTTGGTTGATTCCAGTGTAACTGGTTGCAGTTGAATACCAAGCCCTATAGCCAAACAGCAGACGACAATCGTTATTGCTCAGCAGTCACTAATACATTTTCAACTTTATACCCTAGCGCATATAGTTGAAAATCTATTAAAGAATGCTGAGCGATAACGAACGAAACAAACGAAAACGATTGTAATCGTCAATAGATTTCAACTATATGCGCTAGCTAGGGTATAAAGTTGAAAATGTATTAGTGACTGCTGATCGATAATGATTGTCGTCTGCTGCCGACTGCTGTTTGGCTATAGGGACAGTGCCATATTTTTACATTATACTATCTGTTGCCCGGATTTCGTTAATTTTGATGTGTTTTCTGCGTTAAAAAGAAACCTATGTGTTATTCCAAGCTGGAATCTATCTCTGTGCAAAATTTCGTGACCCCGGAACACAAAGGGCAAAAGAAAGAACATGGATGGGTTGTGATTTCCGATCCCAAAAATAAGGGGTGACACGATAAGCAATGATATGGTTGGTTTTTAGACTCGCGAGCTTCTGACTAATGTACTTAAATGACTTCTGACTAACCCGTAATGACTACTAACTAATTTAAACGAGCTTTACGAGGCGTGGCGTGGCTTTAGTATGTATTATATGTATATTAAGATCATTAAGCCATTCTTCACACACTACAACGCTTCCGTAAAAAAACAAACCGGTGGTGCCGCACTAGAAATTTCGTATCGTGGTTGCGTTTACAAACATTTAAACTCACATATACAAACAGCCAGATCCGAAACGACTACCTGTAAATATTACAAATATTTGTTCCGTGCGAGAATCGAACTCGCGACAGGCAGCAGTCGATCCCTCAACAATTGTTAAATCCGCTTACCCAACTCTCCAGTAGACAGCTGTATCCTCCCATTCTCATTGTACTCCTCTGCCTCATCCTCTTGTAACGAGAACACCGTCGTCAAGAACATCTGTATCAGGTCACTGAACACTCCAGCATGCTCCTTCGAAGTCAGCGCTTTCCTAAAGGTTTCCAGATCCAGCTGGTTGTGGAACACGTCTTTGACTTTGAGGACTTCGGAGTATGTGTGGACGAACTCGAGGACTGAGAGGAAATCTCCGAAGTGTTCGTGAGGTATACCTTCGACTTCTATAGGAGTGCCTTTTGGTATCACCTGTGAGTGGGATGGTAAGATTATAGTTGTGTTTGGATAAGCATGTTGGTGGTTGAACAGTTATCAAATCAAATCAAAATCTTTATTTCAGACCAAGCGATCCATATAGTGTTAGTATCAACTTAGCCTATATTAGTAAAATCAAAAGATAAAAACAATCAAAACACATTAATTGTCTGCATGAACATGAGCACACACATGTCTGCCAGCCCAGAGTCTGATAAATGGTCCGTCGACCTTGTCCGCCAGTGTAGCTAAAATGCCCATTATTTTGGGGATAAGGTTGAAAATTGAACAACATCCATTGTCAGTGGTCTTATGTTCAACACTAAAAAGTTATTCTTTTATTAAATGGATGAAAGCAGGCAGATTCAATAGAACTAAATAGAATACTGCTAAAGTTTAAATACTGGGCATAGTATATAAAACTTGATTGCCAGCAAAGTTGTAAGCAGAGACACAACAGTACAGTTCATCTGTTGATTAAATATTGGCGTTACTAAGAGAAAACAAAATATAAAACCTTGTAGTAACGTCATTAAGGTTCAAACGGGAAGGTTGTAAATTTTACTGAGTGTTTTTTTTAATCTCTAATTGCAGTGCCTTCATCAGATCAATCATGGCAACTAACCTCTAATTCAGATCATACAACTCACTTTATGGTCCTCCAACTCCATATCGTCTTTGACCTTCTGCCACTCCTTCATATACGCCTGCAAGCGCGCTGTCTTCTCCTTCTTTCTCAGTCTCTCTTCCTCTTTGCGCTGTCGCATCAAATCTTCTGCTTTGCGCATCTTCTCCGCCATCTCCTGTGCATTTTTCTTGGCCGCTGGGTCGGCAGGCGGCTTGGTCTTTTGTGCTGTTGGAAAAAGTATATTAATTCCTAGCTGTTGCTTCGCCATTTATATAATAGAACTAGCTACAATGACGGTCTTAATGTTGATAGCGATATCTTCCAGATATCATCGTCATCATCGTATGCTTAGACTTTTGCTGAACAATGCTGTTCACAACCCAGTTATTACGAGGTAATACGATATTCTTTTGTAAGACTGGTTGTCAGACTTTTGTGACACTGACTACCTGTAACGACTGTCAAAGACTCGTGAAACACGATCTGTGTTGAAGACCAAAAATCGCCATTGCAAATGAAATTAATTTGAAGTAAATATTATTATGTTTCAGGATAGCATGAATAATCCATTCTATAAAAGGACTAATTGGGCAATTGAAAAATTGGCGACACAAACCTTCGGCTTTGTCAGTCTTCTTGACAAACTTATCCATGGATTCCTGTCTTCCCTTCTTGTCAGGACTTGGCTTCTTAGCGGATTTGTTCAGCTTGCTGGCAGACCCCGGCTTGGCCTGACTTTTGGACACCGGGGGGGACTTCAACAGCTTCTTAGACGAAGCAAAAGCTGGTGGGATACCCGTGAATATTTGGTCGAAGCTCACTTTGCTAATACTGTATTTCTCTTGTGCTGCTTTCTGTGGAGATAGTGATAAAATTATAGATTAGTTCTGCTCATATTAACGCAAATTAATATGATTAAGGCGAAGAATAGGGTGTATAACATTCTTTAACAATAAATAGTCATATTCACTGCTTCCGACCACATGGGTGTCTTGTCTTTTCTATTTGGTGTTTAAAAAAATTCGGCTTTGTTATTTGTCCGCCTTGTGTCTCACTAAAGCTGCGCTAATATTTATGAACGTAGTAAGTGCGTACGTAGTCACCCTACCCTGCTGCTCAAACCTCCATAGCTTGAAGCGTAGCCTATGACACTCACAAATAACGTGGACTTCTATTGGTAAAAGAATTAAAAACCGGCCAAGAGCGTGTCGGGACACGCTCAGTGTAGGGTTCCGTAGTTTCCCGTCCGTCACAATAAGTGTTCCCAGTTATGAGGCCAACCGAACAATTCGGTAATACCCGATCCAATGTAATAAGTACCTACAGCGCCATCTCTCGAGGAATTGGGTTAATAATTAATACAAAGACGTGCAATTTTGGTGGTAATTTTGGATTGCGAGAACCGATTTCAATAATTCTTTTTTTGTTTGAAAAAAGATACGTTCAGGATAATAAAATATGTAAACAAAGTTACAAAAAAAGCTTGCATATACGATTATACTACAAACTTAGTCCAGAAATTATTTTGTACAACTTTTTGTCTTTTTTGTACAAAAACTGTTGTGTCAATCAAGTTCAAAATAATTTTCATAGAAAGTCTTTTTAAAGTTCTACTTTTCAGATTTTTTTCATATTTTTTAGACTTATGGTTCAAAAGTTAGAGGGGGGGGACACGTTGTTTTTTACTTTTGGAGCGATTATTTCCGAATTTTTTGACATTATCAAAAAATGATTTTAGTAAACCCCTATTCATTTTTAAATACCTTTCCAACAATATATCACACGTTAGGGTTGAAATTAAAAAAAAAATCACTTCCCACTTTACATATAGGGTGGCTACCCTAATAAAACATTTTTTTCAAATTTTTATTTTACCACTTTGTCGGCGTGATTGATATACATATTGGTACCAAATTTCAGCTTTCTAGCACTAACGGTCACAGAGATTAAGCGAGGACGGACGGACGGACGGACGGACGGACGGACGGACAGACAGACATGGCGAAACTATAAGGGTTCCTAGTTGACTACGGAACCCTAAAAAAAATAGATTACCCCCCAAATTTAATTTAGTGAGTTATCACAAGGCCTTAATGGAGCTTATTTTTTTTAAACTATTGGAAACACTCTCACTCACCGAAGACGCCGTATTGGGCCAAACAATCTTATAATACTGCTGGCAACTGAAATAAGAATTAAAAATCATCCTACCTTAATTCCTATAACACCTTCAGGACTGCCCTCAACAAACTGCTTGAGGAACAGGCGGTTCTTGTCGCGGGTGTACACGCCCTTGCGCCGGCGCACGCGGTCTGACGGCGCGGTGCCGATGGTACCCGAAGCTGTGGCGTCCGCATCGTTGTACTGTTCAACCTCATAGCAGTAGAAGGCTGCTGGAGGGATGACTTTGCTGTAGAAAGAGAAAAATATACAGTTGAACTGAGATTTTTTTTCTTTTTTGGGTTACGTACATGAAAAGGAAATAATGGAACCCTTATTGGATCACTAGTTGTCCTTCTGTCAAGACCCTTTATCTCGGAAACGCGTGGAGGTGTCGCTTTGAATTCCTGGGCGTGCTTTGAAAAAACAACCCTTTGTTTAAACGCAAGTTACGTGTACAGAACCCTCGGTGAGCAAGTCTGACACGCCCTTCATACTCGGGGATAATGTAGCTTCCCATTAATAAAATCATTGTTGGGTTTAGATCAGTGGTTCCAAAGACAATATTTTTTTTTGGGTGACAATGCAGTGACTTTAACAACACACACACAGTAATTATAAACCTTAAAATGTTTTTCATACGAATTCTAGTTGTTATTAAGTACCTACTAGAAAACAAAAAAATATATCAAAGTCAAAAGTCATTCATTAAAATTAGGCTGATAATCAGCATTTTTTGAACGTCACATTACAAGAGACAGAACGAATTGAGAACCTCCTCCTTTTTTTTTCGTCGGTTAAAAATGATTAGGCATGTAACTGAAGTTGTTGAACTTCGTCATGAATATATTATTATCATTAATTTTAATAAAATAATATTGTTTTAAAATAATATAACTTTTGTTTTGTATTAAAATAAAACGTGAATACAATTTGTGTTATCTCCTTACCATACATTGATACATAAGTTGGAGTTTCTTAAAATATCTTATGACAATCAAGTTTATTTTCACTTTTAAATAAAAACAAATAATTTTGGTCTGCTTGTCTAAGTATTATATCACAGATAATGATCTAGATAAAGACAGTGTTTCTGAGTCTATTGATAACAACATTTTTATTACTTTGATATTAACTAAATCTTTAATATTATATTGTTTCAGGTCATTTACCTCCATTGGAAATAAAAGTTGAAAATAAACTAAATTGAATACTTATAGGAGGAACTTCCTATTTTAGACCATACCCTAATGCAAAGTAATATAAACATAACATTACATATTTAATCCCTGAAGGGTAGGCAGAACAATACCTAAAAGTACTCCCACATTTCCCTGTTTATGTTTGAATCCTAAGCAATAGTGGAAACTAAAATAAATACTTAAATTATTTGTGTTCATAAAATACATCATACATATGTGACAGAGATAGTTCTAAGACTTAAAACTAAAACCTGTTCATATTCTTCCTTTGCCGATAGTGTTCCGGGGCCGCGGTATCTCTATCGTACAATCCGTAACCCTGGCAGGCCCCTCTGCTTTTCTGACATCTCCTTGAAGCGAGCGTGGAACACGAACGCGCCGTCGACACGGCCTGCCGTCACTAGACGGACGAACGGTGAGCTGCCCATTGTTCACCGTTCACACCCGTGTCTAAGGTGGCCATCCAGCCACCTCCTTCGTTAGCATAACTGCTTCGTAGAAGGAGGTGACTGTTTCTTAATTGTTCCGCACCATGAATTGACCGGGTGCGAGAGGTGACCACCGCCGCCAATCGCTTTTACGAGGACACAGCGGTGCTCCGCCCAAGCGGTGTAAACCGTGTCCTCTGAATCACAATGGTGACACCCGGGCGCTTACTCCCGCTTCTCCTCAAAGGGGGGGTGGACTTATCGCCACTATTGACGCGTGCCCTGCTCGGATTTGCGACAGTCGCTTTCTGCATGCCACCATGAGATCGCACTGGAGGTATGTCCACTGTGCAATTTGAGTATCCCTCGGTGTATAGCCTCCGCGCGCCACACGCTTAGGCGCGCAAGGACTATCGCCTTCAGATCCCATGGTAACGACTCAGTCAGACTCAAATTTAAAATAACCATTTTAAAAAGACATAGTCGAAGTTCGAATAGAAACTGAATAGGAAACAGGAATATAATTTTGGAAACTGTTAATTAACTTGTGTTGCTGACTCTACCATTTCTTCTATTTAAATATCTTCCTTCCTACTATGTATGTTAAGTTTTTGATAAACTGTATTAGCCATAATAAGCAACAAGTCAGTATATGTTTACTATATAAGTACTTTCTTACCACTTATATATCCATATTACATACTAATAGAGCTGTGTCTAATTTGAACAAACAGATCTGACGAATAACCCTTGGATTGCTTGCCACATAAAGTTACATGAATGGTTTTGTGAGATATATACTACCCCAATGACATAAAAAGGAGACTGTCAAGGAGGTCAATTTAGAATTTTAAAAGTTTATATCTATGTACTTCACAATTTTAAATTTAGAATAAATAAAATTGAAGATTCCTAAGCGCCAGCATCCAGTAAGGTCTTAAATAGAATATCTTCATCTGGTTGGCATTTTCCCAACAATGTATTATTTTTTTGTAGTGTTCTACCATCTATATAACTTTCTATGTCAGTTTTTTTGTAAACTAAAAAAAAAACTTTAAAAAATAAAACGAAAGTGAAAATAAGTAGTAACCATGGTAAATTTCTTATTTTAAATGTTATAAATAATGTTGAATTGAAGATTTTATAACAGGAATGTTTAATAGTAACTGGTATTTAAACACATAAATATGCATTATTTACTCTAAGTTTTAAATAATGTATTGTAAAATTTTGCATGTCATCTATATTTGACTACTGTACTAAAAATCTCAACTGATTAAAACCAATATGTGGCAATGCTTACTGCTAATAAATGAGTATGATTTAATATTTATTAAATATATATATAATTTTTTAATATATAATTATGATCCAAAATTATATAATATGATTTTTTATTTTGCTAACTTATACATACAAGAGTTAAATAATTTAGTTTATCATACATTCTGGCACTTAGCAACAGTATGATTCATAGATCATGAAATTTTGATTAAATAAGTAAATTTTATGTACATTAGTTTAACATTCTTGTTAGATCATCTGCTGGCAAAATGTATGGCCTTCATAACTATTTAATTGTTGTACTTTTTGCTAAGTTTTTTTGGTAAGGTACATTGTACCTACTATTGATTTTGTTGGCAGTCTGTTGTGAGGTTCAAGGCCAAATGTGGGCTTGTTTAGAGAAATTGAGATTTGTGAATGGTAACAATGCTGAGTAGTATTAGCAAAACAGTGATTTTTATTAATTTGAGTTTTTCATGTGTTTGTGTATAATTAGAGTTCTGGTAAGAATTTTAATAAATTGTTGTTATGTTTTTACGCAGAGAGTAGCAATTAGATGTTTTAGAATTTTAACTAGATTTTTTTAATTATTAAATGTATATATATTTGTATTAAAAGTAATTTATGGGTTTTTGAAATTAATAATGTTATACTATATACTAGTGCTCACCTATCTGGGTGCTGTTTCTGTGCGGTGACTGATAGTATGTGAGCCTCCCTCCATATCTCTCCCTCCAGGCAGGCTTCCACAGTCTCTCCAACGAAGTAGCGGTCCCTCACAAAGTTAAACACATCCTCAGACATCTCAGCAAAGGAACACCTCTTGGTCCTCATAGCCAAAAACAATATTGGTATACGCAGTTCCATTGGAAAATCTTTCAGAGCCCTCCGTGCTATCTTCTCACTATGCAGAGCCTCTGAGTATGTCAAATTATTCTTTCCAGTCATCTCACATGTCCAAACCATTGAATTAACGAGAATAATCCTCTCACAGTATTCCCTGTAAATAAACATTCATTAAACAACATCTAATGATGATAAAAATTGTGACGCGAATGACAGAAATAGCGAAATATTGTGTCACGCTCGCGTTATTGCGCGACCCGCCGCGCGCTGACAATGCCAACGGTCCCCGTAAACTGATAACTACAATTTCAATCAGAAATTCGCGAAAATTCGGCGATTTTATTGTTTATAGTAATACTTACTCATAATCTTTGAATATCTCGTCGGTGATCTCGCAGTGGAAGACCTCATCGTCGTCCCGGAGGTACTCCGACGCCTTTGATTTCTCAAATGCTTTCCTTTTTAACAGAGGCATGTTGAGAGTTCGCGGGTCACTACGGTGGGAAAACGATTTTCAGTCCGTTTTAACTGATCACTTGTGTTCAATATCACTTAACTTTGTACGGCGCGTCTATTCCTACATTCCAGTGAATAGTACATTAGGAAATTGGTAGGTTTTATAAAATATTTCGAACGAAAATGTTGCGTGGTTTCGGTTGACAAGCCAAAAAACGGCGCGCTGAGGCGCTTCTTTTTACGCCAGAAACATATGAACAGGGTTAGAGCATGACATAAAACCTACCAAACTAGTAGAAAACGTTTACAAAATTAAAATCTCTTATTAAAAGTTGGCATAATGTTTATTTTTGACAGAAATGTCTTAAAAGAATCAAATTAATTTTCATGATATGCGCGAAATCTAATGGGTGTTGATAAAAAAACCTAAGTTTTTGGGATCTTCGTACTTATTTTATGTTGTGGGCACGTAAACGTGGCAGTTATTTTTTATTATTTTCATTCTAATTAAGCTTACGTCTGGCAGCAACTCGCCTGATGACAATTAAGTCTCTCTCCTAGGCAACCCCATTAAATGAAGATTCCTGATATTGTAATTCGTTTCTGGCTTTGACAAATTGGCAAACACTACCTTGATGCAACTGTCTAATCTGATATACGAACTCAAGAATACTATAAAATTATAATTGTTTTTAAATTATAAATCAACATAATTATAATTTTTAACTGTTGCCTGTTCTCAGAACCTAAAACGAGATAGTAGAAAAGTTTCAACAATATGGTATTACTAATATTAGATGCGTTCAGAAACGAAAATCCTGATTTATGTGTTAAAATTTTGCAAAATTTTAACTATGAACGCGGCAATAACAGATGTCATAAATACCTATCGGTTCATGTTTTTGTAAAAAGTTCTTTTATTATTTGATGAAATATTATAATAATAATATAGAATTTATGTTACATGGATTTTTATATATCAGTCTATGATGCCAAAGGAACAGTATTTTGAGACTTACGTTGGAAGAAAAAGTAAGGTTATGTTTACAATCTTTGAACTCAGTAAATAATTATTGTTTACTACAAAAATACACCTTACACTGAACTGGAAATTCTCAAGGAGTTCTCACTATATAGTAAGAGTAGAATCCCAGTCGTGTTCACTAGGCAAATAGTATTATGTGTTTGTTTCGACGTTAAAAGTACCTACTTTGGACATATTTACAAGTCGCATGTCACATTCAATGTTGATAACGCGTCTTCCATCTAGCAGGCGGTCCATATCCAAGTTATTGCAAAGAACCTGTACGCTAAGGTTGGGAAAGGGTCCCGGACTTACAGTGTACTGGACAACAGAAAAGCCTCTGACAGGGACATTTAAACATACATTATTTGTAAATCTGAGAACTAACCAGAAAGATGCCAACTGTGCGACCTGGGCCTGGCAGTGTGTCAGTCACTATGATTACATAGAGCAGGCTGTCCAACCTACAGACCACTTGAGGAAACGCCAGTCTATTATTGGCCCACACTGCAGAATAAAGACTCTTTACATAAAGAGAAGTTATAAGCATTGATCAAGCTTTCTATTGGCACATTGGTCTTAAAATAATTACTTTACTTTTTTTCTTCCAGGAAACTGCCCAATAAGAAGGGAAACTAATAATAATAAAAATAACTAATTGGGAATATTTGATTTAAATTCAATAAAAAAAAAGGCTTAAATGTTTCTCTGCTACAAATGCTTTTATTCATTTTGATAACTTTAAAAGTAATAAAGATACATTAAGGGGATTTCTCCTTAAAAATGGAAACATTTCAGTTTTCAAAATTAAATTACATCATCATAATAAATAAAACTTTACTTTCATAAGAATATGTAGTGATGTTGTATTGTATTGTATAACGGGCTGGTGTCCGCAACTCCACGTCTGAGGCGCGTATTTTGCGTATGGATGTAGTGATGTTAGTGGAACCTCTATAAAAGTTCATGAACCCAGAAAGCTCATATTTACACTGGAAACTAGAAGAACTTTTGTACTGTGTACTGTACTGTGTCCGTATAATGCTGAGGTATAGCAGTCCCTTACAAAATTAACTTTTTGAATGCCATTGTCACATATATGGATACCTGATATGCAATTGTGTGTTGTGGATACTAATATGTGACAAAAGTGATGCAAAATCAGTTTCTCTGCATTGAGAACACACACATGCTTTTATGGTTTGGCATTCAAAAGGTTAAACACATTCTTATTCATCTCAGTAAAGATCCATCTCTCTAGTGTCCATTTATTTTCTCTTCCTTGCCAAATACACTATTGGTAAATGCAGTGCCCTTGGAAATTGTTTCAGAGCCCACCAAGCTTTTCTCTCACTGCATTGGGACTCTTGAGTATGTCAAAGGAGAAACCCGTTTTTGGGCCAACCGTTACACGAATCAGATATGTACCAAAAAAACCGTCTATTTTACCTGATTAACCCATTTAAATCTTAGCCTCATTTACAATGGCCAAGTGTAGAAAATAAGTAGATTTCTATTTTAATGTTATAAACAATCTTTGTAAACCGTTACAGCATTTATTTTTGAATACGTCACTAACTTCACAAACGCTGGCACTGGCATTATGGCTGTGAGTGCGTTCCGAATGACAAAAATATTAGTCAACTACGACTTTACCATGCCATTTAATAATAAAAATAGAATAGAATAGACAAAAATATTGATGTTAGCATTCACAGGTTACAAGGTACCACGTTTAATGGTGTTCCACGACCATTAGAGAAAGAGTTTTGACGCCCCATAAACAACGATTTTGACGTAATTCGGAACGCACTGAATGTCAAATTGTATGCAGTTGTAATGTCATACGTCATGTCATGTCATTCGTTTTTCGTATTTTGCGCAAGTGAATGTGCTTTTCGGTATTTGTCGGTATTAATTATTTTAAGACCTCTGCTCAAATACTGGACTCCGAAATTGATTGCCTTTTGACTGACCCTCGCTTGAACATTGGACACCGTACCCTGCCTCCCCTGCTGAGAATGGGTTGCACCTCAAACGGTTAGTATTCAGTCTGTCTATTATGTAATTACGACCTATTTACCTGTCTCTTATGTTTACCCAAATGTGCCACACAGATATTTATTGCTAAATGCTTGCTTGATTTATTAGCCAAATGATAAATGTTTGCTTCAGGTCAATGAAAATGACTTCATCTGCCAAGCTTGCTGGAATCATGCTAATACTCTTGATGAGCAAAGACCGGAAGTGAGTGAACAAATACCTATAGGACACCGGCGAGTGTGTATTCTCTGTGGACGTTCTCTTCTGAGAAGAGTTCGTTGCCATCAACTTAGGACTGGTACAGTGCAAGAACGCAGAATACACGAAGTTATAAGAGAATGGATCCTTCCTCGCACGGTTAGTATATTAGTTTAATTCATGTTTTATTAAGTATGTTCTTTAGTTTTCATAATAAAGACATTATAAATGTTATTTGGTATGCTAAAACATTTAAACGAAATAGGTAGTCTAAGAACGGTCAAGCTTATACATCAGGTCTTTTTCAAAGGGGGTCATAACGTATCACACACCTCTGGTGTAAAGGCACTCTTTAATGTAAGTAATATTAATTTCAGGTGGGTGGTGCAAGTGTTGTATGTCACTCATGTTGGGTGCGAGCAAATAGAGCATCCCGGCATTTCCATTCAGGCCCCTCAACATCTGGTACATCGTCATCAGCTGTCCGTGAGCCATTTCAGGACATTCCTCATTTAGAAGTACCTCCAACAAGAGTAGAAACTTATTCTGCACCCAGGGCACCTACTGTTGGAACACTTATTGTTTTACCAGATTATTATAGAGCTGTTGAAACTGAAAGTAGATGTTTTGTTCAAGGATGTCGGAGACTTGAAAGAAACCGGATAACAATCACAATGCGAAAACAATTACTTAAAATGTATAACTATTATGTACCTCCAAATAATCGCCTTTGTGATATTCATTTAACATGCACATCATGGGACTTTCTTAATGATATTAGTGATAATATTATTAACACATTGAATGCACATCAAATTCAAGATATGTTTTTGTTAAAAGAGTCTCGATTCTAATATTTTGGATTTTGAAAATGTTGAGTCTATGGAAGATCATATTTTTTACCACTGGGTTGGTTTTAACAAAGAGCAATTCAGACAGATATTGAATGAAGTACCTCAGTTCCTAAACCTTAAAAAAGGATCTACCACATTAGCTGCTTATTTAATTAAACTTAGGACTGGGGACTCAGATGATCGATTGTCAACACTTTTACAAATTCCTAAAACTACTTTAAGTACTTTACTGGGTAAAGCTAGAAGTCTCTTATATGATTATTTTGTGCCTTGTCACTTGGGACTTAATCATATTAATAAGCAGCAAATTATTGAAAGAAATCTTATTCCAAATGAATTGTTTGGTAGCCATAATAATGAAGTAAAACCTATAGAAGTTCTAGATGGCACATATGTTTATGTGCAAACAAGTTCGAATTATAAGTACCAAAAAAAGACATATAGTTTGCATAAATATCAAAATCTTATAAAACCATTTTTAATTGTTTGTACAGATGGATACATAATTGATGTTTGGGGTGATATTTCTGGACACTGTTTTATTATATTATGATAATCCAAATGAAGTTGATTAATAAACCCTTTTATCACAATCATTAGGTACCTGTGTTTTTTTTAAATATTTTTGTTATCTCAGATTTCTGTATTTCGAGAACGCATCAAATATCCTACTAGAAAGATACAATATTAACTAATACCTTGTGTAATATTTAATATAACATAGTTTTCAGCAAAAGTATTCAGTAAGACAAATCTGAACTCGGGGGCCCCCTAAACGCTTTATACCTAGAATCTCATTCTGATATAGATATGGATGCAGGCGCTGTAGCACAGCAAATGTGTACGCCCGGTTTGTGTATTAAACAAAGCCTCAACAATATAATTTTTTTAATTTAAATACCTCAAATAATAAATATAACCTAAAATGTAAACATAGTCTGATTTTACCAATTTGGCCATTGCAGGGAGACGTGAAACTTAGGCTGGTGAAACCTTCCTAAATGTTCTTTTTTATGACCAGTTTCCAGCCCTGTAACGTCAGGCCCAAGTTTGTATGAAGTTTGGGTTTCTCCTTTTTCTTTCCAGTAACCTTGCATGTCTATACTCTTGTATAAACAAGCATAATTCTTGCAAAGTATTCCCTTGAAATAAATAAAGATTCATCAAATAATTATGATTAGAATATCAGAAATTGTTACTATTCCATTACATTGTTATGATTTTTCATAACAATGTAATGGATTCCATTACAATTACATAACATTTATATACTTAATATAAATAAATATATTTAAATAAAGAGATTATAGAAATACATTTTAAAAACTCATTTAAGTATTTTTATCTCTTACATTTAATTATGCAGTAGTGGTAGGAGTATATTATTTTATCGCCACTATGCAATGTCTCTGTTTTCGGTCTTTTCCTTTTTATTTTATTCTTTGAGTCTTCGTAAACTGCAGAAATTTGCCGTAAATCGGTGATTTTAATGTTTATAGTAGTTACACTCACTCATAATTAGTGAATACCTCATTGGTGATCTCACAGTGGAAAACCTCGTCGTCATTGTTGAGGTACTCCCACCCACTCCTTGACTTCTCAATAGTCTCCTTCTTAACAGAGGCATTTTTAAGAGATTGCGGGTCTCTACCTACGAGGGAAAATTGATTTTCAGTCTGTTGTAACTGATCACTTGTGTTTATTATTACTTAACTTGAATGAGAATGGCGCATTTATTCTTACAATCCTACATTCCTGTAAATAGTACATTAGGGTTTAAAAATATTGCGTGGCCCATTCACGACTTCGGTCTTAGCGACGAGCGGCGCGACGGGCGGCGCTGGCTGGCTAGCCGGAGTCGTGCGGTGGCGATCAGTTCCAAATTTGAAATGGCAAATAATACCGTTATGGAATTTGTTTGGACTATAACTTAACTATTGGCTTTGCTAACACACGCGTTTTTTATGACCCTCTTTACATATTTAAACCGATGGAATTACTTCAGCTTTACGAGCAAGGGTGTTAAAAAATTATATTACCTTATAAAATTAAGCACAATACCTTTTTTAATTAATACCTACTGAGTAAAAAATTAAGTAATTTTCGTACATTTATTTATTTTTCAACATATAATTACATTTTTAAATATTTCAAAAAAGTTAATTTTTATTATTAAAATATGGATTTTTTAATTTTATATTTTTTGCGTATTGAATAAAGTGAAGTGTTAATTTTATCCATTGTGAGGAGATCTCAACGACATAAAAACTTTGAAACTACTATCATTCTAATCCAATGCATCTGATATTGTGGTATGGATGGTGATTCACATGGAGCGACTGCTTGTCTGATCACAACCCAGTTGTCACATAACTTATAACAAGAATAGGAACATGGGTGGGTTAGAGCGGGTCAACGAAGGATGTAAGGAAGGATGATATTTGATTATATTAGCTTTATTTTTTTTTTAAAAAAAAGAAAGGTTGCCTGACACTAGGAATTTTTCCTATATCGTGGGTGCGTTTACATACACAAACAGCCAGACCCGGAACAACTATCTGTAGGCCATACAAATATTTGTTCCGGGCGGGGACACGCAGCGCAGCAGTCGGTTCTTTTTTTTGTGTTTATTCCGTTTTTTTATATAAATAGAGAAATTCAAATAATTAACATCACTGCACAACAGACGTTTAATTTAATTTAACTGTTCTCTTAGGTTATAATGGGGTATTTGAAAAACCGTTTTAACATTGGTAATGCTAAACTTGGATGCGTTCAGAAATCACAAAAGTGTATTTTGTACTGAAAATTTTCGTTATGAACACGGCAGTGACAAATGTCAAAAAAATCTGTCTTCATGCTCATCGGTTCATGTTTTCGTAAAAAATATTGTTAAATATTTGATAGAATATTACAATAATAACGTTGAATTTATGTATCATGGTTCTATATAAACTTGTTTAAGATGCCGAAGGAACAATATCGTGAGACTTATGTCGGAAGAAAAATGTAAGGTTATGTTTACAAAATTTGGTAATACAAAAATAATATCTTTCACGGAACTACTCTGAGTTTCGCCTAGAAAATCTGGCTATATATCGTATTCACAGGGCAAATAGTTTTATGTGTTTGCGTTGACATTACAAGTAATTTTCAGATCGCATGTCACATTTAATGTGGACAGTGCGTCTGCCATCCAGCAGGCGGCCCATATCCAGGTCATCACTAAAAACTTGTACGCTCAGGATGGACAAAGAGTGCCGGCGACGTATGGTGTACTGGACAGGAGAATGGTATGGCCGTATTGAAAGATATTAAAACATACATCAATCAAGACAAACCAAAAATCACTGTTAGAGACTTGACAGTCTACAAAGTTTTAATCACTAGCCTATCTGAAATTTGGAATCACAGTTAGTTGTATAAAATCCATACCAATATCTGGATAATTTGGTAAAAGAAACAGTAATCTAATACTTGAAACATTTTTTAAATCTGAAGCAGTTCTACAGATTAGTGTGTAATGAACACTTTTGATTGCCCATTTATCGAAAAAGACAACATTATGCTATGACACTGACAACAAAAGCCAATGTTTTAATATTTCTAGGATTTTTATTTATTTATTACAGTATAAACAATTGTATCAGCATTTGCAATATAGGTAAGGATTATAAGGATGTTTTTTGTTTGAGTACAGGGCACTAACCAGAAGGATGCCAACTGTGAAACCTGCGGGCTGGGCTTGGCAGAGTGTGTTGGACACTTTGGTTACATAGAACTGGCTCTGCCCGTCTTCCATGTTGGCTACTTTAGATCTATCATCACCATTCTACAGACCATTTGTAAAGTAAGTGATAATACTATTAAAATCACATTCTAGCATATATATATTTTAATTTGGTTTATATTTTTTTACAAAAATCTCAGGCAAGTGCAAGGCAGCTTGTGCGCCAAAGGTTTTGTAGTATTAAACAATAAAAAAACGAAATGCTTAACAATCATTCACAAGTCAATTTGCACTCACAGCATAATTACATTTGTTTTATGCAGTATGTCTATAAAAAAAAAACATGCTGTAGTTAAAATACATCTTTAGCATTTTTTTAAATGCAAGTTTATTTAGTACACATGATGACAGATCAACCTAAACAAAAACAATTCATGTTGATCTCTCAACAACATATCTTTCACTGCAGATTCACTGGACAATGACAGATCTACATAAACTGTATTTTACTTATATCAATCTATTTGAGGTCAGCACACCATGTCTTCTTCTTCCTTAATTGTCCATTAATTGTGATCTCTTTTCTACCCATAATATAATTCTTCACAATACGGTATTACACCCATTTTTAAAAAGTATCTCATTTTGATCCTAGGGTCCTAGTAAACAACCAAAAAAAAACAAAAAAAAATATTCAATCGATAAGTGCCATAAAACTGCATTTCAATTTTACTATTTCTATTTTCGTGCGTAAAATCACAAAAACGCTTGACGCCATGTTACTCTGTGGTCATGACGTCAGTTGGTTATGTAAACAAATGCGCTGTTATTAGTCTTTCTGTTTAGTTGTATTTTTCACTATAGTTTATGGTATTATTATATGGTAGTATTTATTTCTTCCATGGTATTATTACTACTATTTTAATAAAAAATTAAATGTAAAGTTTTATAATACAAAAATAGTAATAGTTGCTCAGTTGACAGTTGTCAGTTTTTTGTTTCCATGACCTTAAGACGTAATAATCATGGCGGACACTGTTTGGCTTTTTAACAACAGACTAAAAAAAGTGAAAACTTTGAAATCAATTTTAAAATTTATTCAGTTATTTTATTAATTAAATTTAACATTTTCCGATTGCTTGTTGCCTAAGCTATCTGAATTGTATATTTTTAGAATTTCTTTCATATGGAGTAAAATACCCTATTATAAAGCAAAAATTTATACCAAGGGAATCAATCTTTGAAAACCAGATCTTTCCTAAAACTCATACAACATCACTACTTTCACAGGAATGCGCAAAGGTAATGTTAGCAGAACCTCTAAAAAAGTCCTTTAGAAGAAAATTTATGAATCCAGAGCTCTCATACCTACACAAGAAGAATCTTCGTGCTATGGTCCATAAGAAAGCAAAGACTTGTACTAAATGTCCGTACTGTGAAGCTTTGAATGGTATGGTGAAGAAAAGTCCAGCAGGCATACTGAAGATTGTGCATGATAAGTACCGAGCAAAGAAGCCTACGGATCCTATTGTGAAGAGGGTGCTGCGAGATTTCCATGAGGCGAAGGAATCTAATAAGGAGCTGGCGACTATTATTAACAGTGGGCTTGTTATTGAGATGAGTCCTTTGGAGGTAAGCTAAGAAGTAATATGTTTCCTAAATTAAGAGTACTGTTTTATACTATTGCATTGAAGTGAGAGCAATCTAAAAGTTTTCTTAGCAATTTTTCTTGAATTTTTCACCAAGCAGTGGATGTTGGTGATTTTTCCAAAAGTGTGAACATTTGTGAATCGAAAAGAGAAAGAAGAACTTGTTCTTGAAGTAATAACACTTGCTTAAAAAAAAATATGTTTCAGCCATCTTATGTCTCTTGTTCACGCAGGTGCTGAACCTGTTCCGTCGCATCCCAGATGAAGATATCCCACTACTGGGCATGAACTCCAAACAGACGCGGCCGGAGCACCTAATCCTGACCCGTTTGCCCGTGCCTCCGCTCTGTATCCGGCCCAGCGTTGTCTCCGAGATCAAGGCGGGCACGTAAGTTAACAGATCTTGCAGTCGATACAAATAGTTGTGAGAAGTACCAATTTGTATTGTGTTAGATATTCCGAGAAAAACTACTCGAAAGGAGATTGTGGTCGGGGAATCATTGATAGATATAAGTTTTAATTTCTAGAAACGAGGATGACCTAACAATGAAGCAGTCAGAGATTCTTCTAATAAACGATGTGATATCACGTCACATCGCCAGCGGAGGCAAGAGTGAGCTGGTGCAAGAGGACTGGGACTACCTGCAGCTCCACGCCGCGCTGTACATCAACAGCGAGATGTCTGGCATACCGCTTTCTATGCAGGTACATATTGTAGCTTTACGTTAATCTGCACTTCAAATGGACTTGACGGAAGCCTTTGACTTCGTTGACTATAGCGTAACGAAAAATCCTCAAATTCAATAAATGGTAATAATTTTGTACTAGATTTTTCCTTATCATATTTTGTGTCCGGCAAAAAAAGATCGAGGCACAGTTAAGATAGTCAGATAGTGACTAATGGAGTTCCTCAAGGAAACTCAATAGGACCCTTATTATTTCAAAACCACACAGAAATTCAACGAAGAATTTAAAAACTTTAGGAAATAGTGTTGACTGACATAAGTGGTTTTGTGCACATGGCGTTTTCCCTTATACACTTATGATTATCTACATTACGCTAAGAACAGTACATTTGGCCTAGACTAGCCTTCACTAGCAAACTTTATTGTGGTTTTGAAATACCAGGCTATGTTACAGTTGTGTTAAATTGTTGTGTACAGTAAAGTATATTCTATTCTAAGTTACAACTAATTTATTTCAATGGTTGCAGCCAAAGAAGCCGGGTCGCGGCCTGGTCCAGCGACTAAAAGGCAAGCAGGGGCGTTTCCGCGGCAACCTGTCGGGCAAGCGAGTGGATTTTTCCAGCAGAACTGTCATTTCGCCAGACCCCAACCTACAGATCCAGGAGGTGAGAACTTAAGCTTTTAAGACTGAAACGCAATTTGTCCTCCTCTTTTTTTGAATTCGGTTAAAAATAATCTATTTAAACTAGTTTACGATTAAGTATGCCTATGTGCTTAACAGAAGGCAGATAGTGAATAATATTAGTTAGAATCGTCAAACAAAACATTTGTCATCTCCTAGGTGGGAGTACCAGTCCACGTGGCCAAGATCCTGACGTACCCGGAGCGCGTGTTCCCGGCCAACCTGCAGTGGCTGCGCAAGCTGGTGTGCAACGGGCCCGAGCGACACCCCGGCGCCAACTACGTGCAGCAGCGCGGCTTGAAGCACAAGAAGTACCTCAAGTACGGGAACAGAGAGAAGATTGCACAAGAATTAAAGGTACGTCAAACCCTGAAGTTTGTTGAGGTTGGCTTCCAGTCTAAACCAGATACAACTGAATACTAGTATTCAAATCAAATCATTTATTTCAATTAGACCATTACAGGCACTTATGAATGTCAAGAAACAAAATGAATCTACAGTCCCGGTCACAAGGCATAATAACTTGTGAAAGTATTGTAGTTGCCCATTAGGTATTACTGTAGGTACATAGAGCGAGTACTTCGTCAGTACTATGTACTATATTTGACTTTATAGTGCCCTGATGGTTGACATAATTGACTCCAGTTGTCACGATTCATGGCAGACGGGCAGACAGACAGACAACAGAGTATTAGTAATAGGGTTCCTGTTTTACCCGTTGAACCCTAAAAAACCAAGAAACGGTGTTTTTCATGTTAGCACCTGCCGAGTTTCGCTATCAAATTTAACGTGACATCGATACCTGTTGTTGACAGTGCGGCGACATAGTGGAACGGCACCTGGTGGACGGTGACGTGGTGCTGTTCAACCGGCAACCCTCGCTGCACAAGCTGTCCATCATGTGCCATCGCGCCAGGGTCCAGCCGCAGAGAACGTTTAGGTAGCTCAATCTTCATTAACATAATTTAAAAAACCCTCCAAGAGTCTGACGGCACGGTTGGCGCAGTGGCTGAGCAATTGACTGCGCTGTGTGTCGCAGGTTCGATTCCCGCACGGAACAGATATTTGTAAGACCTACAGATAGTTGTTCCGGGTTGGGCTGTTTGTGTATGTGAGTTTAAGTGTTTGTAAACGCACCTACGATACAGGAGACATTCTTAGTGTGGGGCAACGTTTTAAAATATATGTACATAAATATACTAGCTGTGCCCCGCATGCGTTGCAATGCAATTTTCTACCTTTTTACCTACCCTTCCTAACCTACCTAACCCACCTACCCTATTTTTCAAATTGGATTGAACTGCAATCTGCAATGGCAAACAACGTGACACGTGATTTTTATATATATAATGTATTGTGTAGGTTCAACGAGTGTGTGTGCACTCCGTACAACGCGGACTTCGACGGTGACGAGATGAACATGCACCTGCCGCAGACCGAGGAGGCGCGCGCCGAGGCACTCATACTCATGGGGGTGAGTAGGGCTGTAGGGGTATAGCAGTAGGCCTACTATGACATCTTAAAGCAGAACTTATTCCACTGAGTGAAAGAGATGGTGCTAGACACCCTGTATAGCTCTGTCTCTTTCCCTCAGCAGAATAAGTTCTACTTTAACACGTCATGGTAAGGTAGCTGTTCTCCCACAAATACACGATCTGAAGTCAACACGTTTCTGTACAGAAATATCCATACCAATACGAACCTTATTGGAATAAATTACATTCCTATATTTGGTATATAGATTTTTTCCAGTAATAATAGAACATTTTTTTGACGATAGGCGCAGTGGCTTAGAGATCGGCTGCTACGCTGCGTGTTGCCGTCAACTCAAACTTTAAACTCAACCTCAAAAGCATTTACTTCAATTAGAGATGCTTATGAATATCAAGACACAAAAAGTAAATAAGCTACAGTCCCAGACACTAAGCAAAGTAACTTTTGAAATGACTGTCCTCGACACAAACCATTTTGTTCACTAATAAGAAGCTACATTATCAGGCGCAAGATAGCTATGGTACGGCCAACGAGAAGTGATACCAAATGTAAACAAAACCCATGCTAAAACCCCATCTAAATGGCCGCCCGAATGTTTGGCGATCACGTCTTAACGTTGTCATGTTTTTGCCGGGAGAACGAGACATTACGACAAAGGCACGAGATGGAAAGAGCTAAATATTAGATTGTCAACGCCACAGTTGTTCTTTAGGTTAATGACCTTTCGTATCGCTTCTCGTTGGCCGTACTATAGTAATAAATAAAATGCCACCCATGACCCATGTATCCATTTATCTCCCAGAACAAATCCAACCTGGTAACTCCCCGCAACGGCGAGCTCCTCATCGCGGCGACGCAGGACTTCATCACGGGCGGGTACCTCATCACCCAGCGGGATACGTTCTTCACGCGGGACGAGGCGCAGCAGCTGGCGACCTGCCTGCTGTCGGGACCTGACACTAACATGAGGATCGATATGCCCACGCCGGCTATACTCAAACCCAGGATGCTGTGGACGGGCAAGCAGATCTTTAGGTGATGATCATTTCTTTATATAACACTTCCAGTTTGAAGTACAGAGATAACTTAATGCCATAGACATGGTGGCCTATGGACGGTAAGCAATGGGTAGTTCACCGTCCGTCCGTCTATAGACGACAGGCCGTGTCGACGTCGCGTTCGTGTTCCACGCGCGCCTTAAAGAGATGTTAGCAAAGCAGAAGGGCGCCGGGGACACCGCCGCACGGGGGGAAGGGTTGTTCGAAAGAGATACCGCGGTGACGAAACATAAAGTGCAATAGAAGGAACTAGGGTGGGTTTTCGTCAGTACAAGTCTGACACTCCCCCCGCTCCGCCCAGAGCGGGGGAAGTTATTTGATGATTTCACATCCGCAAAAAAATGCCATAGATATTTTTTACGTATCAACAATGATGCAGTTGAGATTAATTAACATTTTTTTTTTATAGTTTGATAATGAAACCCAACAAGAAGTGCGAAGTCAAAGCTAACTTGGAGGTTAAAGGCAAGAACTACACCGGGAACCAGGACATGTGTGTCCAGGATTCATGTAAGTCTACTTCACTGCGATCTTATGCATCCAATTCAGCATGTCTGGCTCCCTACAGAGGGTGTGCATAGTGTATGGTATCTAGTAGTTCATAGCTGGATCAAGGGCTTGATTCAGAAAGTAGTACTTCTGGACACGGCCCGTATTGTTAGGAGGTTCCTCTCAGGAGCCCTGACCATCAGTAGCTCGGACCCTGTTCCCGGTGCTGGTTGACTACTATTTTTTTCCGTCTTTGTGGCATGTGCCAAATTAACCTATTTTCTTTCTTTTTTTAGCGTTTTTTGTATTTTAAATAAATTTATTTAAAAAATCAAGTATTTCTCCTGTAGTGTGTGTTTACAAACATTTATAATATGTATACACAAACAGTCAGGCCCGAAACAACTATCTGTGGGTCATATAAATATTTGTTCCGTGCGAGGATCGAACGAAAAAGGAATTAATTTGGGAAAGAAAAAATGAACACATCCTGTATTGCTGTGTTTAATTTTTTAGTGTCTCTAATAGGAATCTAGAAAGTAATGAGACTTCTCTGAATGTTTTCCGCTATTCTACATAGTTTGGCCAGCTTATTACAGCTTTTACCGACAGCCTCACTCGCCTTTTAGTTGAAAATTAAGTAAAATAGCTGAAAATATCTTAAAAATAACTACACTAGGTACCCCGATGCCTAACCTTCTGGATATTGCAGGCGTTGTTTTGTTTTCTGAGTACTCCTTTCGTGTGTGTGTGATTTCGACTGGCGAATCGTGGATGCCCTATTACTTACACCTCTACCTAATCTTTCGGGTATTTCAAGCGTAATGATGTCCATGTTCTAGGGGTCATAATAAGGAACTCTGAGCTGCTCTGCGGGTCTATGGACAAGAGTACCCTGGGCTCCGGTACAAAGAGCAGCATCTTCTACATCCTGCTGCGGGACTGGGGCGAGGAGTATGCAGTCAGGGGCATGTGGAGGTAAGCAGATGTAGAGGGCAGTTTGTTCCTCACATTTTAGACCTTATGCGTATTATAAAAGCAAGATTGTTACTGCTAGCCTTTTTTTTGGGGTGGGAATCGTCGTGTCAGACTTTTACTGACTAAAACCCACCAATGTTCCTTCTATTGCCCTTTACGTTCCGGGGCCGCGGTGCTCTTTCGAACAACCCGCAACCCCGGCAGGCGGAGGCCCTGGCAAGCCCCTCTACTTTGCTGACATCTCTTTGAGGCGCGCGTGAAACACGAACGCGCCGTCGACGCGGCCTGTCGTCAATCGACGGACGGACGGTGAGCTACCCATTGCTCACCGTCCACAGGCCCGCATCTACGGTGGCCGGGGCGTCTCCCGCGGCGGCTGGGTTGGTTTGAGGTGTTACTGCTAGCCTGCGTTATCCCACTGCTGAGCAAAGGCTTCTCAAAACAACTAGCTTTTGCCCGCAGCTTCGCACGCGTTAAATTCGAGATAACACAATTCCACTTTCCTGATTTGCAGGTACCTTTAGGTAGGTTTTTGCCCTTGTGCCTTATTTATTGTAATAAATAACTATTAGTAAGGATTAGACCGGTGAAGTTTGAATATATATATTTTTTAATGTTGGAACTTATTTCGACATGGTCAAGAGTTTTTAACACAAAAACTGTCTTGAAACCCGATGTCAGTGCTCAGTTATGCATTTAAAACTTTACCTTAGCTGATTTAAGGTTAGAATTAGATAAACCGCTTCAAAGGCAAAATGAGTTATTATATAAACACTAATTCACGCTTGCAGTGCTAGCTTTACAGTAACACTGCTAGCATTCAATATTTATTAGCGCCATCCTATTTTGTTGCAACCAGGTTGGCGCGCATGGCGTCCTACTACATGATGAACAGGGGCTTCAGTTTCGGCATCATCGACGTAACGCCGGGCAAGAAGCTCATCGAGGCCAAGAATAAGTTGCTCGAGTCTGGGTGAGTCTCATACCGCATACACATCACACCTGTAATCTCCGAAGGTTATGCAGAGCTATAGCTAACAGTATTTAGCCAGTTACTTATCCGTATGGCTTAAATTCATGATTTGTGTAGTCAGTCTAACCGGGTGCAGCTTAGTACCAGTGCGCGTTAGGTGACGCTTGGCGTTGGTGAAAACGAGCTTTAGGGATTTGTTTAGGTTTCGCTTAGCGTTAGTGAAAACGGGTTTTAGGCTTTAGTTTAGATTTCGCTTAGCGTTGGTGAAAACGAGCTTAAGGGTTTAGTTTAGGTTTCGCTTAGCGTTGGTGAAAACGAGCTTTAGGGATTTGTTTAAGTATCTCTTAGCGTTGGTGAAAACGAGCTTAAGGGTTTAGTTAAGGTTTCGCTTAGCGTTGGTGAAAACGAGCTTTAGGGATTTGTTTAAGTATCTCTTAGCGTTGGTGAAAACGGAATTTACGCATTTGCTTAGGTGTCGCTTAGCGTTGGTGAAAACGGGCCTTAGACTTACAGTTAGGTGTATGTTGCGCATTTGGTTAGGCGTCGCTTAGCCTTAGTGAAAACGAGCTTTAGGCTTTAGTTTAAATTTCGCTTAGCGTTGGTGAAAACGAGCCTTAGACTTACAGTTAGGTGTCGCTTAGCGTTAGTGAAAACGAGCTTTAGGCTTTAGTTTAGGTTTCGCTTAGCGTTGCTAAAACGAGCGTTAAGCGATCGTTTGGGTGTAGCCTAGTGTTCGTGAAAACGGATGTTTCACATTTGGTTAAGTGTCGCTTAGCTCTGGCGAAACGAGCCCTATGGTCGGGCCCGTTTTCAACGGTATAAATAAAACGATGTAATGATCAATACAGAAATAAGAATCTCGTTACGGTGCAGGTACTCCAAGTGCGACGGCTACATCCTGGAGATGGAGAAGGGCACCCTGCAGTGCCAGCCCGGCTGCACCATGGAGGAGACGCTCGAAGCTGTCATGTTGAGCGAGCTCAGCAGCATCAGGTACAGCAACAAACAACACAACACAAACAATATCGAGCCACAAGATACAAAAGCGCTACTTAATATGTGGCCTACCTATAATGTTTATTCTGTTTTGTTTCTCTTGATGAATAAACTTATTACTTAGTTTATGACGATAGAAATGTTTTGTACGGTACGGCTCAACTACAATACATTAATAAAAATAATAATAAATATCTTGGGACAACTCACACGGCTATCTGATCCCAAGCTAAGCAGAGTTTGTGTTATGGTAACCAGACAACTGATATACATACTTATACATATAATTTATAAATACATACATATTATAGATAAATCACACCCAGACACAGAATAAACCATCATGCTCATCACACAAAGTTTGTCCTGGGTGGGAATCGAACCCACGACCTCCGGCTCAGCAGTCAGGGCCACTTACCACTAGACCAACAGGCCTGTCATTAATTATTACTAATTACAAACTATGACACAACAACACGAAAAATAAACACAACAAAATACACTCCATAGTGACAGATAACAACAAAACATAATACTATCAAGGCACGAAACAGCAATCAAATAGTCGTCAATTTGGTATCCTGGCATTTCACCCAAAATCAATTAACAAATTTTCATTTGATAAGCAACGATTAGGAAAAACATGATTCTTCATTATAAAAGTTTGACAAATAATTTACAAAACAAAAATACTTGACAATTTTTTATTTGATAATTAACTTATTATAATTGTCTATATTTAGTGTGTATGCTTATTTAGTTTAATTGAATAAAGTGTTTGTTTAATTTAAAAAAAAAAACTTATTATTTGACAAATAATTAGTTTTATATTCATATCGCCGCGTAAAACTTATTACATATCGCATTATTAAGAAAATCACTAAAATTTAAAAACCTACCTTTTGAAAACCTTATAAAAATAATTGGAAAAACGGTCATCTTTCGGGCTCATTTGACACAACCGTGCTGTAAAATATGGATTCACTTTGTCCCTTGAACTATAGTGTATTCACGGAGACGAGTTAGTATGGCGCCTTCTCTATCGCACATTTTCATACAAATGACAAAGACAAAAAAATAATTTTTAGGGTTAGTGGGCGTTAACAATACCTTAGAAATGTAAATGTGCGTTCACACTGCGCTTCTTAAATGTTCGCTTAGTTTATTCCTGCGGCTTCGTCTGTCGTATAAATTGAGAGACATTTATTTGATAGAATTTGTTTATGGTTACCTACTTTTTTATTTAACTGATGGATATTAAGGAAAGAAATAAAATCGAGAGGTAATGATAAAATTTTCTTTATTTTATTATAATATCTACCTATACAAGTTTATAACATATTATTTTCTTTAAAATCTTATCTAGAGTAGGTATTTCATTGTCCACAAATTGTGGACTATATTTCTGACGGCACATTTTGTAAAGTTATCAATTGTATCAACAATTGACAAACGTTGCTTCAATTTCTTAGGAGATTTTAGCTCACCACTATCATTCTTCTCTTTTACAATTCTATGAACAGAAGCCCAGTGAACACCTAAAGAAGATGCAACAGCTTTTAGAATGTCACCCTTGAAGGCCGAAGACTCTGCAATTCTCATTGCGTGGTACATATTTAAAATATAGTCTTCTTGGTAGACAAAAAACCCGCCGTTTTCTTTTCTCAGCAGGTTATTCGATATCCGCCATTAAAGCAATCATAAAATCCAATACACCAGCCGGTTCACAAGTTGAGCGTAGTCAAGTAACAAGTAAGAGCACGTCTGCACAGTACGGGAAGTGTGAGTAGACTAAAAAGTACTCGTACTGTGTACACCGCCTTAGCGTTTATCACTGACCAATTGCAGTTAAAAAATTGTGTGAGTGAGATAGCGCTCTACTAACTCGTCTCCGTGAATACACTTTAGATCTAAACATGTATAGTTAGGCCAACCCGCACTCGTGTCGTGTGTGACTAGGGGCCAACGATGCGGCAAGCCCATAAAGCGAGACCGTTCAGAAACCCTTAGAAGGGCAAGGGACCTGTAAGCTTGTGTGAACGTGCCACCACCAGTATAAAAGTATTGCCCGAGCTACCAGTTTGTATATATTTCAGAGAGTTGGCTGCTAAAGCTTGCTTCCGAGAGCTGCACCCGACGAACGCACCTCTTATAATGGCACAGAGCGGCTCCAAAGGTTTGTTTTTTATACTAAACTAGCTTCCGATCGCGACTTCGTGCGCGTGGCAAAGTTACTTTGGGTTTTTTTTTCTGGTGGGAAATCTTCCAGTGACTTCCCCCGCTCTGGGCAGAGCGGGGGGGCATGTCAGACTTGTACTGGCTAAAACCCACCCATGTTCCTTCTATTGCCCTTTATGTTCCGAGGCCGCGGTATCTCTTTCGAACAACCCGCAACCCCGGCAGGCGGAGGCCCTGGCAAGCCCCTCTGCTTTGCTGACTGTCTTTGAGGCGCACGTGAAACACGAACGCGCCGTCGACACGGCCTGTCGTCAATAAACGGACGGACGGTGAGCTACCCTTTGCTCACCGTCCACAGGCCCGCATCTACGGTGGCCGGGAGTCGTTCCGCGGCGCCCGGCGCCCTGGGTGTCTCCCGCGTTACTTTGGGCTAACGCTAACTTAAACCCGCATGATGATCGAAAAAAATATAAATTTCTTTCCACTTGTTTCCCTTTTTCTCCCCCCTTTCTGACTTTAAAAAAAATGCCTTTTCTCACTTTAATAACCAATTCGTAATTTTAAATAGGTAACTGCGACCTCTTTAGGCAACACGATACCCCTTGGTAAGACTGGTTAACAGTATTCGTGCCACTGACTAGTGTCTCCCCTCAGGTTCGAACATCAACATCTCGCAGATGATAGCGTGCGTGGGTCAGCAGGCGCTGAACGGCAAGCGCGTGCCCAACGGCTTCGAGGACAGGTCGCTGCCGCACTTCGAGAGGCATTGTGAGTATTAGCTGGGTCTTTTTATGGTTAACTAGCTTTTGCCCGCGACTTCGCTCGCGTTAAATTCGGGGTAACATAGTTCCCCTTGCGCCTTATTGATTTTTAATAGCAACGCTAAGTTTTCCCATTTTTTTCCTCTTTCTCCCTCACATCCCACTGGTAGCCTGTGTCCGTCTCCTGGTTCCCAACTATCTCTGTACCAAAATTCATCAAAATCGGTTTAGCCATTTAAGCGTGAAGAGGTTACAAACAAACAAACTCACTTTCGCTTTTATAATATTAGTAAGGAAGTAAGGCACGTCGCCCACACGACCAAGAGTCGACGCAGACGGGGCGCGTTAGGCGCGTCGCCCACACGACATTTGCAAAGAAAATCTCGTCGCGGTGTGACTCTGATGTGAGATTTTCTTTACAAATGTCCGCGCCGCGACTGCGCCTCGACTATTGGTCGTGTGGGCGACGCGTCTAAGGATTAGTGGAACTAAAGTAAGGCCAACTAGCAGCGATACGAAAGGTCATTAACCTAAAGAACAACTGTGGCGTTGACAATCTAATTTTTAGCTCTTTCCATCTTGTGCCTTTGTCGTAATGTTTCGTTCTCCCGGCAAAAACATGACAACGTTAAGACGGGTTCGCCAACATTCGGGCGGCCATTTTAGATGGGGTTTTAGCATGGATTTTGTTTACATTTGGTATCGCTTCTCTTTGGCCGTACTGTATACATTCTTTTCTTAGTAGTGGTAAAGGTAAGTTGTTCTTTAGTGAATCATAAAATACCTTGTGTTATAAAGGTTTGAAATACTACATTTTGATTCAAGTCAGGAAACTTTGTCGTTGCGGCCGAGGCGGATTTAACGCCCAAGGCGCAAGGCGAGGGTGTTATAGAGCCGATAACAGCAGTGACAAATTCTCAAGTGCATCAAACGACATTACGGGTTCGGATGCACATAGGTTACTTATGATCCAATAACATGCTGTGTTCCTGTGATATATATCAAATAAGTCTATTATGGTTTTTCACCGCAGGAAACACCGGGAGGCGCAGCTCGTTTCTATAATTAACTGAAAACTTGTATTTAGTTATACATACTAATGTTATTCTAATTAGGTAGCTGTTAAGCGCAATACACACTGAGCCCGCCGGGCCGCCGACAAAGCGACTCAACCCAGCGGCCTGTATGAAAAGAATCATGTCGGCAACATGAGCCCGCGAGTGTTGCCCGCCGACATGATGGCAGCTTGGGTACGCCTGCGCTCAGTTGCCCGGCGACGCTCGACCTGTAATAGTGCTGAATGCCAAATAAATTTCTCATCTCAAGCAGCCGACATGCCGCCGACCAAATTTTCCGACTTGTATTAAGTGAAGCTGCCAACTAGACCGCCGACAAAAAGTTGCCAACATATGTCGGCGGCCCGGCGGGCTCAATGTGTATTGCGCTTTAGTTCTCCACGGAACTGAAATTAATTTAAGATAGACGCTTGCTGCGCTAATTTCGATTTATTACTCCCTAGCAAAGATCCCAGCAGCGCGAGGGTTCGTGGAGAACAGCTTCTACTCTGGTCTGACACCCACGGAATTCTTCTTCCATACGATGGGTGGGCGAGAGGGGCTGGTGGATACTGCTGTCAAGACTGCCGAGACGGGGTACCTGCAGCGGAGGCTGGTCAAGGTCAGTTCAAATTAATGCTCAACTTGGAATTTAAGGTATAGGTTTAAGATACAGAGGGTGGAGTTTATTTATTTTGCCGTTATGGCTCAGATGTTACGAGCGTGAGTTCAAATCCGGGTAAGTATGAGTCAATGTGTCTTTTCAAACTTAAAAAAAAACTTTTCCCCACACTAAGATTTCTCCTGTATCGTGGGAGCGTTTACAATTTTTTAAACTCACATACACAAACAGCCAGACCCGGAACAACTATCTTTAGGCCATACAAATATTGGTACCGTGCGGGGCTCGAATTATATTATTTAACACTAGATTTTTACCCGCGGCTTCGCTCTATGACGTGATGATATAATTGAACCAACTCTAAACATTTTCCCCACACAGTCTTTAGAAGACCTGGTGCTCCACTATGACATGACAGTGCGCAACGCGATGGGCGAGGTGGTGGAGTTCCGCTACGGTAGCGACGGCCTGGACCCCAGCTACATGGAGGGCAAGGACCGGCCCGTGGACCTGGCGCGGGTGTTAGCTGACGTGCGCGCCAAGTATCTCTCCAAGTTAGTAAGAAAGAAATGAAGGTCATAAGTCATAAGGAATTTATTTCATAGCAATAGAAATTTTGTTGAAAATATAAAAATTAAAAACAATAAATGAGGAATTAAATGAAGGACAATCCAGCTGCAGTCTTTGATGAACTGCGATTAATTTAAAAAAAACTAGCTTTTTCCCGCGGCTTTGCTCGCGTAAAATTCGGAGTACCACAGTTCCCCTTTCCTGATTTGCAGGTACCTGCTACCTGCAGTTTTTGCCCTAGTGCCTTATTTATTGTAATAGCAAAGCTAAGTTTTCCTTTTCTTCTCTCTTTCTCCCTTATTTCTCACTTTTTTTTAGAAAAGTTGTCTGCCTATGTCCGTCTCCAGGGTCCCAACTATCTCTGTACCAAAATTCATCAGTATCGGTTTAGCCATTTAGGCGTGAAGACGTAACAAACAAACAAACTCACTTTCGCTTTTATAATATTAGTAAGGATAAACGGTCATATCTTTGACTGCACAGAGTTAGAGGGTTGATTCTTTCACAGCCCTAAGGGATCTGTTTTTAATTTCAACTCGATATCTCCACGCGTTCCCAAGATAAAGTCTCTTGACAGACAGACGGACAGCAAAGTATTCCAATAAAGGCTCCGTCTTTGTCTTTTTGAAGAAAAAAAAAACGGTTTCTGGGCGCAATCAGTGCGTTTAGTAGATTCATGTAAATACTAACCTTTCGTCTAACTTTATCTTCTCTCCCAGAGACGAGGACCCGCTGGACGGTGATGGCATAGTGTTGGCAGCAGAGGAGACCCTCGCATTAGACGACTTCAAGACTTGCACGCAAGAGTTCAAGAATGAGTTGCTGTAAGTTACATTTTATATTTAACTGGCTCATGCCTGCGGCTCCGCCTGCGTGGAGTTCGGTAATTCTCGGGATACAAAATATCCTATGTGTTACTTCAGGTTATGAACCAGCTGTGTGTCAAATTTCATCAAAATCCGGTCAGTAGCTTTTGCGTAAAAGAGTAACAAACGTACATACATCCTCACAAGATTACGCATTTATAATTCCGTTTATTTATTCTTTCATATTTCTTATTAAAAAAAATACAAAAAAAAAAAACAAAACAAAGTTGTAGCTTACTGCTATCGGTAGCAAATTTTTAAAATGATCACAGACGCAATTAATATGACGACACGGTTGGCGCAGTGGCTGAGCGATCGACTGCTGCGTTGCGTGTCGCGGGTTCGATCCCCGCACGGAACAAATATTTGTATGGCCTGCAGATAGTTGTTTCGGGTCTGGCTGTTTGTGTATGTGAGTTTAAATGTTTGTAAATGCACCCACGATACAGGAGAAATCCTAGTGCCTCAGCGTCATGCTGAGTGGTGACCGATCAGTCGCAGTCACGACGTGCAAGCTATTTTTATTTTGTCCCATACCTATATGTATTTGTAAATGTTTGTGATACTTTGCATGTTGAATGTTTATTTTATTTTTCTTTGTTATTTTGTTGCTCGTCGTAATTTGCGACTAATAAATGTTTTTTCTTTCTTTCTTCTAGTGTGGGGCAACGTTTTAGTAAAAACAAAAATGTTAATTGTCACTTTTTGACCTTTTTACGAAATTTAACGGCTATTTTAGACCCCTAGTGCTCATGTTAATGTTGGGATATGGGAAGGGTACCTACTGATGAGGTATTTCGTTGCAGATCCTTTCTCAAATCGATAGCAGACAAGGTACGTAACCTTCGTCAGCGCTACTCTCACTGCGGGGACATCGTGAAGCAGCTGCAGCGGCTGACGCTGACGCAGCTGGTGCAGTTCCTGCGCGTCTGCCACCACAAGTACCAGCGCAGCGTCATCGAGCCGGGGACTGCAGTGGGAGCCCTAGCTGCACAGGTATCCAAACATTGTACTGGTCATTAAAAATGTCACTAAAAGATTTAACTTGTCACTAAGACAATATCTTTTTTTAATCGTTGCCCCACACTTGGAATTTCTCCTGTATCGTGGAATTACAAAAATTTAAACTCACATACACAAACAGCCAGACCCGGAACAACTATCTGTAGGCCATACAAATATTTGTTCCGTGCGAGGATCGAACTCGCAACACGCAGCGCCGCAGTCGATCGCTCAGCCACTGCACTAATCGTGCCGTCAAAATAGATATAATTTACTGTAGGGTCACCATGACATCTTATAACAGTTCTTATTCCTGTGTGAGAAAGAGATGCTGCTAGACACCCTGTATAGCTCTGTCTCTTTCCCTCAGTGGAATAAGAACTGCTATAAGACGTCATGGTAGGGCAGTTGATCACAACGTGACATACAAGTATGTCCCCGCCAGAGTATCGGCGAGCCGGGCACGCAGATGACCCTGAAGACCTTCCACTTCGCGGGCGTGGCCTCCATGAACATAACGCAAGGAGTGCCGCGCGTCAAGGAGATCATCAACGCGTCGCGCAACATCTCCACGCCCATCATCACCGCTGAGCTGATCCATCCTAGGGACCAGGAGTTCGCCAGGAGAGTGAAGGGACGCGTGGAAAAGACCACGCTTGGAGAGGTACGTGTTCATTGTAGTTTGATTTTTAAAAGTGCCTTTTCCAGATTTTTGTATTAAACGTGGTCTGTGTAACATTTGTCATATTATTTTATTTTAAACTGACTAAATAAAAGTTATATAAAGAACCCGATTACCAAACGCTACAAAAACTTGACTTCTGGAAAAGTTGGTAAAAAAATTTATGAATCTAAGAAAATACACTGACTTATTTTCTATATTTTTTTTGAGTTGTGGTATGATGGTGACAAAAAGAAATCGTATAATATATAGACAACTCATAAACTACAAAAGAAATATAGATATAAACAATATTTTTCCATGATTCCAATGATATGGAACTCCTTCGGAAGTATATACTTACCCTTTCGATTATAAAAATAATGTTAAAAATCAACTCACAACTAAAGATCAAAAATAAAGAAAAATGCAATCGAACTGAGAACCTCCCTTTTTATTGAAGTCGGTTAAACAGGAAAAGGTTCTTAATTCGTTAAAATATTTACTTACTCTATGATGTCGGCATCGATTAGGAAAAATATTTTTTTGTTTGAAAGGGTGTACACCACCTTCACACCTATCCACTTTTCAAGGTGGTACCATGGTCATCAGAACAGGATCTAATGATAGGATCTTGGATTTGTTAAGTATATCATGATGATAATGATTTTATTGCATGTATACTAAACCAATATTGATGTATAACAGATCACAACATACATTGACGAAGTATACCTCCCGAATGAGTGCTTCCTGCTGATCCGCCTGGACGCGGAGAGGATACGACTGCTGTGCCTCGAGGTCAACGTGGACTCCATCGTCTACTCGTGAGTAACTTCATAAAGCCTTGACTCGAGAGTACCCAGATGCTGGGGTAGTGTTTCATTCATCTGCAACATTAGGATACTTTTTCTGCGTTCATATCGACGATACCTACGTACAGACGCCTGCACATCAAGCTACTACAATTTGTCAGATTTCTTTGATAGATTTTCGACTTTATTTATAAAGTATTAGGTTCAAGGTTCATTGGGAAAAATTGACAGTTTCGGGTAACTTGACCTTCAGGCTGTCTGTACAAAGACATGTCGAAAATGGCATTTTTTATAGTATCATTGGCTTTAGATTTATCTATGCGCACATGCTGACATACGAATTTTATTTAATGTATTTAACTTATTTTAGAAATCGTATAAGAGAACAAGTATTATAAATACAACGAATAAGTATCGTAGAAACGGTCATCTATCAGTTTTTCCAAGAAAACGTGAAAAAATAAAACACTTATGTGTAAATAGCATTATGAAGCTACAGTACGGCCAACGAGAAGCGATACCAAATGTAAACAAAACCCATGCTAAAACCCCATCTAAAATGGCCGCCCGAATGTTGGCAAACCCGTCTTAACGTTGTCATGTTTTTGCCGGGAGAACGAGACATTACGACAAAGGCACAAGATGGAAAGAGCTAAATATTAGATTGTCAACGCCACAGTTGCTCTTTAGGTTAATGACCTTTCGTATCGCTTCTCGTGGCCGTACTGTAAACTGTTAAAATATTGCAGAAAGAAAATATTTATTATTGCTCATAGAATTATTTCTAGGGCGTGTTGAACACTTGACTTAACCTTATGTACGTAGGAACCGTCGATATACTCCGTGGTCCATCAGACCCCGTTTCTATGTTAAAGGTTAATTGCATAATTTTTTCCGTCACTTTATTGTCAGTCTGTCTAAAACGACCCTTTATCTGGGGTACGCGTAGAAGTATCGAATTGAAATTACCATATACTCAAATCTGTGGTCCCTTTGTGCTGTGAAAAAATAAACACTATCTATATATATAAAAAAAAGTCGTGTTAGTTACTCCACTTATAACTCAAGAACGGCTGAACCGATTTAGCTGAAAATTGGTGAGGAGGTAGCTTAGAACCAGGAGACGGACATAGGATACTTTTCATCCCGGTAAGAGAAGTAGGGTAGGTAGAAAGATACAAAATTGCATTGCAACGCATGCCGGGGCACAGCTAGTATTATAATAAAAACAAAACTTCCGACATAAACACTATGTTGTTTATGTCGGACGTTTGTATAGAACTTGGTGCATGTCTGAATTGCTTTTAGTTTACAATATTCAATAATACCTCCGACTCATTTGCTACGAAAGTGAAAGGTATTATTTATTACTAGCTTCCGCCCACTTCGTCCCATAGTTACTTTGGGCTATAACGCTAACATTTCTCCCATTTTTCACATTAAAAAAAAACTATGTCCGACTCCAGGGTCACAACTATCTCTGTACCAAAATTAAAAATTAAAATCGGTTATGCAATTTTGGTGTAAAGACGTAACAAACAAACAAACTCACTTTCTTTTATAATATTAGCAAGGATAATTGACGTTATTGTTGAGCTTAGTATCTCAGTTCGTTATTTGTTACCACCAGGATATGCACATCGAAACTGAAGATAAAGCCGGCGAACATCCATATAGTATCAGACTGGGCCATCAAAGTGTCTGCCGAGCCCAGCAAGCACGGCGGCTGGCTGAACATGTCGCTGCAGCAGCTCGCGCGGCAGTTGCCGCCCGTCGTCGTCAAGGGACTGCCGCAGGTGTCCCGCGCTGTCATAGCGTGCGACGATACTGACAGTATTGTCAGGTATACATTTATAATCACATTATTTTAATTTTTAGATATAAGTTCGCCGGTATCGGGAGCAGGGTCCAACATGCCGGTGGTTAGGGGTCTACAGAATGGAACCTCCGCACAATGCGGGCTGTATCGAGGAGTAGCCTCCTCAGATGTTGGCTATTATGCTGTTTGCCGACACGACTATCGGCACAATGGTTGCTGTATTCACGTGCCACATGTCGATAACCTCGCGAGCCAGATAGATACATGAATTTTAGCAAACTTTTATTGATATCATCAATATTAAGTTATTCCAAAAATCATCAAATCTAATCAATTACATGGTTACAAATTATATTACTAACTAACCAATTGAAAATAACAAATATCAAATTACACAGCCTAGCAAATAATAACACCTTAAGTAGCTCTTATTCATCTTAATATAAGGGCGTGATATCATTACTTATTACAGTTACAAGCTGTGCGTGGAGGGCGATGGTCTTCGCGACGTGATCGCGACCTTTGGAGTGGATGGCAGGAAAACGACGTCCAACAACATTTTAGAGGTACAACTTAGCCTAGCAAACTTATAATTTAGCCACCCTTGGAGATACCTCTCTTTCAAGCGTCCCAATAACGCCCTTTTGCGCTTGAGATCATAATAAAAAATAAAATAATGTTTATTTCGGACAAGTACATCCATAGGGGTTAGTAAAAAGATAATATTATAACAGTTCTACCACATTATATTATACTACTCTTCGGTATTAACATTGACGGTGTATTTATACTAAAAGAAAGATTTCAGAAATAGAATTTATCATCCCCAGGTATACCACACGCTAGGCATCGAAGCAGCCAAATCCACCATCATCAGCGAGATCCAAGCGGTCATGGAAGGTCACGGCATGAGCGTGGACCGGCGGCACGTGGAGCTACTCGCCGGACAGATGACCGCCAGGGGCGAAGTCCTGGGCATCACCCGCTACGGCCTCGCCCGGATGAAGGAGTCCGTGCTTAACTTAGCTAGTGTAAGTTATTTATTAGGAACTAGCATATGTTCGCAACTTCGCCGGCTTGTAGTTCCGGAATTGCCCAAGGGATCGTACTTCCGGGGTAAACCCCACGACTATGTGCTATTACAAGACTTCAGCTTTTTGGCGAGATTGAGTAAGGAACATTCAAACTTATTAAATACTTTCATTACAAATGCTATAAAAGTTATAAGATAACAAACAATGGCAAGTTAGATTTTATATAAAAAAAATGCAAAAAGGTGTTAACAGAGTACTGGGACTTACAAGTAGCCTATGTGTTAATCCAGGCTTTATACAGTGTGAGAAATTTCATCAAAATCCGATCAGTAGTTTTTGTGTGGAAGAGTAACAAGAAACCAATATCCAAATATCCTCACCAATTGACGCATAATTATATAATACTAGCAGGCGCCCTCGTAATATCGAAAAAAAAAACTTGACTATATATTCCAGACTATAATCTACCTCTGTGCCAAATTTCATTAAGATCCGTTCAGCTGTTTTGGGTGAAAGAGTAACAAACATCTATACATCCATCCTGACAGACATAAGCATTTATAATATTCGTAGGATTAACTGTCAAAAATCTCCACCAGTTCGAAAAAACCGCCGACCACCTCTTCGACGCCGCATACTACGGCCAAACAGACTGCATCGAAGGGGTCTCCGAATCCATCATCCTTGGGGTACCGGCGGCCATCGGCACCGGGGTCCTGCAGCTGATGCACGCGCACCCTCGGACAGAACCTCTGCAGGAGAGGCAGCTGCTCTTCGACCGCCCGGAGTACCACACGTCCATATGGGAATAACCCTTAGCTTCTGGTCGGAAACGAGGGTTTGCGACCAGAGCTTCTCCTAAGAAGTGAATTTTGGACTGATGAAAGACTAATAATATGAGACTATAACTGTCCCACTGCTGGGCAAGGGTCTCTTTTCATAGAAGGCACAAGCATTGATCACCACCCATGCTCAAGACTGGTCAAGGTTTTCGTACGATGTTTTCCTTCACCGTTGTCTATGATTTCTTAGATAAACTTTTTGAAAGATCAAATGAATTGAAAAAGTCACACTGGTACTTGAGCCCTCACGACTATCAAATATGAACTATGAAAGACTATTTAGAAATATTATAAGTTTCCGATCATATGTGGTGCCAAATTTTGGCGATAGTGTGCGTATGCGCACGCAACTTTTGCAAATCGCCCGCGATAACGGCGTATGTAATTAAAATGACGATATCTCTTTAGATACCTAAGGTAGCTGTACAAAAATTGTCGTTGGAATTGTTATGCAATTAGCTATATTATTAATTGAATAGTCGATTGCATACAAACTTTGATTTTTCATGAGGAATAATGTCGGTTGTCTCTCAGGCAATGGAGGTTATCGCGCATTTTTTCGCCGCAAGAGGGCGTTCGTGTAGAGTGAGGTGTTCAGAAATTTCAGATGTCAATCTGTTCGCGTTTTTTAAAACGTATTTGAATAATAATTCACGATTGTGGTCAAGAATAATTCTAGATTTATTATGACAAGTTTAGGATCGAAATTGTTAAAATTGTTGGCAAATTGCAAGGACAATATTCTGAATATGTATCTGTAGTGACTTGACGTGTCTGCACTGTTGAAATACGTTATAAAATAAACTTTTTTTTAAGGTTCTTGATACTAAATAAAATGTATGACAGGACCATACTCTCCAGTGCCGCCACCTAGTGACTTCAAAAACGATAGACTTTCCTCCATACACGCGCGGGTGCACGCTCGCGTGATGGATTGAATAATACTAAGAATAGCACTAACAAGAGCGCAGACGGGGCGGGGAGGGGGGGGGGGGCGGGGTTACCTTAGGCTATCTAGACAGCACCTACTGCCTGCACCCTCGCGAGTTATAATACGGATTTACTCAGTTTATAAAAGACTTGAAGAATTAAACGTGTTGAAGTTATTTAACATAGCATTTGTTAAGATAATAACGTTTTATAAATAAATAGATTTTAAGAATATGTGCTTTTGATTTATACGTTTTTTTTTAACTGGCAATTTAATTTACCACCCCAACTGAATAGCTAGAACTCTTCGGGAAAACAAACGATAGTAATTCTACATTTTTATTAATAATAAAACTAATTACTAAATAACATTATAAATGCTTTAAACACACTGATCTGAAGGGCTACTATGACATCTTATAGCAATTTTTATTCCACTGAGTGAAAGAGATCTCTGATCTGTCTCTTTCCCTCAGCGGAATAATAATTGCTTTAAGAGGTCATAGTAGGGCTACAGCCATTCGAAATACAACTTTTACTCAAAGAAATTAATTTAATTAAACAAAATCTTTGCATGATGTGTTTTGTTTTGTCCATAAATTAAGATTGATTTAAAACACTGTTGTAACCAGCAACAAACAAGATGCAACGATGTTGCAGCAACACTTGTTTACTTAAAAGATGGCTTCACAAATAAGCCAATTTCCCAGTCTGTATTTGAGGTCTAAAGTCCACAATATTAAAGTAAGCTGTTGGCGCTCAATCACGCGGCAGTAGCTTGATCGAGGGCAGCTTTATGCTCGTCTAGCTTTGTCCACTTCTCGCTGACCCTCCACAGCCAGTTCGCGAGCTCATAGTCCTGAGCTTTTGTCGACGGCGCCTTTTTCTTCATGTCACTGAGGGAACAAATGATTGACTGGAATTAGGAGTTAAGTGCCCGTTTTATGGCAATACTTAAACACATTCGAAATTCAAATACCGGCTAAGTTGTATGAGTTGCAGGGTTCCGTACAAACTTGTGGCATATACGGCCATATCTATAGACTGCACAGGCGTTTTTTTTGGGGTGGGAAATTATCAAACAACTTCCCCCACTCTGGGCGGAGCGGAGGGGCGTGTCAGACTTGCACTGACTAAAACCCACCCATGTTCCTTCTTATGCCCTTTACGTTCCGGGGCCGCGGTATCTCTTTCGAACACCCGAGACTGCGTAGGCTTAGAGTTATTTTTTTCACAGCTCCAAGTGACCACAAATCTATACTAATATTATAAAGCTGAAGAGTTTGTTTGTTTGAACGCGCTAATCTCAGGGACTACTGGTTGGAATTGGAATTTTTTTTTAGTGTTGGATATTCCATTTCTTGAGGAAGGCTATAGGCTATATAACATCACGCTACGACCAACAGGTGCTGAGCAGCGTGGGTGAAACCGCGGAGAACAGCTAGTTTAAGTATATGATTTAAATTTCAACTCAATACTTTCACGAGTTCTCGTTTACACTCGTGTAAATTACAACCTGCACTACTAATTATGTAAAAATATTCGTACGCCTTGCAGGGCAGCATATAGTGAAACACTTTTTTTTTATTTTTAACACCATGTATATTAACATACTTTTACCTATGTGAAACGAATGAAACTATTTGAAATTGTAAGGGTCTTGACAGACAGACAGACGGACAACAAAATGATAAAATATAAAGGTTCCGCTTTTTTCCTTTTGAGGTACGAAACCTTAAAAATTAATCCAAATTATTCAGTGGGGCGACTTTCAATCCCACAATATTTGGCAAAGGTCAGCTCAAAATAAAAAGTCATCCATTAATTTATAGTCCAATTCCTCAGGACCACACAAAAGGAAGATATCAATAAGAAATTCTTGATGACTAACCCCAATAGCACCTGTGAATCAAACCCATTAAGACGGTCAAAATACTTACACATAGTAATCTCCCGAAGCACCTTCGAGGGCAGGATCTAGTGCAGCATGAATGATGGTCTGTCCCCCGATCTTGGGGGACTTCATGAAGGGCCAGAAGATCGGGTAGACGAACCATCGGGAGACGCTCTTCATCATGGACATGTGGCGCGTTATGTTGGTGTCTGTCAAGCTCGGGTCTATCGCGATTACTGATACTCCGGTGCCTGCAGAAGTTAGGAAAAAAAAGTAAAATTATTCGATAGCCCTAAAGTTAGGAATAACTGTTTTAAGGGCCAGTGTGCAAGATTTGTTCTTCACATACATTGAAAAAATAATGCTACATCCTAGGTGGTCTATGTTTCCTAATGTGGTCTAGAATTTCACGGTAGATGTGGGCGGTCCATAGGTGCAATATAATGGATGGAAGATCAGGGAAGAAAGGGCTGGAGTGGACGGACGATGTTATTAAAAGTGGCTGGAAGAAACAGTACATGAACGACATTAAACTTTGAAAAGACCACACTCCGTATGGGTTGGTCGAAGAAAAAAAGAGAGAAAATTTCTGTACAAATTGAATTATTATTCAGAATAAAGCTTAGGAGCTCGTGTCTAAACAACAACAGTTGCTCCGTTCGATCTGTAGGTACAAGCTTGCCTGTTGGTCTGTGGATGGGTGACCACCCGTTACATACCCTTTCCTCCGTGCCTCAGAAAGCTTGTTAAGTTCTCGTTCCCGGCTGTCATTTGTAGATGTTTGACAGTCGTTATTGATAGTCAGTGCCCCGTTGGTCTGACAACCAGTCCCACAAAAGAGTATCCTTTTACAAGTTACCTATAAACTGGATTGTGAAGGTCAGATAGGCAGTCACTCCATATACTATTCTGACTGGAAACCGTCCCATGACCCCGGTATATAACGAGTTAGGTTAAAGCTCACCCAGCATCTTCCTCCCGAGTTCCGTGACAAACAGTACATTGGCGAGTTTGCTCTGCGCATACGCAGCGGGCGCGTCGTATTTGCGGCTGAAGTTCAGGTCCTCCTTGTTGATGTGGCCGCGCTGGTGCGCGCTGCCTGCCACCACCACCACACGGCTGGGGGCGGAGGCCTGGAAATGAATAAACGTAATATGAGATGCTTGGCGTGGAGGGCATGCGCGTGCGCTTATGATCTGGCGTTCAAAAGGATAAAAGAAGCAAGAGAGAAGAATGAAATATAGTTTAAGGAGTTATAATATAAGGAGTAGGCTAGGATCTTTAAGTTAGGAGAGTAATTGCGGAAGGTGTTTTGACGGATCGTCGATTTTGCGACTAACAAATATTTTTATCTTTCATTATAAGTTCGCTCGCGAAATAAAAGAGTATTGTGATGCATGATAGTCATGATTGTTCTTACTCTGTAATGTTCTCAGATAGTATAAGAAGAGGCGTAGGTAAATTATTAAGTAATAACCTGAGTTTTCCCAATCAAAATAATGTATGCCAGGGTCAACTTACAAACAGATAATGGCATTAGTAACTGGAAATGTTTACCTACTCGTTTACTTTTTATTTGAGTCAGTAATGGAAGATGCTTTGGCTTTTTGCTAGTCATTTATGGTGACTTTAACGTCAATATTTTGGACGAAAATTCAAACAGCAATATAATAGTGGTGGGGACTCCTCCCCCAAACGATTAACAGATAATGTGTTATATATTCCGTTCACATTCTTAATGTATCTGAAAGATAATACAATCACCTTGAGTGTGTCCAGCAGCAGGTTGGTGAGCAGGAAGTGTCCCAGGTGGTTGACGCCCAGCTGCGTCTCGAAGCCGTCCCTGGTGACGCTGGCAGGTGGCTCCATCACTCCTGCATTGTTCACCAGGACGTGTAGCTTAGGCTCTTCAGACTTGAACCTGTGACGAGAAGAATTTTGATTCGTCGTCGTAAGTGCGACTGTTAAGCATCAGGTCCTCAATCCCAGGTCGGTCAGTGTTATTGGGTTTTTGAGTAGCCACGGAATCTGGATGTTGTCGGGTTAAATGATAATTTTTATTTTGCAAGTAGGTTTTTCACAAACACTTTTACACATATTTTTTGTTCGGCCGGTGTTTCGTACCCGACTACTCTGAGTAGAAACAGCTGAAACAAACTCAGAGGCCATAGTCTCTTTTGAGGTCTAGACAAAACTTTTGGTCAACTTACATGAGGATTATGCAGATTATGGGTTGAAGGGAATATGCTCGCCCTCTATTACATGTGCCTTAAATATAACTGGTGCACGGACAAAAGTAGGCCGAAGAGAGAGGAATGAATATAGTGTAATATAATACAATAGAAGAAAAACATGTTATATACGACGACGAAGACGGGCCTGTTGGTCTAGTGGTTAGTGGCCCTGACTGCTGAGCCGGAGGTCGTGGGTTCGATTCCCTCCCAGGACAAACTTTGTGTGATGAGCATGATTGTTTGTTCTGTGTCTGGGTGTGATTTATCTATAATATGTATGTATTTATAAATTATATAAGTAAGTATATCAGTTGTCTGGTTACCATAACACAAGCTCTGCTTAGCTTGGGATCAGATAGCCGTGTGTGAGTTGTCCCAAGATATTTATATTTATTTATTTATTTATATAGAAGAAATCATGTTTAGGTCATAACTCAATTACCGAAGCCTGACGATAAAATTGATATGGGGAATATACCCTTTCGCTCGGAAAATCGGGCTAACCGAAGAAATCGCGTAACAAACATACAAAAAAATAAAATAAAGACGTATTGCGAACCTCCTCCTTTTCTTGAAAATAGAGGTGCTTTTATTACGCTTGCGTTTGGCTCAACTCGAATGATATGAAGTGATGATACGGCCTAGAAGAATCAAGAAACCGATTCACTCGAACATCCAGAGATGTTCGAGTCAGTGTGCTTAAGTGTTTCATAGACAACTTACAGAGACTTACTATACAGGATATAGTTGACTATACCCTGGACAGTAAATATAGGGTTGCTCTACAAACCATGGGACTGATGACATCGTGTCCTGCGTGTCCTGTTGTTTGTACGTCACAGAATCTGATGGACGTTACTGAAAGCGGCAAAATCGCCGCCAAATTTTGAGGTGATTTAGTCTAGATTGTCATCGCCACGCTAAGAACGCACTTCGGAGTATAACAGGCATAATATAAAAAGGAGAGTCGGTTAAAAAACATTTAAACAATAAAGATAAAAGTACAATATTACTACTTTGCCTATAGTGTGTATGAGCCCTAATATTTCAAGCACATAAACAAAGGATAGGTACAAGTCACGGCTATAACGCGCTGCACGGCAACAAATAATTTAATCAATAATCCTCTTATTACATACTGATTGTTCTTCTTTCTGCTACTCCTGGACAACAAACATGTTCATTTATGTAATACTAGCTTTTGCTCGCGTTAAATTCGGGGTAACACAGTTCCTCTTTCCTGATTTGCAGGTATCTGCTACCTGCAGTATTTGCACAACTTAGCTATGCTATGTTTTCCCTTTTCTTCCCTCTTTCTCTCCCATTTCCCACTTTAGTAAAAAACAAATGAACCTATGTCCGTCTCCTGGATCCCAACTATCTCTGTACCAAAATTCATCAAAATCGGTTTAACCATTAAGCCGTAGTGAAGACGTAACAAACAAACACTTTCGCTTTTATAATAGTAGTAAGGACTTTAGTATTTATTTCTGTACAAGTGATTTGTAATCTTTAGAAATAAATGAATTTAAACCGTATATATCAATTGATACAAAGAGCAAGTTCGCACCTCTCAACAAACTTCCTGATGGACTCGGTGCTGGCGAGGTCACAAGGGCGGCAGTACACGAACTTGTTGTTCGACTCCACCACAATGCTGCGCCGCTCAGTCTCGCACTTCTCCATGTCACGACATGCCATGAACACCTGGACGAAGACACATTACTTTGGTTTGAGTACGTCTTATTATCTGATTGGATTGGATCATCTTTGTATAGGACGAAACAATAATCGCAACACCTCGCGTGTTGTGTCTCACAGACCACGAAATCATTCACAATTATTTTTTTGGGAAATCATTAATTGCCATCTCCCGCTCTGGTTGGAGCAGAGAGGAGTGTCAGACTTGTGCCGACTAAAACCTATTTATGTTTCGGGGCCGCTGTATCTTATACTAGCTGTTCCACGCGGTTTCACCCACGCTGCTCAGCACCTGTTGGTCGTAGCGTGATGTTATATAGCCTATAGCCTTCCTCAAGAAATGGACTATCCAACACTAAAAGAATTTTCCAATTCTAACCAGTAGTCCCTGAGATTAGCGCGTTCAAACAAACAAACAAACTCTTCAGCTTTATAATATGGTGATCCTATAAGGGTAGCTCACCGTCCGTCCGTCTATTGACGACTGGCCGGGTCTCAAAGAGATGTCAGCAAAGCAGAGGGGCCTGCCGGCGTTGCGGGGGTTGTTCGAAAAAGTCCTCGGTCTCGGAACATAAAGGGCTATAGAAGGAAAATGGGTGGTCACATCCGCAAAAAAAGAAGGATCCCTTATTTCCTATCCAGAAATGAAACCCTAAAAATGGGGTAAACGATAGCGTGACAATAGACAGGAGAAAATGGAACGAAAAAAATCGTGATACAATAAACCCAAGTAGCACTTCGTGTCGTTCCAAGATCCAGGATTCTAGACTCACGTACTTTAGCGCCTCTCTTAGCGAAGTCCCAAGCTGCCTCTCTGCCGATGCCGCTATTGGCGCCTGTGATGATCACCACCTTATCATCAGCTCGAACTTCTTTGTTGTAGGGCGGACCGCCGTAGAAGTCTCTAGAAGGTCATAAGTTTTTTTTTATTATGCACTAGGAATTTCTCCTCTATCGTGGGTGCGCTTGCAAACATTTAAACTCCAGCAAGCCAGACCCAAAACAACTTTGTAGGCCATACAAATATTTGTTCCGTGCGAGAATCGAACCCACGATACGCAGCGCAGCAGTCAATCGCTCAGTCACTGCGCCAACCGTGCTGTCATATATATATATGTATAGTATATGCAAGGTGCAACATAAACTTCCAGCGTGGTTTCTCGGACCACGAAACTGAACAACTTTTGTTCTATGACTATTAATTGAATTTATTAATAATCACATTAACAGTAAACGAATCTGGTTGAACGGTGATCGCCAAACGGTTCGGTTCGATGTTCGACCGTTCTATTTTTTTATTTGTTTTGGTCGCATCCCAGGTTTTTACTTTTGAACTTTTTTATTTATAACCTATATAAATATATACCTACTAACAGTATACTACACATATCTAAAAGTTATCGGTTATACAACCGATAACTTATGTACATAAAACATGAAAATAAAGAAAATTAAAAACGGTCACAATTCGAATTAGCAAAAACAATATTAACTGGCGAAATGTGGTTGTACATCTCTGCCTAACCATAAGAGGATTATAGGCGTGATTATGTAGCAAAGACTTACTTGAACAAGCAGGCTCCGCCCGCAGTGGCTGCAACTGCTGATATCATCACCACTGGCATATTGGGCACCCACATTGTTGCTGATCTAGAGAGGTAACATAAATAAAATATACAAGAATATTTATAAAATAATCAGGTTTTATTAACATTAAGTCAAGAAAGAAGATATAGCTGACTTGCTCCCATCCGCAGCATAACCGCGTGTTGGCCAAAAAATAATATCCTATGTGTTATTCCAGACTATAATATAATTCTGTGCCAAATTTCATCAAGATCCAATCAGCCGTTTTGACGTGAAAGAGTAACAAACTTCCATACATCCATCCTCACAAATATTCGCATTTATAATATTAGTAGGATTACCTAAGAACTGAACAGGACAAAAAACCGGCTTCCAGCAAAAAAACTACAAAGACGGAAAATAACTTTACTTCCGGAAGTCGGCGACTTTTGTTGATTCATCGATTTTTTTTATTTACTTACTTTGTTTTTAATGTTGAGGTTTGAGGTATCCCGTGTCATTGCCACAATTGAGACGAATTCAAAGATATCTCGTAAATACTATGACAAGTTGAAAAAAAAATACTTTGTAATCAGTGCTTCTGAATATAATTAGGTACCTATATAGTTTTTATGTTTCGCCAGCTCTACTCGTGATTCGTACACTTATATCATAAATAAACGTGCGTATAGTCAGTAACTGTACAGTCGTATACTGGGATCAAGATTTTATTCGCACTTAGGGTTGCCTGAAGTCTTATTTTACCCATTCAATGAATTTGTTAAGTACTATTTCTGTGAGAAAACTTCTTCCTGCTGCTGGACTGCCCATGAAGACTATGATTTGTATAGTATCAATTGTTCTTTCTTTATTTATCGCGTAGTGTTTAAATATCTCTGACAACAGAAGTTTTTGGACTTGGATAACACGCCGTGTCTTCGAAAAATCTCTCAAGTATATTGGTTTCCGCACGAAGAAACTCCTGATTTTATGAAATGCAGAATAATATACCTACTATTTGAGGGAATATACGTAATAAGTATTAACATTCGAACAGAGCAGCAAAAAGTGCTATTGAATCAAATACCGATCTACATCTACATAGCCTTTTTCCAACTACGAGTAGGTGGTCGGCTTACAGTCCAACCAAATGCAAAACCCAGCTCTCATTTTGTTGAAAAAATTACTGACTCAAAGCTTTTAGTGTTCTGGCAACCCTATCAACGCCGCGTCCTCTATTACATACGAGTACTATAACGTAAAAGGTTTACGATGCCGTTCCCGTTTTTATTTCAATTGTCTCCTACATCCAGAGACACGCGGATGGCTTATTTCTAAATTATGCAAAAGAGAAAGGTAGATTTTTTGTTACCAGAACAGTAAAGACATTTTTTTCATTCCTGCCACTTTTAAACGGCTTCTTAGGTGTCAGTAGGCACTTAAAAACATCAAAACCCACAAAGATACATTTTTCTTTTTTTTGGGTGGGAAATCATCAAATAATTTCCCCCGCTCTGGGGGAGTGTCAGACTTGTACTAGCTAAAACTCTTTATTGCCCTTTACATTCCGGGGCTGCGGTATCTCTTTCGAACAACCCGCAAGCTAATATTTATGCTGTGCACAGCAAAGTTCAGTCGTCCAAAATAATGTTGGTTGATGTATTATTTAATCTCCACTATAAAAGGTCAGAGTGGCAGTCTTACCATGTGGAATACTTGGTATTTAGCTGCATCCGTTAAACAGATAACTGGATTTTTATGGATTTTAGACAGATTCACTTTCAGCATAACTTATAATAATTTCTTCGGCATACATTTAAGCCAAATAACAGCGCATTTTTTGTTTGGGAAATAATAAATTACCTAAGTGTCAGAGTTGTACTGACTAAAGCCATCTATGTTCCTTCTTTTGCCCTTTGTGTTCCGGGGCCGTGGTATCTCTTTCGAACAAACCCGCAAAGCAATTCAGGCGTTATCAAAATCAAAAGTCATTTATTCAAACTAGGCTGATGCTCAGTGGTGTTATCATGACATCTTTATAGCAGTACTTATTCATATGTGAGAAAGAGATGGTGCTAGACGTCATTATTATACAAGACAGTCCCCCAATACCTTCACATATTTATGTTCGTGAAATTTAATTTTATTCCTCTGTGATTAAAATTGATCATTCAATGTCATCCATCTTTTGCACCGCACCCATTAATATAAGGGAAAAAAATAAACAAAAGTATATGTTTCTTATTTATATATTTATCCTCTTTATATTACATCTGAGTGTAAGGCTAATAATACAAGTGCCGTAACTAAACTATTTAGTTTATTTAATACGTAGTTACATCGCTAGGAATATGTGATGATGCTTAGGAGTGCTAAGTCTACACAGTCAAAATATATGGCTGTTTATGTCGCAGTTTGTACGGAACCTTTGGTGCGTGAGGCTTAATCGCTTTTGCCAAAATATTTGATGCGATTTTCACAATAATTTAGAGATATTTCTATAATACAATAATATCAAACTTCTGCATATCATAGTATGTAGAAGTTTTTTTTTATCTCGTAAAATATTGAGACAGTCACTGAGGTCGCTTTGTTTCTATTTTATTACTTGAGTTGACTTATTTTAAATTTAAACATTGCTGTATTATAAATCCAATTCAGGAAGTACTTAAAATAATTATTCCTACAGAAATAAACATGAATTCTGTACTCCACAAAACATAATAATGTCGTGAAGGCACGCAAACACTCCCTTACACTGCGTGGCAAAATAAATGACCACCCATCAAAATATTACCATCACATATTCCCAGATTTGGTAAATTAGACTTTTTAATATCTATTTCAGTCTGGCTGAACGGAAGATTCATGGTGATGTATATAAGTAACCGTTTAAAGACTGCACGCATCGAAGTTAAAAGCGGATCCGTATTGATTTTGACACATGGGTAGGTACTGTTGCATAATATGCTTAGAAACTTTGCTTTCTTGGAAGTCCAGTGGTTATAAGTTCACACTGGCGAAACATTCACATAACATGTTGATTCTATTTGGCCTTTGGTTATTTGACACCACTAACCAATCATTCTAAGATACAACTCTTACTTGGATACATCTACTTTAAGCCAAAAATCTGATTAGTTTTCAGTTTACTGTAAAACTAGATTTTTAATTGCTCTGAAGAATTTGCATACAAAATCTATGTGGAAATGGCGTTGACAGCTCATAAGTTTGTCAATTGTTTGGTTTTTCTTTATATCAAGAGTTTTATAAAAATAATGTGGAAACGCAGTGAGCTTATAATTGTGTAGTCAAAATTTCTAAAGTTATTCTTGAAAAAAAAATATTTTTTTTCGGTATTTAAATCCTCTTTGCGTACAGTCTTACCTAGTTATTTACGCCCGGTCAATGAGGTTTATCTTAATACAAAAATATTACTTTTTACTAACTCTAACCACATTACAATGACATGCAACTTTAGATGTTGGTGGAAAAAATATAAAAATTACATTACTTGTATAGTTTTTATGCACCGCATTGTAATGTCGTGAAAGTTTATTACAGCAAGTGTATGATTATTTATACATAGGTATTATACTTACATTTATATTTGAAATAAATCTTATTTTACATCACTGACTGTTGGGGGGGGTAGGCCTAAGATAGACGGTAGAAGACGGGACAATACTAACAAGAAATACATAACCCCCTACTTTTTTAGAAGTCGGTTTAAAACATAATCTTTTGCAATAGTCAACTGGTTAGTTTTTGCTCGTCTAGTTCTAGTTTACAATCGTAACATAACACTACGACTGTAATCCCAAAGAGTTAGGCAGAGGTATAACTAATACTGTGTGTGTAGTATAGTTTGACGCGTCATTAGTCCTTTTTTCTGGTAGTTTCCTAGTAGGTACCTTAACCTCTAGAGCCCCAGCGGCACAAAAACGTGCCAGTAAACAAGTATTACCGTTGAGCCACAAATTTGTGCCACCAAACCCCGACCGATTTAAAACTGTATTAGTAGTAAAGATAACTCTTAAAATCAGATTACGCTTACGATAAGAGCCCGCCTGGCGGTGCTTGACGGATAGTTGACGTAAATAATGGCGGTCCTTGAGAGGTTAAAATCTCTTTGTAGTAGGCCTATATTCAGGGCATCGTGCTATTAATTCAACTACATTATATATGAAAATTTAATGTTATGAAGTTAACAAAAGACCCTTGTTAACTTCATAACTTATGTTACGTTTTGTAAAGTAAGCAATGATATTATTGTCGGGCCTACGCTGTCCTCTCACACTTAAGTACCTACTAACGCTGCAACAACAACATTGTTAAACCAAATATTTTTAAAATCCTTACTAATATTATAAAAGCGAAAGTGAGTTTTTTTGTTACCTCTTCACGCTTTAACGGCTAAATTGATTTTGATGAATTTTGGTACAGAGATAGTTGGGAACCAGAAGACGGACATAGGCTAATATTTTTTGGAAAAAAGTGGGATGTGAGGGAGAAAGAGGGAAGAAAAAGGAAAACTTAGCGTTGCTATTACAAATCAATAAGGCGCAAGGGGAAATGTGTTACCCCAAATTTAACGCGGGCGAAGCCGCAGGCGAAAGCTAGTGATTACATAATTATGATTTTGACTAGTCCTACATATGTATTAAAAAAAAAAGTGTATCGAAATATTACACTAAGTACACCATTTCTTTAATAATTTGATAAACGAATATCTATTTTTTTTGGCGAAACACTGTCTTACGCGGGCAGAGGATTAGACAAAACCATTGGGTGTATTTTTGTGAAACTTTCATAATCTAGAAGATAATTTAACTGCCAATCCTTTGATATTCGGTTTTTATTCGTATTATGTTTATTTATATTTGAAAAGGGATATTTTTATACAGTAAATGATGCTGTGACGTCTGACAGGTGAGAATGGATGAAGAAAACGTGTTGCGCCGACCCCAAATAGAATGGGACAAGGGCGGGAAAATGATGATGTACAAACGGGATATTTGTCATGTTTACTCATTATTATGAGTGTCCGATATTTTGGCGCACACGCATAATCACGGATATTTTGTATTCGAATAATCTCCGGTCACGGGGTGTGATGATAGGCCTCCCCAGTCCCTCAAACTAGCTGGAATATAGTGTTGCCTTAATGATTAGAGATGTTTGACCACCGATTTCAGCCAATATGAATTAAACAAACAAACCAACAGTGGCCGGGTGTAGTTGATGGTGGTCAAAAGCAAGTCTGCTCGTGCAGAATACGGCCGAATACGATCGTCCGTACAATAAAGTAACACAAGGTTATAAAATCGACAAAACTAGCTCGAATATTACTCAATGTCTTCTACTATAAACAATATATTGAATCCAGACATTCCTGCATAAGCCACAGCGCACTTCACGTTAAAAACAAACGTTATTTCTGACCGTGATTACGTTATTTCATTTTAAAAATGTTGTTGTGTGTGTGTGTTTGTAATGTACCTACGATATAGTTTTGGTTTACGTGTCAAATGTGGGAACTGCTACCCTACCATGACGTCTTAAAGCAGAACTTATTCCGCTGAGAGAAAGAGACAGAGCTATACAAGGTGTCTAGCACCATCTCTTTCCCTCAGTGGAATAAATTCTGCTTTAAGACGTATAGTAGGCCTGCTGGGTAGTTTTTACAATAGTTTTATCACGCACGTCAAGTTTGCGTGATACGCGTGCAATGCGGTACAGTCAGCGACAATTATAACTGACGTTTGAAATATTAATTACTGTCTAGTACCTAAATACTCAAAAACAATGATTTTGAACTTTTAAAAAGATTTTTAATTATGATGTTTAATATAATATAAAACCTTTATGATCAGAATTGAGCAGTTATTTCATCAAAAACGATAAAAAGTTCTATTATATTAATGAGTTTAAAAAATTAGAAGTGGGCAAGTACTTTTAAAACGAACTTTAATTAAATTGATGATAATCAGTTAAATTACTAATAATATTGCAGAGCGGATAGGTATGTACGCATGTAAAGTACTACAAGACGAGATGAGCACAACACCTTTTAAAAATCAATACGAAATCTTTATTTATAGTATCAATATACCGGTATATGAAATGCAAGATAGTTTTAGAAACACTTACCATGAAAACCAAACTTCGTCGGCATTGAACGAGCTCTTAAAATAACCACCACAGCCAGTTTAGATAAATCAAAATAGAAAATGCTATATGGAATATAATGCGGTCTTTCACGATAGCTTTTGGTAATAACTTTGTCACCAAATTTAGAATTGGGAGTTGGGAGATATAGAAACCTATTTTGGTTCGATATAAAATAATAATAATAATACCAGTTTATTATCTACTGTAGCATAGCTGGGCAAAGGCTTCTTCGCACACAGAGAAGATACAAGAATTGATCACCACGCTTGTTCAAGGCGGGTGGGTGAATTCAGACTTACCTATTTATCCTTACCAATAGTATAAAAGCGAAAGTGAGTTTGTTGCGTCTTCACGCCGAAATGGCCAAACCGATTTTGATAAATTTTGGTACAGATATAGGTAGACCTTGGAGACGGACATAGGCATAGATATAGTGAAAAATGAGGGAGAAAAGAAAAGGGAAAACTTAGCTTTGCCATAATCCTTACTAATATTATAAAAGCGAGTTTGTTTGTTTGTTACCTCTTCACGCTTTAATGGCTTAACCGATTTGGATGAATTTTGGTACAGAGATAGTAGGGAACCAAGAGATGGACATAGGCTATTTTTTAGAAGATTCCCTATTTGAAGAAATAGGGAAGAAACGGGAAAACTTAGCGTTGCTATTACAAATCAATAAGGCGCTACCGAATTTAACGCGAGCGAAGCCGCGGGCAAAAGCTAGTAATAAATAAAGCGCAAGGGCAAAAACTACAGGTAGCAGGTACCTGCAAATCAGGAATGGGGAACTGTGTTACCCCGAATTTGACGCGAGCGAAGCCACGGGCAAAAGCTAGTTAATTGTAAGATTAGGTTTCCTCACGATGTTTTCCTTCACCGATGTACCTATGTGATGCCCAAAATAAACTTAGAAAAGTAGGTGCCCATATGAAATGCCCGGATTTAAACCCCCGCGTGCATGAGAAGCGAGGCTTTCAGCACTGGGTCATCACGATCTGGTTGTATAACCCATTAATTTTACTTGTTTGGGTTTATCAATATGAAAAATTGCGAAGTAAATGTAATGCTATGCATATTTATTTCGCGATTAAAACACAATAGCGGAGAAGTAATCACAAGGTAATTGTGTATAAGGGCATTTCTCTGCTAAATGGAAAATCACTGTCCCAAGCAAATTTTATTAGAATAAGTACTATAATTTAAAAATGTTTAGGATTAATATGAACATAAATGTGGTATTCTTGGTTCACCATTGCTCATTATATAATTTAATATAATAATTTTCGAGAAAAAAAATGTTATACATCTCAAAAACCACTCCCCTGGTATGTCCCTTTTCCAGAATTAAAAGTATTGATACCCATTTATATATTTAATACTTGTCAATTCGTTACTAAATGATAATAATATGTAATTGTAGAAGACTGTGGCATATTTTAAATTACAAATTACATGCCTATAATAAAAAAATATTTGAAAAAAAATTTACGAAGTTTGTCCTCAAATTTTAAAAACACTACCCTGGTAACATTTGAAAACGGCGCGAAAATCACTTACGTTATTAGTCTAAAACATTTCAACGGTGAAATGGAACGCAAACGGTGTGAAGTTCGTTCGGTTGTCAATGTAAATAGACAGCCGCCATTTTGTCAGTAGCACCACTGTGTTTGGATGTGAACCACGCGTCGCGGCCGTTAGTACGAACACTCCACTGGTGAGCATTTGTTTTCATATTTTAAGAGTTTTAAATAAGATAATTTGTTTACATTATTTTACTAGCAATCATGTCTGCACATCTGTGTTATAAATGTGATATGTTTTAATGATTTTGTGTTATTTGGTTTTCAAGTTAAAAAAACATTCCCCTGGTCAACATCCCCCTGTCATTTATTTGCACAGGGGAGTGTTTCTTACCTCAGGGGAATGTTTTTTAAGTTTTGTAAAGACTTCATTGCTAGATAGCGCATCAATCTTCCTCAGCGTTAATAATATAATTATCGTTCTTTTTCGTAGGTTATAGCTCAAAATGCCACCTAAAAAGAAGCCACCCAAAACAAGAGAAGAAATATTAGAACAAAAACGAATAGCTGAACAATTGAGATATCAACGCCTTAAAAATGACCCTCAAAAACTAGAAGAAATGAAAGAAAAAGAAAGGCTGAAATACCAAAAGAAGAATGAAAAAGGGAGCATAAAATTGGTTAAGGATATGAGTCGTCGCGAGCATAAGGCTGCTAAAAAGACTTGGAAAGAGCGCTGTACTAAATATCGTCAAAAAAAAAGGGCCATGAAAGAAATAACTAATACTTTTGTCAGGGAAAATACACCAGATTCTACTACTGGCCCAACATTAGAATGTCCGGCGCCATTAAGGTCGTCAGAAAATGCATTAGTTGAGGCAAGAAAGAAACAGGCTAGAAAGAAACGTGCAAAGATATTGAAAGATAAAGACAATAAGATTCAACAATACAAACAGAAATTGGAAAAATATAAGAAAAGATTACAACGGTTGGAACAAAAACTTAATAAAAACGGTAAAAAAGATGAGACACCTAACACAAAACTAACACGAATGTGTGTCACTCCATCAACTCGCAAAGACGTTGTTAAGAAGGCACTTTTTGGGGAAGTATTAAATAAACAATTAAAAGAAAACTATGCAGGATTACAAACACAAAAAGAGAAACATATTTTCGGAAAAGTTATATCAGGTGAATTGGTTGAAAAATATAAGTTATGGAGGAGCCAAGAAAGTGTGGTGTCCTATAAGAGGCTTCAGAAAATTAAAAATCTATCATTATTACCCACAACACGGACTCGACTACCACTTATTGCATCCGAACATATGAAGATAGTACAAAATTTTTATGAAAATGATGATAATAGCAGAATTGGTGCAGGAAAACGGGAATGTGTAACCAAGAACAGAGTCAAAAAGCAAAAGAGATACTTGCTAGATACATTGACCAGTTTGTACCAGAAATTTAAGAGTAATCACTCAGGTCTAATCAGTTATCAGACATTCTGTCGTTTGCGTCCATTCTGGGTGGTAACACCCAAAATAAATGAACGGGATACATGCCTTTGTATCAGACACGCAAACATTGATATGAAATTATCTGCCTTGTACTGCCGGAAGATTTTGCGCTACGATAATCATAATAAATTGCTTGAAAAAACTTGCTGTAATCGTTATGATGAGCAATGTTTATCTCGGGAATGTCAGCATTGTTTCAATAAGAATCCTGATTACCAAGAGTTTGATGATAGCAAGCCTATAGTGTATAAAAAATGGATAGCTGAGAAACAAGATTACAAAGATCCAAAGTTAAATAAAGTACGATCTATAACAAAATATGTGAAAAAGAAAATTACGGTTAGTCCTCGTGAATTAATACAAGAACTACACGATGAACTGGATGCGTATTATAACCACGAAAGAAACATATTTCATCAGTACACAGCTATCAAAGAGTTAAAAGAGAATCTTAATGATAATGAAGTTGTTATACTCATGGATTTTTCAGAAAATTACTGTACCAAGTACAGTGAGGAGATACAGGCCTATCATTTTGGAGGTTCTAGACTTCAGCTTAGCCTTCATACCGTGGTAGTTTACACTAAAAATGCCTTAAAATCCTATTGTACTGTTTCCCAAAATACTACACACTCACCTGCTGCTATTTGGGAACATTTGAAGCCTATTTTTAGAACTTTACCATCGCATATTACCGGCATTCATTTTGTGAGCGACGGACCCGTTACACAGTATCGAAATAAAACGATGTTCCATATTCTGGCTTCGAGGCTACATGTGGAGGTTCCAAATGTAGAAAAGTTCTCCTGGAATTTTTCAGAGAGTGGCCATGGCAAGAGTGCCGCAGATGGTATTGGCGCCACGTGCAAAAGATCTGCTGATGCTGTCGTTGCTGCAGGAGGAGATATCGATAGTTTGGAATCTTTTATAGACTCTGTACGTCAAAGGTGTCCTTCAATCACTCTATTTACAGTTGACGATGATGCAATAAAAAAAATGGCTATCGATATTCTGAAAGACGCCAAAAAATTAAAAAGCTTTTATGGCACCCTTAAAATACATCAGATTAAGGGAAAGATATCACGCAGTCCTTTGGGTTTGCCACAAGGCACTGCCAAACTTATAATGAAGAGCTTAAGCTGCCCTTGTGAAGAAGAATGCCAGCATTTTAACCTAGGTGTTATGAACTATGAAGTGGCAAAACTTCACGTCGAGGATTTCTACACAGACTCCGATTCCGAAGACGAAATCCCGCTAGCTCAAATCCCACGGAATAATGACTGCATTACACAGACTGTCCTTTTAAGACCGATTGAAAATACTAAGACTGATCTTGAGAATACTGCGGAGCCTAGTACAAGCGGCCTTCAGCAAACTTATTATAACAGTGGTGATTATGTTTTAGTTAAGTTTACTGTCGGGAACAGGGAACATCGTTATGCTGCTGTTGTTAATAAAGTAGATGATGAGGACGGCGAACTAACAGTGACTTTTCTGAAAATTTGTGATAACAAAGGTTACACGTTTAGAATAGATGAGAATGATATGTTTGATGTCGGTTTTGACCAAATATTGGAAAAGTTGCCTGTTCCGAACGTGACTGTTAAAGGAAGTAGATTATTTTATAGTTTTCGAAAATCAGTACATGTCTTTGAGAAATAAGAGATGTTTCTCTGAAAGATAAAATTGATTTTTAGTGATATACTGTGCCACTAATGATAATTATTTCAAGTTACCTAAAAAGTATAAATGTTTCTTAGTTGTAAGCCAAAAAGTTTATTGTAATAATAGGATAACAGAGGTAATATTTTTGTTTTTATTACATTCTAAGAGCTGACTTATGTCAAACAATCAGTATTTTAGAAAGACTGTTAAAGTAAGAAGTTGATTTTGTTCAGTTTATAACAAATGTTATTAAAATGTCTCTATTTTGTAAGCGAATTTAGTTTTGATCTCGTTGATTATTTAAGTAATAATTACACATTGTAAGTGCTAATAAAAATAAAGATTTGATTATTTAAACATACAAAAATATTAGTTTTTGTTCATAAAAACATTCCCCTGGTTAGTCACAACATTACCCTGTCACGATTTTGCACAAAACCGCTCATACCTCAATAACAAAGAAAAAAATGTGTGTGTTTCTTGAATATATATTTTTGATATACTATTACCTTGCTTTGTATTGACAAACATTCTCAACATTTGATAAATTTTGGTTAGGACAGTCTTGTAGTAATGAGTTTCTAAATAGCAGAGAAACACCCATAAACTTGGTTACGTAACCAGTTAATGTACCAGCAACCATACAGAGATAGGGACCTTCTGGCTTAGTACAGGACTGACTTAATTAATTGTCTTATTTGTATATTGTTTTTTTAGTTTATGTACTTTGTTTTTTTTTTATTCCCATCCTGTGCGAGTCTAAAGTCAATAAATAGTTTTTCTTTCTTTAACTTCTAAAAATAACAAGTAAAATTGCTCAATTTCCTGATGGCTAATCAAAAGTTTGTAAAGTTAATTGTATTGGTGTTTATTACTGACGGTTTTTAAAGGAACGATGTTACTTTTTAGGTTTTTTTAACTCTGTACAAACTGGCCACACTATTCTTAAATCACTGCAACTTCTGAAAGTTAGAATCAACTGCAGCGAGGACCAGAAAAGCGCCGAAAACATGAAGTTAGACAAACTCCAGAAACACTTTAACTGTCTTGTATCCCGCAACGAAAAGAATCAGAAAAAGCCAGCGGAGGACCGGAAAAACCATTAATTCCATTTCTTTTTCAATGCTAATCATAGACACGAATGGATAAATAATTTAAACATTATAAATCAATATCTGGCACGCGATACCTTATTTCTATTAATAATGCAGTGCCTTGACCATTTTGTTCACAACAGCATAACCTCTACCTTTTTGGAAGTTGGTTGAATAGACAGATCAGTGTATGTAAAATAATATTATGTTAAAAAAAGAGATCGGTAGGCGAGTTGTTAAAATAAATGCAAGTTAATATTGCAATTAGTTCGGGGATGAAAACAGACTTATTTTAGAGAGTATTCTTTGCATTTAACTAGTTTAGGCAAAAAGGTTTTAAGGTCCACTTTCAACACAAATTATATAATACGTATTTTAGCAGTAACCCGTTTAATGTCGTTAAGTTCCAACGGGGAACATAAGACAAAATTCCACAAGTGTCTTAACTACCCACGAGGGAACGATGGATGTAGTTATCGGTTTAACGGTAAAATCTTCGTTTTTCTGAAGGCCTACCTCGCTAAAACGTTACTAATAAATTCGTTGAAATTTCGCGCGTTTGTTGACATTTAACAGGTTAAAAGAAATTAAAACATCGATAGGTTTATTTCAATCGTTCGACCACGCCGTCATTATTATTACCTAGCCTTTTTCTCAACTTTATTGGGGTCGGCTATCAGTCTACCGCGGATGCAGCTAAACACCCGTATTTTATACTAGCTGTTCCACGCGGTTTCACCCACGCTGCTCAGCACCTGTTGGTCGTAGCGTGATGTTATATAGCCTATAGCCTTCCTCAAGAAATTCTAACCAGTAGTCCCTGAGATTAGCGCGTTCAAACAAACAAACTCTTCAGCTTTATAATATTACGTATAGATATAGATTAGTATAGATGGAGCGACTGCCTATCTGATTTTCATATCACTGCCTACCTGTAACGACTGTCAAAGATCTAATAATGCCAGCCGGGACTAACGATGTAATGTGCTCTCCGAGGCACGGAGTAAACTCGGTGCCTACGTAATAGATGGTCATCCACAGATTGACCTGAGAAAGCGTGGCTTAACCTTGAAGATTGACGGTGGACTGTTATTATTTAGCCAGGAGCTCCTTGTTTGATATTTTAAGTACGTTTAGCCCTAAACTCCTTGTTTAGATTCTTTTTTTACCAATTATTTGTGAATAACTGGACATTGTGCGTCTCTTAGATTCCTAGACGCATGTTGACTTTGTATCTTATTTTACGTTTTGTAAAGTAAGCAATGACGTTGGGATTACGCTGTCCTCTCATACTTAAGTAACAACAACATTGTAAAACAAATTCTTTACATATAATTATATTAAAAGAGTAACCATAGAGTTTATTGCCGGTTCTTCTCCACAAGAAACGACCAATCCGAACCGCGCACCTTTTTTTCGACGTTTTATAAATGCCCAGTAAGTCTACCTATGTGAAATAAAATACTTTGTTTTTATTTAAAAACCGCATTTTGTTATTTGTGGTACAAGTGGACTTTAAAAAATTGATTATTAAGTTTGTTTTTTAAAATGCACATATTCGGCGTAGTCCGTTTTCATCACAATACAATGAAGTCACAGATAAGTTAACCTAATTTTAACATTCATATCACATGTGCCCGCCTAGTATTAGTGCGTTAATTTACAAACATACAGAAATGCTTACTGGTATTGTATCTAAAGACATACCATTTTTTTTTTGCAAAGAGCGAGACAGACTTTTTGTAGGTGATTTTAAACTGTTAATTACAGTTTTTATTTAAACTACTTTTTTTTTATTCTGTAAATATTTATTTTGCATATGTCCTTAGGTACTCGCAAACTATACACAATACTTACAACATAATAATACATTTTTACAAAAAATATAAAAAGGCAAGAACTCAATTCACAATCAAATCCTTATTGTTTAAATATATAAATATGTATATTTATTTTTAGTTTATGTTAATACTATCCAATGCAGGTGTAGTGAGATTCGAATATTTATATTTACATTAAATTTTACTTCATATAATTGCTCCCTTAGGTAAATATCTACAAGATACGTGATATTACAATCTAAAGTAAAAAAAGATTGTCCAATATGGGGAACATTTTGTGTAAATTTATCGTAGGTATATTACTACTTTGATTTACTTGAATTCTTGTAAAACATGTTTTTCATTTAAATAAATAAACAAAACTAGTAAGAGATTCAGCAACTACCATTAATATTTATTTAAAATCTTGGGTTAAAAAATAACCATATATTTTAGACACTGACTGTACTTCAGCAACTTTTACTTAGCATTTTTTTAATCATTGTTATTCTTACAAGAAATCAAATCAATCAAAACGCATACATAACTTTTAAAATGTGCATTTAAAATGACATGTGTGTCTTACATAATACTATTTATCTAGTAAAGCGTTAATTATTATTGTATCATACGAGTTTGAGCTCAGCTGTGCATTCTCTGTGTAACTTTTGTCAGCCGACTTCTTGACAAACCTTGGAAGGAATCTGACATATTCATAACAACATTTTAATTGTAAAATAAAAACCAAGTTTTAAATCTTCTTAAGCTATAAGAGCTTATTAAACTATTACATCATCATCAATTATGCCAGATTCCCTCCAGCCATCACCAAACTCCCCGATATGTAGACCCTTAAGCATACAGATATGACTCAACTTGACTAGTATAGTTATCAATCACTTTTGAAGATTAACTTGGCTTTGTGTTCAAGGTTGTGGTACTTTTCGACTTAGGATCCTGCGGAGGAAGAGGCCTTGCTACTCCAACCTTCACAATCCCTCTTGGGGCACCTTTTAAAGCTTGCACAGCTTGGTCCAGGGTTGAATTCTTAATACTGACTCCGTTCACCGACATCACTCTATCTCCCGGTGAGATTTCTCCATGCTTCTCCGCTATACCTCCAGGCACTAAACTACGTACAACTATGACTGTGCCCTGAGGATCTACAGGGTCCTGGTAGTCTAAAATGGAGAAACCCAACCCTTGATCACCCTTGAACAGTTCAACTATATCTTCTTTGCTTTGCCACATGGCTAAGCCAGACACACACTCCAATGAACGAGACTTCTTTGAATGTCCTGAATGGTTTGTTAACGTAGCCGTGCTAGACGTGTTAATTGAAGTGTCTGATTGAGCTTTGACTAGAGTTGTCAAATTATTCAAGCTGCCAGATATAATCTTCCTTGCTTCAAAACCTTCTCTATCTGGTGCCAAGTTGATAAGTGGACGAGGGCCACTGTCTATGCTACTTCGTGCACACACTAACCTGACTCGATTTGGAAGCTTTTTCAGGATATTTACTACTTCTGTGTGAGTTAAGCCGTGGAGGCGGTACTCGTTTGCTTCCAACAGTTCGTCTCCAGCAGAAAGGCTACCTTCCTGACCAACAGGCCCTTCTGGAAGCACGGATCTAATATAATGATGAGGCCTTACTTCAAGACCTCCTTCAACGTCTACTGTTCCCTCAAGACTGATGCCCAGACCTTCAAGTTTGCTCACTTCAGCCACTAGAATTTCTTTGTTAGGCCCAACTTCGTCTCCCCACTTTATCTTTATTTCTTCTTTATCGACTGCTAATATTTCATCAAATCTTCTGTCTAACTCTTCTTGTGTTGGTTCTTGAATTAATTCTTGTGTATCAACTATTTCTAGAACATTTGAGTCTATAGTAGTGTTAGACTCAGGTTCAGGTTCAATTTCTACTGTACTATTTTCAGCTTGGGAAGGCACTGGGAACCAGGATAAGGTTGTTGTCGATGGTGATGGGGACGTAGGACGCTCCTCATTAAATATAGCTAGCTGTAGATGCTCGTACTTTGGACCTCTCAGATATCTCTCTAACACTAGGTGCACAGATATGCCTGTGTTTCTTAATATTTCAACAGCCTGTGGGTTTGTCTTATCAGCTAAAGATTTTCCATCAACTTCTATTATTCTATCATTAATTCTAATTTTACCACTTTGTTCAGCACTGCTGCCTTCAATAATACTCTTCACAAATATTCCAGAGAGTTCCTCCTTTTCACACACATAGCCCGCTACAGTGATACCCAGTCCATACACATTCTTATTTAAATCCACAGGAACAAGCTCTATCTCCGGTTGGTTGGGGATCTCTACAGGTACTGTGATGGTGATGGTGGGTGAGATCGCGTCAGAGATGATAGGGTGGTCAGGAATCTGTTGAGGATTGTCACCAATCACACTGACAGCTGCTGCCACTAAGCTGGGCCCGGTTACGCCATTCTGAGCATTGATGTAGTCCGTGAAGCACTGAGACAGGTCATACACAGCTCCATACCCAGTCTCTATGAGGTGTCGGTCGAGTAGCTCCGGATCACCGAGTATTTTAGTTGGAACGAGAGCTGTACCAGGGAGCGGGGCGCGTAAAGCGGCGGCAGGGTCGGCGGGGCGCGCCACCAGCAGGCGGACGGCGGGCCCGGCCTGTCGCAGCACGGCCGCCACCTGCTCCGACGTGAAGCCGCGCAGGTTTACGGAGCCCACCTGCAGTACGTGGTCCCCGCTTTGCAGGCGCCCGTCCTTATCTGCAACGCCGCCAGGCAGCACGTATTTGATCACGACTCCTGTGCTGCGCCCGCCTACCAGATTAAACCCCAGGCCGTTTCCATCATTCGTGAGATCGACAACTTCAACCTGCGCCCACTCGGTACTCAGCACCATCGCGTCTTGTCTCACCATCGGGCACTCCCGTCGTTACGTGATGCAGCGAGTACGCACCGCGCGGAGGTTATGAGCCCCCAACGCCGACATCACCACGTTTACGTCACGAAAAACGACACAAAACACACGAACGATCGTAAAAACCTCAACGCGGCTCGTTGTTAGCGTAACAATATGTAAAAATTAATACTATGACATTTACATACTTGCTGAAATCGGAGACAGCAGAATGTGGCCAGCTGCGCGCAGGGGTGTCCGACGAATAAATTCAATTTCTACTATTTTGTTCTAAATGTCAGTGGAAATTATTGTGTCCAGTTATTTTTATGAAACTCTTTTTATTTATTCCAAAATGGACATCAGGAATGAATTTTCACAATAACTTCCATTTTATATTTGTTTATTTTTATCTGAATTATAAAAGCACAAGAAAAGAATGAATGAATGAATGCATAAAAACAAAATGGAACTGACAGATCTTCATTCAACCTACAATGGGAAACTGACAGCAAGGTTTCTTCAGATTGGCCAATAGAGGGCATAATGTATTACTTTCTGCAGTGACATCTGTTAGCAAAAAGTCGTTACACTGTCTCACAGGGAAATCCACACAGGTCATAATTCTACTTGCCACTAGATGGCAGTAAAACAGAATTCTAAGTAAAAATGAGCCGATTCAAATATTGATGGGAAAATCCTGGCGACCCCAATGAGCCCACATTCCATCCTTTATATTTCATGTGATAGGTAAATTTTTATATAATGGGGAGTAAGAAGTTAGAAAGTAGGTGTAGGCTACTCTAAAGTGACCCGTCACGAATTTACGACACATTGATCATCGGCGTAGTAGTCATCATCATTTTCCTGCCCTTGTCCCATTTTATTTGGGATCGGCGCAACACGTTTTCGGCGTAGTAGTACTAGGTTTCAAATGTACAGATACATTAAGATTTTGTAATATTGTCTAGATGGGTTGTCTAAAATTATAGCGAGATTTTACAAGAAATGCTATGATTTATTTTTAAAAGAAGTCTGCTGATCTATGGATTTATTTTAATTAATTCTATTTTTACTCTAGACGCTTTCTATGTGTTTGTTTTTCTACATTATATAATGATGTTAGTCCCTGTAAAAATGAGACCTTGCCACATTGAAACAAATGAATGTTGAATAACATAACTAGAAAATGTAATCTACATCGCGTCGCTTGTTTCTTTAGTGAGGTCTTCTGTCCGGCCTGCTTGTCTCTGCTGGTGGATTTGTGACGACAAGTTTTTCTTTTCTGTGTGTCATTTAAACCTAATTAACTTCTTATGTTTATTAGGACTAGTTGGTGTCGAATTCGAATTTGAGAAAAAAACAATTGTTAATGACTTATGGATACGGATGCGCTTTTATTAAAGTGCTAGCTTTCGCCCGCTGCTTTGCCCGCGTTAAATTTGGGGTAACACAGTTTCCCTTGCTCCTTATTGATTTGTAATAGCAACGCTAAGTTTTCCTTTTTCTTCCCTCTTTCTCCCTCATATCCCACTTTTTTTAAATAAAGCCTATGTCCGTCTCCTGGTTCCCAACCATCTCTGTACCAAAATTCATCAAAATCGGTTTAGCCATTAAAGCGTGAAGAGGTAACAAACAAACAAACTCACTTTCGCTTTTATAATATTAGTAAGGATAAGGATAGTAAGGATACCAGCCCAGTTCCTACACTTAGGGGTATGAAAAATAGATGTTGGCCGATTCTCAGACCTACCCGATAATGTACACAAAGTTTCGTTTGAATCGGTCCAGCCGTTTCGGAGCAGTATGGGAACGAAAACTGTGACACGAGAATTTTATATATTAGATAGGTTTCGTCACGTAAAATGGCCGCTGAGCTCAGCAGCTTTTTACGTGAAATAAAATGAAATATAAAAAAAAAATATGTTGGTACTAACATAGCTTTTAAGACATACTACTAACAATAATATGGGCTGAAAATGTCTGAAATAAAAAGTTTTTTTTTTATTTTTTTTTTTAATCGCGACTAAATGTTGTGAAACAAAATTGGATGTGGTGTAGTCTAGTTGAAAGTGGTTGTTCATCAGAATCGGCACATATCATAGCTAAAAAGTGTAATAAATAAAACAAAACAGATTTTTCATACATACTTTATTGATTGTTGACATATTTTATGATAGCTAGTTTTAAAACAAGAAATTACAATCTAGCCAATGAAGCTTATATTAAAAGTTCCATAGACTATGAATTTGAGAGATGAATATTGAAATGTCTTGCCAGCCATTATAAGATAGAAACGGACACTTTGGACAGTTGCCGTTTAGATAAACCACGTTGAAATAGGACATCTTATTTCTACACGGAGCAACCATGGAGTTTCTTGCCGGTTGTGAAGAAAATATTTTGAAATCACCTCTACAGCAGTGATGTTATGTATAATGAGCTATTTTATTATAACTAGTAGTTTAAAGATTACAGTCAGTACATACCTAACTTAGTTTAATAACAATGATATTTTTAAAAATCAAATATAGTAACAATTTTCATTTAAACATGATTACAAGTGGGGTCTTATCACTGAAATAAAATTCAGAGAACTGTTATTTAAAGTTAACCAAGTTAAGCCAAATCAAACATAAATAAACAAATATCTAGAAACGAAAAGTAAAAAAAAAATTGTTAGTTCACCTCTATATTAGTTATGGTTTACATTTCTTGCAGATTTAAAAGTACCTACTAACATTTTAAAATTAAATCAAAGAGCACTTTGCATGTGGTGTTTGCCTGTTGGACAGTGACACTTTAGACACAATTATTTGTATGTTCTTATGTATATAATATCTGTAACAACTGTTGGTGAACCTTTAGTAAATAAGTTTAACTAAAAACATATACGCAAGTTTTTAATCCGAGATATTTACCATATTGTCGTAACAGCCAATGGCTTAATTGCCAAGAGCCTCGATGAACATCTGTCGAACTCTCCTTAGGTGGTTGGATCAAGGGCCTGATTCAAAAGGCAGTACTCCTCGATACGGCCCGCATTGTGAGGAGGTTCCTGTCTCTGGAGCCCTAACCACCGGTAGCTTGGACCCTGCTCCCGTTACCGGCGGAAACCTATTTTTATATTTTTAAATGTTTTTTGTTTATTTTTTTATTAGGTTTCCGTAGTCAACTAGGAACCCTTATAGTTTCGCCATGTCTGTCTGTCCGTCCGTCCGTCCGTCCGTCCGTCCGTCCTCGCTTAATCTCTGTGACCGTTAGCGCTAGAAAGCTGAAATTTGGTACCAATATGTATATCAATCACGCCGACAAAGTGGTAAAATCAAAATTTGAAAAAAATGTGATATTAGGGTAGCCACCCTATATGTAAACTGGGAAGTGTTTTTTTTTTTTAATTTCAACCCTAACGTGTGATATATTGTTGGAAAGGTATTTAAAAATAAATAGGGGTTTACTAAGATCATTTTTAGGGTTCCGTAGTCAACTAGGAACCCTTATAGTTTCGCCATGTCTGTCTGTCCGTCCGTCCGTCCGTCCGTCCTCGCTTAATCTCTGTGACCGTTAGCACTAGAAAGCTGAAATTTGGTACCAATATGTATATCAATCACGCCGACAAAGTGGTAAAATAAATATTTGAAAAAAATGTTTTATTAGGGTAGCCACCCTATATGTAAAGTGGGAAGTGATTTTTTTTTTAATTTCAACCCTAACGTGTGATATATTGTTGGAAAGGTATTTAAAAATGAATAGGGGTTTACTAAGATCATTTTTTGATAATGTCATAAATTTCGGAAATAATCGCTCCAAAACTAAAAAACAATGTGTCCCCCCCCCTCTAACTTTTGAACCATAAGTTTAGAAAATATGAAAAAAATCTAAAAAGTAGAACTTTATAAGGACTTTCTATGAAAATTATTTTGAACTTGATTGACACAACAGTTTTTGTACAAAAAAGACAAAAAGTTGTACAAAATAATTTCTGGACTAAGTTTGTAGTATAATCGTATATGCAAGCATTTTTTGTAACTTTGTTTACATATTTTATTATCCTGAACGTATCTTTTTTCAAACAAAAAAAGAATTATTGAAATCGGTTCTCGCAATCCAAAATTACACTTATTATGACGGACGGGAAACTACGGAACCCTACACTGAGCGTGGCCCGACACGCTCTTGGCCGGTTTTTTGATAATGTCAATAATTTCGGAAATAATCGCTCCAAAAGTAAAAAACAATGTGTCCCCCCCCTCTAACTTTTGAACCATAAGTCTAAAAAATATGAAAAAAATCTGAAAAGTAAAACTTTTTAAGGACTTTCTATGAAATTATTTTGAACTTGATTGACACAACAGTTTTTGTACAAAAAAGACAAAAAGTTGTACAAAATAATTTCTGGACTAAGTTTGTAGTATAATCGTATATGCAAGCTTTTTTTGTAACTTTGTTTACATATTATATTATCCTGAACGTATCTTTTTTCAAAAAAAAAAGAATTATTGAAATCGGTTCTCGCAATCCAAAATTACCACCAAAATTGCACGTCTTTGTATTAATTAGTAACCCAATTCCTCGAGAGATGGCGCTGTAGGTACTTATTACATTGGATCGGGTATTACCGAATTGTTCGGTTGGCCTCATAACTGGGAACACTTATTGTGACGGACGGGAAACTACGGAACCCTACACTGAGCGTGTCCCGACACGCTCTTGGCCGGTTTTTTTTCTGAGAAATATTTAAAAATGTAATTGTAAGATGCGATGTAACTAAAGGAAAGTAATTGTAATATTAAGTCTGCAATATCGCCAAAATATCGAGACCTCAGTCTTGATATTTTGGCGATATTGCAGACGCCATGATCACGGATAAACTGAAGCTCTTGCGGGTTATTATTTAGTATATATTATACATATAGCAGACAATGTTTCCAATATGGTAAATATTCCGTTTCAAATGTTTCTTAAACATACCTTTGAACATCATTAGAAATTACAACAGCAATCACAAAAAAAGAATTGTACAGACGCCAACAGGTCAAGCTACCCGAAACTATCAATTTTTTCCAATGAACCTTGAACCTAATACTTTAGAAATAAAGTTGAAAATCTATCAAAGAAATCTGACAGATTGTAGTAGCTTGATGTGCAGGCCCTCTGTACGATGTATAAAGATTCTTTTTTTTTGCAGCACTGTTAATCTGTTTGTATGTTATAAGTAGTAATAAGTAGCTATTGTATTTTATTAAAAATGTTTTTAGAACTTTGTTTTTGCTCAGTAATGTTTGTATATCAAAAGGTAGAATGTACAAGGATGCTTGAAATTGAGTTAACATCTTATATCTACATTCCATATTTTTATTCTATTCAGATAAAACTTCTTATTTATTAAAATATATAAATTTATTTTTGCTCTAGGTAAATTATTAACATACAACATAATATGACGCCTTTAATCCTGAATTGTTAAACAGAGGTGTAGCTGTCAATAGAACACATTACATTTACGATACTTAATAAACCAAATGGTAACACTTCTATTTTTGTGTCAGAGATGAATCAACAAAAAATATGTCAATTTTTTTATTCGTTTGCTTAATAGCCATATAACGGCACGGTTGGCGCAGTGGTTGAGCGATCGACTGCTGCGCTGCGTGTCGCGGGTTCGATTCCCGCACGAAACAAATATTTGTATGGCCTACAGATAGTTGTTCCGGGTCTGGCTGTTTGTATTTGTAAATGTTTGTAAACGCACCCACGATGCAGGAGAAATTCATAGTGTGAGGAAACGTTTAAAAAAAAAACTCGTAACCCTGGCAGGACAACCCGCAACCTTGGCAGAAAACTGTTTCTATTAAAAAAAAAACGTTTAAAAAACTCCATTTACTGCTAAATACTTCATTAGTTGATAGTAGCAATCTGCTACACTAAACTGCAGGAAAAATTTACGGAAAGCACTTTCTGTTTACACTATTCCCAGTTATCGTAGCAGCTTTTCGTAGCCGCCTACGCGACGCTACGAATTCTAGCGTAGCGTAGTCTACGATGCATTGTCTCCGAGTATAGTGTGCTACGCGATTTGTAACAAATACGTTAAGATAAAAGCCAGCCTTTGGGTTCGGTTTAAAGAAACTTTATTCTCAATAAAAACATATTAGTCACTTACTTGAGAACAATACTAAAAATATATTACAAAAAGTTCGTCATCAGTATTACAACTTAATAGTTACCCATTCAATGCATACATTTCTCCAGAAGCGATCGATCTGCAATTATGTGCTGGCTAAGTTGAGTTTTCATATAGCTGTTTTTTAACGAAAATGTTTTTTAATACACTTTCTCGAAAAGTAGCTCTTATTATGCTACAGATAAAATTCAATTTGTTTGTCACGTGTGTTTTTTCTTATTTTCTGATTTCGTCACGGATAAGAATAAATAAATCCTTATAGCCGTCGGTGATTTCTTTACCGCAGCAGAGCAAGGAGGCGCATGTTTATAAGGTAATACTAGCTTGCGCTTGATATAAAAAAAAACTATGTGAGTTCTTAATTCAAAATTATTTGGTTTTCATATTTTTAATAATAGGGTATTTAGCTGTGTCATACATTTGTCTGAAAAGACAAAGCGAGGCAAATAACAAATTAAATCATAGTTTCATGTTAATTATTTACAAAAGCACTGTTTGTTCTGTTCTTAAATTTCAACGTAAGTATATTGGAAAACGTCGTTTGATTCACGTGAGTATTTATCGCTGCTGTTCTCGGCTCTATAACACCCTTGCCTAGTGGGTCGGGCGTTAAATCCAGCCTAGGCCGCAATGACAAAGTTCTCACTTGAAACAAAATGTGCTATTGTCTATAAACAGTTAAATGGTATATAAGTGAGATACCCCCAGTAAGTTATTGATAACACTTGTGTTGGGGTTTATGTTATAAATACTCAGTTAGATAGATGTAGTCTTTGTCTTATTTGAATGAATTAATTGTTTTAATTTATGTTTTTACTCTCGACGCTCTACGTCTAAATACATCGTTCTCACATATTTGTGTAATCCCAACATGAACGATATAACCAATGATCTTGTAAACATTTTATCATTTTAAAAGAGTAGGATCCATGAAGTTTTTTGGCCTTTCTACTCCATAGAGATCTACGCTTCACAGTACTGTTACAAGTTAGCGTTGTGGCTGTTTGTGTATGTGAGTTTAAATGTTTGTAAACGCATCCATGAAACAGGAAATTCATAGTGACGGGCAACGTTTAAAACAAAAAAGAAGGCAGTTATATTTTTTTTTATCATTCAAAAATTTACAGACGCCTGCACATCAAGGTACTACAATCTGTCAGATTTCTTTGATAGATTTTCGACTTTATTTCTAAAGTATTAGGTTCAAGGTTCATTGAGAAAAATTGACAGTTTCGGGTAGCTAGCTACCTGTAATGGCGTAATTGTAATAAATGTTTTGAATTTGTTAAGCGATAGAGTTATAAATCTGCTTAATTTCCAGCAATTAACCGTGTTTAGCAATTAACCGAAATGAAGATTAAGATGATGACTTGGTATACCTACGCTATTGACTTAAATTGAATTGACAACCGTAACTCACACGTGTGAAAGGACTGCAAATAATCAAAATATTTTTTTTTATGAATGGCATCTCGCAGTTCAACCAAGGAGGTTGTCGTCTGCATAACCGGGCGAATCCTGTGGATGTCTTAAAATTAAGACCTCCAGCCAGGGTAATAATCACCATCACCACTATTCGAGCTCTTATTTGCGGATGGGAATTCATCAAATTATTTCCCCCGCTCTGGGGGGAGCGAAGGGGGGAGGAGAGTGTCAGATATTTACTGTTTAAAACCCATCGATGTTTCTTCTTTTGCCTTTTGTGTTCTTGTGAAGCGATATCTCTTCTTCTCTATTCTAAATTATGCTTTATTATTTCCGTAGAATTGAATATCTACTGTAACTTAAACCTAATTACCTACATATCGTCAGGGCCTCTCTGTTAACGACCCGGTGCAGTGCCTATGCGTTATGTTTTGTTGGTTAATAATAAAAGTTACTTTCAAATTGACGATTTTTTTACCCGACTGCGCACCGCAAAGGAGGGGTAATGTTTTTAACAACGACCTGAAAACTCAAAAGCGATTATCTCTAGATAAAAAAGTTGTTATGACCTATTTCCTAATAGCATGGTTTCCAAAATACTATGTAGGTACGTGTAAGCGTAAAACGATAAATCAATACAGTTTGAGAAACTCACGTTTAAAAGTTGCTTCGTGTATACATATTATGAGTCCTTGTGACAGTACCAACGTCTTTCACAGAGGAAGTATATTGTGAACTGCTTCGTTCGTTGCGTAGTTCGATTCCTGGGTTGGGTAAAGTGTTGTTGTGTTGTGAAGCTGGCGGTATGATATCCGCGCTTTAAGACATTGGTCTCACGCCTGATCTCTATCGATCAGACTACGAGACTAAAGGAACAGAGAGTGCCAGCAAACACACGCACGCCTGCATTATAATGTCTAAAACGCCGATGGCTAATTACCGAAAACTGCAGGATGACTATTTTATTACCTACATTAGGTGCCTAAAGTAGGTGTGCCAACCTAATGTCGCAAAACACTAACATACAAAAATAATAATAAGCCTAGTAGACGTCATGATACAACGCATAGCAATGATAAACAAAGTTAGAGAGGACATATTTGGACGAATGCCATCGTTGAAACTGAATGTAATCAGAACTGCGTTCAAGAGCGGCCCGTGGCATGATATATATTCCGTAACGCTATGCTAATTACATATTACATGCAATTTCAATGGAGAAGTTAACTCTTAGAATCCGTGCACTTCGTTGTTACAATTCAATCGCACTAATTTCACAATTATCATCTCATTAACAATTAACGTTACTGTCCTTAAAGAGTTACTCATTATTCATACGTGTGCTAATAACTAAGATGTTCATATTTGCCGAGACGCACAAAGGGACACATACAAATTCCTAACAGACAACAAACATAAACAATATGGATACATAAGTTGATTGTCACATGTAACCGCGGCGCGGCGGCGGTGCGCGCCCCCCCCTCGTGGCGACTGGGCCGCCGCGCGACGCAGACTGGCCCGGCCCGGCCCAGACCCACACCCGCCCGGCCGCCGCGCCGCGCGCCAATCCGAGCCCCCGGCCCGCGCCATAGGAGCGCGCGCCGGCCGCGGGGCGGGGCCCCTCGAGGGCCGTAACCCGCGCCGGGGGCTCCGGCCGCCACTCTCGCCCCGAGAGCCACTAGAGGCTGAGCCGTCGAGTGGCGTCGAGTGTCGGCCGGTCGGATGTCCGCGGAGGGCGGCGACTACTCGCCGTGTCCGGCGGAGGCGCTGCCGGAACTGAGCGCTGCCGAGCTGGCGATGAGCCTGTCGCCCAAGTCGGCGCTGCTGCAGCAGAACCTGTCCCAGCTGCAGCTCCAGCACTCCACTCCGTTCTCCGTCACGGATATCCTGTCGCCCATAGAGGAGTACCGCAAGCTGGAGTTGGCGAACAATCCGCCGTCGCCGTACAGGTGCGTGGATCGATCGCCGGGAGGGGGGGGCGCCCTCCACCCGCTGATTTTTCGAGTGGCGAAGGTCCCGACGAGAGTGCTTGAGCGTCGTTCGTAGTCGAAGGATATAGTTCTGTGACGTTTGTTTGTGCAGGTATGTTGTGATTAGCGGTCAAGTGGTGTGTGTGCGGTCAACGATGTGCTGTAGGCGCGCGAGCTCGGTCCTACTCGACTCTTGATCGATGTTTCTCTATTCGGTTCTCCAAAAATAACGTCTTCATTCATGAATGATAGTGGACTCAATGTAGCACCCTGAGGGACGCCATCGTTCAGCTCTACGGTTTACAGTCATGCTGGTGGAAGACTACCATTATATGTAGGTATACATTAATAGTGTGTCCGCGGCTAATTAGTCTCTAGTGTTTGTCAAATATCATCAAGAGAAGCTCTCAGTTCCACTCGTTGACTTTATCAAAGGCTTTCCGACAAATTATTTATTTGATTTGGGTGGTGATTTATTTTTCAATGCTTTAATATTCAATAAAATTTATAACAATTTGAATTCAAACCAACATTATAAATAAAAATAATTAACTTCATTGGACATTCAATAAATATTTTTCATTTAGGCCTAAAATAAAACTAGCCATTTTAAAAGTAAAATCGACATAAAAATTATATCAATGAATTTTTTTCAAAATTAATTTATTTTACATTACATTGTACGGCTGTTTCCTGAAATAAAATATCTTTTTTTTAAATGAAATAAAATAAAAGCACCCTCCATAGGGTGAAATTATTGTCCATCGAATCAAAGAATTACCAAAAGATATGCCTACTTGTAGTACGCAAATCAGTAAATAATACTTAATATTTCTTAATTCTCTAACTAGAATAAAAATAAATATCTTATACGGACTTAAACCAATTCATAATAATAATTTAATAATGATGTGGGATGTGAACTCAGCGATCATTGTGCCGATAGTCATACCTATCTGCCCTTGGCTTAATTGCCAAGAGCTTCGACTACCTGAGGAAGCTCTCGTTAGGCAGCTGGATCAAGGGCTTGATACAAAAATCGGTACTCCTGGACACGGCTCGTTTTGTTAGGAGACTCCTTTCTCTGGAGCTCTGACCGCCGGTAATTTGAATGTTTTTTTCTTGTTGAATTCTGTTCCGATACCGGTGGGATACTTTTTATTTAATGTAAACTTACCTTTATGTAAATAAATCAATAACAGAAAAATTTAAAATTACCAGTCTTCAACTGTCTTACTGAGACAGAGAAGGCTCGGGCATTGATCACAACGCTTGCTCAAGACGGGTTGGCGATATCAGACTTATAATAATTATAAGTCCATGTTTCCTCACGATTTTTTCCATCACCGATGTCTTTGATAAACTTTAGAAAGTAAATAGTAGTATTTAGAAAAAAGTCATTTTTTTTAACTTATGCATGGGAGATTATAATGAATTACTTATTGATATATATATAAACTCGTTAATTTACACAAAATTTATTACCTACTATTTTAATCAAATTGTGGAGTGGTATTTTTGTTTTGTTTCTTTCAACTTTTTTTTATGGATTATTTAGATTATAGATTATATTAGCATGCGGCTTAGCGCATAATATTGCATTAGGTACACATAGTATGTATGTACCTATAGGTACCAACCAACTATAATACAGTTTACGTTGAAGTGACTTTTGACTGCATCGAAGAAACCCATAAATGTAAAAGAAACCCATGTGGCACTTGGTGATTCTATAGAATTTTTTAATCTTATGAATTCTGAGATTATCTCGAACATTCAAGCTTACAAACATAATCTCTGTGGAAACCTTAGTAATTGCTTCTCCTGGGTTTATCATCATCAGCCTCATCATTAAATTATGCAGAACTAGGTCTACTGAGAAAACGAATTTTCCCAGATATGAGACCTAGTTAGAACGATTTTTCGTCCGCTTAAACGGCAACATAGAAACAATAATTGCACTGATTACACGTATTGCTCATGTAATAGTATAGGATACTTATAGCCCGCGATACCTTGGTAATCTTTTCACAAACTCTAATACTGCTTCAGAAAAGCTTATGAACTTGGCTTTAAAATTAGCAATATTAGGTAAAACTTATGAAAAGAAAATATAGGTAGAAAAGTTATCAGTATACGGAATAAAGAATTATGTTTGGCATCTAGTATCACCAATACTTACTAAGAATGAAGCGGTTTAGCAATGTTTCAAGCAAATAGAAAGATCTCTGTATTCAGAAACTCCCTTTTACACTTTTTTCATAAAAAAGAAAAACGGCACTATTATAATATGGGAAAAAAAATTGTGTTCACCAAAAATACTGATCGAGCACCAAATATTCTTTCCTGAATGCTTAAAAAATGCGTAGGGTAGGTTAGGTTAAAACTGCGACCCCCTACGCCAGTAACGACTTGCATTAATAGAAAATGGATAAAGATATAACACTTTTTTATTGTAGTGCTGTCTTTTTCCTGATGCTCGTTATGACATATTTTAATTAACATATTTTGGTGCTCATTCAGTAAATTTGGTGCAACACAGGCAAAATTAGGTAAACGAAATGGGAATAAATTGAAGTTCTTTTAAATACCATCCTTATAATATTACTTTGTTATCCAGTATGTCTACCCTTTATCTTCGGGAACGTGTGGAGGTATCTAGTTGAAATTCAAACCAGATACTCAAATCTGTGATCCAGATATTGAAATCAACCCTCTAAGTATATGCAGTCAAAAGTTATGTCCGTTTAGATAGCAATTTTTTTCGGAACCCTTGGTGCGGATTTTCCGACTTCTTTTAAATATTTCTATATTTGACTGGTGTTGGAAACAGGGTCTAAAATACCGACGCGGGCAGCGCGGCGCGGTTTCTAGGGCTCCTGAGGGAATCTCCTTACAATACGAGTCTTATTCAGGAATACCATTGTCTGAATCAAGTCCTTGATCCAGCTGCCTAACGAGATCTTCGTAACTTTTTGTTAGTCTAAGCACTGCACATGAGTCAACGTTACAAAATCATTTCATGTTTCATTGATCTGTGCAAATAGTTGGCTAGATTTAACATTCACCAATACGCTTTGATATTTTAATAGATCCGGAAAGATATTTGACGATTTGACCAGTTTAAGGAAAATAGACAAGTACGCTCTATGAAATGACACATATAAACAGCTTTCTAATAAACAAGATAGGCAGCACAACGGGTAAAAATAGTCATCCGTTTGCAAGAGCTGACTTTTTTACACCGCAGTTAAATACATATTTTGTTTCTATTTTATCTACAACAAGAATTAGATATTATTTTGTCTATGTATTTATATTGACGATGATTTCAAACCATTGTTTTTTCACATGTAAATTAACATCCTTGTAGTCTTTGACATCATAACTGACGTCATTTTATCTAAACACGGAATTCGAAATGTAAGTTTTTACAATTTATTTAGTTAGAAGTCTATGTTTTCTTGCGGTTTAAATAAATAAAAAAGCGTGAAATATTGGTGTCTAGCCTGGCTGTACTGATTATTTTGACAACTTAGAAATTATTTGCTTAAATTCGTTTGTACCTCTACCTAATGACATCACAGAGACATAAATTATAACATGTTATGACTAGGATTTTAATTTTTCATGTTTTGGAAGTTCCTATAAAAGGTACCTACCAATTAAATTGTTCCTCGTTTTAATTCAATAATCACATCACTAGCCGCTACGGCTTATTATAAATCCTCTGCTACCTACATGGTGATTTTTCTATTTAATGTCTTTCAGAATTTCTTTATTCTTTTCACCACCTATTTGTTTCTTCTATTTTGCTAGCTATTATAAATGCTAATGGTTTTTTTTTTACTTCTTAACTAGCGTATGTTCGCGGCTTCACTCGCGTGGAGATTAGAGATTTCACACGGGTTGCTACTTCCGACTTAAAAGTATCTCCGTGCCAAATTTTATTCAGATCTGTTCAGCCGTTCTGGCGTAATTGAATATGTAACAAATATCAACCGAATTTTCGGAAATAATTACAATGTAGTAAGATGCTTCCCAGTACCGAATTGTATCTACCCTTACGTTATTGCAATTCTTACATCTACTTAAACAAAAATAGCGCTACACAAAAAGTATATTTAATTTGGTTGGAACCCCATTTGGGCCTACATAAGAGCAAGTCAGTGTTCCGTATTTTCGATATGATTAAATACTTACATGATTGGTAGCCTATAGTACTGTGGCTGTCTTCTATAATCTATGGTATTTAAAAGACTTAATTTCGTGTCATTTAATAACGCACAAACAAGTGAATTTATTACCTTCGGTATATTGCTAGTTATAAAACTAACGGATGCTTCTCCGTCGGCAACCGGATTTGCTTTTTTGTCAGTTGATATAATGACATTTAAAAGCCTTAGAGAGCGGACATTGGGAATATTTTTACACAATCATTTTGATGCCGAAAATTTTCCATTTTGACACACGAATGCTCGCTGTCAAGCGGGCGGGCCCATGAAACTATGTAGAACGATTAGTTACCAAGTAGTAAAAAATATTATAATGCAAAATTATCTTCGTCTTATTCCGTGTATCACTCGTAAATATTTGAATGTCTTTGATTATTCTTTTTTTTTTAAATAACTTCCGCTGCTCTAGGCGGAGCGGGGAGCAGTGTCAGACTTTTACTGACTAAAACCCACCCATGTGCCTTCTTTAACTCTTTATGTTCTGGGCCGCGGTATCTCTAACCCACATCGACAAACCCGCAATCCTGGCAGGAATGTGATTGGTTGATCCTTACTTATATTTGAAATGGAAAAACAACTGTCTGTGTGTCCGTCTGCTACCTTTTCACGCATAGATGAACTCTTTAATATGGAGAGACCATGTCTTGGTTAAGAAGATAAGATACTTTCATCTTGTATCTAGTAAGATTCCGTGGGATCATTTCAAAAGTAATGAAAGTCACCAAAATCATAATAATCAAACTATCACTATATACTTATGTAATATCGTTGCTTCGTCAGTCTTAAACCATGTAATGATTAATTGAAATGAAGCAAGCTTCTGAATGTCTATCGTTTCTTTGTCTTTATATTTCACTAATTAACTTCGTTTATCACCCTTGGTTGTGTTTCCGTATGGTTTTTAACTACGCAACGTTTAGTGCACCATTATTAAGAGAGTTTATTCCAGAACGTAAAGGTTTATTTAGTGTTATTAATTTGTATTAAATGTATAGATACCGACTAATATTAGATAGAGAGCGTATGTAGGGTCGTTTCGCCGGTTTCGCGACCACCTTCAGTAGGCGACCATTTGACGGACTAAGTTTCTTTAAATCAAGAAAATAGTATTTGTAGAGGTAACATACATAAAAAATAAATCTAACGTGCTTTATAAATGATTATGAAATAAGAATTTGCAAAGTTTGAAACAAATGGGTTAACCCAGAGCCGAAAAAATATTGCTCAGTGCGCGTCTTGATTCGTGGTGAGTGGAAGTACCGCGAGTTTGTAAAAAAAATAACACGACGCGCGGCGCTCAAAGGTAAGTTTTGATACTTATTTCATGTTTTACACAATAGTTACATGTTAAATTGTACAACCGATAAGTATGGATTCTCATTTAGTTGTATTTTGCTTTATTAAAACTTATTATTAAGATAAAATCAAGTGGTCGGTAACCGAAATGGTTATTTATGAAAAACGTTAGATAGCGACCACATGGTCGCAAACCGATGCGATCAGCATTATTTTGTTTTGATTATTATGATCCCAATGCTTCAAAAAGGACTGTTACAATTTTGAATGTAGTATTCTAAAAGGTTTTTCTTGTAGTTCTTTGGTAAACGACCACCAGTTTCTTTGCAAGAAGTTTGTTTAATTTGCCTGCAAAATTTGGCGCTACAGCTGGTCGTAAACCAAAGTAGGCGAAATAAAGACATCGGTTTCCGGCCAACATAATTTACTATGAGAGAAATAACGGCCGCTTACAGAAATAAGTGTGAAACTTCACTGAGTTTGCTCCCACGTCTGTTTTTTTTTTAATTTCGTTAGTTATTGAAATGTCCGTTTCATAATTATTTGTTACAGGTCCGTCAAAATCTAAATATTACTATTTTTCAGTTTAAAACAGAATTTAGCCATAAAAAGCAAACTACTCTTATTTTTTTAGATGGAGCTCCCAAATAATTTGGAGTCAACAAAAAAAAAAGAAAAAGACTGTCCAATACACAGAAGAAGCACTGAAAAAAGCTCTCGATGATATGCGAAAACAAGGGAAGGGAATAAGAGAAACATGTAGACTGTATCAGAGCCCAAGGACCACGATACAAGATCGCCTTAGTGGGAAGAGGTGTGATACAATCGAGAAAAGGAGACCATATCAGATGTATTGGGTATAGAAGGTGAGAAACAAATTAAAGAGCGGCTTTTGGACATAACAAAATGTGAATTACCGGTCAAGAAACAGGAGCTGTTGGGCACAGTACAAAAAATAGTTAAAGATAACGGAAAAAGAATCCTTTTAAGGATGATCGTCCGGGGCAAACCTGGTACTCAAATTTCCTGAAACGCCATCCCGATATATCATGCCGTGCTGCCGAAGGAATTATTAAAGCCAGAGCGAGAGTAACTGAAGAAGCCATACGCGCTTGGTTTCTATTACAACTAGTGACTAAGTCTCTACAAAATGTAAGATTGTTATTTTTTAATTATAAGAAAATATTATACCAAATGATTACCATTTTTATTTTAATGAAAAGGCAAAAAAAAGAATTTTTAAAGCGATTATAATTGTTTTATTGGCATATTTTTAATTATAATAGGGGCGGTCGCAAACCAGCTCACTGGTGGTCATAAACTGATAAAAATGGTCGTAAACCGACGTTTTCGCTATATTTTCACTTTTTCAGCATTTTAGAAATATTTTTGTATGAATGTATTTTATTTTATGTTTTGTATCCAAACTACATTATATTTGGGACAAATTCACATTAACATATACTATTTTGCGTGTAAACAACATTTTTTTTTCTTCATCTTAAGTGGGCAACCCAGCTAACTGGTCGCTAACCGGCGCAATCACCCTATACATTTTGTAAATTGGTGTGTATGTGGAGGGTTATCGCTAGAATCAAATCACACAAAATCTTAAGAAGAAACTAAGTATAAAAAAAGGAAAATTACGTATTAATTTCGGATGGACATATCTAAGCTATTTTTCCGGTTACATTAGTAATTTCATAAAATAAAGAAATCTTGGTGTTTTGCTAAGCCGTAATAACCGAACGAAGTTGGGGCTTGACATTAGTAAGTCAAAACTACATCTACAGTTTCAAAATCAAGTGTGACAGTTACGCAAGATGAGCTTGACACAGCAAAACGCTGCACATCAAACTGGCAGCTTTTCTTCCATATCCAAGAGTACATGCGCACTAAACATTCCAAATATGAAAAGTAGGTGACTGTACAATTTGACAGCCAGTTGACGATGAGACAACCATTAGATTTAGCCTTTTATAAACTAAACATTGCATGAGCGAGTGTTTGTTCTGTCTATGGAGTGGTTCACACATTCACACCTACAGATTTTTCCGCTACTGATGAATAAACACTGCTTTACATGACAAATATACGGCCATTATGTTATTTTATGCCGTGGTAAAGTTTGGGGAGTGGGAAAGTGATAGTGGTTATGGAGTTCGAGATTGGACGTGTTGTGGATTGTGAAGTGATTTTAAAACTGCATTTGAGTTACAATTTTAGATGACATCTTTGTTGTGAGTTGATGTGATGATCATAGTTCTCATATTCTGACCTTTATGTTGCTTCTTGTAGATCATATGTTTTAGTCTTATTTTTTCTTGGTTAATTCCTAAGCTGGTAGTGTCGAGAGTGAGCCCATGGGCCTCGAACTTGCTTTTACATGCGGTCGGGAAATATCTCTCAGGCTTGCGGGTTTGGTTAAAACATCACGAGGGACATGATGTCGGAGCAAATGATAATATACAATCCTTACTTATATTATGAACGCGAAAGTGAGTTTGTTTGTTTGTTACGTCTTTACGCCTAAATGGTAAACCGATTTGGTACATAATACATGAATTTTGGCACGGAGATAGTTGTAGTTTTTAAGTGAGAAATGAGGGAGAAAGAGGGTAGAACAGAGAAAACTTAGCTTTGCTATTACAATAAATTAGCACTAGGCCAGAAACTTCAGGTAGCAGGTACCTGCAAATCAAGAAAGGGGAACAGTGTTACTCCGAATTTAACGCGAGTAAAAAGCTAGTACATTTATAAATCCAAAAAAATTACCTTTTTTGACTGTGTCTTGGGTGCGAACTCGAGACCTATCGCTTGCCAATCCGACAGTCACACCACTCGGCTACAATACACCAACACTGCAACTGGTTGAACAATTTAACTGCTAGAATCTAGGTAGGTACTGTTGATAGTTTGAAACAATGGATTGGTTGTAAATTTAAAGATACACTCAAAATAAATACATAGATACATATTTTGGTCGGTTGATCCGCTGATGATGGTGGAACAGGATGTTATGTGTTAAAAATGCCTATAACTATGTTGAGATTTATCATCCTCACTACATTCAATGATATTCTAGCTAAATGAGAACTGGAATCTGTATGTGTGTGGTATTATAAGGATTTCGGTCATTTCATCCATTTTGGCTTTGTAGTAAACATGACTTACGTAGGTACGTTTATACTTTAAACGTTCTCGATTCTCCAGCTAAATGTTGTGAGGTTAACTTAAAAGTTTATTTCTACTCTTCCAATTTTATAGGTACGCCTAAAGTATTAATCAAATTACCGTTAAACCAATTAAAAGTTACATAACACGCTAAATTGAAAGATAACAATCTTAAAATCAAATTAAAATTAACTCCAATTACGGTAGCAACCAACTAAAACGTTTCGCGCCATAATTTCCCGCCCTGTCAAAACTCAATTTGTCAAACCAAACATCGTAATGGCGGCCCTGGGGGTGTACCATAGACAAGAATATATTTACCGATTAGAATGATCGATTTAATCGTTATTTTGTGAAAGTTAAGGTTTAAAATTGCTTGTAAATTGTTTATCATGAAGCAGGAATGGTTCGATAGGGAGATTAAATTGTGTAAATAGGGATTAGGCAGATAAGCTCGGTATTGTTTGAGAGTGACGTGTTGGCGCCTCGTCGGGTATTAGAGATCTGCGTGTGGCAGATTTGGGTCAAATCTGTTTTGTTTGAATTTAATCTTTTAGATAATTTCCCAGATAAAAAAATAGGAAGTTCCTAATGCCGGAAGAAAGGGTTGTTCGGAATATTGTTTGGTATTTCTGTTTTTTTTTAGCGCAGCCTTTTTCATGTCATTTAAGTGCAGCAGCAAGAGCGAGAATATCTTTACTTAAATCACAATCCCATTATCTTTTTTAGTTTTAATTTGTTTTGTTTGATTGTAAGAAGCATTGGGTTATTAACAAGAAACTAGTATGTGACCTAATAAATCGTTTTAGTATTTTGGCCAACGTGCAATCAAGTATTCTGTGCAAGTATCTAATGCCCATGAGTGTAATCCAATGATATTGTAGAGTGTAATAGGTACCTATGAAGATATAGATATTTCTTCGTTTTACAACTTTAGTAGGTAATTGTTGTCTTACTTTATTCTTCCTGGAAAACACACTCCTGTGCTGCAAAACATCTTTCAATGAAATTCATTTGTTTAGCAGGTTGACACAACCTAAGAAATAGAATGACCATATTTCAACTGTCACTTACGAAATATCTTCCGTGATTTGTACTTAAGTACTGTGAGCTCCCGATCATCACTCCGCCATCATGGTAGATCAGAAATGGTAGGAGAGGAGGATGAGACCTTTTGCCATGCAGTGGTTAAAAACGGGCTTATGAACAAAGTTATTAGTCCCTTTGCTAAGCAAAAACATCCCCCATGTCATTACTTGTCTTAGTTCTCAGTTTAACATCTCGCTTCCTTTCAGATCGAACTCATCAGGCAGCAGCATCAACTCCCCGCTGGGGCCTTCTTGCGGGATGGCGGCCAACCCGTACGCGGTGCCGTTGTATGGCGGCGCCCCGGTCCAGGGGTATGGCTGTGCCCCATCGGACCTACCCCACTATGGAGACATGAGAGGCGCTGGCTGGTACCCCGCGTCTAACGACCCCAGGTTTGCCAGTGAGTCGGAGATGTTCTTTGTAGCAACGTTTTTTCTTTAAATGCGTGTTGAATTTTAAGAAGAAGTTGGCATCATGGTCATGGTCATTGGTTGGTTGGTAGGTTTGATGAAAACTGATCAGAAATGTGTAAAACCTTCACGGGCAGGATTCCCAATACCATCCACCCACTAAACACCACGCTCAAAAATGAAGCAAAACCCTTTGGATAATAAGCGATTTTGAGCATGAAATATTGCCATGTTTAACTTGACACTCGACAAATTACTCAAATTGCGTTGCGCTATCTAAGTACTACTAGATACTTTTAGGTTTTCGTTATCAATATTTCTAATTATTCTCCAATACTATTGTAGTAGCGTGTATAGCGAACGTAGATACTTAGATTAGATTGAGTTCGTCGGATGACAGCTTTCGTAAGCCGTGCGACGGCAAGAGACAAGGAGCCACGGCTGCACGGAACTCATTCAACGTTTCTAAATCGTCTTCGTTTTTGACGGTCACTGCATTTTATAAACAATACTAGCTTTTGCCCCCGCCTTCGCTCGCGTTAAATTCGGGGTAATACCTACAGTTCCCCTTGCGCCTTATTGATTTGTAATAGCAACGTTGAGGTTCCCCTTTCTTTCCCTCTTTCTCCCTCACATCCAATTTTTTCTAAAAAAAAGTTAGCCTATGTCCGTCTCCTGGTACCCAACTATCTCTGTACCAAAATTCATCAAAATCGGTTTAGCCATTAAAGCGTAAAGAGGTAACAAACAAACAAACTCACTTTTATAATATTAGTAAGGATTGAAGTTCGGCAACTTCTTAATTAGTAATTGAGAAACCTTGTCGATTAAAAAATAGTTTTCTTAACAGTGCAGCCTAGAGAGAAGTGAAAACATCATAAGCATATTAATAAGTAAATGTTTAAACTAATTATAAATTAAACTAAAATTATTAAACTAAACTAAACTTATAAATAAATAAAAAAATTCGTCCTCAACGCTGTCAGTTGCCAATGTCCCCAAGAGACTGGCCGATAAGTATAATAAGTAGATAATTTATCGAAATGCATATCTCACATTTCTGCTGTAAAACACTATTATACCTATTTTTGTTAGAAAACTTTGAAGCTAAGATGGAACGAGGTTTTTAATAACTCTCCGAAACTGAAGAGCATAAGCATACAACATTTAAAAATCAAATCCGAGGTAACATGTGTTACAACTATCTATATCATCAATATAACCACAACCCACCAAGGCACAAATAATTCCTACTATTATCGCTTTACAATAAATTGACGTACTCTAATTCAAGATGGCGGATGGGTTGGCGCATGCGCGTAGCGAGCTCCGCTGGCACGTGAGCGCGTCGGGTAACAAACGCCAATTTGATGTAACCCGATGCTTTTAACTAATTCGGTATTTATCGGAGAACTGATATGGATGGTGTTTCACTGTTCAAGTGGGATGGGGCTGTTTGGGAATATGATATTGTGATTCGCTGGCCACTGAAATAGACAGGATGGCGATTTAGACGAATATTTTAGGCCATTTATGCTAATTACTTTTATTTTTCTGGACTTAAATGATTATATTCCGATGCTTATTGATTGCAATAGGGAATGTCACACATTGTGTTTTCTCTTTTAACGCTTGGTTTGTACGTAATCTACTATCAGAGCATTTTTGACTGTTTATGTATTGGTTTTGTTGTTGATAGATAGATATTCGATCTTCAATTTCAAAGCAACTCCGATCTCAAATCTGTAAACTGTTGTATCATCAAATTTCCTTTCTCTAATACCGATACCATCGATTTCTAACTCGTTAGCTTCTTGATTACCAAAATAAAACTGTCTCAGATTGCGAGTTGGCAGAGTAAACACCATTAACGGTCGGTGACAAAAAACCGAGTACGTGCTCGGCTACCAAGCCAGCATCTCAGCCCTAGATCAACCGTCATTTGTGACAGAGGCGTCAATGCATTAAAACATCGGTTTACTTTACTCAGCAGTGCGTTATACTAACTAGACTGATTGTTCGATTGGCTCAATTTAAACGGAAGTTAGGATACATCTATTCTAGTTTCTGTTGTGCATTTGTAATTAATATTCCACTACAATCAGCTGTGTCGAGAGCATTTAGTGCAATGTGCAATGTGCATGCGTAATTGCACATACATCGCAGCTTTGCAATAATGTTTTTCGAAGTTTTTCTTCATGTTTTCAGTCGTACTGAATTGTGCGAAAGTTTAAAATGATAATGGTAATTGCGAGTCAATTAAAGTTATAGACGTAATACTAGGTACCTATTTGGAAATACTTACACAATATTAGTAAGGTAGTTTTCTGTACTATTCATCGTTACCTACTTGAATGAGTAACAAATATTACTTAGTTATGAAGTTAAGAACTTCAAGTCATAAGATATAATAATCTCAACCATGTCTTTAGTCATGAGTTAGGTCCTCTTCCCCAAGTCCCAACAGATAATCCCATCTTCTCTATAGTCTATGGCTCAATGGTAATTCGATATAGCAACGGGAGCGTTTACCATGCTGCAGGTGCATAGAGTATCCCCTGATGAAGTACACAGACACGTATTTATATTACTACCATTTGTTTACTACCTTTTCTTCAGAATCTCCGTGTTTCTTGGGATCGTGGCCCGTGGCGTATTTGTTAACGCTTATGTAGATTACAAGTCGTATTTTATTTATTTTAATGTTTTTCTAAGAATTAGGTACTTGGTTAAGATTTGTTTTATCATAAGAGAGGTCTTGCGTAAGTGGTGCCGTTGATTGTTTTCGTGCTACTGCGTTTAAAGCTTGTCTCTTTTGAAAATAAATGAGAGTAAAGAAACAAATCGAGCTTCATTCATATGACAATGAAATATTCGAGGAATTTCGTATTTAAAATAATGTTCAGGCAAGGAATGACCGTTGTAATTTTAACATACAGACGATTCGAGTTAGTCAATCACTCAACTTCCGTCGGAGAGTTTTACAATTAATAATTATCTTAAGTATTTTAAATAAGCTCTAAGTCTTAACAGCTACCTTAAAACAACACTATAAGAGCTCGACGTAAAATATTGACATTCAAAGGAAAATATTTAATAAATAAATCAATGCCAACGTTGACACAATCATGACGATGCTGTGAACTAACACAATCATGTACTTATAGATACGTCTTATTTATTTTATTAGCAATTAATGCTATTCCGTGTCTTGCAAAGTTGCAAGGCTATTTTATTGAAATGTTTTTTTTTTTAAATCAATATTTAATAATTGTCTTCAGCCAGAACCTAAAGCTTCATATTTTATATTGAATATGCATGATGTTCTTTTAATGTTTTTTTGTCAATGTAGAAGTATACTTATTATCCGGCCATCGTTGTAATGATTATTGAAAATTTGATTGATACTACTGTTACTGCTTATATAACAGTCACGAAAATTGTAGGTAAATTCATCTGTGGATTCCTCAAAGCACTTAGGTAAAGTTATTTGATGGTTTCGATCAGACTGTCAAGGTTTTTAAAAATAAAATGATTCTTAAACTATCATAGCCTGCCTTAGTTGATTGCAATGAGACACCACTCGAAGTGGAACGATAGACAATACGATCCTAGTCAATTGGTAATCTAAACTCTGTAGAAAAGTCAGTAGTTGACGAGAGAAAGTATAAATAGTACCGCTTTTCTGTTTGTTGTGTAACTTGAAGATAGGTAAGGGAATGATATGTCAAAATTTGAACTAAAAGCTAAAAAAACGAAATATTTCGTTTATTCTAGTCTGGATTAAGTTCAGTCGTTGCAAACTTAATTGCATTTTTGTTTAATGACAAAAAAGTAATTATGAGCTTAACCAAATGATCTAGAAGAAGTTATTGTTAAACAAAACCGTTTTTCAGGTTTGATTATATCTCTTAAATTTAGGTACCAAAATTTAAAGATAGGAGACAAATTAAACAAAAAAATAAACTAGCTAATATGGAAACGCTACAAAAGAATATATCTCTAGCCGAACATAAAAAGCTCAATAGATTTCAAAGGTCCTTCACAATGTATTCACTGAAATAATTGAGCGTGGGTTGTAGTCATTCACAATAAGAATCAAAGATGGCGCCGATCTAGATGTTATACTCGGGAAATTAATCGTTCAAAAAAATATACCTAAGTTGAATTTAATTGGCCAATACTATTTATCCTACGTTTTTAGAGCTTTCAATTCTTGTAAAACTAAATGGTTACAACTGTGCCATTTTATCTTCCGACAAAGGATTTCAAAGAGCGGCTCTAAGATTCCTATGCGTCTTTTTGCAGTGGTTTATATAGCTTTGAATACAATAAAGCTTATTATCTTTCATAATAACAGAAAAAAACAATACAACGAAACAAAACCAACAACTCGTTGAACAAAATTTACAAATAATTAAACACAATAATACATCACGCTTCCGCACATACGAGTATCTTTGAGCGGAGATTAAAACGGTAAACGGTCGAGAGATGTCCAACGGACAAAAAAATATACCCACCGAATTATTGTAAAAAAAAAGATTAAAGATGGTCCGAGGAACGAGCCCTGAGGCACGCTTGTCGTCCGCCGTACCTGTTGTACTAGGGAGCTGTGTAGACAGACAAAATAAGCAATTCCATTTGATCGGGCCCATATTTGCCCACCACTAGAGTCTTGACTGAGTAAACATTAGGCCTCACGACCGCAAATAGCGTGATGTCGGTGCATTCGAAGGCTCCAGCAGAGTCAGGAGAAATTATTTTAGTATATGGTAATGAATATGGTAATTGGTGTTCGATACTTGTGTTCTTGCTTAGTGTGAAAGGTAGTTTGTAAATGTCAGATAAATACAGTAACTTACGTGTTTACATAATACTGAGGACGTCAAATACTTGTACCTACTAAAAATATTTATTTAACGTGTAAGATGTGAAGAAGGTATTTTGTTAAACATTTATGAATACTTATATTGTACTCTACAATATTTACGTCTTTGCAAAATTATTAACTTTGTTAAAAGTAGTTAGAAAGCTAACTTATCCATTCTTCTTTGTCCTTATCTTCAAGCAGCAGTGTTTGAAATACTATAAAATAGCTATATTTTTATAGTTTACTCCGTTTATAGGTCACGAAGTCAATGATGTTTTTTTTTGCACTATGATCTAACAATTTTTTCTGCCGCTCTAACGCAAGTGCTAAAGGGAAAAAATATCCGCACAATTTTAAACCGCTCGATCCACAGCATTTTTCAAGTGTTGCGACACATCAAACGTACCCAGTACCCACGGTCAGCGGTAAATTAAAATTGCCGCGGGGAAAAAATAAGTGTGTGACACACTTAGTTTCCATGCAGGCGCGCCTAATGCGGGCCGAGTGGCCGCGTCACCGCCAGCCGGCCGCAGTTTATCTTCCTTAGTGTGGCAACACTGAGGGAAATAGCCGCGGAAATGTTTGCTATTTCATTTCCCGCCATCTTTGTTGGTTTGTTTACTTTTCGAAATGGCGACGGTTCCGTTTCTACTGGACAGGAGATGAGATGGTAATATTGTTGGGTCAGCCTGTGAATTTACTTGAGGAATTCGTTAGTTTTTACAAAAGACTACTTGTCGTTGACTGCCGACCCTGCCTGACATTCATATTGTTACTTTTGTAGTAACAAATAAGGAGATAAACTAGGAAATATTTGTCTAGTCTAAAAATAGGTCGGTTTTTGTAAGATTTTCGACGCAACTAAGTAAATAACCGAACGCGTGCCCACGATATCTGTATAAACATACTTCGGTAATGATCCACAATGATTAGCGACCGATTGTCTCAACCCACTCTATCTAATTGGGCGTAACAAGGCGCAAACAGAAAACCGGATCACTAAACGACGGAACTAATCAATTAATCTACCAAGTTTTTTCCAAGCATCTATAACGCAGCTAAAAAGTCTGTAATACCAATCCAACTCATTTTCCGATCGGCCGCCTGCGATAAAATCCTCTCTATTTTGACAGCACACCCGGTTGGGGTTGCAACAATGCTCCTTTTATTGTCAATGTTTATCCACGCACAATTTGCTCGCGTTTATATAGCGTTGGCAACATTCTCTGTTAGGGGGCCATCAGATGCGTACGTATGGCGAATTTTAATGCGATTATTATGAACTGTTGCAGACAGTTCATGGGGATTTTGAACGTTTTAATGATGGATTATTTTTGGTCTATCTGGATGACTTTGTTATGCTTAATTCTCAAATTCAAACAAATATGATGCTAGTTTTAATTTTTTATCATAATGCTGTGTTGGAGTTCATTTAAAGTTCATTGTAGGTCATGTTGCTGGTAAAATATTATTTAATCGAAAAATAATTATTTATCTAGCCGATTCCTAGAATCAGCAGCTAAAACAAATCGAACCTATAACACACATCTCACAATTTTACTTTCAAATTCACACACACGACCCCTCGCTCGCAAAATCCATTAGTTGTCAGTAAATATTGACTCGGCCGTGACGCGGGCGCACGGGCCGAGCGTTGTCGACGGTAGCCGAAGTGGCCCGAGCACGTCCGAGCTCAATATGTACGCACTGTACGCCGATTTGAATTCTTAGTGCTTTAGTAAACATCATGATTGTTGTGATTCATCTAATCAATATTGAGATTCCTTGTTTTTACGTTTAATTTATGATTTTTTATTGTTAGGATCTTGAATCTTGAATCAGGCTTCAATGTTTGATAAAAGCAAGGATGTTTCTTTTGTTACAAACAGTGATTGTTTATTTCGAGATTAATCATGTAGTAAAGCTAGTTGCATTAGTATAGGTATTTAATTAGTATAAAAATATCAATCTTATAACTGATTCAAACCACTTGAAATAAACATACAATTCTACCAAAGAACGCCCAATTCACAGTAAATAATTCATTTTTACCCTCTCTCTTCACTATAATTTAGTCAATCAATAAATTTGTTATTTTACAAACTAGTGTGGCAAAATAAAATTCTGTAGCTTGTCACACTAACCGTTTTACTTACATAACGCACAAGTGTTATATACTCAAATTTGGTTGGTCAAATAAATTCTCAAATAAAGGTAGCTTGAAGACAAACATTCAAGATACACAAACAAAAATGTCATATGTACTAATAAGAAGGTGTTACCTAATGTATTCGAAGACGAAAAGGTCAATTTGTCACGGTTAGTAGGTGTTTGTAATGTTTATATAATTCATGCTTCACGCCGAAGTGGATTGACGACAAAAATAGATACCAATATTGGTGTGTAACTATTTCGCGTGATCTATCTAGTCGTCTTCACAATTCAGTTACTGAATGAGTATTAATACTGTGAGAAGACAACCTACAGGACAGGTGATCTAATTCATGTGGCTAGAAGAAACTGAATAACCGTGATACAAAACCTCCAAGGCTGGAGAGATTTAGAAAAGACTTACACGCAGCATTAGTACGTATATATTAGCATAAGACAGGTGGTCATAACAACGATAAAGAGAGAGGAAGAAGTGACGCTGCTTATGACCAATTTTGTTATGCCCTCTAATATTATGTAATTTCAAAAACATACTAAAAATAGATATTTGAGGGGGTTCCCATACAAAAAGCATGTGTACGGAACTCTTCGAGCGTGAGTTCGACTCGCACTTGGCCGGAGTATTCTCTCCATTGACGCGTCTCTATAAGTCAGCTTCTTGATGTTCTTATTTTTGTCCGTGACGTCTCTTTTGAAAACTATTTTACAATAAGAACTATTTGTTCATCACATTTATTTCCACGTAACTTTCTGGTAATTACATTATTTACAGTTTAATGCAAAGAAATATTGAACAAACAAACTATGAACAGACAACCAAACAGTCAGTTATTGACCAAAATCACTAGTAAAATAATCACGGGCTCAAAAGCAATAACAACTTCAGTTAAAGCGAACCGGCTTAACATCGTCCATTAAAACTTTACTGAATTTTCAACTAGCATTGTCTAGTTGGTAATTACTTGTGGTCAGTGGCCGTCAGACGCACGCCCGTTGGGCCCTCGAGACGGGCCCCCAGCTCCTAGTTTGGGGCCAATTTCACGCCAATCGCGTCATCAAATGCACGCGTTAAAGCTAAGTGTCCGTTTCGTGCAACTATTTATTTTTCTTCTGACTTTGCGGGTCGAATGATAATTGGGGGAAACGGGAACGTAATGGTTTGGCTTCGCCCTAGGTTCCGTTTGATCTTGTGGACGGATGTATATAAGAGTATTTTTCTTAACTTTGTCCGTAGGGTAATGTAACCCTATGCTATTTATAATTTTGTAAAATTCATTGCGTTATTCAAAAAGGATATTTGTTTTTTTAGTGTTTTTCTCCATGAGCGTGAAGATTTTTCTAGGAATCTTATGCCAGTACTTTGGATGACACAAGTTCCTGCAGCTAAATTTTAGCTGAGAATTGAGAAAATTTGGTATTTTGAATGATTCCTATACGAACATTAAGCTCAGTCACCTTTGACATTCTCCCACTTATTTGAGTAATTATGCTTAATTTTGGCAAACTTTTCTACCAATCCAAAAAATATTTTATCAGCAACACTGACCCGACTCGACGTCATTCGGCCGTGAAAATAGCTCAGTTTACGACGACATATTTTGACGCCCTAGTATCCCTTGTCGTGGCCAGCCCCCGGTTCAATTACTGCCGTATTTGTTGTCAAAATATATGCACATCTCTGTCCGACCCCTGTCACACACGGAGACATGAGTGTGAATGTATTTTTAGGAAATTTTAAGGCCTGCTTTGCACCTCTGTGGTGCGGTGTCCGGTAAATGAAATTCGGAAGATTAACTTGTTTACCTATGAAATTGGCAGATAGAAGTAGCTTAGTATTCTGTCTTGCTGGTGTTGTTTTTACCATTCCTTTTAATTGACGCGAAGACAAAACGTAGTGTGAATTCGAAAGATACTTTTAAACCTTTTTTTGCGCATGGGTAATCATCAAATAACTTCCCCCGTTCTGGTTGGAGTGGGGAGGACAAGTTCCATATATTAATTACCCTTTTCGTTCCAAACAACCCGCAACCCCGGTACTTTTAAGCCTTAATTATCAAATATCTTTGACTAATTGATACGCACGGTTCTTGTTGCAAAAAATAAACTAAAATAAAAATTATATACCAACTTATAACTGTCCCACTTCTGACCAAAGGCCTGTTTCGTACAGAGAAGGCACAAGTACCACGCTTGCTCAATACGGGTTGAGGATTCAGACCAATATTAATTATAAGGTTTTCACACGTTTGCCATCTGTTAAATAAAGTTTAGAAAGTACATGTATATTGAAAAAGTCACATTGGTACGTGCCCGGAACCACCAACACCAACAACCTCATGCATGAGAGACTTTTGGGTCATCACGACATTAAACCAAAATATTTTAAAATACTACTTATATTATAAATGCGAATGTTTGTGAGGATGTATGGATGTTTGTTACTCTTTCACGTCAAAATGGCTGAACGTATCTTGATGAAATTTGGCACAGAGGTAGGTTATGGTCTGGAACAACACATAGGATACTTTTTTTCGATATCCTGTGGGTGAAGCCGCGGGCGCAAGGTAGTAAAATTTGACGCCGCGTATTTATGTTAGGGCCTTTGAGTCTAGTCAGTTGTGTGTTTATAAAGAGAATAATAATTAAAACTCACTACATACGTACAGACAACAACGAGACAGCTCTTCAAAATAAATCAATTAAAATTAAATCAAGATCCCATCAAACTATCTTCGAAAGCTATTCAGACATGTTTGTAAACATCGCTTTACGTGTCATTAAACGATTCTATTGGGATCTAAAAACGCGCCCATTCATCCGCCATGGAAATAGCGCTACGTTTCGATATAACCAAAGATCGACAGATAACTAAAATGTCCGGTGCTCTATTGACTACACAAAGGAGGTTCGAAACGAGCGGGTACTAGCAGTATTTTGGGGTACCGTAGAAAAAAAGTAGAGATTTTTTCAACGTCGATGACTTTGCTGCCCAAAAATACAGCATAATAATCTCTTGACTGTAATTAAAGCTAAGCTATTTGGCACCAAGTAATTGGTTTTCCATTTTTGGGACTTTTACATATTCTAGTTAGTTAGTTAACTAAGTTATTTTCCTAAACTAAACAAAACAAAAGAGATGCAAAGGCTTCATATTTTTGGTAAATTATTGTAATGAGCTGTTTTCGCAAAATACTAAACTACAAAAGGATTAGTTAAACTCATCATCTGTTTCGCCGCTGCTCAACTATTAATGCAGCGGATAAAGCTGTATACTGGTATTATCCCTGGAGGTAGGTACTGGCTATCTGACTTCCACAACCAAGTTAGTACTGGGTTTTACCCTTGAAAAGACTTATTGTCAGACTTTCGGTCACTGAGTACCTGTAACGACTGTCAAAGATATACAAACAGCCAGGACCAACGGCTTAGTGTGCTTTCTGAGGCACGGAGAAAACTCAGCATGTCAGGTTAGTCACCCAACTACGACCCAACCTAGGCATGCACGGCTTAATCTGACGTTTAATCAGAGCAGCTGTTATTATGTAGCCAATAAAGGATCAGTCAAACAGTAGAGAAAAATTTCGGAATGGTTATATCGGACACTGAAGATACTTCAGAACTGTCTTTGCTAGTGTCATAAATAATTCGTCCGAACCAGTTTCACGGAGCCTTTACATATTTTCGTTTTCCACATTATTAAAATCAAGAACAGAACCCACCAACTCACAACTTGCACCAATTCCATCGATGAGGCAAAGATATCGCACAATACAGCCACACACGCACAATGGAGTAAGACAGAATGGGGAGCAATATTTTATTGAAAGACCCTTTTCGTCGAGTGTTGTGTAAATACGCGGCGGATTCGACGTGTGTAATGTGCGGGGTATTGCTGCCGAAATGCTGATGTGCCGACTAAGCGAATGTCTGCCAGCCATTGTTGATGGAAGAATTGTAATTATATTTTGGGCCCCAAATGGCAAATCAAGATTAGGACAATTTCCGATTTTGTTAGTTTTTTTTGAATCAGTGTGGTTCTTTCCAAAAAGGACTATCTCAGAAAATATACACCCTAATCACATGTTTAGGGCAAGATTGTGTTTGGACTTTGAAACTCCGACTATGACGATAAAAAAAGTAAAGTAGAGTATAATTTCTGCGAGTAGTATCAGTCTATCAGTTAAATCAATTAAAAATGTTAGCTGCTAAGTGTATGTTGAAATAATGGCTAGAATTTTTTGTGCCTATGTAGCGACAGTTTGCAAGTTCGTAAATTTTTCGAAAGATTAGTAGTTAAAAGTGATTTGTACTATTAGAGTGTCATTATTTTATTGAACACATTCCCGTGTTTTAAAGGTCATTGGCCTATGCTAGTAGGTAGTCAATTGTCATGATGGCGGATGGTCGCAATCATTTGTTTTGACCACTGTCCCTTTTTAGGCGTGTAGTTACATCGTTTGTTTAGACTGGAATAGTACTGTACCGTTACATATACTGGTTTTTAGTTTCATCTGGATAAACTGAGGCCAAACACGAACACATTTGGTTAACGAAGTAACACGTGTGATGTGAAGTCATAACCGTCTCTTAAATACCCACACAAGTACTACCGTTTACCAGCGGTGACTATTTCTATTATTTTTGAGACTTGGTTACGAGCCTAAGCTCTCATGTGGCTTACGTCGTATCTGGTAACTAAAAATATTCTGAGTAACGTTAGTAGTAAATAATAGCTCGCTATGGGGATTTAATCTTAAGCGTAGTGAAAAGTATCGCTTAAATTAATGGTAAAGACAGAATATTTCACTCTCTTACTAACAACACCAATTCGCACGCTTTTCGCCCTATATTTTTGAAACACTTAATCGTATTTCGTTTTCCCAAAATAAGAAAGTTAAAAATAAAACCTTGTAATAAATGATAAAAACATTTAAACATAATTGTATGTCCTTAAAGTGACTAAAATACGGTGCAAAGCTAGTAGCGCGGGAAACCACGTCTAGTGTCATTAGGAAAATGGCGGGCGCTAGCTTAAATGTTACCAGCACTAAGAGATTAATTTCTACCGCGAGAAATTATTAATTTTTATTTTTACGCTACTCCCCTTTTATAATTTGCAAGGATGGATAAAATGTTATTAAAATGATGCAGTTGTTTCATTTTGAAGTATTATGAACATGTTTAAATAATAACATAAAGCTATAAGTAATTTTCGAGTGGTAGGGCTAAATTGTATTGTGACCTATTAATTAAACTCTTAGATTTGTCATAATTTGCATAAAATATGGCTAAATAAATGCCTTGATAAAAGGGAACTGTTTTATTTTTGAACGCACTTTTATTTATATTTTAGGTCTAAGTGTCGTTTAGTAATACTGTAAATACGCTCTCAACAAATTATTCCCGGTTTACTTTGAACTTTACGTTCCTTACGTAAGTAATAAGTTGCACAAAACTCATGGTCATTTAAAAAAACAAAACCTAACCTTAGCAGAGTTCATTCAAGTAATTAAACCAAAAGCTTTAATTACCACAAAAACTTTGCCAAAGACAAATGCTTTCAGTGCAAAAGACCTCCATTATGAAAACTGAAAATTTAATGCTAACTTAACTTGGCTTTAAAGCCTGAGAACCTAATTAATTCTTGTTAATTGCTCGGCAATCTGATGAAGAGGTTACTAATAACTTTATTGATTTTGGACATAAAGAAAAACATTACGTCTGTAATCTCCAAAGAGTTAGGCAAGGATGTACCTAATAGTGGCAACCTTTTTTTGTCCGACTTCAAAAATATAATTTTTTATTAGAATTTTCGACTGCGTAAACTTAGAGGGTAGAATTATTTCACAGCTTCAAGAAACTATAGACTTGAATATTAGTTTAAAGGACATGACCGGATCCTGCCCTGATAATGCACAGTAATGATTAATATAATATGAAAATTCCATTTTTCATTCATAACATTTCCCTAAAATAGGCGAAGGAAAATGCAAAAAATATAATATGTTTGTTCATTGATTGTGTGGTTTTATATTCTGACATTGCATTAATTGACATTTACATTGTCATTTTGCGTTGATTTTATCACGTATTATTGTACTATGCTACTATTCTCTCGCCTATTCTCTGATCATAAAACATAACCGATTGTAAAGCCCTACATGTAAGCTTTAAAATGATGTACTGTACATCAATGTACATGAATATATTTTGTTTTGTTAGGGCACAGTTCTATACCAATTCCGGCCGTGTCATTTCAAATCGATATCTTCACGCCTTCCCGAGATAAACGCTCTTGACAGACAAAGTGATCCTATAAGGGTTCCTTTTTGCCTTTTAAACGTAGAGTCCATAAGAAAATCTTAACGTAAAGTTTCTCTATAATTGAAGTTAGTAGATCCAAGTGTGCGTATCTGAGCGGCTGCTTTAGTTTCCAGGCTAATGACGTCGACGTCGGGCGGGATGGGCCACGTCAACAACATGGGGGGCCTGGCCGCGTGTGCCGGCCCTGACTCCAAGCCCATGCAGTTCCCTCTCGCGCAGAGGAGGAAGAGAAGAGTGCTCTTCACTCAGGCACAGGTAAGTCTCGGTTTATCCAGCTTTTATCGTTAGTACTTATGTTATCTTATTCATTAGAACTAAGCGACAAGCCATTCTTTTATTCCATAATATATTCTTATTATGTATTTTGTCATATGAAATCCGTGGTGTCACTTCCTTGGATCAGAATATCAGCTCTGTGACATAGTTGCCATTTTGCAGCATCATGCTGATATACAGGCCTTTTGCCTCGTACACACGGCGACAGATCAACCTATACAAAACCAGTTTATGCTGCTCTCTCAACAACAGATCGTACACCATAAATTTCAAGTACAATGAGAGATCCGCATAAACTGGTTTTGTATAGGTTGATCTGTTGCCGTGTGTACAGGACCAATTTAGTTGCATAGCAAAATAACTTTGTTTATTGTTTTATATTATTTTGTTTCTTTTTGTTTAGTCTTGTGCTAGTCGTGCAAACAGTCGAATTGAGAAACTCTATCTCTTTTTAAGTCGGTTACAAAAAATAGGGATCTTACCTACCAGTACGAAAGTACCTCCGGTTGTTTTCCGAAGCATCCGCGTTTCATCTGGATCACCGACCCTCGCAGGAGTCGCTAGGGGAGCTTTATTTGCCGATCATTTTACAAATAAATATGAACTGGGGGACTTTACCTGCCTTCACTCGCGATTTAAGGAAAGCTATTCATAGTGAGAGTAACCATGAAGTTTCTTGCCGGTTCTTCTCCATAGGAAACGACAAACTCGAACCGTGCACCTTTTCTCGACGAAAATTGGAATGGAACGGAATTAAAATATTCATTTTTTAAATTTAAAAGAAAGCAAAGATTAATACATAAAGGCCAGGATAGTAGTACTTACAACCTGCATGCGAATGACCAGAGAAAGGAGTATGTGAGGAACATAGCAGGTGGAGTTCTGTGATTTCTCCCTTCCCCCATGGAAAAAGGCTGAGTTGATGTATGTAAAGTTTAGTCAGGATTATAAAAGTGGGTGGCGCTGAGAAATACAGTAGATATTTAATTTCATCAGTAATGTATCCCATCGAAAAAAAATAATACTAACGTTTTCCTCTACCAATACTTACACATTATCGTCATCACCGTCTTGTCCTTATGTCGCATTCCTGTGAATTTTCAACACGATTTATTATATACTAGCTTTTGCACGCGGCGCTCGCTCGCGTTAAATTCGGGGTATCACAGTTTCCCTTTCCTGATTTACAGGTATCTGCCACCTATAGTTTTTGCCCTTGCGCCTTATTTATCGTAATAGCAATGCTAAGTTTTCCCTGTCTCTAAATCTTTTTCAATTATGTTGGGGTTGGCTTTCAGTCTAATAGATGCATCTGAATACCAGTATTTAACAAGGAGCGGCTGTTTAAAATACATTTTTTTTATTATTTTTCTGTGCCCATGCTGGATAAAGATTTTTTCCATGAATTTCCAACTTTTTCGGTGTTTTAAAAATACAATAAAAATCCATTTATTTCTGACACAAAGGCAAACAGACAGACTAACATACTAAAATTATAGATACCACATCCGTGCGACAGGAATTAAAATCGCATCATACGCACCGTGAATAGGGAGCTTTACGAGGGTGAATGAAGCGTGACCGGTTCATAGCGGGGTGGTGCCATGGTGACCGCGACTCTGTCGGGTCAACTGTCAACGCGAAATCGCAGTCGCAAGGATTGATAACAATAGAACTTTTAATTTTCAAATTGAGCTGTAGATTGAAACACAGAGAGCATTGCATTGCCTAATAATGAGAAATGGTAAGGTGTGAACGATATACTGGCAATAGCTATATATCCCCATATCTCTAAAAGAAGTTCAATATTTAATAATATTGAACTTCTTTTAGAGATATGGGGATGATAAAATATTATTCAGAAAATTTAAACCCGTAAGTTAGGAAAAATCACTTCAATAAAATAATCTACCCGACGGAGTTTCGACTCGAATAATTGTAATTTCAGTCAAGTTGAAATAACAGTCGTACTCAGTCATTTCATTGTTATGTAATAGATTAGGTGGTTTTAAGTATCTAATTTAAATTATTTTTTATTTATTTTAAACGTTTGATACAAACTTTTTTTAAATTTAAGCATAAACTGATTTTTTACAAATATCATTAATTGTATCTAACGATATTGTTTGTATTGCTCTTGAAAAAGTCAATGCAACATAATACCCATTCTTTAATGTTCAAAGCAATTATCTTCTTTAATTACAATTTGTTTGTAGGGGATATTCTTTGTATGTCCTGGTCTGATTTCGAAAATTATTTTACGAACGGCAACTTACATTATCTCCGACTGTCTTAGGCTGCATTTCAAACGGAAGCGTCTGAAATTTGTGTTAATTTCCGTACGTAATTGGAGCGAAACCGCGAGCAGAAGCTAGCTACAATTTATTTATAGATGGTGTCATTCCGATTTTCCATTCAGGTAGTTTCTTTATTCTCTTGTCTTACGCTTCTTTGGCTTGTTCTCATCTCTTATTTAGTTATTGTCTATACAATCCAAATTTGCATCTTGGGCCTTCATCGTGGTGTCAGACATTTACTGACTAAAACCCACCCATGTTCCCTCTTTTGCCCTTTATTTTCCAAGGCCGCGGTATCTCTTTCGAATAACCCACAACCCCGGGCATCTTCGCCTAAATGTTATGTGTGTAGTGTGATTATTCGTATTTAGAAGTCTCGCAATTAATATGAAAATCACACGCTAATTTGTTAATCTGTAAAACATTTAAATATAACATATTCCAGCTTTAGTCCTATAAAATGTAACGAGCAACACAACATTCAAAAGCTAACTAAAGTCTAAAGCCAAAATTGCGTTAGCGTGCGAGGGCGGCGCCCATCCCGCCCACGCCGCCGCCCGCCCGCCCGCCCCGCCCTCGTAACATGCCACCAGCTATCAACCATGTAATTAATTCTATTTCCACGGAATTTTCCGGTTGCAGTTTGATTCCAATGTTGCTGTGTATATGTGTGCGTGGGGGTGTGTGAGTGTCTATATGTTTGTGAATAGGGTGTGTTTGAGGGGTAGGGGGGGGAGGTAGTTTAGCTAAAAGTCAGTTTTGCTGAGGTTAAAGGGATTCTGAATGTGTGTGATTTATCAATGGTAATTTGAAATAGTTTGGACAACTTTCTAACTGTGAACGCAATGGTCATTTAATTTTTTCTACTATTACATTTAAATTGTTTATTGAAATTAAACTAACTATATACATTATTATAACTATTAAATAAACTAAAATGATAATACTAACAAACTATAAATGGGAATCAATAACTCGTCCGCAACGCTATCAGCTGGTAATGTACCTAAGAGACTGGCCGCGTTGCCACGATGTATACCGCCATGTAGCCTTTAGCCAAGATAAAAACCAGCCCTTGGGTCATGGAATGCGTCAACTAAGCAATTTGATAAGTCCTTAAAAAGGCTATAAGCACTCAGGCCAAAGTTTCAACCCTAAACGGCTCGACAATATAGGTTCCACAAAGGTTACTATATTTTAATTATTCCTAGTATTGTATCTATAAGGATACAAGTGTATAACAAGGTTGTGGAGTATGTGCTATCGGCCAACCAAGAAAGTCCATTCAAATGGTAGAATAGTGTCACTGTGTTTTCACAGTTTATTACTAAGGCGCTGCGCAAACGTGGACACTTTCATGTCCTGTTTCGGATACAAGCTACCGATTCCTATAGAGTTGTAGAAGTTGCTGTGTCCTGTAGCTACAGATTTCATATTGGTTATATAGAAATTTATATCTTGTATCCGACACAAAACACAAAAGTGTCCACGTTTGCGCCGCGCCTAAGCTTACTCTGTCAACGGGATATTTCTCGTGATTTTCACCTTTATGTGAGCTCCCGATATGTGCTGAGCTGTTGAGCTTATAAGTGTAATACGTGGAAATCAAGGAATATTATATTCCGTAAGTTACAAGATTGAAGTTGGTAAGATTGGTTGCTAAATTAGATACTGAAATCATAAAAAGTTGAAGACAGTCAATAACTGAAAACGAATAACATTAATTAATTTTTACTTAATGTATGAAGAGTAGGTATTTAATTCTTTTCAGAGCTTCTGATAAGAATGTGATACTCTTCAGTCTCAATATTCGCAAACTTTCTCAATAGCCTTCAGAGTAGCAAAAAAAACCCGGCCAAGTGTGAGTCGGACTCACGCACCTAGGGTTCCGTACAAACTTGCGACATAAACGACCATGTCTTTTGACCACATATTTTAGTATAGGAATGTTTGTAATTTCAACTCGATACCTCCACGCGTTTCCAGCTAGGGTTTTGACAGTCAGAGAGACAGAAGGATGGAAAAGAAAGTGATCCTATAAGGGTTCCGTTTTTTTTCCTTTTGAGGTACAGAACCCTAAAAAGATATTTTTGACAAATTGAGATTAGAATGTGCGTTTGCAAAAATATAAGATTTGCCCCCCTGGGTAAAGTTATTTAGACATAAATGGAAGAAGACTTCACATTTAAATGTATATTATATGTATATATATATTAGTATTTGTTTATTAAGACCGCCTATAGTGTCACCCTATTTATAAGTTGTTTAATGTTATTCTTGTTATTTGTATGGTGTACATAATAAAGAATATTCTATAATCTATCTATCATGACGTTTTATTACTTCTGTTGAACAGCCGCTGGAAAAGACTAACTTAATCAAATTTGTACAGGTATACGAACTGGAAAGGCGGTTCAAGCAGCAGAAGTATCTGTCGGCACCAGAGAGGGAACACCTGGCTTCACTCATACACCTCACACCGACGCAGGTAAGTCACCAGAATCTAAAATACTTGTAAAAACTGAATCAAAATCAAAAGTCATTTATTCAAATTATGCTGATGATCAGCACTTTTTGGACGGCATTACACAAGACAGTCCCCCAAAACGCTCTTTGCCAGTTAATTTATTGATAAGTTGGAAATTGCCTCAGTTGGTAAGATAGATTCTAGGTTTTTGACTGGTTTCAAACGGCGAAGAAAAACCATTTGAAGAAACTGGCGTGTATAATAGGAGTCTTGTGTCACACGCGCTATCGATCGCACGCGCTGTGTGTTGCTCGTCTGCCCGGGTTTGTAAGTTGTTGTGTAAACAATGGCTACTAATATTGTAAAGTGTGCTAGCTGCAATGTCGTCATAAATGAGACATTAGCATTTGTCTGCAATAAACTGGATGTGATGGACGAGCAGAGTATTGCTCGTATTTGCGTGAGTGCATTTACGGATAGTGAAATCACGGACGCCAAAAACTTGTTGTTTGAGTCCATCCCGACAACAAAGCGTAAGAAAGTAAGAAAAAGACAAGGCAAAACACTTCGCAACATTGATGACATTATCTGCCTATTGAAAGAAACAGATCCTGAAGAAATCCCTATTTTTGTCGCTAGAGATTTACAAAAACTACCTCCAGTTTTGTTTGACCATGTCGATGTGACAAGACTGCTCAAGGATCTGTTGCTGATGCGAGGCGAGATTGATCGTATTTCTGAGGAGTACGCTACTGTGAACCAAGTTAAGGAGCTAGCTGTGGAAGTAGAAGTTCTTAAAAATGCGTCTATTGTAAACAATGTCTCTCGCTAACATTAACATGAGACGAGGGGCACGTGCATTGTCGAGCTTCGAGCATGAAAGTGGGCCAATGGGCTTATCTCCCATATGTGGTGCGCATGACTCTGCAGAAAAACCGCCTACGACAACTCTCTTGAAAAAGCAGACTAACTTTCCGTTGGATGTGGGTGCCGCGGTAACAACACCGCGCGTAATTGTTAATGGAACGGCGGCGCCTGCGAGTGACAAGTCATCAGCTGATCGCGCTCTGCCTGAGGTGTTAAGTCACACAAAGTTATCGTCCTCCGCGGTAAACTGTGCACTCAACTCTGACCGACCAACCAGTCAGCTGTTATGTGTCGAAAATAAAAAGAGTTTCTCTGTTATTGTGCAAGATGGTACGTCTAAATCACAGCCCAAAGCAATATCTAATGAGGAATGGACTTTGGTACAGAAAAAGAAACATAGATTGAGAAACCGCTTTGTAGGAAATACAGGGAAAGCTATTGTTGATTCAGGAAATAATTTCAAGGCAGCGAGTACCCCAGTTCCGGTCTATGTTTACAATGTGTCTAAAGATACGTCTTTAAATGATATTCAATCTTATCTATGGAAGAAAACGAACATAGAAATAAAATTTGAAAAAGTTGTTATGAAAACAAGTAAGGATTATAATGGATATATTGTTTATGTGCCAAAACACAAGTTGAATGACTTTATGACGGATGATTTTTGGCCCGAAGGGGTAAAGTATCGCCGCTTTGTTGAGTTTAATCGCAACGCGGACAGACCTACCTACCGAGAGATAAATGGAGTACTGTAGACAGGTAATGGATACTACAATTAAACTTGTTACTTTCAACTGCAAGAGTGTCACCAGGTCGGTGAATTGTGTTAAACGTCTGTGTCAGACGGCGGACATAGTGGCACTACAGGAGACTTGGCTTTTGCCTCACGACGTACAGTTCCTTGGCACTATTGATGACGCATTTTCGTTTACTGGAAAGTCTGCTGTCAATACATCCGCTGGAGTGCTTAGAGGAAGGCCGTATGGTGGAGTAGCGTTGCTGTGGAGGAACACGATGTTTCCAACGGTGTCTGTGGTCGCGTGTGCTAGTGTGCGTCTCGCTGCAATAAAGGTAGTGCTTCAAGACCGGTCTATGCTAGTGATATCAGTGTACATGCCTACTGACTCGATTGATAATCTGACCGAGTTTACAGAGTGCCTTAGTGAGTTGAATGCGATTATTGAGAGCTGCGACGTGGAGTCTGTCTTTATTCTTGGAGATTTTAACGCGCACCCAGGTGAGCTGTTCTCTAATGAATTACTGACTTTTTGCACGGAACAATCGTGGTCGTGTCTTGACTTTGAATGGTTACCTCGCGATACATATACATTTGTGAGTGATGCACACGGTTGTCAGCGATGGCTCGATCACTGTGTGGTGACAAGTGCGGCGCGCCGCGCAATCGTGGATGTGTGCGTACTATATGACACATACTGGTCTGACCACTATCCGTTACTGATTCAATGTAATGTAAATATTATTAAACCTAAAGTTACAACCAGCTCAAATATTTTTAATTATGTCAAATGGGGACTTAGGGACAATAATCAGATTCATAACTATACTAGGTACTGTAATTTAAATCTTAAGCGGATTGACTTCCCATCGGAGTTTAGTAATTGTGCTGATGGAATGTGTAGTGATCAGAACCATAAAATGCTAATAAATGGGATGTATAATGATATTGTAAATATTTTAACTGAGGCCGCTAAGAGAAGCTGCATCGTACCTAAGCGTGGTTTTAAATCTGTTACGGGGTGGAATAGGCATGTTAGTGACGCTCACAGGAGGGCCAGGCTTTGTTTTCAGATGTGGGTATCGTGTGGACGTCCTAGATCTGGTTATGAATTTAATAATATGCGTGAATCTAGGAAATCATTTAAAGAGAAATTGAAATATTGCCAAAATAATGAATGTCAGATTAAGATGGACATTATTGCGGATCATCATTCTAATAAGAGCTTTAGTGATTTTTGGAAAAATACACACAAACTTAATCCAAGGTCGGGCTCTCCGGCGAGTGTTGGGGGTGCGCATGAGCCAAGGGATATAGCTTGTGCCTTTCAGAGACATTTTAGTGTGATGTCACCGCTCGGGACTGCGTCGCAGGTGCTCGCTGCTGAGGATCGCCCTGGGGATGTTAATGTCAGATTTTCCGCCAATGATGTGGCCCAAATTATAAGGAAGATGGTGAGAGGAAAGTCTCCAGGTCACGATAGCCTTAGCATCGAGCATTTGAAGTACGCGGGCGTTCATTTGTCAAGAGTCCTTGCACTACTATTCAACTTGTGTATTAGTCATAGTTATTTACCCGAAGACTTAATGCACACAGTCGTAGTGCCTATTGTCAAGGATAAGACGGGTGACTCATCGGATTTGTCTAATTACAGACCTATCTCGGTTGCGACTGTCATAGCTAAGGTGCTGGACAGTTTGCTTGACCAACAGTTGGATAAGCACCTCCATTTGCATGACGCTCAGTTTGGGTTCAGATCAGGGTTGTCAACTGAGAGTGCTATCTTCTGTCTCAAGCAAACTGTTCAGTACTATACTGACAGAAGCACGCCTATATATGCGTGCTTCTTAGATCTTTCAAAAGCTTTCGATTTAGTGTGTTATGACAAGCTGTGGCAGAAGCTACAATGTGAAACAGATGTGCCGGATGAGGTTGTATCTTTGCTCCGGCACTGGTACAGTAACCAGCAGAATACTGTTAGATGGAGGGGTTCACAGTCGGACGTATACAGATTGGAATGCGGAGTGAGACAGGGTGGCTTATCCTCTCCTCGTCTTTTTAACCTGTACATGAACCGGCTGATCGGTGAGCTCAGCAGCACTAATATTGGATGTTCCATAGACGGTGTGTGTATGAACAACATAAGTTACGCGGATGATATGGTGTTGCTGAGCCCTTCGGTCAGTGGGTTACGTAAACTTTTGCGCATTTGTGAGTCGTATGCGGAGGCCCACGGGCTCAGTTACAATGCTAAAAAGAGTGAATTCATGGTCTTCAAAGCCGGTACCAAATGTTACTCATCTGTACCACCTATCACTCTTTGCGGCATCGCTTTAAAACGGGTGCAGCACTTCAAGTACCTGGGCCACTGGGTCTCTGATGACATGTGTGACAATCTGGACATTGAGAGGGAGCGCAGGGCGCTGTCTGTCCGGTGTAATATGTTGGCTCGCAGGTTTGCGCGATGTACTAGGCCTGTAAAGGTGACATTATTTAAGGCATATTGTCAGTCGTTTTACACGTGCAGCCTGTGGGCCAACTTTACGCAGCGGTCATACAGCGCCCTGCGTGTGCAGTATAACAATGCTTTGAGGATACTGTTGGGGCTTCCGAGGTTTTGTAGTGCTTCGACTATGTTTGCTGAGGCGCGTACGGACGACTTTTTTGCGATTATAAGGAAGCGGAGTGCTTCATTATTAAGTCGCGTACGTAGCAGCCCGAACAGTCTCCTAAGGGTGTTGTCCGAGCGGTGGGACTTGTCCCTGATACAGAGGTGGATGCAGCTTCATGTTAGCGCCTCTCCCCGTATTTTTTGACATTATTTTATTTTATTTAATATTTTATCATTATTTTTATTATTGTACTATGGGAATTTGTATTATTTTAATTTAATTGCTGTTTTTAAAATTGTATGTGTTTTTGATTATTTTACTTTTTTTTTTTTTTTTTTTTTTTATTTATTTTAACGTGTAATTTGTTGTCATTATGGACTGTATGTCTGAAATAAATGAGTTATTATAATGCTTACTATCATAAAAGCGAAAGTGAGTTTGTTTTTTTGTTACGTCTTCACGCCTAAATGGCTAAACCGATTTTGATGAATTTTGGTACAAAGGTAGTTCGTACCCTGGAGACGGACTACTTTAGGTATTTTTTTTTAAAACGATTCAGATATGAGGGAGAGAGGGCACTGCTATTAGCGGGCAATAGTTACTAATATGTGACGTCATTCTCTAGAAGAAAAGAGCAATGAAATTTAAACAGTTAGTGACGAAATTTTTTTTATCATTTTTTAGCCGACTTCAAAATACGGAGGAGATTCTCAACTTGTCTTTTTTTTTGTATGTTTGTTAGGCGATTTCTCTGTAAATTGTTGTGTGATATACCATCATACTACAACTAAAAAGGTTGAAATAAAAAACCTTTTTTGAAAATTAAAACCATCACTGACAAAAAATCGATAAATCAAACAAGTCAACGACTTCCGGAAGTAAACTTATTTCTGTATTTATAGCGGTTCTTTGAATGTCAGTATTTAAAAAAAAAGTTTTTCAGCTGGTAAGGTGAAACCTGAATAACTTAGTAACACCTATGATTATGCTAACTTAAGTAAGATAACTGTTTGTGGTTTTACCATATCCATAGATTTAGTATCGATTTTCGTGTAGTGTTTGTGACTCAGCTTTTAAAGTGAAGCTCGTGAGTACGTATCGTTCTATGAAAGTCTGTCCTTAATGCGTTAGGTTCATTATAATGACTACCTATGCATAGAATCATCGCCGCGAAATATCGTCTTTATTTCACAAAAAGAATGTAGGTAAATAAAATCAAAATATTTATTTCAGATAGGCCTACATGGGCACTTATAAAACATCGAGAAAAGGTGCACGATTCGGTTTGGTCGTCTATATGGAAAAAAGCCGGCAAGAAACTCTACTAAATAGAAACAGATGTCGAGATGTAGAGATCATTCCCAAGATAATTATTTCGCCTTTACAGACTTGAAGCATCGTTTTTGATAGGATATAAAAATATGAAAAAAGTAAACAGCGAAAACGTAAAAATTCATCCCCTCTCGGTACCTACCACATGTACTACCCCTAATTCAAAGACGGCACTTAAAATGTAACAAACAAGGAAAAATTCGTACCGTGGCACTTGAGAATCAAAGCATTTCAAGCACTAGTGCGGTCGCCTGTGACGTCATGACGTAACGAGCTGTCTTAGGTTGCCAGACAAAAAAAAAGAAATGCGTGCGGTAGAATTATTATTCTCAATTTAAACAGGTTTTTTTTTAATATAAGAAGTGAGGTGTATAGTTTCTATTATTGACAGTATTTTTTAATAATCATTAAAATGAATAAGCAGGTAATTGATATGGAGGAACTACCTAGCTATTAGTTTTTTTTTAAATACAGGCATCTGGATATATTTAATTTTGTCCAACTGATAATACATTGATTATGTACGGTTATTCTAATAAAACCCACAGTACACACTTAACATCGTTCTGAATTTAATATCCCTACACCCTTTTCACAATCGTCTTCAACCTCAAAAAGACATAAACAAAAAGATGAATAACTCTACCATAACCCATAATAACCACTTTTTCTAAAAACACTACCACTGAAATTGAATTTTTCACACCGCAAACCCTAAAATCACGCCCTGAATGTCATAATTTCCCGTGACCATAAACATAACTTACAAGCTACACGTATCAATAGCGTTCTGCATGGGCGTCACAATGTGCCAGCCACAAGCGATCGTAAATCACTGGCTATAACCGTTTAGAAACGCCTCCGGTCATCGCCGGTGGAGTCAATTACAGAAAACGCCTACGAAACGCGTGTTGCCCCGCGGCTGGTATCCGTTTGAGGGTTAACTACCGATTGAACAGTGGTTTAGGGGCTGTAGTGATCAATTGAGGCCGATTGTGTTACGAAATGGGTGTTTTATAGAGTTAATTTTGTGTTCGAATCTTGTAAAAGGGATTGGAGGCAGCTTTGGAATTTGGAACAGTGTTGAAAGATGACTTTAGTAGAGCCATTGTGGCTTTGCAAATTACGCTCATGGTGTCTAGACTAGGTGGTTTCAAGACGTTAGTTTAGTTAGTGTTAATGAAACGTTTTCTCAAAAAGAATGCCAAGCCTCTGAAATTTTTCCTTCATCTATTTCAATAGCGTAATCATTAGAGACAGCACACAGTTTCGGTTTTTGTAATTTCACAATGACTACGTTTACAAAAAGCATAGACAGTCACTTTCAAAGCGTTTCATATTCTTCCATGCATTTGCTCCTTGTAAAATACTGGTATTCAGCTGCATCCAGATAGACTAGAAGCCGATCCTAACATAGATGGGAAAATCACTTTATCTATTTTACCGCCAGTTTATCTATACGAAGTGTCAGTATTGTTTCGGCGTATAGCCCATAGCGATTCTCAATGCTCTCACTACAATCCCAATTCACGCACAATCGTGCAAGTAGCTGCAATCAATAACGCAATTAACCTGCACGCCCTAACAATGCGAACTACACGGCCCAATTATAATAACAACGCATTATCTTCGGCTTAACGCGCGCCGCCATTGTGCCCCGTTGACGTTTGTTTTGGCGCCAAACGACTGCTGGTGACACCGCCAAAATGGAGATTATTCATGGACCTAAACCATTGTTAGGGGGTCGCGTAGAGTTTATGAAATTTATATCGACACGGCTGGGATTATCGACGCATTGTTGTAAAGGATTTGAACTTTGTAAACGAATGTGGGAAACAGAACGCGTGGCGTTGACAGTTATATTAATAATGGCGATGACGCGTTTTTGTGTAAATATTTGGTGAAATATTTCATGGATTGTTAATTGTGTTATGTTGAGTAACGATTCTAGTCGACACTGACCGAGGGGTCAAACTTCTGCTTTGAAATCTACATGTTCTAAAAAAAAAAAATGCTAAATGATATGCTGTTGAAATCTAAAATATCGTTTTAGTTGCAAAAAAATTAGTAGTAAAGTAAAGTAGGTTCTTAAATTTATTGTATTTTTTTCTATGTTTGTAACGTAATTTCTCCGTCAGTTTAGGACGAATTTAAAAATTCTTTTTATAAACGAAAGTTTATATTTATTCTCCCGAGGGGGTTTTCAAATTATATCTATATTGCTCGGGTACATAGTTTTTGGGTTTCGTACCTCAAAAAGAAAAATACGAAACTGTTTTAGGATCACTTTGTTGTCCGTATGTCTGTCTGTCAATACCTTAAATCTTAGAAACGTCTCGTGGCGGTTAGGTACATTTTGCAAACAAAACTATTATTTTAAGTTTGTGGTTCCTTAGAGTTGTGAAAAAATCAGTGATCCAAGTTTACACAGTGAAGAAGTGTTTATGTCGCAAGTTTGTACTGACCCCTCGGTGCGCGAGTCCAACTCGCACTTGACCGATTTTTCGTCCACTTTATTGGGATGATATGCTTATATCTTTTAGTAGCAACGGAAAATGAATACTCGATAATAATTTGTGAAAATACCATCATATCACCACTAAAAAGACTGAAAAAAAAAACATTTTTGGCAAAAACAAGCCTCCTTAAAAAAAGTATAGTAAATAAGGTTAATTATGGATGTCGGTGGCAAAGGTGTTTTAGTTCCAAATTATTTTGATCATTTCACAACATTCTTAGTAAGATAAAGAATAGAATAATTAGCAATACCGAAGACACCGCTCAAAAATCACATCTAGGGTATCTATAGTTCTTTTAGAGAACCTTAACATACATCCGTTTTGTTTCCATTCCTTTTATTTTCTCGAGGTTTTCCTTAATCAATCTTATACTGTCCCATACTTCTTATCTCTGGCAACTTTTATTTTTAATTTTCTTTTACTTCAAATTTTATTCCAATATTTGTTATTACTTTTGATTGAGATGCCTTTATCATTTTCTATTCCAATTTAAATTAATCATGGTCTATGGTCACTAAATCTATGGTAACCACGTTTTTTTTTCTTTTCTTTTATTCGTTTTAAGTGTATTTAACTCGGGGTTAAGTCCTTTGCTACTGTCCTGCCGATGCCGGTTCGGTCAGCCGAGTAGTCCCCGGGCGCTGTCAGGCACACGCCCGGCGCGTGCATCCTTCGTTAAGCGCTGTATTATCTGTATAGAGTTACTAAAAATTCTCTGATAATCTTTATGGACTTAATTCTTCGGAGAGTAAAGTGTTTTAGCAGATTTTTGTTGGTTTGAGTTGGAGGTAACAGACATTTTTGTATCATTCGTGTTTGCTATAGCCAATTTGTGGAAATTTACCTAGTAGGTATCTCTAAGGCGTGGCACTAACTTCACTCGTGGTCATATCCTAGTAAAAAGATTAACCTAGCAAAGGAAATACAAGGGTTGCGCAGAAGTTTACCTATAGCATGAAGTGTAGTCATACTTTCGCTATAAGTCTCATGTAAGAGGACACATCTAACTAGTAGGTTGGTACTGAATAGATTTGAATTGACTCAGGTTCTAGAAATATGCGCCAGGAATTCCAAAATAAGGGGCAGAGGAAAGTAAGGCAAGGTATTAAAATCAAAGCCCACTCATTCAAAATCTGACTCAACAAAGCCATCATCTATAGAAACCAAAACGCTAAAACCGTGCATATTCATGCCATTTAAATAGCCCAGCAATAAAGACAGAGTCGCCCACAATATCCCGTCTGTTTGACGTTCGGAGCAAACAGAGGGCGCATTCGTTCAACTTAAGTAAATTTCGATGTTCGCGCGCACAGCCACCGGGGCCTCGCTTCTCTCAAATAAACTTTGATTTAATAATGCTAATGGCTATTTTAATGACTGCTGTATATTTTGTGTATTTTTCGAAATTGCTGTTTGATTCTTGCTTTGGCTAGGCGTTTTCAATTCTAGGAATGTACATTCGCATCGTAATTTGAATCCTAGTCGTCTATAGATTTTCTTGAATATAAAAATAACGCTCATGTCATTGAACTCATCTAATCCCTTTCTAATATAACGCCTCCTCTAATAACCTCGTTACACAAATAAGAATCTTATAACAAAAAATGTCTAAATTTCAACACCACCATCAAAACCGTGAGAGCTGCCAAAAAAGGTTGAAAACAAAAGCTTCAGCTCATTGTCTATGGTCACGAACTCTATGGTCTTGTCTCCGGCGGATGCGCGCATGCGGGCGCCCGACACGTTTAATGAGAGGAATGAGATAATGGTGCTTCATGAAACAATAGCCTGTCAGCGATGTTCGTTCACTGGCCGATGTCAAGTAGCCTCTGGAAAAATTATAATGTTTGTGTCAGACAACTGTTGATGGGTCCAGAGAAGTTTTGTTTGTTTGTTTTTGTACCACTTGTGCAGTTATAAATCTTATGATAAACTCTCGTTTTCAAACTTGATAATATAATCATATCATCTAGGTATACATGGAGGTCCCCGAAAAAGGGCTCATGCTTTACAATTATTGTGATCTTTAGCTACTAGTTAACAGTGGTTTTATAAAACGGACCATAATCTACCTCTGTGCCGAATTTCATCAAGATCCGTTCGGCCGTTTTGAGGTGAAAGAGTAACAAACATCCATCCGTCTTCACAAACATTCGCATTTATAATACTTATTAGTAGGATTTGATATCTGACGAATACTCTCGTTTCTCCGCAAGGCCATCGGGTCTAAATCAATACTGTAACTTCGTCTATTAAATTCAAACAGAGTAAAAAGTAACAAAAGATATCTAAATTGCGGTTACACCAAAAGATTTTTTCCCCGAAACCCCGAAGTACTTTCAATGAAATAATATTTACATTCGCATCATAATTATTTAACGTAACCTGATTGAAACCCGTCGGCGCATCCCTCTGAGCTTATAATTTACCAATAATCCCACTCGAGGTTTTTTGTAATCCATAATCGGCGTGGGATTTCAATAAGCTTCCTGTCAAGGACTCCACGTCATCTGCCTTATTTCGGTTATTAAAGATTAGTATGGTTAAATGCAATGGTTTTCAGCTTTTGGATTCCGTACATAACATATATAAGTATATGCGTGTGTATAATGTGCTTGATTTTGGAACCTAATTAAACAACACGGAACATTAATACTCTTCAGCCAACCTTTTTTCTGTTGCATTGTTGTAAATCTATTTATTAGTGTATTTGTATAGTTTATTTTAATCGTTAAGAAAGCGGGCTGACATTTCTGAAATTCTGACCCGAAATTCCTCAGTAGTTTCTTCTTCAGGATCTTGTTATGAAAATTGTTGTGTTTATCACAACTGACGTTGGCCACTGTATTTCTAACAAGTGAAGATTTGCTCCCTTATTCAAGGAACTCTAAGATCAGTGATCATCATTATCCACGCTATCATTATACCAAAAGACCGCGGCCTCAATGCGGCCAACATGTCAAAACAAATTTGAAAAAAGTTTTGATTCGTTTCCCGCGTTTAATAACCGCGAAAATTATTGCCTGGCTTTTCGCTCGGGTTGCCAGCACAAAGCAATATATTTGAGATTAAATTTTATGAATGGCAACGTTTTTGCAAGGCATTGTCGAGGATTAATAGTATCTTAAGCGGATGATACACCTGACACAGCCCTTTGTGGCACAGGTAAGGGGCATTATTAGAATTGTAATGTCCCATTGTTAATATTGCGGTGTTTGCGTAGGATCTTAGGGATTTCATGTGCGATTATTTCGCAAATTATAGATGCCGATTCGGACAGAAGTATTTTTTTCGCATTTCGAGCAGATTTTTGCTGGCTTGCGTTTTATGAGTAAATATAGTTTTTTTTTCTGTTTTTGACTGTTAGAGATATTTATTTGATTGCTACGCCAGTTTGTCTAACCTCAAAAACATAAATATGTAGATACGAAATAATTATTAAATCTCAACATCAAAGCATATTTGTCTAAACGCACAGTCGTCAAAACACGACAAGTAACATTTTAAACCAACTTTAATAAGCATACAACTTACAAATATTAATTTGGTGGATTGTTGTGTCAACATTAGCGGTACGAGTCACGGTCGACTGGTAGGGGGCAGAGTTGCATTAAACGATACTTAAAGCTTCTATATAAACTACGTGTAATTGCTTAGGTTCAGAGTTTTATTTACTAGATAGGATCAAATGTAGTGGCTGCATTAGGTAAAATTAGGAAACGGTCATTGAACATTGCCTTAAGAATCCGGTATTATAAAATTTGCTTACGAGAATTACTAACAAAATAAAGCCATTTTTAATATTTAAGTTAGAAACATGGGAGTCGGTCGATAGTAGAATATAAGTACACAATACACGTAGAAATCAAAAGATTCAATATCACCTGAAAAAACACCGTCCACAAGAATTGATTTGTAACCAACATTCACTCACGTACTTTCTGCCACCATCATTTTGCATCTGTCAAATAAGTTTTTACCGTTGAATTTGAAATTCGTCTTCTAAATAAGATTGAAAATCGTTTGTCAAATAGTATTGTGGTTGCATGTAGAGGTTTTTTTGCTCAATATTTTTATAAGTTACTAAATAAATGAACCTCATTGATGGCCTGTCATGGTGCGGAGCGCTGTTTACTCAGCGCGCCGTCGGATGCAGAGGTTTCTGATACAATAATGTGCGACAATCAGACATTGTGAAAGCTGCTGGGACTGACAAATCTGTGACACGCTGTACGTTTCTAAATGATTAGACGATGGAACTGTTTATTTAATCATATTAACGGTACGTTAGTTGTCATATTTATTGCTACGCATTTTCATTTCTCAGCCAACCTTGGTACTTCCTATGTAAGGAATTACAATATATTAAAATTCCAAATATCCAAACATTGTCAACTTATAAAGGTTTAAATCGACCAAAAATCCACTTGACTACTTTAAACTAAACTGGTCAAATGTTTGGGCTACTGCGCCCTGTAAAATCCTAAGAATTGATTTACGAACACTCCTAATACTCACTCGAGCACGCAACTGAGTCCAAATACGGGCCATGTCAGCAAGCGTTTCAAATATTAAAACGTCAAACTCATCGCTGGAAAAAATGTCTGCAGCAAATGAAGAGCTAAACAAACACGAGTGCAGCTTTATTTATAATAATTGTCGCTCGATATTCCGAGTCATGGTTCAGAGAAACGGAACACCTACGCGGGATCCATATACCATACTATTTCTAATTTGGTAATACGCCATTTCCAACCTTATAACTTGAGAGTTAGGATTTATATCGGACACCCACACATTTCTGACGAAGTAAAGGCATCGGCGCCAAAATTGAGTTGTATTGTAACGATGACAGCTGACTGGGTGGCCGCTTTTTCGTTTTAATGAACGTAATCTTTTTTAATGCCAACGTAATCAAATGATGTGTTAAAAAATCTGTGGGAATGCCTAGTAATTACCAAATAAATAAATAATTAAGAAAATACCGCAACGGAATCCAGAAGCCGGTCCATAGTTAGCATAGCATAATAGAAAAACATCACGCTTGGCAGCTAAGTGGGTGTAAACTCAAGCACGAAAGCCCTTGGACACACCCGAAAAGTCTCATCACTCGACGAGTAACAACAGTCGTTTAGATGTAAGACAAATAAGTGAATGGCGCACTCGGGCGTAGAGTGCGTGCGAGCCAACACCGAGCATTATGCACAAGGAGATTGAAAGAAAGTACTCCACACGAGAGCGTCCAAGCCTCGGCGGAGTGCAATAAGCGACGCCCGCCGACGGGGCCCGTTCATTAACTCTCACCTCCTCCATAAATAACCTAGCGAGCATCATTTCTGAACGCAGCACAAAAGCGCGCGTCACTGCTGCCAACATTCCCACAACGAAGCACCAAAGAGTAAACAGAAAAAAACGACCAATAAACTGTCTAGTGGCCAGTATTTAGTAACTAGTTACGATTTTGTTTTTATAACGGTTGTATCAATAATAAGTTGGTGTGCAGAACTGAATGTTTGGTATCGTAACGGGAGGAGATCTTGGTACAGGGGAGCACACATCCATTTCAAAGAATAAACACGAGGAAACGCTCTCGATGTATAAATAATAAATAAAGTGTATATTTCGCTGCGTCGGGAGCGTGCGTAGACAAAGGCTGGCCGCTCGGTGGAGCAAACAGCGCATGTTTATTCTTTCGTCATTAAGGTGGAGTGTTGACCGGGCTCAGCCTAGCGCTAATTTCAGGGAGGTACTGACTTCGCCTGTTGACTCGTCACGCGTATGGGATAGGATTAGCGCGTTAATTGCAACGTTCCCTCAATCATTGCAACAGTTGGACGGTTTTAAAAACTGAATGTCTGGCACTGGTCTCAACCACACATATTTTTATCAATATGGGCATTTGTAACTCCTATCTTTTTTTTAAATGCAATTTATGTGTAGCTGCTTTTACAGTTGTACTAACTTAAGTTACAATTAGGTAAAGGTTTCAGGGTTACATTTGCTATTCCTATTTTGTTATTAGGTGGTGGGCAATTCTTGAAAGATATCTAGGTTCTCCTCAACGTTTTATTTTTGTGATTGCTGAAGCAGTGTCAGTAGGTTGTATTGTATTACTACACCTACTTAGTTTGAGTGGCAATTTTTATGATTCCTCCCTAATACTGTTTTGCTATTAAACGCAGAAATCTGTAGTTAATCTATTCGTTTCGTTATATAATATTAGTTGCAATGATTAGTTGCAGTAATACGCCGCCATTTTTTTGTGTTATATTGGTAGTAGTAGTCAAAATGGAGTCTCAACGGAAACCAAAAATCATCAGAGGTGAAACCAAATGGGTAATTTTTACACTTTTCTTAAGCACTATTGTTTGTTGCAGGTCAAAATATGGTTTCAAAATCATCGCTACAAATGTAAGAGACAAGCAAAAGAGAAGGCTATGGCGGAACAGAACCAACACAATCAGGTGAGTCCAGACAAAATGACTATGGTAAACTATTGTTATTAGTTTTATGAAAAACCTTAAAGAAATCACTTCAATTAGCACTGCAATAGTTACAAGGTTTTGTTTCAAAATCTGCTTCCCTACCATGACGTGTTAAAGCAGAACTTATTCCGCTGAGGGAAAGGGACAGAGCTATACAGGGTGTCTAGCACCATATCTTTCACTCAGTGGATTAAGTTCTGCTTTAAGATGTTATTAGTAGGCCTACAGAAGGATTTTGAAGACCTTTGACACATAGCTCAACAACGTCAACGACAGTGAGAATAACGCAATAAATTTTGAAAATGAATAGTGTTGGGGTATGTATGTAACGCAATAACCACTGAGGTACCGAAGTTTGGAATACATTAGTTTCAAGTCATTGTGTAAAAAGGGGGATTCATATTGCACTAATATTGTATTCAATTTATATTTATGAAAAGTGGAGGTTCAGGCCGAATTTCAGGCAAGGCATTTAGTCTCAGTCGGGACTAGGCATAGACAAGGGAGACTTATAATGTAGGTACAAGTTTATGCGCAGACAGTCCCTCTTTTCCCATTTTTTTTTTAAATCTCGAGCCCTTGCAATTTTTTATCTAATGAAATTCAAAAACTGATCGACAACGTGACATTATTAATTCATAAAACTTTACACAATGCTAATGAATAATGAATATTAACGTGTAAGCGATAATAATCGTCGCTGACGTCGCGTCGTGTTGCCAGGGGCCCGGGGGGCCAGCCCCTGTTTGCCAAGGCGATAGACTTTGCCCACTCGATAGCATCTCCCGCTGCGCTCCTCAATGGGAAACAAAATACGGGACCCGCACTTTCTAAATCTGGCAGCCCCGTGACAATTAGAATTATATTTCGCGGGAAATAGGGCTGCCGTGCGAATGGTGGTAGCCTTGACAGATAGTATCTGCCTTTTTTAATGGTTGAAAAAACAATTATGATTGCTAAACATGATTGTGTGAGATTGATTGAAAAGAGTAACAACAAAGCACTTTGCAGTGTTTGACTATTCATATTAAGAAAAGTGGTACTTTGTGGCTGTTTGTATGACAGCGGTGTTACTCTAAATTACGGGACGGATTTAGATGCGGACTTTGTGAGGAACTTTATAGACGTTTGTTACTTTTATACGCAAAACTTTTCTACTGAACGAATTTTAATGAAATTTGGTACACAGGTAGTATATAACTTGTCAACACAGATACTTTAATTAGCAGAACAACCCCCTCGGGTACTTAACAATACGCGGGCAACGCCGCGGGTATGAGTTAGTAACTAATAAAAAATATACAAAGTGATAATTAGTTCTGTTACTTGAGACCTCGAGAATTAAACGTAGACTCTGCGACAAAGTGCAACCGCGGTGCTGTCATCTTGGCTCGGATAACCCTTTTAATTTTGCATGTCAATAGGTGTATCAGGTGTATCTACAGTTCTGTGAAATGAATGTTTGGATTCAATCCAATATAATTTAACTAAGTAATTGACGAAAGGCCGTTATACTATAAACTAAAATACAAATACTTACTAATATTATAATATAAAAGCGAAAGTCGGCTTGACAAACTTCTCAAAGTCATTAATATTTATATCTTTAATTACATTCCATAGCAAAAAGTATAAAGTAATTGTGAAATAAAACTAATGCTTATTCCACTATTATCTTAAAACATTATCCTTAATATTAACAAACTAAATGATAGATATATAATCATAGGCATTAAGGTAACATAAACTTTATTGATATCAGATAAAACAAAATACTTACTTATTCAATTAATACTAATTCCATTCAATGTATAAAACGTTTCCTTAATATGAACTAACTAAATTATAACAATAATGTTATTGAGATCTGAAGGGCTACTATGACATCTTATAGCAATTCTTATTCCACTGAGGGAAAGAGATGGTGCTAGACACCCTGTATAGCTCTGTCTCTTTCCCTCAGTGGAATAAGAACTGCTTTAGACGTCATAGTAGGGTAGCAGTTACAACAAAATGATTGTTAAATTAAAACGAATTATAATAAAATTTTAAAACTTGAGTATTTTTAACGAATTGGTTATTAAATACTAACATTATTCAGGGTATATAAACTAACACTTACCGAAACCGTCACCCATGCACGCTGTATAAAAAACTCAGTAACTTTACGCAATTTATTTTTTGTTTGTTGGGAAACGACTTTTTTTGAGGTTATAAATTACGTTTTACGGTAGAACTTAATTTTACGCACTTAAAACACTGTGCTGATGTGTAAGTACATCGTATAGTAAAGGGGTGAGAAGGTATTTAAAGTAACGTTATAAAACGTTAAAAATACTTGTGAAAATATTGTAAATTTGAGCCCAACACCTCCGTAATTAGAAGGTGGCGTTGGTATGGTATACGATGAAAAAAAATATCGCAATGATGTCGAGAACTAGTGACTAAGTGTCTTTTGACTTAGTTAAGGGCTTTTTTGTGGTCTTTGTAGGCCATGCTGTCTGAAAATAAATAATTATATTTTTTAATAACGTAGAACTAACTACGTTAACTCACACACGGTTGTGTAGTAACCCTATCGTGTGTAGAACATTGGCTCAATTTGCGCGGCGGGGGCGGGCGGGCGTACCGTCGACCTTCTGATTGTTCGCTGGGCGCCGCCCGCCCTACTAATGACTTGCTCGTTTCCATGGGATTTTCATTATTGTTCGTTGTAGTTATTTAATTAATTCTGTTTTGTTGAGGGTTCTTTTTATATTATTTACATTGTTTATTGTCTAATTTTACAAGAAGTTGGTAAAAAATATGGCCCTATGGATCTATCTAAAACTAGTTCCAAAAAAATGCTGTGAGTTTTCTGTTACTAACCTAATGTGCTCCAACAGTCATCCTCATCGCCCCGACGAGTGGCAGTTCCCGTCCTGGTGAAGGACGGGAAGCCCTGCGGCTCCGGGGAGTCGTCATCACCCGCGCACAGCCACTGCGCGACCCCCACGTCCGGGTACTCCGCCCCGCAGCCGTCGCAGGCGGCATGCAGCAACCCGCTCGTGTCGTCGTACCGCCAGCCAACGGCCTACCAGCAGCAGTGCTCAGGATACTTGCCGCTGCAGGGCCGCGCCTGGTAGAAGTTCCCACAGCTTTATCACGAGACAATGTTTAAAGAAGAGATGTATTTTGATTAAAATCAATTGTAACCTAACTATCTACATAAACTTAAACTATGGTTAGTTTTTGTTTTATCTGGTAGGTTGTTTTTCTGCCCTTGCCGTATGTTTTCTTTTTTTTTACAATGCAGTATGATTATTTTAGTGTTACCATTTCTCTCAATGGTAGCGATGGGTGTTGTAGTTAAAAAATAATTTCCCTGAATTTGGGGAAAGATTGTTTAAGTTATTTTACTAATTATTATATTTAATTTAAATATTAGTTTTTTTATTCCTATTCCGGTTTCTATGTTTCATTTGCAAGAAAAATACTTGGATGATAGTTTAGATTTGTGTCAAAAGTCTTAAAATCACAAGTCTCTTCTAAGAACACTGTCTCGGGTGAAGCGTCGCTGGCTGCAGCTTCCAAAACGAACAATGATTAGAAAAATAGTGAAATTTCAAAAGTGTTGATGTGTAATGTGGACAAAGCCGGTAAAAACCGCATAACGGGAGGAGGGTAATGTGTAAATAATTAGTATTAGATTTAGTTAAGCACACGTGAGGATTTGAATTGATTCTTTGTGATATTTTTTTTTTACTGACGTGCAAACCTGAAGATAAAAATATTTTTTTCTGTTTTTTTTTTTGTAGAATTGTAGTGATACCTTTTGCGTGTCTTGCGAGTTATAGTAAAACGTTTTTCTTTAGTAGATGTCACAGATTTTTAATAGATAAGTGTAGGTATGAATATTTTTTTGTTCAGGTTTTAAATAAGAGTGCCAAACGTACATTTTCATGGTTGATGTCTCTCCGTTTTATGCGATAAAAGCACAATTGTTTTGCTTATTATACGTGACGACTTTTATAGAGTGTTTCACCACCTGAACCGATTGTAACATCATTGATTTTAAGTATAATTAACTTCATGCATTTATTATTGAAGAATATGTGAAGATAAAATTACCTGATTGTGAATAAATAATGATTATTCTCAAAAAAAAATTACCGTACAATCACAAGTTTCTTTTTTATTGTTTCGAAGTTGGTGGTGAAAACCTCTACGTCAGCGTACATTACTGTAAATAACTGATAAAAAAGTAGCTAATTGTTGTGTGAATAGAAAATAATTTAAAAAGAGTCAGTGTTTGCGTGTGTAGATACATCTAATGTAAATAGTTGTGATCGCTCATGGAATTCATGAGCGAGTACGGGAGACATCCCTTGTGCAATCTCTGTCTATGGTTTTAACTTGGTTGAATTACATTTTTAAATTAAAAAAAAGTTACGAAGCCGTACAGGGCAACATATTAAGATTTATATCATTATCCGAAAAAAAACAAGTTTTATTTCTAAATAATATATTGGGTAAAACATACTGTCTTACATTAAGTAAAAATCAATCAAGTTAAAACTCTTTAATATTTCAAAGGGTTATTCTTGGTTTTATTACAAGAGTAAAACTGTCAAACAACGAATTTATAACAATAAACAGGATTTTTCATTCCATTTTACTGCATTTCTACTTTTATTACTTATTTGTCTGCATTTCAGTTTCTTCTTTCAAGTCTATTCAATATATATTTTTATAGCAGCAAATCAAACGAACTCATCATTTAGTATTTTCAATCAATACTTACTTATAATCTTATTGTGTACTTAAGTCAATTTTTATTTTTTTACGAACTACAACCTGTGTTTTGCTGCAATGTAAATATTAATTAAAATAAGATTTTTTTATTGAAAAAGTTGGCAACATCGCGTTAAGACGGATTATCGTGCGCAATCCGGCGAGAAATAATAGCAATAAGAATTTAATAAAACATAGAGTAATTCGTCAGTTGTAACAAAATGGAGTTGTAATTAACGTTTTTCAACTTAATTTATATGTTCTGAGAAATTAGGTCGATGTATAATTTGTAGGCTTAGGGGGAGTTAATAATTATTATAATTATAAATAATAGTATTAATGAGAAGGAATTTGTAACTATAATGAAGAAGGAAGGTGTAATGAATTTCGATTTATAAAATTAATAAAATTAATGAGTTTTATTTGGGCTTTTATTTGAGAATTTACTTTCTTGGGCCCTTTGATCCTCAAGTGGACCTCAAAGTGATGGGGTCAAACCTTACGAGAATATACATTTATATCTAGGTGGAACACTCGTAACTCAAGTACTCGCTTCAAAGAGAAAATGCTTACATCGAGTTTGTAAAATTTGCATACAAAGGGATAGTAATTTCTGTCAATCTGTCTACTTTTTATCTTGAAAATATGGGCAAAAAATAGAAAACTTTTTTCAAAGAAAATTATTAGCGAGTTAAAATTGTCGCAAGTTGGCTAAAGACAAAAATATCTAGAAAATATGTCATTCTGATATTAGAAATGTTTCGATGTAATAATGTTCAAAACATAAAAGACAAGCAATGGAAACTTACCAATAAATCAAATAATGATCAAGATATTCAACATAGATATAAATAGCGAATGTTGAAAGTTAATATAGGGAATAGGGTCAAATAGGGTCTTTCTCGAAAAAGAGACATTGAATAGCTGCTACACAATTATGCTCGTTATAGAGCCTTTTTTGAACCCTCTAAAAATACTTCACTGCTTCCGCTAGTCTTAAAAATCAGCATAATATATTTCAACATTTTAAAAATACAAAACGATCGCGATCTCTATTAATCACGCCCCTCAAACAATAAAAGTAACAAACGTTTATATCACCCCTATTCTAAACGTAAGCTCGTTCTTATTGTCTTCAATATTCCCAGATTACGCCATAATCTTTCATAACTCGCATTACAGTTTATTCCGCATGGCAACACCGACTTTGAACGTCAGTCACGGCCCGCCAAAACGAAATAATAACATGGCAGTTCGCGCCATTGACAAAGCTCAAACGGAATTACGTTACTCTGAAATTGAAACCTTCACTTAGGTCTCATAAGGTTGATTTTCGTATGATTATGTATGGGGTTACATCGTCGTTTCGATGTTGAGGAGTAATTTTGATAGAACAAAGGCGTTGTAGAGGTACACGTGCGAGTCGTTACGGGTCTCGCTAATAAAACGATGGATTAAGTGAAACACACAGGTGAGCTGGTGAGGGGTCGAAATTGAAAACTATTGGCCTCTCGAACAGATTATGCGAGGATATTGCTAGGATTTGTGTCTCAGGTGACGGATGGGATGAACATTCTTGTAAATTTCACAGGGTCATTTAAGTCAGGAAAATATATTTGTTTTGTGTTTTCAAAACAATTATCAAAGTTAATTTTTCGCTGAGATATTTAGGACTTAAAAATGGAATATTTGAGTTTTATCTAGAAGTGATTGGGGTTCATTATGAAGGCACCAGAAAATGTCTCAATAAAGCGAATCTTGGAGCTAGTTTTCTGCCCTCCCAACTGAATAAAATTTACCACGTACATAATCTGAGAGAAGAGAATATACTAACTAGTGTAGTAGGCTGTCATCAATGCTGAAACGCCAATTATGGAGGCTTGTTTATGTATCGTATCGTAAGCCAGCTCTATACTATGACAGCTTATGGTTCTTAAGGCTATATTGTAATAATTAAGCATTTGAATAAATAAAAAAATGAAGGCTTCATTGCAACAACCATACAGCCCTTGCCTCGTTGGATACACCATCGAGGCTATTTAGTTTTTTACTTTACTTTCGATTATTTGGCTAGCTAGAGTCAAGCCGGCTCTAACCAGCTCGACTAGTAGTCGACGAGGTTTGACTACTGAGCTAAGCGACTTTATTAAGGTTTTCCATAAGGAGTTTCTCGGTCTTAGTTGAAAATATGCTCACCCAATATTATTTGGAACTAAAACACAACTGTTTTGGCGTGGCACCATAAGCACATAAGTCTGCCTAACACGTCAAATATGACAGATGTAATATTGTGATGATAAACCATAATTGTCAACAAATGTGTTTCCGCGTCGGTATAGTACCGACGATCATAAAAGATGGCGGAAGCAGCGATTGTGCGCTCCATGAGCTTCATCGATCAACAGATACGGCACGTGTGCTCGCGGGCCATTGTCCAACTGCGGGAAAGGGTAGATTTAGATAAATATTGGTAGTTTTTTTTTAGATTCAGAAGCCGCTGTGTGAATTTACGAGGTGTTGGGATCTCGGTGTCTTGTATGTAGTTCTATCTCACCAAATGATGAGATTATCTGCCGATATCGGTGCAGGGAACGGTGTTATGGTAGCATAAGCTTTGATCCTACCGATAGACTTGGCCCAGAAGCGATAGTAAGTTTGTCAAACAGTGTACGTAGCGGTAGGTATGAAATGCAAAGATATTTAAATATTAACGAAGACGAAGAAAATCGTATTCTAATACTTGGGAATAAATCGTTCTGTAAAATGTCATACGCCCGCTTGTCATTTAATTCGTGTGTCAAAATCGAAAATGTTCGAAATCAACATTTTTGTACAAAAATGTTTTCAATGTCCGCTCTATACTTACCTAAGTCTACTTTGAAAGAGATTTCTTTGATGAAATATAATGTTACAGAAAGGCAAGCTAGTTATTCAAATATGATGTTAACTACGTTGCTGTAAAGAAATATTGAAACCACACGTGCTTCCACGGTTGATCGCGCGAAAATCTGTCAGTCAGACCGCATATGGAACGAAAGAGGCGAGAATTGACGAGATAATATACGACGCCGCTGACGCACCAACAAATTCGTGTATAGTTAAAGTTTAATGCGGTTTTACATTTATGTTTTCTTTTATTAATTAGTATATAAAACTATTTTGTGTATTATATATGGGCATTACTTGCCTAACCATAAATGAATTGATTGATTGAATATAAAAAAAAAACATTTCTGAGGGGGTAGGGTTATAAAAATGTAAAAATTTGGTCGTTCTCGATTTCATTGTTAAGTTGCTGCTTCATAGCGTGTTGTTGGCAATCTAAATTGAATCTGCCCAAAATTTTGCAGCGAATTCAATCGAGATTGACACTTTTTGTAGTGTCCATCAGTTGCAGTGGACACGCGAGATTGATGTCAGGTAAAATTCCTCTTCGTTACCAGGGTATCATAGTATCAGGATAGGTAATCCCGTGTCGGGGTTTTGGGATGTACCAAAGATAGGTAATCGGTAGGTATGTAGGTAAGTAGGTTATGGAAAAAAATCTTTTGCTCAACTCACAAAAAATCATCACATTTTTACAAGATTTATGTCTACAACCATCATCCACAATTCATCAAAATCGCTTAAAAAGTAGATTCATGCAAAAACTCCCCAATGAAAACAAGCCAAGGTTTCCCCCATTCCCCCTCGCTGAAAAACCTCGTTTTGTGCGTGGGTACGCGATCTGTAAACAAATTTGCGAATATTATTCGTATTTATGGTACGCCATGAATACGAAGGGGGTGAGACACCATTACGCTTTAAGATTCCCCATTCATGGGGTTAAGGAGCCCGTCTTACTTTAAATGCATGGGGACTTGCGGAGGGTCATGTAATTGCTGTAATTATTGTGTTCAGGTATATTTATTGAGGTTGTTATGTGTTTTTGTGGAAACGGAAATAATATGATCCATACATATAACATAACCATACCTACTCTCTAAAAAACTAACCTGAAAGTCTAAATAGTCTAGTTCAGGGGTATGTAGTAATACTGGTAGGTATTAGCTGCATCTAGTTGGACTGGAAGCAGAGCCCGACCTACCTAGTTGGGTAAAGGCCAGGCTGAATAACCATCAAAACTTTTCTGACGTCTTGGCAACTGGTGACAGTTACAGAAACGTTACGGTGCTATCTCCAAAGCCAAGTGTATTAAGCTTTGTAATAATTATCGCTTACCGAAATGACACTATCCAATAATCCTCAACTTTGGTATAAATTAATCAGAACGTGAATGCTACAGCGATATTAAAATTAGAGCCATTTAAATTTCAGAATTTGGAGTTATACTGGTCGTCCGCCGGAACTATGTATTTTGTTCCTTCTGTCAGCCGGGTCTAGGTAACAAAGCCGAATTGACTCATTTCAAGGCCCAACCAAGACAAGGGCCTTAACGAGATCCTACAAGATTAAACAAAAGCCCAAATTGCTAAGATTTAAGGCAGCCACTCTAGTAAAGTCAGCCTATCTAGGATAATAGTCAGATTTACATTTTGATGGAGCTTAAGGTAATAATTTCCCGAATCTCAATGAAGCGACGAAGCCACGCGAACTTCTGTAATATCTTCACAAAACATAGGCGACAGTTCCGTCGGTGGCAGCCGCGACAGGAGCGCAGCGGAGGTCGAGAGCGGGCCTGACTAATTAGAACAAAAAACGCGGGAAAACACAAGTACGCTTGACAGTGAGTCAGAGACAAAGAGCGCGCAGTTTTCCAGCAAAAAGGTTTTATACCCTCCTCGAACATTGTGCAAATAGGAACTCTTTGGATGAGAACGTAAAGTCGAATTTGGGCATAAGGTCTTAACATTGACCGGAACATTTATTTTTCGGATACTTTGAATTTGGAACGCCCTTTCTCGTTTTTGATGCGAAGGAATCAAAACTCTACGTGAACACAATAAGACCTTATTTTGACTGTAACATTTCGCTGTTTCTATGTCATTTATAGTTGGTTATGGCTGCGTAGAGAAGCGCCATCGCGTCGATTGTCTCTGGCACGTTCGGGCAAAGAGGCCACAATCGATAGAGCACGGGCGTGCGTCGTAATGAATTTATTAGAGAACCTAGTATTTTGACGAGTTGTTTTATTTTTATACGACTGCCGAACTAGGAGACGTCGAGAGTTTTGTTTCATTGAAGACTCAGTTTATGAGTTATTGCCGATGTTTTTGTATCAAGAATTATGTATGCGAATTGCATTTTGGTTTTTTAAATTAATTAAATCTGTCTCGGTAGGTTGTACTTTTCATAGAGTTGATAATCTGTTTCAGTATTACCTATGTATGAAGGTACAATTGATTGAGTAGGTACTTAGGTAGAATAGGTAAGTAAGTATATTGGACTCAGATTGTGTAACGGAGTACTTACTTACTTACTACTACAACTTAGCAGGGTAGGTAATAAGACTATTAAGTTAAGAATGGAAAACTCAGTGATGCATTTGTATAGATTGTTGATGTTGAGTCTTCACTTCTCTAACCTTACATAAGGTTTAAACACTTATGAAATAAAAAAAAAATATTCTTTAACTAGCTTTTGCCCGCGGCTTCGCTCGTGTTTAATTCGGGGTATCACAGTTCCCCTTTCCTGATCTGCAGGTACCTGCTACTTGTAGTTTTTGCCCTAACGCCTTATTTATTGTAATAGTTAAAAAAAAATAGCCTATCTCTGTACGAAAAACCAGCAAAATCGGTTTAGCCATATACATGTGAAGACGTAACAAACAAACAAACTCACTTTCGCTTTTATAATATTAGTAAGGATCAGCACTTTTTGAACGTCAGCAAGCATCAAGAGTCATTCCCCCAAAACGCGACCCTACGCCACTTCCTAGTGTTTTAGCTGGGAAGAATTGGCGGAACCGACTCCCTAGCAACACATCTGTCTGTCAACCAGATTTTACGCAATTTTATTTTTCAACAAGGTAAATTTAAGAATCCATTCTTTTATTGTCATAATAATATTATGACAATAAAAGAATGGATTCTTAAATTCTTAAATTATGTCAGCCAGATTTTTTGAGGTCACCCGGGGAGGGTGCATCTTTTCAGCGTGGCAGATAGCAGGTGGATGAGAGTTACCGATAAGCAAGTTGAATGATGTCCGATTGGAGACGCTATGTCTAGCAGTGTCAAGTTTCTAAGGAAGTCGTCTGGGGTCGTTCCTGCGCTCAAGGCAATTTCTTGGTTGCACTACTGTAGACTGATGTGACAATGCCAATAGTCATTTGTTTCCGAATAGTTGCAGAACCTATTTATTCCAATATCGTTTTTCGTATCTGTCATTCCGCGTTATTATCCTAAAATCCCCAATCGATTTTTCATGCAGTTTTCTCCATTATTTTGATGTATAAATAATGAAGAAAGACTTCTGCAAGATAGACGCCGCCAACCTACAAACAATACCATGGAATGATCGAAGTGGCGATGTTCAGGGCTAACCAAATATAAATACTGTCTGGCCAGTAACACAAAGAAGTCGAAGAATAGTAAAGATATCTTATTTATATATTTATGCACACACAAAAAAGTTGATAGGACATTATACCTATTAAGAAAGAAGATCACAAAGGTATCGACAGCTTATTTCATTAGGTTGTTTTTCAAGCAGACTTGCGAGAGGTCTTAATCAAAGCGCATCCATGCGAAGCAAGAAAAGCTCGCTATCCAACAAGGAATTGACGGAAACGTGCTACTAATTCTTCAATACGGAACCTGTCATCCCGGAAAATGGAGGCCCCTTTACACGTCCAGTACATAATGAACAGCATATTTGAGCATATAATATAGTCAGTGTGAACAGTTCACACATTCACGAACCGAGGTTGGTGTGCCGTGCGCCTCGGTGGCGCGCACCTCGTTAGCTCACGCCTGTCTGTCACGACCACCGCTGCGATCTGACTTGCGTACTGGTTCCGTAGAGAAACAGGAAATTGAACAGCATCAATATCAATACATAAACAGGAAATGGTCTTAACTATTTTAAACATATCTACTGCTATTTGTGACATAATACTTGTGATTTCACCTATCAAAATGATGTGGGTGGTGGGACTTATAGTAACCTTATTGGTACCTAACTATATTTTCGAGCCATTTAGGGTTGAATCTCTGGAACCGTGGGGTCCTTGTGCTCACAGTCTTTTTAAGAAAATTCCAAAACGTTTGGTTGACACTTTTACCCGAGGGCTGGCTTTTACGTTGACAGAGCTAAGCGTTGCCACACAAGGCGGCAACGCAGCCTGCAGTCTATTGGGGACATCGTCAACTGACTGCGTTGGAACGAATTTTTTTGACGCTATTTTTTAATTTATTTATAATTAGCTTTCGCCCGCGGCTTCTCCCGCGTTAAATTTGGGGTAATACAGTACCCCTTGCGCCTTATTGATTTGTAATAGCAACGCTAAGTTTTCCCATTCTTCCCTCTTTCTCCCTCACATCCCACTTTTTTTTTAAATAAAAATTTGCCTATGTCCGTCTCCTGGTTCCCAACTATCTTTGTACCAAAATTCAATGCAAAAAGGTTTAAATTTTAAACCGTGTCAAATGTTAGTACCTAGGTACAGAAATTATATGCTAAATGGTTTTCCGAACAGGCCCACGCATCTCCACATCGCCGTCGATCCGTCGATCGCACAGCGATGACTCAGCAAATTGTTCGAATGTTCAATAATTCTTCTTTTATTTTAGTCCATTCTGTATCGAACGTTATTTTGACAACCCTCCAAGCGATGACAGGTGGCGTCGATATATTGATAAAGGTTTATTCATATTTGTTTGAAATAATTAGGAGACTGTTCGAGAGGATTTGGCTAGAAGCGACAGTCATGAACCGTACCTGATAATGGCGAGGATTTATTTGTAAAAATGGATATGCAGTAAGTGCGGTCAACCAAAGATACCTAAATGCTTTACTTTATCTATACATCTAAGCATCCATAATCTTCATCTGTCTGCCTTTTCCCAAATATATTGGGGTATAATTATATTGGGATCTGCTTCCAGTCTAACGGATGGTTAAGACTTACTTACGTTAGAGGAACTGAATACCAGTATTTTACCTCTATCTGACCTCAACCTAATCAAATTTAGATAACTCTTGTAAGAGTGGTTGTCAGACTTCCGGACCTTTGACTAAGCTTTGACTAGTTACCTGTAACGACTGTTAAAGATCTGTCATAGGTACAGAGGAAACTCGGTATGAAATTGGTTGGTCAATCAACCACGACCAAAAATGTCGATCTTAAAATCAGTATTGACATGTATGATTTTGACAAATCAACGCGACCGGACAGCTTCTCACGGTTTTTATCCGTCTTGTCTCGTAAATATTTAAACTTTGATTTTGCAGCAACTCGTATGATCGCACCTTAACCTTTTTAGAGCGCTCATTATAACAATTCATATCATTATGTTCTAATGAATCTAATAACGAAATCAAATTGATGTTTGTTTTGATTTCATTTCAAGAACTTTGTCTATGGCATATAGTTCTATAGCGTCTGTCATTTTTATTTTAGTCTATTGTTATAGCAGCCTACAAAATTATTTTGCAAGAAGTTTGATAAAAGGTCAAAATGTGGCTTCTCTTTTGTTTAGCTTCTAAAATCTAGTGAACCTTGGGAACTATTTGCCAGCTATCCAGCACGTTCGAGAACCAATATTCAATCAGGTTAGATGTTCTATTTCTTTTTCTTTGACAAGATAATCTATGGTTTTAGATTACTAGCTTTTGCCCGCGGCTTCGCTCGCGTTAAATTCGGGGTGACACAGTTCCTCTTTCCTGATTTACAGGTAACAACTACAACTGCACAAGGACAAAAACTACAGGTACAAGGTAGGTACCTGCTACCTGTAGTTTTTGTCCTTGCGCCTTATTTATTGTACCTAATAGCAATTCTAAGTTCTCTCTTTCTCCCTCATATATCAATCATTTAAAAAAAATAGCCTATGTCCGTCTGCAGGGTCCCAAATATCTCTGTACCAAAATTCATCAAAATCGGTTTAGCCATTAAAGCGTGAAGAGGTAACAAACAAACTCACATTCGCTTTTATAATATTAGTAAGGATAAGGATGGTAAGCATACAACCAGTCTTAAGCAATAAAAGCCGTTGGCTACTACCTAGTCACGTATTTTCTTTTACCGTAACCTATTTACAACGTTCTCAAAAATTCTGTAGCCTCCTCGATGCTAGTGTTTTATGTACGTCTCTTGATACCTACTCCAGTTAAACACAAAGAGAACGGACATAAAGGATTACTTTTAAAGGCAAAGGCACGACTTTCATCCTCTCGAGGGAAAATGGCGCGCGATCTGACAGCTGAGAGGTTTTGGCGCGCTTTCATTTGTACGATTGTTGCCTGCTAATGGCGCGTTCCGAAACAATGGGGAAATATCGCGATCTTTGCACACAAAGGACATTTACGTTTGATGTCGAATGCTATTGTGGTTGTATGTTATGTATGAATCGGGTTAGCGGTCGGCATTGGTGCTTTATTTTTTTTTATTGCGAAAAGCTTTTCCGATAAGTGAATGATTGTGAAAGCCGGTAACTGCTGCTTTCTGTAGGACCCTTTACGATTCTATGAAGATTCAAATCTCAAGTCAGTTATCTTCATTGTTGTCAGAAAGTCTAAAAGTAATTGACTGGCTCACCATAAATGATAAATGATAAATGATGTTTATTTTGCAAGTAGGTTTTCACAAACACTTTTACACGTCATTTTTTTTTTAAACTAGGTGAGGCCGGTGTTTCGTACCCGACTACTCTGAGAAGAAACAGCCGAAACAAACTCAGAGGTTATAAAATGTGTTTGTAATATAATAAATAATCATGAACTACATTCATAATAATTCGTCTATACACATTAGCATACTTAAATATCTTAAACATTATATTCATTTAGTATAATTTGTATGACAGAATATCCTTACTAATAATATAAAAGCGAAAGTGAGTTTGTTTGTTTGTTACCTCTTCACGCCTAAATGGCTTAACCGATTTAGATAAATTTTGGTACCCAAGGATAGTTGGTGACGGACATAAGCTATTTTTTTTAAAAAAAGTTTGGGATATGAGGGAGAAAGAGGGAAGAAAAGGGAAAACTTAACTTTGCTATTACAATCAATAAGACGCAAGGGCAAAAACTGCAAGTAGCAGGTACCTGCAAATCAGGAAAGGGGAACTGGATACCCCGAATTTAACGCGAGCGAAGCCGCGGGCACAAGCTAGTGGATTGTAATACCTTTACATTTTCTTTGTAACAACATATTTTACACAGGTTTTGTAATAAAAATGAAAAAACATGTCCTGTTATCGACCTTTACCCTAACAATTTTATACATGCTACATACGGGATTTTCAACCGTTTTTTTAACACACAATGTAACTACACACACAGCCCCTAAACACATAGCCACTATAGAAAACGCAACGATGTTCATTGTAGCTCATTACACAAGTACATGCGTTGGCACCTCAGCACATGCCATAATTGTGGGCCTGCAACAGCCGGCTGAATGGGCACTCGAGACGAGGACGGGGGGAGATTACGAAACAATGGATTTTTCCAAAATACATAATAATTCACAGCGTCAAATGAGGCAGTTTTTTGTTGAGCTTAGGGATCCTTGGCTGATGTGTGAGGTAGCAAACGTTTTTTTTTTATTAGGTGAGACAGTTTTCATGATTACGACGACTTTTTTGTTTACTTCAAGAAATAGTCAAGGTTATATTTCTAGTTTATGAAATACAATCGCATAGTTTACTTGAGTTTACTTTCATAAACTTTTTAAGAGCAAACAATTTTAAATATCTCCCTCGGAATAGCTGGACGATGAATATAAAACATTTTGTATGAATACTTATTTCATCATCTGCTGGCTGAGCTTTATTCCATCTGTATTGGGGTCAGCTTCCTTCACGGCTTGACCTTGATTGATGCTCTTAGTTATCAGTGTTCTACACGGATAAATTTCAGATAGGCAGTTAACATATCTGACGGCCACAACACTGTTTCTGTGCGATAACATGATATCCTGTTACGTATTTTAATACCTTCAATTAATTATTATTGATATCGCTATAGGTGTACGGAACCTCAATAAATTTAGTCAAAACTACAGCAACACATGGATGGAGTTTTGAGATTTTTTGGGTCCGTGCTCGAGTGGGGTGCTTGAGGCTCGACCGCTGCGCCGCGCGAATTATTCAAAAGTAAAAAAATAAAAATATATGACCCTTGAGAGTGAGGTCGCCTGTGAAATATAACATGCCAGCTTACTTGCGGACAAACGATTAGGAATTATGTCGATAATCATGAATATATTAATAAAATTAGTCAGTCAATACTCATTCATGCCCGTTCTCACTAACACCAGACGCAACCTAACTCACCATCTGCCTATCTTTTCCCAACTACACTATGATCAGTTGGCAGTCTAGCCGGATGCAGCTCAATTCCAATATTTTACCTAAAGTAACTGTCTATGTGAACTTCACTACCCAATACGTACTAGGCAATACGACACCCCTTGATTGATAGACTTTGTCCACTGGGAAGATATATAAAATGACAACCGATACCAATGACTATGTGCTTTAGGAAACTGCGTAATTTACGGTCTACGGATAGTAGCCAGTCTTGTCGATTATGCATAATCGACAAGACTAGCTACATGTTATATTATCTTAGCTTTAAGCCCATTGTAATATAGATCACAAATTATGTAATAATGAATATTACAAAAATATGAATAGATATTATTTAGCAGAGTGGAATCACTTTAGGTAACGAAACTATCTGCTATCCCAGTTTTTTTTTGTTTCTTACCTTCCTAATCAAACCAGACCATTAACATAATATGCGCAATCCTTTATTATGAACAATTTGTTTAATGATCGTGATGTCAGATATAAAAAATATAATCACGACCTTGCGTAATAGGTGCTAAATATTATCTGAAGAACCATTAACTGAAATCAAAACACTTTAAAATACTAAAAAAACATACCTATCAGATCATTAATCATGATATCTTTTACTAAAACAACTTTTTAAGAACCGGTAGTCGCCAACAAAAGCTTAAAATGAGTTTTATCTCCCCTCCATGTCTAACCAACCGCGCAACAAATGAATTAGCCGAAATAATATGAAAAAAATTGTACAATAGCTTTTCCAAACCGGTTGTGGGCGAATTTGTTACTAAAATGTAGCAACATCTGTCTAGAGGGGAGAATGCCACATCTATATTTTAAATCTGTGTATTTTATGCCAAACAAAATGCATCTCTAACTTGATACAACAAGATTTACAATAAAAAAACCAAATGCAACATTTACGTCATTTTTGACAGACAAGGTTCGAGTTAACGCCATTACTGTCAAATTCTTAGCCAATCACCGCCGAATAGCTCCGTCCAATCAGAGCTACGCGCAGCGCGTGTTCAGAATGTAAAATTTGGGGGGAAACGGTGCCGTTAGTAAGTTTTTGTGTTGACTCGACGAGAATTAATTTGTTTTTGGGTGAATGAATATGGGTTAGATGTTAAATACCACATCTGTTTGTTATTTTATCTACTGAATTGAGCTTTAGTTACCAACTGAAGTTTTATGTGATAACATTATTTTGCTCAGGATAGGTGGTGGATAAGACCTGGGTTGTAGAGGACAATTAGCCAGATATGCAACCTTTCCGAGAAAAATACTAGTATTTATCCGATCCTCATATGATTCTGAAAAGGCTTGGCAGATGATGATGATAATACGTTGTAGGTAAGCACGCCGTGACTGCGACAAGTAGGTCATCACTCAAGCATAACTTTCAAATTTTCTGTAATATACCTACTTATACCTGAGGTATGTACTTTATCCATTCTTGTCATTCCACACATTTATCATAACACTAGCTTTTGCCCGCGGCTTCGCTCACGTTAAATTCGGTAGCGCCTTATTGATTTGCTATAGCAACGGTAAGTTTTTCCTTTTCTTCCCTCTTTCTCCCTAACATCCCACTTTTTTCAAATAAAAATTAGCCTATGTCCGTCTCCTGGTTCCCAACTATCTATGTACCAAAATTCATCGCAATCGGTTTAGCCATTATAGCGTGTAGAGGTAACAAACAAACAAACAAACTCACTTTCGCTTTTATAATATTAGTAAGGAAGTAAGGATAAGGATAAGGATTCTTATCTCCGCTACCATGCAATCGTTTTCCATCCGTCTCTTTTACAGTCCAGCAACTATCTACTAACACAGTTGACGGCACGGTTGGCGCAGTGGCTGGTCGATTGTCTGCTGCGCTGTGCGTGTCGCGGGTTCGATTCCCGCAAGGAACAAATAAGTATTTGTATGGCCTACAGGTACCTAGTTGTTTCGGGTCTGGCTGCTTGTGTGAGTTTAAATGTTTGTACACGCACCCATGTTACGGGAGAAATTCCTAGGGTAAGGCAACGTTTTATTTATTTATTTATTAAGGCACTTCAACGACTTACTCATTTACATATCACAAAGCTACAACATCACAATCAATGAGACTATAATGAGTTCGTCACTTACAGAAGTGCACAACTGCACAGCACTTGCAGAATCATAGAAAAAAAATTGTAATTACAAATTATACACTTTGCAAAAGAAACAAATACATTAGACAAATAAAAAATATACGAAATAACGATTAAAAATGGTAAATTAGAAAAATATAAATTGGATATTTTACACTCGTCATAAGTTCGAGAGTTATAAATAAAAAAAAATTAAATTATTTTCTTCAATGGGTCTGCTCGCTCTCTGTTCTGGTCTGGAACCGTAATGCCTGCTCACGGTTCATAATTTATGGTGGTATGGAAAATCTAACGTAAAGTCGTGCAGAACACAATATTAAGTAGGTATCAGCGAGAGCTGGGTGTAGAGGTCGCATCGTCTTTGACCGAATCCGAATCACCATTAAAATTGAACAAATACTATTGCCTTCTATGAATGTTGTTAGGCTGAAATAAACGTTATTTTAAACCACCAGCTTTTGCCTGCGGCTTTGCTCGCGTTAAATTCGGAGTAACACAGTTCCCCTTTCCTGATTTGCAGGTACCTGCTACCTGTAGTTCTTGCCCTTGCGCCTTATTTATTGTAGTAGCAATGCTAAGTTTACCCTTTTCTACCCACATTTCTCACTTTAAAAAAAAAAGTTAGGCTATGACCTTCTCCAGGGTCCAAACTATTTCTGTACCAGTAGTTTTATTTATTGGTAGGCTATTTCAACAGCACAACAGAACGGGGCCTCGATGTGCTCCTTGCGTAACTTGCAAAAGTAAAAACCATAAAAAGGAAAAGAACCTTACAGTGAAGTAACGACCTCGCATAAGGTTCACCATCAAATCCTTAGATTAGGAATGTGGATCATGCCACCCAGAAAGAAACAGATCTGTTTTTATCATAAACTTATTGCAAGTTAGTGCATTGGGGATCGAGGATTATAAGTATTTTCTTAATCTGGTTTAAGCAAAGGTTATGCGTTAGATCTTCCCTCATCGTACTGAGATCGCGCTAGAAACTGTTAACGCTGAGAAAACTGATGAACTGACGGATGCTCGCATAAAAAATATGTATCTACATACACATTCATTTTCAATATGAGAGAGCTATACAACAACTATTGAACAAGGGTCAAATGTACACTGCTCTTTATTCGAAAGAGATATCGCGGCCCCGGAACATAAAGGGTTATAGGCATGGGTGGGTTTTAGTCTGTACAAGTCTGAAACATTCCCCTGTTCCACCCTGAGTAGGGGAAGTTATATCACATCCGCAAAAACAGGGTCAAATACAGAAACGTGATTAGGTTTAATTTGACACGATAATCAACTAGTCATGTTCGTCAAAATCCACATCGTGTCGCCGCTGTGATTGGTTGAATATTAAAAGACAGTATGATGAAGAAATGTATGTTATAAGAGTCCGGCAAATGTAATGATTAGGTACATTCTTTGATTTCAAAGCAGTCACCAAAATATTCATCAAACCACAATAGGGTCATCCACCTGACTGAATTATTTCAAAGAACAAACCTAACTATTCCATTTCGCATGCCATTTTGTCCCCAACCATCGGAATGTTACAAATCAGTCCACAGACCGCCCATATCCACATTCTCACACACATCACATCTCAACCGGAAACCTTACAACTCTGCTCATTTCCCATAAACTCACCAAGATCTAGAATGTGCACTTTACCATGAACTCATGTGTCAAAGGTTTGTCTATTGTCACTTGGGTGTACTAATGACGCGGGGGGACTTGCAAGGCCAGCGTGACGCCGCCATTCCCGCGGCGCTCGCGTGACTCTGAAACGCGTCACGCGGCGCAGACGCAGCGTGCTACCGAATTCGAAATTTAAATTCCGTTTGACAGATGACTTTGACTTTTGATTTCTGAGTCTCGAGAATTTGAGTGGCGTTTCTAAGTCGGTGGAGTGTGAATGAGCAATTCCCGATTTGATGGGAATTTGACGGATAAGTCATTGTGATGTGAGAAGGTCAAGTGGCCGCGATTCGCTTGACTTTGGCTGATTGTTCGGCGACTGTGTGAACGTTGTTCTTTAAGATCCTGATGTCAAAAACCATTAGTGTTTCCAGTTCGATAGTTTTTCTTGTGGCATGGGATTTCCGCTTTCTTTTCCACACGAGTGGGTTCCTGGGGCAAGTCAATCAATGTTCATTATTCAAACATCACGCCAGGAATCCCCGAATGCTCGGACAGAGTTGTATTAATAGTTCACCCACATTCCGCCAGTTATGTTATTAGTTTTTTTTAATCGTTGCCCCACTCAAGTTTCTTCGTGGGAGCGTTTAAAAACATTTATACTCACATACACAAACAGCCAGATCCGGAACAATTACCTGTAGGTCATACAAATATTTGTTCAAACCCGCGGCACGTAGCACAGCAGTTTAATGCTTAGCCACTGCGCCAACCATGTCGTCTTAGTTCTGTGTACCTAATAGACAACCGCGCACGAATCCAGACTCCGTGGATGATACTGAGAAGTTCCTGATAGAAAATACAATAACATTTTGGGCGTCCCAGGATTTGAACCCAGAACCGCATCCTCAATAGTAACGCTTGTGACCAATCGACCAACGAGGGAGTCGGTCAGGTGATCGGTCCGGCAGTTAATCGGAACTTTTTTAAATCAAGGCATAATGAAAATCCTGCCGGGGTTGATGGTTGTTCGAAAGAGATACCGCGGCCCCAGAACGTAAAAGAAGGAACATAGAGGGGTTTTAGTCAGTACCTATATTTATAACACTCCCTTCCTCTATGCCCACAAGACGAGGAGTAATTTGATGATTTCCCAACCAAAAAAAGACGTAGACTTACTAAAGTAGGTACATACCTACATTAAAGAAGTAGTTCCATTTTACATTTAAGCTAACATAAACTTTTTAATTATCATTTGTATACCTAGTTTTTTCTTGCTTAAGTATCCACTGCTTAGCAAAGGCCTCTCCGCCCTTCATAAGCCCTCGTGCGATCTTAGGCCATGTTCGTCCTGCACACAAGATCAGATTATCACACCACCTTCGCCTCGATTTACTTTGAACTAATTTATTACAAATAAACATGGCAAATATGACGTTTCAAATGTTATTACTTATTTAACTTATTGTTTTTAAATTATTTTTTAACTTTTCAGTGACGTATCCCGCTTAGACCTGTTCTCAGTTTCCTAAAAACATACAAATAACACGTCTACAATATAAAAGCAGATAATTAATGCATTTCCCATAGTTTCAGCTTTTCTTTTTAAACTTTTCATTACCTACCTTAGAGTAAATTATGCCAGAAAAACCCGATGCAGAATAACTCCAAACACAATATAAGCAGCATTAGCGAACTAAACGCAATGAATTATTTACAGTCCATTACACGCTACCTGGACAAAAAAAACTTAAAAAATCGCCGTTAACTTCATTCATACTTCAAGAGGCTCCTTTCATTGCCTACCTTCGATTGTGAAAGAATAAAAAAAAACTATTGATCGAGCACAACGCGCGCCACTTGAAAATCTTTTGTCCGCCATATTGGAAAACGTTTTGACATGTGCACTAACGTGTTTTAATTTAATAAAGGCGTTTATTTTCTTATATACTATATTGATTTTAGCGGTTCCAGTATAATTTTGTTTTTTTTTTATATTTTAATAATTTCTGTATATTTAAAACTTTTACTGCTGACTTCATAAATCTGTTTCTGCCATAATACGAGGAACAAGTCTGTTGTCATCTATAGGAGACAATTCCAAGAGCTGTTACTTAAAAACACAGATGATACACCCAATAACATTTTATTGACTTGGTTATCTAAAGATATTTTTATGCTTCATGTTATTTATGGCCGGTTTTCGATTCGCCAGTTAAGTTTCATCCGACAAATAAAGTCAATTAGACAGTTTTTGGATGAAGACTGTCAAAATGACGAATTTACTTTAAAGTTTTGTAGTGATTGAAAAATCGGCCCTTGCATGAAAAACCATTGATATTAAACTAAGGCCGTGCTGAAAGACTCTATTTTCCGAAGCAAAATTTACCTTTCAACCGACAAAGCCAGAACGGAATGATTCAGCGAATTGGAATTTTAATTTATTATCTTATTTGTTCCTGGACTTACCTTTTCTTTTTTGGAGCGTTCTTGCATACATCATAAACATATTTCAATAGGTTTAAAGTAAACGAACGGGGTAGATTTCTTGATGAAAACAACAAAATAGAGGTGTGTCGATATATTTATTTATTTTGACATTTGCGCCGAAATCATTTGCTTTTTCATATAAAATTAATCTTAACTATTACTTCATCGCACTATTGCGGCCATCTAGACACCGGGAATCATTAATTATTATTATTAATACACATACATACACGCCTGCAAGCCCCGAAAGGATCGGCTAGTGGTGTGATTTATAATTCATTTAAATATGCCATCAACTAGGCAGTATCAGAATTAATCTTGACAATACAATTAACAAATTCAAATACTTGCACACACAAATTATTATATTTTACATACAATAAATATGGACGCACGGCAGTGTATGGCCAAGTACGAACATCAATTTTAATTGTAGCAATACCACAATGATACAAAAGTTTTTTTTTAAGTATTACTACTAATTGCTCATGTCCTATATTAGTGAAAAGAAATATTTTGATATTTCTTTAAGGGCCGATTATTCAATTTTAGTTAATTTTGAATCCTGAAGTGTAAATGTCACGTTTTGACAAAGCAATCGTCGGATAAAAGTGAACTGGTGACTGAAAAACCGGCCCTAAGTCGTACATTAGAGGGTAGGCATAGATAACCCCATAATCGCTTTATCGTTGAATATTAATTACTCGTCATAAAAAAATATAGGTAAATCAAATAAATTTTAAAGGAACTAGTTTAAGGTTATTATGCCATGGGATCTTACTATTGGCATAAAACGTATCCTATGTGGTTATCCAGGTGATAAACTATGTGTGTCCAGTCGAGTAAGACGATTGTTATTAAACTTTTGAACGCCAGAGCAAACGCACACGCGTGCCCTCCACGCGAACCCACTACTTTTTCCTCAAATTTAGTCACATATTTGTGTCGTTGGCGTCCAGGGCAAGCGCTTCCTTGTTACATATATGTGACAATGGCAATCAAAAGGTTAGACTTATATAGCTAATTACAAGGCCAATTTTACAAATTTATGAGAAAAATATCGTTTTTTTTTTCACTAAAATTGCATAGGTACAATACAATATTAGTGAATGTAATAGCAGCCTTCATTTTAGAGTAAACTGTTGACAAATGTTATTATTATGAACTATATAGGCAGAAAGTTAGACTTAAGGTATAATTCCCAAGACGATCACTACCGCATACTGTAGCGGCACTACCTATTGTTTAATGTTGCGACCTACGAAAACATTTTTATAAAGATACAATGAAATGGCATGTTCTACAAACGCCACTTTGGAAGTCACTGCCGTCTTCTCTGTTCCTTGATAATTATAATCTGGATCTTATATCCACAGGGAAAAACGCACGCGCGTGTCCTCCACACCGACTAAGTTTACCTACATTTTTGTTTGTGTCGTTGGCGTTCAGGGCACATCCTTGCTTGTCGCGTATGTGACAATGGCGTTCAAATTGTTAAGGATTTTAAAGTATTTTCTTATAGATGGATAACAGATCTGGTACGCACACTAAAATTCCCTTAGACAAGAAAAATATAATAACACGACTTTGCCACCAAAATATACAACATAATTATACAAACAACCATTTTACAAGTAAAATTATCTGAAAATGTATTTAATACACACAATATAGAAAATAATTTATTATATCATTGAGAACTTGTCCAATATTTTTACTATTATTTTATTATGTGAAATGTTTATAAATTACAAATTAATGTATATCCGCACATTTCTTATTTTTTCTACTGTCGCCTTGACAGCTGCTATTCTTAACCGATATGCGCATTCAAAAATCTTCATTTTCCCGTCATTCATTATTTTTATTACAAAAATATGTCTTATCTTACTGCCAGGATCCACCTCCTCCACCCTGACTGGATCCTTGATACCTTCTATTGGATCCTGACTGTGACTGATCACCGCTATATTTATTCCTTGAATCCCTTGATCCTGAGTTATACCCTTGGTTTTGGGATGCGTACTTGGGACCTGATGATGTATAGCCCTGGCTACTTTGGTGGCCGCCATATTTATTCTGGTGACCCCCTTGTGACTCGTACCCCTGACTGTGACTCCTGTTTTGGTTGTACCCTCCACCTGATCCAGATCCACCTGAGTTTCCAAACCGGTTCTGGTTTCCGTAACCATACCCTGACCGGTTTCCTTGATTAGATTGGTTGTAACCTTGGTTCTGATTGTAACCGCGACTGTTATAGTCTTGGTTGCCTTGGCTGTAGCTACGGGAGCCTTGGCTATGGTCCCTGTTGTAGCCCCGGCCCTGTTCCTGACCACCTGAGCTGTAGCTGCGACCATGCTCTTGGCTGTTCTGGTATGGTACGTACCCGCCAGGCCGCGGGCCGTATGATTGTGAGCGATCTGCAACAAGAAATTAGGTGTTAAATGGAAAGAGATTCTTACGCATATCATTTTGACTGTTTGGAAAATGTTTTATTGTACTTTCATGTTCGTTTCGTATTTAACTTCAGTATTTTACAAGATGTGTGTCCAATAGATAAATTACCATGTTTGATGCAAACGTTTATCCCCCTATTTATATGGAACGTTTTTATACGCCATATTGTGTAAGAAAAGATTTGTGCTACATTTAGAAGGTATTTTCAAAACCCAGTTTGCCTTATCTGCAGAAGATTGTCAATGAAATTTATCGAAATAGAGATATTGTAACGTTCTTTGACGGAAATCTCAGTACGCTTAAGCCGGAAGGCAAATGAGGCTTCACTTCCAAATCACCTAGCAACAGAACGTTCTTTATTTTAGAGCTTTAGTGCGGGAATCAAACGCCATCTTTCATCCGACACTTGCGTGAATATAAACGTTCCCTTTGAGCACAAAACTCGCGTATTGCGACACTCCGCTAAAAGTCGCAGCTACACGCCCCGCGCGAATCGCACCTCGAGTGTTTAATCGCTCGCTTTGTCAAGATGTAATGCCGACTGTGACTATGTAGGACTGGAAGAGAACCAGCAAATACGGCAACACGACGAAAACTTATGCTTAGCCGTATATATTTTCTTTCAAAATTGAAAGTAGTCGCCGTTTATTAACCGTTTTATGTTTTCTATATAAATTTTAAACTTTGGTCTATTATTAGGGGTGTTGTTCGAAAGAGATACCGCGGCCCCGGAACATTAAGGTAAAAGAAGGAACTTGGGTCGGTTTTAGTCATTAAAAGTGTGACATTCTCCCCGCTCCGGCCAGAGGGGAAAATTATTTAATGAGTTCTAAAAAAAAGGGGTGCAAATTAATCAAACACGAAAGGTGTATCCGGATTAATCATAAATGTTTGCGTTATGATATCTTGCAAAATTAATAGTTTAAACAAACATACACACAAACATGGTAAATTAAAATAAAACATTTCAAATTTATTAAACGACTCAAATAATTGTATGGGTAGTATCGATATGGCGTGCGCAGACAGAGAAAACAAATGTTCACAGAGCTCATGCTGTTGCCTCATTTTTTTTTTACTACATTCTGTTACCGTGCTGGAACAATAAATAGTACTTATGTTTGTTAGTGTGTGGAGGTCATTATATCATGAGGCTTAAAGTACTATATATCCTGCGGTGTTTTCCGTTTCAGTCTACGTTTGTCCGGGTTTCTTCCATCAGTGCTTTCGCCAAGGGGTTGTGTGATGTAATTGTTCGTTTGTGACAAACTAGGGTGCGTTGGTTATCATTCTTAGCATTTTGTTCTGAAATCTTTGTATGATTTCAAAGTTAGAATGTGAGGCTGTCCCCCATAACTGTATACCGTATGTCCAGATAGGTTTTAGGATACCTACCTCAAATAAAAACTAAGTGTCTTATTCCAGAATTTCTCAATATCCTAGTCACATCCAGACACACACCTCGTTGTAAACTACACGACCATAATCCTTGCAGGTCTAAGTAACTGTGAGCTGTGTCGTGCTTCAAAAATTTGGCGCGTAAAGCGATTGCGGGGCGCAAGAAACGGCCTCCCATGGCTTAGTCTCATCGCAAATAGATTATTAATATTTACATTTTGGATTCAAAGTAATACCTTTGATTTTTTTAAGTATTTGCGTACTTGAACTTTTTTTGTAGCGAGAAGTGGATTTTTCTAGAAATGTCGATAGTCTTTTGTCTTTGGTCAATAGTTCGGAGGAAAGACGTGTTAATGTTGACAATGGTTAAAATTCTCATATATCGACTACATAAAAGGTTTTTTTACTGGCAAGTTTATTTGAAAAAACGTAACTACGATCTTGACATTTTGTACGAAATCAAAGACTTAGACTTCCCATTAAAAGATTTTTTCCCACTGGTCTTTACTTGTTTTTTGCAATGCACGACACAAAACAAATTAATACGTCAATTTATTGGCAGATATACTAAACTTGGATTAGTACAACAGAGCCCAGTCTTACTAAGCAGCAATTGAATAGACCCACGAACCGTAATTTGCAAGAGTCTATCCGTACCTGTCACACGTAGCAGGGAAGGCATTAATAATGGCGGCAAGTCGAGTGCGTAACGACGCGTCGCCATTAGCATCCATTGTTGGGGGCCTGTTGGCGCCCAACGTGGGGCACGTACACCACGCTATTAAGATCGAGTTTATGATTGTGGGTGTATAAGTTGCGGGTCAAATTGGTGGTAGGTATGGTTTTGAGAAGTCAGGAAAAGTAGATTGGTGGCCGTGGTTTCGAACCAAAACAATTAAGTTGAAATAAATTACTTAAATTCGAGTTCCAGACTCGAATTTAAGTAATTTATTTCAACTTAATTGTTCACAAAGGAAATGGTTTTTAGGCAACAAGCACACGTAGAAGCGAGTTCATAAATAAAGACCGAAACTCGAGTTTGTAACGACGCGTCTATTGTTCGGGCTTGTTGGCGCCCAACGTGGTGCACGTACAATGCACTCTTCTGACCGAGATAATGATTGTGATAATAAGTATAGCGTATGTATCGGATCAAATTCGAAGGTAAGTTTTATTTAGGCATTGTTGAGGAAAGTTAAGGATTAGGGGGTTACCCAGTAGTTACTGGGTAACCCCCTAATCCTTAACTTTCCTCAACCCAGTTGGGTTGTAGAAGTCGATATGTAGTTGGTTATAATGGGAGCCGACCTATACGCAGTTGGGAAAGGGCTAGTAGCAGAGAGGAAAGTAGGGGAGCAAGAGAATGTAATTTGAGGACACGGTTGTTAGCGGCTAAGCTATCGACTGCTGTGCTGCGTGTCGCGGGTTCGATCTCCGCACGAAACAAATATTTGTATGACCTAAAGAGTTGTACCCGGTCTGGCTGTTTGTGTATGTGAGTTTAAATGTTTATAAAACGCATCCACGATACAGGAGAATTGCCTAGTGTGGGGTAACGTAAAAATTAAAAAAGAGACCGTTTAATACTAATTTCATAGTCTTTTATGATTTGCTACCAATTTTTATTTTAGTTAAGTAATTTACCAAAACTCAAATTACAGCTCCAAGAAGAATCTTAAATTGCAAATGCATGTTTTAAGACCCTTTAAAGTTGTAGGCTATGGTGCTTATTTGGCTATTTCTATATTTAAATGAAAAGCCGTACAAACCGTTTGCCGAAATCTCAGCTGTCTTGAAAGACGCTAACACGCTGAAGGCGATGTGAGTGTCAAAAAATCCTCTTTCAGGACTTTCGTCACAAGATCTTTTCATGCAAACTCGAAACTTTGCGTGAAAGGTATAGCTTCACTATGCTGTAACGAGTTGAGGCGTTTTTAAGGTACTTCTGCTTTTTTTTTATAGAATCTGTTTTCTGAATATGAGTGCTACAAGTCTATGATGATAGATGCAATGGTGGATGGTTGTTTTATATTGTTTTTTTTTTTCACAGCATTACTGGATGCATGGATCAAATACTATAATAGTCTTATTTTTGTATGAATTCAACAATAGCAACACCAGATGACCGTACACAAAAGATTAAAAATAACTAATTGTTCATAGAAGCACTGTTTCTTTTTTTCTATTATAGTGAAATCCAAGATCATAGCACAGTATTTTAAGGCCATTTTTATATATGGACTCGACCGAATTAATTTGAAAAATCAAATCAAATCAAATCAAATCATTTATTTCAATTAGACCATTACAGGCACTTTTGAATGTCAAGAAACAAAATGAATCTACAGTCCCGGTCACAAGGCATAATAACTTGTGAAAGTACTGCAGTTGCCCATTCCAAAGCGTTGATCTCTATGGAGAAGAATGGGCAAGAAACTCCATGGACACTCTTTTAAATTCTAATATTTTTACAAAATAGTATTTACATCATTCGTGTTGAGATTATACAAATATGTGAGAACGATGTAGAAAGACGTGCACAGTAAGAGCGTCCAGAGTAAATAAAAAACAAAATTCAATTTAAATCTAAATAAATTAAAAATGACCGTGGTAGTTAAAAAATGACCAGTCCCAACTGACAGCGCCCGTTCACGAACATGACGTATGGATCAGCCCCATTCAGCTCGACCATTTTGAAGGGAGCTAAATGACCCGACACACCCGCCACCATCAGCGAGACATTTAAGTGAGCATGACACTATTAACCACCAGGGCTTCGTCAAGTCAATGATAATACATAGCACTCACATATGGGCTTAATAATTATACAATACTAGAGAATTGATTCTATACATTGCAAAGATAGTCTTACAATCTTCTGCAGCTTCCACTATAGCTTCGGATACTTATTAATGAGTTTACCCCTATGCTTGAGGAGCAGGACCAGCAAAATTAAAAAAAATACAATATTAATTCAAAAAAATCCGGATTTCAAAGTGCATTAATTGAAAACCTCGAATAGGTTGTCGATTCCATAGGCAAAATATTTAGGGGAAATAAAGAGCAAAATTTTAGTTTTAGTAACTTATTCCAGTACAGTCAAAAATTAAATCTACCTAGTTTCATTTATGCTCTAAAACGTGCAGATAAGAGACGGTGTCGATGTTTCTAATACCCTAATTGCGTACAGAACTTAATTTAAGATAAAAAAATATTTTTCTCTTAAAAGATTTACGATTTTCAAAAATGATTGTCTCAATAACTAAACAGGCTTGTTGAATGAGAATACCAAATCTTGCATTGAAATGATAGGCTGTCAATTTTTTTTTTAATAAAAACCAATGTCTGAAAAAAGGACTTCTTAAAACAATGCATTGGCAGAATGAGTGTCCCACACACACACACAGTACTGACTTACTTCGATCCTAATGTCAATTTCTTACTCAGATAAAAAAATCCTAAAAACATTACACTGCAGTAAGATACGACCTTTACCAAAAGCAGTGGTAAAAACTAAAAAATATAAAACCGGAGGCAGGCAGACATAATAGGCACCTAATGGTCTCGCGGCGTCACATTCAGGTGAAAGCGGCGAGCGACGCCAGTCGCCCAAATTATAGCACGTTCACAGACTATCTGTGTAGTGGGTAGCTATTTTGAGAATATGGCGAAGGTTTGTTAGAAGATTTTATTTTAGTAGTTATGGGTATTACGCGCATGAATAAATAAATAACAGTAGATTTTGGGTTAAATTCGATCAAGGGTTTATACATATAAACTTAATAGATACCTGATTTCAAAACTATATATTTCTGGCAACAATTATCATACTAAAACATAGTTGTAAGTATTTATAACATTAAGTAATTTATAAAATAATAAGATAACTCATCATATAATTTCCCCCGCTCTGGGCGGAGCGTGCCCAACATGTTGTATCGCGCGGCACGTTATGGCACGCGTGCGATTTGTTCAGCACCTCTGTTTTTATAGATAGTATTCTGTGAAATCCTTGCTAATCTAATATATAAAATTCTCGTGTCACATTTTTCGTTCCAATACTCCTCCGAAACGGCTGGACCGATTTAAACGAAATTTTGTGTACATATCGGGTAGGTCTGAGAATCGGCCAACATCTATATTTCATACCCCTAAGTGAGCAGCGGGTGAAACCGCTGGGCACAGCTAGTATGTATTATAAAAGCGAAAGTGAGTTTGTTTGTTTGTTACGTCTTTACGCTTAAATGGAAAAACCGATTTTGATGAATTTTAGTACAGGGATAGTTGGGAGACGTTTTTTTTTAAAATGGCCTTATTTAAAAAAATCTGAGAAAAGGGGATGAAGCTTAATATGGAACATTTCGCAGTTTTCTTGGTAGGAAGCTAAAAGCGATACACAGTCTTTGTTACCAGAGAAAAATACCTGCAAATCAGGAAAAAGGAACCGTGTTACCCCGAATTTAACGCAAGCGAAACCGCGGACAATAGCTAGTAAATTATAAAACCGAAAGTATATTACTAGACGGCTATCAACGTTTTATCGAGTGGGTGTGATAATGTCCTAAGGTTCTCAAAACTCGACAAATTTATTTTTAGCTAACCTTTTTTTAAGAAACCTCTTGCGTATTTTTTTTTATTTTGAACAAGCACGGAGATTGCCACCGGCCGCGAATGTCTTTGAAGGAACGACTTGAATGTCGAGCGGCTGTGGACGGGTAACGCACCGCAAAGACACCCCCGGGAACATCAAGTGGGGTTGAACAGGAATTCCGTATGTATTTCTGTACCTACTGTAATAAAAAAAATCATCTTGCAAATTGACAAGATTTTGACAAAAAAAAAATACAAAACAGGTTTTTTTTTGGTTTACCCTTGAACTATGTGAAATAATCTCTTAAAAGTAAAATTTTACTGAATTCCCGGTTTCAAATTCAGCTGATATTTGGATTTTGCAAATGAGTTTGGATTAAATTTAGTTAGCCATCTGTCAAGTGCCAGCGAAAAAGCTGGTATAAGACCTTTTAACGTCAGAGGGGCCTGCCAGGGTCACGGCCTGCAGGGGTTGCGGGTTGTTCGATTGTGTGAAAGGAAGGAACATGGATGGGTTTAGTCAGTACAAGTCTGACACTCTCCCCCGCTCTACCCAGGGGGGTAAGTTATTTGATGATTTCCCACCCCAAAACGTTACGTGCACAAAGAGTTTAGATATGACTGGCATGAAACAAAACACAACAATTTTGTTTTACCGCGCTAATTGTCATCAGAGAACAAACAAAAACATTTTACATTTAAAAACTTCTGGCTTTGTCGAGTATAATTCTGACAATTGACAAACTGACTTTATAATGACAGTGACGAGGAAACAAAAATAGTTATTACAGGAATAGAAAACAGCTAGGAGCGAGTTGCTTTCATTTATGGGGATCAGTAGGTGTTTACTGAAATGGATGTCAATTGTATAGTTGGATTAAAACACTAATAGGAAGTAGCGAAATGCGGTACGTTTTGGTGGATTCACTTGTGAAATAGACGGTCAAAATTGCTGATATTCAGCCTAATTTAAAGATATGAATTACTAGGGATTAGTACTTGAAATAAACTTATTCAATTTGAACTTCATAAAACTGAAATATAAAAAGGAAGTTTTTTTTTTATAAAACTGTCGTAGATGCAAAACATTTTTTTTTATTTAGCACTAGCTTTTGCCCGCGGCTTCGCTCGCGTTAATCTCTGTATAACACAGTACTGTACCTGCAGTTTTAGCCCTTGCGCCTCTATGATTTGTAATAGCATCGCTAAGTATTCCCTTTTCTTTCTTTTTCTTCCTTCGTTCTCCCTCATATCCCATTAATTAATAAAAATTAGCCTATGTCCATCTCCTGGTTCCCAACTATCTCTGTACCAAAATTCATCAAAATCGGTTTAGCCATTTAAACGTGAAGACGTAACAAACAAACAAACTCACTTTCGCTTTTATAATATTATAGTAAGGATTATGTGTAGTTATATTGTCTGGTAAGTAAGTTAATACCTAAATTGACTGCCTCATTGGTCCATAGTGATTGCAAGTAACTGCAGATCGTCAAAAGATGTTTCGTGAATCGAACCCACGTTTTGTTTTGTGAATCGAACCCACGACCTCCGGCTCAGCAGTCAGGGCCACTAACCACTACACCAACAGGCCCGCCACATTTGCCGCTTCTTCAATTTTCCGTTTTAGCTCTTCCTCATTGTTAGTGTCCTGTGCGTACCATCACGAGCCTGGACGGCAGCTCGAATGGTGGTGGTAAACCACCCAGGACAAACTTTGTGTGATTTTTAACTTTGTCTGGTTACCATAACACAAGCTCTGCTTAGCTTGGGATCAGATAGCCGTGTGTGAGTTGTCCCAAGATATTTATTATTTATTTATTTAATGTTGTAAGAAGTAACAGAGAAGCCTTTAGACTTTAGACAACTAAAAGACAATTTCCTCCGTAGATGTAGATTGTGCATTTCTGTAGTAAGGCGGCACTTTGAAAACCTTTTGTAACGTGTTTTAGTAAAATTTGTAAACTATCTACCGTATTTTTTTATCATAAAAGTGGCAAAAATAAAGAAATCCCAAATTATAACAATAACTGTAAAAATTTCTTTATTGCTATCAACGCTAATTACAGGAAATAATCCCCGATCAAGCTCTATATTTTTTTTACCGATTTTGTCTGTTGAAGGTCCATAGAAGTTTTTAAGATCATTTAGAAACCTTTGGCACCCTAACTTATTTTTTTTTAAGCTCTGAACATTTTTGATTATTGACCTCTAATGGTAATTTTGAACTTTGGACTAATTTTGTGGTAAGTTCTACAATGCCTAGGCAAACGGTTTTTTTTTGCATGGTAGCTATTGTTATCGCTAATAGTTTCCACAAAAAAAGAATATCTAAAAATGATAGGAATAAAGACATAAAAAATAAAAACCAATGTTAGGTGAAAATTTTGAAAATAGTACTTAAAAAAATTCTAGCTCCTAAACTACAAATAATCGCGGAACATACATGGGGGTAATTCGGGTACCCCTTAGCATAAGGCATTTTTTTTGGACGCCTATCAACTGGCCACCCTGTATAATCCCCGAAGAGTTAAGCAGATATGTACCCAATAAAACACGCATTTACAGAGCTATCAACCGGTAACATATAGGTATTTCTTTAACTAAATAGAAATTCATAGATTTTTGTCATTTTTGCAAATAGCTTGCATTGTTAAAATTTCTACAAAAAAAAAAACAAATTCGAAACCCCGTGGAACTCCGTTGGGTGAACGGGCGCGTCTCGCAGGTCGCACTTGAGCACGCGCGGGCTATGGCGGGCGCTGCCTCTAATTACCGTCCGGCGACAATGTGGAGTGCTGCAGACTCGCTCCTCGCTCTATCTACCCCCCGATATTGTTGAGGGCTTCGTTATGCGTGACGCGTGGGATGTTATTGCGGAAGTAAAGGAAGAATTTTTTTTGGGATTTCCGTGATGGTAGCAAACGATGCTATCAAAATGTCCTTTCTATAAACCGCAGGTATATTTGTGGTCTTCGTCTGCCTATTTTATTAAGGTGTCTTTTTAAAGATTTTTACGTGTAAAGCATATAATTCAAATATACTAAAGTCACTGTCTTCCGGAAGCAAATATATTTTCAGTCTTATTGGTGCTTTTTGGAAGGTTTTTTTTTGGTTTTCCTATCCCTTTAAAGTTTAATATGCCCAAGTTCGGGTTAATATTCCCCAGTTTATGAATTCTTTTTTGAGCTATTTTCTTGATCCCCATTCCTAAACTATTGGCATTTTTAAAATCAACGGTAGTTCATATCCTACGCACACTTCTACCTACCGTACATTAACATCATGACAACACATAAACTATAAACAAACACGTCAATCTTAAAATAATATAAGCGTGTTCAATTAAATCCTTCCCTGGCTTGAGGGTAGAAATTCATAATTGGGCCGCGTGGCCCACCCCTTGTTTCAACGACTGTGTTCAAGCGAAAATCACTCTTGTTCGATTGTAATACGAGTTATACTACTAGCTTTTTTCTTGTAAATTAATTGAATTATAATTGGAAGTCTTTTAGAGTGAGTTTTGATGGGTTGTCAGCGTTTGATCTGGGAATTCATTGCTTTATTGATATTTGAATGTATGCGATGTGGGAGGGCAAAGTAACATTGAAGTGCAGCTTCAAATCAATTTTCTGGTTTTGATTATAGGATGTCATTTTGTGTCTCTTCAGATCAAGGTTTAAAAACGGACAAGTGCGAGGGTTCCGTACAAACTTGCAAAACATAGACGGACATAACTTTTGATTGCGTAGACTTAGAGGGTTGAATTTAGCTTGGTAAGTCAAGTAAGTAATCAATATGTCTATCTCGTTTTAAATGTTACTAATAATTTTAGTAAAGAAGTTATCCTTACTAATATTATAAAAGCGAAAGTGAGTTGGTTTGTTTGTTACGTCTTCACGCCTCCGATTGTAATGAATTTTGGTACAGAGATAGTTAAGACCCTGGAGACGGACATAGCCAAATTTTTAAGTGAGAATTGAGTCAGAATGAGGGAAGAAAAAGGAAAACTTAGCTTTGCTATTACAATAAAATAATCAGGCGCAAGGGCAAGAACTACAGGTAGCAGGTACCTGCAAATCAGGGAACTTTGTTACCCCGAATTTAACGAGAGCGAGGTTGCGGGCAAAACCTAGTACCTAATAAACACTGAAATACTTAATCCAACAACTGTTTTACAAAATGTTACCATTTTAATTACTAACCCGCACAAACTTGCCTTCCTTTGTAACGGACGTGTTGGCAATAATTTGAAACCCGATAGTATGACATCGAAACTGCCTGAGGAAGTGCGAACTTGATCAGGGATCTTGCGGAAGTTCAATGAGCTTTTTATTATTTTAAGTGGTTGAAAACATAAATACTACACAACGGATTGCAACAGTATCGATCATTAAAGGCACATAGAGTAAAGAAAAAAAGAGTAAAAAAAATATATTTCTCTCTCCTTTTCTTCCCTATAATAAAATGTTGTTATTCTGTAAATAAGTTCATAAGGAGGACTTTGCAACCTTAGTTTTGTGAAGATATTTTTTTTTTCTGATTTTCTGTACGAAATATGCTAACGATCCAGTACTCACCTACTAATATTTATAATTTTGAGTATTTTAAAAATGCCATTCTATTTCTTTAAAAAGTAGATACAATAAAGCTTGTGTTTTTTGTTAACGGGCAAATTCATCCATCCCCACAACACATTTTTTAGACAATATACGACTGCAATATCTATTAAAAACTGATTTTTCAATAAAGTATTGATGCACCCACTCTTAAAATTCACAAAAAAGATGAAAAGCCTAACACTTAACACTGCAAAATAACCCACATTTAAAGATCACAAGGTATCTTCATCCGATTATTAAAAAAAACTTAAGCCTGGTATTAAAACACCTGGTTTAAAGGATATAAAAAGAAAAGAGTAAAAAAAAACGACATTGTATCGGTAATCCTCTATAGGAAGCACTTGAGCTTCGATATTTAAAAAAAACCGGTGCCTATTGTTGGCAACCCTCTATAATTATTATTTTCGTAGCTGGCGACACCGGGGCATACAATGGCGTCCCTACGAACTTCCTGTTTGCCCTCGCGCGCTATTTAACGTGAATGCGAACGATTGGCCAATTTGAATTTTGAATGTCGAATAATAGAATACATTTGGCGTCTATTGGTGTATAATTTAGTTCTTTTTGTTAATGATGGGTAATTATTATGTATTTAGTGGACTACACGTCTTGTAAAGATGTTATTTTGTTTACTTTGGTAATTGAGGAAGTAAACACGTACTTATATAGGTAGTGTATTTTTACGTATATTTATAAATAAAAGAAAAAAACACTGACACAGTACAATATCTCAGAAACTACAAGTATTACGAGTCTCGAATTTTGCTTCGGGAATCCTTTTAGGACGTAGGTGCTCACTACGACGAGTTTTTGCGAAATTCAATTTAGGGGTGAAATAGGGTGACAGTATTAGAGAACGCGATTTGTTGGCCGGATTGGCTTAATTTTTAATGAAATTTTGAATAAGCATTTTTTCACAAAGTTAGACTATGTTTTTTCATAGCTCCGCGTGAGAAAAAACTGAAAAATTATATCATAATACATTTAGCTATTTTAAATACCTACCTAGACAATTAGGTATTACCTATGCATTTTTTATTCTTACGCCTAAGTAGAGAAACTATTCATATCATTAGATAACATAAGTAGGTTAGTAAAAAAATAAATTAATTAATCGTGAATTGCGATACTGTTTATTGCGCAGGGCCATTTTGGACATTGTCCAGTATGTTGTTTTTGGAACGAAGAAATTTCCCTATCGCGCGTTGTGAAAGGGGGCTAGACGGAAAAAATTCTTACGAAAAGTTGTCACGACACTTTTTGCTATAGTAAGCTATTGTAAGCTGTGCGGCGTCGCATGTTTCTCTGTCTGTCTCTCTCTCTCTCTTAGGTAAGCAAGTCAGATATTTTCATTTCTATAGGAACTTCGTTCCATCCGGGTGTCCCTTGACACCTCTAAAATTGTTTGTCTATCTTATATGTATCTACAACTAATTAAACAAACAACTAGGTTCTAAGAACTTTCCTATAGTTTACATTAAAATTCTGTACACTAAGATTGCAAAAAAAAAATGACTTCGTCTACCTCATCACACGACAAAACAACCCCAAAAAGCTATGTAAAACAACCGGTAGCAGTCGCAACAACATCATCCCTCCGGCAATAGGGGGTGTCCAATTAGAGAGGGCGATTGTTTGACGATCATGTAGGCTTTGTAGGACAACTGTGGCCGCAGGCGATGGTACTACTTACACCTTGTCAGGGGCGTGAAGCGCGATGTTTGTTTTGTGAGGGAATCACAAGATGATTTGATTTAATTTGGCACATTTCGCCTGTAGACACTTCTGCCTACTTTCGGGAATTACCGGAGTGATGTCTTGCTAATTCTGCTGTAGTCTTCATATATATTTTATTTATATTATTATTTAAAAAAAAAAACGTCCAGAGTTTAAATAATAATAAATAAATAATAAAGCTATATTTAATAAATGGTGTTGCAGTAAATCTCTCTAATATCTAAAATTCTCGTGTCACAGTTTTCGTTCCCATACTCCTACGAAACGGCTGCACCGATTTAAAAGAAATTTTGTGTACATATCGGGTCGGTCTGAGAATCGGCCCACATCTATTTTTCGTACCTCTAAGTGAGCAGCGGGTGAAACCTCTGGGCACAGTTAGAACAATATAAAAGTTGCACTCAACAAATAAACACTAATATGCTACAATAAAAGGTTGGGGTTACTGTCCTCTTAGATAGGCTACATTGTAGCCTGTAGTGCTTCTTTAAACTTTGCTCATCGGGACCATTCACGTGAGCATTAATTTTAGATCCCATCAAGATATTACACATTGTATAATTACAAGGTGCGCATTGTAATGCTCAGTTTTCCTCCTTCACCGATGTAATGTTCAAATCTGTTACATTACATTACAGGCGAATGTTCCAGGTGAGGGAGCAAGCATCTTTAGACTTACACATTAGGTTATTGTTAGGGTTCCGTAGGTACCTCATAAGGAAAAAACAGAACCCTTTAGTATCACTCTGTAGACCGTCTATCTATCCGTCAGGATCCTTTATGTCAGTAACGCGTGGAGTTATCGAGTTGAATTTAAAACCATATACTCAAATCTTGGAGCTGTAAATGACCCTCAAAGTCTATACAGTCAAAAGGTAAGGCCGTTTGTACGGTACCCTCGGTGGGCGACTTTTGACTAGCTCTTGGCCGGTTTTTAATCAGGGTTGGCACGTTCTTTTAAGGAATTAAAGTACTTTTAGTTCCAGTAAGAAATAAAAAGTACTGACTATTCTGATTTTATGCTCTGCACAGAATCAATTAAGTCAAAATGCTCTGTTGCCGTTAATTTGCAATCATGACAGAAAATCATGCTCCATTATAGAGCATGATTAGGTATGAACCGTAACCTACATTTGTCATCTGCCTAGCCTTTTCCCCACTATGTTAGGGTCGGCTTCCAGTCTAACCGGATGCAGCTGAATATCAGTATTTTACATGGAGCGACTGCCTATCTGACTTCCACAACCCAGTTAGTACTGGGAAATACGATGTGCCTTGGTAAGACTGGTTGACGTAACCTACATTTGTAATAATTTAATTTCATAATAGAAAACGTGACATTTCTCAGGGAAACACAAACACATCATCACCCTTCTATGAACCAAAAATCATCGAATTCAATTAACCATAACCCGTCAATCATCATCGCATTAAACTCCTGGAGCTCACGTGCGTGCGTTCCCTCGGCCAGCCAATTAACGAATGACGGGTCGGGTTGTGCACGGGAAGGGAGGGGCGGAGGACGGGAGGTGGAGGGGAGGGGCAGGCACGTGACGCAATTAAATCGCACGGCCGCGCTATTGTCGGCGGAAGTGACGTGCGGCCGAATTAATTTTTAATAAACTACCATGTTTGTTATGTTAAGTTGTGTTGACGGTTATTAGTTTGTGTTTAGGATTTTATTAATTACTAGCTTTTGCCCGCGGCTTCGCTCGCGTTAAATTCGGGCTAATACAGTTCCCCTATCCTGATTTGCAGGTACCTGCTACCTGCAGTGTTTGCCGTTGCGCCTTATTGGTTTGTAATAGCGAAGCTAAGTTTTCCCTTTTCTTTGTTTCTCCCTCATATCCCACTTTTTTTTAAATAGCCTATGGCCGAAATCGGTCAAAAATCGGTTTAGCCAAGTAGGCATGAAGAGGTAAAAAATAAACTCACTTTCGCTTTTATAATATTAGTAAGGATAAGGATACTAGCTATGTCCTGCGGTTTTACCCGCTGCTACACTAAAGAGCTGCTTAGTATCGTAGCGAGATGTTATATAGTCCATTAATTACGTGAAAGAATGCCCATGCAAAATTTCTAGTTAATTCGGCCAAAGAATCGCAATCTCCCATACAAAGTTTGCCACCCTGTTTCACCCCTTAGGGGTTGAATTTTGACAAATCCCGTCTTAGTGATCACCTACGTCCTAAAAGGATCCCCCATGCAAAAATTGAAACTCCTAACAGTTGTAGTTTCTGAGATTTCATGAGAAGATTTGTATTCAAATCTTGTATTTTTATTTTAACAATGTGATGGGAACGGGCAGTAAATCATTGTCTTTGGGATCAACGCACCGTATTGTTTCACCGTGTTTAAAACGGGGTACATTTCATGGCAATGTTGTAGTATATAGGGTTTTATATGATTTTATGGAGCTTGACTAAATTATAAATGAGGCTCTTTTTACAAACACTTTTTTTTGTTTCGTACTTGACTACTCTGAGAAGAAACAGTCGAAACAAACTCTTAGATCATAATCTCTTTTATTGAAACAACAAAAATCTTGGTCAACTTACATGAGGACTATGCATATTAGTGTCTGAAATAGTCTTTTAAATAAAGATCATTTGTGTAGATAGCTTTATAAATATCTAATAAATATCTTGGGACAACTCACACACGGCTATCTGATCCCCAGCTAAGCAGAGCTTAAGTTATGGTAACCAGACAAATGATATACATACTTATATAATTTATGAATTCATACATATTACAGATAAATCACACCCAGACACAGAACAAACAATCATGCTTATCACACAAAGTTTGTCCTGGGTGGGAATCGAACCCACGACCTCCGGCTCAGCAGTCAGGGCCACTAACCACTAGACCAACAGGCCCGTCGTTATAGTACTAAAACTGCCAAATAATCGTCAAAAACAAACGCATTAAGAGCGAGGAAAGTTATTTGCCGATAACCCATCCGCAAAAATAAAAAAATGTGTAAGTGTGTGATGTATATCACACACTAACATCAGACGTGGTGGTTGCGGACACCAGCCCCGTTATACAATACAATACATGTGTGATGTACAGTCGTACTTTCGTCGTACTGAAGTCGATTTTAAATAATTCTGAAGCAAATTGAATTTGCTAATCAATTCATTTTTACATCGAGAAATACAATATTAACCACGTTACATTAAATATCACAAAATTAAATGATGAATCTTTCAATGCAATTCGCGGAATGGTAACATGCTGCTGATTAGTATTGTTGCACCTACTTGAAAATAGCATATGAAATACTGCATAAAGAATAACAACTTGATCTTTAATAACATCACGTTTTCCAATATTGACTCTACTAAGTTGTGATTTGGTTATATTTTAATTGTTTTGTTTGTATTCTCATAAATCATCATTACTAATATTATAAAAGCGAAAGTGAGTTTGTTTTTTGTTACATCTTCACGCCTAAATGGTCAAATCGATTTTGGTGCAGATATAGTTGGGATCCTGGAGACGGACACAAATGAGAAAAGGGAGAGAAAGAGGGAAGAAAAGGGGACACAGAGATATTGTTTTTTTTTATTATCACGAAGATTAGTTAGCGTTAGCCCAAAGTAACCATGCCACGAGGACGAAGTCGCGGGCGTCCAATCTCATAAAATTGGATAAAATTCATTTAAAAATATAAATAATGATTTAGTTCATTATTAACTGTTTGAGCATCTTGTGTCCATGAACAGACTGCATATAAGTTATAGCTGTTCCCCGCGGTTTCACCCATGCTGCTCAGCACCTGTTGGTCGTAGCGTGATGCTATATAGCCTATAGCCTTCCTCAAGAAATGGACTATCCAACACTAAAAGAATTTTCCAATTCCAACCAGTAGTCCCTGAGATTAGCGCGTTCAAACAAACAAACAATCAAACAAACAAACTCTTCAGCTTTATAATATTAGTATAGATGAGATTAAAGTTGACCACTGCAAATCCAATCTGAACAAACGGATGATCCTGGATCCCAAACTCAATGTAAATGTGCTCCAGGATTTTAATGAGGTTAGCTCCAAAGTTGTCCAGGTAGCTAGGTAGTAGAGAAGGGTACTCACTGTGCTGTCCATGCTGCTGCGGCGGCGGTACGGACGCGTAGCCGCCGGCCTGTCGCGGCAGGTGGTGCCCCAACATGCGGCGCCCGGCGGCCTCCATCGTCGCTATCGTGTTGGAGCGGACCATGCCTGCGGGGACAGATATATACGTAAGCACAGAGATACTATGACGTAGGTACTGGACACGATTCCCTTGTCAGGAATTTCTTAGTAGGAAATTAGCGGGTTAAGGTGCTCCCACACATGGAGCATTTTCATGTAATGTAACGTTTTAGATTCACTTGTTAGTGTACAAAATCGAATCTTGGATTGTTACATTACAGTCGAATGCTCCCGGTGTGGGAGCACCTTTACAGAAGTACCCACATTACCTGCGTTGCAACAAACGCGCGAAAATATGACGAATTTATGAGAAATGTTTTAGCGAGGTAAGCCTTTAGAAAAACGAAGATTTTACCGTTAAACCGATAGCTACACCGTATAAAGTTTCCCCGTGTGTACTTAAGACATTTGTAGCATCATCATTTGTAGTTTCTCGTATGTTGCCCGTAGGAACTTAACGACATTCGATGGGTTAACCAAAACGTACCAATATGCGGCCTCCAGTTCCTATTCTCCTCGTGTCCCAGGTTGCCAGGCTTCAGCACCCTCTCGGGCTGCACGGCGCCCTCCAGTCGTCGCGCCGGGAACTCCTTGTCGTAGGAGGGGTCCACGAAGCGCACGCACACCACGTGATTGCCCAGCACGGGCTGCAGCCCGATGACGGGAGACGGGAGTTGCCTGTGGGGGAGGGAGGTGTTTAGTTTATTGTTTATTAGCTGCACCCCGCGGTTTCAACCACGTGGACTAGTATATTGTACATATAAACCTCCCTCTTGATTCACTTTACCTATTGCTCAAAACTGCATTCAAATCTGTTGAGCAAATTAAAAGATCTAAGCGAACAGACAACGGCAGCGACTCCATTTTATATAATAAAGATTACAGAAAAACATGTACAATATAAAAGAAAAATCTTAACTATTGCACAGTAAATCTATACAGGCTCGAAAAATGCAGTTGAAGTTTCCTTAGAAACCAATGGATATAACCGGAACCTTCAAACTTATATACCTATTATGTTAGTTAATTGTACACTTGTGATAGGTAAATAAATATAGTTAATTTAACATAAGTGTGATAATGACTTAACATCCGCATTATCATCGTCTGCTTACCCTTTTTTACTCCTCGTAAAAGTCGTGAAGCTGACCCCAACATAGCTGATACAAGGCTAGGCAAATGACAGAACTATAAATTAACTGGAATGGTAACAGAACTCACCCCCCAATAACAACGCAGTCTTTACTGAGCATCACCTCCCCGGTCACCCCCTCGCTCATGTAAGGATACTTCTGCTGCTTCTCAATGAGGAGTCGCAGCTTGCCGCCTGCCTCCGTGTACAGCCCCAGCAGGTAGTCGTAGCTCTTGTTGCCCGTGCCCACGTACAGCCGGTCGTTACCGCGGATGTTGCGTTGTTCTGGGTGGAAACAGAGAGAGAAATTGTTGAAAAAAAATGGCTGGTAAGTCTAGTCATCACTGTGCTTGCGGGTTGTTTTGAAAGGATACCGCGGCCCCGGAACACACAAGACAAAAGAAGGAACATGTATGGGTTTTAGTCAGGACAAGTCTGACACTCCCCTCCACTAGAGATCAACGCTTTGGAATGGGCAACTACAGTACTTTCACAAGTTGTTATGGCTTGTGACCGGGACTGTAGATTCATTTTGTTTTTTGACATTCAAAAGTGTAATGGTCTAATTGAAATAAATGATTGGATTTGATTTAATAATAAATAAATAATAATAAATATCTTGGGACAACTCACACACGGCTATCTGATCCCAAGCTAAGCAGAGCTTGTGTTATGGTAACCAGACAACTGATATAGGTACATACTTATATAATTTATAAATACATACATATTATAGATAAATCACACCCAGACACAGAACAAACAATCATGCTCATCACACAAAGTTTGTCCTGGGTGGGAATCGAACCCACGACCTCCGGCTCAGCAGTCTGGGCCACTAACCACTAGACCAAGAGGCCCGTCATTTGACTACTCTAAGAGCGCGAGAAGTTATTTAAAGATTTGCCATCCGAAAAGAAAGGCTAGTCATCTGTGTTCATGCAGTCTCAGCTGGTATAACAATGCACATTGGTATCTGATAAGGTATTTTAAGTAACAAATAACACAGATTTGAGTGGACCTATCTGTTGGAATCCCAACACTAAGATTAGTATTTTTACGCACATCACTAGCACGTCTATAAAGCGTAATTCACACATAGAGCGGGCGCGTTTCGAGACAGGAGTACGGCGGGTCTAGTTCTTTGTATTTATATGAAAGACATCACACTGAGACCGCTTTAATGTAGTGTGGGGTACGCGGCCGTCCACTCAGCCATGCTCGCTTGTACGTTAAAGTCGGGTCAACTTAATTTAATATTATAATAATTGATGTACTGTGTGTATTGATTCAATTAAAATGTTTCGCATACAATTGACTACTCACCTCCATTTCCCCTCACTATTAAGTAGACTTATGTATCCAATTGTTTATTCTAACTTAGGACTTAGAGAAATACTTACTCTCAGCCTCAGTAAGCTCCTCATAGAACGGCTCCAGGGCCTTGAAGAGTCTCTCCTCATCCACGAAGGGCAGCAGCGCGACTCCCTGCCACGCGAACTTCTTGCCGTTCAGATCGATTTTAAAGTCCGTGGGGTAGAAGTCGATTATCGGTGAGAACTGTCATAGAAAATAAATATTCGTTATATTTAGACTTTATAGTATTTATTTGTATGAAACACGTGTAAAATGTGTTGTTACAAAGCAAATAAGCGTACGAATGTTAATTTGTTTCTTTAGAATGTGTGTCTGTGTGTTGCAGGTGTGCAAGATAAACTGTTTTTGACACGAATCTTTTAACTTTACTTGTTGCTATATAAAAATCTTAGAAAATAATAAACTTGATCGACTTCCTGGTTCGATTGAGCTGCATTGATGGTGGAATTCTAAAAATTGTTTTTTTTTCAAGGGTTTGATTAGAAGGATACCAGAAAGCATGTTTTTTTTTTAAACTGTAATTTTTATTTACATTCGATATTGCCGTTATGACATGCTGAATTATTTTGTTATCTTTAAATAGATTTCGCGTTTCACGAACTCCATATCCAAATTCCTTCAAATGAATTAACTCTCAATAGCTTTCGTTTATTTCGTTATCGTAAACAATCGAATTATTTTACCAATAAATAATCAAATGCGAACGATAGTAACTGCTACAGATGTACTTCTTGAACTGTCCCATCATTAGGGATAAAAATAAATGAATCCAGAAGGCACAGCGGTTACTGTGCCCTAATGTATATGGAGTCCGCATTAAGTCGATACTTACAGGATCGCTCATGAGCTGAGCCCAAGGTTTGGGCACATGGGACGAACTGGCAGCCGGGAACACACCCATCAGCTGCTCAAGTGGACGGAACTGTAAGGAAATGTACCTCGTTGTTAAATAAGATAAGATAAGGAAGGGAACTAGAAATTACACCTGTATTGTGGGTGCGTTTACAAACATTTAAACACACATACACAAACAACAGGCTAGGCTAGGCTATACACTAATATTTGTTCCGTGTGGGAATCGAACCCGCGATACGCAGCGCAGCAGTCGATCGCTCACCCACTGCGCCAACCGTGTCGTCAATAGGGTCAATTAAACATATTGTAAGTTACTTGTTGTTTTACTTCTATTTTATTTTCTGTTTCTATACTAATTATTGTGATTGGTGTTATACCGTTTTAATTAACTATAAATTAAAAAATATCGATTTCTTTTTTTGACTAAGTAAGTTTTTTCTTTCGTTTGCGCGTAACCCTATCCTGTATGTTCGAGAAAACACTAGGCAGTTGATAAAGATGCTTACCGGCTGCGTCCCCTCCTCAAACTTGGTAGACAGGCCGCAGACATTGACAAAGTCGGAAGCGAAGGGCGCGTAGTGGTACGGGAAGTACCACTTCCAGCTGGCGCAGCCCTGGTAGTAGTAGCGCAGCACCCAGCACAGCCCGCGCACGTACTGCAGCGCCACGCGGTACCTGACGGAACATGGCATACGTTTACAACTTTAGATACATTTTTTGCTCTATGGGGACTCAGAGTCGCCCGCGAAATATTTTTTCAATCGTTCTTTGTAATTTATAGGTTATTTATTAATTTAATAAAAAAAAAGTTCCAAAAATACACTAAAATTAGGTGCTCTTGTCTTAATGTAACTGTCATGTATTTTTTGTGTGCATAAATAAATAAATAACTTATTTATTTAATGTCGTTTGTGGAAAGAGACACCACAATTTTGCCAATATCACGTAGGTACTATGGTAAAAATCAAACGTTGGAGATTATATCAGTAATTGACATTGTTGTAATAAATAAATAAAAAGTTTTAAAATAATTTTATTCTTTTTAAATAATAAACGATGTTTATCTTGCAAGTACTTAGGTTTTCACAAACACTTTTAACCGTTTGTATGCCGGAATTACAGACACAATTGAAAACGCATTGTGTCCGGCGTAGATCTACGTTCAAGGGGAACGTCTTTTTTTTAAACTAGATGAGGCCGGTGTTTCGTACCCGACTACTCTGAGAAGAAATAGCCGAAACAAACTCAGAGGCCAGACAAAAATCTTAGTCAATTTACATGAGGACTATGCAGATTAGTGTCTGAAATGGTCTTTTTAAGAAAGCACCACACAGATTGAGTGGACCTGTCCAGTCAGTTCAAGCATTTGTCAGTTATCGTGTAGCTTTAGTTGTGGTATGATGGTATCTTGTACAAATTCTTATCAAGTATTTATTTTTCATTGCCACTAAGAGATATTAGCAGATACTGAGCCTGCAGCCATGAGACAGAACATTTATTTTTATTGTTTTGTTTTTTAATGTTTTGTGTATTTGAGGCAAGTGCCAAATAAATGTGTTTTCTTTCTTTCTTTCAGATCGTCCATTATACCCGGACGTTATTAGAAGAAAAATGTAAGATTTATATGTTTTTCTCATAGAAGCCATTGTCAGAACTAGTCCAATAGGTGTAGTTTTGGTTCAGTTTTACTTTGATGACTTTTCATAGTAAAGTTGTCCATAATGACCTTCTAATGCGGCCCATGATGGCCCAAACTAGGTTCATAATGGCTCTCCACTATGGTCCATGATACAGGACCCGCACCTGACCATGCATGATGGAATCCTTACTAATATTATAAAAGCGAATGTGAGTTTGTTTGTTTGATACCTGTTCACGCCTTAATGGCTAAATCATTATGATACGGACGGACATAGGATTTTTTTTTAAAGTGAGATGTGTTGGAGAAAGAGGGAAGAAAAAGGAAAACTTTGTCTTGCTATTACAAATCAATAAGGCGCATGGGCAAAACAGGAAAGGAACTGTGTTACCCCGAATTTAACGCGAGCGAAGCCGCGGGAAAAATAAGTGGCTATCATCACAAACCTGAACTCGAGGTTATCTCTCGCCACCTCGAACTTGCTCTCATAGTAGCGCTCCTTGAAGCCCTGCTCCCACAGCCGCACCTCATCATTCTTCTCGTCATCATCTTCGTCTAGTCCGGCTTGTTGGGCTGAACGCTTGCGGCCGCGGCCCTCTTGCTCCTCTTGCTGGAAAAGATTTTGTTTAATGAGAATAAAATCCAATTAAATTTACTTTGATACGTCAAACTATAACGTTACGGCCAACCGAAGGCCTGAGGGGTCAAAGGTTGTCGCAAGCCACTGGATTCCGCGCCTCAAAGAGATGTCAGCAAAGCAGAGCTCTATCATTTTAATTAAATTATTTGCAATACGCACAATCTGTATCATCCGTAGATATTTATAATTTCTTGAATTATAATAATATTCTTCGTGTACTCGGTATTTTGATATTTTAAATCGACACTTTTACGATCATTGCATCTGATCATTATTTAATTAGAGTGGAGAAATTATAAAGATGCTCTAAAGATGATAGGTGTTACAGATTTAAGGTTCAATTTAGCTTGTAGGAATTCTCGATACCAGAAAGACGTGGTTTCGCTATAATGATTTATTTGCGACTAAGTTCATAGGACATTCTCTTGGATATTGCGGCGACACACATACATGCACAGGTACTTACTTCACTCTGTCACACATACAAAGGTTTCTTACTTAACAATAGGTAATCCTTACTAATAGTATAAAAGCGAAAGTGAGTTAGTTTGTTCGTTTGTTACCTTTTGACGCCTAAATGGCTAAACCGATTTTGATGAATTTTGGTACACAGAGGAACCCTGGAGACCGACATAGGCTATTTTTTTAAAATAAAAGTAAGAAATGAGGGAGAAAGAGGGAAGAAAAGGGAAAACTTAGTCTTGCTATTACAATAAATCAGGCGCAAGGACAAAAGCTACAGCTAGGTACCTGCTGCAAATCATATCACATCGAACTTAACGCGAGCGAAACCGCGGGCAAAAGCTAATACTATATACTAATACAATAGATGAATACTTACAGCCGCTTCACGCTGCATTCCCGCAAGTCGCATGTCAGCTGCCTCCCTACGAACATTCTCCATTGGCTTTGCTGCATTCTGACCTATCGCCTGAAAGCAGACAAAAAAATATAAATTAGGTTTATAGGCATATATTATTTAGTCAGTTTTTTTTTGGATGGGAAATAATCCAATAGCCTGTCCCAGTCAGGGCGGAGCGGGAGGAACTGTCAGACTTTTACTGAATAAAACGCATCCACTCCTTTTTTAAACCTTTATGTTCCAAGGCCGCGGTATTTCTTTTGAACAACCCGCAAGCCCCGGCACACGCCCCATGGCGCCGGGCGCCGCGAGACGACTTCCGGCCACCGTAGATGCGGGCCTGTGGGCGGTGAGCAATGGGTAGTTCACCGTCCGTCCGTCGATTGACGACAGGCCGTGTCGACGGCGCGTTCGTGTTTCACGCGCGCCTCAAAGAGAGTCAGCAAAGCAGAGGGGCTTGCCAGAGCCTCTGCCTGCCGGGGTTGCGGGTTGTTCGAAAGAGATACCGCGGCCTCGGAACGTAAAGGGCAATAGAAGGAACATGGGTGAGTTTTAGTCAGTACAAGTCTGACATGCCCCCCCGCTCCGCCCAGAGCGGGGGAAGTCACGACTCGCACGGAACAAATATTTGTTTTACAGGTAGTTCTTTCGGATCTGGCTATTTGTGTATGTGAGTTTGAATGTTTGTAAACGCACCCGCAATACAGGAGAAATGATTTAAAAAAAAAAAACATTTCCCCAGTGTGGGGAAAAGATTAAAAAAAAAACAAAACTATATAACTTAGCTGGCGAATCGTGGGTTTCCCACAATACAGAAGAAGTTTCTAGTGTGGGAAAAGTTTAAAAAACAATCTCGAAGATTCCTTAATGTTACAAATACGTACCATAGGCGCAAACTGAGTCCTCTCCAGCATTTCAAAGTTCACCCTCTGCTGCTGCCTCTTCCTAGCCCTATCCTTAGCTTTGAAATTGATCTCGTTCTGATGGCGCCGCTTGAAGATCTCGTCTTCCATGTGCCCTAGCTCCGTCATGATGACCTGCACCCGCTCCAGTTTCACGTCGCCAGAGTCTGTGATCCAGCCCTGAGGAGGTGAAGAGAACAGTGATTAAATAATTCGGGGATTATCACTTTAAAAATGTCAAAGTAAATATAAATTTCAAATAAAAAGTCATGTTTGTATGTTCATATGTTTGAGGTAATCTTGGGAAATTCTGGTCCGATTCCGAAAAGTAAACACACGATAAAGAAGTGAAAGCACTTCTTTATCGTGTGTTTAGTGCCAAATCTGGAGTCAGTGTTAATTATGCCGCCCTTAGGCTGACTTGGTTTAAAATGCCGTCGAGAATATCTCAGGGTTGCTAGTTTGCGCACGATGCACATGTACCGAAAATTCAGAGGTGCGTTTCTTGGATTTAAACTCGAAATCTATGACTTGGCGACGGCCCAGTCCGAAGATCACAGTAAGCTGTCACTGCCAGCTGCTATTCTTTTACTTATGAGCACATTATCCACGAGTATCACAGGCTATATTTAAAACGTTCCTGTTTCCGAGATTATTCTCAACTAGTTGGCGCCCGCGGCTTCGCCCGCGTGATGATCGAAAAAAATTATCCTATCCAGACTATAATCTAACTCTGTGCCAAATTTCATCAAGATACGTTCAGCCGTTTTCACATTCGCATTTATAATATTAAGTAGGATGATAACGCGAGCGATGTTGCAAGTAAAAGCTCAATATTAATAAAACCGTGAAAGATTTGTCTCACCTTAGTCTTATAAACACACTTCTTGTACAAGCCCACTAATCGATCCACGGCTCCCTCTCTGATCTCCAAACTCGGCAGATGGGGCAGGAAGTCATTCCCGACAAAGAAGCACATGAACACCCAGTCGTCCAGCGCCCTCTCGAAGTCATACGGAAACGGAAGGTCTGGCATCTGGAGCTCCTTCTCTAGGTACTCCCGGAGGACCGATAGACGGACGAATATGAAGTTGTCTTGGTTTCCGAAGGCAGGGTCTGAACGGACAAGTGCAGCTTCCGGGTTGCTGCCTGTGCATTCTTTCATTTCATGACCTGGAAAGAAGAAACTAATTAATTTCCAAGTTTTCTCATCAACGACAAATAATGCCGTTCTTTCAGGATCTTTATCGAATTTCGACCACATCGTCGGTGTTGATAGTGTCTTTTGTGAGTGTTTAACATTAGAATAGTTTAATACATTGTCGAGCAATTAACATCAACTCTAGAATACGTACCCAACAAATGATTCTCACATACCAACACAATGATTAGATGTTTAATTCCAAACTTGAACCCCTCGCTACCTACCCACGTCAAAAAGCTAAGCTTTAAGCTGTTCATTGGCATTTTCCTGGAACCCCACCTCTGAAGTTAAATTTGTCTCCCTGCTTAATTCAAAAGTGGGTAGAAACTAACCAATGACATTGCTTCGTTTTCACAGCATGAGCTAAATTAGCTACATCATTGGCTAGTTTTACGTATACCCCTTGTTGCTCATTTTATCACGAAAGTCATCATTTAAAAAACTTATTCATCCTAAAACTTCAGGGTCTTTGAATCCTGCCGGGATTGCGGGTTGTTCGAAAGAGATACTACGGCCCCGGAACATAAAGGCCAATGGAAGGAACATGGGTGGGTTTTAGTCAGTACAAGTCTGACACTCCCCCCCGCTCCGCCCAGAGCGGGGAAGTCATTTGGAAGATCTTGAAGATTGGTAGGAGAACTCACCAAGCTGTCCACACACGTCACAAGGGCGTGGCTTGTTGGGTTTGAACTCCTCGCGGATGATGGTGAAATTGGGCTCGTGAGTGGCCAAGCCCAACATGATGAGATCAGCGTCAGCGCCGCAAAGCACGTGCTGGGTGTTCGGGTCGTGGTCGGGCTGCACTGGGAACAAAAGATGTGTTCATTAATTAGACGCTTTAACCTCTAGAGCCCCAGTGGCACAAAAACGTGCCAGTAAACAAGTATTACCGTTGAGCCCCGCTGGCACAAATTTGTGCCACAAAACCCCGACCGATTTAAAACTGTATTTGTAGTAAAGATAAGTCTTAAAATCGTTTCTAAACGAATGTTAAGAGCCTGCCCGGCGGTGCTTGACGGACAGTTGACGTAAACAATGGCGGTCCTTGAGAGGTTAAGCGTAAAAACGTTCCGTACAAAATTGCGACAAAAACGACCGATATCTGACTGCATAGACTTAGAGGGCCGATTTTTTCAGTTACACGGGACTACAGATTTGAGTATACGTATTTTGATTTGATACCTCTACGCGCTCCCGAGATAAAGGATCTTAACAGACAGACAGACAGACAAAAAAGTGATCCTATAAGTATAAGGTATCCGTTTCCGTTTTTCCTTTTGAGGAGCGAAACACTAAAAAGAAAGCAATCATAATATGCCGTGTCGACGGCCTGTTAGTGTTCTACGCGCGCCTCAAAGAGATGTCAGCAAAGCAGAGGGACCTGCCAGGGCCACCGCCTGCCGGGTGAAGGGGTGCTCGAAAGAGATACTGCGGCCCCAGAACATAAAGGGCGGTGAAGGAACATGGGTGAGTTTTAGTCAGTACAAACCTGACGCTCCCCCCAGGGCGGGGGAAGTTATTTGATAATTTCCCACCCCAAAAACAAAAAAAGGCACTCATAATATGGTTCCTTGTCACCATGAATCATAGATTGTTGAAAAAATTGAGTCAATGTTACATATATGCAATTTTTTCTTACCTCTCTGCCTTCTAATGTAGTCCATAATCTTGTGTTCCCCCTCGCCGGGCACATTGGCATCTGACAAAATCACCTTGATTCCTTTCCAGCCGGGATCATTGTTTAATCTGAAAGTACATAAAAATAAATTACTCATGTTTATTTATTTATTTCCTAAAACAAAGGATACACAATTTCATTTTAATTTAACTCACAATTCAAAAGGTAATTTTAATAGTTCATAAAATTATAGAAGACCACAGCATGCACATATAACTATGTGTTAACACAAAATGAGAAAAAAGACAAAATGATAATATTTATCTTTGGGGAAATCAAAATTAAAATCTGGTGAAGACCATCCTGTCCGATTTGCTACGGACATAGGAAGTTAATTTAAGAAAAGGGTTTAAAACATTATTTTTGCCGTGTATATAGAAGCTTGACTTGTATATACTGAAACACCATTTCTACAAACAATATCCTGATACACCTATGCTCCAAAAACTATAATAAACTGTGAAATCATGTTGGATTGTAATCCATAAGATTTTTTTTAAACTTTACACTATGATTTTTTCATGTATATGTGTGGCTTTACAAACATTTAAACCCACATACACTAACAGCCAGACCTGGATCAACTCCCTGTCAGTCACACAATTATTTGTTCCACATATATTTGGACATGCAGTGTAGCAGTTATCGCTTAACGACTACACCAACCATGCAATCAAGAAATGTTTGCAGCACATGTCAGTAGCTTGGTGACAGTGATGCTATCTGGAGAACTGTAATTTTTTTACTGCAAGGAAATATCTGTGATAGAACAAGCACCCAGCGGAATTAAACAAGTATTTTCACAAACCTGTCATGAATATAATAATGCAGACACTTGCTGAGCCGGTCCATAAAGGGCGTCCCAGGTGTGATGCAGTTAGAGTCAAAGTGGGCTTCCTTAGGCCTCTCAGGGGGCAGGTATGCGCCCTTGGCCAGCAGCTCGTCACGGATGCGCGCGATTTCGTCAATCTTCTCCTGGGTTTCCTTGGAGGCTCGGAAACGGCGAGAGCGTTGTTGATTCATCTTTGCCCTGGGTGCCTGGTAGTAGAAAGTAGAGGAAGCTAAGCTATGGCCAGTATCTGTGTCTGTTGTCATGTTAGTTGTGGTGACAATTTTGGTGACCACAACTTTAATTGTGCTGTGATTTATATGGTAGGTTTAAACTTAGTGGAAGAAAATATCAAAATGAAACCCCCATGGGACAAGAAATAACCAACAATTTTGAATAAGTCTAAACGAGCAATTTACACCACCAAAACATCGTTTAAAAGTTATTAAAGTATGTTTTGGTTGTTTTTTTTTGAGATAATGTTACATTACAGTTAATTGTTATATGAGTTTTTCATGTATTGTAGTTGCATTTACAAACATTTAAACTAATACACAAATAGCTAGACCCGAATCAAACCCGCAACAGGCAGCACAGCTCAGCAGTCAAGTTAATAGTTATTCTCTATTTAACAATTACAAAAAGTCATATATATTGTTATCCGCTCTTTGTCTAGGAGGTTGGAATTTTAACCCTCTATTTGCCTTTGTGATAGTAGGTACAATATTCACTCACCACTCCATCAATAGCCATGTACAGCAACTTCCTGGGCCTGACGATACGGAATAGGCGGTCAATGCACTCGAAGATAGCCACCATCATCTCATCCTCATCCTTTGGGGGTGGCTTGTCTTCCGGATGTGTGCATGGGTGAATGATGCCGTTCATGTCCAAGTATAGGTTGTCAAATTCCACTCCATTAGGGTTTGGGAGCGAAGAGTCGATGTAGATGAGGGTTCCATCAACGTCTGTTGGCTGGAATATGTTAAATAAAGGTTGAATTTTATTTTTACTAGCAAAGATCCCTGGCTTCCTATGGATGCAATGTAGATACTAATTTATACATACAAACCTACTTCTTGAATAACTCTTCCTATTAAAAAAAAATCCCATCTACTTCCATTGCATAGTTTTAAAAACCTAATCTTACATAGGGACAGACAGACAGTGAGAACTGACTTTGTTTTAACCTATGTAGTGGAAAAGCCTTCAGTGAGTCATTTGTTGCACTGCATGGCAAGTTGTGCATCCAAAATAGATTTATGTGTTCAATAAACTCATGTTTAAAGAATTGCCTGTATAGAATATTATTTATTTATGTTCACAACATAAATAACAGTTTTTAGTTTGAGTAAATAAAATATAATATTTATTTTAATTAAAGGAATTTGTCAGTAGCAGCTGCATACTCAAATTGGAGCCAGGTTGATAGTAATTACCCTGCATTGCCTGGGACTTAAACATAATTAGAAAAATATAGGTGTTCTGTATGATGTACACTTGTGGCTACTTCCTCCAGGCATGTTATATGTTGAAATGTTCATCCATTTTAATTATTTTATTTCACAACAGTTGAACTCATTACTCTTTGTTGATGTCATCAAAATAATGGTGGTAATGTGTTAATGGTAACTTAACTGTGATCTAACACACTTCTAACACTCTTGAGTACAAGATTATTGTGGACTCTCTGACTGAAAGAAAACACGTCTTTCCACTCGTAAGATGTACAGCAGTCATGATGATTGATGCTACCGTCTCCACCGAAACAATGAGTTGTGTTTACAGATAAGGAATTCGACTGCCACTGCTCAGGATTGCATAAAACAAAAGTGAGGCCAGAACCATTGAAATAATTCTACCTAAGTGAAAGAATCACAGTAAAGGGCTAAGAGCTTTATTTTTCATACAGATACTCAATCAAAATAAGCAAAGCATTGGTATCGGTACAAATAAAAAACATTTTTAGGTTATGTTTTACCCTCTGTTCAACACATTCTACAATGACGCTCGGGTATTTTCTACTCAGCCAGCGGAAGAATGCTGGTACTCCCATCTTGAAGTTTTTCTTTGAAGATCTGGTCTGATTTTAACACTTCGTTTATATTTTGTTACGTATTCAACACAAACAAATCGACGCAGATGCCATTTCTAAATGAGAGAGACAGATAAAAAAGTAGAAAGAGATGGGCAACATTTTTCGTTCAGAATCACACAGCAATATGTGTTGAAACACAATATTGTTCTCAACGCGTACTGCTGTGAAAAATATTATTGTTTTTGCGAAATTCAAAGTAGTGGTGGTTCATAGGTGATAACGACAAAGAGTTGTAGGTTGTGGACATTCGTGGATTAACGTTAAGAAGACTTTTGACAACTCACATATCTCCACCCCTAAGAGGGGGGCCTGTGTTCCAGTTGTGAGAACATTTCAGGCTGATGAGAATACAGTTAAATTTAATGGTGCGTATTAAATTGAATCCATAAGTTAACTGAATTTTCTTCTCTAATTTTGGGATTGGCCTAGCAGATTACATACAGACAGGATGGCTGAGAACATTACCATTTCGAACGCAGTGTCTTTATTCTTTCGTTCGGAAATGGCTGTCAAATCCACAAAAATGGCAACAAAAAAATGAATGAAATTGATTGATTGAACGAATGATTTTGCAAATTACAGCCGGTCGGTCAGCTGTTTGGACATGAAATTAGAAGAATTTTATTTATTTCCATTATTCATGTAATATACAGGCGCTTTACAACATGAGTCGTTACTGGAAGTTGTTTAAAGTTTCCTGGTCTAGAAGATACTTCTCAAGCAGTAGCAGAGATGGAAAAAATGTTGAAAATATTCGCAATATTGGGATCTTGGCTCACATCGATGCAGGTTAGTATTACTCCATTAATTATGTAAAACTTATAAATCAAAATAAACGAATTACCTGAATAAAAATATAGTTGTAAGCTTACTATATTACAAAGTATTGATTTTAATCACTGGTTCAAACATTAAAGTTGACCTCCAAAAAATCCTTAATTTAAAATTTACGAGATATTGCCCGCAACTGCACCCGCTTGGATTTCGGAAATTAACCCACGAGAACGTACTGAGATGGAAAATATAGTATGCACTACTACTATTCAAGGTCGTGGTAAACCCCATGCCAAATTTCTTTCAAAACCATATTAATAAGTTGAAGTGCAATAAGTTTACAGACAAACAGATTTAGAAACATAACTCTACGCTTGTCTACCTCTATGGGCTAGTCAGAAGTGTTTCCTGATCCAGGTTTGTACTGATTGGAGTGATTGTGTTGTGCAACCACTAGGCAGTGTCAGAGTTACTTTTCATTAATAACATTAAATTTAAAAGAGTATCCATGGAGTTTTTTCCCCATTCTTCTCCATAGAGATCAACACTTTGGAACAGGCAACTACAGTACTTTCACAAGTTATTATGCCTTGTGACTGGGACTGTAGATTCATTTTGTTTATTGACATTCAAAAGTGCCTGTGATTGTCTAATTGAAAGAAATGATTTGATTTCTTTTAACATGGATTTAACAATATTATGTTTTTAGGTAAAACCACAACAACGGAGAGGATGCTCTTCTTCTCTGGTACCATCAGGTCCATGGGAGAAGTGCACCATGGCAATACAGTGACCGATTATATGGAACAGGAAAGACAGCGAGGAATCACTATTACCTGTAAGTCACTTAATAAAAATTATTATTTTACTGTAACTTCATTTGGTGTAACTGATATGTTTAAATGTATGTCTTGTTATTTATTTAAAAAAAAAAATCTTACAAACATCATGCCTGTAATCCCTGTGACTTAGGCAGAAGTGCAGCTAGTGGTATGCCCACATTTCGCTTATTGCCATCAAGTGGACAAATACGAAATAAGCTTTTTCCTAACCTGGAAACTAATGCAACTGTTGAGGGTTAAGTTCTATGCTCAGTTAGATTACTAAAATAAATTAAATTGTATTGTGGTAATTGTATGCCAGAATTAGTAAATACAATCTTTATTGTTTAATTCATATATCATGCAATCAGCTCCCCACTGGGTTTGACTCTATTTGGTAGCTCGTTGTAGGCGGTCCAGGTTACTACTAGTGGATTTAAATGGTGTAGAAAATGTTTTTTGAAAAACAATCTTAGTCATAATGTTTAAGTACCACCTATATCTTCATATAATGCAACTAAGGGATTTTATATATTTTTTTTAATATAGTTTGTTTGTATGTGAGCTTAAATGTTTGTAAACGCACCTACAATACATTATTGACTCGTGAAGTATTTTGTTCGCCAGTAGCTTTAAATAGGTTTAAATTTACATTCCTATCTGTAGCTGCTGCTGTATCATTCCCCTGGAGGGAGAGTCAGATCAACTTGATAGACACTCCGGGCCACATTGACTTCACCATGGAGGTGGAGCAGAGCCTTGCTGTGTTGGATGGAGCTGTCATAGTGCTGGACGCGTCTGCTGGTGAGTGTATAGTTAAAAAAGCTATGTTAAAATAACTACGTTAAAAAAACAGACTTCTAAAAATACTAAAAATCGCAAAAATAGTTAAAAAATTACTAAAATAGAATATATAAAGCTAAAAACTATTAATTTAACAACTAAAAAGCAACAAATAACTAACTACTCATGCTTTCCGCTTACTGCTTGGTTTGAAGTCGGTGCCAAGCCGCTGGCAAAACCCGCGGCTTCGCTCGCGTTAAATTCGGGGTAACACATTTCCCCTTTCCTGATTTGCAGGTACCTGCTACCTATATGTTTTGCCCTTGTGCCTTATTTATTGTAATAGCAAAGCTAAGTTTTCCCTTTTCTTCCCTCTTTCTCCCTCATTTCTCAATTAAAAAAAATTGACTATGTCTGTCTCCAAGGTCCCAACTATCTCTGTACCAAAACTCATCAAAATCGGTTTTGCCATTTAGACGTGAAGACTTAACAAACAAATAAACTCACTTTCGCTTTTATAATATTAGTAAGGATACACCTCTACATCTCTCATTTACCTATGATTCTTCCTTTAAAATACCAGACAGTTAATTTGCATGGTCTTCCAATAATTTCACCAAGAAAATGTGTTTCTTTTCGGATGGTAAATCATCGAATAATTTGCCCCGCTCTGGGCGGAGCGGTACGGAGTGTCAGACTTTGACTGACTTAAACCCATCATTGTTCCTTCTTTTGACTTTTGTCAAAACTTTTGTTTCCGGGGTCGCGGTATCTCTTGCGAATAAGCCGCGACCCTAACACGTCGAACAACCCGCAACCCCGTCGAGATCGTACAGTCCGCAACCCCGGCAGGACAATATCTGGACTTCATTATCTCTGAGTTGGTTGCGTTGTTTCGTCTCAGTGTAAAGAAAATACCAATGTTGACGACTTTTTACAAGTCGTCAAAGTTACTACTTACTGCAGCGGCTATTAATTGTACCCCAATGACCACCCGTAACCGATCTATTCTTCACCAAGCTCTTACTCCCTCAGGAGTCGAAGCCCAGACCTTAACTGTTTGGAAGCAAGCCAACGGTTACCGTGTTCCTCGGATACTGTATCTAAATAAGATGGACCGTGGCGACGCCAGCGCGGAGGCCTGCGCGCGCTCTGTCGCTGACAAGTTACAGGCGCAGCCGCTGTTGCTGCACACCGATGTCAGGCTGGAGGGAAGGCTTATAGGTGAGTGGTTGGAAATCAGCAACGTCAATTTCATAAAATCTTTCTTTCGTTATTTATTATGTACAATTCTCGTGGCACTTTTAGTTGCCATACTCCTCCGAAATGGCTTGGCTGATTTTTATAAAAAAAAAAACAAGCTGTGCCCAGCGGTTTCACCCGCTGTTCAGACCACACTTACCAGTTAGGGGTAGTGAGCAATGGGTAGCTCACCGTCCATCCGTCGATTGACGACAGGCCGTGTCGACGGCGCGTTCGTGTTTCACGCGCGCCTCATCGAGAGTCAGCAAAGCAGAGGGGCTTGCCAGACCCTCCGCCTGCCGGGGTTTCGGGTTGTTCGAAAGAGATACCGCGGCCTCGGAACGTAAAGGGCAATAGGAGGAACATGGGTGGGTTTTAGTCAGTACAAGTCTGACATGCCACTCCGCTCCGCCCAGAGCGGGGGAAGTCATTGGATGATTTCCCACCCGAAAAAAAAGGGCTATGCAAAATAGATGTTGGACGATTCTTAGACCTAGACCTAGAAATCCAGCCGTTTCGTAGGAGTATGGGAACTAACACTGTGACACGATTGTTTTATATATATAAATACTCAAAATTTCTGTACAAAATTACATGTCATTATCTAATTAAATAACCCGCCCCTGACCATTCCCGGCGCAAAAGTGCCCATAACACTTGCCGCATTTCCGCGTTGGATGGCAATGGACAACCTTTGCGCCAGAAACCGGCTGGAGCGGGAGTCACCACTGACAATGTTTAGCCTGTGCCCTAAGTCCTGAATAAAGTCCTTAGCGTCTTTACCCCAACTGCCCATGGTCTCCACTGCTATGGGCACAAAATGGTACATTTTATATATTAGATTAAATGTATATTTGTATATTCGGTAGGTCTCAGAATTAGTCGTAAATATTTTTTTCGTACCCGTAAGTGATAAGGTCCCTAAGTCCTAATGATCACTAGGTCTACAGAGACCCTCTCTCTCTCTGATGACCTAGTGATCCTATAAGGGTTCTGTTTTTTTTCTTTTGTGGTACGAAACCCTAAAACCATTATTATCTTACAACAGTTATGTTAAAACAATCGCGCATGTACCTTATCGTCGTGATGCGTCTATGACCCAAAAAGCTAATCTTTATTAATCGCTTGTCACCAGGCCTTATAGACCTGATAACGCTAGAAGAAGTCATATGGACACAGGGGCGCGGTCAGACCCTGGTGCGGCGGAAACTGACGGAGAACGCGGACGGCATCAAGTGGGAGACCGCCATGTCGGACCATAAGGAGCTGGTGGATTTGCTGTCCAGCTTGGATGATCAGCTCGCTGAGAACATTATACAGCATGTAAGTGTCTTATGAGACCGAAGATTATCTGGTCGTACTATTGGATATTTATGTAATACTTGTTGTCTTGCGCGGTTTCACCCGCTTCTTTAGTTGCTGCCGGGCTCCCGTGGGTAGTAGCGTGATGTTGTATAGCTTATGTTACTTCCTGATTAAGGAGTTTTCGTGGCTATTCGATACGAACTAATAAACAAATCTCTCCTTTTTATAATATTAGTACAGATATGTATAGCCCCCTTTTGGGTGATGGAAAATCATTAAATGACTTCCCCCGAACTCTGAGCGGAACTGAACTACTAACTAGTGACCAAAACCCATCCCTGTTCCTCCATCCCTTTATGTAACGTGGCCGCGGTAATCTTTCGAACTAACCCGAAGCCCGGGCAGTCCTCTGTCCCAGGTTCTACCTGTGATATTCTGAAATCATCCATCATACAAGCTGTTAGTCTGCCAACATTTCTTATGGCGTCGTTTGTTCCGCTATCTAGATCTACTCATCATCTGCTTAGCCTTTTTCCAACTATGTTAGGGTCGGCTTTCAGTCTTAGCCGGTTGCCACGGAATATTAATATTTTACCTATCTGACCTCCACAACCCAGTTAGTACTGGCTAATATGATACCCCTTGGTAAGAATGTTTGTCAGATTATCTGTAACGACTGTCAAAGATCTACAAATGACAGCCGAGGCCAATAGCTTAACGTGCTTTCCAAGGCACGGAGGAAACTCGGTATGTATAGGGTGTTCCCACCCACAGACCTAACTAGGCATATGTGGTTTCACGTAAACATCGAACCTGCAGATTGAAACTGCTTTTTTTAAATTAGATAGTTGTATGACGATCATGTATGGATGGATGTTTCTTACTCTTTCCCGTAAAAACTATTGAACGGAATGGGGTAGAATTTGGTTCAAAGATAAATTATTTATAATCTAAAATAGCACACAGATTTATAGGGGATAGGCAAAGCCGCGAGCAAAAGCAATTTTAACATAAAATACTTCTACACTTTTACCAGGAAACCCTTGACATCAGCAGCAAGGAGATTGAGGAAGCTATCCGGCGCTGCACGCTCGCCATGAAAGGGTTCCCCATCCTGTGCGGCAGCTCCTACAAGAACATCGGAGTGCAGACCCTGATGGACGGCATCATAGCCTACCTGCCCAGCCCGGCTGAGGGACACAAGTACGTAAAACTGGACATAATTAGTAATGAGTGATCTGTTAAAAAAAATCGGCCAAGTAAAAAAAATACAAAATATATTTCACATAGGCCTACATAAGCACTTATAAAACGTCGAGAAAAGGTGCACGGTTCGGGGTTTTCGTTTACTCTTTTAAAATCATTTGATTTTACAATGTTGTTGTTACAGCGTTAGTACTTAAGTATCTCACAGACTTACGATATGTACGGCCATATCTTTTGACTGCATAGTCTAAGAAGGTTGATATTGATGATGTTTATACACAGCTTCAAGGGACCACAAACTTGAGTATATGGTTTTCATTTCTATTCGATAACTCAACGCGTTCCCTAGATAAAGGGACTTGACAGACAGATAGACGGACAGACGGATAACAAAGTGATCCCATAAGGGTTCTTCTTTTTTCCTTTTGAAGTACGGAATGTTAATTATAGTCCGGCTTAGCAGTAAAACAATCTAACTTATAGAGAGGAACTGAGTGTGGCCAAACATAAAAAAAAAACATTTTCAAAAACAAGCTTCTAAATACAGGTCTCACGTCAATTTTTATTATTCTCAGTAAACCCTTTTAATTGATTACAATACAACATGAGGTTGCCTAACAAATAACATGTCCGCCATGTTTGATAGTCCGCCATATTCAATGTAAAGTGACGTCAGTTCCTCAGCCATGCATTGTTGAACAAACATGTATGCCAAACTTCTGAATGTTTTAAAATTTTGTTGCAAGATTAAACAAAAAGTTTAAAGTTATCCTTTCTGTCCAGGCTCTACCACAGCTTCGGATCCGAGCTGGCTGCGAGAGCGTTCAAGGTACAGCATGATGACCAGCGAGGAGTGCTGACCTTCCTGAGACTGTACAGCGGCGAGATCTGCAAGGGACAGAAGATTTATAATCTGGCCAGGGATAAGAGTGAAGCGGTAAGCGAACGATAGCCACGTTTTCAGTACATCATTTTGAACACCCACATAGTAATTTTAAACCCCCACATAGAAATTTTAAACCCCCATATACAAATTTTGAACACCCACATAGAAATTTTAAACCCCTATATAGGAATTTTAAACCCCCACATAGAAATTTTAAACCCCCATATACAAATTTAGAACACCCACATAGAAATTTTAAACCCCCATATAGGAATTTTAAACCCCCACATATAAATTTTGGACCCCCACACACTAGGAATTTCTCCTGTATCGTGGGTACGTTTACAAAGATTTAAACTCACATACATAAAAACAAACAAATATCATGTCATGTCATACAAATAATTGTTCCGTGCCTGAATCGAACTCGCGACACGCAACGCAGCAGTCGATCGCTCAGCCATTGCGCCACCCGTGCCATCAAAAAATCAAGTTGTAGTTTATTTCTTATGATTTTCTTGAAATACAGACGGGAGCATTGTACGTGGCTTTGGCGGATGAGTACCGTCCCGTTGAGAAAGTCACGGCCGGGAATATTGCAGTTGTAAGCTCGTTGAAGGTAACTATTCGTTTTTAATATCTTAACTTACATAGTTGAAATTATTCTAATTACAATTTCTTATATTAAACTGGTACTAGTGATTAAAAAAAAAAAAACATTTAATTGTAATAAATCAAATTTTCGTGTCGTTTCTTGTTTTTTGTCACCAAACTCTACCGATTTGTATGAAATTTTGTGTGTATATCGAGTAGGTCTGAGAATCGGCCAAATGCTCAGGTTGGGCCTCTCCAGAAAAAGAGCTGAGCAGGGAATGAAACCACCGGCACCGCTAGTTAGAATATAATATACTAGCTGTGCCCCGCGGTTTCGCTCGCGTGGTTATAGAATATATAATATATCTTTGTGAATTTTAGCCTATTTGTTATTCTGATGTATAAGCTATATTAATGTAAAGTTTCATTAAAATCCATTCAGTAGTTTTTGCGTGAAAGAGTAACAAACATCCATACAGCCATACAAACTTTGGCGTTTATAATATTACTAGCTTTCGCCAGCGTTAAATACGGGATAAGACAGTTCCCCTTTCCTGATTTGCAGGTACCTGCCACCTTTTTGCCCTAGCGCCTTATTTATTGTAATAGCAATGCTAAGTTTTCCCTTTTTTGCCCTCCCTCTCCCTCATAATTCACTCTTTTTTTTAAAATAGTAGTCTATGTCTGTCTCAAGGGGCCCAACTATCTCTGTACCAAAATTCATCAAAATCGGTTTAGCCATTTAGGCGTGAAGAGGTAACAAACAAACAAACTAACTCACTTTCGCTTTTATAATACATATAAGTAGGAACTGATTACAATATTACTTAATAAATAAAAAAATAGTATTTTTGTGAGCGTCAGGGGCAAAAACTTAGCCCCTGTGCCAATCAAACTACCATAGTAATATAACCCAGTGCTGTGCAGGCGACCATGACTGGAGACCTCATAACCTCGACTCAAGCGGCCGCCACCCGCGCCAAGGGGCAACTGGCCCAGCTGCTGCAGGACCCTGTGAAGGTAGACGAGTTGGTGCTGCCCGGCGCCCGCCAGCGGCTCCAGACCATGGACGCACAGCCCAGCAATGAGGAACTTGCTGAAGTTTTGCTGGGAATTGGTAAGGATTTTGTTTGGATAGAATCTTAAGACACTTCGTGGTAATTATCTGCTTTTTATTTTTAAATAAATAAACAGGAATGCGTTTGGCCGCAACTCGCCTGATGTGCGGCTAATATGTATATATGTATTTATGCGGCCTAATATTTATTCGAACTTTATAGAGATCCAGATTATAATGCTCAGGGAAGAGAGAGGCACATTCAATTAAATTTAATTCAATCTTTTATTTACGGATATCTTGATCCAACAGTTATACATTCAGACTAAGCACTATTGTTAGTAACACAAAATAAACACAAAATAAAACACGAATACAAAAGAACTGGTTCTAATATTTCGCCTCAGGTCAGGAAAACAAAACTTCCCTGACACTCATAAAGACCCCTGCGCTGAGACAACCCGCCCCATCCAGATAGGTACCTCTCTGATCCATCATCAGACGAACGAAATGTCTGAACCACAGGAGCACGCACATCTTCAGCTATAGTCTTCAGGATACTATAGTGACTCCCCCGCACCATCCTCATAAGTGACCCAACATTTCTTCGTAATCACAGCGCGAAAACCGCGCATTGTTCCCCCATTGTTCTTTTAGAATAAATGAAGAATCTTTAAACCCAATTAATTCCACAGTGTAGCAGTTCAAACAATAATTGTAGAGCACATAGCGCTTTGTTCGGTTCTGCCTGTTCATCATCTTCCTGCCCTCATCCCATTCTATTTGGTGTCGGCGTCAGACGGCATCATTTAATCCTTATGCTCCTCCTGCATTTGCTTCATGTCTTAAAATCCTTCTCTTTGTCAGGCAACACAGTCCCAGAGCCAGTATTCCTGTGCGCCATCGAGCCTCCGAGCATAGCACAGCAGCAGCACCTGGAGACTGCGCTGACGCAACTCCAGAGGGAAGACCCCAGTCTCAGGGTCACCGTCGACGCCGATAGCGGCCAGACTGTGCTGGCGGGTGCGTATGCTCTCCATCATCAGTTTTTCTTAGCAAGTAGCTCTGGAGACTGCGCTGACGGACATCTGGAGAGAAGATCCCAGCCTCAGGGTCACCGTCGACGCCGATAGCGGCCAGACTGTGTTGGCGGATGCGTATGCTCTCCATCATCAGTTGTTCTTAGCAACTAGCTTTGGAGGCTGCGCTGACGGACATCTAGAGAGAAGATCCCAACCTCAGGGTCAACGTCGACGCCGATAGCGGCCAGACGGTGCTGGCAGGTGCGTATGTTGTTCATCATCAACTGTTCATAGACAGAACCTCTGGAGGCTGCGCTGACGGAGATCTGAAGAGAAGATCCCAACCTTTGAGTTTCGTAAACACCGATAGCGGCCAGCTGCGCGTTTCAGGGAGCTAGGAAGGTCACTATTCTTAAATACTATCATGGACCAGGAGCTCCTAGCTGGCGTTCAGTATTGCTTACTATTAACTAATAATCTTATTCTTTTAATTCAGGAATGGGCGAACTCCATCTGGAAATAATAAAAGAGCGCATCGTCCGCGAGTACAAGATCGACGTGGAGCTGGGTCCGCTGCAGATCGCGTACCGGGAGACGTTGGGCGGCGCCGCGCGGCTGTCGCTGACCACGGACCGCAAGATCGGCGGGAACCGACAGCTCTGCAAGATCACCATGTCTGCGAAAGGTGTCAAGGGCATCGCGCAGGACAAGATTTTGAAGTGAGCTGTTATATACTAGCGTCCGCCCGCGACTCCGCGTGGCATAGTTAGTTTGGGCTAACGCTAATTTTAATCCGAAAAATCCTAAAAAAAAATCTCTCCCCTTTTCTTACCCCTTTCTCCTCCACACTTAAAAAAAACTCACTTTCAAAAAATTGTCTATGTCCGTCTACAAAAACTATCTCTATACCAAAATTCATCAAAATCGGTTTGTCCATTTAGGAGTGAAGACGTAACAAACTACACAAACTCACTTTCGCTTTTATAATATTAGTAAGGATTTCTGTTTTTTTTTGGTAATTCTTATTTAACAATAGCTGAGTGACATAAATGATGTTTTCAAGAGCTATTCTTGATCTCTAATTGTTAGGGTTCCGTACCTCCAAAGGAGTAACCAGAACCATTATTGCATAACTTTGTTGTCCGTTTGTCTGTCTGTCGTGGAGTATCGAGTTGATATTAATACCTAATACTCGACTCTTTGGTCCCTTTGTGCTGTGACAAAATCAACCCAGTCTACGCAGTCAAAGAATATGTCTGTTTATGTACCAAGTTTGTGCGGAACCCTTGGTGGGCGAGGCCGACTCGCTCTTGGCGGGCTTTTTATTAACATTGACTCGTTGCAGCAGCAGATAGTGTGTCAATTTTAATATTACTAAACAAATAGAATTATCTTCTAGGCTAGACAAAAGCGGCGACAGTGCTGCCAACCTGTCCCACTTGCATCCTCGTCACCTGCAAGCCATCAAGCAAGGAGTCAACACTGCGCTTATGCATGGAGCCAAGCTCGGCTGTCCGGTATGGTTCTGCTTTCTTATTCTTTATGTGGATCCCGCTTTTTGGGGGGGAGTTCGGTTTCTGCACTTGATCTTTCCATTGGACCATTGTACGTATATGGTTATGCTTTATTTATTTATTTATTAAGGATCTCCAACAAAGCCAATCTTTAAAAACAGAGATAGAGATCTGTGTTTTTTAGATGTCGACAACAGCGCCATCTACTGGGCTATTATTTGATTTTGACAGACTTGTTGGTCTAGTGGTTAGTGGCCCTGACTGCTGTGCCGGAGGTCGTGGGTTCGATTCCCACCCAGGACAAACTTTGTGTTATGAGCATGATTGTTTGTTCTGTGTCTGGGTGTGATTTATCTATAATATGTATGTATTTATAAATTATATAAGTATGTATATCAGTTGTCTGGTTACCATAACACAAGCTCTGCTTAGCTTGGGATCAGATAGCCGTGTGTGAGTTGTCCCAAGATATTTATTTATTTATTATTTATGAACTAAGTATAGCTAAAAACTAAGCAAAACTGCCCCATACTTAGTATAAAATAATCATAATTGTAATTAGTCAAGTCATTTCGTAAGGGAAGAATTATGAACGCACCTCTTTTTTTGCGGATGGGAATTCATGTAATAACTTCCCCCACTCTAGGCGGAGTGGAGAGGGGGGGGGGAAGTTTCAGACTTGTACTGATTAAAATCCATTACCGGGAAATTAAAGAGCAAAAGAACATATTATGTTCCTTCTTTTGCTCTTTAATTTCCCGGTCTTAGTTATTTCTGTTGAACAAGCCGCAACCTCGGCAGGGACAAATCGAGCTTTAAAAGGAGACTGGCATTCCGTTCTAGTATTCTGTATAGACCGAACATTTGTTTTTTTATTTGATCCACTGCATCATGATCTAGCGTCTTCCCGATTTATTTGGGGTCTAGTCGCATGCCTTCTTCTTCCATATTCCTCTATTGCTCGTTATTTGGTTATCCTCCTTTCTTGCCATTTTGACTACTCTCACGAAATTCTTCGCGTTCCCCAAAACACGATCTGTACCTATTTCTTGCACTTCCAGTGTTCTAAATGGCCGTTCATTAAACACGGCATTTTTTTTTGGACTTTATACTCCCCCCCCCTCCCTCTTGATGATACGTGGTGATGTTTAAGAATATCCCCAGCCCCCTCCTCCCATATCACGATTTTTTATGAATCGCCTCCCATCCTTTTGAGCCTTACGTGATTTATGGATAGCCCGTAATGATGTTTATTTTGCAAGTAAGTTTTTATAAACACTTATGTAACTGTTTTTTTTTTAAACTGGAGGAAGCCGGTGTTTAGTTCCCGAGTACTCTGACAAGAAACAGCCGAAACAAACTCACAGCTCATATCTTTTAAAGTGCAAACAAAAATCTTGGTTATTTCACATAAGGACTATGCAGATCCGGGGTTGCGGGTTGTTAGAAAGAGTAACCGCGGCCCCGGAACGTAAAGGGCAATTGAAGGAACATGGGTAGGTTTTAGTCAGTACAAGTCTGACACTCCCCCCGCTCCAGAGCGGGGGAAGTTATTTGATGATTTTCCACCCAATAATCCCCCCTGCTCTGCTACGCTCAGAGCGGGGGAAGTTATTTGATGATTTCCCACCCCAAAAAAAAGGACTATGCAGATTAGTTTCTGAAGTGGTCTTTAATAATCTAGGTGTTGTCAAATGAAGATAGCTTATATAAACGTAACGTTCTGTCCTGCCAGGTGGTTGACGTGCAGGTGACGCTGCACTGGTTCGAGTTGGGTCGCGGGACTTCTGACTCGGTAGTCACTGCTACCGTCGCGCAGTGTCTCCGGAAGGTAACGTAACATCTCTTCCCATTGGTCGCCTATTTTCAAAATCTCTTCTACTTCTACCTGTACATAATTTGACGACACGGTTGGCGCAGTGGCTGAGCGATCGACTGCTGCGCTTCGTGTCGCGGGTTCGATCCCCGTACGGAACAAATATTTGTATGGCCTACAGGTAGTTGTTTCAAGTCTGGCTGTTTGTGTATGTGAGTTTAAATGTTTGTAAACGCACCCACGATACAGGAGGAATTCCTAGTGTAGGGCAACGTTTTTTAAACAAAAAAAAATCTAAGCTCAGTTTTTCTTTGCCTGAGTAACTACAAGAATTCTTTTTATATCATGCAACAACTTGTAACCCGTGGATGCCCCTCAAGTTAAAAGGGAAAATATACAAGTCCGTGATTGGACCCTATGACGGACGTATCGTCCTGTATGGGTCAGAAACTCAGAATGCTTTAAAAAAATATAGATGAAAAACAATTGCATGTAGCAGAAATTAGAATGTTGAGATGGATTTGTAGAGTGACAATAGAATGAATAAATAGAATTGATAAAGCAAGGAATGAGTATATCAAAGGACATTTTAAAGTTGTACCTTTTACAAAAAAATTGAAAGGGAGTCATTTGTCCTAGTATGGAAATGTAATGAGGAGGGACGAAAGGCAAGAGTGATAAATATGAATGTTAATGGACGGAAAGCTCCTCTGCTTTGCTGGCATGTCTTTGAGGCGCGCCTGGAACCCTAACTCGCCGTCGACATGGTCTGTTGTCACGTGGTGAGCTACCCATTGCTCACCGTCTACAGACACACGACTTCTAAGGCCGGGAGTCACCTTGCGGCAATCGACGCCATTTCGTTTCTTCGGAACACTTTACGTGCGAGTCTGAGTTTCACTGAGCCGGTATTTTACTTGGCTTTTAAAAACGGGCATCAACCTATGTGATATGCCACGGCATGACCTATTTTTTCGCCACAAAGGTCCTCTAAATAAGTACCCTCTTCCCAGGTTTTCGAGGAAGCCGACCCGATCCTGTTGGAGCCCCTTATGTCCTTAGAGGTGGTGAGTCCTGAGAGCCACTCCTCGCGGGTGCTGGCAGACCTGGCCCGCAGGCGCACGCAGATACAGCATATTCATATCAGACATCGGAACAAGGTGTGTACGGTGGTGTTATATGTGTGGAGTTTATTCGTAGATAATAAAAGAAGTATAAAACACTTATATTCTTAGTTCATCATTTTAACAATACATGTTACATCATTGCAAAGCTATTCTATTCTCTATTTAAACAATCTGAGTACTCAACGTCATTGCAAACCAGCCCGCACTCCATACGGTTTGATTAAAACCTTCACAGTACCGTCATCAAGAACTTTTCCAATTAACCTCTAGAGCCCCAGCGACACAAAAACGTGCCAGTAAACAAGTATTACCGTTGAGCCTCGTTGGCACAAATTTATGCCACCAAACCCCGACCGATTTAAAAATGCATGTGTATTAAAAATAAGTCTTAAAATCAGATTACGCTTACGTTAAGAGCCCGCCTGGCGGTGCTTGACGGATAGTTGACGTAAATAATGGCGGTTCTGAGAGGTTGAACAATCTTGAATACTCACACGCCATTGCAAACCAGCCCGCACTCTATACGGTTTGATTAAAACCTTCACAGTACCGTCATCAGGAACTTTTATCTAACAGCAGTGACAAAAAGCTCGAAGAAGTGATATTAGTCTTTGGTCCGGACTGCCACTTGTGAATATTTGACAGACTTTATAAGTAATCTGTGGTCTAAAAGCCTTACCAACCAAGTGGCATTTATCAATACTAATTAGGTTGTGGAGGTGAGATTGTCAGCCATACTGGCATTCAGCATTAAATATTGCAAACTCAAAAACATTTTAGCTGCAGTAAACGCAAATGAATGACGTCATAGTACATAACATTCTCACACAAATTCCTCACATCCCCAGGTAATTGAGTGCCTGGCCCCGCTTTCCGAACTCCTGGGATACTCAACAACGCTCCGCTCGCTCAGCTCTGGGCTGGCCACCTTCACCATGGAGTTCCACTCGCATCAACAGATGTCTCCCATCGACGAGGAGAAGGCCATCAGGAGTGTTACCGGATTTTAAGCAACTGACCCTTTATATGCTGCATGTTTCTTTTGGCGTTTGATTTAGAGTGGCAACACCTAAAATATAGTTTTATTCTTATTCGGGTTGCCAGCATTCACTTTTTTAAGTAACTTATTTCTAAGTTCCACATCACTGATAAATAATTGCGCATATAATGTTGAGTTGAGTTTACCACCTGCGTTTGCGCTCACGCAGAGCACAAATCTTACTTCTTTACTAATATTATAAAAGCGAAAGTGAGTTTGTTTATTTATTTGTTAGTTACGCCTTCACGCCTAAATGGCAAAACCGATTTTGATGAATTTTGGTACAGACATAGTTGGGACCCTGGAGACGGACATAGGCTATATTTTTCTTTAAAAATTCAGAAAAGGGGAGAATGTATACGCGAGCGAAGTCGCGGGCAAAAGCTAGTAGTTTTATAAGTAAACTAGCTGGCACCCGCGGCTTCACCCGCGTGATTATCGGTAAACTTAGTACCCTATGTGTTATTCCAGACTATCTACATATTATATAATCTACCTTTGTGCCAAATTTCATTAAGATCCGTTCGTTCATATTCACAAACATTCGCATTTATAATATAAGTAGGATATCTGCCTTATTGGTAGTTCGCAATCGCGACTACTGAGCATAAGGTTCTGGGTGTGATTCCCGGATTGGGCAAATTGTTTTTAGGTTTTTCGTCAAGAATTTGTGAGTAGCAGCCATAGAGTCCAGATTCGTACCTGGTTGGTGGCAATAGACTCGCCCCCTATTAGGTACAACTAACTACTTTTGACGGGCCTCTTGGTCTAGTGGTTAGTGGCCCTGACTGCTGAGCCGGAGTTCGTGGTTTCGATTCCCACCCAGGACAAACTTTGTGTGATGAGCATGATTGTTTGTTCTGTGTCTGGGTGTGATTTATCTATAATATGTATGTATTTATAAATTAAATAAGTATATATATCAGTTATCTGGTTACCATAACACAAGCTCTGCTTAGCTTGGGATCAGATAGCCGTGCGTGAGTTGTCCCAAGATATTTATTTATTTTAACTCTGTCTAACTGTTCTAGGATTACAGCTACCCTACCATAACTTCTTAAAGCAGAACTTATTACGCTGAGGGGAAGAGACAGAGCTATACAGAGTGTCTAGCACCATCTCTTTCACTCAGTGGAATAAGTTCTGCTTTAAGACGTCATAGTAGGCCTACTGGTTTATGTTATGTTACGCCGAAAGAAACTATGCAGCATTGTATTATGAAATATCAATGCCAGCATTGTGCCAGAATGAGATGGCGCTATACGTGACGAGAGGCGATAGAACAGAACAATGTTAGTATTGCTATTTCGTGATACGACCTCGTACACAGAGATTTAACTTAGTTCAATAATAATCAATCATTGTCATTAGATGTCTATTCGCTGCTCATTTGAGTTGGTGATCTGTTCTATAACCCCTGTGGGGTATTACGTTAAATATAATGCGTTTCCAATGAGAATAGGACTGATTTCGCACCATGTTGTGACGTCATAGCTGTCAAATCGAAGAAGTTGGGTAGAATCAGCTAAAATAAAATAAATAAAGGGTTTAGATTAACCTAAAGCTGGGAAAGCCCGTGAACCAATAGAGGTCGATAATTTGCCATTACAAAAAATAATTAAAACATATTTGGGGGGTCACATTTAACACAATGAATTAATATTATTAATAAATTTATTTTCGCTAACATTACTTTTCAAGAGACAGTTGCCAGATAGAGGTCATTGAATATACAACATGGTGCGACGTCAGTCCTATTCTAATTAGAAACGCATTGTAAATACATACGGGGTAAATTTTCAGATGGGGCTGTAACAGTAAGACCTTAATCGCAGAAAATGTATGAGATTTTGATTATTAGGCATAGAATCCTTCAGCATCAAAAAAAAATTTGTTTTAACTAAATACGCTGACGACCCAGAGTGAAGCACACTGCTTAGAAGAAACAAATTCACTCGAATTATGAAGAAATCCAGATATTAATGATCAATGAACAGACAAACCGGCAGTAAATGCCACTAACTGGCTCAATAAAAGAACCATAATAATATAACGGCAACGCTTTGCTGTATGTCTCTTCGCCTAATGATAGATGATTGTGGTGATTTCTTTCTGATCATACACTTTTCTAAAACCTGTGAATTCATATAAAGTTTCGGATTGTCTCGTAAGACCGTTTTCTTGAAACTGCACCTCCCCATCTCAAAATACCTTACTGTGTAACTATTTAAACCTCTATGCAATCTTGTTTTTCTTGATGTCATCAGAAATTTTACCTATCAATGTTGAATATATTATATTTCTAAGCTCAAAATGTGGTTGTTGCCATAGGTAATAAAAAATAAACATCTTTTCACTACGCTGGCAATACTACTGCGTAAGTGCGTGCGAAACTGCAGATACTTGAGCAATTTTATATCCTTTTGGATACTAAATCTTTTTATAAATGTTATATTAATAAGTATCTTGTTGTGATATTCTAACTAAGATCCCGCCTAAGATTGACTTTCGCTCATATGGTTCTGAATAAAAAATACTTTTATTTACTAATCTGCAAACATACAGCGGTTAGGTTGCCCGGTGAAACCAAGTCACCGTCTGAATTTTAATGAAAAGAAAAAGGAAATCCATGTTTGTTTTTTTTGGGTTTCCTTGCCAAATGCGAAAAACGGAATCTTTACAGATTTGACCTGACCGTCTGTCTGTCCGTATTTCACAGCATTTTCTCCGAGACTATTGTTACCACAGTTGTAATTTGGAGAGTAGATGCTTTCTTTACTTAGTATAAGATAAATGTGTCCACGAGAATACTGCCGACAAACTGCCCTGCAGTTTGGCAGAACATATCTGTTTATAAAAAACTTTGGAATTTTATATATTTTTTTTAACTGAAGGTTAAAAGACTCCAGACTCGATCTCAGGAACGCGTGAAGGTGACCAGGTATCGATACCATTCAGATGATGAAGGTCGATCGCAGGCGGGATCCGTACACTGTGAATATGTCCATGTTACCTATATGTGTCTTTAAGATCATATTCACATTAAATCTAGGTATATGTCTATGCTAACTAAACCAAATATACAGGGTGAATGGGAGGGCGACGCATTCGTAGTTCAGTATATCATTTTGATCGTGTATGTATTGCGATTTAGTTGGAAACCTGATTCTTTGACGTGATAACAATAAAAATATTTTATTATATATCGATGAAGCCAGCTGCACGCACGAACATTGTCATTGTTACGTTCCGCGTGAGCCGAGCGTGCTAGCGAGAGCGCGGAACTAGCGATAGAGAGGCACGATCGGCCTCAGTATTAGCATCTATTATTTATGTTTTAATGACAACTTAACGCAGTACAAAGGATTTTTTTTTAAACGATACCCTACACTAGAAATTACTCCTGTATCGTGGGTGCGTTTACAAACATTTAAACTCACATACACAAACGGCCAGACCCGGAACAACTATCTGTAGGCTATTAAAATTAAGCATTTTGGCAAATCAAGCAGTATGACGTTCGTGCCGGGGTTGCAAGTTGAAGGAAAGAGACCGCGGCCCCGGAAAATAAAGGGCAAAAGAAGGAATATGTAAAAGTCTGATACTCGCCTCGCTCCGCTCAGAACGGGGTAAGTTAATTGATGATTTCCCATCAGAAAAAGAAATACTAGTGGTATGACATTCTCACGTAAAATAGTGTAGATGACACCACCAATCAATAATTGATATACTTTTTATGAGCTGTCAAAACGCGCTTCCCACATAGATTTTGTATGAGACTCGCAACGATGACGTCACTATTTTGTCAAGTCAATGATGCAACTATTTATTGATTTAAAAGCAACTAAAAATCGAATTTTAAAGTTATTTTGAAATGAATGGAGTTCTCAGGTCTAGAATAAGGTTTTCTTTCAGAAAAATTGTGTTTTTTAATTATTGGTTAATGGTGTCAACTACCCAATTATCGTCCGTAAACCGACTTTACAGAAAACCAATTAGTTTTTTTTTTTTAATATTTTTCCTATCAATGTACTGTCTACGTGGTAACCTTATTCGCGTCTGTGTCCCAGTCAACCCGTTATTTAAATTAGCATTTCTAAATGAGTCATGCCAAAGAACATATTAAATATATAATATACATGTAGATATATGTAGTTAAATCTGCCTGTCTGCACACAAGCTACTTGGCACGGCTTTTGTCTTGTAAAAGTCTTTAATTAATTGTACATAGTACCTAATTAGTGATTTAATTACAATCGTATATATATTATTAGAATTGTTAAATTTTTATTTATAAATTGTTGGGTTCATGATTACTTTTAGTTTTAAGCCTATGATTTAATGATAGGGAATCTGTTTTAATGTGTCTGTGTACGTCTAACAATATTATATTAGTTTTCTATGGGTCTATGCCACCCGAAATAAAGTTTATTCATTCATTCATTCATATGGAGCTCTTCTTTTTTGTTTTTTGGATTAGGTTTAATCATTTAATTAAATCATCATCTGCGTAGCTTTTTCCCAACTATGTTGGGGTCGGCTTCCAGTCTTACCGGGTTGTTGACAGTTGACAAACTTTCAAGCCACTACTACCTGTAACGAGTGTCAAAGATCTACAAATGACATTCGAGACCAACAGCTTGACGTGCTTTCCGAGGCACGGAGGAAACTTGGTATGTAATGCCGCCCATTAATTTAAATATTTTTATTGAAATATTTCAAATTTCCTCTGTCGCTTTTGTTAATAAAACGATTAATTTGTTATATAATTTATTATATTTCGTTCTATATATACAGTGATTATCGCAATATGTTTAATATGTGCAACGACTGCTTATTCCAATAAATCCTTAGACAGACAGTTCCTAAAGTTTGTTTTATTTGTTCTGTAGTCCTTTTAGTTTCCCTTTTCACTGGATAGGAGCCTGGAAAAAAGGATTTACATTAAAAAAAAAACAAACATGCGAGTCGCGTACCAAGAGTTCCGTACAAACTGGCGACATAAACGGCCATATCTTTTTACTGCGTAGACTTACACGGTTGATTTATTCACAGCACAAAGGGACCACAGTATTGAGTATACCTCCTCCCGTTCCCGAGATAAATGGTCTTGACAGACAGACAGACTACAAAGTGATCCAATAACGGCACGGCCTAAAAATAGTAGGTAGCAACATGGAGTAAAACACTAGGAAAAATCAAGATGATGATGATGGTGCCTTGAATCACCTTCCAAAGCGATGAAAGGTGGGTGTATAGAGCATGGGAGCGACCAAGGTGTGTCTGACACACGCCTACCGGATGATGACGCCATGTGTTCGTTTTGGCGCAGAATCTGGTCGGTGCCTGTCAGCCATACCGAGGGTGACTGGACTCGGGAGGTCGTGCGAGCGTGCGATCCAATACCAGAAATGGGGGCACTAACAATAAACCCCCTTGACGTAGCTTGTGCAGTCTGCCCGTTGCCTACTTGGAAATCTCCAGTAACCGGACGGTCTACACCACTTCTGGGTTAATGAATCCAAAGGTCGCACGCTCGTTTGGCGACCCTATTCCAGCCAGCCTTAGAGTCGGGATCGCTGCCCGAATTTCTGACGACTAGAATAAACCACCTGCTCCATAATTCAGGTAGTGAGATAATGATTGACCGCCGTGACCAAAGCACGGTTGAAAGAATGTATTATTTCATTAATTCAAGCCATACTAGAGAAGAATCATACCCGGAACAGGTTCTCAAGCTCGTCTATGAGCGTCTCGTGCCTATAGGAGATTCGGACATCCGGCACGTTGGTGTGAGTGATGTCGTTGCCCTCCGGACCCTCGTGCAGGTACTCCGGACCCAGCCAGAGCTGCTTCATCTGAGGGAAAGAGGTGCGTGAAAGGGATGGAAAAAGTAGCGTCCATGTAAAATGCACAGTTTAGGTACGCATGACGACCATATTAAAGCTATTAAAAAATCAGTTTATGCGGTCCTCCCATTATACAAGAAATCTATTGAAAGCAAGGCTTAATTATACTGGGAAGTATTTTGCTTGATGTAGCGCCGTGGTTACTACAGTACAGGTACGTTGACATTTCAGTTTTGTCCATGGCTTTACCTTTGAACGCCATTGTAACATATATGGGACAAGCAAGTGTGTGCCATGGACGCCAACAATACAAATATGTGACAAAAATGAGGTGCCTATGCACCTCATTTAGACTAAGCATTTGTTTTAGACTAAGTAGCGGATATATCGGGGTAAATATGTTGGTTATAACAATCAGTCAAAAATCATGGAAATAACCCACCTCATGCGGGAATCCAGACATGAGTACAGAATTTCTCGCGAGTTCGCACATGTCACAGGAGCTGAGCTTCCACGCTTGCGCCGCGATGCTGTACTCCTCCATCAATGGTTCCTGTCAACAGGAAAACCCATATTATCATCATCACAGGTGCGGACTCAAAGCATTTGTGGTGATTTCTGCCTATACCTTTTCGGAAGCCATTCAATTGGGTTCGTCACTAGACCCAATGCTGCGAGAGTGTCGTGGGTTTGTCTTTTGACAAAGTCATCGTGAATGGCCAATGTTTCGTTCGTTTGGCGTTCCAGCCGAGCAGAACATGATTTCCAATCTTACCTCTGTTGTTTTTTCTGGCCAATCTCTAAAGCACTAGCACACAAGTCAAGTCTTTACACCAAGAAGTTCTACCCACCTTAGTATAATGAAACTGTAGCGGATCGTCGGTACTGAGTGTGACCCTCAGCCCTCTGTAGAAGTACTCCGGTAGAGGGTTCCGGTGGTACCTCAAGAACAGCGAGTTGTTGCTCAGAGGCGACATGGCGATGAAGATCTGGGCTAAGTAGTACATGTACTGAATGACTGGCACCTGGAAACGTAAGGAACTGATGATTAAGATTCTGTAGCCCCAATCATCTGCCTAGCCTTTTTCCAACTATGTTGGGGTCGGCTTCCAGTCTAACCGGATGCAGCTGAATAACAGTATTTTACATGGACTGATTGCCTATATGACTGATGACTGTAACGGGTGGTGTGTGATGTGTGATTATGTAACGGGTGGTCACCCATCCACAGACCAACGTAGGCAAGCGCAGCTTAACCTAAAGATCGACCCGAGCGGCTGCTATTATTTAGCCACGATCTCCTCCGAGAAAGTACATCAGCGTCATAAGGGAATAACATGTGAAACAGATTTTAGAATAACTTATGGGAACAATAATTGACTCAGTCTAATGCGGCCCACAAGTAGAAGAAAGGACAACTAGTTACCACAAAACTTGGCTCTTCGCTGCGCCAGTCTGCCGCAACCACACGTCAGTTAGAGCAAAAAGGCTGACATTTGAGGAGCTCCACGCTTTATTTGCCCATATGCTGTGTCTGTTCTAAGACTAGTGTAGTGAGGAAAGATTTTATGGCGTTATGAGCAGGCGATATATCAACGCTTTCCTAATCGGAAAACTTGGAAATTTGGAATTGTTTAACCGAAAAGTGACTCGATGATACTCTTTTTTGCCGCTTTCACAATATATTACAAGGAAAATTCTGAACCACTTATTGGATCACTTCGTTGTCCGTCTGTCTGTCAAGAACGCGTGGTGGATGTATCGAGTTGAAATGAAGGCTCTTTGGCCGGTTTGGTCCGTCTGTGCGGTAAAAAGAAACAACCTTCTAACGCCCGGTTCCAATAATAAACAAAAACGAGTCGTTTTGCTTACGAATAGTAGTATTTTGACATATTAAGTTCTATGAGACGTATGTCAAAATACTACTATCCGTAAGCAAAACGACTCGTTTTTGTTTATTGGTCTACGCAGTCAAAAGATAAGGCTCGCTCTTGGCTGGAATTTTTATCCTGTAAATGATAGTAGGCCTACCTTCCTCAGCATAAGTCCGTGCGAAATGTTCTCAGCGAGCAAGAAGCCGACTCCGAGGTGCATGGGCGGGCCTGCTTCACCACAGTGGGGGCGAAGTACGAACGTATTGAGGCCTTGTTCTCTGAAAAAAATATCGTTATTAATTATTTTTTTTAATAACTCATGGTCTTTTTGATTTTGAGTCATCGTTGATTCCTGAAACACTTGACGTGGATAAAAGACGAAGCATTGACGAAAAAAACCGGCCAAGAGCGTGTCGGGCCACGCACAGTGTAGGGTTCCGTAGTTTTCCGTCCGTCACAATAAGTTAGAAGTTTTCGGTGGTAATTTTGGATTGCGAGAACCGATTTCAATAATTCTTTTTTTGTTTGAAAAAAAATACGTTCAGGATAATAAAATATGTAAATGAAGTTTAAAAATGCTTGCATATACGGTTATACTACAAACTTAGTCCAGAAATTATTTTGTACTACTTTTTGTCTTTTTTGTACAAAAACTGTTGGGTCAATCAAGTTCAAAATAATTTTCGTAGAAAGTCCTTATAAAGTTCTACTTTTCAGATTTTTTTCATATTTTCTAATCTTATGGTTCAAAAGTTAGAGGGGGGGGGACACATTGTTTTTTACTTTTGGAGCGATTATTTCCAAAGTTATTGACATTATCAAAAAATGATTTTAGTAAACCCCTATTCATTTTTAAATACCTTTCCAACAATATATCACACGTTATGGTTTAAATTAAAAAAAAAATAACTTCCCACTTTACATATAGGGTGGCTACCCTAATAAAACACATTTTTCCAATTTTTATTTTACCACTTTGTCAGCGTGATTGATATACATATTGGTACCAAATTTCAGCTTTCTAGTGCTAACGGTCACAGAGATTAAGCGAGGACGGACGGACGGACGGACGGACGGACGGACAGACAGACATGGCGAAACTATAAGGGTTCCTAGTTGACTACGGAACCCTAAAAAAGGAAAGTGTAGGTATAGGTACATCTTAGTACTCGTGACTATCGTGTATCGTGTTTGTTATGTCACTTAGATATCCCACATCTCCACGCTTCATAACTCATGGAGAACAATTGGCCCCTACCAGAGCTTGGCTGTAACCGTGACGTGTCGCTCAGTCAACCATACGCTGATAACCCTTCATCACCGAGCACCTAACCTTAGTCACCGTCTCGAATTAACAGTAGGTTTTTTTTACTTTTCCCCTCACTAGAATTTTCTCCTGTATCGCAACACTTTACCAGGTAGTTGTATAGGTACTCCTGTATACAACTACCTGGTCGTATAAATATTTGTTCGGTGCGGGATCGAACCGACACGTAGTGCAGCAGTCGATCGCTCAGCCACTGCGCTAACCGTGTCGTCACACTATAAATTACTGCGCTGGTAGTCTGGTAGTAAAACTTTGGAAGAGGCATGCTGCCCTGCTGCTTACCTCCGAACGTGGATTATCGTAAAACGAAAGCTGTAACCTGCAGGGTGTCAAGTCAGGCTGTAAATAATAATGATGTCATGGGTTCACTTATACTAACTGCCTGAGATGATTGAGCACCGACATGTTGGCGTACATATAGTACAGGTAGTATGCGTAGGGGGGATTCTCCTCGTGATTCCATTGCTCCGGAGTCTTCATATTCTCAGACAGATATGTTTCCTCCGGCTTAGACTCATCGTCCACGCTGTCAAAGCCTATCACGTGCTGAAATTTATAACCAGTTCATTGACATAGACATAGAAGAAATAATATGAAGGTATAACAGACGATGGAAAATGTAATGACAGTAATTCATATTTCCTAATTTATTTAATAACCATTTTAAAATTTTATGGTTTCAAAAAATATGCTTCTTTAATTGTAATACCTAATCTGTATCAATAGTACTTACCTTATCTTAAACGAATAATGATGTTTTAATAAAACCTACATAATTAAATACCACAAAAATATTAGGTGTCACGGTTTATGCACCATCTCTTCATACAAAATTAGTACGCCACGTCATGCGGCGATCATGTTAGATTTTTTCTTTATTGTTATCACTTCTTTGCATGCAATGTAGGTATCATATACACACGGCGGCAGATCAACCTATTCTAAACTATTAAAATCTTTATTAGTTTTGTGTAGGTTGATGTGCCGTCGTGTGTTCACTGTGTAAAAGAAATGAAATTCTTACCGAAGTACTTAATTATTCAAACTAAAGTTAAACAATAATTATTAGTCAAAACTACCAAAGGAATATTAACAAAATTTACATCGAACCACATCGGGAGTACCTATTAAATTTAGAAAATCGGCCTAAAAATTGAAAATTGCGTAACAAAACAAAACCAGATTGAGAACCTTCTCGTTTTTGCAGTTATCAACTTCATTCCGGCGAGCACCGGGTTAATGTACCAGCCCGGCGCCATGGCGGCTAAAAGCCGATAATAGTAAAAGAGTCTTTAGGCTCAATTCTTTAGAGTGAACTTGGACTTTGCTTTAGTGGTTTTAGCGATTCATGGGAGACTGAATTTTACTTGAAAAAAAAAATCATACGTTTAAAAACTTGTGTAGATCCGGATCGGAGCTGGGATCCACGGAAACGTGGAACAGTGGCTCGAACAAGTTCGTCAGAAACTCCTGGAAGTTATTCAGCAGCTTCTTGTACCGATAGATATCACTGAGAAGAGAAAAAGATTTTATCATCCTGGTAAGTATTGTTGTCACCAGTCTTACCGTGTCGCGGGTTCGATCCCCGCACAGAACAAATATTTGTATGTCCTACAGATAGTTGTTTCGGGTCTGGCTGTTTGTGTAACATACACAAACAGCCAGACCCGAAACAACTATAGTATACTAACTAACTATAATATAGTTTAAATGTTTGTAAACGCACCCACAATACAGGAGAAATTCCTAGTATGGGGGGCAGCCTTTTTTTAAAAAAAATGTTATGATGAAGATACTCACTACAGCCTCGGCACCTGTATCAACCAGCGCACATGCGGTGAATGAACATCATGTTTCAGTGCCCAGGTGGCCAGCTTGTTCCACTCATTCGGTCGCTTGCAGTAGATTGAGATCCTTGGCTCTGTGTATGTGTACCTGCTCTCCCGGAGGTCTGACATCACCTCCTATGAACATAATAGATTGAAAATGATATTGTTCACCAGTCTGTGGAATTCAATGTGTTCCTTGATCATAATATAATCTCCCTTAAGTTCGAGTGAATCGGTGACTTCTAGGCATGCGCTCCATCCTTGCTTTATGCTATTGAAAAACCTCGTCTGGTTCACTTGCGATTTGGTTACTGTTGTTACGGCTCCATGGCACCCTCGACTTAGTTGTGAAATGTAATTTAATTGATCTCATACTAATAGTAATGCATTAATAAATTGTTCCAGGCAAATAAGCCTTATTTAAATATGAGGGATCCCGCAAATACCGAGATCGCGCGCGATTGAAAATTCGTAATCCCGTAAATACCGAAATTGAATTCAGGCTGCGGGATTGATAGCCTTAGATTGCAGGCTTTTTTCAGTCCCGCAATTCCCGCGGATCCTGCGATCGCAATCCTGCATCACGTGGGATTGGAAAAAGGCGCAGGATTGGAAACCCTAGTCGAGGGTGAATCGAGGCGACACAGTTTTAAAAGGGTGTTCAACTTTAATTTTATTATAAACGCAAATGTTGGTGACGATGAATGGATGTTTGTTACACTTTTACGCAAAACTTCTGATCGATTTTCATAAAATTTGGTTTTCTGATAGTTTATAACCAAACACAGCATACTTTTTATACTGGTAGTACCATTTTGATGGTCAATCAACATTCAACGTTTGCAAAACAGACGGGTTTTAAATAAAAAGTAACCAAGTCCATGTGGGCAAAAATAACACACAATAAGTACAACAAAAACCTCTATCAAAGTTGTATTGATTCACTGTTATCCTTAGGCCCGGCGCCCATTATCGGCATCGGCAAGGAACATTGCATGTAGGATGCCGAAGAATCTTCGGCATCCTACATGCAAGCGCACATTGTCGGAAACTATGCTTTGGCATGCTGCAACGTTCTTAGGAATGACGAGGCGTCCTTAAGCAGGCTATCCCCCCGAGTGTTGCCGGCCGAGTTGCGCCGGCGGCGTACCGAAGGATGCCGAGGCATTCTCAAGGCTGCCAATACAGCAGCCTCAAGCATACCGGTAGCGTATGCGTAGGCACAGCTGTATTTTTGTTATTCCCACCAAATCTAATGGAAATTTCTACTTTATTGCCATTATGTTAATGTATATTGCTATTTGCCAACTAAAATCCTCAGTCGTGCCGATGCCGATAATGGGCGCCGCCGGGCTTTATTCAACCATTTCACAATATTATTGAGGTACAGGTGTGCACAAAATCAACAATGAATACCCTTACCTTAATGATGCTAGCGAAATACTTCCCGTTCATGTAGTTGTCAGTCTTGAGGAAGACATTCCTCAGAGAACTTTCTCCAACGGGATTGTACTTCGCGTTGAACTTGTCGAAACGGAGAAATGTGTTCCGATCCTGTTCACAAATTATTTTACAATGTAGTCGGAATAGTAACTTGCGGCCCTAGAGGTCAAAGCGGCTCGCGAAGGTCACTGCCTGACGGGGTTGCTGGTTGTTCCAAAGAGCTACCACGGCCATGGAACACAAAGGGCGCTCACTTCCAATCCGCTCAGAGCGAGAAAAGTTATTTGGCACCACCCTCATTCGGAGGGGGGTGGGGTAGACGTGTGCGTGATAGAACAGATTTGTAAGGGTTTTAAGCTTACCATTTACATTTTCTATTTATGTATAGCTACCTCAAATGTTAGCACCGCGGGTTCATTAGGTTTTCTCAACGACCATACGGTCGTTGGGTTTTCTATATATTGAAGTGTAAAAGAAGTAGAATTTAATCATTAGGAACTAGACAAGTTAAGTTTATTGTATAATTGAAAGTAACTTGTGTTTAGTAGACACACTGTTACTTTTTCTCCATCCGTCCATCTATTCAGAAATAGATGTTGTTTAATCAACTTATGGGGGACAATTTTAGCTGACTTCAAGAGCAAGCAAAGAGTAATCTGGTGAAATGTGAACCTTGCCTAGTCTTTTAAATATTACAAGCGTGATGTTATTATTATTTCCTTATTTTACAGACTGCAATGTGGTCCAGTGTGTTAATAGCCTATTGTTTGAACTTATAACTAGAAGAGATCGAGTGCGATTACTTAGCGCCCACGTTAGTCAGCTATCGAGTGCAGGATAGTGGTTGTTATGTAAAGATTAATAAAACTAGAAACGAAATGCCCACCGCATGCACATCCAATATGTCGACATTAAGATCGTATGCGTCTAGCTGCATTTCCTCAAACACCATCTTGAGGGTGACAGGCTGGCCATCCTTGAGGTCCACCACCTCATCCGCCTGCGTCCTCAGGGTCTTCTTGATGAAACGCAGGAGATGCTTCTGGTTCATAGACGACGCTGCGTGGATGTGGGTGTCCACTTTTCTGGTGGTGGATATGGGATGTTAGGGAATATATAAGCACTTGCTGGCGCCCACGATTTGGCCCGCGTGATGATGAAAAAATAAAAACCCTAGGTGTCTAACTCTGTGCCAATTTCATCAAGGTCCGCTCTGCCGTTTTGACGTGAAAGAGGAACAAACATCCATACATCTATCTATCCATCCTCACAAACATTCGCACTTGTAATATTACATAGTAGGATATGCGTACTATGACGCCGTCTTACACTTGGGATAAAGGCGTCTCTTCTTAGAGAAAGGGGTCACACCCTTTCTCTGAGAAAAAGGCACCATAATAAAGGTGCAGGTGGCAAAAAATAGTACAGCTGTATGGAAATGGGCAATTTTGGCTGACGTGTTGCATAGTATTAAGAGATGCTGTCTCGGCAGCAAGGAATCACTTTTATAAAAGCCTTGACGAGGAAGACGGTTCTGGATGCGGTTGTCGGCTATTTTTGTTGCCTTGGACAGAAAGGGCGAAGGCTTGTATGGCGAGGGCCATACAAGACAAAAATGGGTCTGATGAAAAGTCATTAAAAAAAAAAACAGCGTTGAAGCAGAATTCTCACCGAACATTGTAGAAGTCTCGATGAGGCACGGCTTTTTGCAGCGCCAGCTCATGTAGCTCGTTCAGCAACTGGTGCATCCTGAACTTGGATGACAGATAAGACAGGCGACGGTAGCAGAACGACTTGCTGCAAATAAATTCAGTTAACTTGCTTCGTTGGTCTATAACGGTCTTTGTTCCGATTCCCAAAAAGTTATCAGGGTTTTCGGTAGTAGCGGTAGTAGTCCGGTTGTCCGGTTGATGGCAAAAAGCTCACCCCTATTACAGGAAACTTAGACTATGTTTCCATAGGAACACTTTTAAACTTCGGCCAACACAACTCAATGAATAAGACAAGGTCACAATGAGAAGAACGATCCATTTAAAATATTGTATGCCAAATTAGAAAAAGTTTTAAACTCACAGCGGTCCATCACAGACCATGTTCTGTATAAGCTGCAGATCGCCCACAAACTTGTTGAAGGAAACGAACTCGTAGCTTATCGCGTGGCCAGAGTCCATTTCAGTCTGATTGCGGTAGACAGTCATCACGCCGTCTTCCCACTGACACATGTAGTGCAGGTCACGTGGGAGTACGCACGCCCATGGATCCACCGCCATCATGTCTGTCGGTAATGGTGGCAGATCGTGTCAACATTTAAATGTATGTTGCTGTGGTTAGATAGAAAGAGATAGACTGGAGACTAGTGACAACTTGGGGATAAGTGTTAGACGTAACTAGATTCACAAGCACATTTTGGATGCTTATTAAATGTTATGTCCTTGTCATCTTTAAATAGAGAGAGGTGTAAGGAAGACAGAGAGGTTTCTGGTAAGCAGTAACATGCAAAACGTACTTTGTAAAGTCGGCAGGTCCTCATAGCTCTCTGTGACCCCTCTCATGGCATCAGTCCTCATGGGCCTGTCGGTGTTGCACACTAGGGAAGAAAATTAAAAACTAATTGAATTTTCTACATTAGATCGAAGTCTAAAATTACTGCACTAACTAGCCCAAAGAACTTGGTATCCTCATTAATTTTATTAACCAACTCCAAAAACTTCTTTTTGTGTATGTTTGTTAGATATGCGATTTCTTCGTCGATTGTAGGCCGTTTTTTTTTGTAATCGTCATAGGTACTGCCGAAATTCATTTGGGACCTCCCATATGAATTTTATACATATTTCTTGGGTAATTTATGAGTTATCTTTTGTAGTCTATATTTTTTCTTCTAATATATGTTGACGACATACTAAAATCTCGTGGTAGCAATGAAAAAATAATACTCTACAAGAATTTGTGTGAGCCCACAATTTATAATGGTATCTCACACAAATTCTTATAGAGCATCATACCACAACTAAAAAGAATTATTTTTTTGCCAAAATAAACCGACTCCCGAAAAAACACTACGATGAGGAAAATAAATTCACTAGATGTGTCGGTGGCAAACAATCTATGTATAAATCAAACAAAAACAAATAATTTACGTTTATAATTTTTAATGATGATAAGAAAAGATAGAACAAAGGTTTTAGATGTCGAATAATGGATAGCGGCAAATAAGGTGGAAGCTAGCACTTGGCGATGGTAGCTGGCATAACATGGAGATGACAGAGGGGCTGCCCTAACAGAATTACAGTCGAGAAATCGTATCAAGGGCGTTGGCAGACCAAAGCTGGACAGATGCATAACGTATGTGACGTGTGTAACGTAGATGAAAATCGTGAAGAAGTAGGTACTGTATGTTAATCCCAGACACCAGGGAAGTGCACAAAGAATAAGTCCTATCACTCCGCGGTAGGCGGAAGCGGAAAGGCTGCTAATAAATGAACGGAGTCAAAAGTAAAAGAAGATTCACTTACATTTGTTATCGGACATCTGCGGGCTCAGCATGGGCATCGGTATCACCAGCTCATCGGAAGAACAGGTTGTCAGCTTCATGTATTGATCAGCAAAAGTACCTGGAAATTCTATGTTGCTTGAACGTTTTATATCATGTAAGACAATTCCCCCAAAAAATTCCTTCGTAACTCCCTAGTTTAGTGTTTTAAGTAGGGAGAAGTAATGGAACGAAGTGCCCAATGAGAGTTTCAATTCTTCTACTAAAGTTCCGTGATGGATCTGAATGTTGTTGGATAGAGAAAAAGGCCAAGGAAAAGATGAATGGATTGTGTAAGGAATGATATGAAGAAGAAAGGAGTGAATGATGCCTGACTGTGTGGCAGGGGACAATGGAAGAAGAAAACGTGTTGCGCACCCCAAATAGAATAGGACAAGGGCAGGAAGAAGATGATGATAATGAGTTCCCAATGAAAGAATGTTTTCATGTTGTTGGAGATAATTCTGGCCCAATGATCATCACAACCTGTGTTCATATAAGCAGAGACCTCGCAAATATGGTGTGTGACAAAGTTAACTCATACTTAAAAAAAATCTTCCTCTCCGTCTCTGTGTGCCACTGCGTTGCAAAGGCCCCTTTGCAAACTCTTTTCAACCACCATCACGAATCAGCTCTGATCTAAGCACACAGCCGCTGAACTTACTATCCAATGGTATTGCGTTGCTATCGTGTTCCCCGAACGATATCTTTATTGAGGAGAACTTGTCGCGGAGTTTCTGGTTTTTCAAGTACTTGTCTAGCATCGGAGGGAAGTACTGGTTCGAGACGGTCATGTAGTCCTGCCGTTTCGTGAGCGCCTCCAGCAGCTGCTGCGCCGAGCGGATCAGGTCTTCGAGAGGAACCTATGCATCAACATTAAACCTTAGAAAGTTACCATATTTATCTTGAAAAATATGATACAGAGCTAGCCTAGCATAGTTGACCTTAAGCCAATGCCAGTTTGATAATTTGGAAAAAATTCACATAAAAATAAACGTTATGGTTGTGTTATCAAACCAGGTTCCTTTGTAAGACGGCACCAGTCTTACAGGAGTATCGTGTTATCTTGGTTTCGGAAGCAGGTGTTATTCATCTGCATCCGATTGTGACAGAAAGCCTAATTTTATTAAGGATGCTGGCAGTTCTAAGCAAATATTGTTGGCAATTTTGCAATCACAAAACAACACGATACAACGTCGAGTTGTAAAAACGGAAAAATTCTGGTCAGGTTCTGATAATATAATGGAATCCTGGAGAAATCTAGGGAACTTCCTAAAATTGTATATGCACACTTGCAACTATATGTTTTTTTATAGTGACATCTTGCATGTTTGTGTAAGGTATGAATAACGAGAAAAGAAAAAAAACCGGCCAAGAGCGTGTCGGGACACGCTCAGTGTAGGGTTCCGTAGTTTCCCGTCCGTCACAATAAGTGTTCCCAGTTATGAGGCCAACCGAACAATTCGGTAATACCCGATCCAATGTAATAAGTCCCTACAGCGCCATCTTTCGAGGAATTGGGTTACTAATTAATACAAAGACGTGCAATTTTGGTGGTAATTTTGGATTGCGAGAACCGATTTCAATAATACTTTTTTTGTTTGAAAAAAGATACGTTCAGGATAATAAAATATGTAAACAAAGTTACAAAAAAACCTTGCATATACGATTATACTACAAACTTAGTCCAGAAATTATTTTGTAAAACTTTTTGTCTTTTTTGTACAAAAACTGTTGTGTCAATCAAGTTCAAAATAATTTTCATAGAAAGTCCTTATAAAGTTCTACTTTTCAGATTTTTTTCATATTTTTTAGACTAATGGTTCAAAAGTTAGAGGGGGGGGGACACATTGTTTTTTACTTTTGGAGCGATTATTTCCGAAATTATTGACATTATCAAAAAATGATCTTAGTAAACCCCTATTCATTTTTAAATACCTTTCCAACAATATATCACACGTTAGGGTTGAAATTAAAAAAAAAACACTTCCTACTTTACATATAGGGTGGCTACCCTAATAAAACATTTTTTTCAAATTTTTATTTTACCACTTTGTTGGCGTGATTGATATACATATTGGTACCAAATTTCAGCTTTCTAGCGCTAACGGTCAACGGTCACACGGTCACGGTTATAGTTGACTACGGAACCCTAAAAACATGATTGCAAAAAATAAAAACCAATCTAAAAAACAACACCAAAAAGGGAAAAATAATCCTTACTAATATTATAAAAGCGAAAGTGAGTTTGTTTGTTACCTCTTCACGCTTTAATGGCTCAACCGATTTAGATGAATTTTGGTACAGAGATAGTTGGGAACCAGGAGACGGACATAGGCTGTAATATTTTTTTTTAGGTTTTACTGGAAAATCTTAAGATTTATCTTAGTTTGAGCTTTTACAGTGACATAATAAACGTACAAATAAACGTAGCAAGCAACTCGACGGCTACGTCCGATTAGTCCTAAACTAACCCTCCTGGCGACTTGACGGTCCCTTCGAGTTGCACGCGGCTTACTGTTCATACAGTGTTTTATTTAATATTATAAACCACCAATATCAAACAAGGGTTATAGTGAACACTACATTGACGAAGTTAAGGGGTTAAGACTCTTAAAATAAAAAATCTTGAAGGCATTTCTATATGATTTCTCAGCCTGGTATCTGAATTTCTAAGTCCGGTTGATGCAAAAACTCGCCCCTTTATATGTATGGAAACTTAAATATAACTGGTGACATGTAGATACCGTAGCTACACCACGGTCTTACCTTTCAAAGACTACAGCCCCTATGATTGACTATGACTATTGCCCCATACTTGAATTTCTCCTATACAGGAGAGGGTGCCTATACGTGGGTGCGTTTACAAACATTTAAACTCACATGAACAAACAGCCAGACCCGGAACAACTATCTGTAGGCCATATAAATTTTTGTTTCGTGCGGGATCGAACCGGCGACACGCAACGCAGCAGTCGATCGCTCAGGCACTGCGCCAACCGTGTCGTCGAACATTGTTTTCATCAGGGGTATATTCTGAATGAGGGTGACAATGAAGCTTGGTACAACCAAAGAGACGCCTAACCTAACAGTGGGCTAAGTAGATGATGATGAGGTACGAACCCCGGTGACGTGTATCCCGCTGACGGAGACTCGTTGGAAGCGCACGTTATCCGCGCCCGGGGCGTTGGGCTGGTTGATGTCGCCCGCCACGCGAATGTGCGTGCGGTTGTGTGTTATATCCTTCAGGTTTAAAGTGGATGGGCCCCCCGAGGTGTCACTACAAATACCACACGTTATTGCATATGATGTTGAGCTCAGAAATGAAAGCTCGCAAATGAGTATTGACTCCGATTTACGGATCGGTTGGAGTTATGTATTGGTGGACCGTATTTGATGGCAATTGGCTCGATGTTATTACGTGGGATTTAAGCATAGGTAACTGGTGAACGTGGTTGTACTAATAGGTAAACCTCTACGTAACCCGTCAGGTTAACAAGTTTGGTATTCACAATCATCATTCTCCTGCCCTTATTCCAATCTATTGAGGCACAGCATGTCTTCTCCCATCCATCTTAATTACTCGTCATCCACGCAGTCACCTTCTGTCTAGACATATTATTGTTCGTTCAGTCCATCCATCGTTCCTTGGATATAAAGATTGGAAGAGACATCGACTCACAAAGGAATAACGCGTATTCAGGAGGAGGGGGCAGAATGGTGTACTGAATACGGAACCTGTCTACCTACACGCCATGTCTTATTATCCATTTCAGTTTTCAGATAACGACGGCTATGGCTAACAAAGAAACATTAAAAACAATATTCTGAATTCGTTACCCTGGTAGACGTTGTTTGGTCCATTTTTTGTATTCCTTGTGTGGCCCTAGGACCGCTGTTTTGACGTTTGCCCTCGATGTACTCGGTTGCGCAAATAACTTCAACTTAGATCTTTTCTTCATTTTTGTAGTTTTTGATTGTATAACACAAAAGATTTATCCCATTTTTGCGATACTCGTAAGATCAGTGGTTCATGGAGTTATTTAGCGGGCAGATCCCATGCCACAATGACATGAGTTTAAATATGATAAAGCCCTGCATGGCTATTTTGACGAGTGGGCATGCTCGGAACTAATGCCGTCATCTTGATTTTTCGATACATTTTTCCACACTCAAGTGCACTAATGCTTACTAGCAGCGCCCTCCCAATGATGTCATTCCACTATGCAGCACAATATTTTGTCAATGATTATTGTTTTTTAATAGCTCTCTAGAATCTATGTGAAGGTTTTTTTATTTGGTGAACGAAAGAGGTTTTCATTAGATTTGTATGTATTAGGAAGATGCAGTTTTCTATCACCTATCTTGATATATTTACTAGCCAGACTTTAGGTTTTATAATTAAGAATTTTATAGTAGCCATCTAGCGATAGGCTTGCCCCTAATTATCCTTATTAATCCGTTGGGGGTTGTTTTTTTTTTAAATGTTATAGTTAGTTATCGCCACGATACGAACAAACAGTTTGGACCCATTTACTGTGTACTTACGAGTAGATAGCTGAAGGCTGAAGCAACCAGTCTTACCAATTACCCATCGTGCTACCCAGTTAATGAATTAGCGGAACCAGACAGTCATTCCTTGTGAAATACTTGTGGGCAGTTGTTTCCTGTTGGACTGGAACCCGATCACAACATTGTCAGGACGGCTAGACACAAGATGATAAGTTGGGCCATTTGATTTTGGGTGACATACTGAAGATTTTGATATAGGACGAGCTAGTGGCTGTATAAAAGCTGCCGATCAGGTCGATCTTGAGGTTAACCCACGGTTGTCTATATAGGTTCGTTGACGGGTGACCACCCGACACATACCGAGTTTCCTCCGTGCCTCGGAAAGCACGTTGAGCCGTGGTTCCCGGCTGTCAGAAAGTTTGACAACCAACAACCTTACCAAGGAGTATCGTATTACCCAGTTGTTAAATGAGTTGAGGAGTTCAGATGGGCAGTCGCTCCTTGTAAAATACTGGCAGTCAGCTGAATAAGGTAAGACTGGAAGCCAACCCAAACACAGTTGGGAAAAGGCTAGGCGGATGACTGAAGTTTTTAAATAAAAATACTTTTTCAGGGTTGTAGTGTTTAATTGAATTAAAATATTTTATACTAAAACTAAATTTAAAAAATACACAGTTTTTAATATTAATTGTAATTGTTAATTCTATGGACAATTTTGGTTTATCATTCTATCAAGAAATCTTATTTTAAAAAAATATTGTTTCAACCTTGTATATTTTTTTTATTTCAATGTTTTTGATTACACAAATCAATATAAAATAAAACAATATTCGTACAGATAGGTACACTTAAATTATGGATAAATCATTCGACTTAAAAACGAAACGAAAAATGCAGTTTACGACATACAACATACGTCTTGAAAACTTAATTTACTGAAAGTTGTAACAAAATTAAATGATAAGCCATGATGAGGAATTATAATATGTTCAAATAGAGAATATGTAATTGTTACTTAGTATTTTTATTCTGTATAATATACTTGTTTATTCCCTGCCTATTATTTAAATATATGCCAAATCTTATATGAATTTCTGAGGTAGTATTCTAAGACACTTGTAGACGGGGTTGCGGGTTTTTTGAATAGATACCGCGGCCCGGAACACAAAGGGTAAAAGAAGGAACATGGATGGGATTTAGTCAGTAAAGTCTGACAATACTTGTGTGTCAGGCCTGCTGGTAGAAACTTTAGAAATAAGCTGTGCCTTTGTACTCTATGTGTTTTTTATGATGTTTTCCTGTGTTTTCTCCTGTGTGTACATAAATGATTAAATAAATACCTCTCCATCCGCCCGGAGTGGGAGACGTCATTTTATGATTTACTATTTTGCGATACAAAAAAAAACCCTTGTAGAGAGCGTTACTTCGCACCGCACACAAAATACATAGTACGTCATCCTTGGCAGTGTATCATATTGGATTTAGTATGATACCACTTATAAAAGCGATACGAAAGGTCATTAACCTAAAGAACAACTGTGGCGTTGACAATCTAATATTTAGCTCTTTCCATCTTGTGCCTTTGTTGTAATGTCTCGTTCTCCCGGCAAAAACATGACAACGTTAAGACGGGTTCGCCAACATTCGGGCGGCCATTTTAGATGGGTTTTTAGCATGGGTTTTGAATGAATGAATGAATAAACTTTATTTCGGGTGGCATAGACCCATAGAAAATTAATATAATATTGTTAGACGTACACAGACACATTAAAACAGATTCCCTATCATTAAGAAACAGATTTATCATAAAAACAGATGCAATATCATTAAAATAGATTCAATATCATTAAACAACAGATTCAATAGTACTAAAATGGATTCAATATAATTAAATAAATTAAATTAAATTTCTTAGAATAGTAATAATGAGTGGTTAAATTTTGAAAACAATAAAAATATAATTTTATAATTTTACCTGCCCCAAGCCCTATATATGGGCGCATGTAATGCCTTCCAATGCTGCATAAAAGGCCCGTCCAACCTGTTTGCGACAACGTTGAGAAGACTGTTACCGCTGTCCCGCAGTCTACTTGCAATCGAGGTCGCTCTCTTGCGCATGCTGGCATAGAAACAGTCAATGCGGACGCTCGCGAACATACCTGAAGCGCTGCAGAAGCGTGGCAACCGCAGCAGTGCCCTCAACGCATTATTATATTGAACGCGGAGAGCGCTGTAGGATTTCTGCAAATATGACACCCACAAACTACCCGTATAAAAAGATGTGCAGTAGGCTCGAAACAAGGTTATCTTCACTGTCTTGGAGCAACGAGCAAACCTGCGGGCTATCATATTAGCCCTCACCGACAGCGCCCTCCTCTCTCGCTCAATATCAGCGTCGTCTTTCAGGTCGGACGTCACAATATGGCCCAGATACTTAAACGTATGTACCCGCTCCAAAGGCACCCCACATAGCCTCACTGGTGGAACCTCCGCCGGACACTTAGAACCCGCACTAAAAACCATAAGCTCACTCTTTCTCACATTATATTTAAGGCCATGTGTATGAGCGTATGTTTCGCAGATGCTTACTAGCTCTCTGAGTCCCCCAACTGACGCGCTCAGCAGCACCATATCATCAGCATAGCTGATATTGTTAAAGCATACATCATCAACATAGCATCCAACATGGCGACTGCTAAGCTCGGCAACAAGTTCATCGATATACAGATTGAAGAGCGTAGGTGAGCTCAATCCTCCCTGCCTCACCCCGCACTCCAACCTGTACGAGTCCGACAGAGCTCCCGACCACTTAACGGTATTGACCTGGCTCCCGTACCAGTGCTGGAAAATTTTAATGACTTCTGGGGCAACTTGCCTATCGAGCAACTTTTTCCACAACACTTCGTAGGAAACCAGGTCAAACGCCCTAGACAGATCGAGGAAGCAGGCGTAAACAGGTGTACTCCGATCTGTGTAATATCTGACAGCATGCTTTAAGCTCACTATAGCACTATCTGTGGACAGTTTAGGCCTAAACCCAAACTGGTTATCGTGCAAAGTTATTGTCCTATTTAGCTGAGCATTAAGCATGCTGTCAAATACTTTCGCGATGACTGTCGCCAATGATATCGGCCTGTAATTGTTTTTATCAGATAAATCACCTGTTTTGTTTTTGACAATTGGTACTACGACTGTCCTCATCAGCTCGTCTGGCAAGTACGAATGGCGAAGGCAGAACGTGAACAGCATAGCCAAAACACGTGGCAGGTGGGGACCTGCATGCTGTAGGTGCTCAATGCTGAGTCCGTCATGTCCTGGCGACTTACCCCGGGTCATACACCCTATGGTTTTAGCTATACCCGCAGCTGAGAACTTAACTCTTGGTTCCAGGACAGTACACTGAAACTCAGCATCGACCACCCCAGGGGATGGAATAATGCTTGGCTCAACACAAAACTGGGACTTAAAAATATTAGCAATATCCCTTTCCGCAGATACGCCATCGACGCTCAAAGGCAAACCTGGTTTAAGGTTTTGCTTTTTTGTAGCTTTCCAGAAGTTCCGAAAGTCTTTTTTAGTGTGCAACTCGGCTAAAACGTCCATCTGTATTTGCTCTTGGTGATTCTGGCACCACCGTAACTTGGATTTAAAGATCTTACGAGTGTCACACATTTCATTATAAAGCACACCAGACATAGGTTTGCCACATTTAACCCACTCAGTAAATTTGAGCCTGGCGTACGCGTGAGCCCCACTTACGTGCCTATTCCAACCCACCACGCGCTTCGGCTTCCTACCAACAGCTCGTTTCTCCCTGCTAACAGTGGCGGCCTCCCTTAAAGCGGATACCACATCACGATACAAACAATCTATTATTAGATTGTGACCCGAATCACTACACATGCGATCACAACAATTCGACAATACGCTAGGGAAGTCAATATTACGCAATCGCCGATGGCATTCTTGCCTATATGTGTGAATAGCATCTAAGCTTTTTTCACCCCACACCACTGAGTTAACGTTAGCAACACTCTGCTTAACTTTCGGCCTAATTATATTGAGATCACATTCGATCAACAATGGGTAGTGATCTGACCACATAACATCATGCTTAACGCTAACACTCCGAACAGTTTTCAGAGACGATTCTGTGCAGACACAGTGATCAAGCCATCGCCTAGCCCCGTTACAGTCACTGACATACGTAAACGTGTTCGACATCAATCCGAGCCTATCCACATCAACGCATGTAAAATTATTATCCGAACAGTAATTTAACAAGTCCTTAAAAAACAGCTCATGCGGATGCGCGTTAAAGTCACCAAGACAATAAACCGCCTCCACATCACTGCCGTCCACGATTGCACTTACCAGTCCTAAACAGTGCGAGAATTCAGGCAGGTTACTCACTGCATCCGTGGGCATGTACACACTCATCACAAGGAAAGGCCTTTCACGCGTATTAATACGTATCGCACACACTCTCGAGTTTTCACTCGGAACGACTGACACTTCACTGAAAACACTTTTACGCCATAGCAGAGCCACCCCTCCATAGGGTCGCCCACGCAGTATGCCAGCAGACGTATCAACGGCCGATGTCCCCGTGCTGCTAAAGTCATCATGGATGGTGTTCAGAAACGGCAGTTCCTCAGGCAGCAGCCAGCACTCCTGAAGCGCTATTATGTCGCACGTCACACACAGTTCACGGACGCCCTCAATAGAACGTTTAAGGCTCTTACAATTAAAGCTGGCAAATCGTAATAAACAATTATCAGTCATTGTTATTGTTAACAGAGCCGGCCTTAATCGAGTACTCGTCCTTTCGTCTCTGACTATAATGCACAAAACGTCTGAATATTATATTTTGCGGCCAGATATTTTCATCCAAAAATACACAGACTTTAGACTCAGGTATAAAAAACTTGTACGCGTCATAGTCAACCTCTTTTTTTAGAGACAGTTTTTCCAACTTGACAAGTTCGTGAGTTTTTATTTCTATGTGCTTAATAATGTCAGCTGTATGTGAATCCTTGTGCACATTCGTAATGAACATCGGCACTTTCTTATCAGCAGCTTTAAAACACCCAACTGTGTCTTTCGCAACTCCAGCTTTCCCAGCATATCGGTACTTTTGCTTAGTTTTACGACGCGTTGCAACGATCCAACCATCATTCTCCTTTCTTGGCAAAACATAACCGGATTGTGGCACTCGTTCACCATCTAAGTGTGTTCTCTGTGACTGTGACGTAGCACCCACAGCTGTTGTACAAACAGCTGGTGATGGCGAGCGCGCTCGCGCCTTAGATCCGGTTTTGTTCACAGATAACGGTCGCTCGTTCTCAACATACCCACCGCTTTGGATTATCGGACTTTGTTTATCGGCACTATGCTTCTCTGGTATGCTTCTCGTTGGCCGTGCTATATACATTGTCATCTAAATTATGCATGTAAGATAACGCAAGTAGGTGAATTTTCGCAATACACTTGTAGAGTTTTTAGAGTTCTGTACCTCAAAAGAAAAAAACTAAACCCTTATATTATAGGATTACTTTATTGTCGGTCTGTCTGTTTGTCTGTCAAGACTTTTAACTTTTTTTTATCGTTTATTCCAAGAAAATTATATAATTTTTTTCACAGAAATCTTCTGCCAAACTGCAGTACAGTTTATCGGTTAACTCGGGAACGAATTTAGAAGTCCAGTTGAAATTAAACCCATAACTCAAGTCTGTGGTCCCTTAGAGCTGCGAAAAATCCTTCTTCGCAGTAAAAGACATGGCTGTTAATGTCGCAAGTTTGTACAGAACCCTCGGTGCGCGAGTCAGACTCGCACTTGGCCGGTTATTCTAAATGGTACAGCAAGGGTAATAAATTGAAATTGAGTGGATATTCTAAAACCTAATATTTTGATCTAAGTTTAGTTTTTATAGTTAAGAAATAAAATAGGGTATGTTTTTGGTTTTTATACCTACCCTTGGGTAACATTTTTTTGGATACTTTTTCTTATTGTAAGATTACATGTCAGTTCACTGTCATATCAACACATTTAAAATAGAAAATCGCTGACTCACTTATCACGAAATCTCGGACACAACAAGTGTTAGAAGTCTAAAATTTTGCATTGACGATCCTTTTAAAACAAAACAGGGGTGAAACAGTGTGGCAGTTTGTATGAGATAACACGATTCCTTGGCCGGATTGACTTGAAATTTTGCATAGACATGCTTTAACGAAATTAGTAGACTATATAACATAACGCTACACTGAGCAGCTGAGCAGCGGGTAAAACCGCTGGGCAGAGCTAGTAACTACTAAACTTAAATACTAGCTCTGCCCAGCGGTACTGTATATACTATATGTGTACTAAGGGATAACATTTTAAAATAAGATTATATTCTTTAAATATAGGATTACATTCTTTATGTGTATGATTATAAAATCTAAACAAGCGATGGACGTTTCAGGCTCACGATGGGTGCCGCGAAGTTGGGGATCGTTGGGGACACTCCTCCATGGGTTCCGCTGAACGTCATGGGGGCTTCGGGCAGGGTGAAGCGGCACTGTGGATTAATAACGAACAAAACTATATTAGTTCTACAAATGTGTCGATGGTTAAGGAGACAAACGTGAAAAAAACAACACCGATTTTAGCTGTTTCTCTCAAATTATTCTTAAGTATCAATTTTACTTTGTAACCACGAGCATATCATCTAAATACACGAAGAAGAAAAATGCATATTATAGAGGATAACTCATAAAATACCAAGTCAAAGTTAATAAAATCTATATGGGACCAACAGGCGAGCTTCCTTTTCCAAATAAAATGAGAATTACACAAATTGGACGATGGCGCGGAGTTGTCCCAAGATATTTATTTATTTAATTTTAAAAATATGTTAAAAATTCAATACTTTTATTAGCTTTTGATAATATATATGATTTTCTTGTATTTCCAAGTTATGATTTACACGTTTGTCTTTTAAACCATCGATATGAATCAGAAAGGATTATAAGAGATTCCTTAGGTAAATTGAGAATTCTCAATACTTACCTAAATATTGAATAAGTGTATCCATAATAATTGAAAAACTTTTATGTAAGTCTTGTACAGTTCTGTTCAAACTTTATGGTGGATCGCATATCGCATGTCTCTTCGTCTGCTCATTTTACAGTCAATAAGATGTTCTACGCCCCACAGATAACTAAAATGTTATTGCGCAGCTTAAAGTTTGATATCCTGAGCCGTCATGCCAAACCTCGTAGCTAATTTCCGAATGGCCCAAAAGTTTGAACAGAAGTACATAATTAAATTGTACTTAAATACTACATCATTCTTAGGTACCTAATAAATTACTTTAGTAGAACTCAAGACACTACAGTAAATGAAAATTGAGCTATTGCATGACTACAATTTTTAATCAGAAAGAACACAACACTTTAAGGTATTAAATAAGAAAGAAAATTATACTACACAAATAAACCCAATACGATTATCCTACTATCGTTTGTAAGTAAAAATCACAAAATTAAACAAAAAAAAAGCAGCAAATTGTTATCACACAGATGTTCTAAAATCATCAAACGTTTCGTCTCAAGGAAACGGTGAAGTGGTTGATGAAAATGATGTAGTAACCGAGGTAGTAACTGTCACAAACATTCACACACTCGTGTATGTAGGTACCTTAGAAGAGGAGAGGTGTTGCACACAGCTTTAGCTACAGACAAACAGTTGACATTTTTAAAAGAAAAATAAAACTACTTTTCAATACACTGATTGTGAAGGTATTTTGAGGAGAAGTTTCAAAAGAAGAAGTTCGATGAAGAGCAAAAAAAAATCAGCCAACTACGCAAATACGACCTACCCATTTTAATGCGAGCTTCCTTTTGAGTACCGATGATTAACAGCCAGTATTGCAGTACTGGTGTCTCTTTTAGCAGATACTAATGAAAGCAGTTGCTTTTCAAATGAGACGTAAAATAATAAAAGCAGCAGTTACTTTAATTTATTTAGTTGAGTAACTATTGATAAGGCCAATATCCAATTTATGTAAATAATTGTCAAATTGCTATAAATCAACAACCAAAAAACAAGCAAAAATTGTAAAGTGTATTTTTAAAATCAGCAGGAAAGCTTTGCATGTACTCATAAAGATGTTGTATTATTTTGTATTTCACAGTAGTGTGTAACTTTGTTAGAGTGTAACTTGTATCGTGTTTATTCTTAGTATTTAACGACTATTAATCAAAAGTTTTCATATTATCATCTCCTACAAAGACACTCCACGTTTTTGACTAGTAGCCATTAGTTCGTCTACAGTTCTAATAACTTTATTAAATGTATTATCTTAACGAAGGGGTAATCAGAAAACAGGTTCGGTATGAGATTTTTTATTTTCAACAATGATAACATGTATAGGTATTATATTATAATATGGTTTATAATTTATAAATATTGGTATAAACTTATTGTTTTATGGTTAAGTACGACATAAAGACGAAGGTAGATAAGTTCCATGCAAATGCTATGCGGATTATGATTTTATTGGGATATTAGATATTGAGATAGTTTGAATAGAAAATCATAAGAAACTACATAAAAAAATACAAGAACAAAAGTTGTTCGTTTCAAGCTCTAAGACACCATACGTGAGGTCTTCCGCTTATTGTGGTACATCCTGTATAGATATTTACAAGATGTTCGGTAAATAAGCGGTCAAGTTTTTTTTACGAAACACAATGAGGTGAAAGGGATACGGAAGTCACAATCCCATACCATTTGAACAGAAACAAACAATGCATAAGAAATTACTGAAACTATACCCAAATCCTTTTTTAATTAATATGAATGAAATCAATCTGATACATTCAAATATGGAAGCACGTCATATGTGCTGGACAGTGACACCAAAGTGACTCGGAGAAAAGACTAAGACCCTAAATATAATGGAGAATAATTATTCAGGACAATAGGACTGTTATAGTTTCAGCAATGATAAATGTACAAATATAAATATTAACACAAACAATATAAAGTAACAATAACACAAGATTAATGATCACAATACAGTCAGAACGATACAACCAGTAAAGCTTGCGCCAACAGCTCACTTAAAAGCTAAGCTATCATGAAAATAGATATACATATTGTAAATAAGCTGACGAATATTAAGATAGACGCAATGACTTGTTTTCAAAAAGATAGTTTAAAAAATAATGATTTATTCGAGATTAATTTCTTATAAAACAACGATTTCATTAAAGGGAATGATGCAGTACCTAAAAATAATGAATTTTAATAGTTTTTTGAATGTTAACTATTAATCGATTTAAAATCTGATATTTATACTAAGCTATATTATAATAATAGTAGACAAATCTATTTTGTTTTAGAAAAGTATTATAAAGATAGAAAAACGAAAGAAAGTAGATTTTGATAACGTTTGTATTGAAATTTGTAACGTGAGCTGTGGTTTGATGATAGAGTTTATAAAAATTTTAAATTTGAAACGCTTCACGATATATTCTACTTAGTAAGTAAGGTAAGATTTGAAAATGATTATGAACCATGAATGTGTCGATTTCTCAGTATTTTAACGATATTTAATACGAGTATATCTACTTAGGAAATATTGAGTTTAAGTAAAATTTAACTTCTTTAAATGCAACAATACTTTGAATTAGAATAAAATACCTCTTTTACCTAATAAAATGTATCAAATTCTATCCGTCTTTTATCTTATTTCTTTCATGCTAGATAGTCGAAGATGGTTGGGGCTTTTTAGAAAGATGAAAAGAATTTATGAATACAAATGATTATTATCATTATTCTACAATGAAAGGTCTGATTCACATTCACAGTCCATAATAAGCTATTTCTATAAATTCAAGAGCAGCAAACATCATCCATTTTAATAAAGAAATGGCACTTTCAATAGTTTCAATCTTTCATTTTCGCCTAATTATCACAAAGGGATCTATCCTTAATATTATAAATCTTTTTATTTAGAGGCACCGTAGCCCTGGATTTATACGTATTTTATATATAAAAAAAAAACAAATATTGGTTAATAGGTATACAGTCTAACTTGATTTTAGTAAATGTTAAAAATTATTTAATGGTTGTCGTGAACATCCACAGTCGAGTCGGTGGATGTAGGTTTATCTCCGAGCTGACATACCCTCCTGAAATTACAGTATTTTTTTATTATTTAGTTTGGTTTTTATTTTCTTTACCTCAATACCAGAATACATGGCTGTAATTAAATTGATTATCTGTTATGTATTTTCTTTTAAATCCTCGGTAAGTAATAGACAGTTTCAAAAAATTGTATTTTCAAAATCTGCAATGTACTCTGATATTAAAGAATGAAATATAATGAGAATGACAGTTAGATAGGTATAGTTATAGAGATAAGCCTACACAGTAAAGCGAGTATGATAAACAAAAAGGAGGAGGTTATGGAAACATTGAAATTATGACACACATGCAACAGGTAAGGAAACACATAAAACAGAAATTATTTGTGATTTAAACCAACATTTATCATCATATATTTATTTAATCGATCATAATGATAATAATCCAAATAGCATTTGTAATAATATAATTTTCCTACTGTGACAACCTACCAGCAAGTCATCTAGATATACAAGCTTATTAGATTGTTATTTCCGTGTAACTGATCTACCTAATATTTAATTTAGCTATCTATTGTGAATAGTAAGTATTTACTGTATTAAGTGTATGGGTGCCACAAAAGATACTGTAACACTTGTGGTTTTACTTTTACATAGACGTTTACTTCTACTTGATTATACGCCTTAGCTGTATCCAGTTTAAAATTTTGATGTTTGTAAGCGTTGAAGCAAGTGCAAATATTGAAATTTAGCAGTTAGTCTTCTAATTAGCATTATTATTTGATCTTTTGACACTACAAAATCATTAATCTCTTGGTAGCATGTTGTTAAAATAACTGAAATATTAAAACATTACAAAACTATTCAGTTGCAAAAGATCAAACCATAATGGTAACCCTTGTACAATAACAGGGTAAAAAATGTGATATTCAAAGTGTTTACAAGAAATCAAATTTAAACAGAAGGAGAGCTCAGAAAAGTGCAGTTTTCATACTATTTGTGTGATTGAGACGTGGTTGCTTGTAACATTAATATACCTTGAAAATGTTGGTAAGTTCGTCGAGGAGGGTCTCATGGCGGAAGGAAATGCGGATGTCCGGTACGTTGGTGCGGGTAATATCGTTGCCGGCGACGCCTTCCTTCATGTAGTTGGGGCCAAGCCAGTACTGCTTCATCTAGTTGACAAAAATTTTGAGTTCGTCAAAGCATTGCTTATACAGTCAATGAAGTTTGTCCGCGAAAATCAGGAAAGAATTGGACCTATTGTCAGAATAACTAAAATGTTTACCTCATGCGGGAATCCAGACATGAGCACGGAGTTCCTGGCCAGCTCACACATATCGCATGAGCTGAGCTTCCACACCTGAGCAGCAATGCTGTACTCCTCCATAAGCGGCTCCTACAAACGAGAGATGAATTAATAATGTCACATTAGTCATATGGATCTGATAAAAGACTGCAAATTCCGTCTATTTGGTAACATCTCTTTTTTTCGTTCTGGTTTAGCCTTTCTTAAGGCTAAGCAAGTGGCCATTTTTTTGACGGCGAGTTTCATCAGGGTTGTGATCCAGTTAGCTTTTTCATTTACGCTGCAGGTGATAGAATGTGTCTTTCTTTAGGCCGTCAGGATGACTCAGATATAGTTGTCTGTCAGATGTTGATGTCACTGATGATTCGCTGATGGAAAGACGGAAACTTCCAGAAGATTCCCTGGATATCCTTACCTTGGTGAAGTGGAACTGCAGTGGGTCGTCAGTGCTGAGCGTGATGCAGAGTCCTCGCGCGAGGAACTCGGGCAGAGGGTTGCGGTGGTAGTTGAGGAACAGCGAGTTGTTGCTCAGCGGGGACATGGCGATGGAGATCTGCGCCAGGTAGTACAGGTATTGCAAGACAGGCACCTGTGATTTTCAAAAATTTTTTTAGTATATTTAATTGATTATCGTCTAATCTAAACGCAGACTAGCCAAGTAAACAGAACATAAGTGAAGACCACCTTCAGCTAACACTTATTATGTCATCAATAATGGTTTTTCGAGTCCGCTTTGTGTTCTAAGTCTTTTGGCCAGAGTTGGATATGCTAGGCCCTGGAGAGAACATGAAAAAGCAGCACACAAAAGCTCTCAACAATCACTTTAGACCATCGAATGATGTCGCTGTGGATAAAATCACAAGCTGAACATAATTATTGTTATTGTGTGTTTACTCGACCAAGAAGATTTTAGATGCAGGAGGCTTTATTTGCCACCGAGGTACGGGAGTGTTGAGAGAGTATTCAGAAGAACACAACTTGTTCAACCCCGAACGCGTCTTCTACTTGAGATGCCAATGATGAAACCGCTACGCTTACCTTCCTTAGCAGCAGTCCGTGAGAGATGTTTTCGGCGAGTAGGAAGCCGCACACGAGGTGCTGCACAGGTCCTGCCTCGCCGCAGTGAGGACGTAGCACGAAGGTGTTCAGCCCTTGCTCCCTACACACAAATATAACTTCATGAGCACAGATCAACTTAAATATTTAGATTTTTAAATACCTTTTTTAAAGTATAGTCCTTTACGAAGGTAAAGCAGATTTTTAATGCTTTTTGACATGTTGGCTGTGCTAAGTGTCATGGGTTCGATCCCCGCACGGAACAAATATTTGTTTGACCTACAGATAATTGTCCCGGGTCTAGCTGTTTGTGTGTGTGAGTATAAATGTTTTAAACACACCCATGATACCGAAAACGTTTTTAAAAAAGGAGAAACAATGAAGAACACTTTAAATTACATGTTAACGATGGTGTTTTAACATGAAAATGACAAGCAACTTATAAAATACGCGCCAAATGACAAACTGACAACTACAGCCGCAGAGGACATACAGCGGCTTGATTTTTCAGTTAACTAAACACTTTCCTATTTTTCTGTTTGGGATATTTATCAATACAAATTAAGACAATGTACAATGTAGTAGTCTTCCTTACTTCCTGAAGTGGTTCAGCACGGTCATGTTGGCGTACATGTAGTACAAGTAGTACGCGTAGGGAGGATTTTCCTCATCATCATACTCCTCGGGGCTCTTCGCGTCAGGGTCCAGCATCGGATTCTCCGGCTTGGACTCATCGTCCACGCTATCGAAGCCGACCACGTGCTAGAAGATGAAGAAGGAGTTAGGTGATGGACTGACAGTTCACTAGCTGGATCGTTTAAAGATCTTAAATACCTAAATGACACCTATCAACAAATATTGCTTAGAAAATTTCCCCTAACTGATTTGTTAGCTCACATTTGCATGCGTGGTTGAAGTTGAGAATATCGAAAACAGAATTTCAAAAGTAAGTTCCTCAAATTAAGTTTAGTTTTACACAAGACAGTCCCCTAAAATGCACTACCTATTCGCCTCTTCAGCTTTGTGAGAAATTTGAATTTTGAGGTCTGTGCAAATCCGTTTTCGTATGGAGCCGTAAGGCGAGGGTGTTATAGAGCTGAGAACAGTAGTGACAAATTCTCACGTAAATCAAACGTAGTTTTATTATAATTCCTCGAAAACTGGCTCTCATTGGACTACGATTAGGTTCAACACGCAATGTAATTAAAACGTGTTTTTAATGCCTTCATATATTATCGCTGTAGGCATTTTAATTTATTTACCGAGTGCATGTTAAAAGTGAAACCTGTAAGGCGGAGACTTACAGTCAAAAACTTATGCAGTTCATCATTGGTCTTGGGGTCTCGTGTGACCTCGAACAGCGGCTGGAAGATGTTGCTGAGGAACTCTTGGAAATTGTTCATGATCTTGTTCGACTTGAAGATGTCGCTGTAAGAGAAGAATTTGTTACGTGTTTTTCTTGTGCGAAGTTACAGGTGTGGATAGAAAATTAGGTATTCATATGTGTGTTATTTTCTCAAGCATGTTGAAGACAGCATCCAGACAATTCGGATGTAGCTGAAAACGTGTAATTACTGGGCATACGATACACCTTAGCAAGACTAGTCGTCAGACGTTCGGCTTCTGACCCCAATAAGCGATGGACACAAGCAGTTGTTATTTTTTGAGCATAAGCGCCTTTTGACACGCCCCTTCTCCACCTAAATAGCAAGTGCAAACCATCATCATCTTCATCTGCCTATGTTGGGGTCGGCTTTCAGTCTACCCGGATGCAGCTGAATACCAGTAGCAGTATTTTACATGGAGCGACTGCCTATCTTACCTCCACAACACAGTTAGTACTGGACAATATGAGTCTGGCTGACTTTCGGGACACTGACTCTATAAAGACTATCACAGATCTATAAATGATAGCCTTAACGTGCTTTCCGGGGCACGGACGAAATCGGTAATAATGTAGCGGATGATCTCCCACCCACAAACTAACTTAGGCAAGCGGGTATTAACCTAAGGATATACCCCATCGGCTGTTATTATTTATTCACGAGCCCCTCTGGCCCTAGCTTCCAGGTGCAAACCATTAGAAAACAATGTCTTACAAAGAGATAAATTCTTGCAGATAATATTATAAGAAAATAAATCCTCACTAGAGCCGCGGTATCTGTATAAGCCAGCGCACGTTGTCGGAGTACACGTTGTACTGCACGGCCCACTTGCTGAGCTTGGCCCACTCGCTGGGGCTCTTGCCGTAGATCGATAGACGAAGCTCCGCGTTCTGGTACTTGCTCTCTTCAAGATCTGCTGCCACTTCCTGTGAAAGAAAAAATAGCGTTTAATTTTGGAACTGAAATAGGTTTTACAATACCAGCTCAATCTTATTTGTTGGTTTCTTGTACGTTTTTACAAAGTATTCGTCTAATAACAATAGAACAAAAACAAATTACGAATTTAACAAAATAAATTACGTCTTCGTCTACAGTTCATATATCTGGATCACAATGTCACTTCTTCATGAACCCTCTAACAAGAATCGTTTCCCCGCCACTGGTGATCATCACATATGGAGACGAAAGTTTGTATGTGTTTATTACCGTAATATTCATACGACTAAACGGATTTAGATAAAATTTGGTTTCAAGGTAGTTTATATCTTGAATAACACACAGGCTATTGATCTCGTTGTTTTTTCAAAAATAGTTTTCACAGCGGGTAACGCCACGGGGAGCAGCTAGTTATTCATTTAAGTTACTACGTTAAAAGAAACAGAAGATACGTACGTTGATGATCCTGGCGAAGTACTTCCCATTCATGTGGTTGTCGGTCTTGAGGAAGACCTCGCGCAGTCTGCTCTCGCCGATGGGGTTGTATTTAGCGTTGAACTTGTCGAAGCGGTGGAACGTGTTGCGGTCCTGGTGATCAATTTATTATTTTGTAGTAAGTTAGAGTGCACAAGGTTTTATCTATTTCCGAATTCTAGGCAATTAATACAAAGATGATGGGTAAAGTTGAACAAATAACACAGCTAATTAAATTGAATGGTTATGAAATAGATATTTTTCCCGATCGATATAACCTAGATCTTCTCTGTGCCTTTAGATCTAATTTTTTAAAGATTCTTTCTACAACAGAATTAGACAGATTAGAAATATTGTTTGTCAGGTTAAACAAACATAATTTCTATTTCTACACCATTAGAATTTCTTTTCAATTTAAAATGATATCAACTTTGAAACATTAAATCTCTCCAATTAAAAAACAATCGATCAAATCGGACGTCGTCATACACAAATAATATATTTATATGTCGAATTGAAACCAAAATAATATAATATTCACTAAGTGAGTACTTACGGCGTGCACGTCGAGCATGTCGACGGTGAGGTCATAGGTGCTGAGGTTCATAGACTGGAACACTGACTTCAGCGTCATGGGGGTGCCCTTGTGCAAGGTCACCACCTGCGGAACAATCATTAAATGTAAGCAGACGAACCTGATAATGAAGTTTAAACAACTGAAGAAACACGGAAGATACTGCGGGATTCGAAAGAATTTGAGACAAAAAATTTTTGCTTAAATGCTAGATTGAACCAAGCTCGATCGATATTATAGTAACTTGGAAAATATAGAAATATGGTAATTGCTTACCTCGTCAGCATGATTCTTCAGGGTCTTCTTGATGAAGCGCAGGAGATGCTTCTGGTTCATGCAGGACGCCGCGTGGATGTGGGTATCCACTTTCCTGAAGAACAATTAGGTTTTAGAGATGCTGGTGTTATAATTTATGTTCTCAGTAATCTTGTATCTAACACAAGAATTTTATAAGGATTTTGATTGTTTAACTTTCTTGACAAAAAGTTATGGAGGGTAACTTCTTAATTCATATAATATTCCGAGGTATATGCAAGTCAGCCATAATTAAACTGACTGATGGTTAAAGGCTGGTTATGACTAAGTTGGTCCGTTTGACGGTGTAGGTTGCAAGGAAAAATACGCTTGCAAGTCCGGTAGTAGACTTTCGTCTGAAAGGTCCAGACCAAATGTTGAGGCATGACTAACCTGATGTTATAGAAGTCCCGATGCGGCACGGCCTTCTGGGAGGCAAGCTCGCGCAGCTCGTTGAGCAGCACATGCAGCTGGAACTTAGAAGACAAGTACGACAGGCGCCTGTAGCAGAACGATTTGCTGGAACAATGCAACGAAGGTTAGAAAACAGCAATAAATGGCTCCTCGGGTTGGTTTGGGGTAATAAAGAGCAACTGGTTTAACCCTATCATCATTGGGCCATAAAACTGCAATGAATTCTTCATTGATAGATTTCAAATTAGCAATCCGGAGTTTCGAATTGTGTCCGGTTTTTTTTTTCAGAATAACCTTGCCCTCTCTACTAGGATTTCTCCTGTATTGTGGGTGCGTTTACAAACATTTAAACTGACATGTACACAAAAAGCCAGACCCGGAACAAATATCCGTACAAATATTAGTTCCGCGAATCGAATTCGGGGATCGAACCTGCGATACGCAGAGCAAAATGTTGGTGTACTATAGGTAATTACTCGTCTGCCTAATCATTAATGTATTATAGGCGTCATATTATGTAAATAAAATAATAATCGAAAAACCGTTTACATTAAGCATGATTTAAAAAAAATCTAAAGTTACTTACAGTGGTCCATCCGACATCATATTGCACATAGTATTCTTATCCTGCATGAACTGCTGCATGGTGATGTACTCGTAGGGCAGCCTGGTCTCCTGGCCGTCCTCGCCCTTCTTGTACAGGTTGAACACGCCTCTGTCCGGCCTGATGATGTAGTCCTTGGGCTCTGGGTTGTGGCACTCCCAAGGGTCTTTTCCGGCTCGGAATGGAGGGTGGACAATGTGGTCTGAGGACAAGAGTTCGAGGTTATTCTGATTTGTAATTTTGGGTGGGTTTCTTAATTCGTGTCACAGCATTAGTTGCCATAATCTATAGGTCTGTTTTTCAAGGATGGCCCTTTTCAAATTGGGACCTGATCAGCGAATGAAACCGCTGGGCACAGGTAGTTAATATTTTAAAACCGAAACTATGTTTGTTTGTTATCTTTTCACACCTAGATCTCTGAAATGATAATCCTGAAATTTTGCATATACGTTTTCAGGTGTATAGAAACGGGCATAGAGTACCTTTTGTCCCGAAAAAAGGTTTTGTTTCCGAGGGTAACAACAATACCGTTCTTATGGTAGAAGATGGCGCCACGAGTCTTTCAAATCATGATTGAATTGAAAGAGCATGCAGAGGACAACTCTAGTAGATCGTCACATTCTAAATTAACACGAGACAAAGACACGGGAGTTCGATTGGCTTACTAATAAAGACAGCCGTTTACCATAGATATCAGAAAGGAGTTTTTAATATTTCTGTGGATTATACCTTCACAAATCTTTAATCATATTGCATAGTGTTCTCAATGCAATTCCTGCTAACCTTTCAGAAAATAGATTAGTGTTTTCTCTCCTGTTCATCGCCACTACATCGTTTTTTCCATCCCTTGCTACACAAAATGCATTCTTATTCAAATCAAAGGTGTCTTCTTAAGACGTACCCGCAATATGTTTCTGTACGTGCACGCTGGGCACGTAGGCTGGCGCGTTGGCATCGGTACTGCGCACGAACCGCGCCGTGATGGTCGCGTAGCTCTGCTGCGACATCTCCATGTAGCGCTTGCGCAGCTCCAGCGCCTGCACCAGGTACGAGGACGCCTGCTGGAGGTCTTCTAACGGGACCTGGGAGGTAAACGGGAGATAAGACAAGGAACATTGATTCCATGTTGGGCAACATAGAACCTTGATTAATACATTATTGAAACTTTCACAACAAGGCAGTATTTGTGGATAACTTGGCCAGAACTTATACAGAGACACTGAGTCTACGCGCTCTCAGAGCCTTTGACTATCAACTACAGAACGGTTACCATGACATGTTATAGCAGTTCTTATTCCTGTGTGAGAAAGGGATGGTGCTAGACACCCTGTATAGCTCTGTCTCTTTCCTCCTATCCTATCCTATCCTTTAATTATCGAGTTTAAATTTAGCTCACCCCAGAAGTATCCTCGCCACTGATGGCGACTCTCTGAAAGTGCGGCAGCACAAAGTCCGTCTCGTCATCATCAGCCACGCGCATGCGCTCGTCGAACACTGCGCCGGCGCCGCCCGCCTCGCTGCCGCCGAACGAACGCACCGACTGACCACATTCTGCTGCCCTAAAGATGGAAACGAGAATGGTGAGCGAGAATCCCAGTTTTTTTATAGTTTTATGTAAGTCCACTTACATAAAAGACAGACAGAGAGACACCCCCCCCCCCCCACTCAGAACGAAGTTATTCGAAATCTAAAGCTGTCACCGCCGATTTATCATGACTTGAAGACTATTATATCGCACGCGCTCGTTTACATGAAATTGAGCCACTCTTAGGCTAGGTGAATGGCTGATGGAAATGGGCTCTCCACCTTTTACATAGGACTTAAACATAACTGGCGAAATATAGGTGCACTATTAAGTACACCTCTGCCTAACAATTGTGGAATAAAAAAAAAAACAAAAGAGTAAAAAAAATATGGGCATCTTATGTTTTCCGGGCATTGAAATTTCGCCAAGCACATTCAGACTCCCTAATCACTCCCCACACCAATGAGCCAATTCAGTTAATTAACAAGAACGGCAATTTATTTATCAATATTGTAATAATATTAATTCTAACCTCAAATGATTGATTGCAATACAAATAGATAGACCATTACCAGCGCAATTTTGTTCTGTTGCTCAAATATTAGCTATCATTATCGTTTGGGGTGTTTCTGCTAATTACATTTGTATTTATTACTGTTCTGTGTTAGACAGGTATTTAGGTGTACCTATATTTGGTGTAGAAGTGTACCTAAGTATACCTGTATAAGTTTGAAATAGGCAGTGGAAAAAATTAAAGAGAGTCGTTTGTCTTGGTACAGAGGTGATATAAGGACGGACGAAGCGCATATAACTAAAAGAGCGATGAATGAACTTGATGGATGGAGGGAGAGGAATACCAAAGAAAAGATGGACGGATTGTGTAAGGAATGATATTAAGGAGAAAGGAGTAAATGAAGCGGTGACGTCTGACAGAGGACAACTGAAGAAGAAAACGTGTTTCGCCGACCCCAAATAGAACGGGACAGGGGCAGGAAAATGATGATGATAAGTGTCTAAGTATTAGAGTTTTTACTTGACCAGAAATAAATAATTGATTGGATTCGTAGGTTTTTAGAACGTGATTTCCTAATGTGGATGCTAATTCGATGTCTGCGTGGGATGTTTGTTCGACAAAGGCCTCGAGTCCATAAATACTAGCCTTACTGATAGAGAGGTCCAACGTTTCATTATTTCAGCAGGTACAGAATAGATAACAACACACTAATTTCTTAGACCCCAATAAACAAATAAGAATTTGGAAGAGCGGCGGGTATAAAGGCGGGTCCACTACATGAAATTCATATCGTTGGACGCGCACGATTCTATGGTACTAGCGAACCGCACTGTTCGTGCAGTTGTGGAGACACTTTAACTTAGACACTCAACCAGAAAATAAGAATGCAAACATAGTTTTTATATCTGTATAAAGACACCGCCTCTAAAGCCTGGGGGTCTAAAGTTTAGACCCACAGGCTTTAGAGGCGACGAAACTGAAAAAAAAATTAAAATTAACAATATTAACTGCGTCAGATTAGACTCTAAACTGACGCAGTTAATATTGTTAATTTTTAGTTTGTGACCATTTTACGGATGGTAATGTAAATCACATTATTAGCCTATTTATGATTCTGCTGAAGCGATTGTGTACGTTGGGTGATTCCCAATATTGAGTTGAAAACCTATATTTTGCTATTATTAATTAATTCGAAAACATTGTAATATGGATCTGCTTTCATTATTGACAGTTTAATAATTTCCGAGTACATAAAATATCTTGTAACTTTCCGATGACCTAAGTACAATAAAATAATGATTGACTGATGCGGAGTAGCTAACTGCTGCAATGGTCTCAGTTATTTTCCTTCTTACAATAAGTGAGTATTACGATGGTAATGAGAAATCAGAGGTAAAATAATTGAGGTACTAATTGTTCACATGACTTAGCAATTCGAAAATTGAAAAGGTTTTCTTTTTGTGTTTTGCTTTTAAATATTTCGTATTATTTAATTCAAAAAGTCTGTGAGTTTTTCAAAAAAATTTAGAAATCTAAACTATTTTATTTCATAAAATAAATTTACGTTCTATGCACAGTTTTTTTCACAGATAACTAGTACACTATTTTATATATCTATATTGACGGGAAAATAATGAACTACAATAAATGCAATAAGTTTGACACTGCACACTAAGTGGTATTATTTTATTAGTGGCAATTCAAGTTGAAATGTCAAACTTTCATAGAACCTGCGAATGTTTGCGAATAAAACATCAGTTATCTTGCAGCGAATGCCAAGGAAGCCGTGGGCGTTTCAGATGCCATTCCATCAATATCAAGTTGCTTACTAAGTTATATTTGATACTAGTTAATTAGTCACCTTAATTAAATGTCTCGTAGTGGCTGGAATTTGATACATCGCATTATGTTATGTGTCAATCGGTATCAATAGGCTTTAGAATCAGTTATGTAGATAAACATAATTTATGGTAAAGGTAGGTAAATTTACAAAATATCTTGAGAGGCTTGCCAGGGCCACTGCCTGCTGAGGTTGCGGGTTGTTCGAAAGAGATAGGTACCACAGCTGCGGAACATAAAAGGGCAAAACAAAGATCGTGGGTGGTTTTTATTCGGTAAAAGTCTGACGCTCCCCTCCGCTCCGACCAGAGATAGGAAAGTTATTTGATGATTTCCCATACGCAAAACAAGAAACACAAAATTCTTCAAATCCACAATCAAAACTCTACTGCGTTATTTTGTGATTTCACATTGATTACTTTATTGGTTAATTTCTATTTCAGGTGGATGTGCCATTGTAGCCAGCCTCGGTAGTCCGAGGGAATTAAAAATATATTCTAACGTCTTATGTCTGTGGTCATAGTTTTATTGTCACAAACATAGAAATATAAAAAATAATATCTATGGTCACAACACAATTTAAATCACACAAGTGTAAAAAAACGAACCATACCTACTCGCGAATGGACAATTTTTCAGTTATGTATTCGTTACTACGAAAAGCTGATATATGAAAACCGTAGGTTAATTAACTTGTCCATAATTAAAACTGTGTATTGAAATTAACTTGTCTATAATTAAAATTGTGTTACCAAAATTTGTTTGGTTTACTTTAAACTCATCGTAAGTACGTATTCGTGGCCTTTCAACACCGGATATTTTTAAACAACAATCGTACTTAGTACGCATCGGAATCTGAACCATACAAATGCAAAACTTCCGATATCCGTTTCCCAATGGCACCAATTCCTTCGAAAAAATCTTCACACCATTATTCAGGTTTTAAAAACAAATTCAAATTACCCTGAATTCCTCGTCGAAGTCCATCTCTGGCAATCTATTTTGCTTCCAAACATTTTAAAATCAACACCACAGATAAAAGAAAAACGAACTGTCACAATCACATCTCCCGCCAAAACGTAACAAGTTTTTGAATAACCCAAACAGCGCCAATGGAACGGCCGCGTTCTGCCAGCGACACGCGTTGCAATGCAATCAAATTACAAATGGCGGCATCCCTCGCGGTAAGGGTTACTGTCGCTCCAAGGTTAATCCAATTACTTCTCCCACTAATAATATCGAGTCTCCGTGAGCTCGTGTAAACGTGGCGAACGCAAAAAGAGGTTTAGCTTGGCTTTAAAGACTAGAGAGGAGCTTAGGCCCTGAGAATATTTATACACTGAAGGTGGCACAAGAGTTGCCTCTATTGCCTCTTGAACACAATGTGGCAGTTAATACCGCGCTTATACGGCCAGAGTTACATTTGTGACGTTTGTGCATTGTCGGAAAAGGCGAAGATGATGATGATGATGAAATCAGATGGGATTATAGCTCTGAGTTGACTTGAATTAATGTATGGATGGTCGATCATTAAATAGTCAAGACATTACGAATTACAGGTCATTAGTTTTAAAAACTTGCAGGCCTTTAGAATTGGGATCTGTACGGAGATCAATAGTGCTTGGCACTTTGAAGATATCTAGTTACAAATGAAGTTCTAATAGAACACCGTGCCCAACGGCTTCACTCCCTACTCAGTTACCCTTCCGAAAAGGGTCACCTATCGCGGGGAGGTATCATATTATATTAATAAAAATATTTATTGCTAGAAAGAGGTCTGTACGAAACCACTTACAAACTAACAATGTCTTAAAATTTTAACATAGGTACATCATTGGGTAGTGTAGTGTAAGTAGTGAAATGAACCCTGGCACCCAAGTTAAGATTTAACTTGTGTTATGGGTACCAGTGTTCTCTCATGTTTTACCTACAGAGTTCCTTTAAATTTAAATAAAATATATTATTATATTAAAAACAGATTACCACCAATTGACGGGCCTGTTTGTCCAGTGGTTAGTGGCCCTAACTTCTGAGCCGGAGGTCGTGGGTTCGATTCCCACCCAGGACAAACTTTGTGTGATGAGCATGATTGTTTGTTCTGTGTCTGGGTGTGATTTATCTATAATATGTATGTATTTATAAATAATATAAGTATGTATATCAGTTGTCTGGTTACCATAACACAAGCTCTGCTTAGCTTGGGATCAGATAGCCGTGTGTGAGTTGTCCCAAGATATTTATTTATTATTATTTATTTAATTCTCAGACCTCCCGTAAATTCTTATACTTAATAAAATTTCATTAAAAGTCAGTCATGCCGTTTCCGAGAAGTATGTAACACGAGAATTTATAAATGACAGTCATAATTACGATGGAACATTGGCTCCTAAATCCGTCTCCTCAAGCCAGTGTCCCTTCGTTCCTGGTTTATGTGGCAAACTTCGTCTTATAATAATATTGGCTGGCGATGGCGCCCGCGGGAACGCCCGCGTTATATCGAAAAAAAAAACTATTCTTATCCTATGGTTTTCAAAGATCAAAGAGTGAAAGAGGATCAAACACACATCCATATTCTCAAACTTTCGCATTTATAATATTAGTAGGATGTGTTTACTCTACAACATTTATTCACGGTGTAGGTACTAATATTAAGTTTTTCTTTGTGTCCCAATTAAATAAACTAACAACATGTGACGCTTGGCCACAAGTTAGACGCACACCCGACAGGAGCCTTGCGACGTGCAGAACAAAAAACAAATTTCGCTTTATAAACGCCCCAAGTAAACACTACGTGACTTCTGGGGCCTAAGTCTGCTATTACAATAGTGTCAGAATGGTCGATCACTGATCGCACAATGGTTGATTTTGACAAATTTGGTAATCTACTAATACACTGTCGTCATTATGACATTCCACTGGCCAGTCACTGACAGTTCATTGAAAGAAATTGCATAAAATGGTAATCTCGTACATAATGACAAACGAATGACTGACACATGCGGTAATCTGCTAAAATTTTGACAGTTCCTTTGATCATTGATCTACCATTACAAAGTCATTGTGCAGTCATTGCTTTTAGTAGCTCGGTTTGACAAAAAGTGTTTGCTATCCATCGTGTTTGTGGAGTATTGATTGGAGAAATATGTTCACGACGAGCTAAAGAATATTTATTAAAGATGTTCATGCCCTATAAAGTGGATTTACATGTCCGAAAACCACATTTTTCATGATTTTTAGCGTCGACCTACACTGCCATCAAAATTGCGATGATCGTAATTTACGGTCTTGGACTTTACAAGCGTCTTGCTCAATAACTCAAGAACTTCTAATGACGTTTACATAAGAGTTTTTAATTCTATTATCTTAATTGATGCACACCCATACACTACTACACTATTATTTTTTAACCAAAAAATAAAATATTTATAAAAATAATGAAGTGGTGGTGTGACTTAAATATTCGACCCCTTTCAGGGCCAGTACAGTACCGAGCCAGCGGAGGTTTGAATGTCAAGTACCTGAAGGGGTCCGTATATAAAATGTACTCTGTGGTCTCTACAGAACTATATGGTTAACGTTAGTTGCTTACTGACGTTAATATCACATTTGACTGTGACAGCTAAAACATTATTGAGTTCTTTTACAAAAATTGTGTTACTTATAAAGAGGGATGCCAAGCCGCCATACTTAGTGACTTAAGGCCCTGAGTGCCCACAAGCAACATTGAATGTTGATATTAGTATGCCCCCAAATAATATAGTAATAAAAGAAAATTAATTGAAAATTATTGAAAAACATTGGAGTTTCCAAACTATAAGGTTATTTTTATGTGCCCTACACAAGTATTGAAAACTCTTCCTACATAAAATATAAAAGCTAAATATACTATTTCAATATTACAGATAGTTGAAAATAAAACAATAATAATGTATTAATAGAAAACATTTAATTCATCATAAACTAAAACATTGTCAAAAATTGAGTATCACACAGACCGGCTGCAAAAAAAAATTATATAATGTTAGCCTTTTTACATTTTAGAGCAATCTTAGTGCATTCAATAGGATTCTAAAAATAGTATAGTTTGTTATCTTAACCTGGTTGTGGTGCAATTTGATATGCAATCACATTCCTTATTTGGTTTACCGTTGTGGTATATCAATGTTCAGCAAATATGCCCTTTGCCTTAGAAGAGAGGTGCCACAGCTAATAGAGATATGAATGTGGACAACAATAACAAAATGTGGACTGTTGAGTGTTGACTTGTTCCCTGACTGATTTTATTCCTGCTTTGGTCCAACATGCATGGCACACCAAACTATCACTGTCTTGTAACTGACTGGAAAAGAAAAAAACAATATTATGTATTTATTTGCAAGGTATCATAGTTTGAATCATATTTGCATATTATCATTACAGTTGTAGACTTGTTATAGTTAAGTACCTGTTGATGTCCACAGTCCAACCCATGTTTTTACGAGAGATCAAACTTCGACAATTTCCAAAAGGTGTCTTCGCAATCTTGATATGTTAAAAATTACAATTTATTTACACAGCGTACATACCCACTTGCAAAAGTTCATCAATGTTCAGCAAATATGCCCTTTGCCTTAGAAGAGAGGTGCCACAGCTAATAGAGATATGAATGTGGACAACAATAACAAAATGTGGACTGTTAAGTGTTGACTTGTTCCTTGACTGATTTTATTCCTGCTTTGGTCCAACATGCAAGGCACACCAAACTATCACTGTCTTGTAACTGACTGGAAAAGAAAAAACAATATTATGTATTTATTTGCAAGGTATCGTAGTTTGAATCATATTTGCATATTATCATTACAGTTGTAGACTTGTTATAGTTAAGTACCTGTTGATGTCCACAGTCCAACCCATGTTTTACGAGAGATCAAACTTCGACAATTTCCAAAAGGTGTCTTTGCAATCTTGATATGTTAAAAATTACAATTTATTTACACAGCGTACATATCCACTTGCAACAGTTCGCAGTGAAGAACTCGAATCAGATTGTATGGCCGGGTCTTCGATAGGTGCTGACATCAAATCCATGTTATCGTGGGAGTTGTCATTATCAGCAAGAGCGGAATCCATATTCAAGCCGTGGTCGACAGGTATAGGAGAATCACCAGAGTCAGTATTCATGGTCAAAAACGGCGATTTTAATAGAAAACGAAGCTCACTGTGATGCAAATGTAAACAAAGTTATGAAATGACATTTCTAATATTGTCAACTGACAAATTTCAGTGTTGGATTGGTTAGGATGCATTATGTAGATCATTTTAAAATCATCATTTTATATTTTTTAAGTTGACTAAACGTGTTAATATAAAATGCATCGGGACAGGAAAAATATATTAAATAAAATCTGGCTTGAATAAACGTTTAAAATGTGGTAGTAGTTTTTCGAAAATCATTTCTACCAACGGGTTTTATAATAATGGCAATACTACAATTTCATTCTGCTACGATTCCATTACGAGACCACTGGCCGACCAATGATCGACCATTGTAATTTAGCAGATTACGAACTTTTAGCACAATGACAGTGGGATCGTGTTGGAATGACTAAGTTTTAAAAAATAGCAGACTTGAGGCCCTGGTAGCAAACAAATGAAGCGCGCGAGTGTCGCTTGCTTGACGCAAGTCGCAACTCTCAACGTCGTGGATTTTGCCTAACTAAGAAAACTACCAGCCTCTACGCCAGAATTCTATCAAGATCTAAGTCTCGCTTTAACGGGTCTGTAACTTTTATTAGTTCTATTATTTGCTAGAGCAGACGGAATAGCTCGTAAAAGTTATGAGAAGGCGAGGCGATGTTTATGACTCGATGCCAATTGACGCGACGCACAATGCTTATCGATATACATAACTGCTATTGTGGATGAGATGATCAGTTTGATATGACAAACATATGATTTTTGTGAGGAATCATATCCATCAATCAAAGTGTTATTTGGTTTTTCAATCAGAAATTTCTCGTTACAGCCACGAATTATTTGTATTATTTGTTTGGATATAATATGGAACTAAAATTTGACAGGTGAAATGTGAATAAACTATTAAGTACGTACGCTTCGGAGATTACCGGTGTGATGTCATGTAATGTAACCACATCTGGCATTCTACTATGAACATTTAGGAAACACTAATGTAAAAACTGCAGTTTAGTTCTGTTTTTTTTTTGGTAAATCACATCAGTAACTTAATTCCGAGCTACTGGGGGCCTATAACACACTATAGAATCCTTACTTCCTTACTAATATTGTAAAAGCGAAAGTGAGTATGTTTGGTACGTCTTCACGCCTAAATGGCTAAAACGATTTTGATAATTTTTCCAAAAAACCAATGACATACTTATATTTTGAAGTTTTTGTGGGTGAAAGATAGCCTATTGCTTTATATTTGGCTAGGTTCGCACGCAGTTATAACATTTGAATAAACTACAAATTACTACCTAAATAAAATAAAGTAAATAAAGAACTATAAACTACTATAAACATTCTAAGCCATATTATCAATTTGTGTATTGAAAATGGACACTTTCCAAGTAAGTTAAAAATGACTTTGATTAAACCACTACATAAGAAAGGTGAAAAGACAACCATATCAAATTACCGCCCGATAGCTTTAATACCAATACTGTCTAAAATATTTGAAAAAGTCATCTATAATGCCCTATATTCTTTTCTGGAATCCAATAATATACTAACAGAAGCACAATATGGATTTCGAAAAAATAAAACTATAAATGAAGCCGTTTATGAATTATTCTCAAAAATTATTCTGAATGTTGATAAAAAAATACCAGTTGCAGCTATATTAATGGATATGACGAAAGCATTCGATCATGTGGACCATACTATTTTGCTAAACAAATTAGAACGTTATGGTATTCGAGGTAATATATTAAAAATGGTACAGGCATACTTAACTGAAAGGAAACAAGTCACTACAATAAATAGAATTTGTCCAAAGACAAAAAAAGAGATAAAGTACATGTCATCAATTAGGATCACAACATGTGGGGTTCCTCAAGGAAGTGTTCTTGGGCCTTTGCTTTTCATAATATATATTAATGATCTTCCAAAGTGCACTGCTCACAAAACTATTCTATTCGCTGATGACAGCACAGTAATTGTTCCATGCAATGATATTACTGAATACGAAAATGATATAAATAATTCTTTGCAATATATCATTAATTGGTTAAAAGTAAATAAATTAAAAATAAATTTAGAAAAAACCAAAATAATGTCATTTTATCAACGTACAAGCCAATCACAATTAAATATAGCTTATGAAAATGTAAAAATTGCCAATACCAACAATGCCAGATTCTTGGGTCTACATTTAGATAGTCATTTATCCTGGAAAACGCACATAGAAATTATCTGTAAAAAGCTGAATCAATATTCATATGCTTTATACAACTTGAGCAAAATAGTCGCTCAATCCGTGGTTCTAGTAGCTTACAATGCATACGTAACATCTACACTACGCTTCGGAGTTCTGTACTGGGGAAATTCCACAGATAACGACATCGCATTTAGGACACAAAAGAAATGCTTAAGATCTGTTTTCAGACTAAAATCAACTGATAGTTGCTTGCCATTGTTCAAAAAATATAACATACTTACCCTACCGTGTTTGTTTATTTATGAGACAGCAGTGTTTGTAAAATGTAACCCACAGCTATTCGAATCACTGAAATCTAAACGCCGAAATAATGAGATTTGTGCCAATACACATAACACTGCACTTTACACAAAAAGTTTTCTGGGTATGACACCCAGAATATACAACAAAATACCTAAGCCCATAAGAGAGAAAAAAGAGTTGAATGATTATAAAAAGTCCTTATTCAAATATTTAACTGAAAAGGCATACTATAGTATTAAAGAGTATCTGGATGACGATACAAGCTCAATGGATAATTAATGGTGATTTTCCTATAACTATTAAATAAGCTATTATTTTTAGAAAAAAATGTTATTTTTAACAAAAAATATAATTTAATTTGTTTTTTATTTTTAAGGTAGACGCCTTTGTAATTTAATTTTAATTTTGTTTAATATTTGTACGCCGCTTACGGCAAAACATGGAGATACCTACTTTGCATTTACACCTTTTACACCTATGTTTAACAAATAAAAACCTTTGACCTTTGACCTTTGACCTTAACTGTACAAGTTAGAATCTTCCGCAAGGAGTGAAACAAAAATTAGATATTTTACACTCAACATAAATTGGACACTACTACTACTACTAAAAAGAAAATAGAGAAAGATAAAAGACTGATCAATATATTTGAGCTAATTAAAAGTCTACGATATTGACGAAAAGGGTTACTGTAGATGTCTTGCTAGTAACAGTAGCTATTGGTTCGGGCAGCGATTTTTTTAGAATAATAAAACAGTACTGCGTTAAAAAAAAAACAACGTTGAAATAACTGCAAATGGAAAATGAAGCAATACCCCCAAGCGCACAGCATACTTGACTATTCAGTCGCAGGTACTCAAGTCAGTTGGGGCAGTAAATTCAACGCTGAATAAGTAATACCCCAGAGTACACGCGAGTTGCATGCTGATCCGTGTTCTCCTATGTACCTATAGAGGAATTAATTAATTCAAAGATTTCCAAGCAAAGGCGATGGTGGTATAAACCGTATAGTAGCTGTATTCCTGTCTTGGCCCAACATATAATCATGCTTGTAATGTAAAAAGGAGGGCGAGCCTATTATCGACTTACTTCAAGCTGACACTGAGGAAGCAGTTATGCTAGCGAAGCAATATCTGGACGTTTGAGGGAGAGAAGCTTAAACAAACCCAGCCGCCGCGGTAGACACTCTGGGCGTCGGGTGCCGGTCACCGTAGACGCGGATCTGTGGACGGAGAGCAATGGGTAGCTCATCATCCATCCGACTAGTGACGACAGGCCTTGTCGACGTTCGTGTTCGACACAGGCCTCACGAGATGTCAGCAAAGCAGAGGGTCCTGCCAGGGCCACTGCCTGCCCGGCTTGCGAGATGTTCGAAAGAGATCCTACAGCACCGAAACAAAAGGCAAAAGAAGACACGGGATGGGTTTTAGCCAGTAAAAATCTTACTCTTCCACCCGCTACACCCGAGTGGAAAAAGTTTTTAGATGAGATCACATCCTTAAAAAAACAATTGAAACTGAGTAAGAAAACCGGGATACACAAAATATTTATTTCGAATTTGCCATTAGAGAAAAGAAAAGGGACCTGTCTGAAAATAATTACAATAAAAGACAGAAAAAGCCCTGCATTGCCAATAAAATTATTATACCAATTTGCTCGACAAGATTTTGACCTAATTCCGGCAAACAGACGGAGGACAAAGAAATCATTCAGCAGCAAATTGTAACGCGGAACGTAACAGGACAGATAGAGAACAGAACGGAGAAGACTGTAGTCAATATAGAAGTACTACTTTACAAATATTTAATAACCTATTATGAAACTCTGCCTAATCCTATTTTAAAGTCTGAATCCTTCGCGTCCTGGTCATACATGACATTAATAATCTTAACATATCCTAAAAAATAAAGTTAAGAAAAAATATAACTAAAATTTTGCGTATTTCTTTATCTTCGCTACGCTTTCATCTGGAAAATTTCTCAAGAGACTGGTGACGGTGTCGTCGTGGACATCTTGTGTGCATTTGTTTATTCCACAGACGCTGTAATCAACACATGTGTCTCTTGAGCGGTTGGGAGCCCAATGGTAGCAGTTTTTTTCATATTTGGAATCCAGGTAGACAATGCACTAGGTATAAAACCCATTAGTCCGTTTCCTAAGGATAATTTCTAGCTTCTAACAGACCAGACAGGCAGACAAAGACTACTTTAATATAATATTACTTCTTCGGCAGCAAAACAAAAAACAGTTTCTGAATTCTGAAGTGAAGCCGGAACGTGTGGCGTCTGACCCTGACTCTATCCAAGGTCACGCAAATTGAATTACACAAATACACACATGCTAGTCGCTATGTAACTGGATTTGTACAATACCGTGTTTAGAATGACTGAAGGAGGGTGACTTTTGTTCGGAGATGTTCGGCAACCTAGAAGTTAGACACGGGGGCACACAGAGGGGCCCATGGATAAAAAAATAACAGCATCTGTCCGTGGATAGGTGACCCTGCATTACGCATCCAATTCCGTCCGTACCTCAAAAACACACTGAGCCATTAGTGCTATCTTTTGCAGATCTTAGTCCATCGTAATGTGTAGTGGGAAGACCGAAAGTCAATAAGGAAGGAAGGAAGCCAAGGAGTATCGTACTGAACAGAAACACGATAGGTCGTCGCTCGATGTAAAATAGGTACTTGTAATCAACTGCATCCGATTAGACTGAAAACCAACTGCGTAGTTGGGGGACATGCGGGCAGATAGTGAAACTTTAAAACGTTTAGGATGTATGGCCATGGCATTGGTTGCGAGTTCAATGGCATTCCAACCAGTTAAAAGGATTGTTCTAATATGGTATGGTCGGACTAGACTAACTGAAGTCAATTTAGTTACTTTAATCGATAACGGAATCGAGAGAACTGATTAGTTCATTTTCGAAACAAATCTGTGCACTGCTGAGTATACGAAGCTAGAAACATAACGAAATAACATTATTTTGGAAGATCTATTCTTTCTTAAAGTTATGTGTTATGTTACCAAACGGCAGAAACCCTTATAGATTTGCACAGTCCATCCTTATATGTAGAAATACACAATACAGTCGACTAAAGGTTGAAAAGAGAGGGTTTCAAAGAAAAGGGGAGGTAAAATATAAAATGGAGGAAATAATAAACATGGTAAATATCCCGTTTCAAGTGTTAATTATAATATTAGTAATCATGACAGTTTAAAGACTTATAAAAAGGAGGAATTCATAAAAGTAAAAAATGAGTGGAGCGGTATGGTTTTCAGGAGTAGACATACAATAAAATGAAGCTGTAGTTCACAATCCATACAATATAGTGGAAAATTACAAAGCTCACAATAGAGAACAAAAACTATTTAGTATTTTGTGGGACAGTGGTCATTGAACTTCAGCCAACGTATTCAGAAGTCCAACTGTACTACGTTGAACTTGTATTGGAATATGTTTTTGTTTGATTCCAAATATAGACACTATAACAGAATGTTTTCAATGTTATTCAAACACGACTTTTGAAATCGATGAAATTATTTTGAATCGAACAATAAGGTATTGTAAGACTTTCAATACTACGTCCAATCATTTATGTGTTATTTTATTATGTGTTGTATTAAGTTCTTTTGATGAAGACTGTATAATGATAAATACGCTTCCTTTGAAGTCAGTATTTATTTTTACATTCAATATTATCTATTGTAGATTTTTAATTTCTATCTACTAAATACCTAACTCGTTCTACTATTTGTTTCTTGTTTGTTACTAACTTTATCATCTATAACTCTTATTTCGCCATTTCTGACTGATTTCTTCTTTGATAATTATGTTGATGATTATCAACCTCATTGTCGGCCTAAAGCACCAGTAATGCCGCGAGTTTCGTGACCAACACCACCTACCTACTGAGCCCAGCTATTTTAACATACAGAGTCACGTGTTACGTCCGCCAATCTAGAACCAATTCTTAACATTCTTAACACGTATTTACTTTACATTGTAACTTAAAGGGTACTAGGAAGGCTCTGTCTGCCGGTTGCTGGCACATATCCCAAAACTGGAGCCCTGAGACAGCTACATGGTATCGCGGCAGACCTAAGAGGAGATGGCGGGACGCCTTGGATAGTGCCTTTCTCGTTAATTGGTGGGTAGAGGAGCAACATCGCGAAATGTGGAAGGAATGTGGAGAGGCCTATGCCAGGAGTGATAAAAAATTTGGCTAAAAAAATTTAACAGTTGTTAGCAGATCATTAACTTAGACGATAAAGAAAAAACACATAAAAGACCTAATATATAAAATTCTCGTGTCACAGTTTTCGTTCTCATACTCCTCCGAAACGGCTGGACTGGATTTAAACGAAATTTTGTGTACATATCGGGTAGGTCTGAGAATCGGTCAACATCTATTTTGTATAGCCCTAAGTGGGCAGCGAGTGAAACCGCTGGGCACAGCTAGTAACTCATAAAATAGGCAACCAGCGGCGTCAATACAAAGATAGAGGATGATACGAATTGAAAAAAAACAATCACAAAATTGGACCAATAATCACGGAAAAAATGATTTACAATCGAATACATGACGTTTAATATTTTAAGAGTCAGTTAAAACGGCATAGGATTACTCCGCCTATGGAGGTAAAGGACTTTGAATACTCTATGGCGACACTGTGTGTATCTAAAATATCTCATTATTACCTTCATTACAACTACAGTACTTTCACAAGTAGATTCATTTTGTTTCTTGACATTCAAAAGCGCCTGTAATGGTCTAATTGAAATAAATGATTTGATTTGATGATCACATTGTTGATCTTAGTCCATTACTGACGATTTCTATTTATTATTTTCAATCTACACTCAATCTTGCAGCAACAGTGCTGCCCTCTAGAGCTAAACTAAACAATTACCCGACACTAAGCCGCCGCACTATGAACACCTCTATTTACTCTTGAAACAGTATTTTTACATTCAGCATTGTCGATAAGTACTACATCAGTAAGTTTGCCATTTATTTCGTTTTGGTCATTAACTCTATATATGTATATCAGTAACGGTTGCTACTGCTGGTACTAATACTGTCTAGACATAGTTAACTAAAAAGAAAATCGTGTAAATGTATGGGTGAACTGAACATATTGATGATTTTACCCGCGCCATTCTCTCAATACAGAGGGCAGGCCAGTGTCCCAGAAGTGGAGAAGGTTATGCTGATTCTACTCAGCTCAGCTCAGCTCGGAGCAGTTTTCTCTATTCTGCTTGTAATTAAAAACTAGGTTTGCCTCGTGGATTTGCTCCCGTTATGTATCGAAATTTGCCTACGATAAATTTAAATGTAAAGATGAAACTCGGGTAGGTATAATTTAATTGCTTCCCGTTATCGATAGCCTACCCTATATAACCATAAATAGGTACCTACATAATTCTTTTTATTAAAGTGTGTTGGAACTCCTTCTAAGCTGCTGGACCGATTTGTAAGAACACTGTGAACATTTCAAAGAGTTTCTGAATGTTTTGGAAACACAATTTAACTCGGTAGGTGGCGTGGCTGCCTGTATGTGACCAAATTCGATTTGCTGTGTATTTTATTCATAATTATCAACTTCATCGTCTACCACATTATCGCCTGACCCATTTGCGTTCATTTCGAGTCTTAAATGTTTATACAATACTTTCCTTTTCAACGCTCCTTGCTACAATCAGCCAATCAAAGAGCTTGGAGCTACAGTGCTGCCCTCTAGAACTAAAGTAAACAGTTACCCGACACTAAGCTGCCTCGCTGTGAACACCACTATTTACTCTCAGACGGAGCCACTCTCTACAAGGAGGTACTTAGGTATGGTAATGGAATGTAAGTATGTTTGTGTTGCTACGGTATTGAAATAAAACCTGCTTACTGGAATGAAAATGATTTTAGAATGCATTGGTTTTGATTTTTACAAAGAATAGATTTTAACATGGATTGTAACCAGGGGTGACGGAAGAGATACCGTGGCACCGGAACACAAAGGGCAAAAGAAGGAACACGGGTGGGTTTTAGTCAGTAAAGTTATTTTATGATTTCCTAAAAATAAGTCTGTGAGAGAGAAAATATCACTATACTACAAATATACTCTGTTTATATTTCCACATCTTTGTGATTACTTATATCTTTGTTTCTTCTCGTTATACCCTAGTTTAAGCCTTTCGTCCCGCTCACGACCTCGTGCGAAACGACTTCCTAGCGTCATTTGTTTCCATAGCATCGCAAGTCGCGCTTCTGTTTTTCGCAACAAGTTTCCGCTGGAGAAGTCTAACGGTAAGTTTGTCCATCTAAGCTGAAATGAATATGATCTAAGACTTACTTGACATTAAGCTGCCTCTGTATCAGCAGCTTCTTCTCGATCTGTTCTATGGGGAACTGCGGGACCTCGTAGGGCGCTGACAGCTCATTAGGCAGCTCCCGGGGCGCCTCAGCACCAACTGCACTGGTGGGGCTTTCGCTCCCTGTCAATAAAAAGAAAGTGTTAGCATAAACATACAACTAGTAATAGAAGATAATACCTACTACAAAAAAGTTTAATGTTGTAAAAATTTAAATATTTGGGCACTATGATGCATCTTCTTCCTAGACAAGAAGATGCATCTAAGGGTTATTCATTCGAATTACTACTGGCAACACTGAGGTACCTGATACCTCAGTGTTACCTACCATTTGTAATGAGATTGTATCAGGATTATTTTGATCGTGTCCTGACACGATCCTCCAGGGTCCCATCGTGATACAACACCACAATTACAACTTCTGAACGACATAATAGTACGACAGTAGGTAACAGTAAGCTCAGGTTGTTTGAAACAACCAGAGGCTAAATGTTTTGTTTGAAACTTTTTATCATAATTTGACGTTAGGCACCGTTGGCGCAGCGGCTGAGTGACTGCTGCGCTGCGTGACACGGTTTCGATTCCCGCACGGAAAAAATAATTGATGGCCTACAAATAGTTGTTTCGGGTCTGGCTATTAGTGTTTGTGAGTTTAAATATCCTGTATCCGCAACTCCATGTCCAAGGCACGTATTTTGCGTAAATGGATTTGGTTTAACAATTTTTATTTTCAAGATAATCCAAAATTTCAACTAGATGTCAATATTAAAAATACCCAGTTACATGCGCAAAATGTTGGCTATCTCAAAACAAGTAAGTAATTAAATAAAATGAAATATCAACATTATAAAAGTTTGTCATTTATAAATTCGCTCACTGAATAATACACTTCAATCAATAATTATTTTTTGAAGTGTATTATTCAACCATTCATTATACACAGAACAATATTACACGAAACAATTATAATTGTTTGGTGTATGTAATAAATTTAAAGTTTTAATGATAAAGGTATCAATAAACTAATTTATTTTAAAGCGTCCTCCATTAATATAAATGTAGGTAATCAATCCGGTCTGGATTCGAAGAGGCGAGAACTCAATTAAAAAGCACTTCAGTAACATAACAACAGGATTACTAAGAAGAAAAAATAATACAATATCTACACAATGAAATAGCGCTCGATACAAAAGTTATAAATGGGAATTAATGATCAAAGGGAATCTATTATATGTATACATATAATAGATACGTAAAACGAGCGATCGTACCAAAATCGGCTTAGCAATAAAAGAATTTGATTGAATCACTTAGCAAGTAAGTGTCCAATATCAATTCTCGAAGCAGGTGTACATTCTGTTTAAGGGTAGTCCTGCCAGGGTTGTGGGATTTTCGATAGAGATACCGCGGCCCCGGAAGACGAAAAGCAGAAGAATGAACTGGATGGGTTATCGTCAGTACAACTCTGACGGTACTTTCCACTCCGCCCAGAGCGGCAGAAATTATTTCATGATTTCACATGATCCGACGAAAATTGTAGTCCTATCGTTTTAATCGGCAACGATTCGAAGGAAGCATTGAGCATTTTGAGTACTTATTTGTTTTCAGCTACCTAGTTCATATACTAATTATACATTCTTTAATTATATGGCCAGATTTTTAAAGAAAACTAAATTATTTGAGTGACCTGTAACCGTGACACATACACCGTTAAAACACCATCTTCGGTACAACCAAAACGATTTGATAAATGATATTGATGTTTATTTTGCAAGTAGGTTTTCACAAACACTTTTACTAAACACGTCTTTTTTAAAAACTAGATGAGGCCGGTGTTTCGTACCCGACTACTCTGAGAAGAAACAGCCGAAACAAACTCAGAGGTGTTTCGTACCCGACTACTCTGAGAAGAAACAGCCGAAACAAACTCAGAGGTCATAGTCTCTTTTAAAGTCCAGACAGTGTAGTTTCTGAAGTGGTCTTTTTAAGAAAGCACCACACAGATTGAGTGGACCTATCCAGTCAGTGCAAGCATTTGTCAGTTATCGTGTAGCTCGACTCATAACCCCAGGAGCTCAACGGCACGACGAACAAAACCAAAAAAAGGACATTAGTGTAGGTCCCTAATAGTACTCAACTGACAGACAATCGTAACAATTATTATACGTACGGGTGCTATTGTATATATTACTACTTTTATGCTAACGTTGTTACTGTTAGAAAGTGCTGCATTTGCAAACGAGTTCGGTTTTGTTCTTTTAAGGTACGCAACCCAAAAGGAATTTATGCTATGGACAAAACCATAATCAAATTAAAGTCAACACGAATTAATCTGTAACATTACACGTGCCGAAACCAACTTCCTAATGGCAGTTATCTCGATAAACCAAGTGTCAATCAGGAGTAATCTACTGGAAGTAATGGATCAGGATGTCAGCCAGATAAGATGATTATAATTCTGAGATTTCCTGAAGACAACGTAGATAGGTGTGCAGTTCATTTGAAGGAAGTACATAACTTCGAAGAACATTGGGCAGATTTATGTCCTACCAGCTGGCGCTCCCGGCTTCGCCCGCGTGATATCGAAAAAATATCCTATGTGTTATTCCAGACCATAATCTACCTCTGTGTCAAATTTTATCAAGATCCGTACAGCCGTTTATAGGCTAGGCACGGCCTAGCTACAGCCGTTTATAGGCTAGGAACGGGGCAATGCAACTTCAATAATATAATTTGCCCGCGGCTTCGCTCGCGTTAAATTCGGTATAAAACAGTACCTGCTACCTGCACCCCCCCTGATTTGCTACCTGTTATTTTTAACCTTCAGGTGTTAACCGACTGTTATTAATTACACGATATAAATGTCGTGCATACTAAACGGAACCATTTACACGCTCTATTAAACAAAGCTCATCAAAATGAAAAACTAAACGTTTTCCATAACGAACGATTTTCTTGTGCGAGTGTTTCCTAGCGAGTGAGCAATTTTGTGCTAACTGTGTCGTGGAGTGAGAAACAATGTTGGGCAACTCACTGAGCTATTTTATTCCGCTCAATGTTAAAACTATTCCCTAGCTCCCAGCTTATTAGGTACTCTGTAAAAGCATTAGTCTAGGAACAATGAATTTTGGTACAGAGATAATAATGAGACCCTGAAGACGGATGTAGGCTGTTTTGTTAAAAAAAAAATGAAAAATGAGGAAAAAGAGGAAAGGAAAGGGAAACTTAGCGTTGCTATTATAATTAATAAGGCACAAGGACAAAAACTATAGGTAGTAGCAGGTACCTGCAAATCAAGAAAGGGGAACTGTGTTTACAAATAAACTTCAATGTTCTTTTTTTTTAATTACAAATTTTCATTCATTTATTTGTTCCGGAAGAACCCACAACACGCAGCGCCGGAGTCAATCGCTCAGCCACTTCGCCAACACTGCTGTCATAAAAATTATCTAAGAGAATGAACTCACATACATACAAGTAGCACTTATTTTTCCAAAGAAGTGGAAAAGTTTTGTCAGAAGCCGTGCAAACGAGGAAAAATCTTTGCTAGGGTGACGAAGCATCTCGTTTCTGCGAGACATTCCATAATAAATGTTAATTAACAATGTTTGTAACTGGAATAATAATAGCGGTTAATACTGTTATAGGTATAATATGTATGATAGTTTTTTCATCAACGTTAAACACAAATTCAAACTTTCGCCCTACCGCCCAAGTACTAAAAAACCCTAGCCAGATAAAGATTTTTTACATCCTTACCCGTTTAGAAATTCATAGTTGCACCTCGTGAAGTTTCGTCCACTTATCTTTAGTAACGACTTTTTTCAAACCTACCTACTAGTAAGTTGTATTGTTGAGAAGTTTGTTCCCCCCACTTCTTTTTTCCTGCTAAAACACTGGTAAGTTACGAAGGGTGGGAGTTTTGGGAGACTGTCTTGTATATATTGGTAATTACTATTAAGTAAAGTAAAAAAAGCAAAAGTATCAAAACTTTTCAGTCGAAATTTATCGGGTTACCATATTAATGATGTTCTGGCGCCCTCCCTTATTTTTATGACTTTCTTGACAGACTGAAATTGACGTTCAAAAAGTCCTGATCATCAGTCTAATTTAAATAAACGAGTTTTGATATTATTATTTTTTGATGAATCACATACCGAAAATGAAACTATTAATTATAACATATGGCCTAGAAATTATGGTAGAAATCTGCAGTGAATAGTTTTAGTAGTTGTCGTTAAAGTCCGGCCGGCCATGCCAGCACGCGATTAAGCTTGTACAGTTGTGCGCAATGCGTAAGACCATACATTAAATTTTTTACTTCGTCAGGATACGAGGGAAGCCAATTTTATTATCCAGACGTGATATTAATATGATTTGTGGAGTATTTCTGCTGCGTTTTGTGTCGTTTAATACCTATTTCGTTTATTTTGATGATTTTGCATCAAGATGTTTATGATTACTTGTTTTTTTAAGTTAGTATTTTTTTTATTTTCTTGATACTTATACCGCTGACACAAAATTTGTTTTAATATTTACCGTCCAGAGGTCACCGACTTGACTCAACTTATGACAGCTGTCAAGTGGAATGCTAGTATTGTTTAAATTCGTGGGAAATATTTAAAAAATCTCATCTATCTGGAGTCTCGTCAGTATTTAATTTCTTTTCTATTGGTGTTCATCTGTTCGCTTGTAAGTAAATCTATCAAAAGGAACGCTAAAATAAATTTGTTTATTGACTTGCCAATATACACTCACGCTCGTTCTATATTTACTGATGGATTTTATTCACAAAGAGTAGGCATTTATTATGTTAATGTATATATAAATATAATCTGAAGTTCTCTTGGATATTTTCCATAAAAAACTCAGTACGGCAATAAATAAAACAAACTCGCCGTATATTGGCTTTCAGCGAAACACGTAAATATCAAACCTCCCGATTCTTAGAAAACCAATCATGAACCGATCCACTATGTCGGCTTTCCAGGAAAAATAACGAGCTAGTGTTCCATTTACAAAATACGGACTTTTATTTTGCGACCAAAGAGAAGCTAGATTTTTTCTTTCTTTATTCAGCCTTAATGTTGGCTTCATAATCCTGTGCTCCAAGTTTAATTAAAAATAGCACAACTTTACATCATGCTTGCATTCCATGAGAGGTCAGGCAAACGTGGCCCTTAGATAACCCTCATGTTCTGTATCACGCAGAAGCTGAAGAGCCTTTTGGTGAAAAATACTTAATCTCAAACACACAAATCCATATATCATACTCAATACTCAATACTTTATTGCATCCCATAATGTAAACAAAGCTGGTAGGTAAATTAAAGAGAAACAATTATGGACCCTCTCGGGCCAAGTTAGTTTTTAGAGCATCATAGGCTCCATATATCATAGGCTCCATATATCATAGGCTCCATAAATTCAGGCTCTAAACCATTTTACCCGACCCAGGATTTGACTATTGATAGTAGGCCAACATAATAAAAAAATAATTACGTCGTGTCTCCGCAGCATTGCTATTTGCAGTCTCCTGCGACTCCTGAGATTCCGAAGGTCTCCTCACATGCCACAAATCCTTATCGAAGCTATACATCATCACAAGAAGGCACTTGTATCACTTTGTTCTCACTATTAATATAACAGGCATAACTTTTAAGTTTAACTCATTATCACTGAAAGGTTATCGGTAAGTGGAGAGATTATGACACTGTGCAAGACGACCGCCTGCGACGACGTGTTGTTGTTGAGCGGGGCATTCACTTACAGACATGCCCGTAGGCATGCCTTCGGGCAGTCTGTCCGGGCATGTCTGGCGCCTCAATACACTACACGGACACATCAGTCTAATTTAGACCGGCTAGGCGATTAGTTGTGCACATTAAAGATGACTACGAAAAAACGAAAAATTGCAATAATTACTGGTGCTGCTATCCAGTACAATATTGAGTTTTATTGAATCACCTACACCCACCTACCTATCCTACATACTTTATTTTTTACTAATTAGAATATAATTGAATATTATTTTACTTGTATATACCAATGATTCGTCTGACAAAGAATTAGGCGGTGAGCTTATTAACGATGTACCAGCTCGTGCTTGCTCCTGATCGGACGTGAACTGGAGCAGATTATAACACCAACTCATACCACCTCATCTACTGATGAACCAGTTCTTGTTGACTGGCGTATTTTACGCAGCTCACGCCTGTATGAGTTCCTTAGGAATTCTATTTTTTTTTTAACAAATGCTAAATCGGTTTCGGAGTGGATTTCTCAATTGAATTTTGATAGGCAGTATTGCGTAATTGGTAAAAAGCAAGGAGTTTATGAACACTGAGTTCATAAAGTCCTTGCTTTTTACCTTCCATAAATATGGATACGTTTTGTAAATAGCTATAAACTCTTCCCAGAAAATTTTGTTGTCGTTAAAACTCATTCTAAAAAAACCTCCACGCCAAATAATAATAAACGGACGTCTGCATTGGTTGCTGTCGCTCCTGTGTCTGTGAACAGGCGGCCTGCGGTAAGCATTCACGTTCGGACATGTCTGTGCCCGCGCAGACAAAATGAGATCGCACGGACTTGCAACGTCGGCCTGCCAGACCGTCTGCGATAGACACACACATACAGACTTAAGGACAAACCTCTTGTAAAGATGCCCGCCCGGACATGCCCGCAGGCGTCTCTACGGGTATGTCTGTTAGTGAATGCCCCGCTTTGAGTGGACTCAAGTATTCCAAATATGAATGTTAAGCGGCTCGAAGTTGACTGGCCGGAAATCTTGGTGATAAATGGTAATATAGTCAGTATAGGCACTTCTTTAACGGACGTGGTGAAATGTGGCTGCAATGATGAAGATTTGTGCCTATTGTTGTTTGATATTGCTGTTAGTTATGAAATTGTGTCACAGATTGTTTTATTTTGCGCCATCAATAAAACATTTACCTTTTACATCGATAATTTGAAATCAAATTAATTATCTTAGAATAAAGAATGACATTGGGAAAGAAATAAACGCATTTATGTAATGCATTTTCTATCGTTTTCAATAATCCTGAACGTATTGACCACAATTTCGGAAAGTTTCGAGACAGTTTCACCATAATTTTAAGACACATAAGCAGGAGAAGTAAAACGAAGATAAAAATATAGGTAGTTATACAAGGAATATGTTTATAAACATTTAAAAAGAGAACACAAAAAGAATCGACCTATTGCGTCAGAGAAATCGGAAGGCGCGTGGTAACAGATTAAAATGTTCGACCCAAATACGACCCTTGTGTAGCGATGCCCGCAATGGCGACGAGTGAACAGCTGAGCGGCACAGCGACGGGTGACGTCATCGTGCCCTGTTGATCTACTCACGGATGAAGATGACCTTCTAAAAATACTAAGACAGCTATAATTTTATAAAATGCAGTTTCTTATTTTTATATTTGTTATTATGACTCGACGCGAGTTTATGTTTGGACTTGTTTGAGAGCAAATTCCGTCGATGATTTTACATCCATATTGAATCGCGAATTTGGGTATGCAACTACTTACAGTATATACTTGCAGACCCTCGTTAAACAAAGATACTTTAACTAATTAGTAAGTGATAATTATAGTAATTAGCGGTACTTTAAAAACTTCAAGTTTATTATAACAGTCTTCGTCGAAATTAGACGAATAATCAGCTAAAAGCTTTTTAACGCCATTATTTGTCATTATTAGCATTAATTTTGTTTGGTTTGTGTTTGTTAGCGCCGAACCTATAAATGGAATGTTTGAAATGTCGCATTATGTATGCGTTAGTATGACATCATTCGTCTGGTCCGTGTTTGGATTTTTCACTTGTAATGGCATAGCTAACATGCCAAAATCTTCCGTTACACCATGCGTCTTACAATGTTTTTTTTTTATAAATTTAATCTTCGTTACACAGAAGTAGTTAAATTTTTGGTGAAGTTCCTGACTCCTGTGCTATGTGAATGTGTATATGTACTCGTGGTACTCGACAAACAATTTATCTCCTATGTTATGTATATACTTATGTTGATTTTGATCAGAATAATGTTCCTATTAATATTTTCTTATAAATAATGGTAAATCAGCTTCTAATTCAATGAGAGCACGGTGAAAACCCTATCAAACTCCACGCAGTTATAGTTTCCAGAGCACGTACCACCTATTTGATGGAGGACTTTATTTTTAATACCAGGCATAAGCTTCACGTTTGATTCTTAATTTAGCTCATTCTAATATTAACAAATGAGTCATGAAAATCAAAGAAAGATATTTCCTTCCTCTTTCAAATGTATTGAAGTCTGATATACCTATTATGTAGTTAGATTTTTGGAAAGATCCTCGTTCTAGGACACAACACCATATATTTGTCTTCTAGGTACTCCTCCAAGCTTATGTTAAAGGAGCTGGAGAATGACTTGCGTCTAATATACATGTATACTTGTGCAGTTGTGCATATAGCTACAGACATATATAATCGCATAGTATAATCTACACTTTAATTTACTCTGCGTAGGTAACCGTAGGTTATGAAATCTGGTGAAAAAGGAAAAAACAGAAGTGCTAAATTGAGTAAATGTACTACTCAAAAACTGTCTCCATTTAATTCTGAATGCTAATGGCTGAAACTGCCAAGAAATTACCACCCATTGAGATGGTATATAGATTGGCCCTTTCATCCCTTGAAAAATTGAGACTGTATTGGATAAAAAGAATGAAATATCCTCCAGCGTCCTGGCTGTATAGCTAACGCACAAACTGTTCTATATGATGCACATGATTCTAGAACTCCCAGATTTCAAATCAGTTTGCTCTATGACCCTCACAGAGAGAGAAGGAAAGTTCCCGAGCATAAGCCATCCAATCATAACTATACTAGAGGGGCTCAAGACCCATTAGGCACATATTTTTATTGAGCCGTCGTAATACTAAGGCGAGGCATTTTGCAAACCACTTAGAGCTAATTTATGAGTTTAATGCTATCCAATGTCTGTACGACATAATGGCAAAACACGGCTGAGGAATTTTTCCATTAATACGCAATTAGGTGTGGAAGAATATCGCAATAACTTTAAATGATGTCACTGATGTTATGGGAAAACAATTCTCATTAAAATTTGTTATGACTTGTGGCTTTGTTAAACTAATCAGCTGTTTCACATAACATAAAAGTGCAATAAGCACCACTATTATGATCAAAATTTATGGAACTGGATTTAAATTTTTCGTATTTGGAAGATGGTTTCTTAGTAAAAGTTACACAGATAACTCATTTATTGTTGCTCATTTGGAAGTTGTACATTTTCACCAACATTGCCATGCGGTATAATTGAAAGCAAACAAAACCTCATTGTGCAAGAAATACATTGTAATAATGCATAAATAATTCATGATCGAAATGACACAGACAAGTATTCAGGCCAGCTTGACTGACTAAATGGTTGTCTTAATAGACAACTATTTAATTAGTACTAAATCAAGCTTCTAAAGATCTTTAGCTAAGGAGGTACCCAGTTGTAATTAGATGAGAACGATGATAATTAAGTGTTCCACAATTTGGGATCGTGCTAGAGGTATTGTTGGCGATAAGGTTTTAACTTAATTCCCAATGGCTGCAGCTAATGCGTCACTTAACGGTACAATAGTGTTAAACACAGTCAAGTGTTTTCATTCTAAACTTGTTACAAGCCACTATCGTTGCCAGCTTAGAGATCCCAACACCTTGAATATTTAAATCAGATACAGTACAGTTCGTGAATTTTTGATGTGCCCATCTTCAGTTTTGCATTGCACGGTAGCGTAACATTAGGTTACATGATGGTTTATATTAATATTTTTATTGGAATTATGTGTGAACGAGTTTGAACGGAAGAATTTAATAACTTTCACTTAATTTCGCTCGCGTGTTGGTGAATTGGAACACGTAAATATTAAAGTAGCCCAAAATTGTGGTGCAACTTTGTTAAATTCTCCACTAATTAACTTTTGAACTTGCGTTAATTGCGTAGGATTCATTATCGCAGCGAAAACAATTAAAATTCTAATTTTGCATACTATTATCAGTAACACGTCATTATATTTGAGAGCAAGTTAGTATAATAAGCCTATTTTTGTTAACAAACAAGTTATTTTAAACGATCTATCTTAGCTGCCTGGTACTAAATCGTAATAGTAATTAAATGAACAGACAACAAAGAGTTCTAAAAAGATGTAGATGGAAGTGCTAACTGCGTTGCAAATAGTGCAAATATTGAAGTTAGCTGGATACTAGCTCATAATGAAACGCTGTTAACGGAAAACTCAACACTAAACATAAACGTTCTAAAAGAGTATGAATACAAACATCACAGGCCGTCATATCACAGTGTCAAACCAATAAAAAAGAAAATGTTTTGTCAAAATTTCAATATGGAACGCCACGCGACGAACTACATTAGCGATTGCAGCGCCACACGGCAGTGCGTCCTCGGTAGCGGCCGGCGACGGGGCCGACAAACGCGGACTGACAGACGGACTCAAGCCACACGGACCCCACGCGCAACCAGCTTCACAGTCTCACACACTCGCCCCACACGACCGAGTTCACGCGACCCGGTATTGTAAACAAAAGATAGGATTTGAGGTGACTTTATTACGCAGCCTTGATCGGCTTTTGTTTAACTATTCATTTATTCGAGCAACACAAACAACATATTACAACATGAGAGAAAAAAATACTTTGTTGTTCTGAAAATAATAAAATGATCTGATAAGAGCGTTAGTTACCCTGACATAAATACCTAAAATCATTTAGAATATCATTAATTGTTGCGACGAGGAAAAATAACAGAAATAATACGTTATTAATTCCGGTTTTTTTATAGACTATCTAAAGAAAAACATTATGTATTATTTTATCTATTCTCTACCTATTATTATATATCTACATATGAAATGCAAGACTCATATACATATAATACAGTACAGTACCGTCTAACAAAAATATCACTGTCACTCTACTGTTGACTGCATACGTAATCCTATTAAGAAGGCGATGTACAATTTCAAAAGCTATCCTAAGCCTTCGATAGCTCAGTTGGTAGAGCGGTGGACTGTAGAGTAAACAACACTGATATCCATAGGTCGCTGGTTCAAATCCGGCTCGAAGGATTCTTTTTATTGATTACAATTTGTAACATTTTCATTTTGTTATTTATTTTTGTTACATTTTATCATATTTTTTCGTGTTTTATAGCAGTTTTAATTTTGAAATTCACTTTTTTGTGTGCAATTGTTGATAATATTGTGGTGATACTACTCTGATACACCATAATACAATAAAATGGCAATTATAAAAGGTGTGAAAGTACCCCTAACGGAGCTGAAAGCATAATAGCACAATTTGATTGAAGTGAAGAAGCTGCCATTGCAGTCGAGGCGGATTTAACACACGAGCCACCAGGCGAGAGCGTTATAGAGCCGAGATCAGCAGTGACAAATTCTCAAAACAAAAACTACTTTTGTCATTAATCAATTTGATTTGATTTTTCCCAGCGCCTTGTTTTCTCACACTGAATGAGAAACAAAGGCATGACATGACTAAACAGCCGAATTTAAAATAAGAAATTAAAATAATTTTTGAATTAAGAACTCAAATAAATATCAATTTGCTGTTAAAAGTGAAAAGGAGTTTTTGTTTGTTACGTCTTTACGCCTAAATGGCCAAACCGATTTTGATGAATTTGGTTCACAGTCACAGATAGTTGGGACCCTGGAGACGGACATAGTCTAAAAAAAATGAGAAAAGGGGGAGAAATACGGAAGAAAAAGGGAAAGAAAGATTTTTTTTTTTGATCATCACGCGGGTTAAAGTCAGCGTTAGCCCAAAGTAACTATGCCACCGGAAGCTAGTTATTTTATAAATGAGCATGTTTATTTGTGATATTCTATTGATAACACTTTTTTTATAAATAATGGTACGGAACCCTTGGTACAAAAATCAAATCGCACTGTAGCGGTTTTCAATAAACATGGCCTCAATATTCCCATTCAGCCTCTTCATCAAAAAATTAAAATCATTCTCCATTTTATCTCCCCTGTATCTTTTCAAAAGGACTTTTATTTAGGTCATCGAATCCCTTGCATGTTATTATTTTATCAAAGGTTGTCGAGGTTGTGAGAAAGTCGAAAAATGTCTCATTAGATATGTAAGAAGATCGTTATAACTTCTGAAATAGATTTTGATGTATATAAATTCGTTTCTTCATTTAAAATAAAATAAAAAGTTCACGGAAGTTCACGGAACCCAAAAAACTGTGACATACATAATATAGTGTTTACTTACATTAATAAACAGAATTTTTGATATTATTGTCGAAATAAAAGATAAAAATAAACAAAAATATTACGGTGGAACATTATAACCTACTAACTCCTTTTTTGAAGTCGATTAAAAACCAAATAATATCTCAATCATAACGAACCCTGATTTCGCTGTAAGTAAGTAGGGTAGTGAGATCCCAATGTGAGTTTTTGATCACTGACCCTTTCGGTCAAATTCAATTTGTATGAAATAATTGTGTTTCCCATTTTTGTCGCCGGGCAGCGCCACTTCGATTTCAGAACAAATTGAAATCTGCGATAACGTAATCAAATACGTAAAAATTCACACTAGGCTATGCTTATTAAATTAATCGTTTTGTTTGCAGTTTTGATATAAGGTCCATCCAAAATAATGATTAAAATTATACATATTTATATGTATAACAGCTTTTGCTTTTAAATTCGGGGTAGCACAGTTCCCTTTTCCTGATTTGCTACCTGTAGTTTTTGCCCTTGCGCCTTATTGGTTGTAACAGCAATGCTAAGATTTCCCTTTTCTTTTCTCTTTCTCCCTCAAATCTCACTTAAAAAAAAGTTAGCCTATATAGAGAAAGCTCATCATATGCCTAGCCTTTATCCATCTCTGCTGTGGTTTCCAGTCTAACGGGATGCAGCTGAATACCAGGTTTTAACATCGAGCGATTGCTTATCTTCCACCAACAGTTGGCACACGACAGAACTTTACTTCTTAGTAAGAATTATTGACAGAATTTCGACCTGTATCGACTGTCAAAGTTTTATCACTGACAGCCGAGAAAAACATCTTCACGTGGATTCTAAGGTACGGAGCAGCTTGGTATGCAATGGGTGGACCAGTCTGGGCAAGCGGCTGTTATTATTTATGTTATATATTTTTCCCTTTAGCTGTCCCACGTCAAAGTCAAACTGGTGAGAACGAAATACGTAGGCGGCGCGGCCTTATCGGTGCGTCCATGTGTTCAAGGCTTATAATGTTTTATAACGTTTCACTAAACTAGGGCAGGGGTGGGTTAAATAGCTTGGTACTTTAGTTTTTATTTGCATGCCTTTTCTGAAATCTGCGACAGTTAAAAGACGCATAAAAAAAACATAGAAACGTAAATAAATGCAGACGAACATGGTTACCATTCATAAAATGGTCACAAAGAGACAATTCACATTGATAACTGCGTCTGTAACCATTTTAAGTAGTTGAACGTAATTCATATTATTATCAGATTGTGATTTTGCTCAAGCGGTAATTTTAGACCCCCACATGGATATCCTTTTAATCCTATTAATATTATAAAAGCGAAAGTTTGTGAGGACGTATGTTAGCATGTTTGTTGCCCTTTCATGCAAAAACTACTGAATGGATTTTGATGAAACTTCACAATAATCTATTAAATAAAATTCTTGTGTCACAGTTTTCGTTCCCATACTCCTCCGAAACGGCTGGACCGATTCAAACGAAACTTTGTGTACATATCGGGTAGGTCTGAGAATCGGCCAATATCTATTTTTCATACCCCTAAGTGAGCAGCGGGTGAAACCACAGCTAGTAGATATATAGATTACTTATCAGAATAACACATAGGCTACAATTCATAAAGATATATTGTATTATGATTTGATATATTGAGTGATAGTTCACTACACGAGTGTAACCTCAGGGCGCAACTAGTACTTACTAAAATAAAAAGGCAAAAATGGGGAAAACAAAATAACAATATTATTATTGTATCTAGCCAATGACTTAATTGCTAAGAGCCTCGACCAATACCTGAGGAGGCTCTAGTTAGGCAGCTGGATCAAGGGCTTGATACAGAAAGCGGTACTCCGTGACACGTTAGAAGGTTCCTTTCTCTAGAGCCTGACTGCCGGTAGCTTGGACCCTGTTTCCGATAACGGTGGGTTTTGTATTTTTAAATGCTTTTTGTTTTCTTTGATTTTTTAAATATTTAAAAATATAAAAATATGTGTAAAATAAATAAACGATTAAGCACATATTATTTTTAGTTTGTGTGTCTTCCTCCCACTTGGCCGATTTTTCTTCACAATCCATCCACATTTGCCTTGGTATTTTTTGTTAGTAAGAATATAGAAGCTAGCAAAAAGCAGTCTTACCAGATTCATCGAAGAACGAATCAGTGATGATCCTCGGTGATCGGGAGCCATCTTGAACTCCTCTTATAGACATTTCACAGTTTTATATTGTCACTTACATTACAAAACTTTCACTATGTACACTTTAGTTTTACAACCTATAAGTCATGAAATTGATTGATTTAATTATGAAATACAAAACGTTGTTGCTGTCCGAATCAAGTGTCTTGTGTCCGTTTCAACAATATCGTTGTTATCAAAACTTCGAGATTTTCAGTTGTATAAGCTGATAAGGCTCGTTTTAATATGGATTTGGTTTTGGATGAATTTTTTAATGATGACTTAATATAAACAAAAAAAAATGACTTATTATTGTTTATTACATACGAATGTTTCGTATTATTTAAATTTATATTAGAGACACATTGACATTTATATGTTGTATTCGTTATTAATCCTATTGTTTTATTCTATTTTAATTTATTTAGTTAAATGTGGGACTTACTAATGCATTTTTATATGTTTTACTGGAGTTTTAATAAAAAAATTTGAATGTCTCTTTATCGAGATTAATGTTTATACAATATTTGTACGCCATTATTGGCAAGACATAGCGCTCTATTTATGATTATTGACATATGCTACCCTACCATGACGTCTTAAAGCAGAACTTAATCCACTGAGGGAAAGAGACAGAGCTATACAGTGTGTCTAACACCATCTCTTTCTCACACAGGAATAAGAACTGCTATAAGATGTCATGGTAACCCTACTGTACTTATGTTTTTATCTATGTTCTACTAATAAAAGGTTTGATTTCATTTAATATGCACTGTTATGCAGGTCCATTCGTGTGTTTCTTTGTTATATGGAAAACAATGAAGAACGACATTGAACAGCTGTTGTTATGCATGTGAATGAGCTTGTTAGGGTTCCGTAGCCAAAGGGTAAAACGGGAGCATGCTGCAGTTGCGGGGGGTTCGAAAGAAATAGCGCGTCGTCGTCGGAACATAGAGGGCAATGGAAGGAACATGGGTGGGTCTTATATAAGTAGTCAGTACAAGTCTGACACTCCACAGAGCTGGGAATAATTTGCCATCCGCAAAAGAGGGTAAAACGGGACCCTATTACTAACACTCCGCTGTCCGTCCGTCTGTCACCAGGCTGTATATCATGGACCGTGGTAGTTAGACAGTTGAAATTATCACAGATGATAGATGATGTATTTCTATTGCCGCTATAACATCAAATGCTAAAACATTGAATAAAATATTTATTTATTTAAGGGGGTTAAAATATCTGTCATGAACCAATCGGTAATAAGATGTCATCACCATCACCCAAGCCATTTCCAAACTACCTTTGATGGTTTTAACGGATGTGACTGAATAACAGAACTTTAACGCGTGTCTGACCTCCACAACTCAGTTATTACTAGCAATGAATACTACTGGTTACTTCTGACTGAAAGTAACTATCAACCTAGCCTTTCTCCAGTTATGTCGGGGTCGGTTTCCTGTCATACCAAATATGGCTAAGGAAGTTTCTAGGACAGCCTAGAAAATGGAGATTAATAATCGAAACCACAGGACGTTACTAAGTTCTATTATAAACATAATCCGCTAAGATATTATGTACCTATAATCAACATTGATTGATGAGTAATACTTATCTCATATTGTGGCCATTTGTGGCATATGCTGATAACCGAAAAATTGCACGTATCTACAACAATGCGCGATAACTCTTATCTATCTGCTCATATTTATCGCTCTATTCAAAGCAAAGATTCCATTTGAGAGTTATTGAATGAAAACATTCCATGCACAATACATTTTCCTACAGTTTATTTACTAAGTATAGGTTTTTTTTTTGTGTTGGGACACTAGGAATTCCTTCCGTATCGTGGGTGCGTTTACAACACACACAAACAGCCAGACCCGGAACAACTATCTGTAAGTCATACAAATATTTGTTCCGTGCGAGAATCGAAAGGACACGTAGCGCAGCAGTCAAAACTCAAAACGCTTCACCACTGCGCCAACCACGTCGTCAGTATTTACGTTCTATCATCGTAGGTATCAATTAATCAAACCCTTAATTAATTATAACCTTTTTCGACGTAGGAATCTACAAATCGATATTTGAGCAGTAGCAACCAGTGAGTGATCCCATGAAGCAATTTAATTAAAGGAAAATCAATAAAAATACAACCCACGCTTTAGATGAAAATAAAATTACCTACCTATTTGTATACAGTAGAATAGACTTCGATGCACGAACGAATACCATGTATTCCAGATTATGTATTTCGATATATTTTATAGGCATTTAATTTTATTTCTGCTGTTAAATACATATTGACTGTGTTAGTATTGCAATTTTTTAGGACAACCTTTTTAAATAAGTACCTGATGGAAAATATTGGATTTTGGAGATAATGGATTCGTGGTAGGTGCGTCTAGAACTTTTCTATCTTACTAATCACGTATAGGTATCGATAATTGTGAAAAGTGAGAATGCAGATCTCGCGAGTTTATGAATATCAATACTGCGAGATATCGCGAATTTCGAGATCTGGCGAGATTGGCAGTTTTTGGGTGTGTTTTTTACGCAAATAATCACGATATTTCAATAAATTAGAAAAAAAAGTAAAAAGTAGAAAAGTATTATAATATAAACATTTATTTTCACGATTTTTAATAGATTTTCATGTATCAAACATTGTTTGACGTTTCTGTCTACAGGTTTTTTTTTATAAAATTCGAAGTGGGTATTTATCAAATAACTAATGAAAGTCCATAGTATCAAACAAAAATTCTCTTTGTAATAAAACACTTCTTTTGTAGTAAATAAAACAACGAGAAGTCAAAAAATACGTTTCACGGCGCTTCTCATAAGACGTTTTTATGCTCGAATACAATCTCGCGTTATTTCGCCCGTTTTTATCCGAGATCAATCTCGCTAAAAAAGGTCGAGAACGAGATTGCATTCCCTATTCGTGTCTCTTACACGCGTCACACAAGCAGCATTGTCTGAAGTCGTATTAGGTATTTATATTATTATAATTCATTTAATTAACTGGATTGGATTGGAACCATGTCACGACGTAAAACGGTGTTATATCAGCGTGACATTTGTGTCCATGTCAGATATAATCTTGATTGAGAAACGATAATGTTGGGAATGTTCTGGGAAATCTCTGATTAGTGAAATATATAATTCGGTTATCAATTCAACTTGTAGACGAAATTCCTGATTAGATATTTAAAAACACGAAACTGGATGCGTCCTGTAAATGGACGTCATTCAGCGGACATGATAACAATGAGACTTAATAATAATAATGAGACTTAATATAAAACCTTCAGAACTGAGGATGCATTTAACACCAAGACAATATCACAGAGCCTCTCGCTAGCATCAAGAATCTAACTCAGATGACTCATGAATATATAACATGGAGGGTACTCCTCGAACTGCTCTAAAAGTGTATTAAATTTGTATAAAGGCGTTGAATTCTAACTGAGAACTGGTTTAAATCATCTAAGTAAAAAGATTGATCAAATTGAAGGCCTTATTTCAAGTAGACCAGTTACAGGCACTTTTGAACTGTAGAAAAAACGACAACAATAAAATGAAGCTACAGTCCCAGTCACAAGCCTTAATAAGTGTGAAAGTACTGTAGTTGCCCCTTCCAAAGTGTTGATCTCTCTGGAGAAAAGAGTGTCCATGGAGTTTCTCACCCATTCTCTATGGGTGATTTCTCACCATCTCATGTTTTAAAAGAGTGTCCATGGAGTTTCCTCCATGGACACTCTTTTAAAACAGAATATGTGTACATTGGTAATAATGTGAGAATGATGTAGCAAGACGTGCACGTTAAAAGTATACATAGTAAATACCAAAAGACAATTTAAAAAATTATTCAAATAAGCCGTGGCGACTGAGAGATAACCAGTATTCCATCCATCCACTGCATACATAAGGTGTGACAACTTAACTGTGCATTACCGAGTGCTAGGTGACCACTAGGTTGACGAGTAATTAAAAAGCTTAGAAGAAAAGGATATGCTACATACATAAAGATTGGAATAAGGTCAGGAGAATGATATTAAACTGCAACAACGTGGATGTGACGAAGTTATCGAACAACAAAAAATCAGGACGAAATACAAAGAGAAAATAGATTCAAACGTAAAGCGTCATAAATTACTTCATATCATTTTCGATTATCTATGACCTACGTACTACCATGAAGAAGATTTGCATTCACAAATACCTACCCTACGTATGCAATTAGAATAATAAATTATGAATGATGATGTGTATTAAAGACATTAGCAAAGGCAATTAATCTTGTGTTGTGGTCATCATTTAACGGTTTGTGGTCGTCAGATATTTAAAAGAAGTAGAATGAAAACAGTAGAACAATTGTTTGAAGATGCAGTTCAGCGCATAAAATTAGGGCTTTGGGGCTCCAATGGGCTTTTGAGATTCCAAAAAAGCGACATATTCTTTCATCCTGTAACCGATAGTGGAAAACAGGAAACATGTGTGAATTCTGTTAAAAAACTGTTTGTAGAAATACGCCTAGACAATCAAGTCCACATCTGTTTTGGAAAGTTTTAGTCATCTTATGCAAGACAGTCAATACGACTTCTGTAGGCTATTTTTAACATTTTTATGTCAATAATGTCAAGTTCATTACAAAATCACTAATGTTATTATCGTCTGTCGTTTTCGAAAGCATATAAATAGACCAAAGGCTCAACGTGAACAGTTTTTGGTAAAAAATACTTTCATCTGTGGGTTTACAATCACCTTTTCTATTATCTATTATGTTTATCCAACTACATTATGGTAATTAGTTGGAGCAGTATGACCTACATAGCTGATCTGATTCATAGACTGGCCAAGCCACAAATCATAAGTAAACAATCACTCTTCATATCATGAAGTTTATTTACTGTCTCCCCACAATGTGTGCACGCAAACAAACATTTTGCATTTGGCGCCATCTTAAATTATGCCGCCAAATTGCCAGGTAGCAGTCGAGTTTCATGACAACAAAATGGAAGCTATTTTTGGCGGGAAAGCTGCCAAACACCCACTGAAACGCACCGCGAGTACTGAAAGTCAAAGACCTATCAAAATTCATTCGCGATATATATGAAACACAGTTCGTTTTGAGAGAAAACAGATGATTCTTTGTGATTGAAATAAATTAATGGATTAGGATTCAAAATCGAGATAAAACGTCGAATGTTTTGGAATAACAACGTTGATGATATATGTGGGAACTTGGTTATTAAGAAGTGTTTATGAATTTATGTAGGTAGCTCTAGAGTGCTTTTAAACTATACGAGATATTTACATTACGTTGGACAATTTATTGCGCTATTGTTTAGCTTCATAATATTTTTAATCTGAATTTTGTGTTGAACTAACCTTCTTAAGTCTGAGGCTTAAGTTATAAATTTGAATGACCTAGCTTATGGCTTATTTTCTTGTAATAGAACTAGCTGAATTATAATAACATGTTTTATTCGTAAATCCAGAACATTCATGACTTGACAAAAACTATTTAGAGCAAAAACATTCTATTCATAACATGTCTCGTTCATTCTCAAATTGTCCAGTCATTGCACGAACTGCAGTCAAGCGAGCCCTGGCCTCGACTCGCTTTTTAGGGTTCCGTACTTCAAAAGGAAAAAAAAAACGGAACCCTGTGGTCCCTTGGAGCTGCCAAAAATTCAACCCTGTAAGTTTACGCAGTCAAAAGATATGGCCGTTTATGTCGAAACTTTGTACGGAACCCTCGGTGAGCGAGTGGGACTCGCACTTGACCTGTTTTTATCAGCAAATCGACCGTATCAATTCCATCAGAAAATTGCATCTGGTATCTGGTTGGCTAACCTAGTTTTAGAATTTTACAAACAACCACAGACAATGTAGCCAATCATATTTTTAAAGCAATCGAAATATATGGACATTGGAAAGAATATTAGGAAAGTGACCATAGAGTTTGACTAGCTATTCAGACTACTTCTATTCAGCCAAGGCTCTGTGATCGATGATCTCAAGGAGTTTTTTAAGTGTTATCGAGTTACATTTTGCTGTTCAATGTCGGTTTCAAACGATACTAAAATACCTTATTAATTAAAAGAGACGCTAGATGACTTATTTATACTAATTTGCCGAGTTTACGTGATTACGTTCCTGGAGGAACGGCACCGTCACCTGCGAGTTTGCAACTACGGCCATTGACGTCAAACAGAAAATAGAACACTGCAGCTGTTGAACCATTTCAAAATGGAGCACTTTTGCACCTGTCACATTATATTTCGTTCTGGAAAATTCCGGTACTCAAGACACTTGATCAGTTTATGTTTTCCACTATTTTCTGACTACTAACACTATGTTATTGTGGCAATGTTTGGCCCAAGACTGAGCTTGGCACGATGTTCGTTTCGACTCTTTTGTTCGTTCAGTTTTCAGTGAAGCGTCACGCGCGATCTATTATGCGTTGTCGCTCGAAGATTACTGTGTAAATTACTCCAAGAGTATCTGATTGTTAGATGGTTAACGTGTTCTGTATTTTAGTAGTGTTGGTTTAGAGTTTAAAATGCAGTGGGATGGTGTTTTATGGATGATATTAACACAGTTTAGTACCTGAGAAGCGTTACAATCATAAGCAATTTGTTACCTACCACTACCTAGGAGAAAATACATTGTTTTCTGTCTTAGCTTAGGTACCGTATTAAGTAATGCTACAGTTTTTCCTAGCTATACTCTATATTTCTAACTAGCTTTTGCAAGCGGCTTCACTCGCGTCATATCGAAAAAGAAAGAGAAGTATCCTGTGTTATTCCAGACCATAATCTACCTCTGTGCCAAATTTCATCAAGATCCGTTCATCCGTTTTGACGTGAGAGAGTAACAAACATCCATCCATCCATCCTCACAAACATTCGCATTTATAATATGACTAGGAAGAAGGATTATATTCAAACCACGGTTAGTGGTAGTGCATGGTACATATTTGGGCATAACCGCCGACATGTCCCATAATTGTATCACACCTAAACCTCGAATTCAAAATACCAAAGATACACGACGTACATGGCCGCTATTTATAAATGGGTTACACGGGCAAAAATTTGTTTCCAGAACATTTTCTGAAACATTCTAAATAAAGTTAAACGCGTCACCAACGTAAGAGGCTGCAAGGTCTTGTCATTGACCACTTTTCTCCTTCATTTGTTAGATATTACGCAGCATCATATTCATAACCTAGTTTTGAAGATGTATTAAAGTAGGTACAGACGCCTGCACATCAAGCTACTACAATCTGTCAAATTTCTTCGATAGATTTTCGACTTTATTTCTTAAGTATAAGGTTCAAGGTTCATTGGGAAAAATTGACAGTTTCGGGTAGCTTGACCTGCTACTACAATCACTACTATACAAAAGTGACGGCTGTACAGGATCGGGTTTGCGGGTTGTTCGAAAGAGATACCGCGGCCCCGGAACATAGAGGGCAAAAGAAGGAACATGGATACTAAGCTGCCTCGCTGTAAACACCTCTATTTACTCTGAGATCGAGCTACTCTCTACGAGGAGCTATTAGGTCTGGTATTGGAATGTAAACTGTATGTTTCTGTTGCTATGGTATTAAAAAAAAACTGTTTCTGGGGTTGAAAGGGATTTTAGAATCCATTAATTTCGCTTGGTATTTTTTTTTTTCGGGTGGGATATCATCCAATGACTTCCCCCGCTCTGGGCGGAGCGGGGGGGCATGTCAGACTTGTACTGACTAAAACCCACCCATGTTCCTTCTGTTGCTCTTTACGTTCCGAGGCCGCGGTATCTCTTTCGAACAACCCGCAACCCCGGCAGGCGGAGGCTCTGGCAAGCCCCTCTGCTTTGCTGACTCTCTTTGAGGCGCGCGTGAAACACGAACGCGCCGTCGACACGGCCTGTCGTCAATCGACGTACGGACGGTGAACTACCCATTGCTCACCGCCCACAGGCCCGCATCTACGGTGGCCGGAAGTCGTCTCGCGGCGCCCGGCGCCATGGGCGTCTCCCGCGGCGGCTGGGTTGGGCAGATGTTCTCTCCCTCAAACGCCCGGCCACCTCCTTTGCTAGCATTACTGCTTCGCAGAAGGTAGTGACCGCTTCTCATTCCCTCTCGCTCCGGACCATGGCCTGAACCAGGGCCGGACGCGAGAGATCGCCGCCGCCGATCGCCTCTACGAGGACACGGCGGTGCTCCGCCCAAGCTGGGCAGATCGCCACTGTGTGCTCTACCGTGTCCTCCGGGCGATCGTCACAATGGTGACACCCGGGCGCTTCCTCCCGCCCGATGATGTGCAGGAACCTCCTGAAGCTTCCGTGTCCGGTGAGAACCTGCGTCAAGCGGTAGGTGAGGACGCCATGACGCCTCTCCAGCCACTCCTCAAAGAGGGGACCCACCGCCACTATTGTGGCGTGCCCTGCACGGGGTTGCGACAGTCGCTCTCTCCATGCCACCATGAGATCGCACCGGAGGTCTGCCCGCCATGCGGCAACTTGCCGCGGCAGCGGGTTTTCCCCCCGGTGTAGTGCCTCCGCGCGCCACTCAAACAGGCGCGTTTCGCTTGGTATAAAGAACAGATTTCAACATAGTGGTAACCATGGGTTGCGGGTTGTTCGAAAGAGATACCGCGGCCCCGGAAGAGAAGGAACATGGGTGGGTTTTAGTCAGTACAAGTGTGACACTCCCCCCCGCTCCGCCCAGAGCGGGGAAGTTCTGTGATAATTACCCATCGGTACCCAAATCGAAAACATTTGCCCAGACCTGAGAATTGTAACTGAGACTTTTAACTCATACACTAGTTATTTATGTTCTCCGCTATTTCATTTTAAACTTAAACAATTACTTCTACGTGTTCTCGAAATAACATTTCTCGGAAACGCTGTCCCTACGTCATTGCATCAAAATATAATTTCACCGGTAGAATTCCTTAAATAATAAAAATTAAATGTCGGGAAAGAAATACACTCTTGGTTTGTCATTTAAATTCCGATATAATGCCAAATATTTTCTGAGAAACTGGGACAACAGACTTTTGGCGCCGTTTCCTTTGTCAGTGATGACCACGGGTGATGACAAACTGAATCGACGTTTAGCGACCTGATGACGCATAGCTAGGCTACCACCGGTCTTCAGTTGGCATCTCAAGATCGGCTAAATATAGTGACACGATCCCTTTGGTTCATAATTATATCTTCTTGAACATTCGTTTGATTTTCCGATACTTTGAGAGATGTTTTCAAAACAGAGGGTTTCCTGATTTTTTTATTTTTATCTCGCAGTTCAACCAAGGAGGTTGTCGTCTGCTTAACCGGGCGAATCCTGTGGGTGCCTTAAAAATTAAGACCTCCAGCCAGGGTAAAAACTTACAAACTAAGCGACTACACGCTAAGGGCACCCCCTGTGGGGTACGAGCCTCGGCTTAGGGCGTCGCTGAGGGACAGCAAGGGACAGGCTGGATCTGAGTGATATTATTTATGGAGAGGGTTTCCTGACACTGACTTTTATTTATATACTTGAATTGTGTTTATTTGTTACAAACAACATGCAATATTTTAAATCTAAATCTAAAAGAAACATGCGGAAACAATATAAATATGATAATAATTTTACAGCTATCAACAATATGATGTACTATAAAAGTACCTATGTAACCGCTATTCGAGTGTACAAAACATTTACCACCAGCTATTAAGCAATTAAATGGAAATATGTTTAAAAATAAATTGAAAATAATGATAATTGATTATATATTTTATAATGTGCATGAATTTTTTGCTATTTTGTATGTACCTACCCTAAATCTCATAAAATACTATTGCATATCCGACTTGGGTAGACTGTTGGAACCAAAAATGTAATGTTTATTAATAAGAACTTCATGTACACAGTTACGCAATAAATATATCTTTATCTTTCATCTTTATCTTTTGTGTGATTCATTGTTTTGACAGACAGTAATAAGTAAGATGATTGATGGTTATTCAGTTACTAGACACAATTGGCAACACTTGTGCTCCTTCGTTCTAGAAGCTTGTTTCGTGAAATGTCGTCTTTTATTTTTTATTTCGTTTGCGAGTTCACTGTTCAGTCCAAAACTTTGAGTGGTTTTGTTGTCTACTCAAGGCTCTGAAATTTTTATAAGCGTAACTCGTATCTTTTTGGCACTGGAGAAGAGCACCTCGTAGGATATAGAGTTTATATTATAGCCGGTGGCTAAAATATCCATTTCCAAGCGTAGGTTATATAGGGCTCCAGAAGGTAAAAAAAAACCGGCCAAGTGCGAGTCGAGCTTGCGTACCAAGAGTTCCGTACAAACTTGCGACATAAACGACCATAACTTTTGACTGTGTAGACTTAGAGGGTTGTTTTTGCACAGGTACAAGGGTCCACAAACTTGAGTATATGGTTTTAATAAGAACTCGATACCTCCATGCGTTGCCGAGATAAGAGATCTTGACAGACAACAAAGTTATCTTATAAGATTTCCGTTTCTTTTAAGGTACGGAACCCTGAAAACAAAGAAAACTAAACATTCGAAGCAAAGGTTATAGGAACAAGCCGTCTCTGGAAGTAAGGATCAAGGAAGAAACAAGATCATTTCCAAACTTTTCAACCTTGGGAATGTCGTTCAGAACTACGTGAAAAACCAAATCTTGAACTAGAAACCTTTTGTAAAAAGTAAGATTCCGTGACAATCTATTGTCAAATTTCTTAAAGTATCTTGTTTTTCTTAAAGTATCGTCCAAATATTTTCGTAAAGTCTATTGACTATTGTTATTTCGTGTGTATATCCTAAAACTTTGAGTAAACAGAGACGTTGAACTTGGCTGAAGTTTCCGTGTTCCATCGCGCCCACGCGAACTTGTAGATGGCATGCTATTTTAGTCTGGCATGAAAAGAGAATAATATCTTTTGAAAAGTGAAATTATCTAAACTTTAAATAGAATATCAGTCTGTCAACTAGCATAAACAAAAACGTACAATCTATTATTAATGTAACAAATTAATTATATTTAAAAAAAAACAAACCGGCCATGAGCAAATACTTACCCCCGAATACTGAAACGTCACTCAAAATTTGAGGGCTGCTTAACATTTGAGCAGCTCTTAAACTTTAGATTTAGTATTGTCAAACTTCACTTTTGAGTAAGTATCGGTTAAATTTAAGTGGTACTTAAATTTTGAGTGACGTTTTAGTATTCGGGGGTTAGACTCGCGCACCGAGGTTCGACATAAACGGCCATATATATATATTTTGAGAGGGTTGATTTTTCACACCTCTGTGCCTGAATAGATAGATACATCGTTTTAATTACAACTCGATAACTCCAGGCATTTCCGCGATAAAGGGTCTTGACTAGTGAAACTGTCATACAGACAGACAGACGGACAACAAAGTGATCCAATAAAGGTTCCTTTTTTTACTTTTGAGGCACGGAACCCTAAAAAATGTAACAGTAGACTGTAACAGAACCTAACTTTTTACAAAAGGTTTCAAATTCATCTCATATAAGCTGTTCCCCGCGGTTTCACCCTTGCTACTCAGCACCTGTTAGTCGTAGCGTGATGTTATATAGCCTATAGGCATCCTCAAGAAATGGACTATCCAACACTAAAATAATTTTCAAACTCTTTAGCTTTATAAAATTATAATAATAAAAAAATAATAAGCTGAGAAAGAGAAACAACTCAAATATCTTGACTTGGCACACGAGGTTGTCGATATGTGGAATGTGAGCTCGGCTGTCATTGTGCCGATAGTAGTTACGGCCAATGCCCCGATGGCCAAGACCATCGAAGACCATCTCTCGAAGCTCTCCTTAGGCGGTTGGATTAAGGGCCTGATTCAGAAGGCAGTACTCCTCGATACTCCCCGCACTGTGAGGAGGTTCCTGTCTCTGGAGCCCTAACCACCGGCAGCTTGGACCCTGCTCCCGATATCGGCGGAGACCTACGTTTATATTTTTAAATGTTTTTTCTATTATTTTTTAAAGAAATATTTAAAAATGTATTTGTAAGTATATTGAATGAATAAAGAGAAAATAATAATAATAATATAGTATAGATATGTAATGTGTGTACGTAAGGTATGCTTACACAATCTAACGTAGATGAATCCTTCAAGAGTATCAGCCTATCAGTGCTTATCTATCCACTACTTAGTTCCACGAATAACTCTTAAGTTATGTAAATAATATTGTCTGATAAGGATAAGATTAGACTGTATCCTGCTATCATCACAGCTGCCGGTACTAAGCTGAGTAGTAGATGTAACAACACTGGAATTCCCTCAAGACTCCAATCACAGACGCAATAAAATGCGCTAATTGATACTCGGCTTTCCTCATCAACTTCTCAGTAGCGGCCATGGGGTTGGAATTCGTTCCCTGTTGATGGCAATAGGTTTGCCCCCTATTCCGTCGGACTAACTGGCGAAATGTGGGTGGACTAGCCTTACGAATATTATAAAAGCGAAAGTGAGTTTGTTTGTTTGTTTGTTACCCCTTCACGCTTTAATGGCTAAACCGATTTTGATGAATTTAAGTACAGAGATAGTTGAGAACCAGGAGACGGATATAGGCTATTTTTTTTAAAGTTGGAAATGAGGGAGTAAGAGGGAAGAGAAGGGAAAACTTAGCGTTGCTAACACAAGCAGTAAGGCGCAAGGGCAAAAACTACAGGTAGCAGGTACCTGGAAATCAGAAAAGAGGAACTGTGTTACCCCGAATTTAAAGCGAGCAAAGCCGCGGGCAAAAGCTAGTTAAATATAAAGCTTTAGCGTAGTACTTAGTAGTTGAATGATTCTTTTCAGAATTATTGATTCAGTATTTTTCCACAAGTTTAGAAAAAAATCCTGTCTTAACCAAAATTCATCAAATCTAATTTTTCACTTTTGTGCACTGCAAAAATGCAGAATGCACTGATTCAGCTGAGCAATGGATAGCTCACCGTCCGTCCGTCTATTGGCGACAAGCAGTGTCAACGGCGCGTTTGTGTTTCACGCGCGCCTCAAAGAGAGTCAGCAAAACAGGTGGGAGCTTGCCAGAACCTCCGCCTGCCCGGGTTGCGGGTTGTTCGAAAGAGATACCGCGGCCCCGGAACGTAAAGGGCAATAGAAGAAACATGGGTGAGTTTTAGTCAGTAAAAGTCTGGCGTTCGGCCCAGAGTGGGGGAAGTTATTTGATGTTTTATCACCCCAAAAAACAGACACAGATTCACACACAGATAAATTTGCTCACAATATTAGCGCAGGCGCAGATTACGGCAACTTGATGAGACGGACAATAAAATCAATATTGGCACGATTTAGAGCCAATATTGATCTAGATATTTTGTAATGTCTAGATTAGATTATTTTAATTAACTTCATTATCAATAGGTTATAATGCTTTTGTTGTAACCGGAAAGTCTGACCATTCAATGACGCAAAGTTTTGAGAATAGCCGAAATTATCTGATTGTGTGTATTACAGACAAACTGTGGATTAAGTTAAATAATCCATCACCTAGGAAATCTTAAGAAATAAGAGTTGTTCACGGCCAATTTGTCATGGTTGCATTTCGAATATTTAATTTTTATCATACCTATCTATTATAAATACTTAAGTACCTACCTATAATTGTGTTTAGTTTTCAAAAAATATTTTTAATTTTCACCACACTCCAGTCGTTTGTTACATGGGGCCTAAAATATCGCTTTTGCGAAATAACAATAACACACAAAATAAATTACGTAACTGTGAAACGGTCACATACTCGTAAAAATTAATATCGTGACCATTTTACAAATTGAAAACAAAATTATCACATTACGATTCTGCTACAGTCGTTATTTTAAACCCCCTATTCATAAATCGAAGTGGAGGTCATAAATTAAACAAACATGTACTCACTGATAAAAAGTTCCCTTTCAAACTAATGGTACATTACCATTATTATCTTATCAGCAGATGGTATCTGCTCGGCTAAACCCGATAGACACGTCGACGGGACTTGTCAAATTGACAGTATTATTTAGAGGCCTGAGTAGGATACCGCGCTTGTGAAATACATGATAGAATGTCGTCTAGATAAGAAGAAATAATTTAATTTGTTTGTAGCGTCGGAACTTACTTACTATAAAAAACAAAGGTACAATATTGGAGTCGGCAGGGCACCTAACAACGCGAGAGGACTCCCGGCCACAGTAGATGCAGGTCTGTGGACGGTGAGCAATGGGTAGCTCACCGTCCGTCGATCTAGTGACGACAGGCCATGTCGACGGCGCGTTCGTGTTCCACGCGGGCCTTTAAGACATGTCAAAGCAGAGGGCCGCTGTTCAAAACAGATACCACGGCCCCGGTAACACAAAGGGCAAAAAAAGGAACAAAGATGGGTTTTACCCGTAATGGTCTTACACTTCCTCACTGTATGAATGTAGATAAACCACCAGAAAAAAAATACCTAGCTGTGGGCGAAGTCTGGCTATTCCTATTTTTAAACCAATGCCTTAAGATATTTCCAGCCATAATGCGAGGAAAGTCGCAGACAAAACCAAGTGATGAATAAGTTCAAAGTTCCCATTTCTACAATGAATCAATCAATTCACAAAGTAGGTTGAGAAGGCTTGGCCTATTCCCGAAAACCATCACAACAATTGACTGCGTCTTTTATCCTTTTTTGATGGCGTCAGGGGGCGTTAGGAACTGTCAGGCTCTTCAGAAAAATAACCGACTTAATTTTTTAAACTGGACCCTTAAAAGTAATCACTTTGTTGTCAGTCTAACTGTTTGCCTGTCAAGACAGACAGACAGACCGACCTCGAGAACGCGAGGAGGTTTCAAGTTGAAATTAGAACCATATTCTCATGTCTATGGTCCCTTGGAGCTATGAAAAAATCCACCCTCAAGTCTCCACAGTCAAAAGATATGGCTGTTTATGTCGCAAGTTTATACGAAACCCTCTCGTGCCGTGTCCGACTCGCCAGTTACCTCAGCAACACCTTGATAGGGCTTTAATACTTAAACACAAAAACTTCATCAACATTTCTTATAATTTTCAAAACTTTAAACTAAATGATGAAGCATAATCCTGTAGACTGACAGGCTCGCGGCCCGAATATAAATTAGATGAAACCTTCGTCCTCCAACATCGATATCGCTACTTCGCGACAGTTTTAACTATTTTATGAACGCTGTTCAGTCTTCAAACACACACAAATATAAGAACGTGTAGGGGAAATGAGACCCACATGTATAGAGCTAGTTACCTATATAGCTAACCACATATATGTGTAGACATATGGGTAGTTATGTGGTCCGCAATACAAGTCAGCTGAGCGTCTATCGATCGAATAACCCGGGAAAATTGAGGAGCTCTGAGTTTTTAGGTCAAGTAACCCGGTCGGGAGGTTTCCTCGCTCGGTCGAGTAACATCAACAAAACAAGCGACTGCCGCATTGAAGTGTTCCGGAGACCGGGGGATATTATGTCTGTCATGCAAATTGAGACGGAACTCTGAACAAGCGTTATATTACAACCGGCTATTAGATGTGAGGTGATGTGCTGGACACGGAATGCATGCATGTTTCTGTTAGTCTTAAATTACGAACAAGATAAGTATAGGTTACACAAAGAACACGAAAAGTTGTTGCTGAAAATTGTGTTTGTTTTAATTGACAAACAAAAGAATTAAAATCGTCGGCTCATTGATTAGATTCTAGTTTGTTTTATTTTAAGGCGTTATCACTCTGTGGCCGTATGAAAGTACTACATGATCGCCTTGGCTCGTTCCTAAATCAAATACCATTACAAATAAAAGTGTAATCAAACCATAAAGTCCACTAGCCATCCAATTAAACCTCTAACGCGAACATAAACATAATTTTGATGCAGATAATAAAACACACGACAAGTACTTACCGATGCGCTTGTTGAGCCTCGGTGTCCCCCGACTCTGCTCCTCTTCTTCGACGTCCACGTCGAAAGAGAACGGAAAACTCTTCGTAGACCCCACGAAACCGGTCGCCATAACGACAAAATTTACGTGAAAACACGCGTCATGCGTCGACAACCCTCCGTTTCTCCGATATGACTGGCTGGAAACAGCGACGCACGAAACCAGCGGGAAAATTTCAAGCGCTTGACGGAAATTAAACCAATCGCTTTATACTTTAGCGCGCACATCTAACACTCTATTGGTTGGTATCGTCCGCTGTTTTCAGCTTATTTTTATATTTTTGATATGCTTCTGAGTCAACATCAAAAGGAAATTCGACGCGAATGAATGGGCGCAAATTTATTCTATGTTCAACCACACATGATTAACTGTCTCCTCGACACCGGCATTTACGAGCAATAAAACATTATAATGAACGATGTAAATAACATAGGTTATAATATAGGTCCTAAACAGGCAATTAAAATTAAGAGCTTAGCTATGGTGCGCAATAAACAGGAAGGAAAATTCACAAGAAAATCTTTCTCAATATTCTAACATCGTCAGACGATTGAGAGATAAGAATAAATTCAAGTGTTTTGATAACTTCAGTCTATCTTGTGTAATAAGATCGGTATTAGGAACTTTGATGTCAAGATTATCCATGAAATACCAATTCCCAACTGATAACAGAGTGCGGAACCTAAATATTTAGCGCAGTAAAGTTGATCAGAGGGGCTAAAATGTCCAGGGCGCCGGGCGCCGCGAGACGACTCCCGGCCACCGTAGATACGGGCCTGTGGACGGTGAGCAATGGGTAGCTCACCGTCTGTCCGTCGATTGACGACAAGCCGTGTCGACGGCGCGTTAGAAAGAAAGAAAGAAAAACTTTTATTTGGGACTCGCACAAAACAAGTATAACAGTAACAAAATAAAATAAAATAGTACAGACAAGGTTATTGTCTGTGCGAGGCCAAAAAAGGTCCCTGTCTCAGCATAAGCTGCGATATTTTAAGAATAAAATAACACAGCGCTGGTATTCTGACAGGAATATTTAGTTAGCGCGTTAGTGTTTCACGCGCGCCTCAAAGAGAGTCAGCAAAGCAGAGGGGCTTGCCAGAGCCTCCGCCTGCCGGGGTTGCGGGTTGTTCGAAAGAGATACGGCGGCCTCGGAACGTAAAGGGCAATAGAAGGAACATGGGTGGGTTTTAGTCAGTACAAGTCTGACATGCCCCCCCGCTCCGCCCAGAGCGGGGGAAGTCACTGGGTGATTTCACACCCGAAAAAAAAGGGGGCTAAAATGTCCGTTTAGCAGAATCTTAGTAGGTAGATAATATGAATTACATTAAAACTCTTAAAATGGTTACAGACGCAGCTATTATTATGAATTGACACTTTGTGACCATTTTATGAATGGTTCGTAATTCCTTTTATGTTTCTGCTCCAGCGGCCCGTTTTCTCAGGGGGTGAATAGTTCGACAGTAGGAATCATCAATCAAACCAAAAGTTGTAACGAAACTTTCGTTACAACTTTTGGTCTTAATTTCTTCGGTCTTAGTTTTGGAACGAAATTCCTTATCGCGCGTTGCGAAAGGGGTTAGACGTAACGACACTTTGTGCAATACAGTTGTAACTGTGTAAGCGCACGGCTTACGTACGCGGCGTACGCGTGTTTCTCTGTCTCTCTCTCATAGAAAGTAAGCGAGTTATCTTCGTTTCGTCTTTCTATTTCGCATTGAACAGTGTGGTGTCGCGACGATTATTTTTGTTGAGTGTATACAGGTTTTTGTACATAACAAATAATAACTTCGTTCCATCCGGGTGTCCCTCCAGTGAGCCTAGTTCAGGGAAAAGTCATCTTCAGAACGTGTTCACGACAGTCTGATAAAATGCACGCGAATTGTCGTAAGCGTCACGTTCAAGTATTCCACTCGTAAAAAGCCAGAGGGACCACGGCCACGGTTTACGATAAATAAATAATGACGGATTCCCGACATGAATAAATAAACAACCGTCTTTCACCAGTGTGAAAACCGAAAATGCGCCTGATGATAAAGTTTGTACTAAGCTAAGCTGTAATGCAATATTGCTATTAACAGTTTTATAGGCGTCTAGTTAGCAGTACAGTACTTGTTAGTCTGTGTATCAGTAATAATTTGTGTATCATGCTTGCAAGTTGCAGTGCAATGATAGTCTACTTGTGTGACCATCGGAATGAATGCTTGATGGTCTTGCTATGCTACAGTAAAGAAACACATCGTGAGGAATCTAAAACGATCAACATGTCTGAGTATTTTTTCTAGACGGCATGTACAGGCAATGCAGAGCCCAAGGGCGAAATGGCCGTTCCAGAAGAGTATGGCAACTAAAACTATAACACTAGAATTTTATACAGGGTGTTTGGAAGATCGATGCAAAGCCGTGAAGCAGACCTAGTATAGACTATTTAGAACCATTTGAACCTAACTTGTCTTCGGCGAAGTGTGACTATTTTTTTTAAATCAAATTTTAATGATTTTTGATGATAATCCTAAAATTTTGCAGTTATTTGCAAATAATTAGTCAGTTTGAAAGATAAATCATTTATTTTTTTAATTTATTTTATTAAAGTAATGTCTGAACAATCAAACGAAACATGATTAAGGCATCTGTGTCATGAGAATTTTTTTTTTTAGACAGTTGAAGTTAATACTTCTGTTTTTAGATTAAGAAAACAGATTTTTGACAGTTTAAAAAAAAATCACGGATCGTGCTTTTTCTGTTCAAACATTTTTAAAGACATGCCTAGTTATTAGACTTTCTTTTGAGGTATCAATTACGCAGATAGCTTACAAATTATTGAAATTAGGATCTACAAACTAAAGTGAGGGAGAAAATTAAACATTTTAAATAGGGTGATAAAACGAGACTAGTGCTTTAAAATAATAACATTTATTATTATACTTATTAAGAAATAGATTTTATGTTAAAAAAAAATAAGAAGATAACTTTAATTTTGGACATTCGAAATAAAATTTAGGGGAGACTCTCTAACACTGCCGACGCGTGACGCGAGCGATAAGATGGCGATAACTTTGACAATTTCAGGTAGCGCCCGCGCACCCCTAGTTACGTGAACACATTTCACAGCAAAAACGACTTTATTGGTAAGACAATAGGGTCGTGTTTCTTTAGATAGGGTCAGTAACTACCTGTTTTTTTGAAGGGACGCCAGTTTACTCAGTCGAGTAACAACTGCGCTTGTGACTAGACGTTATCTCCTTTTTCGTGACAATTCATCGTGTTCAGTTGTAGCCCTTTGCGCTCCTGCACGTGACTCTTGAACTTTTATTTTAAGTTGAACTTTTAGTGCGTTACCAGCCGTTTTTGCGAGAACTGACTATGGCTACTTTCTCGAACGAGGAATATGCTGACATCGTTTTTATGTATGGCAGAGCAGACGGCAATGGATCTTTAGCACGACGGATGTACCAAGAACGCTATCCTAATCGGAGAGTACCGAACGTAAGAGTGTTTTACAACACATTTCGTCGGCTTGCTGCAGATGGGATACACCGTGTGGAACCTGGAGTCAATCCAGGTAGACATGGTACTGACATCGAACAAGATATCTTAGCGGCATTTCAAGCTGATCCACATACCAGCACTAGAAAAGTAGCTCGAAATTTAAACATCTCCCATTGGAAAGTGTGGAATACAATGCACCAAAATAACAGGTATGCGTATCATGGCACGGGCGTTCAAGGTCTTGAAGAGCGAGATCCTCAGAGAAGGATACAGTTTTGTCGTTTTCTTCTTAACTCTGACATTGAAAATGCATGGTTTCTGAAGTTGTTGAGGTGAGTCACCAATGTAGGGGATATGTCACCGAGAGATGAGGCAGACTCCAGTTCAGAAGGTTGAATGAATTTATTTTACAAAAGCTTAACTATATATCTTAGGATAACAGAATCTTATTGGCTACAACTAATTGACAAATCAAAAACCTTAACCAATGAAAACACAGAGATAAAAATACAAAACTAAAACTAACGACTCCTATTGGCTATAACTATTTTAGCATGTTATCGACAAATTACAAGTGTTGCATTTTTTTCCCATGAACTGTAACTTAGCTTGGTCGATGTCGATAATGGCGTTTTGCACACTTGACATTCTTGGGATTGGTTCTGATTTATAGGTACTTGGAAATCTCTCTTAGCCCTCACTTGACATTCTAAAAATTTGTTAAGATTTGAAGTATCTGGGAACATCTCATATCGTTCACATGTCATTCTTGAGATAATTTACGATTTGTTTTGGAAATCTCCCATATCACTCCCCCTCAAGCGAAGCGTACCTTCTTCTTAACTATTCGTCCGGTACGTGTGACGTATGGGAGACTGGCGTCCGACTTTGCAGAGGGTGGACTGGTCGCACTATTGTTAAATTTCTGCGGCACTTGAGTTTCGGTATCCGTGTTGCTCTTTGTCCTGACATTAGCGGTATGCGTTATGGGTGTATGCAAAACTGTATCGTTCGCCTGTTCGTTAAAAACGTAAGCAGGTTTTAGTCTGTCGAGCGATATTATGGCTGTTCGACTTGGTAATTGTATCTTGAAGTGCTTCTCGTGACGTTGCAGTACTTCAAATGGGCCATCGTAAGGCGGAGTGAGCGGGGATCGTACGGAATCGTTGCGTATGAAAACGTGTTTGCATGTTGCGAGGTCCTTGTACACAAACGTTCGTTGCTGCGTTTGTGCACGCTCGGTCGGTGCCAATGACGTCATTATTTGAATTAATTGTCGTACGTAGTCCGCATCTTCAATCTTTGACTGTGTAGGTACGAAGAAATCAGATGGTATCCGCAGTGTGGTTCCATAGGTCATAAGCGCGGGACTAAGGTTGTTATCGTCCCGTATTGCGCTACGTAGGCCAAGTAATACAGTAGGCAATTCGTCTGTCCATGTAGTTGTGGCGCCGCGTGCCATGAGGGCTGCCTTCATCGTTCTGTGCCACCTTTCGATTTTTCCATTTGCTTGTGGATGGTAAGCTGCAGTGCGTATTCTCGTTATCCCGAACTTTTTCATTAAAGCGTTGAACAGCTGCGACTCGAACTGTCGTCCTTGGTCGGTTGATATGCGTAGTGGACAACCGAAACGCGCTATCCAGTGCTTGTACAGAGCTTTTGCGACGATCTCAGCGGTAATTTCTCGTACAGGGATTGCTTCGGGCCAACTCGTACACCTATCGATAATAGTGATGCAGTATCGATAGTCGTTTGATAAGCGTAACGGACCAACTATATCGATGTGTATGTGCTCAAAACGTTGCGACGGCGGGAAAGTAGATAATGGAGTGATGACGTGACGGTTAACTTTTGCGCGCTGACAACTGATACATGCTCGCGTCCACTCGGCGACTTGTTTATTCATATCGGGCCAAAAAAAAACTGACTCCAGATCAGAAGGTTGCGTGTTCAGATCACGTCGGGGTCACCAATGTTGAGGTGAGTCACCAATGTAGGGGATATGTCACCGAGAGATGAGGCAGACTCCAGTTCAGAAGGTTGAATGAATTTATTTTACAAAAGCTTAACTATATATCTTAGGATAACAGAATCTTATTGGCTACAACTAATTGACAAATCAAAAACCTTAACCAATGAAAACACAGAGATAAAAATACAAAACTAAAACTAACGACTCCTATTGGCTATAACTATTTTAGCATGTTATCGACAAATTACAAGTGTTGCATTTTTTTCCCATGAACTGTAACTTAGCTTGGTCGATGTCGATAATGGCGTTTTGCACACTTGACATTCTTGGGATTGGTTCTGATTTATAGGTACTTGGAAATCTCTCTTAGCCCTCACTTGACATTCTAAAAATTTGTTAAGATTTGAAGTATCTGGGAACATCTCATATCGTTCACATGTCATTCTTGAGATAATTTACGATTTGTTTTGGAAATCTCCCATAAAGTCAATCTTGTGGACAGACGAAAGTAAATTTTCTAGGGAAGGCATAACTAATTTCCACAATCTTCATCAATGGGCTGAAAAACACAACAATCCACATTGGAAAAAGCAGAAGTCATTTCAAAGGAAATTCTCGGTCAACGTGTGGGCCGGAGTGATCGGCAGAACACTGGTTGGGCCCCATTTCTTACCGGATAATTTGAATGGCAATAGTTATTTGGAATTCTTACAAAATGATTTTCCAGAGCTTGTAGAGGAATCCGGGGCCCTAATATTCACAGGAGACCGAGAAATTATTTTCCAACAAGATGGTTGTCCAGCGCATTGGACATTGAATGTACGCGAGCACTTAAACAATTGCTTCCCTGACAGCTGGATCGGCAGAGACGGACCACCCGATCTAACGCCGCTTGACTTTTTCGTGTGGGGTCGGGCCAAGGAACTAGTTTATACAAACGTAGAGATAAATACTAAAGAAGAACTGATTGCGAGAATAAATTCAGCATTTGAAACAATGAAACTAGAGATGAAGTTGAAAATTACAACAACGGAAGTGAGAAGACGGGCCCGTGCTTGTGTTAGGAACCGCGGCGGACATTTTGAACATGAAAAATAAATGATTTGTATTAAAATTTTGTTTTAATTATTTCACCGATACATTTTAATTTTCTCCCTCACTTTAGTTTGTAGATCCTAATTTCAATAATTTGTAAGCTATCTGCGTAATTGATACCTCAAAAGAAAGTCTAATAACTAGGCATGTCTTTAAAAATGTTTGAACAGAAAAAGCACGATCCGTGATTTTTTTTTAAACTGTCAAAAATCTGTTTTCTTAATCTAAAAACAGAAGTATTAACTTCAACTGTCTAAAAAAAAAAATTCTCATGACACAGATGCCTTAATCATGTTTCGTTTGATTGTTCAGACATTACTTTAATAAAATAAATTAAAAAAATAAATGATTTATCTTTCAAACTGACTAATTATTTGCAAATAACTGCAAAATTTTAGGATTATCATCAAAAATCATTAAAATTTGATTTAAAAAAAATAGTCACACTTCGCCGAAGACAAGTTAGGTTCAAATGGTTCTAAATAGTCTATACTAGGTCTGCTTCACGGCTTTGCATCGATCTTCCAAACACCCTGTATATTACTAGCTTTTGCCCGTGACTTCGCTCGCGTTAAATTCGGGGTAAACTCCGCCCCTAAGATGACCCACTGACCAATAGTTCCCATTTCCTAATTTGCAGGTACCTGCTACCTGTAGTTTTTGCCCTTATGCCTTATTCATTGTAATATCAAAGCTAAGTTTTCAATTTGCTTCCCTCTTTATCACTTTTTTTTCAAAATAAAATAACCTATGTCCGTCACCAGGGTCCCAACTATCTCTGTACCAAAATTCATCAAAATCGGTTTAGCCATTAAAGCGTGAAGAGGTAACAAACAAACTCACTTTCGCTTTTAATTATTAGTAAGGGTGATGGTACCCTTCGTGTGCAAGTCCATCCTAGAAATTGGCCGGGTTTTACAATCTTTTAATATATATGTTACCAGTCTGGCTACTCTTTTTATTTTGTTTTTATAAAATGTGTTAACTGTATGAAAATAGGTAAACTTTTTAAATAGATTTTTTTAGTTTATGTATGTGTATCTACTGTGACTTTGTATATTCTATCTATGGTCATGAAGATTAAAAATAAAACAATTGAAATGTGTGGATAATAGGAGTATTCAAACTCTTTTCCATTTCACTATTTATTTTGAAGTTTCAACCTGACATATTTTATAGGTAAAAGTTATAATTTCCAAAACTTATGTAATTTTTTCAAAATTGAAGGTAAACTGAATACTTTACCATTAATCTTGATAAAATTCGTAAATATTAGCGATCCTGCACAATGGGCAGTTAACTTTTTTTTTACAAGCAGGAAAATACAGAGATAAAGAAACTACATACACATGCGGTCTAATCCGATGATTTTATTATACACTTATAAATATACCATGACGAGGTGATCACTTGGTTGTTTACTTGGAAAGAGACTCATTGATGGGGTCCAGCTTGGGCTCTTCGAACTTGAATGAAGGGAATGAGGTCATATCCACTCCGGAACCGCCACCATACTGCTTCTCAAGCTTCTCCAGTTCCTGTTTCATCTCCTTGGCGATAGCAGGACTGACTTCCAGCTTGCCACCACTGGAACATTATAAATGAAGTTTTAGATAAATGGACAGAGCAGGAGGGTTAGGTAGTCAAAAATTGCAGAATGGAATATTTAGGAACATGTTTTGTCTACCCTCTTCTAATAAGAATGGTGATCCAGTTATTTTTTGGATCCAAGTTAATTACATATTTAATTAATAAAGCTATGTTGAGGTTTCAATGTAACAAGACACACATTGTAATGAGAAAGGGGTAATTGGCAACAATCCTATATCATGTCAATATTGTAAAAGTAAACCACTTCTTCTGTAAAGGTCTTAAAACAATCAGAAGTAGAAACATAGAAGAACATGACATAACTAAGCGAATTCTCCAACAAGGTCAGAATTATATGAACTTACGAGCTTTTCTGCTTGTATTCCCGAATTTTGTCAAGGAACAGCTGCTGGATGGGGTCAGTGGCCTTCTGCGCGGCCGCCAGGTTCCTGGTGACCATCACAGAGGTCTGCGCCACCTTCATACCGCCCAAAAGTCTGGAAGTGAGCATCTGAAACCAACATAACCTCTTACATCAGTTACATAACTTTGGTAATAAAAATTAACAGACATCTTTATTGTTGCAGTTTATAGAGCATTTACCATTGGGGTAATAGGGAATTGCATCTAAAATCAGTAATAAAAATAGAAAAAAGTACCTTTCTGTGTTTCACTTGTCTAGGTTCTTTTGACAATTTTGACAGTTCAGTTTTTTTATTGATCACGACAATCCTGTTTTTAAGGCACTGGTAAGTGCTCTGATGGCTTATTAATAATATTTTAATTTATTATAAACTAATTACAAGTGCTCATTTTAATAGAAGTTTTTAGTTTCAGCCTTCCTATTATTTTCGTTTAAACATTTTATTTATTAAGAATGTGTAAAAACATAACAATAATTTGATTTGAACTTTGACCCAATTTTTTATTCATCATATTATAATTAAATTAATTACTAAATATATACAACTTATAAATATATACAAACTAATAATAAAAAAAATATATACAAGTAAAAACAAATATAAATATTTGATTTTGAACGACAATGTGGCTGTCAAAAATGTCAGGCAGGTCTGCATGTCACTCACGTCACTGTTTATTTGTGTTGTCAATTCGATGTTGGTTGGCTTAGCCGCAGTATTTTGCAAATAAAATTGTAATTATAACAGAAATCAACTTACACATGCAACGATTTTCAAGTATTACAGAGACCAGAACTGAAACTTATGATCAATTAAAGAATGGATCGAGGAAAAATGCCGTCGGCGGGTCGAGGTGCTAAAAGCAAGGCGCCTCAGCATCCCCAGGATATCTTCGCTTTGGGCAGCAAGTCCACTGTGGTGGTCTCTAGAGAGAGAGACCCTGAGAAGAGGAACATCCACAAACCTTCTACAAGCAGTACGTTCGACCATCGTCTTCACTATATTTTACTAACCTCAGTTTGAGGATAAGATAGCTGTGCATCGATTTTGGAATGGTTTCATATAGGTCATAGTGTGAAGAGATATACCAACTAGGTAGTGGAAGTCTAATAGGCAGTTTTTCTATGCTAATAGTAGAGTTCAGCTTCAATGAGATAGATAGATGGCAAGCCATGCACATACTTAAGGAAAAGCTAGACACCAAAGATAGGGAGTTAGTGTGAATTACTAAGCTAAGTTAACTATCAAGAAACTTACTATGTGATTGTATGGGTTGGTGAATTGTTTAGTTTTTCCATTAAAGTATTGGTTATTCATTTCCTTGCATACTTTCTGTTTTAGCATAATACCAACCAAATACTAGTAGTTGATTGATATCAGATGTAGGTAAACAATAGCACCAATTGTCCCCCTCTGTATATGAGCCTGTAGATTATTAGATCTAAGTAAAACAACATTAACTCACACCAGTTTAACCTGAAGGGCCTACTCTTCGGGTTAAACTTGTGCGATTTAATGGTGGTGTTGCTGTGTGTGTTTTGTATGTCCTAACAATGGCCAAGATGCCTTTACTATACCTATTTATTTCATTGTTTACTAAATTGTTCATCCATATTATAACTTGAATAAAATGTGGAACAAAACATTTTTAGATGTGGAACGCAAAAGGGAAACGTCAGGGTTTGGAAGCCAGCCGCCCAGCAAGAGGGCTAGAATTGGCTCTCCAGCAGAGGCAGTGGGAGGAACATCCCTGGAAATAGACCCTGTGGATCTAGTGCCAAATGTCCTGCAGGCTTTGGATACACATAATTCTGATAAACTGGTAAGTAAATTGACATTGTTAGGTATCTTATAAAGGTATTAGAATCCGCCTGGAAAGTTTGTAATGCAGATTCATCATAGCAGCTTGTTAACCCGTTGCACGATTGTTTACAAAAATGTAGGGTAACAATGTATGAAACTTTGCACTCGTCTGCACACATTGTCATGCGGACGATTAATTTAAAATAATTATATAATTCACAATTTTCTCTTTTACACCTACATCAGTTTATCTCTGCATCCCCCAAAAATTTATTGGTAGTGAATGAAAATTTCCAAAAAACATTGGTCTGACTTTAAGTCACTTTCCCATTAAAGTTATGTGCAACAACACGCATTGCTGCAGTTTTTCGCAACAAGTGATATTACACCTAACTTTAACGGGCTATATCTTTGTAGGTCTAATTTACAAATAAAAAAAGAAAGGGTGCCTGTTTTTTTAATAATCTAAAAGACAGACTAAATAGAATGTAATTACTTTGACTCTGGAAACTACCTTATTCTCGCTTATTTTGAAGAGATCTAGAATATAATGATTGAGAAACAACAGTATTTCTACCAGTCAACCTTTGGATGATGCAACTATAAACTCTTTTAGGTGTAAAACAGAAAATAAATTATTTATTTATACTACATGGATGTATAAAATACTATATATCAAAATATAGGTACACAGATATACTAAAATAAAAAGACAAACAATAGGAAGACATTAACGATGTGACGATACTGCCGACTTTTTACGAATATACTCTCGAAATTTAAGTTTAAAAGATAAACAGTTGGTTGCTATCCTGATTTCCTGGGGAATAAACAAATAGACTCTTGACTGGACGAAGAACCATTTGTGAATTACGTCAGTGCAGTGCAATTTAATGCTCAGAATTAAACTAGTGTTTGTTTTGTTACAGCTAGGTTTACTGACAGGCTCAATACGCCTCCTCAAATCCCAGCGTTCTAAACCAGACCCAATTCTGTGCATGGGTCTACTCTACCTCACAAAAATACGTCCAAACATGTTTGCTCATGAGACTGTCACACAAAGCCTCTGTACATTGCTGAAGAGGGAACAAGGGGCCGCATTCAAGAATAAAGGGAACCCGCTGGTCTATATACTGGCTTGTAATATGCTGTATGCTGGGCATAGAGAGAGTAACAACTGGCCAGATATTTTTATTAAGGTTTGTACTGATTTATGAAATACAACAACTGTTAAAGTCTTAAAAAAGAAAAGAAAAAAAGTCTCACTTCAGTTTATTTGACCTGTAGTATTGACCGGTTAGCCGGATTTGTCGGATTTCTTCAAGATATTTCTCAGAAAAACACATATTTTTATTATACAATAGTTGGCGCCCGCGGCTTCGCCGGCGTGATATCGAAAAAAAAGTATCCTATGTGTTATTCCAGACTATAATCTATCTCTATACCGAAATTCATCAAAATCGGTATTGCCATTTAGGCGTGAAGACGTAACAAACAACCTCACTTTCGCTTTTATAATATTTTTTTATATCTTGGGACAACTCACACACGGCTATCTGATCCCAAGCTAAGCAGACCTTGTGTTATGGTAACCAGAAAACTGATATACATACTTATATAATTTATAAATACATACATATTATAGATAAATCACACCCAGACACAGAACAAACAATCATGCTCATCACACAAAGTTTGTCCTGGGTGGGAATCGAACCCACGACCTCCGGCTCAGCAGTCAGGGCCTATTATATATATATTTTTTATACTATATATTATATTTATATATTTATACTATATATATATTACTAGCTTTTGCCCGCGGCTTCGCTCGCGTTAAATTCGGGGTAACACAGTTCCTCTTGCGCCTTATTGATTTGTAATAGCAACGCTAAGTTTTCCCTTATCTTCCCTCTTTCCCCCTCACATCCCACATTTTTTAAATAAAAATTGGCCTATGTCCGTCTCCTGGTTCCCAACTATCTCTGTACCAAAATTCATCAAAATTGGTTTAGCCATTAAAGCGTGAAGAGGTAACAAACAAACAAACTCACTTTCGCTTTTATAATATTAGTAAGGAGTAAGGAAGTAAGGATTATTTTTATCATTTATATTCGAAAACTAGTCCACTCACGGTGACATGACACATCCAGCTATACATTTTTTTGTATAACACAGCAGGCAGGGATCTGCATAAACGAGGTTTGTATTGTTTGGTTGTTCCGCACACAATGGGCAGGCTTACTTATGTGGGTTTCGTTTCTTTTAAATCTTCGAATTTTAACAACGCTCGTCGTCAACGAGGAAGAGGAGAAAAAGGAGAGCATAAATAACGCTGGTTTGAACTGTGACCAATTCTTATAAAATCTCATTTCTCTCTGACAGGTGTACATAGAGGATGCTCTGAACGAGCGATGTTGGGTGGAGTGCTCATGGTGCAAGTGTTTCGTGGAGAACGTGGTGACGGCCTTCAGCACCAAGCAGCCGCCCTCGCATCTTATACCCACTGACAATACGCTGGGTAAGGTTCCTCTTTGCCAAGTTTTGTTACGCAGGTGACAAAACACACATTTGATTTGGCCGCCTCTGAACTAATTGTCCTGAATTAGGATGACCCGATGTGCGTAGCTCCCTTGATGGTCAACTGTTGTCAAACATTCGAAGGTTTCTATCTTTTTTTTCTGCCAGTCAGAACAGCTTTGTTTAAAAGAGTTTGTTTAATTAAAAATTATTTATTTAGGAAAACTTCATCAATATACGTGACTTCATGATTATAAAAAACATGGCGTCACGGATCATGCACGGGAGTCCAGCCAGAACTTTAAAAGCTGCTCTTAAATGTTTCATTAAGGTCAAACACATAGAAATGAAATTCCAATAAATTCCTACAGGTACAATGTCTCCATCAGGGTCTGGTTCCCCATTGATGGGCAGCACTGAAGAGGACCCTGACAATATGGAGCTAGAATACTCAGTTTATCCAAGGTAAGAATAAAATAGCATTTTCCAGCAAACATTTGGTCATGGCTTCCGTCTGAATGCAGATCACAACATTGTAAAACCAAATGATTTTAAAAGAGTAACCATATAGTTTCTTGCCGGTAATTCTCCATAGGAAACGATCAACCCGAACCGTGCACTTTTTCTCGACGTGCCTATGTAGGCATATGTGAAATTAAAACATTTTGTTTTTTATTTTTGGTACATAGGGCCATAGGGAAAAAAGTCTACCCTTTGTCCTGGCGCGGTTCAACGACGAGTACGACATATGTTTTACGTTTAACTCAATTTAAAGAAATCAAGATTACCGAAGCGCATACATTCTCAGGTTTAACTATATTTCTCATGAACTTGTTCCCAGGTATTCGACCAGTTACGAAGCTGTGGAGGCTCTAGTGCTAGAAGCTATCAAGGAACAGATTCAAAGGAGGTCCGCAGCACCTGATGCTATAGGCAAAGGGTTCCTCAAGCTACTATCCGCGACTTGTGGTTTCCCTGAGGTCAGTGCAGTCTTCAAGATGATTGTTTCGCTGCTCATGTGTCTAGACATAAATATTTGAAGAGCTCTGATAATTCTGGGAATACCAATAAGCTTGGAATGTTCCCCACAGATCCGCATGATATCCGCGTCCCGCCTTGAAGCTTGGCTGCACTCCGGCAAGCTGTGGCGATGTGCGCAGGAGTTGCTAGCGTACGTGTGCTGCAACTGCGACGCTTGCGGGCCCACCGCTGCAAGAGACCACGAGGTGCTGGCGCAGCTCGCCCGCATGCGGCTCAAGACCAAACCGCTGCAGGCCGCATACCAGGCCTGTCTCAGGTAAGATTGGTGTAACTGGCTAGGTCCACATTCTAGAAGTTTCTGCCCAATGTACACCAATAATCCATTCAATTTTAATGGGCCTGTTGGTCTAGTAGTTAGTGGCCCTGACTGCTAAGCCGGAGGTCGTGGGTTCGATTCCCACCCAGGACAAACTTTGTGTGATGAGCATGATTGTTTGTTCTGTGTCTGGGTGTGATTTATCTATAATATGTATGTATTTATATTTATTAATTATATAAGTATGTATGTCAGTTGTCTGGTTACCATAACACAAGCTCTGCTTAGCTTGGGATCAGATAGCCGTGTGTGAGTTGTCCCAAGATATTTATTTATATTTATTTATTTAATTATATCCAGTTGTGTCATCAAAAATACCTTTGACTGAATGTACTAACATCGGTCTCCTATCCCAGAGAGATGGTGTCGGACAGCCCGCCACTCCTGCGCAGTGTGGTCACGCACACGATCTACAACGAGCTGTCCAACGTGCGCTCACCCAATAACATGGCCGTGCTCGCCGCGCTCATCCAAGCTCAGCCGCAGCTGGTGCCCGCTGCCATGGCCGACACATACCAGGTACAGTAATATCGTCATCTTCGTGAACGGGTGCTGTCAGTTGAGGGTCATCTCTAAGTTTCCACGGTTCATTATAATGTGCACGTCTAACTAAATCGTTCTCATATATTTGTATAATCTCAACATAAATGATGAGATGATGATTGTGATGGTCTTTTAAAAATATTATGATTGAAAAGAGTGTCCATGCAGTTTCTTGCCCATTCTTCTCCAGAGTGATCAACGCTTTGGAATGGGCAACTACCATACTATATAGCAATTGCCTTGTGTTTTAAAAAGTGGCTGAAATGGTCTAATTGAAATAAATCCTTGAGTTTGGAATTTGTAATAAAAAAAATGAGGGGCATCGTATACATGTAATGTGTCCTGCAGGAGCTGGTGCTCCGTCCGGAGGACTACCTGCGTCCGCTGCGTGCGCTGACGCGCGAGGTGGTGCGTGCGGCGCGCGCGGACGCGGCGGCGCTGCTGCCGCTGGCGCGCGCGCTGGCCATGCCGCCGCCGCACGACCCGCCACAGGAGGTGACTACACTGGGCTCCTCTCATTACTTTGCTCATTTTTACTTAAATACCATCTTTGTGTCATTGTTTGTTCTGTGTCTGGGTGTGATTTATCTATAATATGTATTTATTTATAAATTATATAAGTATGTATATCAGTTGTCTGGTTACCATAACACAAGCTCTGCTTAGCTTGGGATCAGATAGCCGTGTGTGAGTTGTCCCAAGATATTTATTATTATTATTATATCTTTCGTACATTTATTTATTTTTACATACACATAATTACATTTTTAAATATTTCTAAAAATCATAAAAAAAAACATTTAAAAATATAAAAATAGTAGCCCACCGATATCGGATATATTTATTATTATATATTATTATTATTCTCGTTCATTTATTTGTTTTTCTAACATATCCTTATATTTTTAAACATTTCTTAATAAAAAAAACATAAAAAAGAACATTTAAAAATATAAAAATAGTAGGCCACCGGTATCGGGAACAGGATCCAAGCTACCGGCGGTCAGGGCTCCAGAGAAAGGAACCTCCTAACAATACGAGCCGTGTCCAGGAGTACCGCTTTCTGTATCAAACCCTTGATCCAGCTGCCTAACGAGAGCCTTCTCAGGTGTTGGTCGAGGCTCTTAGCAATTAAGCCATTGGCTGTAACGACTATCGGCACAATGATCGCTGAGTCCACGTCCCACATGTCGACAACCTCGCGAGCCAAGTCAATATACTTGATTTGCTTATCTTTCTCGGCTTTCACGAGGTTCTCATCATGCGGGACTGTTATGTCAACAATAATTGCGCGCCGCTCTGATCGATCCACCACCACTATATCAGGCTTGTTAGCAACAATAGTCCTGTCAGTGATGATGGATCGATCCCAGTACAATGTGATATAGCCATGTTCAAGAACTGGGTCGGGCTCATACCTGTAGTACGGCACTTCCGATTCCACAAGGTTGTACTTTAGAGCAAGTTGCTGATGGATAATCCTGGCTACAAGGTTGTGTCTATGCAAGTACTCTCCGTTAGCTAGACGAGAACAACCGGAGATAATGTGTCGAATTGATTCACCCGGACGGTGGCATGCCCGACATATGTCAACCGTGCCGTCCTTCACAATAAATCTCCGGTAGTTATTCGTCATCATAACTTCATCCATAATTGCACAGACAAAACCTTCGGTTTCTCCAAAGAGGTCCCCGGAACGTAGCCAGGCTACGGACGCTGATTGATCTACATCGGGTCCATGTAGGGCTCGGAGAAAGCGTCCGTGAAGCTCCTTACTTTGCCATACCTCCTTGCGGTCGTTAGTGTCAAGTATTACAGGTTTGCGCCAGTTCTCTTTAGCCAAGGAGAGCGGGGTGAGGCCTTTGTCCACTGCAACCACATCTCGATGCATTCCCACGTCTGATTCTAGAAAATATTCCCTGAGACTGCATATCTCGCGATTGTGGAGAGTCTTGGCGTTTAGAAAGCCTCGACCTCCACAACTCCGCGGGATATACAATCGCATGACCGAAGAACGTGGGTGATGCATACGAAATGCCGTTAACAATGTACGGACCTTCCTATCCAGGGCGTCCAGTTCTGTTTGAGTCCATTTGAGTATGCCGAAAGAGTACATCAAAACCGGCATGACCCAACCGTTGAAAGCACGCACCTTGTTTCCGCCTGATAAAAGACTATTAAATACTTTTTTCAGGCGGCCAAAGAAGCGCTCCTTCAACGATTGCTTCATGTCAGCAACATTGATGCCCAGCGCTTCCGACATCCCCAAATACTTGTAGGTTTCGGTTGCTGAGAGGGATCTAAGGTTTATGGAATCTGAGAGCTGGGTTCCCACAGATTCCACAATTTCCCCTCGCTTTACATGCATGACCGCACATTTGTCCACACCAAATTCCATCCTGATGGCGCTACTGAAAGTTTCAGTTACCTTCAGTAGCTCCATCAGCTGCAAATCGTTGGGGGCAAAGAGTTTCAGGTCATCCATGTAAAGAAGGTGAGATATAACCTGACCACCTCTCCTCAATCGATAGCCCAGACCTGAATTCTCCAGCAGCGTGCTTAGAGGATTCAGGGCTAAGCAGAACCAAAGTGGACTCAAACTATCGCCCTGGAATATACCTCGCTCTATCCTTATCCTTATTATTATATTATTATTGTTTATTAAGTTGGTTTAAGCAAGAGTATTAAAATTGTGCAACAATTACTTTAATTTTTAAACGCTTTTGTGTTTTTTTGTTTAACTTATAACTGTAGAAAAAAATATACAAATCAGAAAGCGTATAGTCTTAATGTCGGTTAAAAAAAATACTTGTTTAGCCTTGTCCTTGTGAACACAGACGAATCAGATAAATTCTTATCTCACTGAAGCCTATAAAAAGAGCGCGAGAGCCTATAAAATTAGGAGGAACCAAGCGAATGACTGAAAAAGAGACGATACATTATAAATATTGATGGATGGTTGATGCAAAAAAAGATAGATGAGTTATGTTATGTATTTGAAAGAGATAGAAGTAAATAATGCCATGACGTCTGACAGGGAAGAATGGAAGAAGACAACGTGTTGCTCCGACCACAAATTAGAATCGGACAAGGGCAGGAAAATGATGACTGAAGCCAATGAAAAGACCCACACTCCGAGAATACTATCATGAATATTTGATTCGGGGAACTATTTGCCCTCACTCATTTTATCTAACAAAAACGCCAAGAAATAACGTTTTGTTTGTGTCCAGGTTCGAGAGCGCGCCTTCTCATCGCTAGCAGACCTATTCTGCTGCTGCTGTCTGGTCACAGCTTCACACAGCAAGCACTTGCCTGAGTACAAGCAGCAGGTGTGCGTCATCCAGGCGGCGGCGCTGGGCTGGCTGTTGGACACCGCGATGCCCATCTACAAGCCCAGCAGACACGACTACTTGCTGGCGCTCAACAAGGTAAGGGTTTTCTTTGCCTCTCTATTGTTCCACTACTGGGCAAAGGCTTCCCATTTCCCCATTTCGGCATGACGGCATTCGCTCGTATGTTCTACCTTCGCCGGGATCTACCTCGATAGTGATTCCTCCGTCAGGCTACCAGTGAGTGACAATCTTGGCCAACCTCTCCGGGTGCATTCCCGTTGCCAGCCAACTCCCACTTTAGCTTGGCTGTTTTTTACCCAACATTTGCAACCTTAGTTATGGAGCACAGGGTGGTTTTTCTATTAACTATTACTATTATGCTGGATCCTTACACTTAAAAAATCCTTCTATTTAAATCATCGAATCATATGATCCGAAACTCGAGGAGATTATATTTTGTAGTCACTACAGAGTTTCACGATCCGCCTTCTGGCTCCTCAAAACCCTGTACACACCTCATCAACCATCATATTTGACTCAATAAAACGTATCATTTATTTTTAAGACTTATCTAATATATAAAATTCTCGTGTCACCGTTTTCGTTCCCATACTCCTCCGAAACGGCTGGACCGATTTGAACGAGAACGAAATGAGAATCGGCTAACATCTATTTTTCATACCCCTAAGTGAGCAGCGGGTGAAACCGCTGGGCACAGCTAGTATATTTATATATATAGCAAGACATATGATATGACATATGGCATTCGTGGGCTGCAGCTGAACATCAGCGTCAGGTGGTGGCCTTGTGTTGCCATCTGGCATTACGCCGAGTTTAGGCTCATATGCCATTAATCACTTGCATCATTTTATTTAGTTAAATTTTAAGGTAATGTGTCTGCTTTTTAGGGTTCCGTAGTCAACTAGGAACCCTTATAGTTTCGCCATGTCTGTCTGTCCGTCCGTCCGTCCGTCCGTCCGTCCTCGCTTAATCTCTGTGACTGTTAGCGCTAGAAAGCTGAAATTTGGTACCAATATGTATATCAATCACGCCGACAAAGTGGTAAAATAAAAATTTGAAAAAAATGTTTTATTAGGGTAGCCACCTTATATGTAAAGTAGGAAGTGTTTTTTTTTTTAATTTCAACCCTATTGTGTGATATATTGTTGGAAAGGTATTTAAAAATGAATAGGGGTTTACTAAGATCATTTTTTGATAATGTCAATAATTTCGGAAATAATCGCTCCAAAAGTAAAAAACAATGTGTCCCCCCCTCTAACTTTTGAACCATAAGTCTAAAAAATATGAAAAAAATCTGAAAAGTATAACTTTATAAGGACTTTCTATGAAAATCATTTTGAACTTGATTGACACAAGAGTTTTTGTACAAAAAAGACAAAAAGTTGTACAAAATAATTTCTGGACTAAGTTTGTAGTATAATCGTATATGCAAGCTTTTTTTGTAACTTTGTTTACATATTTTATTATCCTGAACGTATCTTTTTTCAAACAAAAAAAGAATTATTGAAATCGGTTCTCGCAATCGAAAATTACCACCGAAATTGCACGTCTTTGTATTAATTAGTAACCCAATTCCCCGAGAGATGGCGCTGTAGGTACTTATTACATTGGATCGGGTATTACCGAATTGTTCGGTTGGCCTCATAACTGGGAACACTTATTGTGACGGACGGGAAACTACGGGACCCTACACTGAGCGTGGCCCGACACGCTCTTGGCCGGTTTTTTTTATTTATTAATCCTTACTAATATTATAAAAGCGAAAGTGAGTTTGTTTGTTTGTTTATTTGTTTGTTACCTCTTCACGCTTTAATGGCTGAACCGATTTCGATAAATTTTGGTACAGAGATAGTTGGGTACCAGGAGACGGACATAGGCTAATATTTTTTTGAAAAAAGTGGGATGTGAGGGAGAAAGAGGGAAGAAAACGGAAAATTAGCGTTGCTATTACAAATCAATAAGGCGCGAGAGGAACTGTGTTACCCCGAATTTAACGCGAGCGAAGCCGCGGGCAAAAGCTAGTACTAAATAAACGTTATTTTCTTTATTTCATTTGTGTCCAAACTCGAGCGAGTTCAAATGTTTTTAACGCACCCAAGATACAGAAGAAACCTATAGTGTGAGGCAATGTATTTCCAAAACGATCAAGTACAGCAACAACTCCCATTTCATATCATGTTCCTTATAGGTGATGTTCGTGGAACCAGCAGAAAGCTACAGCAAGGCCGACAACTGGCCTCCAGAGTCGGAGCGCGCGCTCACGTACCGGCTGTGCTGCGAGGCTCCCCTGCCGCAGAACACGCTGCTGCGCGTCATCTTCATCGGCCTCTCCAAGGTAAGCCAAGTGAGTGAAGAACAAAGATAATAAGCCTGTCTCGTCACTCTGTTTTTACTAAGGCACCTCTTATTCTTCAATGGTCTTGCTGGTTTTCTTTTCTTTCTTTTCTGGTAGTGTTTCTTGTTACGATGGAAGTGGCAGGGCAGTCCGCGAAATTTAAATTTTGTTACGTTTTTTTGCAATTTATTTTCGTGTTAGGTTGTATGTTCATTAATAGTACAATTTGATTGAAGTAAGGAAACTTTGTTATCGCGGTCGAGGCGGAAATAGGAGCCGAGAACAGCAGTGACAAATTCTTACATGAATCAAACGACGTTTTTTAACACACGGAGAAATAAAATAACAAAAAGTACTTTTGTCAATGATCAATATAAAAATATTATTGAATTTGTTTGAATATCGCTGGTTACCCAGGCGGTTTCAACTCTCTTTCTTCAGAAAGTAGTGGAACATGCATATTTTAGAACAGAACATGAACTTCTTTCGTTTGTATTCGGAATTTAACAAAATAATAAACATATTGAACATCATAATTAACTGCCTCATATACCTAGTATAACAAATACTGATCGCAAGCACGACCACATTGTGAGGAATTGGGTTCGATTCCCTGGTCGGGCTAAGTGTTATTGGGTTTTTTCCAACAGGAATTTCTTAGTAGCAACCACAGAGTCTGTACTGCCGTCCATTTAAAAAGTGACAGCTTTCCAAAAAAATTTTACTCATAATATGAAACTTGGTGATCTTCCTACACGCCATCCGCACTTATCCCACTCCCCCCCCTCACAGGAGATCCCCGTGTCTCCAGCGGAAGTGTTCGAGCTGGTGGAGCAGCTGGTGCGTCGCGCATGCGCCCTGCCCGCCGAGGACAACCCTCTGCAGGTGGATAAGCTGGAGATCGCTGACTATATATTCCAGTTGTGCCAGTTTAATCCGCCGGATAATATTACTCTCCCAGCTGGGTAAGTCATAAAGATTTTTACTAGCTTTTATTTAACTTGGAATGTTGTGTGTTTAGGTCCAATCTCGCAATATTAAAACAGTTATCCCAATCCTCCCATGGTTCCGAGCGAGAGGGAATGGGAAGCAGTCACCTCCTTCTGCGATGCGGTTATGCTAGCGAAGGAGGTGGCCGGGTGTTTAAGGGGGAGAATCTCAAACCAACCCAGCCGCCGCAAGAGTCGCTCCGGACGCCGGGCACCGCGAGACGACTCACGGCCACCGTAGATGCGGGCCTGTGGACGGTGAGCAATGGGTAGCTCACCGTCCGTCCGTCGTCGGCCTGCCAGGGACACCGTCGCACGGGGTGAAGGGTTATTCGAAAGAGATACCGCGACTCCGGAAAATAAATGGGCAAAAGAAGGAACATAAGTGTGTTTTAATCGGTTAAAGACTGACACGCCCTGCTGCTCTGCCCAGACCGGTGGAAGTTATTTAAAGATATCCCATCCGCAAGAAAATGCCATTTTTTTGTTAGAACCGCGATTAAGATTTGTCAGATTAGTTCATATGCGGCTGTATAGAGGGCGTTACATGTTTGATTATTATTTGGTCTTACCTTTAGGTACAGTCCACCAGCCCTGGCCATCACGTCGCTGTACTGGCGCGGCTGGGTCCTGCTAACGATGCTGGCGGCCCACAACCCACAGCAGTTCGCCGAACGTGCCGCTGCCATTTACCCCACGCTCAGGGCCCTGTGCGAGTGCTGTATCACCAAGTAAGTAGCATAGGGGAAAATCAGGCTGACTAGAGACCTTAGGTAACAAGATCAAGGCAAGCTTTGAAATTTTGTGTAGGTTTCGCCACTGCCTACAACACTACGTGAACAGTGACGTAGTGTTGTGGGCAGTGGCGACGCATACACAACATTTTCTTGTGCCAGGTCTCTTATTATAGGAACAAACTACATACCTTCAACATTTTAGTAGACAACGCGCCAATGTACTTTTTAATGAATATCCGGCCAACAACATCGTTAATTAATCCTTAAGTTTATGTTTTTAAGATTTCGTACCTCAGAAGGAAAAAAACCCCTTATAGGATCACTTTGTTAGCGTCTTTCTATCTGTCTGTTTGTCAAGAGCCTTTATCTCGGGAACGCGTGAAGGTATCGAGTTGAAATTAAAACTCAAATATGAGGTCCCTTGGAACTAAAAAAATCAACGCAGTCAATAAATCAAAAATTTGTAGGGAGCCCTGCGTGTTTTGACAATGATAATAAAACGCCTATATTTTATTCTCCCAGCAAGCCGAGCATCGAATGGACGAATAGCTCTTCAGCTGCCGAAGCCGAACGAGCGGAGGCCGAGCGAGCCACCATCTTACAGCTGGAGACGCACCTGGCAGCCGCCAGCAACGCCAAGCTGCCCATCAGCGAGCACTCCTCCAGGCTGCTCAGTCAGGTATACAGCATTTCTAGGATAGGTACAGACAAAAATGAACCCTATGAAAAGGCATCACTGGCTTCATTTTCATTCGACAGAATCTAAAGTCGATATTTAACCCCTCGCGCGACAAAGTGTCACACTGGGTGCAAAGTTTTACTTGTGCCACAAATGTCGCATTTGCACACGGGTGCAAAGTTTCAACCGCTGTGAGTGGTTTTCATATTTTAGACATTTATTTTTAAAATTTATTTAAAACTCATAAGGATTCAGGAAACATATACTTCGTAATATATAATTATCGATATAACTATGAAATCTTCGTTTTTCCGAAGGTCTAACCAAAATCAAATATTCATTCAAAATAGCTCGACGTTTGGGGCACTTTACCTACATTGTTAGCAATCGCGCGACGGGTTAAAACAGCAAAACATAAGCATAATGTAATCCCATTTCATTTTCTACATAGCTCACAACCTTAGAACCCCTGGGTCCTGCCCGGAAGCCTCCGCAAGCTATCATCGAGACCCTCCAAGCGATGAGCTCTCAGATGCGGCTTGGCAAGCTGCTGTGCCGACAGCCTGCCTTACTGCTGGACCTGGTGGAGAGGCACGGCACCAGGAGAGCCATGCCCTGGCTGCATCAGCTGCTGAGACACGACCAGCTGGAGCTCAGGTAAGAGTACATTTCTTGATTCAGTGGTGCTACAGTTTTATAAATTCTTCCGCGGTTACACACATGTCTCGCAAATTTTACTGGTGCCTGACTAATTTAAAATGACCTTGGTAAGGTCCAAAAGTTCGGAATTAACTTAACCCGGATATTAAAATAAACATTTAGTTTAACATGCTTTTTAACCAACTTCAAAAAATGAGGAGGTTTTCAATTCGTTTTTTTTCTTTTTTATGCTTGTTCACCTAAAGATATAATATAAGACGCCTGGACCGATTTGCAAAAATATTTTTTTGTTTGATATTAATATTTCCATTATATTACGTTTTTTCCACCATATTAAGATTTAGTACTTCGTACTTTCGTACGTGGTATGTCATTATAACATAACTAAAAACGCTGAATTAAAATTTTTCGTATCGAGCAAATGACATTTCATCATTTTGACATTAGATGACAAGATATTTTTGGTGATGTATTGGCGAACAACAAACTTCCTTGTCTCACACAGACTTAATTGCAAATGTATTATTTTTTTACAAAAATATCGACTACTATCCAGCATAGCAATACATCCCAGCACTAAACATTTTAATGGCGCCATGTTACACGCATTATGCTTTGTTTCATTTTCTTCATATCTTGGACAGTTCAATTTATTAAAAATACTGCAGTTAATACTGATACCGTATTTTACGACTATGATATTAAATCAAATCAAATCAAATCATTTATTTCAATTAGACCATTACAGGCACTTTTGAATGTCAAGAAACAAAATGAATCTACAGTCCCGGTCACAAGGCATAATAACTTGCGAAAGTACTGCAGTTGCCCATTCCAAAGCGTTGATCTCTATGGAGAAGAATGGGCATTCATGATGCAGCTAAAATATTCAGTCATGATTGTAAATCGTGGTTATGTTCAAGATTGAAAACACTATAGTGTCAAATGAGATGACTAGATTAGATTATTTGACAATGAAGTTGTACCTCCCGGCAGCGTCCTGCCCGTGCAGTGCCTGTGCGAGTTCCTGTCGGCGGGCGGCGCGGGCGGCGAGGTGGGCAAGGCGGGCGAGCTGTGCGCGCACCTGCGCCGCACGGTGGCGGACTCGGCGGACGGCGCGCGCGCAGTGCTGCACTACTACATGCAGCGCCTGGCGCACACGCACGCGCCCACCAGGGCCAGTGCTAGTAGGGTGAGTGCGACCATTTCTTTCACTCACGCCATTAAAAAGCACTTTTGAATGTGAATCTTTACCAAGCGTATCGAGAATTCATTGTTGGTGGCTGGCGTTACTCAAATTGGCAAGAGTAATTAAGTATTGCTGAGCTATTTTTCATAACTTAAACTATAGAAGTTTAGTATTTTGTTGAGTCTAGGAACTATACACATAAGATCCTAAAACAATATAAAATCGTTAAGCGAATGCATGTCTAGTGTGAGGCTTTATGCAAACCAAGTCTTTCCTTATCTTTTGGCGTTACAGAAGATCTGTTACTCTAGCTCAGCACAGCTCTAGCTTTTTGCGGAATGGAAATCATCATATAACTTCCTGCGCTAGGAGCAGAGTGGGGGGGCGTGTCAAACTTTTACTGACTAAAACACACCGATGTTCCCTCTTTTGCCCTTAATGTTTCCGGCCGCAGTATCTGACTCGAACAACCGGCAACCCCGGCACGGTCACCCTAGCTGGTGTCAAAATGATTAAAAATGACTTGTGTTTCAGGGTCTGAAACTTGTACTTCAATCAGAAGATACATCGGAAACGGATTACAACGCTGATGTTAGTCCCGAGTGAGTGTTGATCCTTCATCTTGTCTCCATCTCTTTCGCTCCTTTCTTGTAACTGTGTTTGTGTTGTAGGGAGTGGCTGCACTTGCTGTGGGATCTCCCTCACTGGGAGTCCGTCCGCGAGGAGGTGGTGGGTCGCATCCGCGCGGCCTGCATGGTGGAGTGCGTGCCCAAGCACATGGCGGCCTACATCGCCTTCCTGCACAAGTACGAGAGCCAGACGCCGCACATCGACCACACCGAGCTGGCACTGGTGAGTGGGGGGAGGGGGAGATGGAACCTACTAAAATTCGGTCGCGAGCGAGTCAGACTCGCTTCCGTACAAACTTGCAATATAAAATAAAAAAGCCTTAAATTTCCAGTTTGACAAATTAATATACAGATGTTGTTTTTACCTATAATTGATAAAACAGAAATTAATATCTATGTAACTTTAATAAACTTAACATACATCTAATTTTTACAAATATAAAAAAAAAAACATATTTTAAGTAGGTAGGCAGTAGCATTTCACTGTACTGCAGCCCCCTTAGGTAAAGGCCTCCTCCGAAGGTTTCCATTTATCTCGGTCTTGGGCCATTCCGGACTAGCAATTTTTTGCAATATAAACAGCCATATCTTTTGAAATTATATTTTGTAACGATATATAGGTCGGATAGTCGCTTTTAAGATGTTCGTATTCAGTTGATTTCGGTAAGACTGAAAGCCGACGAAGCCAGATGATAATGACACGATTCGGTATTTGTTCTGTATCCAGGATCTGTCTCAAGTGCTAATGGAGCGGTCCCAAGTGATGGGTAACGTGCTGGGCACGGGGGACCGCACGGACGAGTTGTTCGAGCTGCAGCGGGCACAGCATCGCGCCTTGTTCGCCGTCACACAGATGCTGTACAACCATCTACAGAAGGTGAGGTCTTAGAAAATAAAATAGTCTAAAATCAGCTTAAATTACTTCATTATAAAGTTGGTATTTATTTCATTGAACGTTAAATAAATTAGAAGCTTTTTTTTTAAACTTGTTTTTTTTTCGATATTGAAATCCTTATCGAAAAAAAAAAACAAGTAAAAAACCAACCAGAGGTATGTTTTCACTTGTTTTTTTTTCTTGCTGAATAGAGCTATACATATTATAATGTAGCAATTCACTTTCTTCCTCCGAATTAGGCGTTACACTGATTCCAGCTACGGCGTAGCTTTTAGTTCAGCTAAAACAAAACTGCAAACGCTACGCCGCGCCGTAGTTAAAGTCAGCACTATGCAGTTCCTGAACCAGAGCTACGCCAGCTCTGGTTCAGGAACTGCATAGTGCTGACTTTAACTACGGCGCGGCGTAGCGTTTACATTAACACCAGCTTGGCAGGGAATATCCGACCGAAGTTGATTTCTGGCCGAAGCAAAGTGTTTAATAATCTTAAGAATTTCTGTTCAAGATTGACTAAAAGTGAATAATAAAATCCTTACTAATATCATTAAAGCGAAAGTGAGTTCGTTTGTTACGTCTTCACGCCTTAATGGCTAAACCGATTTTGATAAATTTTGGTACAGAGTAGTTGGCAAAAAAAAGTGATAAAGAGGGATGAAAAGGGAAAGCTCAGCATTGCTATTGCAATAAATTAGGCGCAAGGGCAAAAACTATAGGTAGCAGGTACCTGCAATTCAGGAAAGGGGAAATGTGTTACGCCAAATTAACGCAAGCGAAGCCGCGGGCGAATATTGGTTATCATATAAATGAGCAAATTAGCTATCAGCTACGACGTAAAATTACATTGGCTACGTCATAGCAAACAAGTCACGTAGTTCACCATTGGCGTAGATCCGTGCGAGGACGCCCGAGGAGGCCGAGGCGGCCGCTAACGCGTGGGCCTTCGGCGAGCGCGTGCTGCTGCAGTGGCCCAGCGGACGGTCCGCGCGGATGCACGTCGTGCTCGCGCATGCGTATATCAAGCTGCTGTGTATCGGGCCTTGCATTTGTAAGTACTTTTATGACTATTTTAAATTGAGGTCAGATGGGGAGTCGCTCAATGTAAAATACTGATATTCAGCTGTATCCGTATAGGCGGGAAGCCAACCCCAAGAAATGATCTTTATCTTTATTATTTTCAATACTGCCAGATTCATAAACCACAATTATCACATCTATATTTCGTCAATTAATCTGATTGACTAGCCCCTTGCTACTCCCCCCTTCCCGCACTATTCTCCAACAATTGATGATGTTGTGATTTTTACCAAAAAGATCCCATACCTCCACAGATGACACAAACCAAGAGATGTTCTCGTGGCTGATGTCAGTGTGGGTAGGCAACGACGCCCCGCAAGCTTACAAGATAGACACCGAAGAGGAAGCCGACATCCTGCCCGACTGGCTGCGGCTCAGCATGGTGCGCTCTGCGCGCTCGCCGCTCTTGGAGGCGGGGATGAGGGGCCTGCCCGCGCCCAAGCTGGCCATCTTCATACAGACCTTCGGGATGCCGGTGAACGCTATGAGGTGAGTACACATGTGCGCTCGCCGCTCTTGGAGGCGGGGATGAGGGGCCTGCCCGCGCCCAAGCTGGCCATCTTCATACAGACCTTCGGGATGCCGGTGAACGCTATGAGGTGAGTACACATGTGCGCTCGCCGCTCTTGGAGGCGGGGATGAGGGGCCTGCCCGCGCCCAAGCTGGCCATCTTCATACAGACCTTCGGGATGCCGGTGAACGCTATGAGGTGAGTACACATGTGCGCTCGCCGCTCTTGGAGGCGGGGATGAGGGGCCTGCCCGCGCCCAAGCTGGCCATCTTCATACAGACCTTCGGGATGCCGGTGAACGCTATGAGGTGAGTACACATGTGCGCTCGCCGCTCTTGGAGGCGGGGATGAGGGGCCTGCCCGCGCCCAAGCTGGCCATCTTCATACAGACCTTCGGGATGCCGGTGAACGCTATGAGGTGAGTACACATGTGCGCTCGCCGCTCTTGGAGGCGGGGATGAGGGGCCTGCCCGCGCCCAAGCTGGCCATCTTCATACAGACCTTCGGGATGCCGGTGAACGCTATGAGGTGAGTACACATGTGCGCTCGCCGCTCTTGGAGGCGGGGATGAGGGGCCTGCCCGCGCCCAAGCTGGCCATCTTCATACAGACCTTCGGGATGCCGGTGAACGCTATGAGGTGAGTACACATGTGCGCTCGCCGCTCTTGGAGGCGGGGATGAGGGGCCTGCCCGCGCCCAAGCTGGCCATCTTCATACAGACCTTCGGGATGCCGGTGAACGCTATGAGGTGAGTACACATGTGCGCTCGCCGCTCTTGGAGGCGGGGATGAGGGGCCTGCCCGCGCCCAAGCTGGCCATCTTCATACAGACCTTCGGGATGCCGGTGAACGCTATGAGGTGAGTACACATGTGCGCTCGCCGCTCTTGGAGGCGGGGATGAGGGGCCTGCCCGCGCCCAAGCTGGCCATCTTCATACAGACCTTCGGGATGCCGGTGAACGCTATGAGGTGAGTACACATGTGCGCTCGCCGCTCTTGGAGGCGGGGATGAGGGGCCTGCCCGCGCCCAAGCTGGCCATCTTCATACAGACCTTCGGGATGCCGGTGAACGCTATGAGGTGAGTACACATGTGCGCTCGCCGCTCTTGGAGGCGGGGATGAGGGGCCTGCCCGCGCCCAAGCTGGCCATCTTCATACAGACCTTCGGGATGCCGGTGAACGCTATGAGGTGAGTACACATGTGCGCTCGCCGCTCTTGGAGGCGGGGATGAGGGGCCTGCCCGCGCCCAAGCTGGCCATCTTCATACAGACCTTCGGGATGCCGGTGAACGCTATGAGGTGAGTACACATGTGCGCTCGCCGCTCTTGGAGGCGGGGATGAGGGGCCTGCCCGCGCCCAAGCTGGCCATCTTCATACAGACCTTCGGGATGCCGGTGAACGCTATGAGGTGAGTACACATGTGCGCTCGCCGCTCTTGGAGGCGGGGATGAGGGGCCTGCCCGCGCCCAAGCTGGCCATCTTCATACAGACCTTCGGGATGCCGGTGAACGCTATGAGGTGAGTACACATGTGCGCTCGCCGCTCTTGGAGGCGGGGATGAGGGGCCTGCCCGCGCCCAAGCTGGCCATCTTCATACAGACCTTCGGGATGCCGGTGAACGCTATGAGGTGAGTACACATGTGCGCTCGCCGCTCTTGGAGGCGGGGATGAGGGGCCTGCCCGCGCCCAAGCTGGCCATCTTCATACAGACCTTCGGGATGCCGGTGAACGCTATGAGGTGAGTACACATGTGCGCTCGCCGCTCTTGGAGGCGGGGATGAGGGGCCTGCCCGCGCCCAAGCTGGCCATCTTCATACAGACCTTCGGGATGCCGGTGAACGCTATGAGGTGAGTACACATGTGCGCTCGCCGCTCTTGGAGGCGGGGATGAGGGGCCTGCCCGCGTCCAAGCTGGCCATCTTCATACAGACCTTCGGGATGCCGGTGAACGCTATGAGGTGAGTACACATGTGCGCTCGCCGCTCTTGGAGGCGGGGATGAGGGGCCTGCCCGCGCCCAAGCTGGCCATCTTCATACAGACCTTCGGGATGCCGGTGAACGCTATGAGGTGAGTACACATGTGCGCTCGCCGCTCTTGGAGGCGGGGATGAGGGGCCTGCCCGCGCCCAAGCTGGCCATCTTCATACAGACCTTCGGGATGCCGGTGAACGCTATGAGGTGAGTACACATGTGCGCTCGCCGCTCTTGGAGGCGGGGATGAGGGGCCTGCCCGCGTCCAAGCTGGCCATCTTCATACAGACCTTCGGGATGCCGGTGAACGCTATGAGGTGAGTACACATGTGCGCTCGCCGCTCTTGGAGGCGGGGATGAGGGGCCTGCCCGCGCCCAAGCTGGCCATCTTCATACAGACCTTCGGGATGCCGGTGAACGCTATGAGGTGAGTACACATGTGCGCTCGCCGCTCTTGGAGGCGAGGATGAGGGGCCTGCCCGCGCCCAAGCTGGCCATCTTCATACAGACCTTCGGGATGCCGGTTTCTTTTTTTTTATGCATGTTCACAGATTGTTCAAAGATGCATGGACCAATTTACAAAATTCTTTTTTTGTTTGATAGGGTATACTTTTCAGGGCCCATGTAAATTTTATTTATATTGTTTTGGTAGTTTATGAGTTATCGTTTCTATAATACATATTTATCCTCTGTCTGTGGTTGGTGTCTGCTAATCTTTTTAGTAACAATGGAAAATACATCGTCGATAAAAAACATAAGTGATATGTCATCATACCATAACTAAAAATGCTGAAATAAAAAACGGAAGTCGGTGGCAAAAATATCAACAAAACCAACAAAAGTCACTGACTTCTGGAAGTAAATTTATATTCCACTTATTTTTGGAAGTTTATTTATAAAAAATATAAATCCAAAATCACATCTAAACAGCTTGTCCAAATGTTTAAAAAAATAAATATTAAACAAAACTATTTCCTTAATAATTGCTTTTTTTTTTAATTAAATGTGTAAATTTAAAAATATACGAAAATCAGGCAAAAACCACTGGGTGTATTTTTATAAAACTTTCACAATCTACAAAATAATTTAATTGCCAATCTTTAGATATACGGTTTTTATTCGTATTCAAATCAAATCAAATCATTTATTTCAATCAGACCATTACAGGCACTTTTGATTGTCATGAAAACAAAAAAAAATGATGCTGCTACAGTCCCAGTCACAAGACATAATAACTTGTGTGAAAGTACCGTAGTTGCCCATTCCAAGGCGTAGATCTCTATGGAGAAGAATGGGCGAGAAACTCCATGGACACTCTTTTAAATCATAATATTTTACAAAATCATGGATACGTCATTCATGTTGATTATAAATACTTGTGAGAACGATGTAGAAAAACGAGCACATTAAGAGCGTCCAGAGTAAAAGCAAAAATAAGAGTTTAATAGATAAATTAAACAATTAAAACAAACCGTGGCGGCTAATAGATGATCAGTCACAACTGACAGCGCCCTTTCACGAACATGACGCATATACCAGCCCCATTCAGCTCAACCATTTTGAAGGGAACTAAATGACCTGGCACACACGCCACCATCAGCGAGACATGTAAGTGAGCATGACAATCCCTCAACCACCAAGGCAACCGTTGAGTCAATTAAATTACATAGTACTCACACATGGGCATTACAATTATACAATATTAGGAAATTGAGTCTATACAATGCAAATATAGTCTTACAATCTTCTACAGCTGCCACAATAACTTCAGACGCTGGATCAATTAGTTTACCCCTATGCTTGAGGAGCAGGACCGGCATTGAGCCAAGCATTTGTATCATTAATGTAATCCCCCAACTTATAGTATGCTTGCCTACATAGTGTGCATTTAATACAAGATTTAAAATTCGATTCATTCAATTATAGGATATTTGGAGGTATTTTGTTATAACATTTAAGCAGTACCCCATAAAAGAGGAGTCTACTTTAGCTAGCCTGAAACCTGGCTGAACTAGTTGGTCCCTGTTTCTAGTGTTATAGTGGTGTCTGTCACCTCTTTTACTAAATAGATGCAGATTTTTCCTAACGTACATAATGTTTTCATATATGTATTGAAAAGGTACTGTCATGGTGTTAATTTTCTTAAACAGTTCTCTTAGGGAATCGCGCCTACGTATATTATATATGGCTCTGATGGCTCTTTTCTGCAGAATAAATATAGACTCAATGTCTGCAGCTCGTCCTCATAGTAAAATACCGTATGACATTATACTATGAAAATAACTAAAATAGACTAGTCGCGCGGTATCAACGTCAGTAAATTGATTTTTCTTACAGCATATGCTGCTGAACTCAACCGTCCTGCAAGAGATGTTAAATGAGGACCCCATTGTAGCCTAGAGTCGAGCGTGATGCCTAAAAAAACAGTTTTATCGACAAATTCTAGTTTCTCTTGATTCAATACTATGCCACATTCATTACTTTTGACGTTTGGCAGAGCAAATCTTATGCACTTTGTTTTTTTCCAGTCAGTACTAAATTATTAGCAGTAAACCAATTATGGACCTGCAATAGGGCGTTATTTAGGTCGTCAAGATTTGTTGCACGTCTGTTTATCTTAAATTGTGTTTGATAAATTACAGTGGATACTTATATTCGAAAATCGTCTGTTGCGTTGTGTGGCGCCAGTTCCTCTGCAGTTGCCCATGTCGCTGGCATTTAGTAGCATCTTACTTCTTAACGAACTATAATTTCATTTGTTTATTTCCCCAGTGCGCTCCTGCAAGCGCTAGACTCGTGTCCAGCGGGCGCAGTGAACCGGCTGGGCGTAGAGCGCGCCTACATGTGCTCGCTGCTGGCCGTCGCACGCGCGCGCGGGGCTTCCGGCGGGCACGCCTTCGCCGCCACGCTGCGCCTCGCGCCCGTCACCTACCCGCCAGGTATGTGTGTGTACAGGGGCCAGGTATGTGTGTGCACTAGCGCCTACATGTGCTCGCTGCTGGCCGTCGCACGCGCGCGCGGGGCTTCCGGCGGGCACGCCTTCGCCGCCACGCTGCGCCTCGCGCCCGTCACCTACCCGCCAGGTATGTGTGTGTACAGGGGCCAGGTATGTGTGTGCACTAGCGCCTACATGTGCTCGCTGCTGGCCGTCGCACGCGCGCGCGGGGCTTCCGGCGGGCACGCCTTCGCCGCCACGCTGCGCCTCGCGCCCGTCACCTACCCGCCAGGTATGTGTGTGTACAGGGGCCAGGTATGTGTGTGCACTAGCGCCTACATGTGCTCGCTGCTGGCCGTCGCACGCGCGCGCGGGGCTTCCGGCGGGCACGCCTTCGCCGCCACGCTGCGCCTCGCGCCCGTCACCTACCCGCCAGGTATGTGTGTGTACAGGGGCCAGGTATGTGTGTGCACTAGCGCCTACATGTGCTCGCTGCTGGCCCTCGCACGCGTTTTCTATATCTCAATGTGACATTACATTCGAAAACATCTTCCCTTCCCCCCCAGACGACGGGCTATTCGACAAGCCGGAACTGCCCACTGAACCTGAAGACGATTGGAATAGCTTCGCGGTACCTTCACCGCTACAACCCGAGCTGGTGTCTTCGCTGCTCAACACCGTGTTCCTCTCCGCCAACAGCTTCGCCGGAGACGTGGATACGGCTTTCACGCAGCTTATATCGGTGAGTTCAGTACTCCTTGACATTGTAATAAATGCTAGAACGAAGAACTTAACACATATGGAGAAGGAAAGAAAAGTAAGTTTATTTGGCACATGCCACAAGTGCACACGACATTACACAAATGAAGAAAAACTAAATTCTAAACAAAAGGAAGATAACATAAAATGATTCTTTTTATACCCTCAGCATAGCAAACATCAAATGACTTGTCACTGACGCGTCATTAGAAAACAATAGAATACCTTTCAAATACGACATTACCAAGACTATCAGAATCAACAATTATGGTGTTAATTTTCTTGGAGTACCAAGCATCTTACGAACCGGCCGCCCCGTTGGTCTTGGTCTCGCGGTCGCGGTGTTCGATTTTCGGTTCAAGCAAACTCTGTTATTGGGTTTTTTGAATTTCTCAGTAACAGCCTGGAGTTTGAATGATGGCAGTATGATACCGCCGTTCCTCGATGCGCATTTCCGTCGTTTCCGACAGCGCGTTGTCGTCCTTGGGGGACTACGAGAGCGAGGGAACAGAGAGTGCCTGCCACGCCTGCACTATAATATCTCCAGCTAATTTCTTCTGAGATCGGGCGCCGTGGCTGAAAACGGTCAGGAAGACTAAATGACGGCTTATCGACCGAAATCGTTGAGTTTGGCGATATATTTTAGTCTTACGAATTCGGTCTAGTAGATTTATACCTAGCATGACTTGTTTCTTGGACTAGTCTCAGTAGTACAGTGAAACCTTGTTAAGTGGGACCTGGGTAAGTGAGAAACCTCCATAACTGGACCTCATGCTGAGGTCCCGACACCTTGGCCCTGAATCACCTCTGTTAGTGGAGTTACCTGGGTTAGTGGAATACCTCTTTTAGTGACACTAATTCTCTCGTCCCTTCAAGTCTCACTTATCTAGGTTTCACTGTATATCATTATTGGTTTTATTTTAATTTGAATATTTACTCAATATTTAAGACGTACAAAAGTCGATAATTGTGATTTCATAGGAATGTGATTGTTTGAGTGGTTTTGCCGTATTTACGAAGGCGATTGGTCCTTGCAAAGCAGTGGATGGGGCGAACTGTGTGATGGATAAGAGCGGCGCTAAAATAGAATAAGTTTTGATATCCGTTGCAGCTGATAACAGGCGAGATATCCGTCGGCGGGGCGGGCCCCTACGTGCCGGCCACGACGTCGTGGCTGCGTGCGCTGGCGGGCAGCGCGGGCGGCGCGGCCGGCCTCGTGCGCACTCCCGCGCACGCCGCGCCCTTGCTGCGCGCACTCAAGGCGTCACAGAACCACAATGTGGAGCAGGTAAAACTGTCTGCTACTTTCAAAACCTAGCACATGCTACCATTTTGTTACGCGATATATATTTTTAGACGAGAATGGATGAACTGAATTCTTTTTTAAAGAATTGGCTTACAATCGCACTCCACCGCAAAAAGTGGTGGTAGGGAAGGGTATGAGGGAAGCGGGGTCTTTACCCTGCCGTGATATGATAGGCTTATAATAATAATGGCCAGGTCTGTCCCAACGACTGACAGCGTTAACATAAATATAAATCTTAGTCTCTAAAACAACAACTATCAAAGCAAAGTCCAAATCGAACTTGATTTAAACCGTCCGAATAAATCCGAAACAAGCCGAATGACGTCACGTTTATTTTATTTTATTCTTGATGACTGGCCCAAACAGATACCTCTACGATAAGTGTGCAATTCCTTTTAAAACTGATTTATCTACTAAGTTATTGAACCCCTCGCCCCCACCCACACAGACTCGCCCTTATTACATTATAGTTGTTCCGGGTCTGGCTGTTTGTGTGTGAGTTTAAATGTTTGTAAACGCACCCACGATACAGGAGAAGCACTAGTGGGCGCAACGATTAAAAAAAAAATATGCTCCAAACACGTAACATGTAATGAACATTTTTATTGAAACAATAAACTATTTTTATTTGTATTGTTAGAACTCTGCTTAACCCTTCAGGAATTAAAGGCGTGTTGGTATGTGACACAACTGAACTATCAAATCAAATCAAATCAAATCATTTATTTCAATTAGACCATTACAGGCACTTTTGAATGTCAAGAAACAAAATGAATCTACAGTCCCGGTCACAAGGCATAATAACTTGTGAAAGTACTGCAGTTGCCCATTCCAAAGCGTTGATCTCTATGGAGAAGAATGGGCAAGAAACTCCATGGACACTCTTTTAAATTCTAATATTTTTACAAAATAGTATTTACATCATTCGTGTTGAGATTATACAAATATGTGAGAACGATGTAGAAAGACGTGCACAGTAAGAGCGTCCAGAGTAAATAAAAAACAAAATTCAATTTAAATCTAAATAAAATAAAAATGACCGTGGTAGTTAAAAAAATGACCAGTCCCAACTGACAGCGCCCGTTCACGAACATGACGTATGGATCAGCCCCATTCAGCTCGACCATTTTGAAGGGAGCTAAATGACCCGACACACCCGCCACCATCAGCGAGACATTTAAGTGAGCATGACACTATTAACCACCAGGGCTTCGTCAAGTCAATGATAATACATAGCACTCACATATGGGCTTAATAATTATACAATACTAGAGAAAATCCTATTTCGACCTCGCAGATCGCAGACACCCTCCTCATGCAATGCAAGCTGCTAACCGGGCCGGTAGTGGACATCCTGCGAGCTATGATGCAGAGGGACAGCTCCAGCAGCATCAAGCGCGAGCTGGCACTGCACGTGCCGCCTGCAGCTACCAAACAACAACTTATCGCAGGTATCCTTGCTCACTTACTTGTTTGTTTGTTTGTTACGTCTTCACGCCTAAGTGGCTAAACTGATTTTGATGATGATTTTGGTACAGAGATAGGTTGGACCCTGGAGACGGACATAGGACTATTTTTTATTAAAAAAAAAAGTGGGATGTGAGGGATAAAAGTGAAGAAAAGAGAAAACTTCGCATTGCTATAACAATAAATAGGGCAAAAACTACAGGTAGCAGGTACCTGTAAGTCAGGAAAGAGGAACTGTGTTACCCCGAATTTAACGCGAGCGAAGCCGCGGGCAAAAGCTAGTAGTATATAAAGACATCCAGTCTTACCAAAAGATATCATGTTCTTCTTTCTTCCCTTATGTGGACCCCGCTCCTTGGGGGGTCCGGTAAGTGCGGACACTTAATCCTTCCAATGGACCAGTGTACGTATGCCGTGTACCTAGGCGGCTGCTACTCCAGCCAACCCATCTCCTTCCAGAAGCACATGAGTTTTTTTCTGGTTTTTAAGGGCGTCCGCAAGTGACCCTGGTGTACCTAGTGTCACTTTTGCGGATTACGGTCAAGATATCATGTTACCCAGTACTGAGTTATGGAAGTCAGATAGGCAGTCGCTCCATGTGAACTGCTGATATTCAGTTGCAGTTCCGCTGGAAGCTCACCTCAATATAGTTGGGTAAAAACTGAATAAAGGATGAGAATACAAGGATCTAAGGACACGATCCAAGATCCAATGTCCAAGGTCACTAAAGCTTCAGAGAGAGTGTTGACAATAAAGTACCGGTATGTGCCATATTGACTGATATGACTAAAGCATTCGATTACGTAAGTCACGATGTCCTTTTTAACAAACTTTACCGATATGGCATTAGGGGAAATGTCCTGGACCTTATAAAATCTTACCTTAGTGACCGAAACCAGTTAACAGAAATAACTAGAATATCTATCGAAACGAAACGTGAGTTTAAATATACATCAGACAGTAGAGTAGTCAAATATGGTGTACCACAGGGAAGCGTTCTGGGCCCGCCACTATTTCTTCTTTATATAAATGATTTGCCACGACAAACGCAACATCCGATGGTGCTATTTGCTGATGATAGTACAGTAATAATAAAATGTACTGACATTAGAAACTATGAAGATGATATTAATAAGGCATTGGAAAAGATTATTGATTGGCTTGACATAAATAACCTGGTTATAAATCTTAAAAAGACAAAGGTTATGCATTTTTACCAACGGACATGCCCTCTAAATGTAAATATTAGTTATAGTGGACAAAATGTTGACACAACAAATACTGCCAAATTTCTGGGTATTTTAATTGACAGCAGTCTTACTTGGAAACCTCATGCTGAAGATGTTTGTAATAAACTGAGTAAGTCAGCCTTTGTATTACACAACCTATCGCATAAAGTTAGCAACAAGACACTGGTTGTAGCTTATCACGGTCTGGTTGCATCAACTCTAAGATTCGGAGTGATATTCTGGGGGAATTGCAGTGAGAGGGAACAGATTTTCAAAGCCCAAAAACGCTGTATAAGATCCATGCTGAACCTGAAAACTACAGATAGCTGTGTGCCTGTGTTTAGGTCGCTGAAAATACTGACCTTACCATCTATTTACATTTTAGAGGTTGCAATATTTGTTAAAACGAATTCTTATTTATTTCCGTCATTAGTCGATATGAGAATTCGGTCAGGTCCAATTAGACAAAAATATAAAAACATATTACACACAGGCAAATACAAGACAGCATTGCTTAGGAAAAATATTATGTCAATGGGACCTATCATATATAATAAAATTCCACACAGTTTTAAAGAACACCCTATACGTATATTTAAATCCAAGCTGACTGCATTATTATTAGACAAAACGTATTATTGTATAAATGACTTTTTAAATGATAGGGAAATATGACTTTGTATTTGGAAGTGTTCACCTGTGTTTGTAGAGTACCAATATGCGTAAATAATTTAAAAACAATGCAATTCATTTCAAATTTCAATGACTATTTATATTGTATTTATTAATGTTAATTAGAACGACATGATATTTGACGATAAAGTATAAATTTATTATTATTATGCATTACTATTAGTTTTTTTTTATTTTTTTATTAATTTATTATTGTACAAATGACTTTCTGAATGATAGGGAAATATGACCTTGTAATTTGTAAGTGTTCACTTGTGTTCGTAGAGTACATATATGCTTAATTATAATTCAAAACAATGCAATTCATTTCAATTTTCAATGGCTATTTATATGTATTTTATTGATTATTTATTATTGTTAATTAGAACGACATGATGTTTGACGATAAAGTACTAATTTATTCTGTAAATTTTGCATGCCGTATGGTAGAGTGTAGCGGAAACTTTAAACTATGTACATATCATCTTATACGTGTACCTACATTGTTGCAAATAAATATATCTGAATCTGAATCTGAATCTGAGAGCAGTCAAATGGTTCAAAATTTATTGATGTCAATCACTCACTGTTCATCCAATATTGACATAGAAATAGTAAATACTAAATCCATAGTTTAACAAAACTTTGATCGACTCAAAAACATTCATTTTGCAACATTGTTTCACACAAGCTTGTTTTTCGAAGCAATCTTAATCAACATTTGGAAAATCAATTTCTGTCGAATTTGGATCCAGACATTATCCAATTGACGACACGGTTAGCGCAGTGGCTGAACGATCGACTGCTGTGCTGCTTGTCGCGGGTTCTATCCCCGCACGAGACAAATATTGTACGGCCTAAAGATAGCTTTTCCGGGTATGGCTGTTTGTGTATGTAAGTTCAAATAGTACAGGAGAAATTCCTAGTGCGGAGCAACGTAAAAATATTTGAATACGAGTCCAAAAACAGATCTTTAATCTCAATCAAATCAACTCTTTTCCTCATTTCCATCTGAACTCTATTATCTTCTGCTGCTTGGTCTAAATAACTGAAGTTCTTTCCGCCCACAGCCCTGGAATCTGCGACACCCAGCACACTGGAAGCTCTAGGCAACCGCATCATTACGAACCAGGACACGCGCGTCATCGTCGACGTCATCACACACATACTGGAGAAGAACCAGGAGGGGCACTACGAGTCCAAGGTCAGTTATTTACATAACACTTAGCTGCCGAAGGAAAAGGAACTTTGAGACGCGACAAGAAGGATGTTTTTGGGTTAAACTTTTGCATGCGCAAAAAACTCAAATTACCTAGATTTTTATGTCGTTGGCGTCCAGTACACGCACTTGCTTGTCTCATATATGTGACAGTGGCATTCAAAAGGTTAGACTGTCATGGTGACTAACATTATTAATAACATTTGAAACGGGTTATTTTCCATGTTTATTATTTACTAGCTGGCGCCCGCAGCTTTGCCCGCGTGATATCGAAAATAAAAGTATCTTATGTGTTTTTTCAGACTATAATCTAACTCTGTGCCAAATTTCAGCCGTTTTGACGTGAAAGATTAACAAAAAATCACATTTATAATATTAAATAGGATAATAAAGCCATGCAATAAATACTTATACTTGTCTTTTCTAACCCAAAGTGTACAACTTAAAGGGGTGGACTAAGTTATTTGCCCATTCTTCTCCATAGAGATCAACGCTTTGGAATGGGCAACTACAGTACTTTCACAAGTTATTATGCCTTGTGACCGGGACTGTAGATTCATTTTGTTTCTTGACTTTCAAAAGTGGCTGTAATGGTCTAATTGAAATAAATAATTTGATTTGATAAATAAGTCATTTCTAACTACAGATAAAGCACGAGGACGGCACCTCAGGTCCAGTCCACGTGTTCTCTCGCGGAGGTTTGGGCGTCGGACTGCTGCTGGACTGGATGTCCGAGCTGCAGCGAGAGGCGCTGGGGCCCAGCGACCAGAGACAACGACAGGTAAACCATCACTTTGTGATAGTTGGGTTATGTGTGAGGCTCTTGATATAAATCACGAAACACCGATTGATTTTAAATTGTTTATTATTAAGCACAGAACACAGATGTACAGTTACAAATAGCACGGAAAGATAGGCAAGAACAAGAAGTAATAGGATGAAGATAAGATAGAAATGAGAGTTTAGCGGAAGTCTAGATTTAGCGATTTTAGCGTGAGTATCAGCGATTTGGCGGAATAGAATTTGAGCGTGCATTCGCCGTCAGAGCTGGCGGGGCACTGCTTAGCGCGACCGAGCGATCGCGGAACGATGGCCCGCGCGCAGGAAGATGCGCGGGCGCACGGGGCGAGGTACATGGCCGACGCGCTCGATTATTGTGCAGCTTTTGGTGCTGCCACAATAGTGCTTTGGTGTGTGTATGCAAGTCCATGGACCCTTGGAACTGTGAAACAAATCAACCCTCTAAGTCTACGCAGCCATTAGCTTTGGCCGTTTATGTTGCATGTTTGTACGGAACCCTTGGTGCCAGGTTTTTATTCTGGAAATAGAAAATTATGCAAAAAATATCCTTTTTAGTTTAGTATATAATAAATGTATAAATAAATAATATTAAATATTAATAATAAATAAAATTTATATAAATCTACACATAAATAGTATCCACTTAAATATCTAAATATAAGATTTTCTTCCTTAATTTCAATATTATTATGTTTTTAAACAAAAGGCGCTTTATCCTCTCCTCTAAAAACTAACTTGCTGTGCCCGACAGGGTCCATAATTGTTTCTCTTTAATTTACCTACCAGCCTTGTCAGGGGCGTGCGCTCCATATAGGCAAAAAGGCACTGCCGACCCTAGACTCCATAGGTAAACAAAGAAAGAAAAAAAATCAAAGAATAAACAAAAATCTAATTAATTTAAACTTTTTCTATAAATTCCTAACGTAAAAATAATAGCAACGTTCCACACCGCCCTAAATTAACACTATGGCAGGCGTTTCGCGTTCAACAGATCGTCACGAGCGAATTATAGGCAAAGTTCAATAGTGCCTTTAGTTCATTGATAAATGTAGGCATGAAGTATGCGTGTGTGTGTAAAACCTCGTGTACAGACACGTCGTGTATGGCTCACACAGCGACGTATCTCCTGTGGCATGAGAAGCCCATCGGGGGCCGCGATTCATGTCGCAATTCGTTGCGACATGAACAGCTCGTTGCATTGGTCGGTACAGCTCAGCTTTTTACTGATTGGCGCTCAACAGAAATTATACGACAAGTTGAAGAAGTCATTAGCTATGTACAATTCCGGTTGAAAGTGATGCAATTTTATTTGTCAACATTTTATTATCAAAATTTTGAAATGTTTATGTGAAGTTTGCAGTTATTATTTGTTTTTTGTGAATAATTAATTAACGAAATGCAAATTCAGTTCGATTTGTTCTAAATTCTATAATGTGTGTTTGTTAAAAGTAATAAATGGTAGGTTTTCTCAATTGTCGTTTAATAAAAAGCTTCAAATAGTGTCGAAAGGTAGATGTGTGCTTGAATTACCAGCATTAACCCAGCAAAAAGGTAACGTAACTCGTAAATTTAATAAAAAAAAATATGAAACATACTCCTGGTTGTGTGGTTGCATACACACAAATAAATTATATTGTTTTCCGTGCCTGTTATTTAATTCGAATAATACAACAGTGTGGAGTCATTCGGGGTATACCTACAGATTTACATAATTTCTATTCCGCGGCAAAAAACACTAACTAACACGTGCAATCGCGGAATCTTTCCTAATTTTCGCGGAAAAATAAACGCAGCCTACCCGGTCATGAAACCCTGTGCACGCTTGTGAGCCTTGTATATGTCGTAGGATAAAGTTATCAAATCTTACTGGACAAAGTCAGGATTTTTGCGAAAATACTCGTTACTATAGTTAGATTTGATGTGCTCAACACTGATTGGCTACAATTTTGCTGGCTGACTTCTAATTGGTTCCTAGTTTGCCGATGATTAACTTCAAGTATTGTATCATAGAGTTATGAAGGTTTAGAATAGGTGAGAAAGGAAAATCACTAAATTGATTTTTATAAACTTTTTATTGAAAATTTTAGTATGTATGTTGTTTTCTACAGACAATAGGAGATCTCAGTCGTAGTAAAAAAAAATGATCCAATTTTAGGGTGTAATCCATAAATTGGATGAAACTGGTTAGGTAAACAATTAGTTTAATAGTGCAACAATGGAATTGTTGTTGAGTGGTTGACTAAGACTTTTATGACATACTAGCTATTCCACGCGGTTTCACCCACGCTGCTCAGCACCTGTTGGTCGTAGCGTGATGTTATATAGCCTATAGCCTTCCTCAAGAAATGGACTATCTAACACTAAAGAATTTTCCAATTCCAACCAGTAGTCCCTGAGATTAGCGCGTTCAAACAAACAAACAAAAAAACTCTTCAGCTTTATAATATTAGTATTGATGACACTATGTACATCCGTGTAGCACTTTTATTTACCACTTTATTTAAGTCCAAGTAGGTACACTATTTACGATAAAAAACAAAACACTTCTGCAATTTAACTCAGACACAAACGTAAACAAATAACGTGCGGCAACAAATGATTGACATTTAAGACGTCAACCAATCAGAGACGATCTCTTATTGAACGCGCTGACCGACCAATCAGCGTTCTTAATTCATAACAGCCAGCGTTTCGTTTCGCAATCTTACTATAGTAACGAGTATTTTCGCAAAAATCCTGACTTTGTCCAGTAAGATTTGATAATTTTTCGCCTATGTCTAATTATCCGCGTTTTCGCAAAACCCCTAGGATTTCCGCGAAGATTCAAAGTATCAAATTATCCTACGACATATACATTATGGGATGCAATAAAGTATTGAGGAATGGTGGTATCTCTTACTCTACTTGTCTTATCGAATATTCATTTTCCATTGTTACTAATACATTTAAGCATATCATCCACATACATTAGAAGAAACAAATATGTATGTTATAAGATAACTCATAAACTACTGACGTAATTTAGATAAAATTGATATCAAGGTCCTTCGATTTTAATAAGAATTTTTAAAATCTGTCCAGAATTGACGGAGATGTCATTTAACTAATGCACAAAAAAATTATGTTGAATTGGAAACCATTTTTTTTTTAAATCTTATAATAGCCTACCGGGTTCACATAAAAAAACCTTTTTATAATATTAGTATAGAAAGTAAAAATATATATTTACAGCACTAACTTACACCTGCTGTGTACCAAAATGCTGGCTTTTAATAAAAACCAAACGTGACATACCAGTAGTATACCAACTAAGCCTCGCCCACAATTTAGGTCTTTGCTTAGAGCTAAATTGCGCACACATTGACTTGTACAAAATAATGTTTGGAGATTTGGAACTCAAGATTAACTCCTTCGCTATAACCCTACCTAACTTATAAATACCACAGATGCAGCTAATGTTCCGCTCGGGCTGCGCCCCCTGGCGGCCGCTGCTGGTAACCCTGCTGGCTCACCGCGCCTCCTGGAGAACGCTGCACTACTGCCTCACCACACTGCTGCAGCCTGAAGGGTATGTTACTTAGCTCACCGTCCGTCCGTCTATTGACGACAGGCAGTGTTGTCGGCGCGTTAGTGTTCAACGCCTTAAAGAGATGTCAGCAAAACAGAGGGTTGTTCTAAAGAGATACCGCGGCCCCGGAACATAAATGCCAAAAGAAGAAACATTGGTGGGTTTCAGTCAGTAAAAGTCTCGACACTCCCCCCCCCCCCCCCTCCCGGTCTGCGTAGACCGGGGAAGGTTATTTGTTAATTACTCATCTGCAAAGAAATAATAAAGACATTTACCTCATTCCTCCGCATCACATCACACCATGAGCTTGTACTGACTAAAACCCATCTATGTTCCGTCTTATATATTATGTTATCGGGTATTTCGATCAACCCGCAACCCCGGCAAGATACCAAACAATTCTCTTAACAATTTCCTCATTCCGAATCCGATGACATTGTGATCTTCTATTTCTTTTAAACCTGCACCATTTTACGGTATAATGTGTTGTCGTTAGTGGCTGGTCTCCGAGCGCAGTGCTGGACTTTGCGGAGACTCTCATAGAGAGTCCGCGCGTGTGGCAGGGACGGGACAAGACCACGCCCAAGCATTACGTGCCTGATGACACGCTGCGGCTGGACCATAAGCAGGTTGGTATCTCTCGGGCCTCCGACACGTGGTAGCAGTACGTACAGAGGGCTTTTAGTCGGTTAGACTCCAACACAACAGGAGGAGGAGGCAAATAAGAATTTCCTAAAAAAAAAATTTTTGTAACTATTCTGAAATTCTTATCCCAATATATATCCTTTCTTTATTTCTGGTCATCTAAGTTGTCAGTCTATCGTTTCTTTGGTCTTCATCTACTGTTATACCAGCTCCACTTTTTCCGACTTCCGACCCTGTCGGTTTTCACCTAAGTGCCGACAAGCAGGGTAATACGGAAATCGCCAATTATATAAATTGAAATCTCGTGTCTCAGTCTTGAATTTTGCACGTTCTTCGCTTTGGAAGACACCGATTCTAAAGCTCACTTAACACAGCTAGGAGTCCTAGTCCGCTACGTGGCCGACGAGGCGCGCATCATAGAAGCTGCGGACGGCGCGGAGGCAGGGCGGCGGCGTGCGGACGCGCGGCTGGCGCTGCTGCTGCGGTGCGCGCCCAGCCCGCGCGGCCTGCTGGCCGTGGCAGCGGCCGCGGAGGAACACGACCCGCTGCTGCTACTGCTCTTGTATATGAAGGTAAGATTTGAGCAAGGGTTTTCTGTCATCAGTACTTGTAATAATCTGGAAAAGATTTCAAAGTATTTATGAGAAATGTTTATAGTCAAAAATTAGAGAGTTTTAAAGACTTTAGGTTGATAGGATTTTACCATGTTTTACAGCGTAACACATGGGAAGTTTGTCAGCGTTACACTCCGCTGCGTGGCAAAGTGTTGTCTGTTTTTAATATAGCAGGTGCATAGGAACAACAACAATACAGATTATATATTAAAACACAATCGCTAGATGGCTAGCAGTGGCGAGACAACAATATATTACTAACTATAGTACGGCCAACGAGAAGCGATATGAAAGGTCATTAACCTAAAGAACAACTGTGGCGTTGACAATCTAATATTTAGCTCTTTCCATCTTGTGCCTTTGTCGTAATGTCTTGTTCTCCCGGCAAAAACTTGACAACGTTAAGACGGGTTTGCCAACGTCGGGCGGCCATTTTAGATGGGGTTTTGTTTACATTTGGTATCGCTTCTCGTTGGCCGTACTGTAAGTGTTAACATAAATTTGATGGGTCATATTTGAAGTAGTTTCTTTTTAATATTGTCCCAGGTGCCAAAGATCCTGCCTCTCCTGAAGCAGTCCGGCGCCCGCAGCAGGCCGCACGCCATGCTGCAGGCGCCGCCCGCGCTGCGCCACGCCGCCGCGCGCGCCACCAGCGCCACGGACCGCGTGTCGCACGCGCTGCTCACTGCCATCGCCGCGCCGCACCCGCACTCCAAGGAGCTGGAGCACAAGTCAGTTAACTCGTAGCAGCAGGACAACCAGTTTTAAGCAGTCAAAATACAGAGAAGCCCTTCAATGGCAGCATAACTCTTCATTTTTTGCTTCTTTACCACAAACCCTTAAAAAAAGTTAAAACATCCACCCGCAATAACTTCAGTTCATCCGTGATCGTGGCGTTTGCAATATCGCCTAAATATCGGTTTCAAGTGTTAATTATAATGAGATTATCTATATTTTTCTGTAAAACTCCTATCTAACTTGCCCAGTAAAGATTTCACACACTTTTTATCTTCACAAAGAACAATTGCATGCGTTTTCGAATTCATTTTTAGTTTTATAAAACTGTAAGCACTAAAAACTAATCACTAGAAATTGAAAAAATACAATCAAAACAGAAATGCACCAGAAAGCGCTCAAAACAAATATGAACTAATTTGGAAACGCTAAACTTTCTATCGAAATTCGGTGTGTGACTCTGTTTCCCCTTTTTTTAACAAATATTTATGGTCAGAAAGATGGCGATTGATAATGATGCCCGGTTGGTTGACAATGAGTCTGTCCCCCCAGACTGTGGCGCATGGAGGCAGACGTGCGCGGCGTGTGGGCGCGGGTGGGCGGGGCGGGCGCGCGCGCGCTGGGGCTGGCGGCGGCGCTGCTGCGCGGGGCCGTGCCGCCCGCCACGCGCCACCACACGCACGTGCTGGCCGCGCTCGAGGTGCTGCCCGACAACGAACTGTTCGCGCCTGACAACACGTAAGTATCACGTGTGTGGGGGGCGCGGGGCTGGCGGCGGCGCTGCTGCGCGGGGCCGTGCCGCCCGCCACGCGCCACCACACGCACGTGCTGGCCGCGCTCGAGGTGCTGCCCGACAACGAACTGTTCGCGCCTGACAACACGTAAGTATCACGTGTGTGGGGGGCGCGGGGCTGGCGGCGGCGCTGCTGCGCGGGGCCGTGCCGCCCGCCACGCGCCACCACACGCACGTGCTGGCCGCGCTCGAGGTGCTGCCCGACAACGAACTGTTCGCGCCTGACAACACGTAAGTATCACGTGTGTGGGGGCCCGAGCCCTGATAGAAGGGCAAGCCTAAAACGTAGACTAAAGCCAAGACTTAGATATGCGGCCCGCCTAGTGTTTTTCGTGGTTGTTAGGAGTCATTCGTTTAGTTGAAACACTGCTCTATTAACACTATTATTGTAAATTATAGAGTTAGAAAAGAACGAATACTTTCAGTGTGGGTTTTTTACAGTGTAAAAGTTATCTCAATGTTGCATACCTTTCAGGCGTCAATTTCTGAATTCACATTTTAAAATAAAATTTAGCAATGAATCGTATTAACGTCTAAACAAATTAACAACCAACGAGTGCGAGGGAGACTAGAGCGAGAGCACATTACGCGCGTTTTCGATAGTGTTGAATCGCTCCGAATCAGACACGATAGGTTTTGTTCGAATTTAATGAATGAGTGCTTTGAGTTTTATTATTTTATGGATCTGGTAAAGTAGGCGCACGGTAAATTAATTTGCGTGTATTTAATTTATTTTTGTTCGTGAATTATTATATGTTAGTTTGGGTACAATTAGATAACAGTTTATACTATGTTGTTTTTATAACACAACTATTGGTCTGTTTGGTATTATAATAGAACAAGCCCGGCTTGATAGCCTCTATGGGAATTTCGCCTCTGGTAGCATCTATTACATGCAGTCTTACCTCAAGGTGCCTCGTTTTTATTTTGTTTTTGTGTTGATTGGTGGTATACCACTAATATATTTATTTATTTATTGTTGTTTGCTGATTAAACACATCAATAAGATACCAACTAGAAGTACCAACCGAGTTCTTAAACTATCTGGGGGCACGGCAGTGCCCCCACCAAGTCGAGCAAAAAGCGTCACGGCCGTACCATCCTTTTCTCGAAGCAACTCAGACCATTTTCGACCCCCTGTAACTTCGTTGTGGATAAAACTAGAAGACTGAAATTTTAGTAACCTTGCAGGCATAGTAAAGACACGGTATGTTTCAAATTTCATTCAATTTGAACCAGTATTTTAAGAATTGTAACGGGTCAAATTTCTTAATTTTGTCACTCACTGACTCACCGATCATCAAAATGCTAACGCACTTCTAGCAGACCTAGAAGCTTGAAATTTGGAATATAAGTAGTGTTTGGTGTATGAATCAAGGAAAAACTAAAAAATCTGGACTAGAAAAGACCGCAAAGAAAATTAAGTCCATACAGCCAAATTTTCAGTATTTTTTTTCAATATTGGCTTTATTCGTAACGATGTTTTACGGGTTTAAGCTAGTCCCATATAAATATAGGCGCATGGTAGTGCCCCTGCCAAATCGAGCAAAAAATGGGTATTCCCGTCATGAAAACACGTGTAAATTAAATTATTTTATGCAAAAAACGTACCTACGTGCGTATTCGTACTTAACATTACATTTAATAACGAACATGTTTACGAACTTTGTCCGGTTAAAACTAAATTTGAAATTATTAATAGCGCTTATGTTCATTGCGAACAGTTTCCCATATGTATAGCCTATAATTTAACTATACATAAAAGTCAAGGACTTTTTTTTTTTCGGGTGGGAAGTCATCCAATGACTTCCCCCGCTCTGGGCGGAGCGGCGGGCATGTCAGACTTGTACTGACTAAAACCCACCCATGTTTCTTCTATTGCCCTTTACGTTCCGAGGCCGCGGTATCTCTTTCGAACAACCCGCAACCCAAAGTCAAGGACTAAGTCTACAAAATGCACTGATGGGTATCGGTTCTACAGTATTCACATCCAGTCAAGCTTACGTGGCACTTTCGAGAGTTACAAGTCTGGGCGGTTTACATCTAATTAATGTCGACTTTGAAAGTGTTAAAGCGCAGGAATCCTCAATTTGTGAATACAACAGACTAAGAAGCATTTACCGTCCAGATTTGTCAAAAATTTTAACATCAAAGCCTCCCAGAAAAACGCATAGAGACAGGGAGTGGGCTCTTAGAAAAACTGTAGCTGAAGCTCAAGAAGTAGTACCGGAAAAGAGAAAACGGAAGGCTACCTACAAAAATAAAAAAAGTTCCTAAGTCAGAGAGAGGGCTCTAAGAAAATTCGTTGCTGGTAGATATACATATATACAAAAAGTGTGTGTGTCAGTTCCGACGCACGACTGGAGTTTACTCCTTAAGTACGAGTATCTAACCATACGCAAAAACAGTTTATTCAACTGAAAAAAGATTAATATTATATGAAAGGGTAAATTCACAAATTAATGAAAAAGGGGTGTGTGTACTTATGTACACGCGTTAGAAGTTATACTTCTTTGGCGTATAGAAAAAAAAAATAACTAAAATGCTGTAGTGATTAACGATAAATATAAAAAAATAATCAAAAGAATGTGAGCCGTCGCGGGACGCCTGGCAGATGTGAAACACATTACATGCAGAAACGAACAGATAGTGATAGGAACTAAATATGTCATTGAAAACATCATTATTTTGTTTCATTGTGGACTTACCAAAGGACATCGTTTTCGTTTTCGTGTTCATCGTCGTTTATGAATTCGAGGATCGAAGGCACTTTGAATAAAAACTCTATTACTGGCTATCTGTGGTAACCCATCCATTTCCAAACCTTGTCAAGGGTTGCTTAACCTGTCCCCGTGTGGTAACCCATCCATTTCCAAACCTCGGCAAGGGTTGCTTAACCTGTCCCCGTGTGGTAACTCATCCATTTCCAAACCTTGGCAAAGGTTGCTTAACCTGGCCCCCTGTGGTTACCCATCCATTTCCAAATCTCGGCAAGGGTTGCTTAACCTGTCCCCGTGTGGTAACCCATCCATTTCCAAACCTCGGCAAGGGTTGCTTAACCTGTCCCCGTGTGGTAACCCATCCATATCCAAACCTTGGCAAAGGTTGCTTAACCTGGCCCCCTGTGGTTACCCATCCATTTCCAAACCTCCGCAAGGGTTGCTTGGAATGTAAAATTAATTTAATAAGATAACCAAAATAATATTTATTTATTATGAATCACGTGTTCTAAATAGTCGCTCCATGTAAAATACTGATATTCAGCTGCATCCGGTTAGACTGGAAGCCGACCCCAACATAGTTGGGAAAAAGCTAGGCAGATGATGACGTGTTCTAAATATAAAAATACTAGAATATACAACTTGAACATAGTTATCGATTTTCATGCCACCTAGAACTAACTTCACGATGTCACTGGCTAAATTCACTCTCATCATTTTTCGCCATCGCGCCAAAAGAAGAATAACTTTAAAAAACAAGCCCAATAACATATATTATATAGGTATAGTGGCCTATACAGCATACCACATGTACGTCTTAATACACTCACAGCCAAATTAGAAAGTTGCACACTAAAGGTGCGCACCAAAATCGTGACACATTTTCGTAACTTTAGCAGGTTTTACCCCTCGGATTTTTCTCATACCGGGCGCCTTACGATAACTGCAGTTTGAAAGTCAGTGTCAGGTTGTGTGTTGAATTAAATATAAATCGCGACCGTATTAAGCATCACGGTGTTATAATAATTACAATCGTTAATAAAAACCCCCTGAGTTCATTTAATCTCATAAAATGACTATCATAATAAAAACTCGGGATTATATGATCACACAAGGGTTGTAAAGATGATTTTAATCTTTATTAAGAAATTTTAGTTATGCATACAATCTGATAAAGAGCCGCAAAAAGGGAAACAAATCCTTAGTAATATTGTAAAAGCGAAAATGAGTTGGTTTGTTTGTTTGTAACGTCTTCACGCCTACATGACTAAACCGATTTTGATTTTGAATTTTGGTACAGAGATAGTTGGGACTCTGGAGACGGACATAGGTTAAGTGAGAAATGAGGGACAAAGAGGGAAGTAATGGAAAGGCGCTATGGCAAAAACTACAAGTAGCAAGTACCTGCAAATCGGGAAAGGGGAACTGTGTTACCCCGAATTAAACGCGAGCGAAGCCGTGGGCAAAAGCTAGTTATAAATAAATACAATCTAAATAAAATATTTAAAAGTACTTCCAATGAAAAGAAGTCGCAAAAAAAAACATTTTTTTATCAACTTGACAATAAATAAAAAACTAAATATAATATTCAAAAAGTACTTCCAATGAAAAGAAGTCGCAAAAAGAAAAACAAGACCTTAGGTTTGATTCAGCGTAATGTTGTTTGACTCTCCGATTCTTTACCAAACACGCTATTAGATCATTAGAACCGGGATTGAAATTACTGAGCGTATTGTGCGCACCAAAATCGTGACATATTTTCGTTACATTAGCAGGTTTTACCCCTCGGATTTTTCTCATACCGGGCGCCTTATATATGAAAATCGATTCTTAAGGAGTAAACTCCAATAAGTAGAAGGTACCGAAAAGGAAAAAAGTAGAACTGTCTACAAAATACAAAAAGAAATGAGATCCCATCAAAAACAATACTTGTCAAAAAAACCAAGTCTCGCAACTCAGTTGTGCTGCTTTAAAAAGTTGTGAGATCCATGTAATACCAAGTCGGTTATTAATTTATTCAGTCTCTACTTAAGCGACTTTCTGTCTTAATTCGTCCAGCCTCTAAGACCACGATCGTGGTCCATAACAATTGAAAATCAATTGCGTCTGGAATCTCCGTACTCGCAGCATTAAGTCGTTACGTAATAATTAACAGCATCTTATAGTGACGCATATCAATATTAAAATTCTTTAATTTTTCATATAAATATATTGTGACTTGGTCATCGCCTGAAAACACGTATAAATTCAATCGCCTGAAAGCACATGTAAATTCAATTATTTAGTGCGATGGCCAAGTTTCGATATATTTATATGAAAAATTAAAGAATTTTAATATTGATATGCGTCACTATAAGATGCTGTTAATTATTACGTAACAACTTAATGCTGCGAGTACGGAGATTCCAGACGCAATTGATTTTCAATTGTTATGGACCACGATCGTGGTCTTAGAGGCTGGACGAATTAAGACAGAAAGTCGCTTAAGTAGAGACTGAATAAATTAATAACCGACTTGGTATTACATGGATCTCACAACTTTTTAAAGCAGCACAACTGAGTTGCGAGACTTGGTTTTTTTGACAAGTATTGTTTTTGATGGGATAAGTATGTACAGTTTGTTTGAAAACCGTAGTTTCCTTTTTTTACCGGTGAAAAAAGGAGAAGTTTCTCAATACGACATGTATAATTTTTTACTGATTCGATGTGTATTCGCTGGTAAGTATGTGATCAATTTTGAGGCGGCGCTAACAACCAACAATCAATCAAACTGTCAATATCTCACGTCAAACGTTCTTATACCTTTATTTTTTGGCGCGTCTTGATATTACTTACTTATTTTAACTTTGAAGCTTAGCTAGACTATAATAATTTTATTATTCACTTTTCGTCGGTTCATTTTTTGGAACGTGTTTCTTTTTGTTTCTCTCTCATAGAAAGTAAGCCAGTTATTTTCGTTTTGTCTTTCTATTTCGCATTGAACAGGGTGGTGTCACGACGATTATTTTTGTTGAGTGTATACAGGTTTTTTGTTCATAATAAATAATAACTTCGTTCCATCCGAGTGTCCCTTGACACCTCTAAACTTTCTTTTTCTTTTCTCGTCATAAAGATTATTGGAACATTTTCTGATATTAACATTTTATTTATACCTACAGCACAGAAATCCACAGCATCCTAGAATGTTTCCTCATGATGGCGCGCACGCAGCAAGGCAGCGGCGTGTGCTCGCTGCTGCACCGCGTGGGCGCGCTGCTGCGGCGCTACCTGGCTTGCAGGCCACAACGCGCACATGCGCTACTGCACGCGCACAAGGACACCATCGCGTGAGCATACACCACCAATATCTCTTTAGCTTTTATTAACAATATTGAAGTTGGTTTTTAGGGTAATAATAACATACAGCTTAATATTAGTGTTTCAACTGGAAGGGCTGCCTATCTAAGCTCCACACGATATCCATGGTAGAATTGGTTTTTAGACAGGTTTGTAACCACCAGCTGCAAGCCATCAAATAAGGAGGAGCTCGTGGCTAAATAATAGCAGCCGCTCGGGTCCATCTTAAGGGTAAGCCGCGCTTGCCTAGGTTGGTTTGTGGATGGGTGACCACCCGTTACATACCGAGTTTCCTCCGTGCCTCGGAAAGCACGTTAAGCCGTTGGTCCCGGCTGTTATTTGTAGATCTTTGACAGACGTTACAGGTAGTCAGTGTTCCGAAAGTCTGTCAACCAGTCTTACCGAGGGGGTATCGTATTACCCAGTATTAACTGGGTTGTGGAGGTCAGATAGGCAGTCGCTCCATGTAAAATACTGATATTCAGCTGCATCCGGTTGGACTGGTAGCCGACCCCAACATAGTTGGGAAAAGGCTAGGCAGATGATGAGCTGCAAGCCATCAAATATCAAATAAAGACCAGCGCATACAGAAGACGGCACATATTAAGCTATTTAGCGGCATCATAGTTTTGCTTCTTCTTTAGCCTGAGAGAAGAAAACGACTTTTAGTTTAATAGCGATTATTGTCAAAAATACTTTTCATTCTGTCATTTAATTTCTCCATTTGCAAACGTTCTGCCAATGTAAGAAGACGGAACACATAAGTATAAAATATTGCTTTGTTTTTGTCACTTATGGGGATTTTTTTCGTACATTGAAACCGAACGCTGAAAAGCAGATTTTGACGATTTTTGTATGTACACAGTAACACACCAGCGCTTTCGTCGCTGCAGGCAGCGGACGTGCAAGCGCCTGCGTCTGCAGCACCGCCGCCGCTGGCGCTTCAAGCGCTGCAGAGGCGTTACGACTCGCCCGATAACTTGCATTGGATACTTCAAGTAAGCTGTAGTCGTGTGCCTAATGATTTAATAAACATTGAAGCCGAAAGGCACATGTTCTCACCAATTTGTGAAATTATATAAGTATGTATATCAGTTGTCTGGTTACCATAACACAAGCTCTGCTTAGCTTGGGATCAGATAGCCGTGTGTGAGTTGTCCCAAAAAAAAAAAAAAAAAAAAAAAAAAAAAAAAAAAAAAAAAAAAAAAAAAAAAAAAAAAAAAAAAAAAAAGTTGTCTGTAAATTCGTAATTTTACGTGATAATGTCATACTGATTGATATAATAATATATTCCCTTGCACTGCATTAAGATGTCATTTAAAACAAATAATAGATGCGTCACAAGCTGAGCGCTGAGGGCGATCGTGCCTCTCTATCGCTAGTTCCGCGCTCTCGGTAGCACACATCAGCGATATAGACATCATCACGTCAAAAAAATTACCATGTCTTGTGGAACCAAAGTAGTGATTGTGCCATCACGGAATCGATTCTAACTTGGAAAACTTGTAGTTTTTGTTTTGACTTGTACATGGAGCGGAATAGAATATAAAGAATATCGTGTTGCAGGAGATCGAGTCGTGGGGCTCCCGGCGCGGCGGCGCGTGGGGCGGCGCGGGCTGGGCGGGCGCCGTGCTGCGCGGGGCGGCGCCGCACGCGGCGGCTGCGCACGCGCCGCTGCGGCACACGGCGCTGGCGCTGCTCGCCAAGCTGCTGCCCGCCGTCACCGACACCACGCCCGGTACCACACGACGCGATCACTATACTAACGAATGAAATTACTAACGACCCAGTTTCTAATAAGAAGATTAACTCTAAATATGATTGATAAGCACGCGTGAACTACTGTTATTCAAATAATCTAACCACTTGTTTTTTTTACGCATTTTTTTTCCCACCAGAATTAAATATTTAGTTCACTATTATTAATCGTAAATAGTAACTATACAAGTTTGTCATCAAACATTCAAAGACCTGAAATTAATTTAAAGAAAAGATAAAAAAATTACATTAACCATTTTCCATTTCATCTTCCAGGTCTCCAAGCCGTCCTAGAATGCCTCGACTCGCACCAGCCGGAAGTGACACAATCTCTCCTGGACAAGCTGCCGGAGCTGCTGGTGGGCATGCAGGAGCACGCGGCCAAGGTGCTGGTGCGCGTGTTCGAGCTGGGGCTCAAGTCGCGACACCCCGTGGAGCCCTGCATCGCCAAGTGCGTCACCACCATCAACTTGCATCGAGGATGTTAACTTGACGAGGGGATTAGCCGACAAAGAGCCATGACGTCATCCTCGAATTTAATACGCCGTACAGACTCATGCGAGGACGTTCGCAAGAAAACGGAGAATCCAGGTCTCTCATACGACCTCCACACTTGGGTTTTCGATCGTCATCCGGAATGGACCACAAAAAATGCCTAGAAATAACATACGACCACAGATTATGGCGCTCTCTCCCGACATATTCATGAGCATTAGACATGTGAACCCTATGTCGATGTTATAAGGTATAGATTGTTCGAGTAACAAAACCATTTGTTACAGCTTTTATGATCAATTGATCGTAGAAGAGATTGTATATTGGTAATTCTAATTTCTTTTGATTTGAAGAAGTTCTCAATGCCTGAAACCTGTACGGAGTGTCATATCATAACATTCAAGTAGCTTGGATTCTATGATATGACCAATCGAAACTATTATTATGGCGCAGGTAAGCATTCTTCTTACATACTTTTAGTATTTGGAGGTATTTCAATAAATCCTTTTGTATAAATCGAATTCCTTAGTATTAGTAATTAGATCTACTTTTAAGTAATGCCTGTAATTAGAAGTAATAAAAGAAATATTTTTGAAAACATATTGTATATTTTATTTCTTGTACAACATACAAAAATGCGGTCCTTAACATTTAGAACTTGTGTGACATTCGCACAAATTACACTCAATAATTTTAACTTGCTAGAAAATGCACATATTTGTAATAGTAATGAAATGACAAACAATAATTTAAACAGTCGTGTTTTAAGAAACTTAATTTCTTTATCTGATAAAAATTTCTATGCTAATTTCATTTTGGTACAATAAAGTAAGTACTCTAAATTATTACATAAAATAATTTAATAATACTTAACAAAATAAATAATTTGCAAGTAAAGCACATAAACCCGCACCAAAGCCGACAGTTCACACTGGCGATATCACCGTAACTTCATCACCACATAACTTAATCACCAGTCATTGGAGCCGAGGTCGGTGAACATTTTGTCCTTAATCCTTGGTCTGGGGTCTTCTGTTATTTTCGAGTCCACCGCTCCTACTTTGCCGAGAATGTATTCAAATTCTGTAAAAGAGAAGATGTTTATTTTTTTACGTGATTTGATGGTTGACTCATGTGCTAACTTATCTTCTGTCATTAATGAGATGGTGTCTGAGGCAGGGAACAGATGGTGCTGGGAAGGCCGTTCATCAGCAGGCAAGGGACCAAGCTCGAGGTACCTGCCGCATATACCCCTTGCTACCTCATGCATAATATAATTATGACCCATTTAGGTACTGGAAGCACTAACTTGAACTGATTCCATTGAATTGTCGGATAATCGAACTATGTTTGGCCCTTGACTATTTTGTTGAGCAGATAAAATTAATTCTGCTTCCACAGATATATACTAGCTGTGCCCAGTGCTTTCACCTGCTGCTCAGGGCCCCTTCTCATTTAGGGGTTTGAAAGATAGATTGAAGCCGATTCTGAGACTCACTGAATATACATAAAAAATTTCAAAAGAATCGGCGGGTCCGTTTCAGAGGAGTATGGGAACGAACACGAGAATTTGATATATTAGATTTTTGCTAGCCTATGTTGTGTCCCAATGCTGCGAAAAGGCCTCCCCTATCTCCTTCCACACCTCCCTAGCCTGTGCAATCTCTGGCCAGCCAACCCGCAGACATGATCAGATCGCCACGCCACCTTCGCGGTCGACCTCGACGACGCCATCCCCACCACAACAATACCTAGACAAAATTCTATATTGTTTATGCTGGTGAAACTCACCATCAAGAGTCAAAGATGTTCCTCTCAGCTCTGTACCGCCAATGAACTGCTTCTTCATGTCCCCCTCGAAATACACAAAAACACTAGGCAAGTTCCTCTCCGGGAAGTTGGGGATGCACGTCTGAGCGATGGCTTTTATGAACTTGGTGTATGGGAACTTCTCTGCTAGCTGGCGCATGTATTGGTTGATTAGGGCACACTGTTGAATGCTGGAACATAAATTAAATGATTTTAAGGAAAACAAAATTAGAACATGGCTTGCACCTTAATTTGCATGAGACTTAAACTTAAGGTAGAATGAGAGTGTAGACATCCAGTCAATATGGAATCATTATTTATTGCACCTACTATCTTATTGATCATAATTTTATCAGGCAATCATCAATGTCTCATCTTCATCATCAACCTTCTCACTGTATGCACAATTTATAATTAATTAAACATTTTCTATGTAATTAGACTTTAATTAACCCCAGTATATAACTAACTCCCTGTAAGCTGTTCTAGTGGCTACTACATTATTTTATGCAGGAAAGAAAAAGTAGAAGATACATACACGGTGGACGATACACGGATAGGAGTGCAAGTCCTGTAGCCCAATAACATAGGGGACATAGAGTTAGAGTTTCCAATGTTTATAGTATTTTTTTTGTTTCATTGGAGTGATTACTTAATAGCTAAGTAATCAAGAGAAAAATCATTGGCTACAGACATCCAGGCCTTATTGTCTTTAATCTACCTACTGACTTATTAAATTGTAAATATTCCTATGTTTTGCCTACACCTATAATTTCTTTTTTATTTTATTCATTTAATGCACAACATACAAAAGTACATGACCCTGTTAGGGCGCAACAAAATGACTTAAAAATTATATTGCAGCATATTTCACTTATGGGGTTCCCTCTATCTGGCAGAATCTTGATGTTGGTTTTATTTTCCTCATACAATTTAACCCAATTACAAATGAGAATTTAGACTACTCACCCTTGTTTATACAAATGTATGACCACCCAGATACCTTCACCAGCCTTGTTGACCTCCTGCACATAGTCCTGCCCCGACACCTCCCTGATGTCTCCAAATCTAGGCTTCTCTGACAACCTCTTCAGCTCAGCGATGCGCCTTTGTCTGTACTGCTCTATTACTGCCTCATCTTCTGAATCTTCAAGCTCGTCAAGGCCATCTAAATCTAACTCTGATAGTTGTTTATCCTCTGGAAAAATATTTACAATGAATTACATTTATGAAAGTATAGAAGTTACTATCTTTGTACTTAGAGAGGTTTTAATGTCATGTAAAAGAACTGAGAAGCTATAGACACAATATTGGACAGTGGTTTGTCTAGCATGAAGAGAATAAACTTAAGTTTGAGAAACATCTGGTTACCTTAACAGTTTACTGTTACTTTACATTGTATGTGTTGTCGCTCAAGTGGAACACCCACAAATATAAGAAAACCGTTACTTTTATGGTATAAGCAGTTATGCTATCATGTTAATGGGTTGTTATACTTTCGTTGTTAAGGGAATATGTGGTAAAAATACTAATTCTAACAGGGTTTTTTTACACTTACTGCAACAGGTGTCATCCTAACCTAGAAGTTTGTTTATACTAACTTTCAGCCTGCTTCTGCTGGATGGTCTGCTCTATCATATTAACTATTTGGTCCTCTGATATCTCTGCTTCTTTCGGCGGTATGATACCTTTGGCACGAAGGACATCGTTCCATTCTGTATCCTCATTTGGATTCTAAAAATAAACACAATGTTTAACACCATTAAAGAACAAACGCATGTTTGAAATGTCTAGTATTACGCCAGTCGCAGTAATTTACCTGCATTTTGAATTAGGATTGTTTGTTTCTGTTATTTTTAAGGCAAAATAGGATTTATTTCATGGAAATTTGACACCACCAAACGACTGACAGATGATTCACTTTTTGTTTTTTTTTAACCTAATGTTGCCCTTGCTTAATCACGAAACAAAAGAACTAATCATGTGATTTTAACCTACACTGCTGTAATTGCTTTCAAAGCATCATTAATAGCAGGAAATACCTATATCATATGTAATCTAACTCAAAAGTTATCCAACATGATTTTCATTCTTTCTGTGTAAGCAAAAGCATGGTAGTATGTACAATAGTTAATGCTAGTAACCCTATTTTCTCGAAACGTCAAAATTGCTAATCCGTGCGTGATATGTTTACGTTTTCATGCTTTCCTCTGGAGTTTACTTGAGTTTCTTAATTTCATTAAATCATTACCCAAAACACTGAATACAATCCATAGCAAAAGAGTAAATATCGTCAACCACCATGAATCGAGAGAAAAGGGAACCGGACTATCCAACCGAGTTGGAGTCTCAATTCGTGATGCGTTTGCCCGAGGAACCATCTAAAGTGTTGAGAGAAGTGCTGAAGTCGGGCGAGAACATGAAGAACAGACTGACGATACAGATTGAGAACGACATGCGGACAGGCGAGGTAAGGTTCGACCACTGGCTGATGCACGCCAAGATCGTTGACCTACCAACGATCATAGAATCTATGAAAACAATTGATAACAAGAGCTTTTATAAAACAGCAGATATCTGCCAGATGATGATATGTAAAGAGGAGCCCGACATACCAACGACTGAAGAGGAATCCCCAGCTAAAAACAAAAAGAAAGATCCGTACAAAGTTGACAAAAAGTTCTTATGGCCACACGGTATCACACCACCGACTAAAAATGTGCGCAAACGACGATTCAGAAAAACACTGAAGAAGAAGTATGTGGAAGCACCCGAGATTGAAAAGGAGGTAAAGAGGTTGCTAAGAGCTGATAATGAAGCTGTCAGTGTCACCTGGGAAGTTATGAAAGAAGAAGATGACCATCCCAAACAGGACCAAGGCTCATCAGCTCACACCAAGCCAGAAAAGAAGACTAAGGCTGAACGTAATCCCAAACGAGAATCAGTATCAGTTGATGTGTCTAACCATGAATCCTCCAATGTAGTGGACATATTTGGTGGAGCTGTCAGTGATTCTGACTTAGAAGATGACAACATCAATGTGGAGATGGAAGATAGTCGTCTCTCAGCTTATGACAGCCGTCTGTCAGATACTAACTCCATGCATGGTGAAGGTCCATCAAAAAGAGATGCACTACCTACCCAATTCAGATCACATATGTTCCAATCTCCACAAGATCTTGCTCCAAAATCATTTGCTGGACACAGTCGGGCAACTACCCCAGCTGCTTCTGGCATGTCTAAGAGTGGAGGTCTGTCTTCTGAAGATGATGGTGACTACCAACCAAGAGATATGTCAAAGGACAATATGACATTCAGAATTGAGCAGCTGAGGGCAGAACTTGAAGAGTTGAAGCAAAGGAGACAGCGGACACAGCATGAGATTGCTGGCATGGAGAACTTGGCTCTAAGACAAAGGTTCCAGGACATTCTGCATACTCTGAACCAGGATATCATGTACAAGGAGATGGAATACCAGGGTTTATTGACTCTGCAGAATTCTGATGATATCTAGCAGTAACTTTGTTAGATATGTGTGTATCTAACAATCAGCCTAAATATAGGTGTATTTTAATGCTGTAATATGGTTAGGTCTAATATAATAAGTAAGCTGAACTGATTTAACTAGCATAACAAGCAATGAAAAAAAAAATTTGAAGTTGTCAATAGGTATGTGTTTAGTGATTAAGACTGCTGCATTTTATCAGATAAGAAATGATTTTCTGAACATGTTATTGGCAAATAAATAAATATAATAGGTACTATCTGTATGAGTTTTATTACTTGTATTGTAAATTAAATTGTATTGTAACAACACTAATCCACCCTGACTGCTTGGGCATTGATTGCTCCTTAGTAAAAAATATTTTTCTGTAGTTATTAATATTTTACTGATAATCATCGACACTAGTAGTTTGTGCATCAACAGTAGTATTGTTGATGCCAATAACTCATAACATTCTGACAAGAAACTCTGAAGAAGAGTAGAGTTCATGAGCCAATTTGGATGCTCGATACAACCGAATTTGGAATCGAATTGCGAATCCGTCTAGCTAGAGTTTGACACCGACAAATTAGCTTGCCAGTAAAAACAATAATGTTTTGTATTTTATTAGATAAAAATATTGTGTTCCGATTTTGTAGCTCAGAGTAAAAAGCCCTTTTTAGTAGATGTCTATAATTCAACTGATTTTGTGTCGATATTACTCGATATATTGTTTCACAACATGAACTGTACCTAGTGCGGATCCTAAATGGTTCATTTAACATTTTGAACATGAATACCAAAAGCATCAATTCCATTGAAGATAAAAAAGTATTATAGCTTATAACATGTTCATAATTTTGCAGATATATCACACGAAAGACGTTTTTATAATTACTGTTTTTATAATTCGTAAAAATAAGATAATTTATTTAAAAATATCTTCCCTTTGACTTTGACAGTATGACACGTTTATTTTTCTCCGTAAGGTTGTCAACTTGCGTCGAGTTGGAAAAATTTTACGTCGCTATGTTCAGTCCAGTCAGATCTCGAAATAAATAAATTGAATATGGCTGAAGTCGAAGGACATAAACATCGAGAAACTAATTACCATGAGGGAGAAGGTAAATTATGTTATGATATTTATGGTTAGAGCGCGTGGTTAGTGAGTATCGCGGACGTCAGTGCGGATCGGCTGCGTCGCCGAGCCCCGTTACCCTCGTGTTACCTTTGTGACATTGAAATTGGGTTCTTTTTATAATTGCTGCGTGGATTTGTGGTGCTGGGCCGCCAGGAGCGAAGTTTGCCGCCCGCCTGACGCGTTGAGTGGTTCCGTCGCACGGACTTAGTGAACATGACCGGGGGCGCGGACAGGAGCCTCCACTCAGGTATTACATTGTTTTGTTGTAATATTCGATACTAGCTGAGGTTAAGTGCGCTGAAACGTAATTAATGTTGTTTATTTGCGCGGGTTTAACCTTAAGCGACGTATTGAACTTTGCTCGTTCGTCGTCTGTTATTATTGCATTGTTAGCACAACATGAACGTTAAATATTCCAACTGTTTCCTTTCTTGTCCAATTAGAATGTTTCACAGTGTGTGAGCAATCTAAATCTGGTATTTTGCCAGTCATTAAGAGTTGACAAGTCATATACAATAATACATTTATTTTTAATTGATATTAATCAATTAAAAATAAGTGAGAAATAAGTTATTAGAAAAAAGAGTTTGATTACAAAGTTGCCAATAATGAAGTTTGAGATGTTTTGTTAATGTTTATGGCTTTATCATATCAGTTATTTTATAAATTCTTAATTACCGTAGCTCCACAAGTGTTTTGTAACGGCCGTCCCTGTTACAGTTGTTTCACTTGAAGATTATGATTTACTTTCTTAATACTTTCTTGATAAGCAAGATAAAGCTATTGATTATGTTGAGAACCGGTTGATAATACCATACAGCTGAATTTCACTTTATATTTATTTTATCTGTTGAGTTTACAGAAACTCGCAGAGTTATTGAATTTTTAAACAGTTGTTGACTTTTTTCTCAACAACAAACTCTTGGAGAGTTAACACAGTTTGTTATAGTAAACATATTTTTCCAGCTGATATCTTAATAATTATTGATAAAGATGTAATATATGAAAAATTATGCATTGAACATTTAGTTAGTCATTGTTGATTGCTTTGTTATCTGCAGCTGCAAAGAAATAACTTGCAAACAGTAACTTTCAACATGTTTTTAAATAATATCCTCTTAACAAATTGCAAATGAACTTCTTGTTTCAAAACATTAGCATTAATAATCACAACAGAACTTGTATCAAGTATCTTTACTTGGTTAATAGAATGTGGACTTAGTAACCATTATTTAGATAGCTGTAGCAGCCAATGCTTTAATTGCCAAGAGGCCCAACCACTAAGAGGTTCTATAATCACCTAAGGAGGCTTTCTCTCTACATACTTTTAACATTCCTGTACATTAAGTAATTGGTATCATGTAATGTTATGATCTCTTTACATCAAAATCTAATTTGAAAATCACACAACAAGTAACAAACAACAGTTAATACTTAACATTAATAAACATAATCAAGGTTAATTAGTACCATATATGACTGGTATTGTGTTATATACTAATTTGTACATAAGTCCATTGTGCCATGGTTATTAGCATTTATGTGCTCAGTGTCCCTTGAACCTCGGAAAGGTCTTATGTTCTGAAATAGATTATGTCCTAAATATACATTGATATAAATATGGCAGAATTTAATGCCATGTCTATAACAACTTACCTGCTATTTCATGGTACTTAAACAAAACTAGTAAAATTCGAGTTTACTAAACGTAAATGTTGATACAGCAAAAATGTCATTGTAACTGAATCAATAAAATTTTACCCACTAATTACATAGCTCTATATAAAAAAAAAACTGGTTACTTATTTATTTATTTGCCTTTTATTCTGACAAACATTTAGTGTTTGTTTATCAGTTGGCTAAGCCCTCACATAAATTTTGCCATTTCTGTGTCTATGGTCACTCTACACCTCATTTTTCTAGTGACATATTCCACCTTTTCCATGGTCTACATTTAGCTTCATTTGCCGTGAAGTTGCTGTCCATGGAAGGATTAAAAGGCCATCATCAGACATTCAGCCTCTATTATCTGAGACCATATGGCAGTGTTTAATGCCTTATCCGCCATTGATAAACTATTATAATCAGCAGATATGATATCCAAAATGATAGGCATTTAGGATTTGTTTACATTTCAATAGTTTGTGTTTTAGTGCTAGTGGCAAGGTTTCATGTAATATTTGATTTGATTGCAACAATATGATTTGTGAAAATTTACACAACTATTGCAACTCATGTGACAGAGCCATACATTTTGCTGACTCACAAACACTGGCCAATTTCAAACGTCATAAGAACAATGTCATAGCGGCATCAATATTATTTAAGTCTAACAACACACAAAGAAGAATATCTAACTTATTTAAATAAAAGTAGAAAGATTTTGAGAAATATAAAGTTTCTTAATTTGTTTTCAAATAGAGTTAATACATGAAATGTGTCATTCATTATTTGTCCTTTTTTTAACACAGTCTGCATGTATAAAGTCCAAGAGACTTATGAATAAAAATTCCAACCAGAATATGGAGAAGTTCAGAGCAAAATTTAATAGAACATAGTTAATACACAACTTGTTGGTCCAAATACTTATAATTTTAACCAGTCTTGTCTAACACAAAAAAGCATACCTGTTTTGAATCAGTTTTTTTGCATAGCTCCGTATCTTATTATTATTTTTTATCTATATCTTGTTGCCAACATTAAATAATTAAATTCTGGTTGGGTATAAACTTGTCTGTATTATCTTGAGTAGTTAGATGAGGTAAAAAGTTTAGGCATATTCAGTTTGACTAAGGTATTTGTTTGAATTGATTTTGTTTGTAGTTTGAAACAATTCATAATAGTGCATAATCTTCATGTCAATTATTAATGTGGGCTGTTTTATGCTGCATATAAAAGACTAGCTGTTCCACGCGGTTTCTCCCTACGCTGCTCAGCACCTGTTGGTCGTAGCGTGATGTTATATAGCCTATAGCCTTCCTCAAGAAATGGACTATCCAACACTAAAAGAATTTTCCAATTCCAACCAGTAGTCCCTGAGATTAGCGCGTTCAAACAAACAAACTCTTCAGCTTTATAATATTAGTATAGATATATCTCAGACACTTTTGACAGATATATTGTTGGGAAGTTTGTTCTTTTCTTCTTCCCAGTAAAAATCGAAATGGCGAAGGGCGGGCGTTTTGGGGGCCTGACTCTTGAAAAACTTTTATGTTCAAAAAGTGCTGATTATCAGCCTAATATAAAAATAATGTCTTGATTTTTACTAAACACATACTTACCAAGGCAATCTTTGGAAATTGAAAAGATTTGTCTAAATTAAATATCTTCGCGAGAGTAGTGAAATATTAAAGACCAATAAGTATTATTAAATAACTACAAAAAATATAGAAAACCCCTTAATAGAAATAAAGTCGGTTATTAAACATCATTTCAAAAGCCCTTGTCGTTCCTAATCAACTTACATAATATCCATACATGAATTCTTTAGCATAATATAAAATAAATATAACTAAAGAATCCAGAATCGGTGCGACTCTATACCTACTTCCTATCCTATGCATACTGGGTGCATTCAATTCAAATGAGGAATTGCCACAAAGCACATACCATAGACAATCCTTTATGAGAATACCCTGCTGGCTTTAAACCACTCCATATACCAAAACCCATAATTCATCAGGGGAGTCTGATATCTGTCCCATTATTTCACAACTGTATAAATCTGTCGTACTGAATATAACTCATGGTTTGTCACACCCACTATGAGCCCACATTAGTACTAACAATACGAACTAATGTTTTAAATAAATACGAGTACAGTTGTTAGGTTCAATGCCCTTTTAATTCGTGCTAGACGTCCGTTTCTTTATTGCTAGTTTTTGTCGTTATTTAAAAACTAGATTTTAATTAGGTAGTTTTCGATAGTCCATTACTTTAATGGCTAGAACAAATTATTAGCTTCGTAAATGTCTTGGGCGGCATACGTCTTCTCCTTTGCCTACGCCCTCTTCAAAGACTGTGAATTGAGTTTCAAACGTACACAAACAATCAGTAAATTGTTGTTTATAAAAGACGTTTTTCATACATGAGTCAATCAAAAGTAATTTATTGAAATAAGGCCGTGAATCAACAGTTTTTGCTTGTCAAATACTGCGTAAAGCAGTCCTCCAAAACGTCACAATATTCTAGTGTTTTAGCTAAGCAAATGATGTCAAGAAACTCCAGTAAATCAACAAATCTGCCTTTTTTACACGACTGCCCCAAATAAGGAGTGTTATGTTTTTTTTAAGATATGGAGGCAAATTTGTAGTATTTGTGTGTGTTTGTAAATCCTTCACGCTCAAACGGCTTAACATAATAGGATGACATTTTTCCCGGTCTACGCGGATGAAACCGCAGGCGTACCTAGTACTTAATATAGGTCATCTGAAAACAAGAATTATCCTTCAAAATTTTTATTTGACGCGCTCACAGATAAGCAATCATCAAGCCCTTTATCTCACATATTATGCAATGCCCTTTCTCACTACGGGACACTTCTCTAACCTCACGTATGCGGCAGTGATCTGTAAACCCAGTTTCATGTGGTTGCCGGCCGCCTGCCAAGTTCAATTGTGTAAAGGTCGGGTCGTCGGCTCTTGTTAGAATGCAGACAATCGGCTTTTAGTACTTAGATAATGATAGTTAAGACTCCTACCATGCGGGGTAAGACGTGGAAAAGGTACTTAAAGCTTAGTAAGCTGACATTCTGCACAAGGTACGGTCCAAGTTGCATTAGGATATCAGACGTTTTTAGGGGTTCTCTACCCAAAGAGTAAAACGGAACGGTTTTATTTGGCGTATGGAAAATTATCAAACAACTTCTGCTCTGGGCGGAGCGGGGGAGTAAGGCTGCCTGTCCACCGGAGCGGAGCTAGGCTGCGGAGTGGAGAAACTGAGAAATATTAACCAATAGGATTGTCCACTGAAGAGGAGCGGAGATTTTGTGCAATCCTATTGGTTAATATTTCTCAGTTTCTCCACTCCGCAGCCTAGCTCCGCTCCGGTGGACAGGCAGCCTAAGACTCCGCTCTCCGTCCGTCTGTCACCAGGCTATATCTCATCATCATTTTCACAGATGATACATTTCTGTTGCCGCTATAACAGCAAAAATTGTCCATACTACAAACGGGTTTTTTGTCGTATTTATAGATGTACGGAACTCCGGGCTAGTATCCGACTCGCAGTTGGCCTTTTATCTATGAATTAATTAAGCAAGGTGCTTCTTCCTGCAAATCCATCTTGTATTGAATCTTGATTTCGTTGGTAAGAGCTAAGAAATGGTACTAAGGCTATTGACGCTTTTTAAGATGCAATTTCTAAGTCTATAACGAATATCAAAACAGCTTCCAGTTTTAGGAACGATCTATGAGATTCAGGCACAAATATTTCTATGGGTTCTGGATTGTGTCTTCAATTCTTGCTTGCCTTCTTTGCCTTGTAAAACGTTTAGGTCTATTTAATTCTGCCATTTCTTCATTCCAAAACGCATCATTGCATACTTCAACACCCACGTGACGAGGCATCCTATTCTGACCGCGAGACCACACAAGCAGGTACAGTCAGATACTGCTAAATATAACTGTATCTGGGTCTGGCGCGGTTATCGTTTGTTTTGCCAACATTCTAGCTATAATCGTCAAGTCTGTTTGTATGTTTATCTCGATAGTATTTGATGTGCATTTTTTTGCAGAAAGTTGCTTAAGTACAGATTTAGATTTTTTGTAATAGCAAAACTAAGTTTTCCCATTTTTTCCCTCTTCCTTATTTCTCACTTTTTTTAAAATAAAATTAGTTTATGTTCGTCTCCAACTATCTCTGTACGAAAATCGGTTTAGCCATGTAGGCGTGAAGACGTAACAAACAAACTCACTTTCGGTTTCATAATATTAGTAAAGATAGACGATTACTTCCACCTAGCTGTCATCTGAGGAGTCATCCCCTTTCTAACCATAAGATTTTTTTTTGTATAGGAACAAAGAACGTCCCCCGCTCTTTTCTCTCAGACTTATACTGACTAAAATCCATCCATGTTCCTTCTTTTGCCCTTTATATTTCGGAGCCGCGGTATCTCTTTCAAACAACCCGCAACCCCAGCATGCAGTGACCCTGGCAGGCCCTTCTGCTAGCCATACGACTTCGCAATCCATTCAACAAGATTGTTTGTATCTTTTTATTCACTACTAGATTTCAGTTACATAATTACTCCAAACATCCACCTTAGCAATGATATTTTAACATATGCGTGTTGGGTCGTCTTCCAATCTGACACGATGCAGCTGAATACCAGTATTTTACATGTATCGCTCCAGTTAATTTGTCTGACCTCCACAAACAAGTTTGAATTGGGTAATACGATACTCCTGGATAAGACCGGTTGTCAGATTTTCGGGAATCTATTTGTCAAACTGTATGCTTGTCTGTACTGTAAAAGATCTAAAAATGACAGCCGGAACCAGCGGCTTAGCGTACTTTGAGGCACGGAGGAAATTCGGTAATTAACGGGTGGTCACCCTTCCACAGAGCAACCTAGGCAAGCGTGGCTTTGCCTAATGATCAAATCAAGCGGTTGATCCTACTAATATTAGAATTGCCAATGTTTGTGAGGATGTATGGATGCATGGATGTTTGTTAGTCTTTCACGTCAATACAGTTGAACGGATCTTGATGAAATTTGGCAGGTAGATTACAGTCTGGAAAATTACATAAGAATTATTATTTTCGATATCACCCGTGCGAAGCCGCGGGCGCCGGCTAGTTTACTATATACTTCTCAGTTTTTTAGGTCATTGTCCTTTTAATTCACACTTCATTAGTCTCTTTCAATATTATTATACAATAACTCGGTCACACAAGTTATGCGACGTTAAATATTATCGGTCCCACATTGTTTTCATGCCATTGCTACGGTTACGTCAAAACAAACAGCTTTGTTAAATTACAACTGTTGTATCATGTGAGATAACATACTATTGTGTGTACTCATTATATTATAATTAGCTTCCGCCCGCGACTTCGTCCGCGTGGCATAGTTACTTTGGTTAACCCGCGTGATGATCGAAAAAAAATCTTTTTCTCCCGTTTTCTTTCTAATTTCCCCCCTTTTCTCACTTTATTTAGCCTATGCCCGTCTCCAGGGTCCCAACTATCTCTTTACCAAAATTCATCAAAATTGGTTGGGCCATTTAGGCGAGAAGACGTAACAAGCAAACAAACTCACTTTCGCTTTTATAATATTATAGTAGGATTACTAGGAGTTCTCTGAAGAAGAGATAGAACTGAATCATAACATTATAAATTTACAGTAAGACTAATATACACTTTTTTAAGTCATCCTTTACACAGAAAATGCAGTGACACTAGTTTGGCATTCTGTAGAGGGAATTAGGAACTATTTAGCCGATAAATTGGGCACATATGCGGGTTAAGAAGAGACACGACCCAAAATTAGTTAAACGACATAAATGGTATACTCACAGTTCGTTGACGCGATATAGTGACCTTTGTAGCTGCGTGACCCCTTTTGCGCATTGCGTGATGTTACGTACCTTGTGGCGTTATGGTTTCGACCAGTGAAAGTCTTGGAATAAGGTTGTCTGCAGTCTAAATATGGGTGGAGACTAGTAAACATGCCAATCATTGTGCTGTTTCATGGGTAACCGTAGTCAGCTGATACAATATGTTCTCTTTTTAAGTGATTTCAATAAAAGGAGGAGGATCTCAATTCGTCGGTATATTTATTTATGGTCATCGATTACTCAAAGACGCCTGGACCAATTTGCTAAATTCTTTTTTCGTTTGATATGGTATACCTTCCAAGTGGTCCCATATCAATTAAATATATATATATATATTATAGAGAAGAATGTATTTAAGAGAACTCATAAACATGAGTTATTCTCTATAATATTTTTTTTTTCTACGTCTATCTATATGGATGATCTGGATTTTTTTAGTAACAATAGAAAATTAATATTCAATTTAAAATATGTGATTATACCATAACCTAAAAAAGCTGAAACAAAAAACTTTATTGTAAAAATAAAACCAACTCCAAAAAAAAACTATAAAGTGGAAAATAACTTTACTTCCGAAAGTTATTTTTTACGATACAGTTATCATAAAAAAAACTTTCGGAAGTAAAGTTATTTTCCAGCATTAGTTCCATAGTTGAAAATATTCCAAATTATGAAGACGTTGTCTCGTCGTAAATTCAATTTGTGCAAATTCCTATTCACCCATGGTGTGTTTCAACTAACAAATAGATGGAGATCAAACCCATTAGCCATGTCGTCTGCAATCATCCTAATACCACATGCCAACAGCGAACAATTGATCTGATACAACATAAGTATCAGTAACACACCGATAGTTTTAGTTACAATCCAAGGTTGTATCGATTAGAAGCCGGTAGAGTCGCAAGCGCAAGCTAAACTATGTATGTAACAATCTATTTTGACCTATATTGCGAACACGTCAATCTGAGATCTAATTGTTAGTTTTGGCTGAAAGGCAGATTGAATATCGAATTATTAAGGCCACCAACACACGCACTTCAGATTTTTCGAATTCATGTACGTATTGTATGATTGTATTAACATCACTTGCTTCGTTGAAGGAAACCTGCTTGAGAGATATTTCTCGACGCGGACTGCATAAAAACTTCGACTCGCAAGTTAGGCAATGAACACACAAAAAACAAAGGAGAAACTTCTCCATAAGCTGGTTATTTTATTTGTCTGGCTCTATTAGTGTAGTTCTTTATAAGCAAAGCTATCGGTGTCTTGCATTTAAAACCTTCATCTTTGCTATATTCGTTACTTTTCTTTATTTGTTACGCTAAGTAGTCTTCTTGAGTTTTTGGTATTTTGATATGGTCCTAAGAACAAGTTCCTTTTTCGTTTTCCTTCTGTATTCTTGTTATAGAGGATTTTTACTATAAAATGGCATAAATTTTATATGTGTACATTCTGGGGCACAGCCTCATAAATTTTTTGGCCATGTTCTTTGACTATGTCTGTCCAATCATCCACTGTAGCCGATTCACTTAGCAATTTAAACCACAGAGCCATTGAAATTCCTTTTCTATCTCCAAGAATGTTTAATCTACATAGAATTCTAATGATCCCTTTGAAGGTAAACAAATAAGTCGTAATGAATGCGTATTGTAGGCACACCGCATTGCAAAGCATTCCTATCACCTGAGTCTTGACTAAGCTATACGCACAGTCCAAAGTTTATCCTGTCTTCATTACTTTTTTTCGTCACTTCTGTCACGATAAGACTAGGAAATGGTGAAGGGTACCTTCTGTAATTTTGTCGTCATAAAAGTGGGAAAGATTTCCATGAAATTTGCCAGTGGTAGACCATGATTTTTTTTCTAGCTTTGGCAGGACTTTGAAATCTCCACAGACACCTCGACTGCCTCTCAAGTTGTGATACAGTCGAGGTAATGCCGGACTTAAACTGGCTAAAAACCTCAGTCCTGCCTCGCCAGTGTCCCTCTGACATGATTAGAAACCTTGTTTGTAGTTTCTGTTCGATAGAAGGCCGAAGACACCGTGGTAGACCAAGATTGGACTTGGGTGAGGATATAGGACATTTAATCCCTGTATTATGTTCTCGTGGAAATATTTTCCGAAGTCCACGCGGGCGAAGCCTGTAGGCTCTAGTTATAGTAGGCTTGTAATGAAGTACATTGGACGGAAGATATTCACTTACTTGCGGTTAGGAAGTACATTTGATCTCGACATTGTCAAGTGTGTGGTCTTATCGTTTATCAATGTTATTGAATTGCAGTATTAATCAATTTATACATACAATGAATGGAATTATTTTTAATGCGACTATGATCTCGGAAAATGCTCTTAATTTTAGTTATTGTTCTCATACTTCCTTCAGATCGTGGCTAAATAATAGCAGGCCCTCGGATCGATCTTTGTTAAGCCGCGCTTGCGTAGCTTATTTTGTTTATTACCACCCGTTACATACAGAGTTTGCTCCGTGCTCGTTACATCTACAAATGACAGCTGTGGGTCCCAGCTGTCATTTGTAGATCTTTGACAGTCGTTACAGAAAGTCTTACCAAGGGGGGGGGGGGTATCAAATTACTCATTACTAACAGTAAGTAAAGCAGTTGCTCCATGTAAAATACTGGTATTCAGCTGCACCCGGTTTGACTGGAAGCCGACCCTATATTATAATAAAACTAGCAGGCGCCTGCGACTTCGCCCGCGTTATGATCGAAAAAGAGTATCCTATGTGTTATTCCAGACTATAATTAACCTCTCTGCCAAATTCCATCAAGATCCGTGTAGCCGTTTTGACGTGAAAGAGTAACAATCATCCAACACATCCATGCTCACAAACATTCACATTTATAATATTAGTAGGATATTTAATTTATTTGTTGGCTGCGTTCGCGAAGTATATACAATATATATGGTCGATATAACCGTACAACAACTTTGTAATTACAAAAAGTTCTGTCCGAACTAAATAACCTTTAAACGGCCGGCAACGTCCGAGTTCGCAGTAATTCATGTTATTTATCTACTTAGACATGTCGTGGAAGGAATGTCTAGTAATGACGGGCCCATCTAATGACGGTCAGCCATCGGGCCCCGTTGATTTAGAAAGCTGTTACTTGCGTAACATATAAATTGCTAACACATGTCTATTTGAGTATTTCCGAGTGACGTGTTATGCGTGTGTGCACGGATGTGGGGAACTTGTCTTTAGTGAGCAACTTTTTGGAGTAAACAGATTTAGGCTTAGGTATCCCCACTGCCAGTGTTTTGTGGAGGCTATCGAGTGAGTTCGTCTTTGTGTAAATACGGTTAACCGACAACTTATTATTGTACTAGCTTCCGCCCGCAACTTCGTCCGCTTGGTATAGTTACTTTGGGTGAACGCTAACTTTATCCCTCGTGATGATTGAAAAAATAGTCTTTATCTTTCTCTCCCCTTTTCTTCCTTCTTTCTCCCTTTTTTCTTACTTATTTTAGCCTATTTCAGCCCCCAACTATCTCTGTACGAAAATTCATCAAAATCGGTTAGGCCATTGATGGAACAAACAAACAAACTCACTTTCGCTTTTATAATATTAGTAAGGATTAGCTGGCGCCCGCGGGCGGCTTCGCCCGCGTTATTATCGAAAAAAAAGTATCCAATTTGTTATTCCAGACTATAATCTAACTCTGTGCCAAATTCCATCTCTTCCTCGTCGGTTTTAAGACAAATACCTTATCTCAAGTCCAAAGAGATTCCTCGTCCCGTTGATTGAGTTTCGCAAAGACAAATTGACGCTTTGCCAAACACAGAAGCGAAAGTAGTAGTTCTAGCTCGTAAACTGCATGCTTGTTGTCTGGAAGCTTGGAAAGTGTCTTTTGTTTCGATGTTTTGTCGTGAGAAAAGTTTACGTGTAGACAAAAGCGTAAATGCGCTGTCAGACATCCACTTCATTCTCTAAGGGTGGTGTAAGTGAGTCCTCAAATGTGAAATGAAGCTGACATAATATCTGTTTTTGATTGTTTGTATTCTTGCTTAAAATTTAAGAGGGTTGTAGCGTGCAGTTGTCACAAGGGCTAACTCAGGTGATGTAATAAAACGTTTGTGTTTGATCCGGTTCAAGTATCAGCTATCAAGTGGATCCGACAATGTTGACAGACTAAAACATTGTCAAAGATCATTTTGATCTCTATATGGTTGCTTGAAAGAGCATTTTTTAAGTTTTCTGTATTTCTATTTCAACTCTAGCACGCATGTGGTGGTGGTGTGGTTCCTGTTTGCATAAATAGGTTTAAGTATCACTTAAGAACGATAAAGACCCGTGGCAGGACACCAGTGGGAGGTCCCACTGGTGTCCTGCCCCTAGTCTATATCGTCACAAAGGTTTTGACTAGGTTTTCGTGCCCGGTTGACGACAATGGGGTCGCCCCCTTTTGACCGTATAACTTGAACATAATGGCGGAATGTATTTAGGTATAAACACAGAGACACCTGTGCACACACATAGTGTAATAGACTTTGACGTGTTGTTATGCAAATTAGAGAAAACAGCAGCATATCAAAAACATCCTTTGCACTTCAAATTTCCAAGCCAAAAGGATGCCAGTCCGGTTAGTTTCCTGCTAACTATCAACATACACTTAGCAGTTCGTTCTATATTACAGAGACGTTGGTCAAGCATGGACAAGCACATATTTACATAATCTGTTTGCATCTAGGCGTTACGGGTTTTTTTACCGGGTCTTATAGACTGCGTACGCGCATGTGACATAAATGTTGATGTTTTTTTTTTCTTTATCGGTGTATTGACCTTACGAGTTCGTTGTACTCTAAGAAAAGATGGAAATAGTCGAAATAATATTATTAATACATAGCAGTCATCTAGGACTCAGGTTTTCGTAGGAGGTTTAAATGTTTTAAGAGGTTTTATCTACCTTATTGGAAATCTGGACTTCCAACTACCAAAGAGTCACTAGATTGTGATTTTGTCGGAAGATAATCATCTCTTCTTTTTTTTCATCTCCCACGGCGTTAAACCTCTAGAAAGGAATAAATAATAACAATATTTCGGGCCTCCAGAAACCGCTTTTGTGCGTATCTCATCTGATTCAAATCAAATCAAATCAAATCATTTATTTCAATTAGACCATTACAGGCACTTTTGAATGTCAAGAAACAAAATGAATCTACAGTCCCGGTCACAAGGCATAATAACTTGTGAAAGTACTGCAGTTGCCCATTCCAAAGCGTTGATCTCTATGGAGAAGAATGGGCAAGAAACTCCATGGACACTCTTTTAAATTCTAATATTTTTACAAAATAGTATTTACATCATTCGTGTTGAGATTATACAAATATGTGAGAACGATGTAGAAAGACGTGCACAGTAAGAGCGTCCAGAGTAAATAAAAAACAAAATTCAATTTAAATCTAAATAAAATAAAAATGACCGTGGTAGTTAAAAAATGACCAGTCCCAACTGACAGCGCCCGTTCACGAACATGACGTATGGATCAGCCCCATTCAGCTCGACCATTTTGAAGGGAGCTAAATGACCCGACACACCCGCCACCATCAGTGAGACATTTAAGTGAGCATGACACTATTAACCACCAGGGCTTCGTCAAGTCAATGATAATACATAGCACTCACATATGGGCTTAATAATTATACAATACTAGAGAATTGATTCTATACATTGCAAAGATAGTCTTACAATCTTCTGCAGCGTCCATTATAGCTTCGGATACTTAGTAATGAGTTTACCCCTATGCTTGAGGAGCAGGACCAGCATTGAGCCAAGCATTTTTATCATCAATATAATCCCCCAACTTATAATATGCTTGCCTACATAGTGTGCGTTTAATACAAGATTTAAATTTCGTTTCATTCAGTTGAAGAATGTGGGGAGGTATTTTATTGTAGCATTTCAAACAGTACCCCATGAAAGATGAGTCTACTTTAGCTAACCTGAAACCTGGTTGAACTAATTGGTCCCTATTTCTAGTATTATAATTGTGTCTGTCACCTCTTTTACTAAAAAGATGCGAGTTTTTCCTGACATACATGATGTTTTCATAAATATATTGACAAGGTACTGTCATGATGTTAATATCCTTAAACTGTTCCCTTAAAGAATCTCGCCTACGTAGGTTATATATGGCTCTAATGGCTCTTTTCTGCAGAATAAATATAGACTCGATGTCTGCAGCCCGTCCCCAAAGTAAAATACCGTATGACATTATACTATGAAAATAACTAAAATAGACTAGTCTCGCGGTATCAACATCAGTAAACTGACGGATTTTTCTAACAGCATATGCTGCTGAACTAAGGCGTCCTGCAAGAGATGTTATATGCGGACCCCATTGTAGCTTTGAATCGAGTGTTATTCCCAAGAAAACAGTTTTTTCGACGAATTCTAGTTTCTCTTGATTCAATACTATGTCACACTCACTGTTTTTGACATTTGGTAGAGCAAATCTTATACACTTCGTTTTTTTCCCATTTAATACTAAATTATTAGCGGTAAACCAATTATGTACCTGCATTAGGGCATTATTTACGTCGTCAGGATTTGTGGCACGTCTGTTTATCTTAAATATTAAAGAGGTATCGTCAGCAAACAACACCATTTGTGGTTGGTTTTTAAATAAATGGGGTAGATCATTAATATATACTAAAAAGAGGAAGGGACCTAATATCGATCCTTGTGGTACACCCATCTTTACATTTAAACCCATTGAATTGACACCATTTATTTGTACTTGCTGCTGTCTATCATTTAAATACGATTTTACTAAACTAAGGGCAAGTTTCCCTAGGCCGTAATGTTCAAGTTTTAAGAGAAGGGTTTCGTGGTTCACGCAATCAAATGCTTTTGAGAGGTCACAAAAGATCCCTATGGCATCCTGTGCCTCTTCCCACGCAGTAAATATGTGTTTCAATAGGGTGACACCGGCGTCAGTGGTACAACGTCCTTTGGTGAAACCATACTGCTTTTCATGTAATATTTTATTGGTGTTAAAATGGTTGAGCATTTGGTTAAGCATTACCTTTTCAAAAACCTTGCTGAAAACCGGCAAAACGGATACGGGTCTATAATTATTGGTGTCTTTACTGTCCCCAGATTTGAACAGTGGTATTACCTTGCTGTATTTCATAAGGTCCGGGAAGACTCCTTGGTCCACACACAAATTAAATATTAAGGCTAAGTACGGTGCTATAGTCTCAATGATAGCTTGACAAACTTTAATTGACAATCCCCAAAGGTCTTCGGTTAATTTGATTTTTATTTGTTTAAAAGCTTTAATGACGACAGTGGGGTTAATATGCTTAAACTGAAACTCAACCGAGCATGGTAAAACGTTTGCTCTTAATAACTCAACAGAAAGCAAGGGTGAGGAATTTAACGTTTCTGTAGTTTTAATTGGGATACTAGTAAAGAAATCCACAAATTCTTGAGCAACTTCGTTTTTAGTGGTTAGAAGACCACGTGAAGACTCTAGTGTAATATCATTATTATATTTTCTATTTCTATTAGTTTCGCTATTGATTATTTTCCAAACCGTCTTAATTTTATTATCAGCGGATTTAATCTTGTTGCTTATGAATAAGGCTTTAGCTACCTTGCAGGTGTTTTTAAACATTTTTGAGTAAGTAGCAACGTAGCGATTGAATGTTTCCGAGTTGATGTAAGGCTTAAGGCCGTAAAGCTCAAACAGTCGTTCCCTACTTTTTCTTATACCCTTAGTTGCCCAATCACTAAACATAAACTTTGGGCTAATAGATTTAGTTTTTAGTTTTAGCGTATCATTGAACTCTGTGTAGACAACCGAAAAGAATTCCTCATAAAAATGATTTACATTATTAATATCATATCCCGGAATGCCTAGATTACTTATTAAATTATTGTTAAATTTATTTAAATTGCTTGGTGTTATTTGTCTAGACTGTATCTGAATTTTTTGTGATGATGTGTAGGACTCGAAAGCGACGGTTTGACCGCTGTGATCAGAGGGAAGGTAATTTACAATGGATTTATCTAAGAAGTCGCAGCAACAGAAAACGTTATCAATACATGTAGCGGTATTTGTAGTAATTCGGGTTGGCTCCGAAAACACATTCAACAAATTAAATGATTTAAAAAGATTTAAGAATCTACTGCTATTTGAATTTTCATCTAAAATATTGATGTTAAAGTCACCACAGATGACTAGCGATTTATTACCTGTTGCAAGTTTTGCCAAAGCATCTTCCATTACTGACTCAAATATCGAGTAGTTTTGATAATTTGGGGGCCTGTAAACACACACTATGACATGCCTATCCAGCTCAACACAAGACAATTCAATATTATGTTCAACCGATAGATCAATTATATCAGAACGACTTCTAAATTTAATACTATTTTTGACTAAGATTAGTGAACCCCCACGCATCTTAGATTTACGGTTAAAGCAACTACCTACACTGTAATTTTCATAATTAATTAACATTTCATGATCTTTTAGCCAATGTTCGGTGAAACATACAATATCAAACTTGGTTTTTTCTAAAAACAATTCAATCTCTAGTTGTTTTGAAGAGAAACCTTGAATATTTTGATGAAATAATTTCAAGGAGTTCTGCTTAGCCCCTTTTTTAAATTTAACTATTTGAGAGCCAGAAGGTACCTTGGTGTCTGTTGTCTTACTAGCTAGTTTAAATGAGCCGGAGTGAGCGACAATACTCCCCCGCCTTCCTTGTAAAAAGGTTTATTAGTAGAAGTACTAATATTTGCAGTGTTAATAATAACAGAAGAAAACATAGACATAATATTTATGTCCGAGTGAATATTATAAGCTAATAGCCTAGCTATTTTGTGTCTACAACTAGTAGGTAGAAACACACTACCCCGTGTCGACCTAAGTTTATCAACAACGTTGTTAATATCTAGATACATAAGTTTGTCACAATAGTGACCTACCAAAAAATGAACATGCTTATTCAGCATGTGAATATAATTATTTATTCGTTTTGATAGTTTTTCAAAGTATGGAAAAGCACACAATATTATTTTACGACAGTTCAACTTTAACAACTCAGTTACACTATCTGTGATGTCTTCCTTCTTAATTTTTGAACTATTTCCTATAAATATGGTTAGATCAGTATTTTTGCTATAAACATTTCTTGTTACTAATGCCATTATCTGCTTATAAGTTAACCCTGGCATACAATTATTTTGACTAGGAAAGCTCAGGTTATTACTTAATAATTTACCTACACCCCTTCCAATACTATCTGAGAACATTACTGAGTGAGAACATTCACAACTTTCACATATCTCAGTCTGTACCACTTGTAAGTTATTTTGTGGAATATTAACTGTTTCTTGGTTTATTAGACAGTCCAGAGGCAAATTCTCAGCCTGGGACGGGTCCTCCATTACCTCAGGCTGGATAGTGTCATGGTTGGAAACTGTCTGGCAACTACATTGACACATCACCAACTCATTTGCTGCAAGAATATGTTCCCTTATTTGGTTCTGAGAACTCACATATTTACTAGAAAGGGAACTAAGTGATTCCTGAAGTGCCACTATTTCAGATTGCAAATGCTCAGTATCAATATTATAGATTTTAATACTGTCTTCTAATTTGATTTGATAATTTTTTCAGATTTTACTAGACGGTCCCCCGAGGCTACGACGACGCTTAATCTTCTAGCCCGTTGGCTTATAGCTACTCCATTTCATCGTGGTTAAACACAAACAACAGATCAGTGAATCATTTCTAAATTAGTAAAATCCACACATTTAGAAATGATTCCTCAACACCGTCTTTTCATCGTAAGCACATAGATCCGGTCACCCGGGGGTCTAAAATAGCCGTTGAAGCAGAACCTTAATAGGATAATAATATGAATTACTTTAAAATTCTTAAAATGATCGCAGACGCAGTTAATATTGTGAACTATTATTTTGTGAACTTTTTACGAATTGTACCAGCCTTCATATTTTGGACTGCATTTTCTTGCAACTTGCAATATCATTCGGACAAGTATCAATTCTCTTTAGAGTAATGGAACTCAACGGGCGTAATCTTTGAACCAAAGACCATTCACCATTGTTAACCAATTCAATATAATTGACCATGCCTTGGTTACGAGCGCAGCAGCCGACAAAATTAGGGTTGAGCGTCATCTGGCAGCACGGAATCCCATTTTCCATGTTTCTACTCTATTCAGTCGCTCATAGATGATGACGATTATCTGCTAAACGACCTGATTGATCAGGAACCGGATCTTGAGATGTCGTACGAGAAGCAGTAAAGTTATGCTTCATTATGCATAAAGTATTTGTAATGTGTGCATTAAGTATAAAGTTCTTTATTTTATGTTGTTGGTTTTTTGCACGCTAAGTGCAAACTGCCAAGTGCAGCAAATATCTTTATAAATAAATAAATAACCGTATTTTGCTAGACGTTAAATTTTACCCCAAACGAAACCGTTGTTAAAGATTTGAAATTTGTTTTTCCCAAACCACATATCCAAAAATCTTGGATAAACGTAATTATTAACGTAACTATTTTTTGTTGTTTTGCATATCAACCTATAAGGTTGTTAGCTGCTTAACCTGTCTATTCTGTAGGTGCCTTGAAGATAAGGCATGTACAAGACGGTGCTTAAACTTGAAAGTGCGACATGTCGATAAGTTATTTTTGTACAAGAGTGATCAAGAGATATCAAAATATTAAACATGCAAAAAGGACAGCAATCTGATTTGAATATTTATAATGCGATAATACTGGTTGCCATTTTGCATATAAAAATATGAAATAAATAAAATATTTGATTAATTTGATTTTTGGCCCAAATGTAAGCAACAAAGAGTTACAATTAGAAGTCCAGTAGGATGACAAAACAGATTTTCCGTTGTCCTGCATAATTTGTAGTTATTAAATATTGAGTAGTCGGTGCATTTGACCCGGTTAGCGATCGATATAATGATAGCAACTTGTTACAGAGCTTAGAATCGTATACTTCTTGTGGGGAATCGATAACGAAACAAATATGAGCATGCCTGAGTTGCAAGGTTTTATAAACGTTTGTAAGATTTACTAACTCTTTTGTGTTTCGGCATATCAGAATTTCTAATGCAATGACGGCATTTAAATTAGTACGATTTTTAACTTACTGTACTAGGCTTAACGGTGCAAATCAAATAACGCGGTACACCTCTTCTTTATCATGATCATTAATATATAAGGCTGTTGCCACAGCCGGGGAACATAAAGGGCAAAAGAAGGATTATGGGTGGGTTTTAGTCCCCCCCCCCCCCGCTCCGTCCAGAGCGGGAGAAGTTATCTGATGGTTTACCATCCGCAAAAAAAACTAACAAAAATTTACAGTTTCACCGTTGAAATATCTAAATCGTTTATGCCAGCTAGATTCATAACTTCATCATTTATGAATTTGCGATAACAGTCCAAACACATTGCATTCATTCATTCCTACCAGTGCGATAACGGAAACACTCACCAATACTCGATTTGATTATACTAGCAGTATAAAGATTGCAAAACCAGAATTATTGGTAAAACCGTTATCTTTCTAAGAATGTGAACAGCGCCGATATTATGATGTCTGTACAATCTGTTCTAAATGTTATTGGTGAAAGAAAAATAAACTATTGTTATTAATTACTAGCTTTTACACGCGGCTTCGCTCGCGTTAAATTCGGGGTAACACGTTTCCCCTTTCCTGTCTTGCAGGTACCTGTAGTTTTTGCACTTGCGCCTTATTTATTGTAATAGCAATGCTAATTTTCTCCTTTCTTCCCTCGCTCTCCCTCATATCTCAATCTTTAAAAAAAATAGCCTAATACAAACTCACTTTCGCTTTTATAATATTAGTAGGTAAGGATTAATATCACAGTAATATCGGTATTATAAAAAGTCAATTGAACTTAATCAAATTAGTTTCATTTGACGACTTGAGCGTGTCAAATGATGAATGAAATTGATTTCATGCTCCACAGGGTTGTTTTTTTCATTCAGTAAGGCAAGCATTAAGTGGAATCTTACAAGATAATTGATTGTATTAATATAAAATTGAATTAATATTATCATGTGTGTATGTGTGTTACTGCTTCACACTTAAACGGCTAAACGGATTTGAATGAGATTTGATATCAAGATAGCTTATATTTTAAATTAGCAAATAGGTTACTAAATAACTTAAATAGGTATGTTTTTTTTCACCGCAAGAAACATGGCGCGGTGCGGCTAGTTATTTATATATTCATATGGTTACAGGTATTCCAATATGACAAGGAAAACACTGAATAAATGCGTTCATTTATTTGCATGAGCTTTAAAATTGCAATATTTCTGCGTCAATGACCTCATGTATAAAGTGGACGAGACTAAAGGTCTACAATATGTATAAAATATTAGCAAATGGTGTTATACTGTTTATGCTGCCTACCCTCGGTTGGAAATTGATTCAAGTTCCAATTTTGAAATTGAATTAAACAGAGGAGCTTGTGGCTAAATAATAGTAGCCGCTCGGGTCGATCCTTAGGTTAAGCCGCGCTTGCCTAGGTTGGTCTGTGGATGGGGACCCGTTACATACCGAGTAGCCTCAGTGCTTCGGAAAGCACGTTTAGCCGTTGGTCCCGGCAGTCTTTTGTAGATCTTTTACAGTCGTTACTGGTAGTCAGTGTTCCAAAAGTCTGACAACCAATCTTACCAAGGAGTATTGTATTACCCAATCTAACTAGGTTGTGGAGGTCAGATAGGCAGTCACTCCATGTAAAATACTGATATTCAGCTGCATCCGGTTAGACTGGAAAGCCGACCCCAACATAGTTGGGAAAAGGCTAGGCAGTATATTTTACTTTTTTAAGTACCTAATAAAACATTGTAAAAGTAAGACTATCTTAATCTGGTGTATCAAGTGGTACGAGTAGCTTCAATTTGTAATAGCTTGATATTTATAATCATATCCGTCGATAGCTTATCTAGAATATCGTGCATATACCTTCTTTCTATTATCTTAATAAATAAATAAATCTTTCTATGAATTACAGTACCATTTCTGTTTATCCCATTTGTAATAAATTAATCACATTAAAGTAGTTTTAATTAATGAATACAGATAACTATTATACAATATTCTACACTAATATTATAAACAAGTGCGTGTCGGACTCGCGAACCGAGGGTTTCGTACACACTTGTGATATAAACAACCATATCTTTAGGCTGCTTAGACTTAAAGATATGATTTTAAGCCAGTTCCAAGAGGCCTTAGATTTGGGTAAATGGGTATTTTTTTACTTTCAAGCGTTCCCGAGATAAAGCGTCTTAGACATTTATTTATTTATTGAGGATCTCCAACAAAAGATGTACACAGATCATTTAACTTAAATTATGGACGGCAATAGAATCACGTAGGTGCACTCCTTCACTTACAGGGGACCACAGCATGCACAATATAATTAACTATAAGCTAACAAAATAACAGTTCATATATTATAGAATTAAAGAAAAATAAAAAAGTTTGTAATAACTAAATATTGAAGCAGGTTGTATTAGGAATACAGACAGACGCACAACAAAGTGATCCTATAAGGGTTGCGTGTTTTCTTACGAGGTACGGAACGCTAAAAGGAAAGATTTGTGTATTTGTATGTAAAGAATAAACTCGAAAACTACTGAAACCAATGACACATGTTATTTTCAGATAATGTTCCCACGATCACGTGTTTTCATAATAATTCGCGTTTAATTTCATTCACACATCTGACTTGGTCCAAATCTTCAGTTGATGTTCTTAATCTCTGCGTTTTATTGACTTTAAAATGTCGTTAGCTGCCTTTGAACGCGTTTCGGGTGAATTAATTTTGATTGAGTAAACAAATGTGTATTCCAAACATGAGTTATGGGTGTCAACTATTATTCAAGCTAAACTAATTAAAATATAGTTTTGATATCATCGTGTTACAGCAGACCCATTTTGTTTAAACGTTGCTCCACACTAGGATTTCTCCTGTATCGTGGGTGCGTTTACAAACATTTTAAATTGCATACACAAACAACCAGACTCGGGTACAATTATTTGCAGACTGTAATTTTGTTTGTGTTCAAGTAGCTGTAGACTCAGCACTTAGATTGTTAATAAACTTAATTATTTATTATCGTAATTAAAGCTTATTAAAATATACATTATATTTTGACAAGCTTACCTATATCCAAAATATGAATAATCAGTAATCACTCTTTGAAAGTTGAAAATAAAATAACAAATATTTCCCCTTCACCTCGTTTCGATTTGAATTATTTTAAGGCCAACGAGTACGTACGATTTATTTATTTATTTATTTAACACTTCAAGCACAAAGTACAGAGGCGGACTTAATGCCATAGGCATTTTCTACCAGTCAACCTTTGGGTGATGCAGAGACAAACAGTGGTAGGTGTAAAACCAAAAAACAAAAAATATTAATTATTAATACCTATATAGATATATAAAATACTATAAATATAAAACAAAATACTATAAATATATATCAAAGAATATATACACAGATACACTAAATAAAAAACAAACAGTGGGGAAACATTAACGATGTGAAGATACTGCCGACTTTTTCCGTATAAACTCACGAACTTTATGTTTAAAAGATAAACGGTTGGTTGCCATCCTGATTTCCTGGGGAAGCGCATTCCATAACGCAATAGACTGGACGAAGAATGATCGGTGAATGAAGTCAGTGCGGTGAGAAGGACAATGTAGAATACGGTTCTCCGATGACCGCAGACTCCTATTGTGGTTGGCACAAATGTACTGAAAGTGGGGAGCAAGGTAACTAGGGGATGTAGGAGACACAAGAAAAGAAAACAAGGTGGTTAATGCTCTTTGCTCCCTACGCTGACGTATGGGCAACCACTTAAGAAGAGACCGGTGCTCAGAGACGTGATCATATTTACGCAAATTGAAAACAAATCGAATGCAGTTATTTAGAAGACGGTCAAGTTTATCGAGGAGTTCTGCATTCAGGTCAAAGTAGCACACATCACCATAGTCGATAATAGGAAAAATTAAGGACTGTACAAGCATTGTTTTCGTATTTGACGGTAAGAAGTTTCTCAAGCGATACAGAGCCCGCAACGTACCAGTAACCTTTTGACTGACACGTGCAACTTGAGTATACCATTTCATGGTACTGTCAATAAATAAGCCAAGATCTTTAACGTCGGAGCTATAAGGAACGACCGTACCGTCGAAAAGAACCGGTGGCAAGATCGTGCCATCTAACTTACTAAGGCTGCGAGAACTACCGATAATAATCGCCTGACATTTATTAGGATTTACTGCCACACCAAATTTATCGGACCAGGATTGTATAGCCATCAGGTTGCTGTTTATGTCATCGACCAACCCTGGTAATTCATCAACCCTACCCTGACAATACAACTGCAAGTCATCAGCATACAGATGATACGCACATTGAAGATCAGAAGTCAGTAAATTTATAAAAGTAGAAAAAAGAAGAGGAGAAAGAATACCGCCTTGAGGAACACCAGTTTCCAAGGCACACCAACATGATGAAGAATCTCCAACATGAACGGACTGCTGGCGTTCCTGAAGGTAAGAGGAGAACCATTCCAGTGCTCCGGGAGAGACCATACTATGGGATAAAATGGCTAAAAGGATTTCTTGTAGACTATAAAAATATTAATTTGCGTTAATTAATTTTACATGTTATTGTAAAATTAATTAATGCAAACTACATTTACTTTCTGCAATTAGTCTCAAACAGATGAATTAGCACTACAAAAAATCCGGCCAAGGGCGAGTCGGTCTCGCACGCCGAGAATTCCGTATAAACTTGCGACATAGGTAAATGACCATATTATTTTCTTACTGCGTAGACTTAAGGGTTGATTTTTTCTCAGTTTTGAGTGACCACAGAAAGTTTTAATTTCAACTCGATACCTATACTGGTCTTGATACATAGACAGACAAGAAAGTAACTGTGTTAGTGGTAACGAACGCAAAAAAAGAATAAGAAAGAGGGTAGATCGTTTCGTTTGTCATAAACTTGTCGAAAGGGTATACTCCCGAAGTAGTCCTACCTATAACCATTTTGATCTGTATTGTCTTGGAAGTATGTAAATGGATGATAAACTTATATGTATTAGTAGCAATGGAAAATCAATACTCGATAAGAATGTGTGTATGAGATACCATTATACTTCAACTAAAAAAAGGCTGAAAATAAAACATTTTGGCAAAAAACAGACTTCCAAAAAAAAGAGTACCTACTAATCTTACTTACCTACCGTTTTAGTGTTTTTCATGGAAGTTTGTTTTTTACACCTCTACAGTAGGAAAATGGCTAAACTATTCGTATCTCTATCCATTTCCCGGGTCTTCTAAACCTGAAAATATCTAAATAATCTAGAAATAGATTGTCTTCTAAGAAAGACTATTGTATAAATAAAAACACATAAAGATATGGGATTTTATCTTTTCACTGCAGCGTATAAACGACTTCCCCCGCGAAGTTATTTCTCACCATAAAACATGTTTATGACTTCAATCGAACTAAACATAAAATATGCAAAGTAACGGTTTTTAGAACACCTATGACATTCGAGTTGGTTCAACGATCTCATTTGAATAATCTCTTCAGTTGATAACATCGATAATTTATTTCAGTAAACCAAAACATTAGAACCGCGCGGTATTGCGTTTTACGTTTTTTGGGAGTAAAGAAGTTTTTTATCTGGGTATCCGAGACCTGTAGGCCGAGGTATCTCTTTCCTCGATTCCTCGGCGCGGAACATAAGATGGAGCATGGGTGGGTCTGTCAGGAGCGGGGGGAGTGTCAGAGTTGTACTAACTACAACCCATTCATGTTACTTATTTTGCTCTTTCTGTTCCTGGGACGCGGTATGTCTTCCATACAAGATCTGGGAGGCATTTGAATCTTGGATAATTAATAAATCAATCATTTATTTTCTCACCCTTAGCTAGACATATGCACGTTTTGCTCGTGATATTCTTTACACTCATGTGCCATCGTCTAGTCCTTGACTGTTGGTCTTATTAGGTGAACTGCATTTTTGTAGCTACGACTGACGGGCCTGTTGGTCTGGTGGTTAGTGGCCCTGACTGCTGAGCCGGAGGTCGTGGGTTCGATTCCCACCCAGGACAAACTTTGTGTGATGAGCATGATTGTTTGTTCTGTGTCTGGGTGTGATTTATCTATAATATGTATGTATTTATACATTATATAAGTATGTATATCAGTTGTCTGGTTACCATAACACAAGCTCTGCTTAGCTTGGGATCAGATATCCGTGTGTGAGTTGTCCCAAGATATTTATATTTATTTATACCCAGTTTCTTTTGATAAATCAAAAGGGGTTCACTGCTACATCCATAGAAATATTGATGTAGAATATTGATCTTCTTTTCTGTTATCTTTGGCTCCATCTCAAAAATTCATCCTGTAACTATCATTTGCTATTTCAGGATGGTTTCCCATCAATTATACGCAGATTCTCCCAGCAGTTTCGATGTTCTATAGCGTCAAATTATAAAACTAGTGTTATCTTTATAATATTGTTTTGCGTGTGAGAAAAAGGAAGTCGGAGATTGTTTCTTTTATAATATTATCGTTATTCTCACGATGTTGTGCGAAGAGGTCTCGCGTGACAGTCACTTATTTTCCTTCCTTATCTGTTGAGACCAGTAGGCCTACTATGACATCTTAAAGCACAACTTATTCCAGTGAGTGAAAGAGATGGTGCTAGACACCCTGTATAGATCTGTCCCTTTCCCTCAGCGGAATAAGTTCTGCTTTAACACGTCATGGTAGGATAGCTGGAAGTATTTGCTGTTCTTTTGACATTCCTTTGCTACATTTAGTGCGTGGCTTAGACTGCGTAGTTGCTTCTAAGAAATTCCTACTGAAAAAAAAAACATTAATGTTTGGCTCGACCCAGGTGTCGAATAAGACTCATCATTCTCAGCAATTGCGTTTGCGACTACTTATGACTACTACAGCAACGAAGCAGTTGAAGTATTATTTTTAAATAATATTATTATTGTTTTTTGTAGGCTTCATGTGTTACCTGACTTAAATTCACGATACAAATATCTTGCATATAAAACGGTATCGTTTATACGTATGGTGCCATTTGACCGTAAAAAAATAAACATTTACCGTTCTCTTTTAAAATATTAGAAGCTTTATAAATTACTGTTTCTTTTGGTTAAAAAAACTGATTTCGCGTAATTCGTTTCAGGACTATCTAAATTGACCTAGAACCCGAAACGTGCACTAAAATATCAAGTAGCTACCAAAATACATTCTCATTGGCTCCGATATTAATGACTTAATTACATTAGCTGGTAATTTGGCCGGTTTATTACTGCCTGCTCCCATTCACTTTCGCTCACCGTGTGCCATCGATTTCTGATCCTTATATATTAGCTTTTCAATGTCATGTTTGTCTTCTTTTAAGGGTGTAGATGGTAAATTCTAATCCTTACTAATATTATAAAAGCGAAAGTGAGTTTGTTTGTTACCTCTTCACGCCTAAATGGATAAACCGATTTTGATGAATTTTGGTACAGAGATAGTTGGAACCCTGGAAACGGACATAGGCTTTTTTAACAAAAGGGAGAAAGAGGAAATAACAGGGAAAACTTAGCTTTGCTATTACAATAAATCAGGCTCAAGGGCAAAACTACAGGTAGCAGGTACCTGCAAATCAGGAAAGGGGATCCGTGTTACCCCGAATTTAACGCGAGCGAAGCCGCGGGCGAAAGCTAGTTAAATATATTTGGCCAAAATTCAGCTATGCGAAGTCCGCTCGCTGATGCAGGCATAAGATGATGAGATCCTTAAGGACTCAGGTGCCAGGGCAAACAGCGCAAGATGGAGGGTGGCCCGTTGTCTGTGGAGATATCACCGCATGCACACAGATCTCAGCCTCTGATACGTCCGGTGCACCTTAGCCAATCGACTTTTGTTGTTTGGTTAATCCTTTCACCACGATGGCAAATATAAGTCATGGTTGTTGAATCTGGGAGTTTTCAAATCAAATCATTTATTCTTTGCAAACATGGGTAATTTGTATTATATCTATCATATTTTACCGTCGCATAGGCATGCAAATATATCCGGGTTTTATCCGGGTAATATCGAGCTCGCACGATGTGATCAATACCATGGAGGTAAAGTGTGAAAAAACTCTTGCGGAGACTTCATTGGTGATAAGTTCCATAATTCCATGTAATAGAGAGGCCTACCACTCCTGACGAAACAACTTGAAGGGAACCTTGAGCCTGTGAATCGAACGAAGAACCTCATAAGCAGTTGCATTTGTCCCTGTATTATATCACTTTTCAATTCAAAAGATACAAGTTTCGACTGAATTTTGTTATAGCATACCAGTGGAAGCACCAAGACTTCCATTACATAAAAATATTATTTCTTACTCCGATTTTAAAACCGTGTCCTATTTTCATACACGTGCCGAAAAATACATTGATCAGTGTCGGAAAACTGAAGTATACGTACACGATTCGCGTAACAGAATTATTTTCAATCAGCGCCCGGTTCCTGGTTATTGGGTGCATGCCAGATACAACAAAGCACACTTACAGTATAGATCTAAACATGAATCATGTACAACAAACCGTTTTTCGAGCCTTTTTGCTTGTAGGGATCGGCAAAGGTCCAAGAGAGATGCGGAAAAAGGCTATATTTGGATGTCAAGTGGTAGTTCGTTGGCCTCGGTAAATTAAATTACAGAATAGCTAATTTGCAGTTTCAAGTTCAAAGTTGTTACATTAGGGCCAACAAATTGATTCTTTCCTCAACTTATTACTTTATTGTTGTGCCTCGCATTTTTCATTCTTCTAATGTGCATAAACTGTGAATTCATTCATTCATTTTGAACTACTGGCGTTCAGTGACATCTGCTTGTAATTTCAAACATATCAAATCGTAAACTTCGCTAGCTAAACCATGATTACTTGACCGGATGACCTCATCGCGATCACTAAGCTATAAAGGGCTGTCTCGTGCCAAAACACCCGATCCAATAGTTCAGCCTCATTAGGAAGAAAGTCTATAAAAAAAGCATATTTTCAGCTGATGAATAGTTTCCGAATAGTCCCGCTATTGGAGCAGTTCCAAGCAGGTTATTGACATAATTCGCCTCAAGTTTGGGAGCGCGCCAGACCTGTGTTTCAAATGCACCGGTAATCTCTCATTGCGTACGTAATTATTACGGTCAGTGAAAGTGTCATCTGTCTCCTTCACGACATGTACTAATGGGAAAAGTAGAATTCCGAAGACGAACGTTTGAGAATCGGATCACGAAAATATCTTGTCAATATGTATCTATTTTTTCCTGATAAGGTCCCCACTTTTCGGATAAGGGCCTTAATACCACGAGTATTGAGAGGAAGTGGTAGGGAAATCCATCATGCAGGCCCATTGCGGGTTGGTGGTTAGTGTGTCCTATAAATAGTTTTAATTGTGAAAGATCTGATGCTGAAGACTGTAAAGCTCTTTCTTAAGGGACAGCAGTAAATGGCGGATGATTTGGGGACTGTTTTATGTGCTTTTGACATTCAAACATGATTTTTGATGTGATTTCTCCAAAATATTCGTGGCATCTGATCAGTCAGATACTTTTGAACTCGTTTTCAATTCTTGACTCAATCACTCAACACATCGTGCTGTGTAGCAAATCATTGTCAATCAAAATTGTTTTCAATGTCGAAACTTCGACAGTGTTTATGAACTTAGATACAGCTGCTCATTCTGTCGGAGTTACTTCTAATATACCGATCCCTAAACAAAACATGTCTACTTTTGGCGGTCTGGTTTTCTACTTTACAAGTATTTGAACTTTGTGACTTGTGTTCCAGGCAGTGAGGTGATAGGCAAGCTGAGTTTGCGTGTCAATTATAAAGACATTCAAAGTAAGTGCGTGTGCGTCTCTCTGTGTGTTCACTGTTTAACTTTCTGATGTGGAGTACTTAACATATTGTATCGAATGTTGTACAAATCGATGTCTACGCTTGTATATACTCTGCTGATGTATGGAGGTACTCCAAGACTTGGCTTGTATTTATAAACTGTTCCACTGAGTCTTGAGTTTATATTTTGATAATTTGAAGAATGGCATGTGCATATACAGCTATCTGACTGCAAATTTCACGTAAAAACGGGAAGTTATTCTAAGGCTATACTTTGAGTTGTTGGGGTGATTGTGCGAATGTGTCATATCCCATCCTAAATCCCCGAAGTGGAACGCTTAGCTTTTATAAGTAAGAGTCTAAGAAACATCTCCGTGAACACCACGCGGAGGACATCCAAGAATATATTCGAACACAGGAATTGTTAGGTATATTTGAGTACGAAAAGTTGTTAAGTAAACCAACTACTTCATTTGTCTTGTTAGAACTTTCCTAAGTTACCTCATAGCTCTCATTAGTTTCGAAGCAACGGACAACATGAATCACAATTTCGAAACTTACTGAACACAAGCATTTGCTTGCTTCTAGCTTTATTTGAAATCCTTGGTTTCGTGTTGTCAAAAGGTAGTATTATAACTCTTGGTGGTCCACGAAAAGGTCGGACCACGCATCAAAATAAACAAAATTCTAAACTTTCTCTCTTGTTAAGGTGTTGGGCCCGGCTGTCGTTTGTAGATGTTTGATAATTTATAATCGTTACTGGTAGTCTGAAGGCCTGGTAAGCAATCTTACTAAGAAGTATTTATTTACCCAGTACTCAACTGAACTGTAAAAAAAATCCCGACTAACTTAAAAAAATAAAATAAATTATTCGCTGTCGGGACCTCAATAAATTGGGAAGTTAATAACCGGTCTAGATTTATCTTTATAAAAGAAAAGAACAAAACCGGCCAAGAGCGTGTCGGGACACGCTCAGTGTAGGGTTCCGTAGTTTCCCGTCCGTCACAATAAGTGTTCCCAGTTATGAGGCCAACCGAACAATTCGGTAATACCCGATCCAATGTAATAAAATAAGTACCTACAGCGCCATCTCTCGAGGAATTGGGTTACTAATTAATACAAAGACGTGCAATTTCAGTGGTAATTTTGGATTGCGAGAACCGATTTCAATAATTCTTTTTTTGTTTGAAAAAAGATACGTTCAGGATAATAAAATATGTAAACAAAGTTACAAAAAAAGCTTGCATTACGATTATACTACAAACTTAGTCCAGAAATTATTTTGTACAACTTTTTGTCTTTTTTGTACAAAAACTGTTATGTCAATCAAGTTCAAAATGATTTTCATAGAAAGTCCTTATAGAGTTCTACTTTTCAGATTTTTTTCATATTTTTTAGACTTATGGTTCAAAAGTTAGAGGGGGGGGGGGACACATTGTTTTTTACTTTTGGAGCGATTATTTCCGAAACTATTGACATCATCAAAAAATGATCTTAGTAAACCCCTATTCATTTTTAAATACCTTTCCAACAATACATCACACGTTAGGGTTGAAATAAAAAAAAAAACACTTCCCACTTTACATATAGGGTAGCTACCCTAATAAAACATTTTTTTGAAATTTTTATTTTACCACTTTGTCGGCGTGATTGATATACATATTGGTACCAAATTTCACCTTTCTAGCGCTAACGGTCACAGAGATTAAGCGAGGACGGACGGACGGACGGACGGACAGACAGACATGGTGAAACTATAAGGGTTCCTAGTTGACTACGGAACCCTAAAAAAAGGGCCCCTTTGGCCCCTTTTTTTTTTCTTTTATTTTATTTGTTTTAGGCAGTTGTTTATTTATTCAAAATCACCTCATGTGTCGAATTCCGATAAACGGTTTCGGCTGTGGAGCTTGCCAAAGAATTAGACAGACGGACATATACTATGTCATACATACATACGCTTGACAAACATAACCCTCATTCGGCAGTCGGATAAAAAAGGGGAGTTCAGATAGTCGGAATAGCAGACGATACCAGGGTAGGAAAAGGCTAGACAGATGGCTCTCAGTAACGTTCCATAGTTACCAACTACTTCATAAATCTGTTTATAATAAAGTAAAAGTGTATACAGTCGGTGATTACTTGGCACTGCCCGATGCGTCTGCGCCGGTTGCATGCCCAAAGTGACAGGTGTGATTATCTTGCTACTAAACCCATTAGCTATTAATGCTGTTGGTATTTACGTTAATATTGTGTATTGGTTCCAAACCATTTGACAGGGTGTAAAGGTGGAAAATATTTGCAATATGGTAACAGATTTCTAGTTTATATAAATGTAGAATCAGTTAATCTGGCTAAGTGTTATGGGGTCCGGGGTTGCCGGTTGTTCGAAAGAGATACCGCGGCCCCGGAACATAAAGGGCAATAGAAGGAACATGGGTGGGTTTAAGTACAAGTCTGACACTCCGCCCAGAGCGGGGGAAGTTATTGGATGATTTCCCACCCGCAAAAAAAACTGTAATGGGTTTTTTGCATAAGAATCTGGTGAAATGTAGGTGTACTTTTAAAAACAACTCCTTATTCTTCGGGGTTTACTGGCGTGATGTTATGTGACGAAGTATGGTGTAATTAGTCGTTGAGTCAATGGTGTTTAGACCAAACAGTAAGGTAGTTTCCAGGGTCAAAGTAATTTCATTCTATTTCGTTCGTCTTTTAGATTATTCAAAAATAAGGGACACGAATTTTTTTATTTGTAAATTAGAATAAAAATGACAAAGATATAGCCAATCAAAGTTACGTGTGTGACGTCACTTGTTGCGAAGAAAAAATGCAGTACGTAACGCGTGACGTCACAGCCGCACAATTTTTATTTTTGCTAACTGGCATCTATGATTTGACAGCAGATTTAGGCCCGTTTGCACCGCAAATGTTTTAAATTTAAAACAACGTTCTGTTGCCGTCACTCGTACGAACATTTTACACTTTTTGATAAAAGAGTAATGAGTTATTAATTGATATGTAATGACGAAACAACTTGATTTATTACTGCATGTGAATGCAACCGTATTATTGTTCGGTATAATATTTTTTTTGGCTCCGTTTCGATTTCAAATTTGAATTCCATTGAATGCATGTGGATTATTCCCGGTGATGGTATTTCATATGTCTAAAATTAGACGTTTCCGCTGCCTATAATTATGACGTTCTTCTACGCTGTGTCGATGATTTATTCCAAGAAATTTGAGCTTTAGCTAGCATTGCCACCTCGACAGCGTTAGTAGGTGCTTTGGACAGGTCTCTCAAAGTTCTAGTAAAGATATAACATTGGCCTTTGTTTGCACTGTCCCCTCATTATGTTTTCAAGGTTGATGTTTTAATTTCGTGATAACCTAAATTCGTCATGTTTTTTTTTTGTAGAAGACAGTTCAAAGTCCGACTTACGAAGTTCGAAGTCCAATATGGTTCAGTCTCGAATCAAATTGCACCAAATAAGCGATTTGACCACTTTTAGAGGTTGTTTGTTAAGGTTATTTGCTGTGCGTTGGATTTTAATCCTTCTGTATGTCCCAACATAAAACATAACGAACTATTGTTCGATAAACATCTTGTAAAATAAAGACCGCTGACACCACAACTCACTAAATACAGTGTTTAACGTATTTAAGTCATCGTTTAGCTACTCACAATTCCTTGAAAGTCAAAGACAGAAGGGTTACCATGACATCTTATTGCAGTTCTTATTCCTGTGTAAGAAAGAGATGGTGCTAGACACCCTGTATAGATCTGTTTCTTTCCCTCAGTGGAGTAAGTTCTGCTTTAAGACGTCATGGTAGGATAGCAGGTCACTGTTTTCAGTATGTTTATTTAGTAGTTATGGTGCAACCGGTCCTAGGTTTCTTCACTCGCCTCCGCCGAATAGGAATTTTGGCAAATCATCATGGAAAGTGTGGGTTATATTACCAGGTTTCTGTGATTCCGAGAAAGTTTAATATAAACAGCCTATTAGGAAGTTGATATTGCGGTTAGTAGCGGTAAGGTGTGGTCTAAGAGATGATGGATAAAGCACTATAAGGCGCAGAAATGTTGCGTCAGCCAGTGACTTAAGCTTTCGTCATCTGTAACTATGAAACCTTAATGCTTAAAAAAGGATTTTATTGTGATAAAAAACAAAGATTTTTAATCTATTTCATATTCATCATCATCATTATTTGCAGTCTAGTTTAACTAGCCACTGAGTTTAAGTTAGTCTATGTTTAAGTTTCTACGAAGTGTATTCTAATCCTTATAAGGACATCCTGTAAAAAAAAATTAAGCACTTCCTAGATACTGTGGTTATGTCAATGACCGTACCGTAGACAATCTCTTTTACTCGTCGCGTCGCCGGAGTTTCGTTCGAAGACTGAAATTTAATTTGATCTTGTGTATTATGTATGAAGCTATTTTGGTTGTTTTTAGAGCAAAATTATGTTATTTTCCGATTGGATATTGTCCATTCACCTATACAGGGTTATTTGTAAAACACCGGCACCCTCTCAGGACCATGTTACCAGCATCATAATCCACAACTTTTGTTCTATGACATTTAAACATTTATCATATTTTAGTTCATCAGATTTTCATACAAAAATAAAAACATTTAAATTGAACGCTCTAAATGTTACGAAATCTATGCGAAGCAAACGTACCTACGCGCTACGGGGACAGTGCGCGGCAGGTAGGTATAGGTATGTAGGTATAGCAAACGGACGGAGTTGAAATGTGTTAGATAGGACAACGAAATCTTGATGATTTGTTTTTGGTTAATGTATAAAATTTTGTAAAAAATCATAGCACAAAAGTTGTTGTTTATCATGATAGTAATACAGTCCTGCGAGGTTGTCGGTGTTTTACAAATAACCCTGTATACTTTGATCTTAGCATATGAACATCGCCAGTTGATAAATAAAAGGGGATCATTTAGTTGTTTTTTTCGGGGGAGTGTCACCCCACCCATTTTCTTTCTTTTGCTCTATATTTTCCGGGACCGCGGTATCTGTTCGAACAACCTGCAACGATGATTATTCTTATATAACTGACCGACTACTTTATTATAATCCTAAAACCATTAGCAATTCGGACTTTGAAATTGTTTTTAACATATATACAGCTACCATCAAAACATGTAGCTATTATTTCAATGTCATGCTGTAAAAAATATTTGTATTGATATTTATACGTTGATAGATGATATGCCAAGAAAGGAGGTGTATGTTGAGATGACGAGTAATAGGAGAAGTATGGGAGAAGAAGAGAAGACAGTTGCACTGGCTGACTCGCTTGATCAGCCTTTCATTATCATCAAACTCATCATTGCCTTTTGCTGCCTAGGGCAGCAAAAGGCAGTCAGAGTTTGATGCGAGAGTTGAGGCGAGTCCTCTTTAATTCCATACCTCCCTAGTCTACGCCATGACCAGTAGGCCTACCATGACGTCTTTAAGCAGAACTTATTCCACTGAGGGAAAGAGATGGTGCTAGACACCCTGTATAGCTCTGTCTCTTTCCATCAGTGGAATAAGTTCTGCTTTAAGATGTCATGGTAGGGTAGCAGGTCTTACTCACGATCTCACAAATACCATCCATCCACCTGGCGGTTAGTCTGCTATCTACATTAATACATCATCTACATCAACTAGTTCCCAAGTTTGGAAAAAAAAATTCTATCTACATAAAATCGTTTTGTTGTCAAGTCAACAAGAAACCATATAAAAACACCGTTAATGGTATTTATAACATAGCCGTTGTAGTATTTCCGTGTATTTCTAATCGCCTTTCAACAAGACGTACGTCTTTCTATTTTTCTATCGTTGCGGGTTGCTATCAAAAAATACAGCCTACATGGTCACATTGGGCACTAATGAAACATTGGGACTAAGGTTTCGGACAACCAAAAAAAATATAATCGTGACAAAAACCTCGAAAATTAAACTTAGCTATTTGGTTTCCCACATGTAAAAACGATGTTAGTTATATATTTGTAAAAGAACCTTGTGTGCCAGCAACACTAGTCAGATATTATAAATATAAAATCTTTGTGTTGTGTGAATTAAAATTCGCCATTCATTCTGCATTATTAACTGCGGTATTTGAATTACATTACATGTGACATGTTTGTTACTACTTATTTAAAATACATAAACGTTTAAATTAATGGAAATTAGACAAACAGTAACGTAAAAATGTGTTGTTCCTAAAGTCTTCTTAAGTCATTTCAGAGTCATTTAACCATCAACAATTTTATTGTAAAGAATAAGAGATTTCGTTGACTAGTTCAATGATGCAGAAATTACTGAATATACTGAATCATATTGTGTTCATTTGAAGAGTTAGTGGCAACATTGATAACAAATTGTCGCCATATTCTGTCCTGTGTCCATTGCTACAGACCTTGACTTTCATGAAACCCGTCTATCTATTTACGCACGGATTTTTTTCAACTTCGCCATTCAGAAAGGCAAAAGTAATCCCAATATGTAGGTAGGGATTACTTGCGCCCAGCTGAACATTTTGAACCCTAAACCCTACCCGCCATTATAGACCGTGGTTCTCTTTGCGGATCACTGGAAAAAACTCCAATGACCTTTTTTTTACTTAAAAAATTTCAATTTACAACTGACCTTTGGCGAAGTACTGAAATCCCTTAATCAGCTTTTGTTTTTGGCCTGGACGTCATACAAAGATTTAAATAGTTAGATTCGCCCTACCGCGCGATATTGAGTATGTTAATGTGTCGTTGACACTGACATTCGAGTAGTCACGTCTTGCACAAACATGCGGAAAATGTTGATATCTAACTTTGACCACACAAAGCCACCTCGTTCATCCCTTATAGAAGACTTGGGGAAGGGAAAGCTTACTCGGTGAAGTCAAACAATTAATTTCATGGTTTTGGTCATGAGCGATTTCGATGTATCATCGTTGTGAAAGCATTAGTCAGCTAGAGTCTGCTTTGCCTGCCGGCGTTGAGGGTTGTTCGACAGAGATACCGCGACCCCGGAACATAAAGGGCAAAAGAAGGAGCATTGGTGGGGTTTAGTCAGTAAAAGTTTTACACTCCCGCCCGCTCCATTCAGAGCAGGGGAAGTTATTTGATGATTTCCCATCCGTAAAAAAGACTGCTTTTAAAATCGCTATACAAGTTATTTTAACGTGACTCGGGGCGCCTCCTTTCATGAAAATGAACTTTCGAAGAACACAGAAAGACAATTGTTTCTACATAGTTGGACAATCACAAGGATATTTTCTTACGGAGAAGAATGGGCAAACCATGTACTTTAACTTTTCACAGTATGCACAATTTTTGGGAAAGAGACATTTCGGGAAAGGGATATTATGGGAAGTTGACATTTTGGTACCAGGGGACATTTTGGGAACTTGACATTCTGAGCCTCAACGTTTTTTGCGCGACATAACTACAGAAGGCAAATCTTACAATTTAAGTCTTCGGTAATTCACACACTTATCCATACATGTCCGTAACAATACGGACGCATATCTTGACCTTCACCGCGTCGACACGCAACATGTTCGTACGAATTATCCTTAATTAGTAGCGCCGAGGATATTCATTGTTATAGGCTTCCGTGTTGCGAATGTACGGACAAGTGGGTAGTCTTTGAATGTGTTGAAGTTCTCTGACCTAGTTTTAAGGCATGGTATAAGAATCGATTTCTTACTGCATTCATTAAGGTTGGCGACCAATCCCTAAAGACATAAATAGAAGTACTATAACATGTTCAGTTGTTTGTGTTTCATATCCAAAGGGTAAAACGCGACCCTATTACTAACACTCCGCTGTCCGTTTGTCTGTCACCGGGCTGTATCTCATGAACCGTGTTAGTTAAACAGCTAAAATTTTCAGATGTTGTATATCTGATGCCGCTATAACTACGAATAGATACTAGAAAACAGAATAAAATAAGTTTTGAAAGGGGCTACCATACAAAAAATATGATTTTGTTATTGCCGTTTTTATAGATAACTAGCTGGCGCCCGTGGCTTCACCCGCGTGATGTGATCGAACAAACGTATCCCGTGTTTTCCAGACTACAACCCACTTAAGTGCCGAATTTCATCAAGATCCGTTCTGTCGTTTTGACGTGAAAGAGTAACAAACATCTATACATCCGTCCATCCTCACAAACATTCGCATTTAGAATATTAGTAGGATGACAACAATCCAAGTACGATCTATTTTATTATCTAAGTATTAAAAATATTTAGACTTCTGTAGCCCTACTATGACCTCTTAAAGCAATTCTTATTCCGTTGAGGGAAAGAGACAGAGCCATAGTCATAGTAGCCCTTCAGGTCGCTTTATCATGAGTAGTCAACTAAAATCCAGCGCTGTGCTTTGGCCCCCATAGCACAGCATCATGCAAGCTGTGAAACTTTTTTGTTCCGTCCTGTTGTATTTATAAATATTTATGATGCTTTGTATGTTTAATGTTTATTTATTGTGTATGCTCATGGTCCCTGCGACATATAAAAATATTTTTTTCTTTATCTTGTTATCTTGTATACCGTTTACCCTCGATAGAAGATTTCTAACATATATTCTCTTGTTGTTTCTAGCATTATCACAGCCTGCCAGGGTCGAGGCTCCAAGTAAGTCTAGTACAGAAATACTGTAACAGACACTAATCCACCTAATGTACTAACTATAAAGTACTAATGTCACTTACTTTTTTATTTAAATATTTTAAAACCACACTTTCCCGTTACTATAACGATTTTTACGACCACTTGCACTGCAAACCATTTAATAGATTTAGCAAACTAAACGTTTAAACCATCATATTCTTTATTGCACGCACAAATAAACATACATAATTATGATTTAAAAAGAGTGTCCATGGAGTTTCTTGTCCATTCTTCTCAATAGATATCTACGCTTTGGAATGGGCAACTACGAAATTACAGTACATTCACAATAATTATTATTTCTTGTGACTGGGACTGTAGCAGCATCTTTTTTTTTGTTTTCATGACATTTAAAAGTGTCTGTAATGGTCTAATTGAAATAGATGCTTTGTAAGTTTTAGAATTGATTGCAATTTATATAGCTTACTAGCTGTGCCCAGTGGGTTCACCCGCTACACAGCTTCTGAGTGTCGTAACGTCATGTTATAGAGTCTATTAATTTCGTGAAAGAATGCCTATGCAAAATTTCAAGCCAATCCGGCTAAGGAATCGCGTTCAGCTTTGCTATCGACTAACCGATAAGCCGAGGCTCGTATCCTGCAGGGGTGCAGCTCTTTGGGTATGTCCGCTTCATTTTTTAAGTGTTTTTTGGTCTTAAGTCTCAAGGCATCCACAGGAATTGCCGGGTTAAGCAGACGTCAAGCTCATAGGTTGAACTGCTAGATGCCATTAAAAAAAGTCTGCGCACACACTTGTGCGTTATAATATCTCCAGCGCCCATGGCTTATTTTCTTCTTTTCTTGGTATACGAAAATGCATTCAATTTAATATCTAGAGACGCGATGTTCCTTCACAAACTGCGATAAATTTTATCGTTCAGTTTTTATCACTGAGGTTACTATCTTTCAACGACAGTATTTTCTCTTATATGCCTTGTACTTAATCTGATATCAAAAGAGTATGTTGCTTTGCTTTGGGTTTTACTTTGTAGCATAACAGAACCAAACGTGTATTAATCTAGATTTGTTAAGCCCCAAAGCGGAATGTCCGCGTTAGAGTCATCGCCTTGACACCTCTTAAGTTTGTTTTTTTTTTTAATTTTTATAATGGCATCTCGCATAATAATCTATTAGTTTGCTGTCTACAAAACCGATCTGATCCAGCGGGAATGTCCATAGAATTAAAACTTACATGTCTCAATGTGCAAATTACACCCAGCTCTGTGGTGGTGGTCACTCGACAAACTAGTGAGCCCAACACTAAGTGTGGAGGTTAGTGGTATAGTGTGGATGCCAATGCTATCAGTTTGTGTACATATTACTCTATAGAACATTAAAGTTTTTTTTCTTATGATCGTTTATATTTCTTATCAAAGCTTAATAAACAAAAAACATTTAAAAATATAAAAGTAGTAGCCCACTGGTATCGGGAACAAGGTCCAAGCTACCGGCGGTCAGGGCTCCAGAGAAAGGAACCTCCTAACAATACGAACCATGTCCAGAAGTACCGCGCACTGTGTCAAGCTCTTGAACCAGCTGCCTAACGAGAGCCTCCTTAGGTGTTGGTCGAGGCTCTTGGCTGTATTTTTCCTTTATTATTAACCTCGGATTACCTGCTTCATGGGTTCAAACAAAAATAAAATATGACGGTTTAAAAGTATTAGTAAATTCTCAATAAGTTTCGGTCATCTCCCGCAGACCTATACAAAAAGTTTTAACAACGTTGAACAGGTATACGGAAACCCCACCGCTTGTTTGTGACGTTAATAACTTAAGTTGATTATGAGTACCTACGGGCGAAACAAAAACGTATTTACTTGTCGTAAGTCATGACCTTGGCTTGTAATAATGATGAACAATGGCGTATGATATGGGGAAAATTAAATATGTATTAGTGTTTTTGTAAATTAATTAACAAAGATGAAAGGGAGAGTTATGATGTATAAAGTCGTGTCTAACTAGAGTGCCGATCAATCTGTTTTTTCAGCACTCGTTTATCTTTTCGTTTATTATTTACTAGCTTTTGCCCGCGGCTTCGCTCGCATTAAATTCGGGGTAACACAGTTCCCCTTTCCTTATTTACGCGTTATTTATTGTAATAACAAGGCGAATTTTTCCTTTTCTTCCCTCTTTCTCCCTTATATCTCAATCTTTTAAAAAAAATAGCCTATGTCCGTCTCCAGGGTCCCAACTATCTCTGTACCAAATTTTATCAAATCGGTTTAGCCATTTAGGCGTGAAGACGTAACAAACAAACTCACTTTCGCTTTTATAATATTAGTAAGGATTACATTCCTGAAAACAATCAATACTAAGTGTAAACAGTGTTGTCTTAACATTAAACCTAATAAAATCATTATGCTCTCGAGCCAAAACCCGCATGGGAAACCTCCAAAAAGAGGACTTATTCCATTGTTCCTGCAAGAAATTGTGGACGGATTACTACCCTACTTCAAATCTCTTGGAGCTTGACTCAGAACCAAAAATACCTCGTTCTTCAATGCAAGTTGTGACATCCATCATTCATTTTAGAATTCGGAATACAATCCGTTATTGGCGCCCGACCATCGCTCTCATGAGGAAATGGGTCGTCTATTTATTTAAGAATCACTTTCGTTCGGTTTCCATTATCATAATCATTCTAAAAGGTTTTTATCTACACCTATATGGCTGTTGGGCCATTTTACTACTTCGATGTTAAAAATGGGTCTGTTCCCAAAATGAGATCGGCACTTCCTGAATCGAGAGCGACGATTTATTTCAAAATGTTTTGAGTTTACTTCAAATTCTAAAATCTCCAAATGGGGAAGACAACTTTTAATCTAATGGCGCTATCGCCATTGGTATAAAATCTGACAATATGGTTTTTATATCAAAATAACCAGATGTCATTGGTCTGATTGGGACACGCCTGACGCCATCCACAATCAGCTTTGACCTGTCTTCTCTATTCTGTCAAAAAGTAGAATGCTAAATGAGGCGTTTGAAACCATTCTATTTTTAAACAACTAAAAGTAGGTTATTATGTATTTTCTCTAACTTGACAGATAGGTGTTTTGTGCTAGGGAGTTTGTTCCACAAATTCTTCTCATCAGCTAGCTCATTTTGTAAACTGCACGCCGGGGCACAGCCTTATTGAAATTACTTTAATTTAAATAAAAAATAAAGCCACCAAACTGATTGTAGTCGCTCTCAACCTGGCGCCAATGTCTCGTTACACGTCTTTATCTTAATTTTCAATGTAAAACGCATTTCGTGCCGTATCACTTAATCTGCCTCTCGCGTATCTCTCGAGCAATAATCTGCGACCTTCCGATACGTCAGCGGAGGTCGTGAAACGATAATATTAAGGCGTTAACACACATAGCATGCTACGTGACGTGTATTTATTTCGTTTAGTATTGCCAACCGTCTGGGTCCTAATGCCGTTCAATTGTACTTTTCTGGTTGATGGATAACTAGCTGTCCTCTTTGGTTACTGCCCTGCTCCTGTGGTAAAATATACTACTCAGTGAAAATGTAATTTGATAATGGTGAAATAATGGTTCAAATCGGTAGAAGTAGTATTTGAGTTAAATCGTAGCAAACAAACAAATCTTTCTTCTTTATAATTTTAGTGGACATTTATTTTGCCGTCTGGTTTCTTACCAGGATTTCCTAAGTGAGTGGGTAGCATTCGCTCCCGTTAAACCCCAGTTTGTCTGACCAATGAACATGATCGCGTCGGTCGGGTGGCACATGAGTGCTGCAACCTTTATTCCAATTTCAACCTCGCACTTTTACTCGCGTGTTGCTCTGAGTTTTTGAAGTTATACTTCTTTTGGGGCGTTGTGATGAGAGTGATTTGGTACTACAGCGACACATTGAAGTTAGTTCTAGGTGGTATCCAGTGTGACCATATGTGGCAGGAACCTGCATTTTGGCAGGTTTAGCCCTTTATTTTACTCTCTGGCACTTTTGTTGACAAAATGACAAAAGCGATGTATAAAGAAAGTGATCAAGAAGAATTCGATGTTAATACGAATGTATAATTTAATTCAGTTCAGTTTTAGACTATAAGATCAATTATTTTAAATAAAACTCCAAAAAATAATGTGTCTATTTATTTTAAATTTTTGGAGTTTTATTAAATTACATTGGCATTTTGTGCTTTCGATTTTGGCAGGATTTGTCAGATTTTTTGCCTAAGTTGGGCAGGATCTCTAATTTGTAGTTGGTCACACTGTATCGGTCATCATAATGTGAAGTTAGTTCTAGGTGGCATGAAAATCGATAACATACGTTCAAGTTGTATAAAATCTACTTTCTAGTATTTTTATATTTATAGCACGTGTTTCGTAACAGTACAATTAAACAGTGTGAATAAATGAATATTATTTTGGTGTTTTTAGAAAAGTATAAATGTCAACGAACTGTCAAAGTTACGAGCCGTTTTCAATGTGTTTACTGTTCGATTTCGGTCGGCTATCCACAAAAATGTAAAATATCTTGTTCAGATAGTGAATCAAGTGATTTTGAAAGATTTTTGGGCTGGAGTAACTCCGAACCAGTTGAAGAAAGTGGTTCTAATCAATGAAGATATAAATTGAAGATGGATCATTTTAGTATCTTCGATAATAATGAATTCCAAGTTAGATTTCCGCTAGATAAGCCATCTGTACAAAGTTTACATGTCGAAGCCAAGGAGCCAGGTATGTGTATGTCTTACCGCATAATATTCATTTGAGACAACCAAAACAACACCATTCATTACGCATTTTACTTATGGTATACATGATACATCCTTTTCACCAACTCATAATGACTACTATTTTACGCATTATGGACAAAGTCAGTCACTGGCTAATACCAGTGACTGACTTTGTTGGTGTATCTAAATAATCAGTTTTTTGTATGTTATAGCAGTATTTATTTGTTTCATTGGTACCTTGTAAATCATATAATAATTTTATTTCATCACCCATGTGTTATTTAGTAGGGGATGGGATTAGGTTTTACTATATAAATTTTTGTTAACACAATTCAATTCTTTTCTTAGGTTCAGAGACTGGAGAATTTAGAAATTGAAAGGGATCCCCTAATATAAGCTGTGTGATGTAAAATGATGAAATATGAATTTAGTAGCCTGTTGGCCTGGTTCAGCTTCTGATGCCACTATATTTAACAACTAATAAAAATTACAGGTAACTTTTCTATAATATTACAGCATTATAAAGTAAGTTTTGTGACCAAATTATTGAATTCAGTACCTATCCCGAACTACATCTTTTATCAGCTCAGTGTGAAAGTAAATTGTACGGTCACAAATGGCTGCTTGCAGACATTGCATATCTTTTAAACCTTACACCTTTGTTAAACCCTTGATTACATTATTTAGGTGTACTAGTACTTATTTAAAATGTTATTTATTTTAGGTTTTATAAGAAAACTAACATATCCGGTGTTATAGAATGTATAGATAGCACATTATTTGCTATGATGAGACCTAAGGAGAATGAAGAAAGATAATATATAATAATATTACTGTCGCAAAGGATATCATGCAAGAAATGTTCTATTGGTAAGTTCAGTGAAAGAAACACTTGCTTAATTTTTTTATCTGTTCATTTGGATATCAAACAGTATAATAATAATATCAAATTATGTGTTTAAGAAATATTTAAAAATATAATTTTATGTAAAGAAAACAATAAATGGACTAAATATCAAATTACATAAGTACATTTAAACCCTTATCATTTATGTTATCTAATCTAATATTATAAAGCTGAAGAGTTTGTTTGTTTGTTTGTTTGAACGCGCTAATCTCGGGAACTACTGGTTGGAATTGGAAAATTCTTTTAGTGTTGGATCTTAGTCCATTTCTTGAGGAAGGCTATAGGCTATATAACATCACGCTACGACCAACAGGTGCTGAGCAGCGCGTAGTATTAAGATAATAACACAAAAATAAAACAATTTATTATTTTACTTTAAACAAAGTGTAAGTAATAAGTATTTTTTACTCTAATTGCAGATAACAGATGCAGATTTAAATATAATACACGGGGATGCTTCATAAGGTGGACGATAAACAGCCTGGCACCTCAATTAAATATTCATCAATATCCTGAATCAATGTTTTTTTTAATGTCAAAAATTAGATAGTATTAAACCAATATAAATCATTGAGGTTGTTGTATTTTGTCAGTTTTGTTTTTGTTTGTTGTTTCCTTGATCGGGTTTGTAAACATGAACGAGAAAGTGTAGTGTGCTGAACTGATATTGATTATGGTGACAAAATTCAAATATTAGCCTACTTATAATTATTTTTCTATAAGTACGTCAAAGAAGTATAACTTCTAACGCGTGTACATAAGTACACACACCCCTTTTTTTATAGATTTATTGTCTGCAGATATTTCAGGTATTGTAGTGTTAACCTTGACGCGTCTACGTTTATACAATGTTCTACTTCAAAAAAACACCGGTCAAGTGCGAGTCGGACTCGCGCACCGAGGGTTCTGTACAAACTTGCGACGTTAACGATTTATTTTGACCACGTAGACTTGAAAGTTACATTTTTCACAAATTAATACACTATATAGCATTAAGTTACAACACTAAGAAGCTGAGTACATAATATTCGTTGTCAAATTGATATGAGATCAATGGAAGCCAAAATTAATGATATTGGTCGTTAGCCAAGAGGCTGGTATAGCTGTCATTACCCACATTATACACTTAATTATGATCTACTCGACTATAAACTGATACATTATGATCCATTAGTAGCCACAGCTTTGTTTAAGTAAACAATATTCAATGTTGTAGAAGCATATTACGAACAATACCGGCCAAGTGCGAGTCGGAATCGTGCACGAAGGGTCCGTACCATTATCTAGAAAAATCATGTTTATTGTATGGACAGTCTACACACGACGGCACATCAACGTACACAAAATCATTTTAACCTGATCTGATCCGTAGTAGAGAGATCAGGTTGATCAGGTTACAATAGGCTGACCTGCCGTCGTGTGTACAACAAGAATAATTTTTGCAGCAAAATATTTGTTACTAGCTTTCGCCCGCGGCTTCACCCGCGTTAAATTTACGGTAACACAATAATTCGCCTTGCGCCTTATTGATTTGTAATAGCAACGCTAAGTTTTCCCTTTTCATCCCTCTTTCTCCCTCACATCCCAGTTTTTTTTAAATAAAAATTAGCCTATGTCCGTCTCCTGGTTCCCAACTATCTATGTACCAAAATTCATCAAAATCGGTTTAGCCATTAAAGCGTGAAGAGGTAACAAACAAACTCACTTTCGCTTTTATAATATTAGTAAGGATTCTGTTTTTTTTTGTATTTGTTGTTATAGCGGCAACAGAAATACATGATCTTTGAAAATTTCAACTGTCTAACTGTCATGCTTCATGAGATACACCCTAGTGACTGACGGACGGACAATGTCTTAGTAATAGGGTTCCGTTTTACCAATTGGGTACTGAACTCTAAAATCGATGACAATACAATTCCAATGTATTATGTAATTTAATGTGTAAGATTTGCAGTGCCCTTTTTAACCACAGGGAGCATTTCTTGATACTGTATCATGAATTTTTGACACCTACTTACTAGTCTTTTACAACAACCCTCTCTCCCCCCAGTAACAGAGAAGCCGACCCCTCCACCCCGCAGCGGGCCGCACGGGGTGCAGGTAGTGAACACGGGCGTCGACCACACCTTCACGCTCGACGAGGACGTGCTGAAGGAGCTCCTGCTGCAGGATGACATCAAGGACCGGCCGGTGGTTGTGCTGTCCGTGGCGGGGGCCTTCAGGAAGGGCAAATCCTTTCTGCTCGATTTCTTTTTACGGTATTTGAATCATAAGGTGAGAATTTTATTGTTTTACACGACGGCACATCAACCTACACCAAACTATTTTAATTTCATCCATGTACTACGGTGTGCGATCCGTAGTAGAGAGATCAAGTTATAATAGTTTTTAATAGGTTGACCTGAACTTATAAAATTTGAGCACAAACGTACTGCTTATTTCTTTAGAAAAAAACTGCGAAAAAAGATCAGAACGAAATGTAGACGATAGTGTTTGAGAAAGTACGAGAAAAATATGTTTGCGTGCCTTAACACTGCTGAACTTACATATCCATCAATAATGTGAATATTCGTTACAGTACGGCCAACGAGAAGCGATACCAAATGTAAACAAAACCCATGCTAAAACCCCATGTAAAATGGCCGCCCGAATGTTGGCGAACCCGTCTTAACGTTCTTATGTTTTTGCCGGGAGAACGAGACATTACGACAAAGGCACAAGATGGAAAGAGCTAAATATTAGATTGTCAACGCCACAGTTGTTCTTTAGGTTAATGACCTTTCGTATCGCTTCTCGTTGGCCGTACTGTAGAAGAATGCATGATAGAATGTAACTACAAAATGGTATGGGTCAACGATTTATAGAGAACATTGATAAAATAGAATTTCTGTGGCAGTCTCTTTTATTTCCAACTATATTGCAGTTGTTGTTTACTTTCTTATTAATAAATCAGTGCATAAAAACGGCTTGAATGGTTTAGCATTGTGTAAAATGTATGTCGTGGGCCGTGGCTTACACGATTTAATAAAAATCTTAATGGCAAGTTTACGATACTGATACAGCAAAATGACGAAATGCAAAATTCCTTTTCCTTAGAGCTGAGAATCAGCTAGATGTAATATAGTTATTTTTGAAGATATTTTTGTCAATACTTTAACCCCTTCTGCTCTGGGCGGCGTGGAAGAGAGTGTCGACTTATTATACTGACTAAAACCCATCCAAGTTCCTTCTATTGCCCTTTGTGTTCTGGGGCCGCGGAATTTCTTTGAAACCAACCCACAGCCCCGTAATACATAAAACTTGGTCTATTTGTAGTAAAGTTATATTAAAAATGCCATGTTATTGTTCCAGTATGGGTCGGACGGCGGCAACGACTGGCTGGGTGGCGATGAGGAGCCGCTGCAAGGGTTCAACTGGCGCGGCGGCTCCGAGCGCGACACCACCGGGATCCTCATGTGGTCCGAGGTGTTCAAAGCCACGCTTGATAATGGAGAGAAGGTAGGCCAGATGCCAAGTATAATATAATATGGGTAATTATTATAAATGCGGTTTTTTGTAAGGATGGATGTTTGTTACTCTTTCACGTACAAACGGCTGAACGAATCTTGATGAAATTTGGCACAGGGGTAGATTATAGTCAGGAAAAACACATTTCGATACCCTTTTTATTTCGATATCACGCGGGCGAAGCCGCGGGCGCCAGCTAGTATGCGTTGCGTTACGGCATGCGTTGCAATGTACCTTTTACTACCTGAATAACCCTAAACCTATGTATCGTATTTCCGTGTCCTGGTTTTAAGCTACCTTCCCACCAATTTTCAGCCTAATCGGTTCAGCCGTTCTGGAGATATACATGTTTTTTATTCTCATCACTTTATTGTCTTGTACTTTTTGCATCTACTAATGGTAAGCTACATTATCAGGAAGTAACATAGGATATGCAATATCACGCTACTATCCTTGCAAGCGGGGCAGCAATTAAAGACACGGGTGAAACCGCACAGAGCAATTAGTATTGAAAAAGTCCATGCCGCCCTAGTTCTAATATCTCGTCCCACTGTCCGCAGGTGGCGATCATCCTGCTGGACACGCAGGGCGCGTTCGACAGCGAGTCCACGGTGCGGGACTGCGCCACCATCTTCGCGCTGTCCACCATGGTGTCCTCCGTGCTCATCTACAACCTGTCGCAGAACATACAGGAGGATGACCTGCAGCACTTACAGGTACAGAACAAACACAACAAAATGGCTTGAATAAATTGTTTTACTTAGGCCTACATGGGGACTTATAAAACGACGAGAAAAAGTGTTTGGTGCGTGTTGGTCGTTTGCAATGGAGAAGAACCGGCAAGTATCCCATGGTTACTCTTTTAAAATCATTTGGTTTTACAATGTGGCTGTTAAAGCATTAGTACTTAAGTATGACAGGATATTAAGTCATCGCTTACTTTACAAAACGTAAAATAAGATAAGAACTAACAAGCTTCTAGGAATCTACAAGGTCCTCGATGTCCACTCATTTACAAAGAAAAGGAAATACAAAGAATAGAAAAAATATTCTAAAAAAAATGTGACAGATGTTGCCATCAGTACTATAAATATTCTATCCACAGATATAAATATGTGATTTGATAAGTATTGTAATAGCATCATCTGCCTAGCCTTCCTTTTTTATGTTGGGGTCGACTTCAGTCTAACCGGATGCAGCTATCCTATAATACGATACGCTCAGACTTGCTGTCAGACTGGTTGTTAGACTTTCAGACCATTGACTGCTTGTAACGACTGTCAAACGTCTATAAATGACTGCATGTTGCGGGTGGTCACCCATCCACATTATATGACACATCTTTCTTGTATGGGGCTTTTTGTTAGCTTCTGGAATCCTTGTCAGACTTACTTACAAGGATTCCATACCTTACATACCGATTGACTTAATACCTTAAGCCGGGGTCCCGCAGTTGCTCATATGGTCTCGTTCCCCGGCTATGTATTAATGGCCCACATGCTCTTCGAGCTTATGGGTGACATGGACCCCAGACCCAGTCACCTACAGCACTACCTTTGGAGGGGCACGCGCAGTCCTCTGGCTATCGAATATCTCCTCTTTGGCATTCGGTACGTAAATAGGGTAGTTGACACCACCAATCAATTGATATACTTTTTACGAGCTGTCAAAACGCGCTTCCCCCTAGATTTTGTATGAGACTTGCAACCAATGACGTCACTAAGTTGTGAAGTCAATGATGCAACTATTTATTGATTAGAAAGCAACTAAAAATCGAATTTTAAAGTTATTTTGAAATTAATGGAGTTCTCAAGTCTAGAATAAGGTGTTCTTTCAGAAAAATTGTTTTTTTTAATTGGGTAGTTGACACCATTTACCAATAGGTAAATGGTGTCAACTACCCAATTAGACTTGTGTCATACCGTGGTCACTTTTTAACACCCACACGCAGGCCGTGAAGGATTCCCTACTTTGTGAAAATTAACAGAATTTTTCAATAATGTTACAGTTATTCACGGAATACGGCCGCCTGGCTTTAGAAGACAGCGGTCGAACACCGTTCCAGCGGCTGCAGTTCCTCGTGAGGGACTGGAGCTTCCCGTACGAGGCGTCCTACGGAGCCGAAGGCGGCCAAACCATACTGCAGCGACGCCTTAAGGTAACATAATATGCTAATATAATGCTAATATAATAACCTTATGAAACACAACATCTGCCTCGTTGGCCATGAGCCCATGAGATATTTACGGGGTTGCGGGATGTTCGCAAGCGGTACGGGAACGTAAAGGGCAAAAGAAAGAACATGGGAGGGTTTTAGTCGGTACATGTCTGACACTCCCCCGCTCCACCCAGGCGGGTGAATTTTTTTGACCTTTACCTCATGATAACCTCTCCCCCTGCAGGTATCCAGCAATCAGCACCCAGAGCTGCAGTCGCTCCGCAAGCACATCACGTCGTGCTTCTCGGAGATCGCGTGCTTCCTGATGCCGCACCCTGGCATCCGCGTCGCCACCTCGCAGGACTTCGATGGCAGAGTTAAAGGTATACTCAGATATACTTTGTACCCGATCCTGATGGTTTTCTAATCGATTGAATGAACTAATTAACCCTTGTCTGCCGTGGGCTCAGGACACACCAAATGGGAATCATTCAACTTTTGCTGATTCCTCAAAATCAAAAGTCATTTGTTCAAATTATGCTGATAATCAGCACTTTTTGAACGTCAACATTACAAAAGACAGTCCCACAAAACTGTTTTAGCCGGGAAGAAGTGGCGGATCAAACTCTCCAGCTAAGCTGATAATGCACCAGTAACCCAGCCTCTCTGTTCCCTGATCATTATAATCTAGATTTCTTCAAAGTTTGAGGAAATCGATTTTTTCTGACGGCACGGTTGACGCAGTGGATGAGCGGTCGGCTGCTGTGCTGCGTGTCGCGGGTATCCTCGCCAGGAACAAATACTTGTATGATCTACAGGTAGTTGTTTCGGGTCTGACTGTTTCTGTATGTGATTTTAAATGTTTGTAAACACACCCACAATACAGGAGAAATTCTTAGTTTTGAGCAAAAAAAAAGATTCCAACTCTCTGACGTTACTCTTGCCATAGAACCCCGTAAAATTTACAGAACCTACAATTTTTTTCAAAACTTTTCCTCCTCAGACATCGAGATGGAGTTCAAATGCTCGCTTCAGCAGCTAGTCCCGATGCTGCTGGCTCCACAGAACTTGGTGCCCAAGCTCATCAACGGGCAGAAGGTGCGCGCCAAAGACCTGTTGCAGTACTTCAAGTCTTACATGAACATCTACAAGGGGAACGAGCTGCCCGAACCTAAGAGTATGCTGGTGGTAAGTATAGTTTTGAAATATTTGTTTTTTTTTACATTAAACCGTTGAAGATGCATGAGAAGAATGAGTGTAGGGACAGAGTATTTTTCAATTCATTTCCTTAAAAACTGGCTCTTATTACACTATGATTAGGTTCAATATGTAATGTATTTTTCTTATTTATCGCAACGTGGGCTTTCATTTTTTTTCTGACTTTGCCACGGATACCACTAAACAAATACCTATAGGCGGCGGAGATTTTTTTTAAAGTATGGATGCGCTTTTTTTTGACCGTCAAAATTTAAATTGTGTTTATCAACAGAATATCACAAATAAACATGACCATCTATCAGATTATATAATATATTGATGTTTTTCCCAGGCAACAGCGGAAGCCAACAACTTAACAGCCGTAGCGGAGGCCAAGGAGCTGTACACGAAGCTGATGGAGGAGGTGTGCGGCGGGGCGAAGCCCTACCTGCAGGCGGCGCTGCTGGACTCTGAACACACGCGCGTCAAGGACAAGGCGCTGCACGCCTTCCACGCCAAGCGCAAGATGGGCGGCGACGAGTTCTCGCAGAGCTACTATAATCAATTAATACTGGTAACATATAGTTTTTTTTTTCTTATATATATAATTTGTGTAGTAATGTGTGTAGAGAACGCCTAATGGTATGAAGTCCGTCTGTGTACCAATATTGTACATGAAGTTTAAATAAATATAAAAATAAGTGTCCTTGTTGCTACAGGCTGATTATTACAACATCATTCTGAACAATTATTTTCACTATGAAATTTAAATGCCCACCGAATTTCGGTCTTTTGGTTGTGGCACCTAACTATTTATGAAATAGGAAAAACATGCAACACATGAGATTTAAAAATATTGTCTCGGATTAAAAAATGGACTAAAATACCAAATAACAATAAAAGTTTGTATTATACAAGGTGGCACGGACTCCTACGCGATAACGATTACTACGACTTTTATTGTTATTGGGATTTCATATCAGGAATTTCTCAATAACGGCACTGTATCTGGACTGGTTGATGGCAAGGGGGTTGGCCCCTTATCACCATCTTCCTGCACCTCGGCTTGTTATTTAAAAAAATATAATTATAGAAATGCGGGTGTACTATCTGTGTGGCATAGGAGTACTTAATAGTTCACCCACATTCCCCCTAACCGACTCAGTAGATACTCTGCCTACCCCTTTCATGATAACAGGCGTGATTTTATGTAATGTGACTTTTATTCAGGCTGTATGTATATAGAGTGATTACACAAACACATCATTTAATTTTTTTCCAGGATTTAGACGAACAATTCAATCAGTTCCGCGCTCAGAACGAGTCGAAGAACATCTTCAAGGCAGCGCGCACGCCGTCCGTGTTCTGCGCGCTCGCGCTCGTGTTCTACGTGCTCAGCGGAGTGTTCGGGCTCGTCGGGCTCTACCCGCTCGCCAACCTCTGCAACCTCACCATGGGCGTCGCGCTGCTCACGCTCGTGTTGTGGGCTTACATCAGGTAACATGTGCTTCATAACATGCCCATTCGGACAAAAGATGTACATATCCAGTGCTGAGGATAAGCTTCCCAGGAATAGTCCCATGCGATCTGCCATTAAGGAATCCTTAAAGGATTATGTTACTGCACCAGGTGGACGCTGAAGGAAGAGCACTGGAGCAGAATACATCAAGAAGATATCATATGCATAACCAACAAAACATGCGTCATATGTTTATTTACTTATTTGGATCTCCATCAAAGGATACACAGATACATTATAATACACAATACAATAGGTTGTTTTTAAGTGTGTTCCTTCAATTATAGGAGACCACAGCATGCACAAATAACCAGGTGTTAACACAGAAATATTTATAAGAAAAAGAAAATATAGCGGGAAAAGAAAACATAATGACAATCAAAAACAAGATATAGAAAATAATTGAAGATAAGGATAGAATTAAAATTGATTAACCTAAAAATTTATTGTTGCCAAATCCTCCGTATACAGAGATTGGTGAAGAAGAGTAGTTCCTTTGACCCCTTTTGCTTTTATTCTTAGAATTTTATACAAATAAGTATTTATCTTTGTTTACAGATATAGTGGAGAGATGCGCGAGATCGGCGTCACAATAGATGACATCGCTAACGTGCTGTGGGACAATGTGAGTCACTTCTTTTTTTTCTATTATAGAAGACCATTACACATTACCATGGAGTTTCACCAGATTTACCATGAAGTTTCTTGCCGGTTCTTAGGAAATGACCAACCCGAATCGTGCACCTTTGCCGACGTTTTATAAGTGCCCATGTAGGCCTATGTAATTTTTTTTTTTTGAGAATAATATCATTCAATTTCCGTTATTTGAACTTTATTCCGATTTTTATAAGAATAAAGGCTTGGGCACACCAAAAGCAGTTGCGGTGCGGTAGCAGTGCGTCTACGTTAGAAAATAATGTAGTTATATGAGGGATGACACACTGAACTAACGCGGGCCCGCTGATCCTACCTGCTCCGCCACTGCGCCGCGCACGCACTGCTCTTCTACAAAACTTTTGAACGGGAGCAGCGCAGGCGCGGGGCGGTAGCAGCGCAGGCGCGGGGCGGCCGCAGTGAGTACGCGTTGTATTACTACGTCCGCCATATTGACTAGTCACACTAAAGCAGTTGAGCGGGACAGACGCAGCGCATGTCGTAAACGGTTGTGATTTTTTACAACTTTATCATGGAAACGAATGAAAAATTGATTGAGTTGGTGAGGAGATATAAATGTTTATATGATTTAAAGGACAAATATTATAGAAATACGGTTTACAAGATGCGACTATGGGTGAAGATAGCTCAAGAAATGAACATGTCAAGTAAGTTGAAACTTTGTTCTTCGTCAGAGTCAGAACCGTTCAACATCTTGACGTGTACTGAGTGTGGCTATCGATACGACACACATAACGCAGTTATAAAGCAGGCCCGCCTTTAAACTGCTTTCTGACTGCTCATGTTTCTGGTGTGACATCAACCGCGGCGCAACAGACCTGCTCTGCTAAGGTGCCGCGCCTGTCCTGCTTTTGGTGTGCCCAAGCCTTAAGTCAGTTTTTGTGTTAATAGTTAATTACAACTACATGTCCCAAAAAAAAAAAATATACTCCTAGAAGTTATTTGATCTCGTATTAAAATTCAATTATTGATTTTCCAGGATAAATCAATTTTTTTGGCACATAAAATCGATTCTTCAATCAATTGATTTCAGATCGCACCCCTATCGACTTAGCGCGTAAAAAAAATTATTGACATTGACAGTAATGACAGTTCTTCTGTGTCAATTGTGACAGTTTTACTTTTTTTTGGGTGTGTTCACTTTATGAAACTCGATAACTAGAAAGGTTTGTTCGTTTAGTAGTGTAGTGTGAATTTACTTCCAAAATTCACGCTAAAATAAAAAACGATTTTTCCCAAAATTGGAGGGATATAAAATTGAGATGAACTTACAAGCACTGGGTTTTGAGATGTCTATCCAAATACATTTAACTTACCCTGTATAGAAATCTGGACATGTCCTTCAATTGATAAATTGAAATACAAATCTATAATAATGTTGTCGTATTTCCTCCCGTCAGCTAATGAAGCCCATGTACCAGTCGTGCATCGAGAAGGGCATGGAGCACGCGGCGGCGGCGGCGGCCGAGCGCGCGCTGGGGGGGGCGGGGCCTGCGCACGCGCCGCACAACGGGAAGCACAAGCTCTTGTGATGCCGGCTCACGGGGCCCGGACTGTACTGCGCCTGTAGGCCGCGGCGGTGAGGGATGTACGTGTACATACATTTTAACTAGCCTTAATTTAGTGATACGACGGAACTGTCGAGTTTGTGAGTCCGACTGGGGTGGGGACACTCCTGACCTTCTCGACAATTTGAACTGCAGAGACTGTGAGCTATGCACGCTATAATGAAACAGCCCATACACACGGTATACCATCATCTCCACTACCTGACCCTTTGGGCATCTCGTATGTGTGTGCACACTGGTCCGCTAACAGGACTAGCCTCGATATAACAGCCAATCTTTACTTAGGAGAGCCAGTAAGAAGTGCCAAAGAAATGAACAGTGATACAAACATCTTTTGGCCGTCAAATGATATTGGCAGAGGGCGCTGTTACTGCTCAAATGTATTGAAAAAATTAAGATGACGGCGTTAGTTCAAGTTTTGACCGCTCGCCAAAAGATCTTTGTACAGCTATAAAGCACATTTCTTGTACCGGTCGGACTCTAGTCACTCATGATCGAGAAATGTACTAACAGACATTTTTCATTTAGGCATTAGGCCATTTACGTGACCTGGTATTGTGAATATGGTTTAAGAGAACTAAGTTAATAGCTGGTGTAACCTAAAGCGTGTGACACTTGTTCGGGTCGGCACGAGAAGCCGACCCGATGCTATTACTCACTATACATTTTACAGATTTTAGCTGATAACGATTTTCAAACTCCGTTCGGCATCAACCCTTCCTGAATTATGTTTGGATCGGTTAAAAACATTTCGAGCCAAAACGATCGGCTTTTTGAAATACAGATTTCTTTACTGAGACTGTGGGGTAGTTCAAATCGGATGTAAAAACTAGAATAACTATTTCTGGGCATTGGTAAGAGTGTTTTTACACCATCTATACCGAGATACCGAAAAACTTAGGAACCATTCTGCTCTCTCATACTCTACTATGCCGCTCGGCAATGCCGACCCGAACAAGTGTATAGTAGCTTAAAAGTTATGTGGTAACCAGTCGACTTGACGTAGCACGTCGCGAGAAGGATGGAATACGATATTTTTTGGTAGAAAGTATAAATTATTTTTGTATTGTTAGATGCTCTCTTTGGTTAACTGGTACTTTTGTTTAATGAAACCTCATTTACGCGTGTCATTCATAGATTTATTTAGAATCAAAATAAATTAGTAAGCAGAACTTTCAAGGCCCGGGATCCAATTAATATTATCACTACCACAAACACATAAAATCAACAGAACACTTTGGTGGTGCCTGATTGTGATTATTAAAGAAAAGAACATGTCTATTCAGTTTAATAACAGAAATATCGATTTTATTCCATTGATAAAAAATATTGGATGTTCATAAAAGCAGCCATTATAATCTTGATCACATGTGTTACAATAACTTTAACAATTCCTTCAAATTTCTTTGGAATTCATGTGTTTATGCATGGCACATTAAAATGTTGGTTTTCTATATCAGTCTTGTATAATCTTTTGTAATTATCTTATTTCATCCCAATCTGTCTTGATGGTTAATTAAAATAATTACTTGAAGTAACGATTGTCTTGATGACATGGTTTTAAATAACTTATTTCTTATTTTTGAACAACCTCATTGTATTTACTTCATCTTTCTATATACGGCACGGTTGGCGTAGTGGTTGAGCGATCGACTGCTGCGCCGCGTGTCGCGGGTTCGATCTCCGCACGGAACAAATATTTGTATGACCTACAGGTAGTTGTTCCGGGTCTGGCTGTTTGTGTATGTGATTTTAAATGTTTGTTAACGCACCCACAATACAGGACAAATTCCAAGTGTTGAATAACGTTTTTTAAAAATAAAGAAAGAAGTTTCTGTTAGAAAATGTCTACGTTTATTTGTAACGTTATTTGAAACCATGTGTATTGTTACTTGTAATTATGTTTTTGACAAACATCAGTGTCTATAGATTATGACATGTTTATGGATATAACGCGTGTTCTGAATGGTTTCTTTATTATATTGAATGTGGCTGGCAATAATATACCCCGGATCAAACGGCAGGCGTGAGACATCGCAAGAGAAATGTCGGAGTAATTTATAGATAACCATAACTACGATTGCCACATACACATGTGATAAATCTACGAATATTTGAGAAATAAGCAAAATATGATAAATTTTGCATTTATTCTATACGACAAGGTCCAATCATGCGCGCGCACCGGGGTCAGCAGGGCCGTCCAAGCTTTGGTTTCCCCGATGGGCAGTTCATGGAAAATTCTTATGGTTTTTACTTTTTACAAAGGTGGTATAGGTTATATAAAGCATATAAGATAAAATAACAAATTGAATAGTTAATGTAACAGAGTAATAATTATTGTGTAATTATAGATTTAAACTATGCACAAAGCAGGTCTTGTTTTCTCACTTTTAGTCTCGAAACTTATTCTAACACTTGTTGCCTTGCACTGTAAAAAGAATCATGTACTTAATTCTGTCATTATTAAATTTTATTATTGTTTTTAAACTGCTATCCGAAATTAATGTATATTCGTCAATCATGTTGGAAAAATCTGTTATTGTTTTATTATTTTGCATTTTTTGTTTATTCTTTAAATAAGTCTTCGTGTGTTCAAAATTTTAGTCGATTATGCTCAAAATTAGGGTCCTTCATGGTTTGTGTAATGGGGGTAGGCACACTGGTGTCTTTCTGATAGACTGACAATCTAAAACATAGCGCAATTACACTTTGATTATTATTGACGATGGAATTTTGAAATGCCTGCCAAGCTATTGAATTTGCAACTTTCAGTGTAGTGACGAAAGTTGAAAATCCAACAGCACGCCCCAGGCCCCTCACATCATATCTTTTAAAAGTAAACTAGCTTCTGTAACACTTTGTTTCTTCCGCTACCTTGCCATTCAAAGTGCAAACGACCTTGAACCTTATGGTAGTAATATTGTAGTTCAGTGTGCCTCCCCACTGTATAGTAACTATAGTGTCTAGAGTAAGTTAGCAATAAATTATATGTAAACTTGACTGCCCTCTGTATCTAAACACCTGTTTGTACTTTGAATCTCACCAAATTACAATGCTACATGGATATCTTGGCGCGCGAATGACTTTAAATAGTGGGGTGATATTGGTAATACACACGTAATCCAACGGGCCAACCAGCAGGTCTCAATTACGAACCCAAGGTCTGTGATATTTTGGATTCATGATCATGTATAATTATCACAAACTTCGGTGAAGGAAAACACGAGGTAACCAGCAACTCTTATAGATATTCCTCGACAAATGATAAGAAAAACATCCGACAGTTGGACAAAATAAAGAAAGTGCTGGGACGCAAACTTCTATATTTGAAGAAAATTGCTTGTTTAACCTCTAGAACCCCAGGGGCACAAAAACATGCTAGTAAACAAGTATTACCATTGAGCCCTGCTGGCACAAATTTGTGCCACAAAACCCCGTCCGATTTGAAATTGTATTTGTAGTAAAGATAAGTCTTAATATCAGATTACGCTTACGATAAGCCCGCCCGGCGGTGCTTGTCGGGTAGTTGACGTAAATAATGGCGGTCCTTGAGAGGTTAAGAAATCATTTTGAAACACAATACGGCGGCGTTAGTTCCGATTTCATCCGCACGTCACTAGATCCATGTTCATGCAGCTACAATCGCTTGCCAAGAAGCACTGCTCCACAACTGTGTCCACCCACGATTGCTAACTTACAGACACTCCAAACGTTAGTTGTTTATAACAAAATGTAAATAAACGTTTTATAGGAAAATAGTAAACATATCGTGAAAGTTTTTATAAATAAATAATTATATAGCAATGTGCCAATCGAAATTCATTGTAAATGAATGTTGTTTCCGTTTCCTTGGCATGGGATCGTTGACGAGTTGATAGTCTATTTAGTTGATAGCCTTAGTATGGTATGTCTTCTATGTACCAATGGCGGTTGTGATGAATTATATTATGTTTGCGACCGCGAGACGAGTTTCATGTAAATATTTGTTTTAATACAATAAAGTTGACTAAAAATTTTAGTTTGTTTTACTACAATTACTGTGTATTCTTTTCTGGCTCCCAAATGGATTCTTTTAGATGTTACATGCTGAGCATCCCAATCAGTAAGAATAATTAAGATCAAACAAACTTAAAAAGTTTTTTTCTCGGATGGGATATCTTCTCCCGTGTGTCAGTGTAAGAATTCTACTGACTAAAACCTATCCATGTTCCTTCTTTTACCCTTTATGTTCCGGGGCCGCGGTATCTCTTGAACCAACCCGCAACCCCGGCAGGCAGAACTTTCAAAAGATTAGTTGTGTAGTTTAATTTAATAAATCATTTCATTCATTTTCTTTGTCTGTCCTTAGGAATGGTGTAAATGAAACCAGTATCAAACGGTATAAAATTAGTACTTTACTTATAAATATAAAAATCACAAAATCCGCGCTCCGGTCAACAGTATCATTAGTAAAAATAGATATATTAATATTATCTTATATTAATTAATCTAAGCACATCTTACAGTGAACAAATATAAGCATATTTTGACCTATTTATGCGCAAAGGAACCAATCCTCCTTCCTTTTTATTAAGGAAGAAATACAGAAAGCTACAAAAATGCACTTTCTAACCACCCTATAGAGATCAAAATGATCTGACAATTTTGACATACAAAAACATTAATTAGTCAGGTCATTAGGATTGTTTCCTAGTTGCATAAATAGGTCCATTTCATATTTAAAAACTCGCGAAGATGACTTGTGCCTGCCTATCTCCACTAAATTTAGGCGACGCTTTAAAGAGATGCGTAAATATGGAATTTTGATACTCGACGTTATGCAGAGGGCTGTCTAGAACCATTAGTAAGATATTCCTTGAATTTATGTGCAGCTTGTGTTTCTTTTTTGTTGATTAATTCCCGAAGGTATTTATTTATATAAGAATTTATTTCTATCACTGAATATTGGTCGAAGTATTGAACAATTTTATATTATACAAGACAAGGTGTAAACAGACTCGTTAGTAAGCCGTCAACAAAGCATTCTGTATAATTATGAAACTAAGTAACTAGGCAAAAAATATTGTTGGAAAACATTTATTTTTTGGTGTTAAACTACGGTAGAATTCAATTGAACACTGAAAACATTGTGCTGATGAATGCATTGAATAATATAGCGTATGCTCAAACCTCAAGGTCTAAAATGGCCACATTCAGAAACATAATAAGAAATTGATATAAATTACGTTACCATTCGTAAAACTGTCACAAAGTGACTATTAACTGCGTCTGTAACCATTTTAAGAATTTGAAATGAAATGAATTTAAACATAATTCATATCATCATATTATAGTTCTGCTAAAGCGGTCATTCAAAGGGTTCCGCTAACGTTTAAATACATGCTAATGCTTCCGGTAAAAGAGCACTTTAATACATTCAGACAAGCGAATAAACCTTTCGTTATATTTTGGAGCAAACCGACAACCATTCCTAGTCTAGCGACATCAAATAATAGCATTTTACAAACTTTTACCTTTTCTAACCTCACTTTATAAAATAAATCCACAATAACTTTGGCACTTTAAAATATGTAAAACTCAAAGCATTTGTTTCATTTAAACCGTTACTGGCACTTTTGAATGTCAAAAATATGAAGTTGACGCTACAGTCCCAGGCTCAAGGCATAATTACTTATGAAAGTACTGTAATAGCCCATTAGAGCGTCAGAGTAAAAGACAAAATAAAGTATTTAAGATAAACCAAGGCAGTTGAGCGATGACCGACGCGTGGATCAGCCCCATTCAGTTCATGAAACCATTTTGAGGTGAACTAAATGACCCGACACACTCGCCACCATCAGCGAGACATTTAAGAGAGTATGACTTACACTCAACCTCCAGGGCACATTCGTGTCTTTGGTAGTACATAGTACTCTCACAAAATAACGGTTTTCTGGACATTCTTTGTAATGTAAATTTATAAGTATATAATTTATTGCTTTACGCAAAATAAGCGTTTTGGACGCGGAGTTGCGGACACCAGCCTGGTATATAATACAAGTTATTAATTTGACCTTGTATTTGGTTATGGCAACTATCGAAGTGCATAAGTGCCATCACCAACCTCCTCAATGTTTCAGGAGACGAACATTATCTTTCCTTCTTGTCAGTTGTGTTGCTGTGTTCATGACTACTTGAGAGATGGCTCTGCTTGGGTGGCATAACCTGGAATATAAATATAAAATAAGGTCTATATTCTGAAAGCGTACACAGAGGTAAGTACACTTTTAAGCTTTAATAATAACTTGATGCAAGCTTATTCATCTTGGCAGCTGAAAACCAGTATTTTGCATATCAGACCTTCACAACCCAGTTAGTGGTAATACGATACCCCTTCGTATAACTGATTGTCAGATATTCAGGCCACTGACTACCTGCAACGACGGTCAGAGATCTATAAATGGCGGCCGCGAACTACAGCTTAACTCATTTTCTGCTGTGCGCTGATGGTGACCAGACCAATGGCGTAGATTTGTGCTTATTATTGGTAAGTTAAACTATATTTTTAAAAGATTGTCTTAGGCTCTAATAAATCGTTTTCTCTTGGCTATTTTCCCAATTTACTTGGGATCTGATCTCCGCGTTTGCACCACACTACGGTTGTGGGTTGTGTCTTCAATTGTCTAATTAAATAATAATGCTTTGTGATGCTAGTAAGGGAGATACTCACAAAATTCAGACTAGATTTTATCTTAATGGCTATATCGTCCAACTGCATTCCAATTTCCCGCCCACTGCCGGTCCATCTGGAAAGTAAATTAGTACATAGAAAATATTACTTTAGAGTCTAAATAGTCGGAACTGAATCATATTGGACACTAAATATGGAAAGACCAAAAGTCAATCTATTTCATGTGATTTGACAACTCGTTGTTATTTCCGCGGAAATTAAATTAATTTAATGTCAGTAGATTCTGATTAGTTCAGCGAGAAGCTTTACACAAAATCAACTGGCAAAAATAAAAAAAGGCACCAAATAAACTCAAACTAATCGTTGGAAATACCAACGATTAGTGATGAAAGGGTGAGGTAAACACCAATAAATTAAAACAACCAATTACCTGGTATACAACCAAACGGCCAGCATGCCAGCTGCGCCCAGGGTCACGGCCTGTCCCAAAGCGACCAGGGTCTGTAACCCGAAGGTGCCGCCGAGTACGCTGAGCAGGTACCCCGCCAGCAGCAGCGCCAGGAACACCAGCGGCGTGGCCAGCATGCCGTGGACGTTCTTGCCCTCATTGTGCGCGGCAAGTTGCTTGTATAGCTCTTCTAGGTCCTGAAGATTAAAGGGTATAAGGAATTAGTTTCCTATCGCACTTCTTCTGGGAAGATTCTTTTGGCGCTAAGAAGCGTTTATAGTCCCGAAACTTTGCAACTCAACTCCCACCGGACGCGTAGTGGTTATTATTGGTCACAGTCTCACAAAATTTCAACTTTTGAGCGAGCTAAACAAACTCATGACAATAAATTCAAGTAGTAGGTACGAAGACAATCAATGTAGATTTTTTATGTACTCTGAAGTAATTGCCACATTCGCTGTACTGGTCATTTGTTTGCCAGCTACGCATTTGTAGCGTGGCTGTTCCGCTGTTGGTCAGGGAAGGATCCCGCCTACGTTTTCATACAAATCTAGGATGTTTTACTAACCTTTACAAGAAGATCCTTAAACTTGGCAGCCATCTCCTCGCCTCCCATCTTCTTCTTACTCTCGAAGGAATGCAGCGCCTTGTTGAGGCACTTCTTATGTTCATCGTCCAGCATATCAGGGTTCATGTAGGGTTTAGTGCCGCCACAGACCTCCTCCATCAGTGTCTCGTACACGTTGCGGGCTTCCGACGATGCTGACGTGTTGTTGGCTTCGGCTGTCGCCTGAGAGTTAGTGGGAAATAAATATCACATGATAAAATATGGGGCGCAGAACCCAGGATAGGTCAGGTATCCAAGTACTGTGAAATCTTCAGCCATCAACATCATAGAAGCTGGTCAATGACCAGGCCTGCAGTGCATATAAAGTTTTGTGCGACAATCCCTCCACAAATTTTCCCACCACTTCTGCTTATATAAATACCAACCAGAACCATTACTGGTAGCAAAAGCGCCGACGTTCAACCAGACCCGGAGATACAATTCAATTGATTTGGATTCTTCGAAAATAATCAGAACAGAAGAGCGGAAGTAAAAGAAAAAAGAAACAATTAAGATCCATGATAGAATTCCAAAATTATTCAAATGCCTCATCACATACAATCTAAAAAAATCGGAAAGCATAGGGTCTACTGGTTTAGTGGAGACAGAATTAAACGCTTACCCTTGAACTGAGACGGTTCTTGAGGTAGACGCGTGGTGCGCAGTGTGAGGGGTGAGTGTCAGCTGAGCAACACACCTGCAAGTTAATAGCGAATGCTAACCTGGAGTATAGTCATGGGATTCGGCAGCTCCTCACTGTTGAACACCTCGACGTAGCTCTTGAAGTAGTTCAGCAGGTCGCGCGCCTTCACCGTCTGTCCGCCAATCTTCTTGGTGACAAGGTTCTCTGGTGCTAGCAGCCTGGGTACCAGCTGCTTTAGGCACGACTTGAATTCTCCATCTATGTCTGGAATAGGAAGTAAAAAGAACGTGCAGTGATTTATTGAGTGATCATAGCAGAATAATGAGGATTTTACATTGAGCCATTGTAAGCTAGAAAGGAACACAGTCGAAAAGGATCACTTGGTATTGGTAGGTTTTCGATTTTCAATGGTTTGATTGGTCGACTGGTTCATTTGACTCGACGGCAAATAAGTGACGAATTTGTGCGAATCTACATCATCATATCATAAAATTAACATGATGGAAAAAAAATGATGATGGAGAAAATCATGTTAATTTTATGATCGCACAAGCAGACACAACACTAACTTAAAAATATCTACCTTTTCTCTTTAAATTTCTACTTTCATGACTTATTAAAAAATAAATAAACTGTGTATGGCTGTTTCATTGTTTGACTGACTGATCAGACTTTTATTGTGATTGACAATATTCTGGTTGACCTACTTTTATTCCGCGTGAGATTATTGATAGTATTATTATTTTTCTAACACTGTGACCAAGCCTACATTCTTTCATTTTTATTTTAAAGACATGCTATTTGACGCTTATTGCATGCCTATTTGAAGGTAAAATATGGAGAACCTTATTTATTTATGCACACACATTAACACAGAAGAGCACAAAGGTACATAGGTATATAGGTAGGTGTATTTCATAAGAAATGTCTTTCAGCAGGCCTGCGAGAGGAAAGTTGGATGAGTTTTGTAGACAGTGTGTGGAAAAGACGAAACAACAAATAATACACTTATAAAAATAAATAGGTACTGATATAGTTAATACATGCCTAAAATTCATAATTATGCAGAATATTACAGTATAGGAGAGGTCATACTCTTCATATTGCTTATTATTACAAAACAAATACAATATAATAGCTCATGTTTGCAAAGAAATTAATGATTTGCAAACTTATAGAAGATATCCATCAACTCAGTTTGTTAAATGCGCTACAAATATTTTCTGGTTGGCCTCATTCAGACTTCCCGGGAACGCAAAATAAACATTCGTTCATGCTGCCTGCCACTTCAACTATGATTCCTTACCAGATAGTTTCCCGTTGAACTGAGGGTCAGTGGACACCTTGGACCCGGGGTAAGGCATCAGGAAGCAAGTTACGTCCTCGAAGCATCGCGCGATGTCCTGGCGCACACGCTGCAACTCCTCGTGCTGACCCTCGCGGACCTAGACAGAGATACCTATAGAGATTATATTGGTTCACAAATGCTAACAGAATCTGCCTGTAATTTTCCCATTACTGATTGAGGCCTTTGTAGTAGAAGTAGAAGGCGTAGAGTAGTATTTAAGAAAATTTTATTTAATTCACCCGCAGAGGTGTACCTAATAGTATACCCACATTTCGGCAGTAACTTCTAAGTCCCATGTATTATAGGAAGGGGATTGTGCCATCAATACGGAACTAATGCATATTCCGTAGCTGGTACTGAGGCAAACCCAAAAACACTTTCCCGGTACAAGAATAAAAACCAGGACGTCATGCTGAACAGTCGGACTTGCAACCAAAAGGCCAACACGGCATCTCATCCATCACAATCCATCCATCAATTTATTGGTTCTCCTCTCCTTATCCAACCATCAACTTGGTTTTTTAGAAACAAACTACAAAAGTGGTAAAATAAAAATTGGAAAAAAATGTTTTATTAGGGTAGCCACCCTATATGTAAAGTGGGAAGTGATTTAACTACTGCAGTATAGCAGTGAAAATCTAGTTGATAAATAGAGATAAATCAACGGACTCCAAGGCGAGGCGACAACCAAGAAGCTGTTAGACTCCAAGACCTCAGATTCATGTGCGTATTGCATAAATATCAAATAATCGTATCAAATAATTCCCACTTGCTTCGGTGAAGAAAAACTTCGTAAGGAAACCAGCTTGTTTGAGAGTTTATTAATAGCATGTTTAGCCAAGTCAGAGACCCCTGGGTGGCATAAAAACTGACACAAGCATAAACAACTAATCACACGAAAAAGAAGATTACAAACTTACCGTAAGTCGCTTCTTAAGCAGCTGTTCGCCTCCCACGGCACCGTAGGGATGGTCGTACGGGTACGACCAGTCCCTCACAAGGAACTGCAGCCGTTGGAAGGGCTTGCCTCCGATCTCGTCCTTCGCTACCCGTCCGTACTCCATGAAAAGCTGGAACACAGACATAATCTTTATTCTTTTTTTTTCTTATTGTGTCATTATTGGAAGCCACATGATAATCTGTCATCAACAGAAATGTCAATATAATACTATTGCATCTTAGTGACTTCCTCCTTTGTTTTTTCATACAAAACCTGAACACCAGAAAAGTATCTACCTACTTAAAGTTGAATTTATTCAAGAGCACAAAAGAGTGGTACCAGCTCCACTCTTTTGTGCTCTTGAATAAATTCAACTTTAAGTAGATACTTTTCTGGTGTATACATATAAATGGTGTTCGGCCGCCAGCGCAGAATCAGTTTTACTTATTTAGCGAAGGATATTCCGGGATTGCACTAATTTTCTACAAAAGATGCTTCTACTTTCCACATGTAACGATTCTGGATTTCTAACTAACTCTCCGTGAGTTACAGGCGAATGATTTGGGAAGTCGCAACATTGTTATATAGACATAAGTATCTTCTAAAATCATTTTGTCTTTCTATCCATCTATACCAACCTGTAAGTGCTGCAAATCATCTTCCTCGATGTTCTGCGAGAGGTTGTAGATCTGTACGGAGGACAGCATTGTGGACAATGCGAAGACGGTGGCGTTGTCCTTCACCGTGGAGTTGCTGTCGAAAGTACCCTGAGTGTCCATCAGGAGGACCACCACCTACAATGTAACGGGAAAACATCTGTGATGACGATGTCGAAGAACGTAGTCATGACATTACATGTGCATGCTGTGGTTTCCTATAATTGAAGGAACACACTTAAAGAACCTTTTGTATTGTGTATTATAATGTATCTGTGTATCCTTTGTTGGGGATCCAAAATAAATAATATTTTACAGTTTCATAAGAAACTCAGGCAAAGGATTAAAGTAATGTCGTTACTGACTTGGAAAGTGCCATGTCGGTTTAGTCAGTTCTCAACATTACAAAATGAACCAACGAAGTATTGGTAAGAGATTGTTAAGTCTACATCATTTATTCAATGGTGTTGCCGTGCTGGTGGGACATATTGCACGGTAAACATCCCCATCCCCACCCATAGTAAAATAACAAGTTAAGGACGGTAACACCAATAAGTATCTTTCATTTTCATTTATCCAGTTGGGACATTCAGTCAAAAACCTCGCCAACAGGAATATCAGTAACAACTAAGACCGTGGGTAGCTTGTAAGCTAATCACTTTGCTTACCTTTTGCCCGTTAGCCAGGGTAGCTTTGAAGGGCTGTGACCAGAGATGTATGCCGGTGGTGTGTCGGTCGGAGCCGCCGCGCCAAGAGAACCCTTTCAGGGACTCGTCCTCTTTGCCCAGCCACTCGCCGTCGCCCTCACCGTTGTTGTACTGAAATAACCAATTAGATAGTTAATGCAGGGGAAATCGAGTTAGTATTGTTGTTCTATACGTGCAGCGTAAGTACTGCAATAAAAAACTAAAACGTAAAATAAAATCGATTTCCATAAAACCACTACACGGAAAATAAGTAGTCGGTAACTTTTGTTTTGATTTATCGATTTTTTTGCCACTGACTATATTTATTTATAGTTTAGGGTGTATAGTAGTAATGTTTCTTAGTACTTTCTTCTTTCTGAACCCCATACGTGGGTAAACTTTAACCTTCTCTACTAAAGGGGTGCCTCCACAAACAAAAGAATCGCGGCAATATTATAGTATAGAAAGTAACCCAGTCTGCTCCTCTCTCTGCCAACTCACCGTCCGATCCAAGTACCGTAGGAAGAAGTCAAGCAGAAAAGACTTCCCCTTTCTGTAGGCTCCTGCTACGGACACCAGCACCACAGGTCTGTCCTTCACATCGTCTCGCAGGAGCAGTTCCTGCAGAGAGTCCACGTCCAGTAGGAACGTGTGGTCCTCGCTCGGGGTCACCACCTGGATCCCCTGACCTGATGACAGGCTCTCCATGTTTCCTGGAAGTATAGAAAATGAGGATTTAGTTTTGTCGGGACACGATAAATACTGTGTGTAAGTACAAAATTAAAAGCTGGCGTCGACATAGCAGAGGGTCGAAATGTCTGAATGCATGAATTAAATATAAATAAATTAAATTATGCAGAATCCTAATAGGTTATATGGATTACGTTACCATTCGTAAAATGGTCATGAAGTGACAATTGCCTATATATAACTGCGTGTGTGACAATTTTAAGAATATCAACGTAATTTATATTATCCTATTAAGATTCTGAAAAAGCAGACATTTTAGACCCCCAGGTAGGTAACGCAGTATTTAGGAACGTGTTTATTGTACTTATATACGTAGAGGACATTATATAGGTACCTAGATGCAAGGTAACAGGTGATCTGTGTTCCTCAAATGATAACGTAAATATTATGGTATTATCGTTTTTTGAGTAAGTAAGTATTTAAAACATTTTTTCGCTGTTATGTAGGTACTTAGCTAAAATAAATAACGACATTGCCTCATCAACAATATTGCCTCATCACCATGACTAAAGTTGCTACTAAATCGCTTTATGTAGGTACGCACCTATTCCAACACTCCGATAAAAACAAAAAAAACTTAATGCATCATTATTTTGATCCCAAATACATCATCGTAAGTAATATAAATTATTTTTGTGAGATTTTCTGTTAAAGATTTTCGGAAATCCTTGACTTTTGACCTTAACCTAATTTAATGTAGAAAAAAGAAAGTGATCATTTTTGATTGGTAGGAACATACAAGCCACAAGAACACACAAAATAAAATAAAACTTAGTCCATGCAAAAAAACAGTTTAGCAAACTGCTAACTGCAGCTAGTGCCTGTGCCCATGGGTATATCCTTACTAAAAAAAAAAAGTAAAAGCGAAAGTGAGTTTGTTTGTTTGTTACGTCTTTATGTCTAAATGGCTAAACCGATTTTGATGAGGGAGAAAGAGGGAAGAAAATGGAAAACATAGCATTGCTGTTACAAAAAATAAAGGCGCAAGGGCATAAACTACATGTAGCAGGTACAGACGCATTTCTTTGATAGATTTTCGACTTTATTTCTAAAGTATAAGGTTCAAGGTTCATTGGGAAAAATTGACAGTTTCGGGTAACTTGACCTGCTGGCGTCTGTACCTGTAAATCAGGAAACTGTGATACCCCGAATTTAACGCGAGCTAAGCCGCGGGCAAAAGCTAGTTTATCTTATATGTACATAAGTATACGTATACAATTCTCAAGTCGCGGTGTTTGTTACCAAACTCCTCGACGGCGGCGAAACGGCTGGACCGATTTGTATGAAATTTGGATGCATAGGTATCGGGTAGGTCTGAGAATTGGCCAACATCTATTCTTCATACCCCTAAGTCACAGATTACTAAATAGTTACTACGTAACCTAAGTGCCAACGGCTGCTCAGGTCAGGGTAAAGGCAGCGAGTGAAGCCGCTGGGCACAGCTAATATGTCATCTATAAAAAAGATAAAGATGGGGTCACATTCCAGTTTCCCACATTCAGCTGACTACCAGTATTTTACACGAAACTGTGTTGTTTATTTAGTTTATTTTTTAATTTTCGTATGAATATCTGAAAAAAAAACTACTAACAGTCATAACACCTGCTTTCAGATATTTATGGTAAGATACACCTTGGTAAGACTGATTCTCTCTCAATCTGAAACCATGTGCCGGTAACCTATTAGTGCCTCCATTTCACCAATTAATAATATAATTATACAGACGGTACCCAGTCATCGTAACTTATGATTACATACGCAACAGAGGTATGTACGAGTTATGTACTAAATGATTACAACGCGTAATTATAAGTTGTAACTTGTAGCGAGTTGATTGTTTGTACCGTTCGGAGCCCTATTTACGCACTGTGTAAGTAACCTGAACTTTAATAGTAGAATAGGCAATCTAGAAAAACTATTTTGAAGATTCGTCAGGCAGATCACCAAGTATTTAGCAGCCCGACCCGGAACAAATATCTGTAGGCTATACAAATATTTGCTCCGTACGAAGATCGAACCCGCAACACGCAGCGCAGCAGCCGATCGTTCAGCCACTGCGCCAACTGTGTCGTCAAACGACACAAATGGCTGACAGCTTCGTGAAGGGTTTGTGCAAATTATACATATTAGGTAGGTTTTCACCTCTGAAAATATTGGCGTGATTCGTGAGGTCAGGTAATGCCAGTAGGTCTACAGTACCTACCTACATAATACTTTTTAGGGTTCCGTACATCAAAAGGAAAAAACGGTACCCTTATTGGATCACTTTGTTGTCCGTCAGTCTGTCTATCATGACCCCTTATCTCCCTTATGTGTGGAAGTATCGCGTAGAAAATAAAACCATATACTTAATTATGTATGTCTGTAGTCCCTTAGTGCTATAAAAAATGAATAGTCTATGTGTACGCAATCAAAAGGTTTGGAAGGCAAGTTTGTACGGAACCCTCGGTGCGAGACTCTGACTGTCTTTTGGCCGGTTTTCAAAAGCTTTTATTTAACTTGCAATGTATGGTTATTTTATTTATGTTGCGATGGCTTCTTTAAACTCAATTTTAAAGGTATCTTCAACCGATTGAGCTGAAATTTTGTGAACACGTTAAGTTTGGATGACAATGCGATATTTTATGAGACGTCATTCTAAATCCAATATGGCGGACCACCCAAGATGGCGGAATAGTAATTTTTTTAACTATAAAATGTAATCAACGTAAAGATCTATTGTTAGGTCGTGATTGGATATATTTTCCATCTTTCAGCGGCGATAAGAAGTGTTGATTATTATGTTCTTATCGCAACTTACACCTGCGCTGGACACAAGACATTATGCATAAGCATGGAATTGAAAAATTATTAACGAAATTAGTTTCGTCACTTACTCTTCACCAAATGATCGTTGTCAGCGGCCCGAAAGTCTGACAACCATTCTTAAGGTTTACCCAGTACTTGTGGAGGTCAGATAGGCAGTCGCACCATGTTAAATACTGATACTCAGCTGTAACCGGTTGGACTGAAAACCGACTCTAAAATTGTTGGAAAAAGGATCAAAAAAGGCGAGAAGAGTACCACACCGATTAACTCAGGCATATGGGCACTTCTAGTGGTCGATTCCTGAATTGGACGAAGTATTAATGTGTTTTTCCATAAGAAACTTCTTACTAGCAGACATGTCGTTAGGGTGTAAGCCCGGTTAATGGCAATATTTGGCCCTATCACACTAAAGGACTAACAAAACATTTAGCGAAATGTGATTGAATTTTAAGCACACCGCTGCCTATCCTATAAAACTAATATATATAGTCCTGATATTATGTTATTCCGAGACTCAAAACTAATATACTGCTGAACAAGCCTCAAAACCCTGTTAAATAGCGCCATAACTATCGTCTATCTATCTATCTAGGTACTAAATGGTCACTGATCATACCCTAAGCTCTGTTTTCGCTATTAGACCATTATGCTTTTGATTGATTGAATTGAAAGTAGGTACAAAATTTGGTCCCAAGTTTATCCTGTGTTTCCTAAAACATTTCCCGCGACGGACTTCAAATATGATTTACCTATATGAAACCGATTCTTCGGATCTTGCATCCTCATCTTCAAAACACTGTTAAACCAATTGGAAGTCATGAATAAAACTAATAATTACTTCAACTCTTCATTAATGGCTTTTGTGGACGAGAGATACAACTAATAATTACAATTATTTAGTACACGAAGCACTAGCAATGCCCATGTCAATATGTCAGTGTCAGCGACAAATTCCGTTTTGACCACTTGAAGGGTGCAGTTCAAGGTGACGTTGTTTGTCGAGAAAACTTCGAAATGTCAAACTTGGTATTTTTTTTTTGATTATGTGTTTTACCGCCTGCACATAGATTTCATACTTATGATGGTTGAAGTGGATTTTTCTTCAGGAGTTTAAAAGTATTCTGCAAGGAGTTAGGTAAAGGCAAACTAATTTGATTGAATGTGAATCGTATCGCATCGATAATTCCACAGAGGCTCTTCCCGAGTTTCAACAAGAGTTCTGCCACGTCGATAGAATTGTTAGATGATGGTTTAATGATTAGAAGCTGCAGAGCAATTTGTTGAGTTAGCTTCACTATTTAGAGCAAGTTGCTGATGGATAATCCTGGCTACAAGGTTGTGTGTTAAGTACTTACTAATACTAATCACTAGCTGGCGCCCGCGGCATCGCCCGCGTGTTATGGAAAAAAAGTATCTTATGTGTTATTCCAGACCATAATCTACCTCTGTGCCAAATTTCGTAAAGATCCGTTCAGCCGTTTTGACGTGAAAGAGTAACAATCATCCATACATCCTCACAAACATTTGCATTTATAATATTAGTAGAATTCAAATAAAGTCTAATAAAGGCCTAACAAAAGCTGGACAAGTCAGACACCGTTTATTTTAGCCGGACACGCATTCAAAAAGCTTAATTATGTCCGGCTTTATCCGGACGCCTGGCACCGCTATTCGCACGTAAGTAATGCAAGGTTTTGGTCTTGTTAGTCATGTATTGATGTACTAGTTTAACTAGGTATTATGCCATCGGCAAAACTTTGATAAAGATTATAACTTCTTCAAATCTAGATGGTAAAAGTGTGATAGCTTCATTTGTTTTAAATCAAAATTGTTTTACTTACACTTGGTGGACGCAGAACGAGAGGAAAGCCAAAGAAAAGATGGATGGATTGTGTAAGGAATGATATGAAGGAGAATGGAGTAAATGATGCCGTAACGTCTGATAGGGGAGAATGGAAGAAGAAAACGTGTAGCGCCGACCCCAAATAGAATTCCCATTCTTCCAAGGGTAAGAAAAATGAAATGATAAACCTACATGGGCATTTATAAAACGTCGACAAAAGGTACGGGATGGTCGTTTCTTACGGAGAAGAACCGGTAAGCCGAATTACGTTAATCATAAAATGTTGTGTTGGTCCATGAGTCACATTCAATGTAAACTTGATTACGTTAGGTTAGACCTAAGATACAACTAATACCTATTTATAATAGCAGCGGGTATCAACAGTATGCACACCTATAGGATAATACCTGTTTAAGGTATTTGCATGCAAAGTCATTGGTTTCTGTGAACAGGATATTTTTAATCAGACCATAAATAATAATGAGCGTTCTTTTGCGATTTCTTGATCGGTTTTCCTCATGTCTCATGTCCACTGCAAAACTTAATAAAATCCAAATTAAAAACAGCCCTAATAGCAAAATAAATTGAGGTAAACTTATAACATTTCCCTAAAAAGAACAGACAGACGGTCGATGAAACATTTTGTCTGAAAATAGTTTAATTTTGTCTCGTGATCTCATCGCTAGGCACGTCAATGTCTCCTTCAAACTAAAAAAGTTATTCTTTTTTTTTGATTGGACATCGGACCGCAACATGCTTGGAACCGGGATATAAAGTATCCTAGTCCTTACCCGGATCGTGGTCAACAACATCAAAGTTTATTTTGCTGGTGTAAAAATACGGACAGAATTGATTTCGCAGTTATATGAGGCGGACAATATTATCAAGACTTGGTGTCTATGGGTATGGCTCCAGCAGTTGCACTTATTTTAGGCAGTGACCAACATAGTTATTAGTTTTCGTCTGGGTCAGCTCGTCCTATCGTCGCCCTGAGGACGGTTAAGAGAAGGCTCATCTAAATAAAAAAAGTAATGTACACAACAGTCAGGTATGACATCCAGGTTTGGCGCATTGGGTTATGGACTTTTGGGATAGTGGTCGCGGGATCGATTTTTGCACGAAAACTCAAACTCAAATCATTTATTTTAATTAGACCATTACAGGCACTTTGAACACGTTAAGCCGTTGGTCCCGGCTATCATTTGTAGATTTTTGACAGTCGTTACAGGTAGTCAGTGTCCCGAAAGTCTGACAACCAGTCTTGCCAAGGGGTATCGTATTACCCAGTACTAACTGGGTTGTGGAGGTCAGATATGCAGTCGTTCCATGTAAAATACTGATATTCAGCTGCATCCGGTTAGACTGGAAGCCGACCTCAACATAGTTGGGTAAAGGCTAGGCAGATGATGGTGATGAAAGGCACTTTGAATGTCATGAAACAAAAGAATAGAGATATAGTCCCAAACACAAGGCATAATAATAACTTGTAAAAGTCGTTACTATAGTTGCCCATTCCAAAGTGTTGATCTCTATGGAGAAGAATGGGCAAACATTATACTCCATGGAAGTGTCTATTCTTTTAAATCATAATATTTTTACAAGATCATCTTCTAAAATTTTTAAATTATTAGTGTTGAGATAATCCAAATAGGTATGTGAGAACGATGTAGAATACTTGCACATTAAGAGCAGTAATAATTATTTTGCATCTAATCTAGCACAAATCTTATTTGATCTCAGGTGATTTTAAACATTTAAGCCATGTCATTGTGTAGTTCACCTTGGTAATAACTACACGGACGGAACGAGTCATTACGTATACTAGAAAACTCATTGAATACAATGAACTTATATTCCAGGTTTACTAATACATATAACTAGGTATCTACCATAGAATCTCAATTCTATGGTATCTACCTTCGATCAATATTTTTGATCGAAGGTATCTCTACAGTCATAAACAGCTGTCAAACCTATGAGTTTTAAGTCGAGCACACTGATAAATTCTTGTGCTGTCTAGATAGGTCCACTCAAATCAGTAACTCTTCTTAAAAAGACTATCATCAGACACTAATCTGCATAGTTCTCATGTGAGTTAACCAAGATTTTTAGCCGTAGTCTCTTTTAAGGTCTAAAAGAGACTATTATCTATGACTTGGTTTCGGCTGTAAACAGAATTTAATTCCCTCGGATTCTATAATCTTCCCTCGTTTCACATACATGACTGCACATTTATCCACACCAAATTCCATCCTGATGGCGTTACTAAAAGTTTCAGTTACTTTCAGTAGCTTCATCAGTCGCAATTTGTTAGGGGCAAAGAGTTTCACCTCTTCTCAAAACAAAACGAAACACCGGCCTTACAACGTTAAAAAAACGATGAGTAAGGGCCTATGCACACCACGTTTTGTAAACGCGCCGTCGACGCGCGTTTTGGGAACGCGCGTCGCCGGCGCGTTTTTATCCTGCAGAGCAGTTTGTTGTCGTTTGTATCGATACAAACGCGCGGCACCAGCGCGTGTGTATCGATACAAACGCGCGGCACCGGCGCGTCTGTATCGATACAAACGCAACGAGGTAGAGAGAGAGATATTTATACAGGTGTGCAAAGGTCTACAGGCTGCGTCTGACTTGCGTGCGTATCGCGTCTGTATCGCTACAAACGCGCGTCGACGGCGCGTTTAAAAAACGTGGTGTGCATAGGCCCTTAAAGTGTTTGTAGAAACCTACATGCAAAATAAACATCATAAATTAGCCACGCGGTTTCGCTCGCGTTAAATTCGGGGTAACACAGTTCTCCTTTCCTGATTTGCAAGTACCTGCTACCTGTAGTTTTTGCCCGTGCGTAATCATAATAGCAAAGCTAATTTTACCCTTTTCTTCCCTATTACTCCCGCATTTCTCACTTTAAAAAAAAATGCCTATGTCCTTCTCCAGGGTCCCAATTATCTCTATACCACAAAACTTTGAAATCAATTTAAAAATTTATTTAGTTATTTTATTAACTAAATTTAACATTTTCCGACTGCTTGTTGCCTAAGATAACTGAATTGTATATTTTTAGAATTTCTTTCATATAGAGTAAAATACCCTATTGGCTAAAACAGAACCCTTATAGATTCGTCCTAACTGTCTGTCTGTCCGTATGTCACAGCCATTTTATTTCGAGACTATTGGCACCATATAGGTAGCTGAAATTTTTGGAGAGTTGATGCTCTTCATGCTTTCTAAGAACCGCTACACAAATTTGGTGCGACATTATAATCAAATAGGGTTGGTCCTCCATACATGCAACTGAGGGTTGATGATAAAAATATCTTCGCATATATACCTACTCATATTACTGTGTGGGGTGTCTATCGATCTTTATAAATGATATCGAGGTTTCTAATTAAAAAAAAAATAGAAACCTAACCCTCGCTCGTGTTAAATTCGGGGTAACACAGTTCCCCTTTCCTGATTTACAGGTACCTGCTACCTGTAGTTTTTGCCCTTGCGTCTTATTTATTGTAATAGCAATGCTAAGTTTCCCATTTCTTCCCACTTTTTAAAAAAGAAATTGCCTTTGTCCGTATCCAGGGTCCCAACTGTCTCTGTACCAAAATTCATCAAATTAAGTTTAGCCATTTAGGCGTGAAGACGTAACAAACAAACACACTTTCACTTTTATAATATTAGTAAGTCTCGGGAGCGCGTGGAGTTGAAACTAAAACCATGTAGGTACTCAAGACCCTTGGTGCTCTGAAAAAATCAAGCTTTGTAAGTCTACCCAATAAAAAGATATGGCTATTTATGTCGCAAGTTTGTACGGAACCGTCGATGCGTGAGACTGACTCGCCCTTGGCCGTTTTTGACTTTATTATATATTCAAAGTATTTAAATACAATAGAAACACTAACATGTAGATTATATAAATAAATAAATAATTAAAGGTAGAATTATTATGCCAGGCGTTTAGAACTAGTTACCAATTCTAGAAGCTTAGCTATTATTGAAAAACAAAAAAGTTACATAATGAAGGAATTCCTCTTCAATTGGCAAGAAGCAGTACATCATGAAAGAAGTCGAAGGAATTTATTAAGAAAAAAAACCGGCCAAGAGCGTGTCGGGCCACGCTCAGTGTAGGGTTCCGTAGTTTCCCGTCCGTCACAATAAGTGTTCCCACTTATGAGTTTATTATTTGTTTGATGTTGAACACTAGGGAATTTTATTTTATTATTATCCAAGTATGGGAATAGTGCGTTAACGTAAACGTGGTGCGAATGACTTAAACTATTATATAAACTATCATAGACCCGTAATATTCCATTGATGTAATGAATGCAAATCCAATGCCCCGCAAACCCTTCTCCGCCATATACCTATAAGTAATTTGTAAATGAGACTTGTTTAGAGGCACAGGCTCTATAAGTTCCGGGTAAAGAAAATGAGACACTTCTCTAGGCCGAAACGATGTGTGTTGGGAGGGCTAACAAAAAGGCGCGCACAGCGTCGTCCTCAACATGATTGATAATCACTGTTCAAAATATACGATTATACGAGATCATTTTAATACCGGACAAATCAAAATCATACCTCGACGACTAATTAGATTATGCACTCATAAATAAAGTCACGATAAGTAACGATAAGTGCAACTTATTTTACCACGGTACGTCATGAAAGCACGGAAAATCTTAACATCGACTTTTAAAAAAATTACGTCATTACACAACGCCATCTATCGAACCATTTATGAACTAGTTTTTACCTTAACATTTTGATGGTGTTAAAAAAATGAATTTTAGTTTTGTTCTAAATTGCCTTAGCATGTTCTTAATAGAAGTTATAAGATACCGCCAACGCCAAGGAGAGACCAACCGAACAATTCGGTAATACCCGATCCAATGTAATAAGTATCTACAGCGCCATCTCTCGGGGAATTGGGTTACTAATTAATACTTTTGGATTGCGAGAATTGATTTCAATAATTGTTTTGTTGTTTGAAAAAAGATACATTCAGGATAATAAAATATGTAAACGAAGTTAAAAAAAATGCTTGCATAAACGATTATACTACAAACTTAGTCCAGAAATGATTTTGTACAACTTTTTTTTTTGTACAAAAACTGTTATCAAGTTCAAAATAATTTTCATAGAAAGTCCTTATAAAGTTCTACTTTTCAGAATTTTTCCATATTTTTTAAACTTATGGTTCAAAAGTTAGAGGGGGGGGGACACATTGTTTTTTACTTTTGGAGCGATTATTTCCGAAATTATTGACATTATCAAAAAATGATTTTAGTAAACCCCTATTCATTTTTAAATACCTTTCCAACAATATATCACACGTTAGGGTTGAAATTAAAAAAAAAAACACTTCCCTCTTTACATATAGGGTGGCTACCCTAATAAAACATTTTTTTCCAATTTTTATTTTACCACTTTGTCGGCGTGATTGATATACATATTGGTACCAAATTTCAGCTTTCTAGTGCCAACGGTCACAGAGATTAAGCGAGGACGGACGGACGGACGGACGGACGGACGGACAGACAGACATGGCGAAACTATTTAAGGGTTCCTAGTTGACTACGGAACCCTAAAAATGTGACCTTTATTGGTGTGGATCATCTGCCTTTTCCCAACTATGTTGGGGTCGGCTTCCAGTCTAACCGGATGCAGCTGAACATGGAGCGACTGCCTATCACCTCCACAACCCAGTTAGTACTGGGTAATACAATACCCCTTGGTAAGACTGGTTGTCAGACTTTCGGAACACTGACAACCTGTAACGACTGTCAAAGATCTACAAATGACAGCCAACGGCTTAACGTGCTTTCCGAGGCACGGAAGAAACTCGGTATGTAACGGGTGGTCACCCATCTACAGACCAACCTAGGCAAGTGCGGGTTAACCTTTAGATTGACCCGAGCAGCTGTTATTTTAGCCACGAGCTTCCTTATTGGTGTGCAAGAGAGCTTAAATCCTTACTAATATTATAAAAGCAAAAGTGAGTTTGTTACGTCTTTACGCCTAAATGGCTGAACCGATTTTGATGAATTTTGGTACAGAGATAGTTGAGACCCTGGAGACGGACATAGGCATTTTTTTTAAAAAAGATTGAGATGAGGGACAAAGAGGAAAGAAAAGGGAAAACATAGCTTTGCTATTATGCCGCGGGCAAAAGCTAGTATGTATACAGGGTGGCCAGTTGATAGGCGTCCAAAGAAAAAAATTAGATGCCTTATGCTAAGGGGTACCCGAATTACCCCCATGTATGTTCCGCGATTATTTGTAGTTTAGGAGCTAGAATTTTTTTAAGTACTTTTTTCAAAATATTCACCTAGCATTGGTTTTTATTTTTTATGTCTTTATTCCTATCATTTTTAGATATTCTTTTTTGTGGAATCTATTAGCGATAGCAATAGCTACCATGCAAAAAAAATCCGTTTGCCTAGGCATTGTAAAACTTACCACAAAATTAGTCCAAAGTTCAAAATTACCATTAGAGTTCGATAATCAAAAATGTTCAGAGCTTAAAAAAAAATAAGTAAGGGGTGCCAGAGGTTTCTAAGTGATCTTAAAAACTTCTATGGACCTTCAACAGACAAAATCGGTAAAAAAATATAGAGCTTGATCGGGGATTATTTCCTGTAATTAGCGTTGATAGCAATAAAGGTATTTTTACAGTTATTGTTATAATTTGGGATTTCTTTATTTTTGCCACTTTTATGATATAAAATACGGTAGATAGTTTACAAATTTTATTAAAACACGTTACAAAAGGTTTTCAAAGTGCCGCCTTACCACAGAAATGCACAATCTACATCTACGGAGGAAATTGTCTTTTATTTGTAAACCATGTCTCGTCTCAGTGTTAAGTTAACGTCTGACAGCAAAATTGGTAATTCTTCAAGAACTCTTTGTAGGTGGCTCCATCGAGCTTGGACAGCGGTCTGGATATGGATTCTCCATAGTCCGCTATCGAGAATCCTCATTCCGTAAGACCATCAAATTTTCAACACCGCTTCGTTACAAAAGGTTTTCAAAGTGCCGCCCTACCACAGAAATGCACAATCTACATCTACGGAGGACATTGTCTTATGGTTGTCTAAAGGCTTCTCTGTTACTTCTTACAACATTTCCCACTTCGTCAATTTTCCGTTTTAGCTCTTCCTCATTGTAAGTGTCCCGTGCGTACCATCAAGAGTCTGGACGGCAGCTCGAATGGTGGTGGTAAACTAATTGGTAGTTCACCGTTGAGAACGCCGGACCACATTTTCACACTGAAGCTGTGTTGAAAATTTGATGCTCTTACGGAATGAGGATTCTCGATAGCGGACTATGGAGAATCCATAGCCAGACCGCTGTCCAAGCTCGATGGAGCCACCTACAAAGAGTTCTTGAAGACTTACCAATTTTGCTGTCAGACGTTAACTTAACACTGAGACGAGACATGGTTTACAACTAAAAGACAATTTCCTCCGTAGATGTAGATTGTGCATTTCTGTGGTAAGGCGGCACTTTAAAAACCTTTTGTAACGTGTTTTAATAAAATTTGTAAACTATCTACCGTATTTTTTTATCATAAAAGTGGCAAAAATAAAGAAATCCCAAATTATAACAATAACTGTAAAAATACCTTTATTGCTATCAACGCTAATTACAGGAAATAATCCCCGATCAAGCTCTATATTTTTTTACCGATTTTGTCTGTTGAAGGACCATAAAAGTTTTTAAGATCACTTAGAAACCTCTGGCACCCCTCACTTATTTTTTTTTAAGCTCTGAACATTTTTGATTATCGAACTGTAATGGTAATTTTGAACTTTGGACTAATTTTGTGGTAAGTTCTACAATGCCTAGGCAAACGGATTTTTTTTGCATGGTAGCTATTGCTATCGCTAATAGATTCCATAAAAAAGAATATCTAAAAATGATAGGAATAAAGACATAAAAAATAAAAACCAATGCTAAGTGAATATTTTGAAAAAAGTACTTAAAAAAATTCTAGCTCCTAAACTACAAATAATCGCGGAACATACATGGGGGTAATTCGGGTACCCCTTAGCGTAAGGCATCTAATTTTTTACTTTGGACGCCTATCAACTGGCCACCCTGTATACTTTCGATGGTGACTGTTCCTATACGTACCTATCTGCTGGCCGGGTTTTCAATTATTTCTCGCGAACCAACTTGCATCGTAAACCAAACCTACGGTCTACATAAAACAACTCGCCGCTACCGCTAAACAACGAATGGAAGCGAGTGGAATTTTTACGGCGTTCATTTGTTAATCAATCAATGAACGTAGGAGTAGTTGCCAAATACGACTATTTTGTTCTTGATGTCGATATGTTACTCGCTGTCTCATACGAACATGTAACTATTTATAATAGAGGTAAAGCATTTTCAAAGTGTTGTCCTGACAAGAGTAGGATATTTGAGATAACGTCCGGATATTTTACTTTGCTCTATTATTTCAGTAGGTACCCACTCCTATTTTTTTAGTTAGATTTTTTAAGTATCGGTAAATGACAAGACTTCAGGTCTTGTCAGGAGCTCAAATCAGGACATGTCTGGAAAAATCCGGACGGATGGTAACCCTATGAAAGAGCACTTATGTACCTACATCAATTTGCCTCAACTTGCTAACAATCGGTCATTATTTGTTCATCACACTTCTAATATCATTTGTTAGATGCTTTTGCTTCGTTCCCATCGTTCCACTCATTTGGAAGTTAATAAAAACCGGCCAAGAGCGTGTCGGGACACGCTCAGTGTAGGGTTCCGTAGTTTCCCGTCCGTCACAATAAGTGTTCCCAGTTATGAGGCCAACCGAACAATTCGGTAATACCCGATCCAATGTAATAAGTACCTACAGCGCCATCTCTCGAGGAATTGGGTTACTAATTAATACAAAGACGTGCAATTTTGGTGGTAATTTTGGATTGCGAGAACCGATTTCAATAATTCTTTTTTTGTTTGAAAAAAGATACGTTCAGGATAATAAAATATGTAAACAAAGTTACAAAAAAAGCTTGCATATACGATTATACTACAAACTTAGTCCAGAAATTATTTTGTACAACTTTTTGTCTTTTTTGTACAAAAACTGTTGTGTCAATCAAGTTCAAAATAATTTTCATAGAAAGTCCTTATAAAGTTCTACTTTTCAGATTTTTTAGACTTATGGTTCAAAAGTTAGAGGGGGGGGGACACATTGTTTTTTACTTTTGGAGAGATTATTTCCGAAATTATTGACATTATCAAAAAATGATTTTAGTAAACCCCTATTCATTTTTAAATACCTTTCCAACAATATATCACACGTTAGGGTTGAAATTAAAAAAAAAATCACTTCCCACTTTACATATAGGGTGGCTACCCTAATAAAACATTTTTTTCAAATTTTTATTTTACCACTTTGTCGTCGTAATTGATATACATATTGGTACCAAATTTCAGTTTTCTAGCGCTAACGGGTCACAGAGATTAAGCGAGGACGGACGGACGGACGGACGGACGGACGGACGGACGGACGGACAGACAGACATGGCGAAACTATAAGGGTTCCTAGTTGACTACGGAACCCTAAAAACACTGTCCCCACATAAAAACCCAACAAAGAAATGTATTGATAAAAGAATTCTAAAAATCTCAACCATTAATTCGATAAAAAATCGCTTCATATCACTTCTGATTACAACTCTCTTGCATAAATATCAAAACTAGACTTTATTTACACCTCTTACTCTGCCCACCCACTTGTTAAGCAAGCGTGAGTAACATGAAACCTGTAGACACAACACGCTAGCCTCCCAATCAACTTGACCACTCTGTTTACATAAACTTGCATGAAACACACGACATAATAATGTCCTATAATTACCTTGTAACAACACTTTTTTCAATCCAACTTTGAACACAGAAACAATAAACTTTGTTGAGAAAATTACTCACTAGTACGTAGTACACTACGCGGAAGTATGTTGGAAAAACAAAATGTACGCGGTTTATTAGAATGTGGACCGCGTTCGTCAGCGGCTTCTAACCAACTGACAGACGGCGCTGCGTAGGTGTAGGTGAGGTCATCGCGTGTTGTCTACAGAAGGTTCAATCCAAGCAGCATGTGAGGTACAAGCCATACATTTGAGGATCTGCACATTTGGCTCGTGGCTGAATAATGTCAGCGCTCAAGTTGACATTTGGTAATGCTTGCTTAGGTCCGTGAATGGGTAACCATCACAACCATCACATACCGAGTTTGCTCCGTGCCCGAAGAATACGTTTAGTCAATAGTTCCGGCTGTCATTTGCCGATCCTTGACAATCATTACAGATAGTCTGGAAATCTGGATACCTGTCTTACCGATACATCTTGATGTATCGTTGTATACCTAGTGCCTGCATCTAGGTTGTTGGTGGAGATCAGATAGGCAGTCGCTCCATGAAAAATACTTGTATTCAGCTGCATCTGCTTAGACTGGAAGCCGATCCCAACGTATTGTGAAAAGGCTAGGCAGATGATGACATTGCTGAGGTAGTTAGTTGAATAGCAAAGCCAGTCTGATGAACGGAATTCTTAGTTCAGCATCTTCGATCGCTGAACGATTTTTGGGACGGTTTTGCAGAATCAGATGGACTCAAATGTAGCAAACCTAACACGACAAATAAATCACAGACAGACTTGAACAGACTCGAACGTTGTACCGTGTTTTCCACTATGCATTATATTATTGATTGCGGATTTTCTGCGTTTACTTGTATGTTGTCGGGCAGTATGATGTCATAGACGGCCATAAATCGTGGTGTGATGTCATACGAGGCGTCGCGCGGCGAGGCAGACGAGATTTTGTTCGGCTGCTGTGTCAAGGGCGTGTCTTGGACGATGTTTTGACGCTTTTGCAGCGTTTTGAAGGGCTATAGACTGTACCCAAATAGGGCGGCACGCGTTCCGTTATAGTTGCGGGTTCGATTTCTGTGTGCTTGTTTCTTTGTTACATAGACCGGTATGGATTTTTGTTTCTGACAACAGTTGCTAGAAGTAGGGAGACCTTAGGGACTTGTTTGTTGACACTTACGTATTACCTGTTGACACCTGTGTCTAAATAAGTAGGTGTTGTTCGTAAACTGCGTAGGATTAGATACGTTTTTGACAACACAGTTGTTTTACAAACCGTATACCTAAGTTTTAGCAGTCATCATGATTGCCCTGCCCTTATCTCAAACTATTTAGAGTCAACGTGTCATCATCAGACACCTCCTTAATTGCCATATAATTCTTCACACAGTTTAAAAATCGTTTGTTTAGTATTCTTCTACTCTTATACCCTTACATTCACATTCATTTCGTTTTTCTCTTCACATGTCCGTACCATGATAACCGATTAAACGATTACCACAATTTTTCGACATAACTTTTCAATCAACGGCGGCGCGACTTTCAGACTGTTATGATATCTGATATCTTATTTTATCCATTCTCGTTTCACCACACATCCCCCTTAACATTATTATCTTTGCGTTACGTTTACGGTACGTATTATTCCCTGTGAACCTGTGACTAAGGAGTTGAGTAGTTGCAGTTCGGGACATTGACCTAGATCAGTGAAGTGCGTAGGAACAGACATACATACGTTTTACAACACTGTTTGTAATACGCATCTATTTATACGTAGGTACTCGATATTACATTGTTTTGTTTAGCATTTTTAGGGATCCGCACCTCAAAAGAAACAAGAGCGTGTCGGGCCACGCTCAGTGTAGGGTTCCGTAGTTTCCTGTCCATCACAATAAATGTAAATGTTCCCACTTATGAGTTTAAAGGTGGAAAGCACGGAAAATCTTAACATCGACTTTTAAAAATAATGACGTCATTACACAACGCCATCTATCGAACCATTTATGAACTGGTTTTTACCTTAACATTTTGATGGTGTTAAAAAATGAATTTTAGTTTTGTTCTAAATTGCCTTAGCATTTCTTAATAGAAATTTAATGTAGTTATAAGATACCGCCAATACCAAGGAGAGACCAACGGAACAATTCGGTAATACCCGATCCAATGTGATAAGTACCTACAGCGCCATCTCTCGGGGAATCGGGTTACTAATTAATAATTTTGGATTGCGAGAATCGATTCGAATAATTCTTTTTTTGTTTGAAAAAAGATACGTTCAGGATAATCAAATATGTAAACAAAGTTAAAAAAAATGCTTGCATATACGATTATACTACAAACTTAGTCCAGAAATTATTTTGTAAAACTTTTTGTCTTTTTTGTACAAAAACTGTTGTGTCAATCAAGTTCAAAATAATTTTCATAGAAAGTCCTTATAAAGTTCTACTTTTCAGATTTTTTTCATATTTTCTAAACTTATGGTTCAAAAGTTAGAGGGGGGGGGACACATTGTTTTTTACTTTTGGAGCGATTATTTCCGAAATTATTGACATTATCAAAAAATGATCTTAGTAAACCCCTATTCATTTTTAAATACCTTTCTAACAATATATCACACGATAAGGTTGAAATTAACGTTGAAATTGACGGGCCTGTTGGTCTGGTGGTTAGTGGCCCTGACTGCTGAGCCGGAGGTCGTGGGTTCGATTCCCACCCAGGACAAACTTTGTGTGATGAGCATGATTGTTTGTTCTGTGTCTGGGTGTGATTTATCTATAATATGTATGTATTTATACATTATATAAGTATGTATATCAGTTGTCTGGTTACCATAACACAAGCTCTGCTTAGCTTGGGATCAGATATCCGTGTGTGAGTTGTCCCAAGATATTTATTTTATTTATTTATTTATTAAAAAAAAATCACATCCCACTTTACATATAGGGTGGCTACCCTAATAATTTTTTTTTTTCCAATTTTGATTTTACCATTTTGTCGGCGTGATTGATATACATATTGGTACCAAATTTCAGCTTTGTAGTGCTAACGGTCACAGAGATTAAGCGAGGACGGACGGACGGACGGACGGACGGACAGACAGACATGGCGAAACTATAAGGGTTCCTAGTTGACTACGGAACCCTAAAAAAAACGGAACCCTAATTGGATACCTTTTTTGTCCGTCTGTCTGTCTATAGGTCAATATCATTTATCGAGATCTATTTCCACAAATAAATAGAGTTGAAATTAAAACCATATTTTCTAGCATGTGGTCGCTTAGTTTGTACGGAACCCTCGGTGCGTGCTGAATAGATCTGGAGGTGCTTTGACCTTTATAGGCTACTAGCTTTTGCCCGCGGTTTCCCTCGCGTTAAATTCGGGATAACACAGTTCCCCTTTATTTCTCCCTCATTTGTCACTCTAAAAAAATAGCCTATGTCCGACTCCCTCTCCAGGTCTCAACTATCTCTGTCCCTAAATTCATGAAAATCAGTTTAGCCATTTAGGCTTGAAGACTTAACAACCGGAAGTTTGTTTATCATTTTTTTCCCATTTATTGTTTTTGTCATTTCATCTATATGTATACATTTAAATAAATATATGTAATACAGAAGATAAAATTAGTATGGGATTATAAAAATAATTTTGAAAATCGGCCTACAATAGACAAATCGTGTACTTAAATAAAAATAAAATCGTCCAATGAGAACTACCTTTTTTGAAGTCGGTTAAAAATGTTGACTAAGTTTTGAATCCCCAATTCCGGAGGCCCGGTCATGCCAAAAAATCGTATAAGTACTTGAAAACTATTGAAATATATAATTTTATTACTATACTTGATAGGAAGTTGCATTGAAAATGTTGTGTACAAGGGAATCCGCTTCCGTTCCGCGCGACCGGTCGGTGGTCACGCTGACTCACACGCTCGTAATATTTTTATTTCTTTATAAATAAGTATTTTATAGCCTTATGCACTAAGTTTGAACATTTTAGAAGGCTATGAAATCACTATGGAATGAAGTATACTGGTTGCCAAATTAAAAGACCGCATCAGAAACTCCATTCTTCGTTCCATAACCCAAATTGAGTTGCTGGCCTCACATCTGCTAGGTTAAAATGGAACTGGCTGGACATATTTGCCGCATGTCGAAGGAGCAATAGACAAAAATGACCACTCAGTGGACACCAAAAAGAAAGAAACGTGACGAAAGAAGGCCAAAGGCTCAAAGGATTGCCTACAACCGCAATAGACCGATAAATATACAAAGTGGAAGGAAGGAAGGGAGATCTTTGTCCTGCGGTGGAAGAATATGCCCGCTAAAAATGGAAGGAAGAAAGGAAGGTCTTTGCTCTGTGGAAGAATATAGGTTCATAATCTTTACATAATATAAAAAGGATTTTGTAGTTTTATCAAACCAAAAGGTAAAAGTGAAACTTTTTTCACATTATAGACATTTTAGACGTCCCTACTCGTAACGTTGACGCTCATCGTTGATGAGTGTTAACCCTACCTACTCTGCCTACGGTAGGTAGGGTAGGCAGGGTAGGTAGGGGGTAGAATTGCATTGCAACGCACGGCACAGCTAGTACTTAATAAAAAAACAGTGTTGCTACTTATAAGAGAATATATTTTATTGAGGTATTTACAATAGATCAGATACATTTATTACGATTTCAAATCTTACAGTTAAAGATATCTCAAAAATAGACAAATGGACATCACAATAGGATGACAGCTAATATTATATAATCTATAAATGCATTTTTTTTTCTGGAAAACTTTAAGAAGGAAGAATATTAAATAGGACGTCTTTCAATTGGTAATTAGTGACACGACAAATTGATTATGTATGTTAATTAATCTAAATATGGCGCTGTATCTATCACAGACTAAACTAAAAATATTGCTGTCTCTTTTTACCCGACTGACGGAGGGTAATGTGTTTAGCAGTATTTAAAGTGTATATAAAGACTGTAAATGTCATTGTCCGAAGTCTATATAATGGCAATATCCGATAGCCATGCACACGTTTTTCCAAACATTCTTCCCCCTTTTGGGGGTTTATTTTTAAATATTGATCACAATTTAAATTAAGTAACTCAATTTCATATATTTAGTTCGTGAACGTGTGTAGGTCTGTTTTTAAATTAGTTTATTAAATATTAGATTTTCATCACATACATTTATTTATTAAAACTTGATGCACAAGTAACAAAAACATTGTACGAAGGCGGACTTAATGCCTTGTGATTTATGTGATTAAAATCAAATGAGCAGGGGTTTCACCCACTGCTCAACTCGCTAAGTGTCGAAGCGTGAAGTTATATTGTCTTCCTCGAGAAATAAGCTATTGAACACTAAAATAAATAAATCCTGATGAATAGTAAATCCTGAGATCAGCGCGTTCCACCAAACAAATTCTTAAGACAGCAATATTTTTGGTTTGGTTAGCGAGAATCGTTACCATTAATTTGGCCACGTTACACCATAGTGCCCTCCATAGCTAACCTAACTGTACCTTCATACATCCAGTTTCATTGAGCTACACTTATCTTACATCCCTGTTCAACCGTTGAACTCATAAAATTGATAGTCTTTACATAAATATTTTACTACTGACAGCAACAAAATCGAAAATCTTTTTTTTTTTAAAAAGGTACAACTGAATAAATAATACATATAAATATCTTGGGACAACTCACACACGGCTATCTGATCCCAAGCTAAGCAGAGCTTGTGTTATGGTAACCAGAAAACTGATTGTTTATTACCGATATGATAATAAAGTGTGGACTGGTGGACTGTATTTGAACACTAATAGGATTTAAAATTAAACAACAAATTGTGTCCTGATCTAGGCTGAACTGAATTTTTTTTTATGCATTTACATTGTTCTGGTCTTATACTATTCGAGGTAACGAAACCATAGCGAGATCTAATTTGACGTCAACGCCATCTATCGAGCGGACAGGTACTAAATACAATTCTGGTTGGTTTCTTCTTCAACATACCGCCTACCAAGGACGTTACTGACGAAACGTCCTTCTAAATTGATAATTAATGGTACCTTGCAAAACAAGTTGAACTAAACATTTGAACTATATGAAAAAATAATATGGACTAAAGTTTACAAGCTTTTATAAAACAATAACACATAACTCTTAATGACTAACAAGAATATTTGGTAACTTAGAGCTAAACATAAGGTTGTAAAACAAGAAAAATTAAAATAAGTTGTACTAAAATAATGGTTAAAATTTGTAAATAATAAAAACAATCCAACTGTTGTCTCATTCGACAACGGGTAAAATACATATTTTGGATGTTGGCCTTTTGATTGTTGAGGATTTAGTGCGTAATGTGACTACACGGGTGAGGTTATCATTACCCGGATGTTTTTGAACGATCCTACCCATCAACCAACGACTTGGCGGCAAATCGTCTTCTTTGACTAGCACAATGTCTCCAATTTTTGGCTCAACAATTTGAGAAGACCATTTGTAGCGATTCATCAACGTGGCTAAGTATTCATGAGACCAACGTCTCCAAAAGGTCTGAAGCATTCGCTGTAAAAGTTGCCAGCGTGATAAATAATTAATATTTGACTCCTCGTACGTGTGATCTGGCACATTCACTAAGGGCTCCCCAATAAGGAAATGTCCAGGTGTCAATGGTAGCGGCTCACCAGGATCATCAACCTTAATTGTACTCATGGGTCGAGAATTAAGGCACGCTTCTATCTGACTGAGTAGTGTTGTCATTTCTTCAAATGTGAGAGTCGCTTCACCTATCACTCGTTTCAAATGGAACTTTGTAGACTTCACTCCTGCCTCCCAAAGTCCGCCGAAGTTCGGACTGTGAGGAGGAATGAAGTGCCACTCCGTGCCATTCGCTTCGAGTTGTTCGGCTATGGACGGTTGGATAGCTGTCAACTGCTGCAACTCTCTGGAGGCGCCTACAAATGTGGTGCCATTGTCACTCCACATTTTGGCACAATGACCTCGTCTTGACACAAAGCGTCTAAATGCCGCTAAAAAGGCTTGAGTGCTCATGTCACTCACTGCTTCTAAATGCAGTGCTCGAGTGGCCATGCATACAAACAGGCATATATAGCCTTTGTATGAACGGTGGCCACGACCTTTTGTTGTCCTTATATTAATTGGCCCGGCATAATCAACACCGCTATGCAAAAATGCTCGAGCTGGGGTGCACCGCACAGATGGTAGTGAACCCATCAATTGATTTTTAGTGCTGGCTCTTTGCCTGGCACATGTCACACACTTAATGACATAGTGTTTAACTAAATTCCTTACTCCTATAATCCAATAGGCTGTCCTCAAATGGTTTATCATGAGCTGAGGCCCTCCGTGAAGGGTTTTATAGTGTGCGTCAGCTATGATAAGCCGAGTTAGATGACTGGAGTGAGGCAGAACTATCGGATGTTTCATCTGTTCACTGAACTGTGATTTCTCCAGTCTACCTCTAACTCTCACTATGTCCTTATCATCGAGGTAGGGGCAGAGCGACCTTAATGGACTTGTTTTTAATTGTATATAGCCCTGGTCCTTTAGTTCCTTATATTCTCTTGGAAATAGTTCTACCTGTGTTTTCCTAATACAACACTCGAGTGCAGCGTCTAATTCTGTTTTTTGTAAATATTTTTTCCTATGTATTTTGTTCTTCACTAAAAATCTTCTGCAGTATGCAATAACCCTAACCAATCGTCGCAACTGGGAAAACTTATCGATGAAGGAACAGTTTGGATAGGTCGCTACATGTGCTTTTACGGATTCATCTAAATCTGTACTGCAGTCATTATTTGGCCTTTCGTAAATTACGTTTTGTAATTTAAGAAATGGTGGTCCAGAAAACCATAAATTGTTTTCCAGAAGTGAACTGGGAAGTATCCCCCTAGAGGCGCAATCTGCTGGATTAATCTTAGTAGGGACGTGAAACCATTGCGACGCTTTCATTGAGGTCAATATTTCAGACGTCCTATTGGCCACAAACGTCTTCCATTTACTTGGGTGGCTATTTATCCAGGCCAACACCACAGTGGAATCCGTCCACGCCTTGACCTTGTCTTGAGAGATGTTCAAGACTTCAGCTGTTTGAGTCAGTAACTGTGACAGCAAGACTGCCCCACAGAGCTCTAACCGCGGAATACTGATCTGCTTTACTGGTGCAACTCTAGTCTTAGCAACCAGCAACGACACTTGAACATTGCCTCCTGCGTCTACAATCCGCAAGTAGATCACAGCCGAGTACGCTGTTTTTGAAGCGTCGCTAAAACCATGAAGTTCCAGATAGTCGTTCGACTTGGTGCCAAGCCAGCGAGGAATCCGGATCTTGGTGAGTAACAACAATTCATCATGATATGACCTCCATTCATTTATTAGGTCGTTGTTTAGGTCCTCGTCCCAACCAACACCTGCAAGCCATAATTTCTGGATAAATACTTTCGCTAATACCACACTAGGAGCTAACCAGCCTAATGGATCGAAAAGACGTGCTATCACAGAAATTATGGATCTTTTAGTTACAGGTGCGGTCGTCGGCGGCGGGAGGTTCACCGTGTACTGGAAGGTGTCTGCGTTGCGGTTCCAGGTAAGTCCTAGAATTTTAATGTTACCGTCTAATTTTATTTCTATGTCCTGTTCTTTATGTTTATTTGTGTTGTTCTTGTTCATGATGTCCTTTGTCCTAGTTTGATCTGTTTGTCCTTTCAATGTATTACTTTCCGATTCCTGTATCTTGTCTATTAGATCCTGGTTGTTACTATTCCACTTTTGAAGCGTGAATCCACCCTTTCCTAATAAAGCTGTCATTTGCCTGTAAATTTCCAGGCCCGCTTCTACGCTATTAGTTCCCGTCAACAAATCATCCATGTAGAAACAGTCCAGAACCATATCTGCTGCAACAGGGTAATTTTTACCTTCATCGTAGGCGACTTGATGTAGGGTTCTAACTGCTTGGTATGGTGCTGATGCCGTACCAAAGGTAACCGTCACTAGCTCGTAGTCCTTTATTTCGTTTTCAGGACTGTCTCGCCATAATATGCGCTGAAACATTGAGTCCTTTTCTGAAACATTAACCTGGCGGTACATCTTCACGATGTCCGCTACTAGTGCTATCGGATGAATTCTCCATCTTAACACTGTGTGTCTTAAATCAGACTGCAATGTAGGACCTACCATCAATGTGTCATTGAGCGAGACTCCATTGTTGTTCTTCTGGGACGCGTTGAAGACAACACGTACCTTGGTGGTACTTTTGTCTTCTCGGACCACAGCATGGTGAGGTAAATATACCGCTACTTCTTTACTCTTATCGTTCTTATCTATTTGTTTCATGTGTCCTAGTTGTAAATATTCTTCTATAACCTGCTTGTACTTTTCCTTCAGATCCGTGTTTCTTTCTAACCTTTTCTCTAATGCTTTTAATCTTTTTTCAGCAATAGCTCGAGAGCCTCCACCCTTACAAGAAGGGTTTTCATCTCGAAAAGGTAGTCTCACTACGTACCTGCCACTACTATCCCGTTCTGTAGTTTTAGTATAAAACTCTTCGCATTTCTTTTCTTCAGGTGTCTGTATTTGCTTTGTACTTGTTTGCTCTTCAATTTCCCAAAACTTTCTTAGTATATTGTCTTCATTAACTTGAGTATGCAACACATTAATTTTGGGTGATCTATTAACCGTATCCGTACTAACTGCACCTGACAGGACCCACCCTAAGGTAGTGCTCTGAGCAATCAGAGTGCCTGAAGGGCTCTTAACTATGCCTGCCTTTATAATATAGCTGTAAGCATCAGCGCCCAGTAAAACATCTATTTTATTGGGAATGTTGAACTTTGGATCTGCAAGCTGTAACGTGTTAACATTTAACCAATCTAAGTTAGTGTCGATTCGACATTCAGGTAAGTACGTCGTAATTTTACTTAGTACGTAAGCATTAATTTTAAGATTGAAACTTGCATCTATCCGAGATTGAAAATTCAACTGTACCATGCACGTTGCTATGGTTGAATTACTACTCCCACCAAGGCCTGAAATATTTCCTCGAATAGGGATCCTTTTAAGTTGGAGTAACTGAACGACTGCTTCTGTTACGAAACATGCTTGCGAACCCTGATCGAGCAAGGCTCGTACTGTCTGGAACTCACCAGAGCGTGACTCGGCTTTTATTAGCGCCGTGGCTAATAAAACCTTTCTGGGTTTGGGAATAGTTCCTGTTGACAGGCATGACACAATCGGATCAGTATTAGATGAACTAACACTGTCGATAGTCGATGATGTCTGAGGTTGATCCATTTTGACCGATTCCTGACCTAAATGCAACAGCGAATGATGGCGCTTCTGGCAAACCTTACATGTGGTAGGTTTCCTGCATTCCGAAACCATGTGGTTGCCGCCTAAACAGTTGAAGCAAATTTTATGTTTTGCTACAAAATCGCGTCTAACGTCAACTGACTGCTTTGTGAATTTCTTGCAGAAACATAGTTTGTGTCCTTCTGAACAGAATTCACATTTGATTGGCGAACTCGTAGCCAACATTGCCCTTGGAGTATAAGCAGATGACACTTTACTATTGTTGTTGGCCTGATGAATTGGTGCCCTTTTTGGCTCGATACACTCTAATGCACGAAACCGATTTTCAATAAAACATTTAAATTGTTCGAAAGTTGGTAAATCATGGTTGGAGTCATTGTTGCAAGTACTAAGCTCCCATTGTTTACGCGTTTCGTTATCTAATTTAAAGGTAACAATGTGTATGATAATTACATCCCATGTACTCACGTTAATATCCAAATTCCTCAACGCATTTAGACAGTCGCACGTAGTATCAAGCAACTCCTTCAGAGCGGTAGATGATTCTACTTGCATACGTTTTTGACCAAACAACTTTCTAAGGATGCAATTTGTTAAGTATTTTTTGTTGCTATAACGCTTCTGTAACTGAGTCCAACATTGAATATAATTTGCATCAGTTACAGGCGTATGACGGATTAGTTGTTCTGCTTCACCAGATAGGTGAGCCTTTAAATAATGAAGCCTTTGCACATTATCCAAAGCATCATTTTTATGTACTAATGATGTAAAAAGATCATGGAATGTTGTCCATTCATCATATTTCCCTGAAAATGTTGGAATACATATTTTAGGCAACTTAACAAAAGAACCACCTGATTTATTTATAGTAATCGAGGCATTATCGGATTGTGGTACAGATTCTTTAGCTAACCGAAATTTGTTAAGAGCTGTTTTCATTAAACTTTTGTAAATTATGTAAGTGTCCTCTGTAGCTTCATAGATATCAACCACTTTTTGTACTATGTCTTCTGCTTTGTATCTTTCATATAATTTAGTATTATTTTCTTTAAACAGTGCCCAATCTTTATCCAACAATTCCTGCCTTGTTTCTACGTATTCTATCGTTAATCTATCTTTACCACATTTCTTGAAATTTGTCAAACCTTTTGTGATAACTTTCTGTTGCTCTTTTAAAACGTTAATTAATCCTTCCATGTTTATGATTGTTTTATGAACTTAATAACATGAGTTTGAACTTTATCTATAAACTTTATGGAATAATCTAAATTTCTGAGTGTTGTAAACTCAAGCAGAAAACTTATAAGTTCATAACAGTCTAAATTTTGTAGTTGTATTTACAGTTATATTTGAAAAAAAATAATAAAAGTCCCAAATCACGACTTAAAATTTTACAAGTGTTTGGGAACACAAAACTCTGGTGGAAATTGGGCATGGATTCCCCGTTCCCCCGTTTTTTTTAAACTATTCTAAGTCCTAAATCTAACATGCACACAAAACTAAACTAAATAGTCTTAAGTTTAAATGTTCTTAAATTTTACAAGTCCAAGATTACGGAATATTTTCTAAGTCGAAACCTTCTTCATTATTTTTCTAAGTTAAACTTTTCGTTGGAATAGAGTTCAAAATTGTTTGACTCGAACAAGTGGATAAAATAAATAGAATGTACTCACAAACTGCACTTTACACTTTCACCGTTTTCAACCTGGAAGTAGCGTCCTCTTTTCTTCTGAACTGCGCGTGAAGTCCTTGACGTCTTTCCTCTGCGTCACCTTGCTGTCTTCCAGTGAAGAGTTGATCTGAGAGAAGCACCCCTTTTCCTTGGTGGCACCTTCTCGAACTATACCGCCAATGCTAACTCAGCTTGCCGCTAATGATGGGCGAAGCTGACGTTGCTATTGCGGTGGACCGTGTACCTTTCTGCAGCGATCCACTGCAAGTACACGGGACGAAGTGAGCCGACGGAGGCTCCACTTCAACTCAAAAAGGATGTCCAAACATCCGGCTCGAAGGACCAATGTTTATTACCGATATGATAATAAAGTGTGGACTGGTGGACTGTATTTGAACACTAATAGGCTTTAAAATTAAACAACAAATTGTGTCCTGATCTAGGCTGAACTGAATTTTTTTTTATGCATTTACATTGTTCTGGTCTTATACTATTCGAGGTAACGAAACCATAGCGAGATCTAATTTGACGTCAACGCCATCTATCGAGCGGACAGGTACTAAATACAATTCTGGTTGGTTTCTTCTTCAACACTGATATACATACTTATATAATTTATAAATACATACATATTATAGATAAATCACACCCAGACACAGAACAAACAATCATGCTCATCACACAAAGTTTGTCCTGGGTGGGAATCGAACCCACGACCTCCGGCTCAGCAGTCAGGGCCACTAACCACTAGACCAACAGGCCCGAATCTGTCAAGCCTTTTATCTTCGGAACGCATAAAGGTATAGAGTTAAAATTTAAACCATATACTCAATCTATGGGTCCCTTAGAGTTGTGGCAAAATCATATCTGTAAGTCTACGCAGTCAAAATATATGGCTGTTTATGTCGCAAGTTTGTACGGAACTCTCGGTGTGCGACTCCAACTCGCACTTGCACGGTTAGTCGAATTAGGCTAATAATAAGCACTTTCTGAACGAACAAGAGGCAGTCCACCAAAACGCACTGACTTCACTACTTCCTAGTTTTTTAGCTAGGAAGTAGCGAAGTGGCTGCAATGGCTGGTAGGTTTGAAGAACAACCTTATGACAACGATTATTAAGATCACTGTTATTTCGACAGATTTTTAGGAGCTTGATACTCCATGGAATATGGAGATCCTCCAGCCAGACGGGTGTCTGGTGGATTACTGCCCGAGGTTTGTTGGCGGGTTATTATGTGTTCTTTACTAAAGAGAACTTTAATATTGCGATAACATCATTTTGATAATAGTTCTTCATTTAAGTCATAGATGTCGCTAGGGTCCTTTTTGTGATTTGATCAGCAACCTAATAACAACCTTATCAAATGAAAATAAAAATGATTTTAATCTTATCTTCGACAGTGTTGCAAAATCAGAGGTAAAATGATTGTAGAACCACAATTATTTACCACGGTATCCAGTGTAAATATGACACATCGACCCTTAGAAAGTATAGGCAAGGGTAATAGGGACGGGGTTGCGGGTTGTTCGAAAGAGATACCGCGGCCCCGGAACATAAAGGGCAATAGAAGGAACATGGGTGGGCTTAGTCAGAACAAGCCTGAACACTCCCCCGTTCCTCTGCGGAGCGGGGGGAGTTATTTGATGATACCCCATCTCATGTTACAAAAAAGGGTAACAGAGGCTAACCTCTACGAAACCGAACATTACGCTGTATTCTTTTTGGATGTCATCAAATCTCGAAAGTCAGACGACCAGTCTTACCAAGGAGTATTTTATCACCCAGTTGTTAACTGGGTTTTAGAAGTCAGATAGACAGACGCCCCATATAAAATACTGGCAAATTCAGCTGAATCCGGTAAGACTGGAACCCGACCCCAATATTTATATAATTTCCCATAGTTGGGAAAAGCTTAGGCAGAAGATGAACTGTATCACAACCATAACCCACAGGGTTAGGTAGGTTGCACCAGGGTTGCGGGTTGTTCGAAAGAGATACAGTGGTCCCGGAACAAGAGCAAAAAAAGAAATATCGATGGGTTTAAGTCAACAAAAGTCTGAAAGATTCATCAGCTGAACTAAAGACTAAAAATCAATCACCCAAAAACTTTACAATTTTATTACATCTGAATACGCGTAACTTATAAACTTCTTCCAAAACGTGATGTGTCATATTTACATCCAGGTGGTAGTTTCAATAATGATATTTGCCTCTCGCTCACACAAGAGGTAAACGTTTATTGGAGCTGCCATTTCCAATACCATTTAATAAAGAGTTGTCGCCTAAAATCTCATGTTTTGCTACTTCATTTTGATTGAAATAAAACCTTAAATAGGACCAAATTAAATTGAGATTCAATTGTATTGGAAGTCCCATTTTATGTAGATAGACATTATAATATTAAGTCGCATTGCCGAAGGTCTGCGCTAACCCTTACTTGCGGCAAAAAAAAAACAGTCGTACACCCAACAATGTAGTTTTTGTTTGTTATTCGGCTGCCCTGCTGTCCAAACCTCCTAAATTAAGAGGCTTGCCATACCAACAAGTAACAACAGGTGGTTGTGCACGTCTGTGGTGACACTTAGTCATCAGTATACGGAATGCGAGGCAGCATAAACTGTTTTGATTACCCTGACATACTGCCAACCTTACCAATCACAACTTTAAATGATGATGGTGAGGTATTTGATCAAAGAGGACCTAGTACAAACGTCGGTAACCCAACCTCTCCTTCAAACATTGGCCACTAAGAAAAAAAAATCCAATTAAACTTAACCAAACATCTTCTTGATGACTGTTGTATAATCTTTTTTTATCTTTTCAATCTTCGGTTTCAAGGAGTTCGCTTTCAACAGAGCTGCCTTGTCGTTAGGGTCTATTTTCAGAGCATCCTGTATGTCTGTCCAGGCATCTTCGTACATGTGGAGGCCGGAGTGGGCTGAGCATTTTCTGTAAGGTAAACCTACACTTGAGCATTTTCACTTTTCTTGCAATGTAACTGTGTTCTTACAAAAACAAACTGGCATTTATTTCAATGAGAGGTTTATAGGCGTATTTTTCAAAAACAAGGGTGAAACTAGTCCCAGTCACAGGTCACAATAACTATGAAAGTACTGTAGCTGTCCACAATATATGTATTGTGGACAACTACAGTCAATCGTCAATGCCGATTTTTCCCCATAGGGACATATCCTTATGGAGAAAAATCGGCAAGAAACTCCATAGATACTCTTTTAACCTTTTGAACGCCATTTAATACATCGAGTTGGAATTATACTCAACTCTAGTTGATTTATTGACATCATGTTTATGTCGCAAGTTTGTACAGAAACCCCAGTGTGCGTGTCTGACTCGCTCTTGGCTAGTCACTTCAACTGAAGCTTGTTGACATGCCACAGGCTTTGGTCTAGGCTGTATATGAGATCTGTGTGCTTTATTATAAGTTAACGCTCTTTCAAAGAACTCACCTGTACAGAGCCTTAACGTTGACGGGGTCAAACTTGAGCGCCTTGTCACAGAGTAGTATCGTAGCTTCATACTCATCGTGTTGGAGCTGGCAGTGAGCTAAGTTGTTGTACAGTTTTACCTGGGGAAGATGGTTATGGAAAATTTATTGATTTTATGTATGGTGAAGTATTCGCTGGTCTTCTCAGTGTCGATGGCACATTCTGATTAAAAATATTTGGACCAAAATTCGGCTATGCGAGGTCTGCTCGCAAATGCAGACGTAAGATCGTCAAATGCAAATAGAAGGCAGGTCATTGCACACGGTGGAGCACACAGTGGCGGTCTGCCCAGCTTTGGCGGGGCACCGCCGTGCCCTTGTAGAGGCGATCGGCGGCGGCGATCTCTCGCGTCCGGCCCTGGTTCAGGCCATGGTCCGGAGCGAGAGGTAATGGGAAGCGGTCACCTCCTTCTGCGAAGCAGTAATGCTAGTGAAGGAAGAGGCCGTGAGGGAAAGAACCTCAAACCAACCCAGCCGCCGCGGGAGATGCCCAGGGTGCCGGGTGCCGCGAGACGACTCCCGGCCACCGTAGATGTCTGTGGACGGTGAGCAATGGGTAGCTCACCGTCCGTCCGTCGACAGACGACACGACGACAGGCCGTGTCGACGGCGCGTTCGTGTTTCACGCGCGCCTCAATGAGATTTCAGCAAAGCAGAAGGGCGTGCAGGAGCCTCCGCCTGCCGGGGTTGCGGGTTGTTCGAAAGAGATACCGCGGCCCCGGGACGTAAAGGGCAACAGAAGGAACATGGGTGGGTTTTAGTCAGTACAAGTCATTAGATGATTTAAGTAGCTATCCCATACATTTTGACTATATAGGTGTTATTTTGGTCCCAATGATGTACAATTCAGCATCATACAATACAAATACAAAATCTTTATTTCTGTACCAAATCATGCCATCACACTACTGCTATGTTCCTTGCTATCATTCCATCATCCACGCATAAGATTAATCTAACCAGGTATTACGTACCTTAAGCTCCACCATATCCTTAACCACCTGTTCGCTAACGACCTTCGGATCCAGGGGTTCCGTAGCTATCAGCATTTTCAAAGCCTTATTGAACCTGCGGAATGCATCTGCAGTCCTCCCCTGTTTGATCAGGTCTACTCCTCGCTCCTGTGGGTTTACAAGAATGTTTGTGATTTAGACATTTGTGTTTTTTTTTTTACGAATGATGAGATCAGATGAATCAAAAGAACAATTGAAAAGTAAACAGTTTTGTGATTGAATATTTCCAAACAGTGTGTTTCATTTTTATGGAATGGTGTGGTAAAAAACAGAAGTGAAATTTCAGTCTCCTGGGTCCCAACTATCTCTGTACCAAAAATTGGTTAAGCCATTTAGGCGTGAAGGCGTAACACACAAACAAACTCACTTTCGCTTATATAATACTAGCTGTGCCCCGGCATGTGTTGCAATGCAATTTTCAACTTTTCTACCTACCCTCCCTACCCTACCTACTCTATCTACCCTCCCTACCCTACCTACCCTAACTACCAAATAGAATGTGCGTCGTCAAAGGTTGTATCAAAATCACCTCTTGTTGTTTTCTTTTTTCCATATATTTTAATACTTATTCGGCACAGAGACAAATTAAAAAACTCAAGAATCATAAGAATTGGTCCAGCCGTTCTTGACTTATAAGTGTTCAAACAAACCTGACTTTGTTTTATATATTAAGATTAGTAAGGATACATTAATGTTTTGTTTCAGCTGTATGACTGCTTGGTATAACGTAAAGCTATCATTATTTTAGGTATCAGCAAAAGTAGAGGATGCATAGAGAAAGCAAAGAAAGTCACTTGCAGTCACTAACGTTAAGTGAATTCACATAGTATGGAGTAATAACATATTCAAATATAACGACGGCCCCATAACGTTTCAACACCAAATTAAAAATACACCTCTTTTTTCTACCAGTCCACAATGAACCATTTCTAAAGATAGCTTTCACACCGCAGCCTGTATAATTTAACAACCGTCAAAATAGTAGTAGTAGCTTGCTTAAACAATGAGATTGTTTATGTTGACAAATTGATTCATCAATGAATTTTATTTGTCTTGCATTTGAAGAAATTAAATAAAACAGTGAACACAGGAATAACATGTTTCATTCTTGTAAGAATTTTGTCTGAGTAAAAGTCTCTGTTTTATTAACTAAATCATTAGATGTAAATTGTGTTTCTACAGCAAATGAAAGCCTCAAGAGGGTAAATTGATAGACTTCATTATAATTAAAAGGTATGTTATAAGTAAGATTGCACTTCATTCTTCAGATAAAGGATACTACATAGTTAAGAATTCCTTTTAAGTAATTCTAATATGTTTGGCAGGCTGTGGCTCAACCTTATTAATCCTTCACGCGACAAAGTGTGAACATGGGTGCAAAGTTTCATAAATTGTTACCCTATATTTTTGTAAACAATCGTGCAACAGCTTAAATGACTATAATTTTATCATGTTTCAATTTCTAACGAATAAAGTAACTGGGTGCAGAATCTTAAAATTTTGCAGTAACATTATTTTTATAACTAAGTCAAGTAGCAGAACATGATGAGAGTGGCAGCCAAACTCGAGCTCCTACCTTGTGATGCACTGCAGCTTCATACAGCCGTTCCCAGCTCCAATCACTGATCAATTGCTCCTCTGTAACCTCCCGCAGCTCCACCTTACACGAGATCTCCTTCATCAGCTTGCCCTCCGCGTTCCTGTACACCAACGTCGCCTCACAAGTCTCTCCGCAGCACATCTGTTGCAGTATCAACTCAAAATCTTTGTCTATGAACGAATCAGAGTCCCCAATCAATACGTTTCTGTCGAATGACCGGCTAAATATCCGGCTGACAGGATCTATTTCACAAGGTCCCGCCTCGTTACTACATTTCACTTCAGATAGAGTGATCTTGCAACGAGAGTCTTCGTAAGGAACCAAGGTGTAGTCTCCGGCTGTTAACACCTTTTTTCGTATTTCTCGGTCTGGACGTGTGCTAATTACTGTTTCATTGTGCATTTTGAACCGGTTTGGTGTTTATTTTGTGGTTTTTTGGTAAACAAGTGCTTATTTTCTTTCAGGTTTTTACGATATTTTTATTTATTCCACGAAAGTACGCAAAGCCGAAAATTATTGCTAGAAATCAAGGAACGTCACGTCAATGTCAAAAACATCTAAATGTTTCGTTCTGAAAACAAAGCCGTGTGTTTAGTCTATTATCATGACAATATGCTTTGATAGTGTTCATCAAATTGTAAAAACATTGGCAATTTAACTTAATTATATCTGTAAGCAAATAAAAATCTAACTAAAAGATTTAAAGCGTGACTAAAATATTTACCAAGTAACGTGACGACCCAGTAGTGTTAGGGTTCCAAATCTCAATCATTTTCACTAGTAACAAAATTATTTGTTTAGACAAAGATATTTCTCTTTAAATATGCTAACTTTCTCTTAACAAATCATTTTCCGTGTGTTATTTTAACTTTTTATTCTCCCGGAGGTGTAGTGTAGTGTACTATAGTGTAGTGTGTGTGTGTGTAACATTACAAACAAATGTCAAAGTCAGCTGTTGTCAATAACGCGATTTTTCAAAATTATTTTTGTCTTTCTTTCTGTTTTTGAAATCAATACTATTAATGCGATATTCGGATGCGATACGTTTTTAAACAAATCTTATTAGGCGGTTGATAGTAAGAAATGTGTGTAATTGGCAATAACAACAACTTGCTGACTATATTATTGCCAATTTTTTGAATAAAGTGTGTTATTCTAGTGAGTAAAATTAAATTTACATTTTCAATGTTTCATTCAAAAAGATTTTTCAATAACTATTTATTTTAATTTACGTATAAACAGTAGATCCTAAAATTTATGTTCATTCACATTAACATTGATAGGTTATGTTAATGTGAACAAACAGCCATGCTCTAGTCGTTGTGATTTTTATTTATTTTCAGCAATCATGTCGCTTTTACTAAAGAACGTTTGGCGAAGTGTGATAAAAGGGAGGCCACTGAAGCCCCTCTGCAAATCTCTGCTGAATAGGGCTTTTGCTGCCACCAGTAAGTATTTTTAAATTCAATTAGCAGTACTAGCTCATTAGTGTCTATTAAAAAAGTCCGAAGAAGTACTAAGTTTAAGAAGTATCACCATCATCACCAACATACATGCACTGACTGCACAAATCAACTCAAATTTGGTTCTTCACTCAAAAGTCCATTAAAAACACTAATCTGCAAAGTCCTTACTCACAGTCAGAATAAGACAATGTAAAAAGACTGCATATTGGGGTGTCTTTCAGGCTACTAATATACTATGACAGATGCCTTGTTTCAAGACCAAGTAGCAAAGTTGACATTCTAGAATTTTTGCCTTCGGCTTTTGTAGCCTTCGTTGGTTTGCTAAGTGTGGCCACTGTGTATGTATTGCTAGTCATCAGATGTTCAGTGACTAGGCTCTAGGCCCTAATCAATCACCTTTTAGAGCAAACATAGCCTCAGTGTTTCAGCTCTAAATACTCAAAAGGGAAACAAAAATTCATGTAAAAAAATACTTGCATGCAAAAAGGTTTGTTAAAACCAGTTTATAAAATAAATATTAAACATCAATTAGGTCTTTTCATTAGATTGAATTCTCTATTATGATCTACAAGATGTGCCCTGCGGTTTCACTCACATGGTCATAGAATATACATTATATCTTTATGCATTGTAGCCTAGTGTTAGTCTGATATGTAAGCTATATTATTATGAAATTTCATCAAAATCCATTTAATAGTTTTTTCATGATAAAGCTTTTTGTACATAGACAAACATACTTACATTCATCCTTGCTAACTGTCGCTTTAATAATATAAATAGGTTTCCCTACTCCAGCCTTAATACTAATATTTGCAGTCACAACAGAAGTGACCCGAGGCCCGCCTCCAGATGCCTTGATGACAGCCATCAAGACAGCACCAACTGCAGCAGAGGTGCTGGTTGCAGTCAACACAAACATCAGCCAGATGGGACACAAACACATGCTGCAGGCTTTGTCCTGCCTGTTTCAGCTGCAGAAGAGTGGAGAGTACGTAGATCTCTTAATCAGAAGGGCTAATATGACTTGAAATTTTTTGCCTAGCAGTAATTTGAAAAGTTAAAAAAAATACACTCCATACTAATTATGAATGTGAAAGTAACTGTTTGTTTCTTACATTTTCACTTAAAAATGCCTTACCAGATCGTTAAGAGATAGGTTTCAATTTGAGGAAGGGCTATATATATTATCATGCTAATAACAGGGGGTCGCAGTATCTCTTTCGAACAACCCGCAACCCCGGCAGGGAGAGGCACATCTGGCGAATGCGCCGCGAATGTGCAGCTCGCGAGACGTTTGCGAGCTACGCGCGAGCATTTTTGTTCGTGCGCCGCTCCTGCGTCGTCCGCCAGAAGCACCCTAAGAGTATCATACTCTAAAAGAACCTTTTAATTTTATTACAATAATAATTGATTTGACACACGGTTCATTTTAGACTTCGTTTCACTTGCGTAAATTTCTTGTTTGTTTGGCGTTCGACTTTCGACTTTCGACAAAAAAAAAGTGTGTGTGTGTCAGCTCCGACGCACGACTGGAGTTTACTCCTTAAGTACGAATATCTAACCATACGCAAAAAGAGTTTATTCAACTGAAAAAAGATTAATATCATATGAAAGGGTAAATGCACAAATTAATGAAAAACACTCACAGCCAAATTAGAAAGTTGGGCACTAAAGGTGCGCACCAAAAATGTGACACATTTTCGTTAGGTACTTTAGTAGGTTTTACCCCTCGGATTTTTCTCATACCGGGCGCCTTATATATGAAAATCGATTCTTAAGAAGTAAACTCCAAAAACATTTCAATTACTTTTTTACTTCCAGATCAGATGTAGTGCCAGAAAAATTGGTAGCGGACCCCACATTCGGAGTTCTCTGTCAGAAATTCAAAAAGCATGCTCGAGCGCTTGATGTGAATGAGACTCTAGAAGCCACAAAAATACTATGCTACCTGAAGGTGCCTGCAAACTCTAATGTAGTCCAGACCATGCTGCAACTCCTCAGATGCTACATCAATATGATCAACTGCAGACAAATCATGTTTCTAGACTTTTTATTGACGAAGTTCGACCACAAGGATCACTTGATTGACGCGTTGAAGCTTGCTCTGCCGTTGGCTTTCCAAATACATTTGCCGTTGGAGATTGATAACAAAGACATGCTTTTGTTGAAAGATATGTTGGCTTACAGCTGTGCACACAACTTGCCTGACCGCCATATTGATGATATAATTACCGGGTTGCTTGTTCATGACCAAGCGATTGATGCTCAAGTAGCCAAGTCTATTATATGGTCGCTCTGTCAAGTGAACTGTACCGAACAGAGGTTCCCTATAAGGGTGCAGCTCCTCCACATTTGTTACGACATAATGACTCAGAGGGTTGATCTGCTGTCCTACGATGAGTTGCTGATGACGGCTGCGAAGATCAAGAGCAGGATCGTTGAGAAGCACCCGGAGTACTACCACGAGCAGCTGATGGATGCTATTGCTAACTCTGTGGTTGCTCGACAGGTTAGCTTTGATAAGGGACTGCAGTTTGCTCGAGTGTTTTCCAGAATCGTAAGTATAATCCTTACTAATATTATAAAAGCGAAAGTGTAGTTCGTTTGTTTGTTACGTCTTCACGCCTAAATGGCTAAACCGATTATGATGAATTTTGGTACAGAGATAGTTGATACCCTGGAGACGGACATACGCTTTTTTAAGTTAGTAATGTGGGAGAAAGAGGGATGAAAAGGGAAAACTTAGCTTTGCTATTACAACATATGCATGAAATGACTAGGCAGATATAGGTACTTCTTGTTGAAAAGGTATTAGCTAAGTAAGCAATAACAGCCGCACGAGTCGATAGCCGGTCGAGATCGACCTCTAGCTGTGATTCATTTATAGATTCTATTCGTCATTCCCAGGCACACACGCATTTTGGCCTCGTAGGCTACCTCTGTGAGCTAGCAGCTGCAGATCCGAAGATCCTTTCAAAATGCCGCAGCAAGACGCTGTTCAGCTTCATCAACTGTCTGTCGAACAACAACTATACCCCTGACCCCACACTGTGGACCGAGATCGGGAGACACATCACTGACAACCCTCTACTACTTGATGATAACCAGAATTTGCCGTGGACCAAGATATGCCTGGAGATGGCTTCCTTAAATCTTTATGATGATAAGTTACTAAAAAAGGTATGTCTGACATTCTTACGTCTGTCAAAATGAGTCAACCGACAATCTTATGATAATTAAGTTAAATACGACAATCGTAAGTCAACGTTGGACAGTATAGGTATTACTATCCAATAAAACAGACCCATATACGTAGATTCAGCCAAAATCTGGCCTCATTAGATTAAATTTGAATTTTCTTAAAAATCATTTATTTTGACGGCACGGTTGGCGCAGTGGTTGAGCGATCGGTTAACCACTGCGCCAACCGTGCCGTCCATGGTGTTGACTGCAGTCAACTGCTACTGCTAGTGACGGCAGTACATCGAAAACGTATGCGAATAGCCCTCCTTTTGGGTTTGCCGCAGTCGGATAAAAACAGATTTAAAACAACCCGACTAACCGATTTATATGTATCTTCGTGTTGTTTCATTTTGACTGAACTAAGCTCATTTATAATAACGTTTTTACACATATAATAACATTACTTTCTTTATTTATTTAAATACGTGTTTTTTTACATTTACAAATAGTGGTGCCCTGGTATCAGGAGCAGGGTTCAAGGTACCGGTAGTTAGGGCTCCAGAAACAGGAACCATTAACAATTTATTTTATAATTCTTACTTTTAGGTGTTTTCAAAAGAAAATCTACAAAGAAACCTGAACCAGCTGGATTATCTACAACTCATGACCCTCAATGAAGCGGTGAAGTGTTTCCATAACGAGCACTACACGCTGCCACCCGAGATCCTCGACAAGGCGAAGTCCTTGTATCCTGTACATCATCATAAGACTGACCTGTTGGAGGAGCACCTGGCCGCTGGGCTGGGCGGGCCAGGGTATGTCGTCAAGAATGTGGTGCTGCCGAATGGGATTGTTGCTGGTGAGTCGGCGATCAGAACCACAAAGATATTCTTTCACCGCTACACAAAATAAATTATGATGCAAAATTATAATCAAATAGCGGTAGCCCTCCATACATGCAACTGAGGGTTGAGATAAAAATATCTTCGCATATATACCTACTCATATTATTGTGTCTATCGATCTTTATAAATGGCTTTAGCTTTTGCCCGCGGATTCGCTCGCTTTAACTCAGTTCTAAGTTTTCCCTTTACTTCCCTCTTTCTCCCTCATTTCTCACTTTAAAAAAATATTTATTAGCCTCTGTCCGTCTCCTGGGTCCCAACTATCTCTGTACTAAAATTCAATTTATCAAAATTCATCAGAAGAGGTAACAATTAACAAACAAATCACTTTCGCTTTTATAATATTAGTAAGGATACGGATATACTAGGATAAAAACTTGTCAGAAGTAATTTTTTTAAACCGATTGCAGATGGCAGAAAAAAGAGATATTTGTTACCTTTTCGATCTGTTTTGAAATCCTGTAATCTGTTTTCAAATTATCTAAATTATCGGTCACTTCGATCACTATTGACGGGCCAATTCAAATGCATTTGGCGCAGTAGCACATGCCATGATCACGGATAAACTGACGTTATTCCCGTCTTATCTATACTATTTACTATTAATATTATAAAGCTGAAGAGTTTGTTTGTTTGTTAATATTATAAAGCTGAAGAGTTTGTTTGAACGCGCTAATCTCAGGAAGTACTGGTTCGAATTGAAAAATTCTTTTAGTGTTGGATAGTCCATTTCTTGAGGAAGGCTATAGGCTATATAACATCACGCTATGACCAATAGGTGCTGAGCAGCGTGGGTGAAACCGCGAGGAACAGCTAGTATTTTATAAATAACGTAGTGAACATGTCAGTTTAAAAACTTATGTTTTTCTATGCTTCGTTTGCAGATTGCCTCATATGTTTGAAAAGCGGCTACCCAGTTAAGTTTGAGATAGCCACGGGTGACCTGAGAGTGCCTGTCGAGTTCCTGAACACTCCGCCTGGCTCAGTACTGTAAGTACATAGATATTTATTTTTATGTGTTAACATCGTTGTTACAGGTAGTCATTGATCATTAAGTTATAATATAGAAAAGAATATTAGAAGGTTATAAGAATCGATTTAGTTTACTAAAACTTCTGCTGTATAAAATAAACAAATGAAATATTATACTTGACTAGACTTGGCTCGCGAAGTTGTCGACATGTGGGATGTGGAGTATGCGATCATTGTGCCGATAGTCGTTGCTGCACATGGCTTAATTGCCAAAAGCTTCGACCAACACCTGAGGAGGCTCTGTGTAGGCAGCTGGATCAAGGGCTTGATACAGTGCGCGGTACTCCTGGACACGGCTCGTATAGGAGGTATCGTTAGGAGGTTCCTTTCTCTGGAGCTCTGACCTGACCTTGACTGACTTTTTGTATTTATAAACGTTTCATTTTTCTATGTTTTAGTAAGAAATATTTAACAATGTAACAAATAAACGAATAATATATAAATATTTATATATTTCATAAATACCTCCCTTCCAGGGTTTGCGTCCTAAACTTCCTGCCCGGTTGCTTCTCCATGAACAGCAACCGCTTGCGAGGCACGTTCCGCCTCGTGCTGGACATCCTGGAGGAGCAGGGCTACGCCGCGGTGGCCGTCAACGTGAGCGAGTGGCTCGCTGCGCCTGCGCACGAGCGCACGCCCTACCTGCTGCGGGAGGTGGGCTACAAGTGTGGGGAGATCGGAATGAAGCTGTCGGCCAGTTGAACGGGGAATAGACAAAGTTTTATACAGCGTGTTACAGAAAGGTGTGAAAGGCAAATTAAATGATGGGATGCGCACCATTAAACTGATCAATTTTCTTCGTGGCATTTTATAGGTACCCCTATGAAGAACAGGTTTTTTCATTCTTCATACCCCTCTGAAGAACAGGGTGATTAGTTCTTCATACCCCTAGACTAGACGGTGATTAGAAAGAACTAACATCAAAATTAGTTCTGCGATTAAGGCTAGAAAAAACTTTTGGTCGGTGGCAAAAAAAGTCGATTAATCTTACAAAAGTTACCAACTTTTGGGTGTAAACGGATTTTTAGTCTTTGTGTGTTTGAAAGTCCTTTTTTATAATTTGCTTAAGTCGCGGAAAACAAATTTTGATACAAGTTCTTTCTTTGGGCCAAAGATGGCGCTGTACTACTTTTTTTAATGTCTGCTCTATTTCCAACATCGTATTCCTGAAAAAAATATCTCCTGTTCCATAATTTGTGGTATAAAATACTGCTATTTGGCTGCATCCTCTTAGTCTGCTATCCAAAAGCGATATTTGAGTCCATTGAAGCAGCTGATTTTTTTCGCGATTACGATGTTGGTGTATAGAAAAAGTTTGTTCAGATTAATAGTCTCATCCACACCTTTAAGTATAACACACCTTTTTGATACACGCTGTAGTTTGTCTACGTTGAGACACAGTTGAACTGTACGAGATTTGGTTGTTTAAGCGGCCGTTGAAGCGACGGTGTCATACGTCAATACGACGATAAGTTACTGTAACGTCACAGTGGGCACAGCGGCTAAGCGATGGATTGTTGCGCTGCGTGATACGATGTGTGTCGCGATATCGATCCCCGCACAGAACAAAAAAAGACCGTTGCAGAAACGCCCTTGTGGATGTTAGCTTAATATTATTCATAGTTTTTATATCGACTGATCTCTAGCTAGAGGATAAAAAATTGATTGTGAAATATATTATACGTTTTGTGCGAAAAGATTTTTGGTTTTTAATTTTTTGTTGTGAACCCGATCAGTTACTGCATGTATCACAAATTAAGTCAAAGGTGGATTTAACATTAAGCTGTTCATTCTTTCATAGTTTCTTTCAAGGAATCTTTCAAGCCCGAGAGGGCTTCATAAGCCTTATATTCCTCTAAAGTTTCAGAAATATCAAAGTTATCATGCATATTAAACTTTTTGTAGAATACTTCTCGACACTTTTTTTTTCTTCTTTTCTTGACACTTCTAAACTCTGCCAAAAAAAGAACCGCACTTCTGACGGAACTAAGCACTTAATAATTCCATGGCACGATGTCCTTGATTACTACCTGGAACTATAATTATTAGGCATCTTCTAAATATCTATCGAAGAGCGTTTTAATGATATTTTCCAACAATTAAATACATAACAATAAACAACATTGGTAACCCCAAAGGAACAATGACATCAAACGTCAAAATATCAAAGCAAATGCCGTCAATTTCAAAAAAAGTTGATTGAGAAACGTTATGTGCCCTAAATGTTAATGATAAATGTTATTTATCGACAAACACGTATGTTTGCATGCAAACAAAACGAAGGAACATAAACAGAAAACACAACTTAGATAACAGTTGCAAGATGAACTCTAAATGGTGTGTTTTCATAGTAACTAGCGTTTTAATAGTGTGTGAATGTAAGTATGGGTACGTGGTGTGGCCAGGAAAGAAGATCGTTGTCAAGACCACCGACTACTTCGCCGATATACCGGATAAAAACGTCGCTCGAGCCACATATAGCAACGAAATCAATGGTACAGGGTAAGTTTTTTTTAATATTTAAAATAATATAATAATACCAGCCTATAACTGTCCCACTGGGATGGGCAAAGCACTCTTCACGCTTGCTGAAGACGGGTGGCCGGTGGGAGATTTCAGACCTATATTAAACTAGCTTCCGCCCTTGACTTCGTCCACGTGGCATACGCTAACTAACGCTAAGTTTAACCAGCGTGATGATCAAAAAGATCTCTCCTTTTCTTCCCTCTTTCTCCCCTTTTTCTCCCCTTTTTCTCACTTTTTTAGCCTATGTCCGTCTCCAAGATCCCAACTATCTCTGTACCAAAATTCATCAAAAATGACGTGATGACGTAACAAACAAACTTACTTTCGTTTTTATTATAATATTATTAAGGATAAATGAACTAAAAAGTTATCAGGGAATATGTATATTCTATCTCTCTCTCTCTCTCTTTTCCGCGCGACGTTTTGTTCGACGACTGGCATAGGGGGACACAGGCCGAGTAACAAAATTCCAATACACATTTAAGCAGTCGACGAACATTGCATTAATAAAAGCCTGCTTCATTGTAAAAGGAGGGATGGTTATATCCATACATAGCTCAAGTGGAACAGGTTCTTCTAGACATGCGTGCATCACCCTAGGCCGCATCATCGCTTCACATGCGCACAGGCAAGTTAAGGTCAAACGCAAGCCTATTTCACGTAAAAAATCATAATGGAAACCAGCTTCTATTTTTTTCTTACTTTTTTATGAAAGTTTCCTATGCCAATTATGCTTTTACAATTTCCACGCCTCTTGGGAAATGCAGGCGATGTTTATGTTAACTGTTGTTACCTGTACAAGATGGGCGTTCTTGGAGCTGCACACATCAGCAGACTGTCCCGACGAGAAGCAGGCATACGGGGCCGGCTACCTGGAGGGCTACCTCACCAGGGACCTCATCTGGTACCACTGGCAGAATATGCTCAAAGGGTCAGTAACATGTGATAATAATATTACAACACAACACACTGACATTACTGCATACCGTTCTCCGCTAGGCAAAGGTCCCTTGCATACAGATAACCCAAGAGTAGCGATAGCCACACTTGTCGAAGACAGACGGGGGGCCACAAAATTAAATTAGCGCTACGGCGACGGTGGACTCTCAACTGCCAATATTCAATGTCTTCGAAATGAGCACAAATCAGGGTAAACGATATCTTCGCGTCGTAGACGCTGACTCTACACAGCGTCGTAATCACATCATGCATTTCGCATTGACAGTATGTTCTCAGTTTTAAATTTACGCAAAGCTACGGTCCGTGAACTATGGAAGGTATACTGATAGAAAATAGCCTAACATTTTCACAGCCTGGCCACGAACTTGACGCTATCAGCGGCCACTCGTCGGCAGGGAAGCGACAAGCGGTAAGAACAAAATGTTGAATCACGAACTGTGCGGTGACTCACAAACGCTGCTAGACATACCGCATACTTGGAATGAGCACCGCTCCGCTCGCAGACTCCGCCGCCGCGTGCTGCCAAAGTCTGAACTGGCTGGCCAGGCCGTAAAAGAATCGATAGCGTTAAATTAAGTTTTGGGGCTACTCAATATGACATGGTTACTCGAGGAGAAAACTGTTACAGATACTGCTACAACAAGACGGACGTATGCGGCCTCATCGAGGAGTTCATAAATAAGAACGAGGAATATATGTCTACGATGGTGGATAACTACCCTTTAGACCCTTATTGGTATCAGGTACTTTCCTCGTTTCTTTGGGAGATGTTTTTAGGGTTTAGGCTGACGGTGAGCAATGGGTAGCTCACCGTCCGCGTCCGTCCGTCTATTGACGACAGGCCGTGTCGACGACGCGTTGTGGGTTGTTCGAAAGAGATACCGCGGCCCCGGAACGTAAAGGGCAATAGAAGGAACATGGTGGGTTTTAGCCAGTTCAAGTCTGACACTCCCCCCGCCCTGGGCGGAGCGGGGGGGGGGTATTTTATGATAAACCACCCCAAAAATAATAAGGGTTTAGGCGAGTCCGACTCGCACTTGACCGTTTTCAATTTGTCTTGTATCGTGGGTGCGTTAACACAAATATTGCCTTTCATCACAAACAGTCAGACTCGGAATAACTACTTCTGTTTACGAAGACGACAATCCAATCCAATGTAGCCCATAGCGGCCAGGGCCATAAGCGACTATAATAATAGAAAAAAAAAACTGTCACAAAAGCACGTTTTAGTTAAGTGCACTGTCTGCAATTCGTCAGTTGCTGTCAGTTGTATTTCACTCAGATCCAGCCTGTCCCTTGCTCGTACCACAGGGGGTGCCCTTAGCGTGTAGTCGCTTAGTTTGTAAGTTTTACCCTGGCTCTTAAATTTAAGGCGTCCACAGGATTCGCCCGGTTAAGCAGACGACAACCTCCTTGGTTGAACTGCGAGAAGCCATTCATAAAAAAAAAACAGGCCAAGAGCGTGTCGGGACACGCTCAGTGTAGGGTTCCGTAGTTTCCCGTCCGTCACAATAAGTGTTCCCAGTTATGAGGCCAACCGAACAATTCGGTAATACCCGATCCAATGTAATAAGTACCTACAGCGCCATCTCTCGAGGAATTGGGTTACTAATTAATACAAAGACGTGCAATTTCGGTGGTAATTTTGGATTGCGAGAACCGATTCCAATAATTCTTTTTTTGTTTGAAAAAAGACACGTTCAGGATAATAAAATATGTAAACAAAGTTACAAAAAATGCTTGCATATACGATTATACTACAAACTTAGTCCAGAAATTATTTTGTACAACTTTTTGTCTTTTTTGTACAAAAACAGTTGTGTCAATCAAGTTCAAAATGATTTTCATAGAAAGTCCTTATAAAGTTCTACTTTTCAGATTTTTTTCATATTTTTTGACTTATGGTTCAAAAGTTAGAGGGGGGGGGACACATTGTTTTTTACTTTTGGAGCGATTATTTCCGAAATTATTGACATTATCAAAAAATGATTTCAGTAAACCCCTATTAATTTTTAAATACCTTTCCAACAATATATCACACGATAGGGTTGAAATTAAAAAAAAAATCACTTCCCACTTTACATATAGGGTGGCTACCCTAATAAATTTTTTTTTCAAAATTTTATTTTACCACTTTGTCGGCGTGATTGATATACATATTGGTACCAAATTTCAGCTTTCTAGCGCTAACGGTCACAGAGATTAAGCGAGGACGGACGGACGGACGGACGGACGGACGGACAGACAGACATGGCGAAACTATAAGGGTTCCTAGTTGACTACGGAACCCTAAAAAAAAATCGTCAGTTGCGCTACAGAGGTTTAAAGTCTAACAACTGAATGCAGGTGAAGCTGTACTACATTCAGTTGGAAGGACTGGCGGTCGGCTACAACGACGCCACGACGGACCCCTACCAGTGGCTTTCCACCAGAGATATCGTGTATGTATTGCACAAGTGCCTACACAAACACACATAATTACAAGTCCCATCGGAATAGGGGCTCTATTTTCAAAAATCGTTTCTACCGTGAATCGCTATTCTTGCAGCGACAACGATTTATTACCTAACTTATTACCTAATATGCTTTTCGTTAGCTATTGAAAGTAATACGAATCGTCTTAAAAGCGATAGCCACTCGTCTGTACAGCTTACACTGTGAGTGCCTCTTTCCATATAGTGTCGATATCGGCAAATTCGGCTCTCTATTACATACCTACATAGTTTTGAGGTAGTTACCTCAAAACTGTTGTTACACTAATATTGTAAGCGACGACTAGTTCCACACTGAAAACATCAGGTAACGAATGCATTTGATTAAAAGACTTATTTTCAGCAAATCGCGAATAAAATAGACACTTTTTACCGCTGTCTACGCGGGGCGCAGCTAGTAAAGTAATAATTATAAACCTGTACCTCCTGAATGGTCGTTTATACTTAACAATAAATAAGTTCGATTTGACGATTGTAAAAACAGTTGGATCAACATGCTGGGTGACCTGGACGAGATCGCGTTTGCGGTGAGTATGCCGAAGACCAACCCGGAGGGCCGGCTGTTCGGGGATCGCTGCTCCGGGCTCGTCAAGCTACTGCCGGACCTCAGCAACTTGTACTTCTCTCATGCCACTTGGAACAGGTCAGAAAGCACCCCGGTTATTATGCTTTTACATTAAATGGGCCTGCTGTCACATATATTTTAATTTGGCGTCTTGTGTAAGACCTCATAGATAGCTCCACATGTATCTTGTTTATGGTTTCGCTCTTTTCTTTTGTTTTACTTCTCTCTGGTTCCGTCCGTGCAATACGCAGTTTCCGAATTTGTAAAACCACAAGTAAAAACAGTGATTAATATCTTTCAAATCAATGTTTAATTTATCACCTCCTCTTGTCCTCAATCTTCTCCAAGAACAGGGATGAGATCGACGATGGAACGAGCTTACCCATAACAAGCTTATTAATTCGCGACTTGAAAAGATCCAGCTAAGTATATCATGCATCTTATTGCAGAGCTTGTTATAGCTACGTAGAGCTAGACACGGCAGTACGTACCAAAAAGAAACATTTTTGCCTAAAAAGTGGCATACAAGTGTTTTCTTTTAGATTTTTTAGTTGTGGTCTCAGACCAATAAAAAAGTGGTATAATGGTATCACACAAATTCTTATCGAGGATTCATTTTATGTGCTACTAAGAGATATAAGCATATCGTCCATTCATTTAAAGAAAAAATATGTATTATAGAAGATAACTCATAATTACTCAAGCAATATAAGTAAAATTCATATAAAAAGAATCTTGAATATCGGCCTTAAAAATCGCGTAACAAAAATATAGTAAAAAAAATGCAGTCGTATTGAGAACCTCCTCCTTTTTTGACAAAAAGTGGCATCAAAGCATTCAGAGTATAATTTCTGGCACGACGCCGACGGTCAGACTGTGTATCTGAACAGGATACTCGTTGTGGAACCCAGCAAGGCAGCAAGCCAGCAAGCAGCTTATGGAGAACCTGGTTATCAGGCTTTAAGGCTTCTGGCACGGCACCGCCCGCCAGAGAGGATTTATCGTTTCCACCATTTAATTTATACATTCCAGTTATCAGTCAATGCTGCGTTTCCACAAGATGTATGTGATGCACCTACACCTTTTTCCTGGAAGCAAGAAACTGATACCCGGCTACAAGATGTCTCTGACGTCATACCCAGCTTTTGTGCAAGTAAGAGCTGTTTCTTATATGATAGTAGCCACCCGCCCCGGTTTTTGCACGGGTGCAATGTAGAAACGAATCTAAAATCCTTACTAATATTATAAAAGCGAAAGTGAGCTTGTTTGTTACGTCTTCACGCCTAAATGGCTAAACAGAGTTTTATTAATTTTGGAAATAGGCTATTTCTTTTTAAAGTGAGAAATGAGGGAGAAAGAGCGAAGAAAATGGGAAACTTAGCTTTGCTATTATAGTAAACCAGCTGTACCACGCGGTTTCACCCACGCTGCTTAGCACCTGTTGGTCGTAGCGTGAAGTTATATAGCCTATATCCTTCCTCAAGAAATGGACTATCTACCAACACTAAAAGAATTTTCCAATTCCCACCAGTAGTCCCTGAGATTAGCGCGTTCAAACAAACGAACAAACAAACAAACTCTTCAGCTTTATAATACATATTAGTATAGATAAAGCGCAAGGGCAAAAACTACAAGTAGCTGGTACCAAATCAGGAAAGGGGAACTGTGTTACCCCGAATTTAACGCGAGCGAAGCTGCGGGCAAAAGCTAGTTATACATATAAACCTTCCTCTTAAATCACTCGAACTATTACAAAAACCGTCAGAATCCGTTGCGTAGTTTTAAAGATGTAAGCATACATAGGAACAGGCAGACAGCGGGATCCGACTTTGTTTAATACTATGTTGTGACGCCATCAGATTCTTATATTTCATGATTATTTTTATAGAACTCCATTTATGCAACTTATTTGAAAATTTTTGACGACATGGTTGGCGCAGTGGCTGAGCGATCGACTGCTGCGCTGCGTGTCGCGGGTTCGATCCCCGCACGGTACAAATATTTGCATGGTCTACAGATAGTTGTTCCGGGTCTGGCTGTTTGTGTATATGTTAGTAAAAATGTTTGTTAACGCACCCACGATACAGGAGAAATTCCTAGTGCTGGGCAATGTTTTCTTTAAAAAACACACGCACACCGAGAAGGATGTACAGACTCCACGAAATAAATTAAAACTTTGGAATGAGCATCTACTGTAATTTCACAAGTTATTATAACTTGTGATCTGGACTGCAGCTTAAACCTACTGTTTCTGACACTCATAAGTAACTGTTTAATCGAAATCAATGCTCGTTTGAGTAAACTATTGGAATGTCAGCTTATTGGGATCCTTAGATCCTAGAATAGGGAATATGTGTTTTTTTTTTAAATTATTTTAATCATTTAAAAACAGCACTAGCAAAACAAGAAAAGTATTCAAAGTTAATTTGATCTACTACTTGTTGCAAAAAAATTAAATAAACTCTTACAATTTTATACTTCAGTTCAAATTCCGTTTCACACGAAAAACCACATAAAAAATGTTTTGCATGTCTTGCATATGTATAATACGCGTCGTATACTTATAGCCATGTTTAAAATTCTACCGTATTGAATCGGGATCAGCAAGGGAAAGTGAAGTAAGACAACCCGTTGTAGTACTAGCAACAAGTTGACAGCGCTTGACAGTCCACAGATGACTTCTACATCATATCGTCGGGCCTGGCAACCAGCGAGACCACCATCGGCAACAGCAACCGCTCGCTGTTCGAGCTCATCACGCCAGTCGGCTCGGTAACTGTTTATTTATAGCACTTATTTTATTGTAATACGGTATTACATGGAGCTATTAAACATAACTGGCAATATGGGTGTACCTTTAGGTGAACTTTTTCCGAATCTTTCGGCTTGATGTTATGTTATACATAAAATATGTTCTTAAATGAAAACTAGAAAACAAACTATTTAAACTTTAGTTCCCGTATGGCAGTAGAAAGGGTAGGGTTATACTTAGCAGTGGGTGTCGTAATTCCAGGCTGAAATGATGATGATGAGCAAAACGATCATCCTGATAGTTACCTAAGCGTCTGCTGCATCATCATCATTAGCTTTTGAGAGAAAATTAAATTTTGCATTGGATGAATAGCGACTGGCCACTAGAAAAACTTACGCCTTACGGAAGCCCCTCAAGTTACAGGAGAAAATATACAAGTCTGGAATTAGACCTGTCGTACTATATGGATGCTGGAATATAAAGATGATGGACGAAAAATTATTTCACGTAGCGATTATGAGAATATTGATAGGTATATGGTAAGGAATGAGTAAATTTATTAGAGGAAGTTTGGAAGTGGAGCCAGTTACCGGAAAATTGAAAGGGAGTTGTTTGTCGTGGTATAGATATTAGATCCGAATCCAAAATAACGATCTGGGCATAAATATATAATATCACTGTCTCATTCATCACGAAAGTGTTAGGAATCTCAAATTTTGCAAGGGGGATCATTTTAGGACGTAGGTGCTCACTAAGACGGGATTTTTACCCAATTCAGAGGATAATACAGGGTGGCAAAGTTTTTATAGGAGAACGCGTTTCCTTGGGTGGATTGACTTGAAATCGCTGGGCATAGTCATTAATATTTCTATGGTCTGGACCCTAAGTACGCAAAAGAAAGAAAGAAATAAGAAATTATGCCTGTATCTATGTACAGGTGCTGGAGTACGCTCGAGCGATGATCGCGAACCGTTTGGCGCGCAACGGCAAGGAGTGGGCCGAGCTCTTCACCAAACACAACAGCGGCACCTACAACAACCAGTGGTAAGTGCTACTAGGCTATTGCGGTCGTCTTTTCGTTTTCTATAGATATTGATGTAGGAAACTACCAGAGGTCATAAAAAAATCTAATATTACGCAATTCAAAAATAAATTAAAACAATTATTAATCGAAAAATGCTATTATACGACTGATGAATTTTTGAATGATAAATTAATGTAGGCTGATTATTATTATATTTTTTTTTTTATTATTTGACTGTAGCTACTTTTTAATTCTGAATTGACATTGTAGAAATGAAACTGTGACATTTGTAATTTATTTTTTATTTAGTTATAACAATTATATTATGTTGACATAACAACCCAATAATATTATGTACTTACCTCTCGCATGACTAATATTATATTCGCATGCAACCATATTTGTACGCCTCTGGCATGACATAGCGACCTAATAAACATCAATTTAAGAACTGTATTCACTACCTATGTTACACAAATAAAATGATTTTGATTTTGATTTTGAAAGACACTTATTTATGGAGAAATCAAAAACGCTACCTACATCCATCGTAGTGGTCGTCACGTACTACGTAGGTAGGTACCTATAATTAAAAAATTAACTATACCTACCTACGTAGTCTTAGACACCAATTATTGACTTTTTTTTAACTCAATTTAACTTAATTAATTAACTGTTTGTTTTCGATCAAATATGTACCTACCTATATTTAACTTAATTCGAAAATTCAAATTCATGGATTTTTAATAAAATTGCAACTATATCTGAGGAGCCTGATTACTTATTTCCTTCGCTGATTGTACGTAGGTATATATGAGGCTTAAACAGGAATGTTATGCACTTCTTCCATAGGACTATGCACGAAGCTCTGTAATGACGAGGCTTTATCTGGCAGGTTCATAGTGGACTACAAGAAGTTCCGTCCCCAAACGTCGCGCTCTGCGGGCTGCGTGCGGCCTGGCCTTCTTTGGGTGGTGGAACAGATCCCAGGGTTCACAGAGTCGGCTGACCTGTGAGATATAATCATCTACCTATACTGCGGTCGTGATTTAGCGACTCTTACCAATTTGTTTTTAGATCTATAATGTCGTGATAGGTCAGACGCTCGACGACATGTAAAGCGAAGTCAAAGATCTAAAATGGCCGCTCAGGCAGAATCATAAGCAGAGGGGCTTGTCAGAGCCTCGGCCTGTCGGGGTTGTGGGTTTTTCGAAAGAGATACCGCGGCCCCGGAACGTAAAGGGCAATAGAAGGAACATGGGTGGGGTTTAGTCAGTACAAGTCTGACATGACTTGTACTGACCGCTCACTGACCCGCTCCGCCCAGAGCGGGGGATGTAATTTGATGACTTCCCACCCGAAAAAAAAAGGCAGAATCATAATACGTTAATAATAATAATATAATTTACGTTACCAAAAAACGTTCACAAAGTCATTCACAATATTAAGGCGCTGTATTATGTCGTTGACCTTGTTCATACATTTTGACGTTGGACTTTACTGCATACGTTTGTCGTAAAAATACAAATAAATTTGTATAAAATTAAATATTAACTATTCAATCAAAAACAATCCATCATTAAACGCAGTTTGGCATTGGAAATTTCATTGTATACTTTTGATTATAATTACGATTAATATTGAAGAGATAAACTGCTTTAAAAGAGAATTTAGAGGTGTGTTTGAATATTTTTTTACACATTTTAGTATATTTAATTATAATTTGAATTCCATCAATGTATGCAAAAAAGCCTTAAAATTATCATATTTTTTTCAGTGATTAAAATTATGTATGGTTTAAGAGATACACTGCGTTAAAAAACCTGATTTTTGGCCGTTCTCAAGAAATCTTCACCTTAACTGCGTTTGGGACCATTTTAAGAATTTAAACGAAAGTCTATATTATGTTATTATGATTCTATTAAAGCGGTCTTTTTAGACCCATAGCTTAAAAACGAATCACACAAAAATTTTAAAAGTCGCTTTATATAATTATGATGTTTCCGCCAACCTAGCGACAAAGCAGTTTTGTTTTTGTAAAACGTGGTATTGTTTTACGTAGTAATAGGACTGAGGAGACATACTGACACTGAGGAGGTTATAATATAGACAGTAGCTACATTCAATAAGTTAGAAACTTGACACAACATAATTTTGAAAAAGCTCGACAGATGACTAAAAAATTCTTCCTAAAATCAACAGAACTGAATTACTGAAGAAGCAGACTTACTTTCCGTCGTACAACATCCCGTACTTTCCAAAGATCTTTAACCTGAGTGGCGGCAACGTGCGAGTTTCCACCTTCGGAGACTGGTTCGGGTATAACACCAACCCTCGAGCAAGGATCATGAAGCAGAAACAGGTAACTCCATTACAACTCTCAATCAAACTTGCACATCACATCCGTAATTAATTCCCGAAGAATTATATCATGAGGAGGAGCTCATCCTGAGGTTTGATAAACTATTTAAATTATTTGTTATACGCACGCTTAGTAATATAGTGACCTAATCCAAAATATGATATTTTGACTTTCTTTCAAAAAATGACTTAAATAACATTTAATTTCATCCATTTTATGAATGAAAGTAAAAAATACAAAATTTTGGGTCACTACCTTCGGTCACTACATTTCTAAGCGTGTGACATGATCTAAATTAAATGTTACTGTTAATTTAGGTCATTTTATGAATGAAAGTCCAAACTACAAAATATTTCAACAGGAACACATCTTCAATCTCCGCGATATGTACAATACGATGCGCTACAACGACTTTAAGCACGACCCTCTCGCGCGCTGCGAGGAATGCAGACCGCCCTACAGCGCCTGCAACGCTATCTCAGCGAGGAACGACCTCAATCCGGCCAACGGTAACGTGTAGCCAACCTCATCTCATAGTGTCAGTCTTCTTAACGTCACATATATGTGACAATCAAGCGCATGCCCTGGACACTAACGACACAGATATGTGACAAAAAATGAGGTAAAATAAGTGCCAGGGCCACTGCCTGCCGGGGTTGCGGTTTATTCGAAAGAGATACCGCGGCCACATAAAGGGCAAAAGAAGTAAAATGGATAGGTTTTGGTCAGTAAAGGTCTTACAACTCCCTTCTGCCCTGCCCAGACCGGGATAACAAATAAAAATAAATGTTTGTTCCATATATACATGCGCAGCTTTCGTAATCTTTGCCTATATCCAGGAACATTTCCTTTTCGCGCACTGGGTCATCGCAGCCACGGCGCTACGGACGTGAAGATCACGAGCGCGTACCTCCGCTCCAGCTACCGGTTCCTGGCCATCTGCAGCCCCACGCACAACATCTCCAGGGGCATACCGCCCTTCAAGTGAGGGTCTAAACTTTACACTACACTAGTTCAATCAGTAGTCAATCTAATCAGATGATCTATCTATGAGTGCCTATTTGACCTACACAATTAAAGAACCTAAACCCTGCTGTTAAGACAGATTGTCAGACTTATGGTCTCCTGACAACCTGGAACGGCTGCCAAAGCGTTGCACGGCGGAGACCATCGGCTTAACGTTCTTTCCAATGGTCACCCATCCATGGAACGAGCGAACGTCGCGTAACTTTGGCGACCAGACCGTGCAGCTTTTATTTAGTTACGAATTCTATTAAAGCACACCTACATGTTCTTATGTATGTTTCGTTTAGATCTTTAAAACACGATTTTGATGCAGTTGAATTTATAGATAGTGATTCAAGGCTAGGATTAATATATGTACAGATATATAATATGAGTATCTACATTGCACCCGTGCGAAGCCGGGGCGGGTGGCTAGTTAGTTTAGAAATCGTTATCGTTCGTAATAGAATGGCTTCCATAATACTCCGTTCGTAAAAACGTTACTCAATACACTCAGAGAACTTCAGTTTTAAAAGTTGCGGTTTGTATACCTACCTACATATTAAGTATATGTATATATAGTCAGGAAGAAAGGAGGAAAGGGGTCAGGCACAGGCACTAGACTCGTCAGAATTTTTCGTAGAAACCTTCTTCAACTGAACTGTTCTGTTCTGTGTATCTACCAAATAATCAAATTCCAAAAAGAACATAATTTATATAAGAAAATGTCATCTGTATCATTTTTTTTCTTTTTTTTTAATAAAAAACGTTGCCCCACTCTAGGAATTTCTCCTGTATCGTGGGTTCATTTACAAACATATAAACTCACATACACACACAGCCAGAGCCGAAGCAACTATCTGCAGGTCATAATTTTGTTCCGTGCGGGAATCAAACCCGCGACACACAGCGCAGCAGTCGATCCCACAGCCACTGCGCCAATCGTGCCGTCAACATCCGTCATGCCGTCGTATCTGCGTGGTGACTCTTTGTTTGTTTCTTCTCAGATGGAGTAGCTTTGACATGGGGACCCAAATATCCCACGTGGGTCAACCTGACGAATGGATTTTCTCACCGATACTACACGACTGGGAGTGGGGGTAAACACGACCCTATGGCTTTCGAGATAAGGGTCAGTTCATATGCGCTATGATAAAGATTTCTTGAATTGTATGGACGTACTAGAGATATTAACATTGTTAGAATTATTTATTTGAATTCCTCTGTATGATAGTGTTGTAATTAGGTAAAGATAGTATTATAATTTATAATCGTCGAGTTTTATACATCTCGTTTTTGTATTTATACATGTGTTTTGTAAATAAATCATGTTTTAATAAACATGCTCCTTTTATTTTTGGATTAGCTTCCGATTCTAGGGTACCTAGGATACAAGACCGAGCGAAGCGAGCTCGATTATTTCAGCGCCCCGCCACGGTATCTATACGTGGCGGGAGAGATAGTCGGGACCCTGGAGACGGATTTTGGTTACTTTCGTCTCTTTCTAACTCCCCACTGGGAAGTGGGGAATTAAAATAGGGGATGGAAGTTTGTATGAGAAAAGGGGAGAAAAATTTTTTTTCTTTTCGCCATGACGCGGGTTAAAGTTAGCGTTAAGACCAAAGTAACTATGCCACGCGAAGTTGCGGGCGGAAGCTAGTATCTTATAAATGCGCATGTAACTATTCCTGTCTGTCATATTTTCACACCTAAAGCACTGAAGGGATTCGGCACACAGATAGACCAAAAACAACTACTTCTAAATAAGAAAATAATTTTTTTTCTAAATAAGCAATAAATTTATTTAATTTAATATACACCAATAAACAATGCTTACAATTACACTTTATATACATTATGATCTTATGAAGGTAGTCGAATATACATACTTTTCAAAACATTTTATCTGCTGAAGAGCATTGAGCATATGTAGAGAAATTAATATAAGAATAACATTTATGTAGCATAATGCTAACAATCATTTTACAGCCCAAAAAATATGTTTAAGGTGTTGTTCCACTATTGCCAAAGAGTTGAACGCAAAGGCTACGCACTTTAGCTGACCAGCTACCCTACTATGACCTCAAAGCAATTCTTATTCCACTGAGGGAAAGAGACAGAGCTATACAGCGTGTCTAGCACCATTTCTTTCCCTCAGTGGAATAAGAAGTGCTATAAGATGTCATAGTAGCCCTTCAGTAAGGCTACTCTTTAATATACAGCGTCGAGATTAGCGCTGCCGCAGCGTCAAATTCCATAGGGAGTCATCTGCGGTCGGCGCTGCACTCGACGCTGTTTTCATATAGAATAGCCCTATAGGCCGGATTTTGTTCCTCATGGGATATAATGATGCAACTACACTTTGTAGTGAATGCGATTATGGGCAGCAATGGAACCGCGGCTTTAACATCCAGTTTAGGAAACATTATCGAATTTACAAGACAATAGTATGAAAGATAAAACTCAAACTGATGAGAGCCATATAAATATTGACTTTTGTTTAATTTCCAAGGAAATTACTTCAGTTTTTGTCAAGACATGCGCCGTCCTAAATGGCAAAAACCGTGCGATGACACGATAAGTACGTCCCTCGTGTGATAGAAATGGGCAATAAAACATTGAGACCGCGCGATGGCTTGCGAACTTTAAATATAAAACTGAAGAGATCTGTATTTACTCATCGTGCGACGAGAACGTATCGTTTCACCGTACAATTAATGACCAGTTAGGACGACGCCGCTTGTCATAGATAATTAATTTAAACATAATAATGATATGATAAATGAATAAATAATACTACTCTATTCGTCTTCCACGCACAGTGAACATTTCTACAATTTGTATTCTATTCTAAATGCGCCATATTGCAAACTGCTTGAAGTGCTGATAGAACAATATTCTTCTAAGATGGAATGAATGAGTATTCTTTATACAAACTTACTTTATAACAATATAATATGATGTAACAGGTAATATTTAAATAGTTTTATCAATACTGCAGTAATGAATGATTCTATTTTACCGGGATTTTCAAATCTCTTATAATTTTATTATATTAGGTTCAGAATATCCATAAACACACGCATTACATCACACCGTACTTACTTACTAGTCTCAAGTAACAGGGGGCGTGCCAAACTGGTCTTAATAACCTTGTGAGCGCCATACGCAAAATACGCGCCTCAGATGTGGAGTTGCGGACACCAGCCCGTTATACAATACAATACAACCTTGTGAACGCCATTGTTACATATATGTGACAAGTACGCAACAAATATGTCACAAAATGTACCGCGCGGTCGTTTATGCTCTGTCGTTCAAAAGGATAACGGTCTATTACTGCAGTATTCATAAGTTTATTACATACAACTTACATTAAGCAAAGACATAGCCAAGATTATTTTACAGAAGAGGTAGACTGCATAGCTTATGCAAGAGCAATACCATTTGGTAATTTATTTCCATACTTTTTTTTATAAGATTCTAGTTCAGTTAACGCTATCAGCATCCTCTTTTTAGCTATAAAGGAATCTCATCATCAATTCTTGATTAAAAATTACCAGAGAAAAGAATCTTGTGAAAAAGTGATATTCTGTTGAAATATTACTGGGTTGGGTCATACAAACTATCAATTCATGTAAAACACTAGTTTTTAGCTGCATACAGTTAGGTTTGCTATACACTTTTTCAAGCTCGTACATTCAGTTCTGCTGCATTCAGAAAAAATACAAACTGGATTTAACAGTAATTGTTAAACAACACATTAGGTTATATAAAGGTAACCCTATAATGATGGTAATAAGATAGAAAACATAAATAAAGAAAGCTGACACAGCAATTACAAAACATATTTACATGTGCTGGCTGTGCCGATTAAAACTGACATGAAGTGTTTAGGACTCCAGGGGCAAATTTTCACTAACACTATTCATTTCTATGAAGGGTTTATAAAAGTTGCTCTGAAGTTTTTTTTTTAAATAATCTGTATTTTGAAAAAAGGCTTTAGTCGTAAGCAATTATGTCAGAAATCATAGTTTTACAATTTAAATATAATAACCAAGGGAGCAAATAACAATAACTAGGATTTTAATTTAATGAATTTGATGAATTTTCAATAGTTGACTCGGTGCCCAGTTAAAATCCAATGTTCAACTAATATTTGGTTATTCATCCTAGTGTTTGTGAAAACAGGCTTTAGAATGGAAACCCACCCCAACATAGACTGGCTATCTTCAACATACCAACAATTCTTCACATAATTTATCTAATCCTGGCTATGTCCCCAGCTGGGTGATTGTGAACAATTACTCTAAGGAGTTGAGCATGAGGAGCTGCTTCAGGACTTTAGTCTGTGACGTCTCTCGGATCTCGCCTGCTAAGAACATCTCGTCTACCACTGTGTATACCTGGAACATTTTACAATGATGTATGTAAATGTAGTGTTTTTCAATCTATGGGTCGAGAGTGATAGTGAGGGTCACGAAGATTTATTTGGGGGTTGGCCAGCCAAAGGAAAAACTATGATAAAAACACAATTTTAAGGAGAAGGATTGGCTTGCTTATCTACAAAAAAATTGACAGTTACGGGTGCTATTTGAAAAATTATAATATGCAAATAAATTTGTAATGTCTATTCCTCTTTTAAGTGTTAATGTTTATTCGAGCCAGGGCAGCTTTCAAGCGGATCTTGCCCAATCTGAGGCCAAATGCCTCTTAACTTTAAGCTGGAGTCATGCGGTCCATGGCCTTTAACAGGGCCCTGACCATTACAGGCTTTTGAATGTCATAGAAACCAAAAAAGTTGCTGCTACAGTCCCAGTCACAAGACATAATAACTTGCAAAAGTACTGTAGTAGCCCATTCCAAAGTGTAGATCTCTATGGAGAAAAATAGGCAAGAAACTCCAACTAATAAGATTAAAATAAATTAGAAAAAGTGAAGTGTCTCAGGCGGGACTTGAACCCGCGATCTTTCTCTTACAGGGAGAATGCTTTGACCACTAAGCTACCAAGACACCGTCTAAGACATTCCAAATTTAATTAATAAGATTAATCATATTTAGAGGGTATTTTTAAGATATTACTCATCCACATGCAATTACTGTAACTTTGTTCAGTCAAATGAACTCGAAAAATCTGATTGGATTATCATTGTGTTAATGTTCAGTGACACAATGGCAGGATGTTACAAATTCCTTTGCCAAGCAATTTTCCAAAAATGTTGTAGCATTTTGATAATACTTTAATTTTGAGTTATAGCTTTATTTACCTTGTAGAAGTTGAACACCAGGTCCAGTTCACAGACATTGTGAAAGTATTCATTGAGGACCTCAACGAAATTGTGTATGGCCTCCAAATAGCACAGGTTATTGTCGTTCACGTCCACGCATATGCAGAAGTACAGCCCCGCGTACCTTCTGTATACTATTTTGAAGTTTCTAAACTGTAACAACACCATTTAGGGTTAAAAGCGTCATGACAGGATGAGAGTAGGGTACGATTTCTATGGTCGTCTTACAGGGTTTCTAAGCCACTCACCTCCACAAAATTTGTGTGCTTAGCGTCCCTGACGGTTACTACGGCGTGCACCTCTTCGATAAGCTTCTGCTTCTCGTCATCATCGAAGTTCATGTACCATTTTGCCAATCTAGTTTTACCCGCACGGTTTTGGATCAGTATGAAACGAATCTGTGGATAATACACATCAAATAAAACGTCTGCTCGGGAAGTTTGTACTGAGTGGGAAGCAAAACAAGTCTTATTGCTTACCATTTTGTAATTATGAAATTTAAAATGATATAATTTGTAAAATGTAGCCGTCGACGCCTCCTCTTTCCTTCAATTTTGACAACTCTGTTAATAAAAAAAAATACAATTATTTGTGTCTATGTCCATATTGATTGAACGTTCCAGGTTCAGTCCTAATTAGTAGCATATATTTTGTTTTATTAGTTCTTTTTCTAAAGCTGTTGAAAAACAAAGAATAAACTGAATTAATTGCTATTTTCACATATGAAAATGTAGTTATTTTTTTAAATGCTTACAAACAATGAAATTAGGTTTATTCTAGTCTCTGGTTTTTGTTAGTGTTGCTACCTTTTCAGAAACGGTCTGATTTGGTATAATTTTGAACCGGACCCCGACAACTGCCACTTACAAGACTTCTATAAATTATTTTAAACGTTCAGAATGGCACCCAATATCAACATCATTAGTTTTCATCGTAATTTAAATTTTAAGTTATATAAAATTCGCTTTTTCTTACAGCCCTTTTTTGACTTTGGTTTTCTTTTAAAACCTTACAATGGCAACACAAATATCGAATTGTTTTTCAATTTTCCAGTGGATTTTTGACGTTGCTACTACTTGCTCGTTTTTACCAAGTTTTCCTCCATGTAGTGCTAAGGTCTTCATAATGTCTCTAATATAAGTAGTTTTGTAGGAAAATAAACCATATAAATCTTAAATGACGCCCACGAAAACCACAAAAACCGAAGTAGAAATGGTGATACGGAATAGAAAAACTGTTATGAAAGACGGGATTATGACAATGTCTGGCATCGGCGAGCCCTCCGTGTTCCACGCTCTGGTGGTGATTTTCCTGGAGTTCTTCGCGTGGGGACTGCTTACTATGCCGATCATCTCGGTGCTGAACGTTACGTTCCCGGATCACACTTTTTTGATGAACGGTTTAATAATGGGTATCAAGGGCATCCTGTCGTTCCTGTCTGCGCCCCTGATCGGTGCGCTGTCCGACGTGTGGGGCCGCAAGTTCTTCCTGCTGGTGACGGTGTTCTTCACCTGCGCTCCCATCCCACTTATGACTATCAACACGTGGTGGTTCTTCGCCATGATCAGCATCAGCGGAGTGTTCGCCGTGACCTTCTCCATCGTGTTCGCGTACGTGGCTGACGTCACTACGGAGGCGGAGCGCTCGCGCGCTTATGGGCTGGTATCCGCCACGTTTGCGGCCAGTATGGTGATTTCACCCGCTCTGGGTGCCTATCTGATGGACTTGTACGGCGAGGCGCTCGTGGTGGCCGCTGCCACCGCCGTCGCTATCCTGGATGTGTTCTTTATCATGGTTGCAGTGCCTGAGAGCCTCCCAGAGAAGGTCAGACCCAGCGGCTGGGGCCCTGCTATCAGCTGGGAGCAAGCAGACCCATTTGCAGCATTGAGAAAAGTTGGTGCTGAACGTACAGTGCTAATGTTGTGTGTGGCAGTGTTCCTCTCGTACTTGCCGGAGGCCGGACAGTATTCGTGCATATTTGTGTACTTGAAGTTAGTGATGGGCTTCGGTGTAGTCCAAGTGGCAATATTTATTGCAATTGTAGGAGTGCTCAGTATTGGTGTACAAGTTGTTCTTGGATTCTTGATGAGATCGCTTGGAGCCAAACATACTATCATGATGGGACTGCTGTTTGAGATGCTGCAGCTCATGTGGTACGGTTTTGGTAGCCGTACGTGGATGATGTGGGCTGCCGGAGTGCTAGCTGCTCTGGGCTCGGTCACATACCCAGCGATCAGTGCATATGTGTCAGTGAACAGCCGGGCAGACCGGCAGGGCGTGGTGCAGGGCATGGTGACTGGCGTGCGCGGGCTGTGCAACGGTCTGGGCCCCGCCATGTTCGGCGTGATCTTCTACCTGTTCCACGTGGACCTGAATGAGGAGCACGCAGTGAATGGCAAGCCTGACCAGGAGAAGTACGTGCGCATGGTGCCAGGGCCGCCCTTCGTGCTGGGCGCGCTGCTGGTGATCTGCGCGCTGCTGGTGGCCGCGTTCCTGCCCGAGGACGGCGCGGCGGCCCGGCGCACGCCGCCCGACCTGCGCTTCGAGCTGGAGCGCGGGCGGCGCGTGGCGGGCCCGCTGTCGCCGCTCATGGCGCCCGAGTCGGCCGCGCTCTAGCTGGCGGGCAAGGCCGGCCGCGCGGCCAGCGTTTGACTCTCAGTGCTGTGCTCAGCGACAGCAACCCGTGCATTTACGAGGTACCAAAGCTAACTCGAGTGAGTGACCGTGATTCCTAACGTTACGCCGACGACATCGATACATTCCCGCGTCGATACAGCTTAATCATCGTGTTTTAAGCTTTGTATTATATTTTTATATGGTTTGGAGTCGCCGCTGGGGTGTGTACATATTTGTCTGAATAAAATCAATGAAATCGTTGTTACATATTATGTTTTCATGTTCCAAGCGGAGCATCACACAATAGGGTCGCGTAAACTGCTACATTTCGTATTATACCGATGAGTCACACTTCACAGTCATAATAACTGCGTCGGGATGTTGATGTTGTCATAACTTGCCTCAAAATAATAATATTCCACTTGTAGATAAGGTCACTAGATAGATAGGTAAATAATGATTAGCCAATTAATATTGTAATAAATAGGATACCAATCATCTGTCAATCTGAAAAGATGTCTCTTGTCCATAGAAAAGTAATTATTTTGTTAAAAAACGAGAAAAGTAAAATTTATAAATAGAGTAACATCTGGAGGGATCTCTAGGTAAAAGCTGTAAATTGGAAATGTTTCAAATGGTGATATATTTATTATAGGTAGATATTGTGCGCGTCCTCTGGCTGCCTTTGTGCTTAGTTGACGTTCATTTCATAACATCTAAAGTATACCTTAAATTATTGATATTATAACTAAAAGATAATAAACTAAAATAAATAGCTCATTGTATAGGCTGTATGTAATGCTTTTATAAGCTTAAAATTCATCTACATCATTCTGCTGCGCGTCACATTTAAGCCTCCCTACGAAAAGAGAGTATCCTAAAAGGCAACAAATATTGTCAAAAAAATTACATTTTGATTCATGCTCTTCAATTCGTCTGTATTTATTTCAATAAACAATATAAGAAGAAAAATATAAGAGCATGAATCACAGTGTTGCATATATTTTTATGCCTTTAAGGTACTACGAGGTACCATTTGAAAAACGTATACTTTCATATGTTTTTTGTACAGATCCCCTTAACATCTATCCATCTTACAAAGTAAGGAATTGATAGCATACTGCAGACGATTGTTATAGTAACGAGTTTGACAAAATACGGCATTTGTGAACATAAAACAGTTGATAAAAGAACTGACATTTGACGTTCCATTATGGTTTTTTATTCCGCTATTCATTGACCCTTGCTCAATGAATTTCAGAGCAACATGAGAATCTGAAAATTTATTTCTGTTTGATCAATTTAATCCTGTTGTTGAATGACGTCAATGCGCACCAGCAATATTCAAATATTATCCATGGATCTTGTAAAAAGTGCATTAAAAATCATTAATCATAAAACGTCTTAAAATTTTCGCATAAATAATCTACAAGACGTCTGAGGTGCTAATTCTCAGCCATATCTAGAAATATAACCTAAATAGATGATCTCTTTATTGTTTTGTGAATCAAAAACAACATCTCCTAAGTGCATCTGGCAAATTCCATTACAGAGATCGAACTATGTGCCTATAATTTCATAGACAATAGACTATCACCTTGCAACCACGCATTACTCTCTGAAACCGTTATTTACTGGTTCGCGGTAATCGCGGTTTAAAATTACCTTTTGCAGTTCGAAAGCATAAACACCAATGGCGTGACATTTCAACTTTTTAACGTTCATGAATGGTCATTGTTCAATTCGTGGAACTATTAAGAACTAAGTTCAAGGCGTCAATCTTTCTAGGCGAAGGTTTTTTCCAAAGACAAAGTGACTTTCAGGAAGCTTATTAACTCTTGAGCGTAGTTAATGAACTGCTTCGCTAATTCGTGCAGTGACCTTGCGTTTAATAGGGCAAGTGTTTGTTTAGGCGCGTAAACGAAGCGACGCGGATATTCAAATTGGTTGCTGTTGACTACAAGTTTTTCTTCAATTCACTCTAAAATATGAAGTTACACAAAGCCTTTCCGTCCGAATGTAAAGACCATATTACCTTACTAGTTGTACGAAAATTCTAAAATTGAAGATTAATTCTAACTGCTAATTCCAAACTGCCACTGACTATGCCAACATAGCAATGTTTGCTAGTTTACAGCACATTAGCTTCTGAAAACAATTTGAACTTGAAATCCACATTAACATACAATTAAAATGAATTAAAAAGAAACAAGATAAAATTATCGCGGTTTTTAACTCGTCCAAGCATTAGACACAACAATATGTCTACACCCAAAGAGTATAAAATTACGTCATCTTTCAATAATAATTATTGCTCGTAGCCACGCAGCGCGTTCTTGGTTTAAAAGCCATAATATGTGCTACAATTGTTATTATTTTCCTTCCTGTTTAGAATAATTTCAATAATATCCTCGTTTTTACAGCTTCATTAGTTACACTTACATGTAAACGCTAATCAGTTTAACAAGGGGTCTTCCCCTAGAAGTATCAGCACTAATTGTTGACTACGATGTTGACACTGTCCGGATATCGCTGTCGCTTCGCCATGACGAAATATTTCCGCAGTAACCTCTTACGAAACTGATGGGGCGGCTAACGAACCATTATCGTTGATTAGTCCACAAATATCTATGAAGTACTAACTAACGCCCTCGGCGGATTAACAGTACTTTGTGTGTTTATCCAGGTGATGATCTATTTCTGTGCGAAATTCCATCGAAATCCGTTCAGGAGTTATGCGTTAAAGAGTAACAAATATCCATGTATTGAAACAAACTTTTGCATTAATACTACCAGTAGGATTAATAGAAATCTAACCTATAAATAGCATATACCTTCAGCTTCACACTTCTTTCCAAAAACTTCAGCCGCTTCGATTGACGAACTATAAAGAATTGATAAAAAGTTTCAAGAACAAATATCAAAGACATTAAAGTTGGAAGAGGCCATAAAATTCTTGATAGAAACCGCGAAAGTAGTGCTAGCCAATCTGTCGAACCTCCTTGGCCCTTATTTGATATATGGGAAATATGGGGTCACGCAAGGTATGTACTCACACGCTAGAGGACGAAAATTCGGATAACGCCAGACTTACGTTACAACAATGATAAAAAGAACTTATAGCTATCCCTATATACTTTGAGGTTTGAGCCATTTTGATGATCTACACGCTAGTCTTCAGTATATTCAGTGTTATTGCCCCAAATATTGGCCGAAGTTATGCCATGACTTGATGATTTAGAACCATTTCAATGTAGCTACGGGACTGAATGGAAATACTCCAGTTTTCGTCAAAAACTGAGTGATATACTCCGACATTACTAATTTTCTATGGCCTTAGACACTTTGGCGCAATTGAGTCTCTGATTTGCTTTTTGTGCACTATAGTTGTCATGTTTCCCTGATCACTTACAACATAATTTTACAGTTTGATTTGAATGTCCTATATTATAAACACTTAATCAGAGCGTGATCTTGACATATGCGAGAGGATTCCGGTCCATTATTAAATTCTACGTAAAAGGTCAAGCTTCGTCATTCAGCTAAAGCTTAGAGAAGATTCGAGATATTATTGTAAAAGTAATTTTACAAGAATCCTAAGTAATTTCGGAGATTATTTGAGAGTTTTTCACATAACCGAACAAAGGTTTAATCAAAATGTTCTATCTCAGTATTCTCTGTGGAACGACAAAGGAGAATAATGAAGTATTTTAAATGCCAGGTAAATAAATGTAGAGATAAGAACTTGGCTGTGTGATTTTCCGTGACGTGAGTTCCGTTCCGTCGGTGCAGTGTCATTGCCATCCGATGTTCCCTCTATCCTCCGCGGAGATACTTCTTGCACTTGCAACATAATAAACACTATACACACATTCATTCATCTTATTTACGAGTGGGTTAATTTATTTTTTGCCTTCACAATGTAGTTGTTAGTTTTTACAGAATAGATGAATCATTGAATTATAACTTCTATTTAACGTACAAAGGCCGCTATCTCAATATGATTGTCCAAAACTCACTGATGCATATCTTTACTCTGCGTTCACGAACCTTCGTTTTGGCAAAATGAAACAAATTTATTCGGGTTTTTAACTCGTCCTCGACTTTAACGGTTAAAAGGTTTGAATATCTTTTGTGACCTAAATTGTCGTAATCTAACAACTAGAAAGATTTGTGATTTCATCAGATTTAAACGTTCAGCAAAGCTGCAAAAATTCCAGATTTCTTAACACTTTTTCGTCCCTCGCAATTTCCTTGCTGTATTGTACTCTGAAGTACCATAGACCTCTATTATGTTATCTTTTTTTTTGCAACGAACCTCCTTCCAAGGCCTTGATTCAATAGAGGACCCTCTTGAAAAAAGAGACCGTCATAAAATGGTGGGTAATGTTTGAACAGCGAAACGTTGTTGAATTCGATCGAAATCATTTCTAGATTATTTCTAGTCGTTTATTCAGGCAGAACGTATCTTGGCAACGTTATTTCGCCAATGGCCTAACAGTGCAGCCTCCCACACCGCAGTTGAGCCACGCTAGCAGTTATTACGTAATTGCACAGCAGCATGGCGGCCTTGATTTATTCTTTGTAGAATCTTATTTTTTGTTGCTTAGATTCTATTTAAGTGAATGCAAATTCGAATGATGCTAAGCATTTAAAGTAAATAAAGTGAAATATGGCATTGCTTGTACCACATTGTTTTATCATTTCCTAAGGAAAAGAACATTGCTTGCCTTATTTCGTTCGCCATTTCTTGGCACCGTTTTCAAGTACTACCTTAACTCTTGATAATACCTTGTACCCACTAAGTTTGTACAAAAACTCATGAAACAACACAAAAAAAATAACATTGTTGTTACCAAGATTTTAATAAAGTAGTCACGAAATACAACTATGCGCGGATAGCATCTATAATTTCATTAAAATATCTTAACATTGCTTGTCCAGGCTAAGGAAATTCTTCGAATTCAACACAAATTCTTAATATTTTATCAAGATTTAACCTTGTTCAAAATTAAATACATATTCGCTTGTATTATAAATGCTAATTCATTATGAAAATTTCGTGTTTCTTTTTTCAACTTACCAGAATTCAGCTGTGAATTGCATTTACTTACAACATTGAACAAACAGTACAGGATTCGACTTCTGGGACACATTCCTTCTCTCTTTTAGAGGAAGCGGTCCTGAAAACGCCACACGTCCATTCTGAATTTTAGAATATATTGATTGTTATTTTTGTTGATTATAGTGATTTAGTAATTTGGCACATGCCAGCCACCTGACGTGAACAAAAAATAATTGAATCCGAACGTGAAGCTGCACGAAATACTTGGTAACAATCATCACAATTATTTGTTTCCTGAATCAATCCTGCTAAACGTGACGATTGAATTCACGGCGCGCGCACTCCATTGTCCTATCTCTCTATGCAAGTTTGTTGCACAAAGTATGAATCATAAGCATTGTTTAGGATTGAGCTCGTGTCAGGCTTGTGAGCTGAGGTTTCACCAACTACTGAATATATTCAATTAGCAGTATTCATATGCAATTTCCTTGTCAAACTTATTCACTTTGTTATTCTGCACATAAAATAATTAACTACAGCCCGAAATCTGAACTGGAACAAGTCTTTGATAAACTCTAATCCTCGCTCTGTCAAAAGAATAGGGTCATCTTTCTAATTTAGGAATTGGGATAGAGCAACTCAAAATGTAATACTGCTGAAGTTAAGCCATATTTATTATTTTTATCCCTCCAGCCAGATTATTATGAAACAAGTTGGTAAAGTTTTCAAATAAACTACGCTTGTAGAGAGCGGTAAGCGTCGTTGCCGCTTTGGAGAGGCTGAGATTTTCATAAGATGGAGGCTTTATAAAGAGGAAACTGTATCCTTAGTCGTTAAATTATCAAAATCGCCCAACAACTCGATTACCTAAAAACTGTAAGCCTAAACAATTAGATTCAATTTAGGCATAAAACTGAATACTTACGAATCAATACAGTATATAAACGAGGTAAATGCTCACAGTCACCTAAAAACACGAAGCTACAATAAATAACGCACTTAAGTTATTAGATACCACAATTGACCACCAAAATATACCATGATAACTTGAGGTCACGCTATAATAGTAAATTATTTGATAACTTGACGGTCTAGAGTCTAGACTGGAACTAATTATTAACTTGCTAACGAAGTTAAATGTGTTGGATATGCCATCATAATAACTATGTGGACGTTGCTACCTTCGTTTATTTTGTAGTGCTCTATTCTTTGGCATGCGCTTTAGACTGTTGAATGATGCGCAGTATTTTTTGTTAAGACAGACTGGAAGTTGACTCTAAATGCTATGTAGTGTAGAGTAGGCCACCTCTTCCTTTTCAGCCTTCTTTCATCTTCTGCTGTGCATAGATCCTGTCTGCTTTACGCCGAGTTTCGGCCCCATATTGCTGAGCTTCATCACCTGCAGATTTTGAGACGTCTTCGGACTTTGATAGTAGTATTCCTTAAAAACCTCAGCATTTAGTTAGTATGCATGCAGATAAAACCATTACATTTTACTACCCTGTATTGTGTGTATGGGAACAGCATTTGCAAATGCCACGCGTATCACTCCGTCGCATAAATCACAAATTGGTTAGTAAATAGTTATCCTGCTTGTGATATCGGATTATTTCAAGTCACGTTTCCCACGAAATAGTGGGTTTATATCAAAGGCGCATAGCTAAAGCCAGGGGTTCAAATGTGGATATACACTGCAGTGACAAGTTATCATCAATAATAGCCTTTTTATTAGGTCGACAACCCGTTCAGTCTGGCTTACGATGGCGGGGGACCTAAAGGCGGGAGCAACTATAAAGTCGCTGACATATCGTATTCTCTTCTTTATGGTCTAGTCAGCGTGTAAAAGCATTTTTTTTTAATGTGACTTTTAGCAGACATCTATTATATTGATTTTTACTGCCAACTCGACGGCTGAGGTAGCGCGACCGATAAGCCTGTGTTATCAGTTAGTGACTAATGCGCCAGTACTTGTTTCTGTAAAACAAGACCTATTTGATTAGCGCTAACGGAAGTTTTACACTTTTACAGTGTCTCTGGCGACATTGAAAGTAGATACTGTTGTCGATACAAGCCATGATATGGTTTAGTCGATAGACTTTATCACTAGATTTTGTAAAATGTTAGTACTTCCTAATTCCTATTGCTGATAGCAGAGGTTATAGGATAAGATTTACAGAGGAAGGTTGTAGTTGCCTTTCAGTCGAATCAATTAATATTGAAATATGTCAATATTTTGATATTAGCTAATTGAATCTTGCAAAAAAAATCCAGTCTATCGATTACTACAGTCGAGTTTATCAGTTTATTCAATTTAATTTCCTTTGTACTTATTAAAGACTAGCTTTTGCCCGCGGCTTCGCTCGCGTAAAGTTCGGTAGCGCCTTATTGATTTGTAATAGCAACGCTAACTTTTCCCGTTTCTTCCCTCTTTCTCCCTCACATCCCACTTTTTTAAAATAAAAATTAGCCTATGTCCGTCTCCTGGTTCCCAACTATCTCTGTACCAAAATTCATCAAAATCGGTTTAGCCATTAAAGCGTGAAGAGGTAACAAACAAACAAACAAACAAACAAATAAACAAACAAACAAACTCACTTTCGCTTTTATAATATTAGTAAGGATTATTTTTATTAAAGAAAAAGTCCTACGAACTGGAAATCCCGCCATTCAATTCATTAACTTTGTATCTTATCTTTTTACAATCAGAATTACCCGCATATTTGTTGTTATCAACAATAATGATAAAGAAACACCAAAAACATACTTCTTGGACATTTTCAACAGCAGACGATCAATATATTATTGACATAAATAATTTAAATCAGTTTATTCATTTTAACAATATAATTTTACATTTTAAATAGAGGCTCATTTTATAGCTTTAATAAATAATGATTAGAAACTTTTCCCGATTTGATATTTGAATAATGATTTTTGATTTGACAAATAAATGTAAAATTCCTAAGAACAACAACTTCTTAGCGACAGCATCTTGTCTCAAAACAAAAATACCTACATAATTATGCGTTTTGAGGTTTTGTTCTGACTTTGATCACGCTTGAATAGTTTTCTTTAAAAATCTATTGAAGCGTGGCCAAATACGGAACTAACGCCGCCATCTTGTGTATTCAATACAATGGCATCGCTGTCAATGTCATTCAAGCGCCAAAAGTTACTATTTCCCAAACTACTTAATAGAAAATTAATGATCTTGTAATAAAAAGTGTTAAAACAAAAGGTTCATTCAACTGAAAATATCTAAGACCTGCTCTGATATTTACCCTGATAAGACGTTTTTAACGAAACCCCCGTTTATTGATGCTCTGACTCTACTATACATAGAATATTCGCGCCTTAGACATGGAGTTGCGGACACCAGCCCACTATACAATACATAAAATATTCATTGTTTGTGTTTCTATAAGTATCGTTATATTAAACGGGCGTAATAAGCATAAGAGACGAAACAACAGATTTTTTGTTGGGAATTGCCTTCCTGGTTTTAAACAATTCATTTTTTTTTTAAGAATTGGCATTGACTTTGAATTTATTATCAGCATTTTTGAACACGAAGATGTGATCTGAACACAAGTAAATACTGGGGCATATAGGAGCTCGTGGCAAAATAATGGCAGCCACTCGGGTCGATCTTTAGGTTAAACCGAGTTTACCTAGGTTGGTCTCATGATGAGTGACCACCCGTTACATACCGAGTTTCCTTCGTGCCTCGGAAATAACGTGAAGCTGGGACCAACAGCTCTCGGCTGTGATTTGTAGATCTTTGACAGTCGTTACATGTAGTTAGTGCCCAGAAAATCTGAGAACCAGTCTTACCAAGGCGTATCTTTATACCCAAAACTAACTAGTTGTGCAGGACAGATAGGCAGTCGCTCCATGTGAAATGAAAACCGTCATACTTAGGAAAAGGCTAGTCAGAAGATGATAGACAATCCATGTTTGTCAATTTCCTCAGAGATCTTAGCTGTCTGTAGTAACTAATGCCATAGATTCAGTTATAGATTATCGTATGATAACCAAGATCAACAATTTATCGCGCATTCCTTTGCAGCACGTGGCCAGTATTACTATGATAGAACTTTAAATGAGTCAGGCTTTTCTAAGTATGACTTCAAGTATGAATATATTATTTACAGTTCAAAATAAGTCTGCCCTTGAAAGTCTCGTTCAATGGAGTTCGCGTTCAATATACCAACAGAAGTTATCGCGATAACCAGTCTTGTGACGTCAATCCGGTATAATTTCACTTTACCAATATAACGTTAACTGATCTTGCAAAACATGTCCCAAAAGTGGTTAAGTTTTTAATATTTTTACATCCAAATGGTTTTAGGCCTGGTCTCTTTTATTTAAGTACTCATTTAATGGACAAAAATAATTTTAATAAATAAGTTAAAAATGATAAGAATGTTTCATTTTATTGAAGATAACTGTAGGTATGTACCACTCGGTAAATAGAGAGCGGAATTCTTTTAGACAGCCTGTCACGAACCATCTGTCGACGAAAAGTAAATAGACTGTATATCTTATTACTTCAATATGCTCAAATAAAAAAAAATACGGAGCGAAGTTAAGACTAGTTATTTTATTATCAGTATGAAACCTTTTTGCTCAAAAACTTTTCATTAAACTAAGTCCATTGTTAGTATTATTGGCGCCAGCTTGTCTCAATTCTGACCTACATGTATTGAATGCTGTCTTTGCTCGGTATTCAGTGCTATTAAGGCTTACTGCCACCGCCTACGTCACTGGCGTGGGGTGGCGTCATAATAGGCATCTCATCGATTACGCAAAAGTAATAATTAGTCATTCTCCATTGGTTATAGGGTTTTTTATTACCTATATCTGGGCTATTTAGCTTTATTTTGTTTGCTAACGGTTATTATTTCTGCTTTGTCAATTTCTTGTAACAAAACTACCTTGTTCGTCTTGATAACTTTAAAATACCCGAAGAAATTGAGAAATTAATGACCATAACTATAAGAACTAAACTCGTCAGATTCCTGTTAATGTAAAATTGATAGACAAACCATAAATTTTAATCATCAATTAATGAGTTTTTAAATGGTTACAAGTTAATTGAGACGATAAGAGACTAATTCGATGTTGCACGATTTCAAAGAGTACCTACAAAATTCAGTGCGACATTTGGACCTAACGATCTTACGTTGAACTAAGAAGATATCTAGCAACAAACTCCGCACTACTGTGTCCCAGCCAATTTTAACTTGTGAACGTCATCCAGATGCCAAAAGATCTTTGCAACACTGTGGCTACTAATTCAAGTGTGTCTTTGGTACCAAGTGTCCAATGGTAATAAAGGGGGCGGTTAAGTGAAAGGTTGTCAGTTTCGCACTGCGATGTCAATTGACATTCGTAAGCGTTATTGCAACATGAACTTCCTAATTCGTTGTTTACTGGGTAGACTAGGTTATAGGTTTTAATATTAACAGCAATTTTACTTTTTACTAAGTTCATTTGTAACCTTTGTGCTGTCTACGAATGCAATTTAAAAAGAATAATCGTCCTCTGATAGCCGCTTGTATTTCACAACTAAGAACCCGTTTCCAGCAGTTTCGCAATAACAAAACAAACGAGGGAGCGACTATTACAGCAATATGTTGTGAGTCATGCGAGTCCAATGAGAGGAGGAGGACCACGAGTGCATAATAAACAAACTATCTTGACATCTACACGTATTTATCATAGGTCATGTCATGTATAACCTATTTAATCGTAGGCAGAAAATGAATTACATATTAAGCACCTAGAGCTAAATTCAAAGATGCACACAGATTTTCTGGCGCGTGGCCAACTTTGGAACTAACTCACATCATTTTTATTTTCTTTTTACGTAAAATGTTTGCCAACTGCGACCCTGTCAATGTTGACATTTGAACGTCAAACAAATCTTGTAGCACTCAGAAGCACCTATTAACCTATGCTTCAATATCTGAAATCATGTATACACGAACGCGTATATTTTCGTAACACTAATAATCGCTCTATTTGTATACATTATCGTGTTATCTTTTATTACAAAATTAAACAAATATTTCTATGTGATTACGTTAGGCGTCACGTTTTTCCACCGGCATGGCTCGACAAGTTAACACCACGGTGACAGCTTTAAAAGGCTATATTTAAACTAAGATTCACTTTTTTTCGATGCAAAATTATCGTATATTTAGAAGATTTAGCGTAAAAATACCGATTCGAATCTTGTAATTGGGTAAATCTAGAGTTCTAGATAACTTTAATCTAGATGAGACGAGCCAAAAATTGTCCCTGACAAGAATACTCCAATAAAAGGGTTGACCTACAACAAAACGACACCGAATGAAGATGACAATCTCAAAAACTTTGCCAATGTTGTCTCTCATAAGGCTTTTAGACCAGGCCAACGAGCCCCAACAAATGGGGTACTTCTAACTTTATCGTTCGTTAGCTTTAGACAACGGCTAAGCGAACGCTAAAGAACGTCATGCAGCACTAGATGGTAATTAGGTACCACTGTATCCTTGATGTTACTTTCATGGTACATTTAATAGTCCAGTAATACAGTACTCATCGAGGTCTCAATTACCTACACCAGATATTACCCCGCGTGACCTTTGAAACAGAAATTGCTTCCATCGGCTATATTGAGTTAGTACAATATCATTTTGCCTGTCACAGTAATTCACTTTATTCCGAAAATATTCAAAGAGACGAAAATACGAAATTATTTAACCTCCGACAGTACCTAAGCAACGAACAATTGTCTGTTTCTCACCGTATGAGTCTGTGAGACGAATTGAATCTATTTGCAAAGAAACTGTACAATACAATGCTTTCAAGACTGTATCCAATATGCTTGTCTACTCTCTTGTGCCTTGATGTAAAAAAAAAAATGTTTGTGCCGACTTGCTGGTAGAACTTAGTATTTCTACGGTTAGTCGAGAATGAAATTGAATTGAACGTTAGAGCTTTACTTTCTTCCAAGAATAACTGAGGAAGTTTGTGATTTGTTAGTAACAGGCTGATGTCATTCATTTTGCCGAGTAAACATTCATCGAAATCTACATAAAACACATCATCCTAATTCATAGGACGTTTGGCGCAGCTGCCTTGTTAATATCACGCCTGATGTCTTTTGCCTATGGGACTAGAGCAAAATGAAATTAACCATCTTTATTCACTAGCAGATTCATTTGGGCGCGGTTGGCATAACGTTCGCCCCCAACACGACATAGCTGACGGAACGTGGGTGCACTAATAAGTACACCTCTTCTGAACGTTGGTGAGATTAATACATTAATCCAATCATAACTCATTAATCATCGTCATTATTCAATAGCCCTTCATATTGTTGAAGCGGTGTAACACGATCATTTATTTCGTCACCATATTGACTTTATGACTAAGCTCTTTGTACAAATTTTCTCGCTCCGTTATCGCAAACATACAATGCCGCCGAGTAACCTTGTAGTGTATAACGTTGTTACCTGAGAACTCATTTCACTGATAATTAATAAGAAGTAAATAATCGTACATAAAAACCAAAAAAGTAAGAATGTAGCTTCGAACGGTAAGTATTTTTTTTTAATACAAAACTTCAAACTTGTCTTTCGGTCGTATGATTAAATAAAAAACATATTATTTTGGTAAAAATTCGCTGCTAAAGAATATACACTACACGTTTTTGAAACATAAAATCCTGTAAAATGTATTTAATTTTGGAACGCCATGTTTCTAAACACGGCGGTTACAAATGTCAATGTCATTAATATAGGTTTCGAAAGTTCCTTCCATACTTTAAATTACCATAAAGTATGGAAGAAAAAAAGAAGACTTTTTTTTAATCCAAGTAGAAACTTCACACCGACATGCTTCTTCTGCCATACATGTGCGTTAGTTACGGCATGTTATACGTATCTGACCTTTAGGATACTTTATTAGGGATTTACGGTCCTTTAGGAAATTACCAGTAAGGTCAATGTGTGTCCTAGGCCAAGGCTCCCCCTCACGGGGTTTTTATTAACCGCCGCGTCGCGCTGTAGGTACGTATAGCAACAGTTAATAGTTTGGACTATTAGATGCGAAGCCCTACAAACGATTTAAATTCCAAGCATTCTTTGTAATCTCACGGCAGAGCGACGTTGGTTATTTTTCAAAAAACTTCTTCCAAATTCTCATAAATATACGAATTAAGAATAACATCAGTAGGCTGAAAATCTCGCCAGATGCGGGTGTTATTATTTAGCTAGGAGCCACGAGCCTCACAATCCACAATACAAGAAATTCGATATTCTCTCTCAAATCAAAGACAATAATAGAATCAACAGTCTGTTTACCCGCAATGTTGTTGTAAAACGATTGCTCGGGTAGTAACGACGGCAAAACGCCGCCATTCAGGGTTCCTTAAGTAAACAACGTCGTCGCAAAACCACAGGTGCTGCGTAATCGCGAATATGCTAATATTCAGTGAACCTTTCTGTCTAAATTCAATGTAAATACACTTACCTCGGTTGAAGTGTCGCCCTTCTCCTACTATTTGTTTTGTTGGTGTATTTTGTACGCCAATTTACTTACCGTGAGATTTTGGGGTCGTGTCGGCGAAAAATAAATTGTATACAATTTAAGCTAGACTATTGTAACTCATAAATTAGCTATGTATGTTCAACTAGTTTTATTCATCCGGGTTTCATAATGTCCTTGACAGTCACATTAACGTTAAAATTTTTTTGTACACTCTGATAATAGCATCCTTTGCAAATGCAGTACAAGAATACCCCTTCTTTTCAGTCTTAAAAAATAGGTAAGTAAGCTAAACTAGGTAGTGTGTAGTGTGCAGGCTTGTTTGTATGCGTTTATCGTTCAAGTTCAGTTACGAAACCTTTTGTTTCTAGCGCTGAACACATAATTGGCCACTTTTTTTGAACTTGGCATTGCAACTGGCTAGACCACGGCCACCGGCCACCGCGGCCTATGCGTTGCATTTGCATAGATTACCATTACCAGTTTCGAGTTAGATAACTTAAGTTGGTACAGTGCTGCATGGTTCTTTTGCCGGTTGAATGACATTGACAGGAGGGGGCGGTGTTGGTAAATATTTGTGACATTGTCTGTAGAAAGAATATTGAAAAAACAAGATGGCCGCGTTCGTTTTCATTAAGACGCGCCAATAGTAATATACCTACCTATATATATATATATATAATATAGTAATAATCCTATTTACAAAATTTTGTTGTAATTTTATAAAAATGAAAAGATGCATCGTCTTTTTTCACAATTAATGTTTTTAAACTACCCACTACATTTAGACAAAGCACGTAGTTGGTTTTAACTGGATCGGTAATTAGTTTGATACCATGTGTTGGAGTCTGAAACAATGTGAATACCAGATGGTTTCTCACAGGAAAATCCCATTCTATTATTTCCTCAAACGTGTTCCCATGAAGTTTACCTAGTCTATTAATATTATTTAATAAAAAAAAAATACATATATGTATAAAGGTAGGTAACAAAGAGGAAGTCTGTGTAAAACCTAGTTTTATTTTCCTACCTACGGTATACATTTTTGTATTTAATTAATTTCCCTAAAAGTGACGCACTATTAGGTCAAAGTTGTGTTCTTTACCCAACGGTTTTTTATTTTGCGTCCGTAGTAATGTCACTAATTGGCTATTCCCGAGTGTTCCATATAAACTTCCTAGCATTACTGTAATCTACTACAAACTTAACTTATTAAAATATTTAAACTCGATACAAAACCATGACAGCGGCAACAATGACAGAATTACGTTTAACGTTCGAAATAAATTTTGCGTACATCCTGCCGATTATTTGATAGCAGCTTGCATTTGCTGTTGCAAATAATAAACAAATACTGTAGGTATTTGTAAAGTTACTAAAATAAAGTGAAAAATTACCAAATCATGCAATAAATGTTTTGAAGCCAAATATGATAAGGATTTGTGGAAACGCAAAACTTACCCGAACTAAAGATTGTCATTTGACATTATTACTGGTCTACGATGCCGTCAGATCTAAGTAGATACGTACTACATGTCATATAGAACTTACATCAATTACTAAAAGAAAAACCTATATGAGCAATATCTATTATAAGATAGTTTTTTCAAATAATTATGCCGCTATTTTCCTTTCAAACTGATTACTTAACCTATTTTCTGTTCGAAAAGAAAAACGAATTGGGAACATCAAGTCTACTACGCTTTTAAAAACTGATGCCAGTCTTCTACAAAACGTAATCTCAATAAAACTGTTTTTCCCCAGATACTTCTTCCTCGCAGTTAAATCAAAATGGCCGCTATATTTGTCTACGGTAATAAATCCCTGGATATAGCAACAGTAGGCAATAGACATTGTAGAACTTCCTAGGTACCAAGCTCAGCATAGTAATAAAAAACTCTGCTTGTGTAGTTTCCTCAGAAAACTGGTTCATAATAAAGTCTAACGTTGTCCTGAGAATGGGGGCAAGTACTGCCACCTGTCAACTTGACCGTGAATTATAGTCGCGACGCGGAACGCAAGCAAATCATTTTCTGTACTGAGTCTGACTGGCATGTGAATAATTTGGGTATATTCGGACGATTTAAGCGAGCTAGTATTTCGGGTTAGCTAAAAGTGAGTAAGAGGAAAAAGATTTGAAAATAAAGTACACATAAGTGACGTCTATTGTTTTACCAAGGTTTTGTATTATTACTGTGTTGCTTTTGCTTGTTAATAAAAAGGGTAATGGGAAAGCCAAAGCCTATAAAAGTTGTTAAACGGAATACCGTCGAAACGCGTTTAAGAATTTATCACTTCGCCGGCACAGTAGCTCGTAAATAATCGGAACATGTGGAAAACTTTCTGAAATTTTAAACGCCTTTGGTGTCGCCATGTTTGCTATTAAAGCGCCATTAAAAGTAACAAAATGTTTTGCCTTGTTCTTTAATGGCGACACCAATCAATTAAGGCCCTAATGCTGGCTATGTATTTAGTTTTGGTAAAATTTCTCATAACTGAAAAACTGAGACTTATTTGCTTTAATGTCTGATACGATAAGTTTACTGTGAAGATCTTGGTTATTACGGGTAATGAGTGTCATACCGTTTTTTTTTTATAAAAACTTGTTCAACGGTCGTCACATCAATAAATGTGAATAAACTCAAACCGCTGCGGTAGTTGTAATGTTTGCTAACCCGCCATTTTATGTTTAAAATTCATATACCTACCGACAAAGAAAACAGTCATAAGTATTGTTTTAAATTAAATATAATAACCGAGCTACCGTAACTAACTCTCAATAACCACGTAGTAATGCTGAATTATCGATAAACGAGAGGTAGTTTCAAGTTTTTCGCAGGCCTTCCTTAGCTTATCGTTAAAGCGATTAGATCCAGCACAGCATTTATTGGTGTTGGCTCGTTTACAAGTTAACTAATCACTACAATGGCTACAAAAATAAACTAGTGATAAACAAATACAACTTTGCAACTACCTAGGTTACTTTAAGTTCCACTGATAGTGATAATAACACATTGCCTGATTACGTTCCTGAAAAACTTGTGAGTCACTGTGTTATATTTTAAGTCATAGCATAAATTATGATTTAAAATTATCAATTGGTGAAATAACGTAAAAAACGAACTAAAAATCACTTATTTAATTTTAAACTTATTCTACTTGTTTATGGTCAACTACCAACCTAACGGCATTGATCGGTAACTTCTCAAGGACGACAATTACAGTCCAAGAATTAATTTAAAATGACTCCACGAGAGATTTATTACCCGGCTATGACATAATTACGAAGTTGATTCATTCTGTATTAATAGTAAACTCGTGAAACACCAATCTTGCGCATTAGAGCTGTCTTAAAACCGGAATATTTTTTAGTTTTGAAAAGCTGAAGCAGGAAATAGAGCATGGTTTATAAATAGGAACGGATAATACACATACATATCCTTACTCATATTATAAAAGCGAAAATGAGTTTGTTTGTTACCTCTTCCCGCTTTAATGGCTAAACCGATTTTGATGAATTTTGGTACAGAGATAGTTGGGAACCGGGAGACGGACATAGGCTTTTTTAAATTGGGATGTTAGGGAGAAAGAGGGAAGAAAATGGAAAACTTAGCGTTGCTATTACAAATCAATAAGGCGCAAGGAGAACTGTGTTACCCCGAATTTAACGCGGGCGAAGCCGCGGGCAAAAGCTAGTTATTAACACAACTTCACAATCATAGCTGAATATAATTAGATTTAATTAACGCAAAACGTAAACATACATAATGTTATAATTACGACTTAACATATCAATTACCTACCTTTTGAGTTTGATTAATGAGTACAGTCCTTCCACGGATAATTGACATCCAACAGCTGCGGCACAAAAGCAACCATAATGCAACGAGATTACAGACCGTCATATTGATTGGCGGTTTTTCTATGAAGTAAAGATCGATGTAATGTTGACTGATGGCAAGATTTAGAAATTACATAAAATAAAAAGCCTTACCTCTATCAAATAAAAATCTTTGTTGCAAAAAAAGACTTTTTTTGTAGTCGGTTTTTTTTTGGAAACATGCTTTATTTATTACGATGATGATAAGTTATAAAAATACTTATCGAACATTAATTTTCCATTGTTATAAAAAAATATTTAATCACCCACATAAAGTAGAAGAAAAAATATGTGTGATGGTGCAAGCCGCCCTTATAGAAGACTAGCTTTTGCCCGCGGCTTCGCTCGCGTTAATTTCGGGGTAACACAGTTCCCCTTGCGCCTTATTGGTTTGTAATAGCAACGCTAAGTTTTCCCTTTTCTTCTCTCTTTCTCCCTCATATCCTACTTTTTTCAAAAAAAATATTAGCCTATGTCCGTCTCCTGGTTCCCAACTATCTCTGTACCAAAATTCGTCAAAATCGGTTTAGCCATTAAAGCGTGAAGAGGTAACAAACAAACAAACTCTCTTTCGCTTTTATAATATTAGTAAGGATAACTCATAAACTACCCGAACTATTAAAAAAAAAATACTTTCGATAATATAAATAGTTTTAAAAATTGACTGAGATATCGAGTATCAATGTAGTAAACAATACAGTTTATTTGAGTTCTTCCTGCTTTTTTTGAAGTCGGCAAAAAAGTTTGTAAGCTCGAAAAAAGGCCAAGTCCCAGTAACAGCAAGGAACAATTTAAAATCTATCCTTTATTCAAATATTGCTACGTCAGTGTTATTGTAAGCCATTGTGCTTTATCTTTAGGTAGCAGTCCAGACTAAGCCTGATTTAAAGACATCACAGGGTAATTACCCAATACCCAGACCGCCTAGGGATGCGACAAGGTCACAACGACCTATCAAAATGTCGATCACGCGAAGAATACTAATAACTCCGATGCTGTTGGCGGATTCGTGAATGCATTAAACTTGGGACATAAAACTCGATTGCAATTTTATACTTTTTTAATGTTCATTAAAATCGAACAATTACTAAAGTCCCAATTTAACGTTATCGTTCGTTTTTCAAACTGTATCTTTTGCTTTTGTTATTTTCTTAATTAGTCTTCACTTCAAAAAAATATATAAATGTTTTCGTTCAGTTCTGAGTAGGTGGGTTGCGATTCGAATAAATCCATAGATTCTTCCTTTTACCTAAAAGCCTTGCACATAGTTTATAAAGTTTATATGTGCTAAACGAAGACCTTGGATAGAAATCGAAGACTCCCTGTAACTCAAACTTACTTTGTCCACTTTTCAAGCCACTTTTTAGAAATCATATAAATTCTACCTACAAAAGTTAACTTCCTTTAAACCTTAGCCCAATTACTTAGTTCTCAAGGATGGCTCGTACTTAATCATAAGCTCTGAGTTACTTGTTAAAAAAGCAAAAGTTAAAAATAACGAATGAAACCGGTCGAGAAGTAAATCCGGATTGTCTACTATAGACGCCTTGCAGAGTTGCAGCGTAAAAATATGAGGGTTGCAATGTTTCTCAAAAGTTTTTACTATTCAATTATTTCAGGGATGCTAATGATAAAAAAGATCTCTTGACTATATACATAGACAAAAGTCAGTGTTAAGCCTATTTTGATTCCAAAACCGCAGACTCATTATTTCAAGCTAGAAGTTAATTTGTCAAACCGAATCCTGAAGCAACTCGTCTTCTCAATAGAAATACGATTTATTATCAATCAGGATAAAGGGATCACATTCCAACGCTGTAATTAATGGTAGGACCCAAGATTTATGTCTACAGATCTCAAGACATCTTATTTGAAACATTTCGTTTACTTAAAATAAGATTTTAACTGTCGGATTTCTAAAAAATATAACGGTAATCTTTAGGTGTATGTCCTACCCCGACCTACCTCATATCGGAGCCTTTAAATATGTTGGTAGGTTTAAAAATATCTCCCGCATCATTCGAAGCCTTCTACATTGTAATATTATGCAAATTAAATCTTGGGCCAGTGATCTTGAGACAAGTCGATATTAAATATTCGAACAAATTTCAATAAAAACAAGGTTTGATCAACATAGCGTCGCTACGTGCAATCTTTTTATAAAAATTTATTGTGAATCGTCGAATGATTCGATATTTTGTGTGATGTAAGCTCCGCTTTGTCTGTTATTTTAATCTTCGCTGTTTTATGTTATTTTTATGGTTGTCTTTCTTGTTTATTTTAGAGCATTGACCTCCTTTGAGCTTCTCTGTAAATATGAGAACCTGTCATGTGTGATATGATATAAGAAGGTTGAGTATTTTAGCTAGTTTATTTTTTAAGATTATTTTTCCTTTTTATAATTAATAATTTTTTCTACAATTTGCTCGTTGTTTTAAGCTTCTACTACTTATACCTAATTTTAAATATTTGTTAAAATTAGCTTTTTTACAATGACTGTTAGAATTCTAAACTATTGTGCATTGCAGAGAATATGCATTTTGTATCAATTTCCATAAAAAGAAATGTTTCTGTCTCCTTGTGTGTGGCTTAATATTTCTTACGAACTTTGTGTGGCTTAATCAACTACGATGAACGGGTAATTCTCATGACATTGACAGTGGAAACCTGTTTGTGAGAGGAATGTGTGAATTACTTGTGTGGCGTCAGCTTCAGCCAGCGTAAAGTGCAAGTGAATAAACGAGTATTTCATCAACGTATCTGTATTTTGTCTACTTAATTTTCAACAAGGTGATGACAAATTGACGTTTAATAAATATATACTATCGGACATGGCTAAAAGTGCGTATTTATCGTTGTTATGTAATAATGTTTCCTATTTTATGGCAAAATTCGCTCGCCATGTTATTAATTAGCCTCGATAAAGTGCCCAAAAGAAAAAAAACTGCTTGTCTGGTCCCTAAATGCAGGGTGAGCTTACAAAAGCTATAACAAGGATGTAAAATGTGTATTATTTTTGTGTAAATAAAATGTATGTAAGATACGAGTAACTTTGTTTCCTTTAGGATAAGTGTTGAAAACATTCACATTTTAATTGTGTTGAAAAAAAAACCGAGTAAAGTTGGGAGTGTTTAACAAAAGGTGCGTACTTATTTGTGACTGTACTAAATTAGGGTTAATAAACGATTGTGACATCTGTCAACTTTCTGACATTGACGTATGCTCAACATACACGTTCGTATTATCACAAATGAGTGATCACCACATTTCATCTTCTTGTGCTCTAATGTAGTTAAGATCCTATTATAGCTAATTAGGTGCCTGAGCGTAAAATAATTTATATTGAACTGTAACATAGTGAGATAAATATATGTAGAATTATTTTTAAAATTAAATGTATATAGTAGTAGGGGTTTGGACCGAGCGGCAAACGACAGCGTAGGCAACGAAGATTGGATTTTTTTCTAGATTAATCCTAACAAGCCCACTTGATGCGCCAGCCGAGCTAAACTATCGGGGCTGGGTACATGTACTATCTACAACACTTTGTATTGGCTATGAAGAACTTGAGTCTTTATCAACGTCGCTGTGGTAAAATTGGGGGATAAATTGAATTTGCGTCACCGCTCTATTAATCTAGAATTTTTAATGCTCTCTTGTGTGTTAGAAACTCGGCCGCTTGCTCCAAAGCTCTATTTTGAACCATAAACGTATTTTTGTTATTGAGTATAATGCTGCACATATCTATGGAACCGACCTTTAATTGAAAGCTGCTTTCAACAAATACAGCAAAAATGGTATCTTTTACTACGGCTAATTTAATTGTTTTGTTTATTTTTTTAAAATAATCTTTGCACTCGGCTGTTTGCGGCGATATTTATAAATATGTATATTGTAACCATTTTACTGTTGGAAAAGGCATCTCTATAGATGTAGAAATAATCGACTCTCAATCTTCTGCTGCCTATGACCACGCGTTCAATATTTGAAATTCATATTTGCACTATTTTTTCCTCGATAAAATATTAAAAAGCTGGAATATTATGACAAACGATTTAACCTTAAAAGAAAAACAAAATAAGAATAGCAAATGGCGTGTGGCTTGATACCATCGGAAGCCGCAAGCCACGCGAATCATGACGGAAAGTATAAACTGGAAGCGAACTTGCACCGCCATAGCTTTCCCGACCGCGACCTTAGTAACACGACGTGGCCATACATTAACGGGCAACCCTGAACTGTGCAAGCCGATATTCTCGCTACTGCACAGATAACAGGACAATATACATATTTCAAAGCCTTTTATGGCATTTCTACGATAGATGCTACCTTGGAACAGAAAATAAAAGATTTTCAAACGTCGTAAATTCCGCAGTGTTTGGTAAACTGTCCCTCTGCGCTACGTAATGAGCTGTGCCGCATCAGTTTACGTCATAACGACAAATTAATGGTAATTTTAAACAAACGATATTTCCTTTGCTCTACTAACGCTTCGTCGTTTTGAGAGAGAGATATTCCTTTGTAAATAGAACTGAATTTTTAAACTTATTTGGTTAACTCATCTCATCTTATCTAACCCTGGGATAACTCTATTTAGTTTTTAATCAGCAGAATTATAATATTTAAGTATGTACATAATCTTAATACATGTATTATGTTTGTCGGTATCGCTGTAATAATATCGTGTGCAGGATTATGTTTTACAACTCGATTACTTTTCATAGAACATAGTGTAACAAGGTGACACATGAAAAAATAATGTTTATGGTTTCTCAACCCCTCTGGTAGGGATTTTTTTGTACTGAATTTTCTTTTGTTCTCTTAGATTAACTTAAAATGCTTAGTTTTTACTTGTTTCTTTTTTATAAAATGCCAAACTGTAGTAAACCTAGTGTAATTACCTATAAATGATAGAAAGTATTATATACGTAGCCATTTCAGTATCATATAGGTGGACATGATATGGTCAATTAACTCCATTGAGGCACAGAAATGGGCAACCGATGACCATCAGCCATTACTGTGGGTTGCGTTGGCAAGTTGTTAGGAGCGATTCCTATTTAAATGCAAAATTTTGCTGCATTCTTTTGACTATCAAAAAATGTTTTCACCTTTTATGCCAAACGCCTTTCATGCAAGGCCAATAATGCATTGTTGGACGTCACAAAGAGATCAGATTTTATAAAGCAAGTTCTGCCAATACTAGCCTTTCAGGTTTCAGCGCCAGTCAAATTGTGTTAGCTTTTAAAACGTGTCTTGGTTGTATAGTTGGCTGCCATATTTGAGCAGGTGAATCGTGAACAGTTCGTTGAATATAATGTTATTTAGTAGGAATTTTATATCACAAAACCATATAACGTATTTCATTTAACATTAAAGTTAAAATAACATGCGTTGGTTTTTTGGAATTAATCAATGCCTAGTCAATCACTTCGATCCAGTCTTTTACTAAAAGTAGACAGTTTCACTAGGAGACGCAATGCAAAATTATACTCGATGGTGCTAGGTGTTAGACTGTTATTTTGGTGCGTGCGTACCCACATTCAGAGCTAACACTGCCATCTTGTTTTTCAAAACACTTAGGTACCATAGATAATAATTTCACTTTATAGGGTTTCCTATGTTTCTTTTGGCGCTTCAATGAAGCTATGAGAATCTATTTGGTAATTTTAGAGACATTATCTATGGTTATTGTATTGAAAAAAAGCTGGCGGCTTTAGTTCAGGTTGCCGTGTCCACGTACCTAAAAATATCTATTGAAAATTCTACTATAACAGTTGTCTTTGACGTCATTTTGTGTGTGTCATTGGGCAAATATCCAACCACAGGTTATGACCGCATTGTCAGCAATGCAGAGGGGCCAACCAGTCCTATTGCCTGCTAGTAAAACTATGTCACTCCCTTCGGCTCCGCCCAGAGCGGGAGAAGTTCTTTCAAGATTTCCCATCCTAAAACAGGCTCTGACTGCATAAAGAAAGCTAGGGTAGAAACTCATAAAGTTAATAAGCGACTCAGTTAACGACTATTATATTCTCGTAAGCGAGCTACAGTCTGCATTCTGCATAATATCGTCCGTGTGACCTTTTACGTGACACGGCACGAGAGCTGTTCACTCACTCAGCAAATATTTCTGTGACGTCATTTAGCGATAATATGACGCGCTCGTGTTTTACTATAGCGTCTCTGTGCGAGTGTTTTTCCCTTAAAAGGGTACAGTACTCGTCAAGATTTTATTCTGGGAATTCCTATTCGTCTTTCTAGACTCATTTGGGGACGCAGTTGTGGTTTGGTAAAAGCTGTAATGAAATCGACACAAAAGAATCCAATCAATTCATTTTTAGCATTGCTTGAAACTCATATTTTTTCCTTGTAGAACGATAATTTCTACTTTATTTTTCCATCAGTGATTTCTTAGTAGCGGCCCAGTATATGAATTTGAGGTTTAAATAAACACAGGCGAGATACCCGCATCTATCGTATATACTGCCCTATCCTTCAGTAACAGGCGTTATGTTTATGCTATTATAATTTTCATAGAGGCGATAGTAAAACTCTGAAATCGTTTAAAGGTACAAATTCCAATGTTATCTGTATCGATCGAGTTTAAATCATAAAAATAATACTTAACTGATGAGATACCGACATTGAAAATCACGTGTAGGTTGACGTGAAACGTGCCCTGATAATGTCGCGGTTTATTTGTTATTAACTTTATTTTCATATATTTTGTTATCTGAACCCTAGATGGATACTTAGATAGAATTTTCTTTATTGTGTACACCATACAAATTACAAGTACAACTTTTAAGTAGGGTGACACAATGGGCGGTCTTATCGCTAAAATCAATCTTTTCAAGACAACCTTTGGATGGATTTAATGGGGGAGAAACAGTACTGTAGGTAGTCTGTAACTCTAATGCGTGCTATGAGAATTCATGCATTTGTTGATACTTATTTATTATTCATGACTTGTTAGATATTGACTCTTAATTTTTTGTTGGGTATAACCTAGCTTTAAAATGCCAGTTTTCATAGTTTGATTTTACTTTTTCATCGTTTCCTCTAGTGAAAAGGAATTCAGCAAATATGTTTGTATTTTCACCATTGGTAACGTTTCGGTTTTGACAGTTCAATCAGCACTGGGGGCCTACTCTCTTTCTCCGAAACGTAACTTCGTTAACGAACGAAAGTCAAAAGTAGTTAGTTAGTTTCATTTTATTTCATTCATTTCGAAATTTTCGGACGTCCGAAGTTTATTTGACATTAAAATTTTCTAAACCTACTCTAATTCGCGCAAAATGATATAGAGTAGGGTTACAAACGTAACTACTTTTGACTTTCGTTCGTTAACGAAGTTACGTTTCGGAGAAAGAGAGTAGGCCCCCTGGTTCGTGTTCGTATTCGAAGAAAAAAGAACTAGCGTTATTTAAAAAGCTACAATTTTTTTTAACAAAGCGGGAAACTATTTTCTTTTTGTGTTTTTCTTTAACCCGTACTTTAGTTTCACTACCAAATCGATTTGTAGCCAGTATTGCCAACAATGCGACATAATCGGGCACTTTCCATTGCCTACTTAGCACTGGCAAATGAGAAAGTTATTATACCTTTCAATTTGCGAAACGCAAACACCTGGCCTTAAATGTTCAGGGTGAGGTCATATTTTCTTTCAAAACAGGAAAGACTTAAATCCTTTTCCCGCTCATTACCGAAAATTCAAATATTTTTATTAAAGGCTAAAAGAAGAATATATAATAAATGTGCTGGTATTCCGAGAAAATCATTCTTGAGGCAAACCTCAAATATAAGATGGCCCTCAACTCCGCGCAGTCCAATTATTACTTATTCTCTTCATCAATAGGTGCTCGACGAAGACCCTTGGCGTATTTTTTTCTTATTGTAATCAAAAAATCTTGTTTATCAAAAAAAAACTGACTAAGTGCGAGTCCGATTCGCGTACCGAGGGTCCCGTACACATTTTCGACATAAACCGTCATACTTTTTGACTGTGTAGTTATTGATCTTTGATTTTAGTTCCAAGGGCCCACAACCTTGAGTAGGTGATATTTTTGGTATCAACTCGATACCTTCACGTTTTCTTAGGATAAGTAGTCTTGATAGACAGACGAACAGCGTATTGGTCCTATAAGGGTTCCGTTATTTCATTTTGAGGTACGAGAATCTAAGGTCAGTGTAGCGGCACTTCCTAACAATTTTATTCTACATCTCTCTCTGCCCCCCTCAATATCAGCATGATAGTCAGTCTTACAATCAGTCTAATTTTGATCCTAGAATGTAGGTACCAAAGCCGGGACTGAGTCTTTGGACATTTGAGGTGGTCGGAACACAAAACAAAATTGACAACGTTTTATAGAAAACGAATTGTTAATATAATTTGTTTACTTATAATGTATTTTGTGTGTATTTTAAAATGTCCTTGACGACGAACGTGTACTAGTTACCTATTCATCAAATTCAATAATGGTAACTTAATTTTGTTTACCCTTGAGTGTTAGGTATACGTACAAGTTACAACAGTCACTAATTTAAAAAGTATTGAACTTGGCAGCCGCACGCTAGGGACTCCGCAAAAACCAAACCAGTAAAAGTTCAAGGTTAAGTCATCATTAGATAATTATATTTGAAGAATAAATATATAAATATTAATAACGACACGCAAGAACGTTGACCCGTCAAAATTGCTCCAAGATGGCGGCTTTTGGCGCCAACTAATTTGTAAAGAAGCGAAAGTAAAACTTGGTTTTTATTCTCATTAATTTTTTGTTGGTAGGTACTGTTCCTACATGAAGTTTTCGATACATTTATTTCATTACTTACCAAGATGTACAGAATTACTGTTGTCGTACTAAAAAGTAACTTGCGGAATAAATAGCTATTGTTTGATCGTATTGGTCATTTGGTATTCATAGACAATAGCCTGTCTGGGTGCTATAACGGCCTTGTATTGTATCCTAGATACTCTATAATAACATAAACTCGCGTTACTTGTGGTTTCTTCGAACTCTAATGCCAATGTCCAATTGGACCCATAAACTGCTGTGGGTTGGTTCTTGTTTGCAAAAATGGGTCCAATTCACCCAATGGATATAAAGTTCGGCACTAATCAAGTATGCCCCCTGAAATATTCCTCTTTTTATTGTAGGCATAAAGCTAAAGTTGATTTGGTCCGCAAATAAAAGTTTCACAAGATTACTTCGTCACTGGCATCTCTAGAACTTATTACTTTAGGAAAATTACTTACTCGCGTCAGTTGAGTTAGAACTAGACCGAACGAGGATGACGCGGTATTAAAAATATGTCAGGATTTCAGGAATCTCAGACGCAACTAATAGCTTTAGGCTTCTGCCGACCTTAGCTGCTCCCCACAGTGTCACTCGCGTAGACCGGGATAAATAGCAGCTTGTGCTAATACAGAGTACCTACCAGTTATCTACATAATAAATTTCACCCAAATCGGCACAGATTGGGCGTAAAAGAGTAACAAACATACACACATACAAACCGTATTTATAACATTAGTAATAATATCTAAGTTTTATTTCGGGCACAAATCTGAGATCTAAATAAGTTTAAAAAACTCATTGAATTTTTTAGTAAAAGTTTTGGAAAATCATTTTTTATTTGGGGAATCATAAAAATGAAGCTAGTTTTTATTTCACTAAGTTGGTAAGGACCTACATACCGTGAATTTCTTTTGTCGTCCGACCTGTCAATTCATTATTTGCTTAAAATTGACGAGTGAATAACGTTGCCATAAGTTCTAATTGATTTCTCGCTCTGAGTGAGATAAAATAATTTATTATTATAAGTAATAAAGTTAATTGTTATCTGATAAAACTTATTTATTTCCAAGTTTCTTGTGAGCCTGACGCAACCCACAGTAAAGTTAACACAAGAATGGAAAAAAAAAACAAATATTTTATATACTGTACAATGAAAGCTAAGCATTTCCACTAGAGTGAGATATTTATTTTCCCTAACAATGTATTTAAATTGTATTTTAATAGAATAACAGTACAAGTATTTATTGTGAATGTTTGATTTCCAATAAGTGAGATTGTGAAGTGCACAAGGGGTAATTTTATAAACAACCATGGCCAGTCATTACGTAGGTGGACATCTGGCAGAATGTGTGGGGTATTTGTCTATTATAACAGGTGTGAATTGTAAGACATAGGTGTTCAACTCTATGCTTAAATTCTGAATATTGTGCAGTAAAATATATGTGAATAAATTAAATAAAAGCGAATAAGATAAGTTTTTACACTCTTGATGTTGTAAATCTGGTAACTTTAATTATTATTTCAAGAGTTATTCGTTACTGAATAATCTTGTAATATTTCTCTACCGTAGACATTTAGCCACGCTAAGAAGAATGCCATAGACGTTTTTGAAGACTGTTTGTATAAGTATCACCTGCGTAATGACTGAACGATGAATGTAAAGTATATTTATATAAGAGCAGTGTGCAGCGACGCCACGTGGAGACACGCGTGGAGTGCCCTGGGCAGTGGATTCACGAAAGTTGTGCTCCGTAATATCTACCATGCTGTGCTTCTATGTTGAGAACATTAAATAAATCTGATTGTAGTCATAACTTGTGTTTCTTTGATACATTCCCTCTCCCTGTTGTGATTATTGTAACTTTTAACACAAAGCTTTACATAGATATTGTCGAAAAAAATCTTGATTAAAAAAAACAATAATTTTGCCAGTATCCCTCTTGTGCTATTAGCATAGATCCTAAAGCATTGTTATTAGGATTTTATCATTTAACAAAATGTTATAAACCTGAAGCTATTTTTTGATTGGATCCGAGTCGCAATGCGACAGCTGCAATATTAGTCAAGTATAAACGCATAGTCACCATAGATTTTGTGAAACATTGAATTTATACTAAACGTATAAGTATTGAACTTCTAAATATAACAATTCCTTCAGTAGAAACGTCGGTTAGAGCAGTATCCAAGTGAGAGGACCTAATTGCTCTCAGTGCTACGGGTCACGGGTTCGAGTTCAAATAGTGTCCGGTGTTTTTGACCGTTGCTAGTTGCGTTGTGTGGGCGCAGTTCGCGTTATGGGTCGTGGGTTCAACGCCCAAAACATTCAAATAATAGTGTAGGTATCGTACCTACTCCTTCGCAGTTCAGTTTTAAGTAATTGCGTCTCGAGATCTAAGACACTTGCATATCGTATCGTATCTTGTATGTCCAGGACTCGAAGAGATACACTTTTATTGGCGCTTCTCTGGCGATCGTTGCTGTTTGTTCTGGCTATCAGGAGTTCCAGTGGTAGGCAACAATGGGCTTTGACTAGCTTGTCATATATTATATCCTGTGAATATTCTAAGTAGATTAAAAAACACACACTTTTCAAGCAAACATTTTTATTTAATACCCATATCATGGGAATGCATCAAAAATAACTTGTAAACCATGTTTTTGAGTAGGTACGCCATATTGGATTTAAAATGCCGTCACTTGGCTAACGATGCATTGTCATTCAAACTAAATATAGTACAAGGATGTCTTAGCGCTTGGAACTAACTCCTTCATTTTGCTTTTTCAACAAATAATTTTCTTGTCTACATCATTCTTACGAAAAAACATCCTATATAAATCATTTACGCAACGGTTAGAAATGCCTCACTTTTTTCAATCCTCACAGTGACCTCGGCAGTTGCAATTCATATTATAAGCGATAATCACACAGCTGCAATCAACGAATGCTTGGCATAACAATAGGTTTGTTTCAATAATAAACAATGGATGATAAGCGCTTGACAGGCGCAGCCCCATGGGGGTTACCCGGCTGCTACCTTACTACTGTGGCGGCATCTACAACGCCGTGAACGAACTACGCTTCATATGTCAGGTATGACGTCATAAAATCCTGCACTTCAACTTTTGCTTCATACAAAGCATCTGGAAGCCTATGCTTCCAGCCAAAAATTCAAACGCCACGAATCAATAGTACAAAACAATCAAATAGTAGCAACTATTGATTTGTCATTTGCTTTGTCATTGCTACCGAGGCAGATTTAACGCACCAGCCGCCAGGCGAGGGTGTTATAGAGCCAAGAACAGCGGGCACGTATTCTCACGTGCATTAAACGACGTTTTTCAAAACACTTTGGAGAAATTAAATAACAGAACAAAAAGTATTTTTGTCATTAATCAATATAAAACTATGATTTAATTTGTTAATGCCCCGCGCTTTGTTTCTCATATTGTGGAAAAAAAGCCTATTAAAAGAAATTCAAATATTTTTGAATGTAGAACTCAAATGTCAGTTTGTTGTTTTATGCAAACTATTTTCTACTTGATCATTAATATTCAGTTGATAAGACTTTTTTTTAAATAGATACGAAGCCTCAATATTCAAGAATTATAATTACTGCCAGCTATAGGGATTTCAGCAGCTGTTTATTGTTGTATCCGTGATGAAATCAGAAAAAAATCAAGCCCTTGTTATGATAAATGAGAAAAAAGCACGCATGCATGCATTTAACATTGCATGTTAAACCTAATCGTAGTGCAATAAGGGCCAGTTTTCGAGGAAGTCTAATTGAAAATTCGTCATTTCAAAACTAAGTAGCTATGTGACACCGTTTTCCCATGAAACATTTTCCCATGTGAGTTTAGAGCTAGTTTAGTAGTACCTTATCACACAATGTAACCAGACTAGGGTTATAACATTCACATAATGTCTAGATGTGCAATAATAATCAAGTTTCTACATTGTTGTAAGCTTCCCAGCACCATAGTAGCCCAGTTTTCATCACGTGTCACAACATCGCAAGAAGATGAATACTTTATTATTGTTCGTAAGTATGTGATTTATTGGCGAGGCAGTTGTCATTTACTGTAAGAAGCTTACAGTTTTGACTGCGGCAATAATTAATAGGAGATAAAGAAATTATAAAATAGTTACATACTTACCTAAATCAAATAATTATATGCGTGGTGTTGCAAGGAGACAACATGGCGCGCTCCCCGAACCGACAACACCTCCGCTGCCAGACCAATTCAGCTTATGATTTATTTAAAGATATTTCTGAGGCAGATTTATTATTCGACTTTCCAAATACAATAGTAGAACATGTACCTATATATTTATTTAAATATGAAGCAATAATTGTATGGTACCAAACTTGTATAAACCTATATGGTTTTTAGTATTCAAGTTTTTAGTTAAAACTGTAATGTAGTTTCATGTAATTAGCATAGATATAAGCGATTTGGTGTAAACTGTTAGCTTATATTTAATAAATATGAATCAATAATAAGTTGGTAACTACCAAATTGATCATATTTCTGACAAATGAAGAACTAAAATCTTCGGAGACGTAATTGGGAATTGATTTATTAACATGATTAACTTAACAATTTGTCTAGCGACCGCAAGTAATCAAATCTAGTTATTTATCACTAGCTGTGCCCAATGGTTATACCTTGTGCTCAGGCCCCCTGAAGAGGGCCACCCTTATCACTTACAGGTATGTAAGATAGATTACGACCGATTCTCAGACTTAACGAATGTAAGTACATATAAAAATTTCAACAAAATCGGTCAAGCCGTCTTCGTCGTTACGACCGGCCTTGTCGACGGCGCGTTCGTGTTCCACGCGCTTCTCAAAAGGATGCCAGCAAAGCAGAGGGGCCTGCGAGGGCGGCCGCTAGGCGGGGTTGCAGGCAGAAAGAGATAGCGTAGCCCGGGAACATAAAGGGCAAAAGAAGGAACACAAGGTTTTAGTAGTAAAAGTCTGTCACTTCGTCCGTTTCGCCCGGAGCGCAAAAGGAGTCTATTTGGTCAAAATTAATATTCAAAAAGCTGGGCCGTTGCTTGGTGCATTATTGCATAGTAACGATCGAGTAGCACTCAACTGTGTGACACGGGTTGCGGTTGCGGGCTACGCGTTTATCAATAATACCACAACACATAAAGTGGAATCGTTTAATCTGTTAGATAACTATAGAACACAACATCAGTACATGATTACGATGGCACTATGGCGCATGCCTTTAAACAGTTAACAATATCATAATTTCTAAAGTAACAATTAAAACTACGTCAAAATTAATGGTTCTATTGTTAATACTGTTAGGTTCTGTCTAACTTGGAAAGCGACACGTATAAGGAAGGTGTCCCACCGCTTACTTTCGGTAGGTTCCCGCCGGCGAAGATATGAACGGGAGGAAGAAAATGCGCGGATGATTGTGACGATCGGTCGAAGGACACGGTGGAGCAAACCACCACGGTCTGCCCCACGCGGGCGGAGCACCCCCGTGTCCTCGTATTGGCGATCTCCAGTGGTAAGCTTATGGTCCCGAGGGAGGGGGAAGCACTCTCCTCATGTGAAGCAGTTATGCTAGCCAAGGAGGTGACTGGACGTTTGAGAGAGAGAGAACCTCAAACCAAACCTGCCGCCGCAGGAGACTCCGGGCGTCTGCGAGCCGCCAGCCGACAGTTAGGCCCGGTCTCCACCAAAGCGGAGAGCAGCGTAGCGGAGAGGAGATGTGCAAGAGTCAACCAATCATAGGAAAGATGAGAGGCGCAATGTAGATTTAAAGCTATGTGATTGGTCGGTTTCCACCCATCTCCTCTCCGCTACGCTGCTCTCCGCTTTGGTGGAGTCTGGGCCTTATGGGTTGTTCGAAAGAGGTACCGTGGCTCCGGAAAACAAATGGAAGGAACATGGGTGGGGTTTAGTCAGTACAAGTCTAACACTCCCTTCACTTAGATGATTTACTATCTATAAGAAGTGTTTCACGGCTCGCGACTAGCGAGGAGCTGTAAAGCAACTAACAACGAGTTATGTGGAAAAAAAAAGAATGCAGATACATGAGGCACAACACAGGAACGCAGAAAATAATAAGTAGGGGGAAGATACTCGGCACATAAAACGGGCAACACTCCGCTTTATACTCTGTCACCAGTCAGCGTCGATGACGATTACGTCAATGGCTTGTCTGACAGTTTTCTTCGGCGGCGGCGGCGGTGCAAACTAATATTTATACAGGTGGAGGATACTTACAGGGATGTAAGTATAGATCAATAGGGACGTGGCCAAGGTCATTTCCATTTTTTTTTACTTTGGGAATGTTGGTCCAATTTTGCACGGTTTAAAAGTTATGACCAATTTTTGTTTGCGACTATCTATCGTATTTTCACGCTCAAGACGTAAATCAGCAAAAGAGATGAGTAACCAGGCTCGTCAGATATAGTTGATTTTTCTAAGAAATCGATACAACGACGTCTTCAACCCAAATTTAATTTATTTAATGAATTGTTTGTTTTCTATCAAATTAATTTTACCTTTCAACCTGTTTAGTATATCTTTTACTGATTGTTCATACAAATACATTATATTATGTACTTGTACATCTATTTAACGTGAAAATACGAGAGAGAGTCGCTCGCCGACGGTGGAACACTAGCCTTGGCGCCTCGGGAGGGCGGCAGGAATGAGCGGTCGCTGAGGAGTGCGTAGGCGTAGAGCAGACGTCATCAAAATGAGTAGCATCCCCCGGCTCCCAGCCATTTGCCCACGCACTACAAAAATTGCGCGGATTTTCCACGCGCCGCTTTATGCCTCTCAGTTAGAACAAAAGGGTAAACTGTTATAGAAAGAGGTAAGTATTCAAATATTGGAATATTCCTCTTTAGCCTATCTGTTCTAGAGACTCAGTGGAAAGTTAACTGGGTAGGGCAGTGTGAAATAATCCAATAGTATATTGGAGAAATTAAAGAGTTTAGTAAATATGGCACCGTCTGTAAAACTATGGGGCACTTATCAAAAATAGTACATTATTACAAAACTACTATGTTTTTTTTTACTGTTAACATTTTATTTATGACCAAGTCCAGACTCACATGAAAACATGCAAAAATAACCAGATTTTTACATGAAAATTAGTAATTTCGTCACAGTAAACTAAAACTAACTTAGAATAAAATTGTATTGTTTTCGCCCCTTAAAATAAGGCTAATTTTAGCATAATATTATTGAACTCACCTTCCTCAAGGGAACTATTCTACAACCCCCCATTTAGGGATTTTATGTTACTAAAGAAATTGAACGCAAAAACATTCGAACCACGTTCAAGAGCTGTCAGTGTATTTTGGACTTTGAACTACTTTATGTATGATCGCGTTCAAAATCTTTATTGAAATCCGTTCTTAGTCTATATTTCTCATCTTCATCTGTAATTCGAACCTCCTGTTAGTCCTGACGCCTTTGATAACGGTTCTATTTTCATTCCTCTTGAGGTTACGTCTGTCGGTGAACGACTTTTCTCTCATGACAGTCAGCTTTGCGACTTCACGCCTCACGGACGTCGCTCCAGCCAGAGACGGTACCATTCCCTGCCTAGGAAGTACCCCATTGGGTTTCTCAACCGGTTTTTCTTTCGGTTTCTCAGCCGTCTTGCTCGGTATGCTGAACGGGTTAACATCCAGGTTCAATTTGAACCCGAATCTGGTGAAACCTGGTCGCAGAGATTCTAGGGTGGGTAGCTTCTTGGTGGGGGTGTCGGTCTTCTTGGTGGGGGTGTCAGTTTTGTCTTTGGGTTTGGCTAACTCTTTGATCTTTTTTGGTGATTCTGTTGTATCTGTAAAATAAATAAAGGAATGAACTAAGTACTTATGAGGTTGTTTTTATTTATTAACTATATTTCATTAGTTAAAAACGAACCGACGCGACGTTTTTAACTACCTAATGAAATATTTTGAGGAACAGCAAAATAGGTTGTAGCTTAGGAAAGAGTTTTCATTCTGAAGTATTGAAAAGAAAACACGCTGGCGCTTGTATTGTAAGTGTGACCTGCAAATGAAGTATATTATTATGACCTGTCAGTATTAACGACCTACATAGCTGCGTGGGAGCATCCGCGCGGTGTCCTAGCCAGGCGGATTCGATTCCCACAATACACTGTACTGGGTAATGGCATCACTAGTCTATTTAAAATTACAGGTGTAATCATTCATTTTAATTATTCGTAAAAAGCAGTGATATCCTTCGGACCGGTCCTGAATTCGAACCATGGACACATACATCTGATTTTTCGGTATTCATGTGCGTATTGTGTAATTATCATTTGCTTCGGTGAGAGAAACATAGTGAGGAATCCAACATGCTAATAATTATGTGTACATTGATTTGATAATAATTTAATATGTTAAATATGTCTAGCGGCGGATTCCAGATAGTTTCTGACTTGAGACTTTCGTATATTTTACCAGCTATTTTTTACTTATGGACGCCTTGGTAAAACTGGTTGCAAGCTTAGTTTCAGCGTGTATAGATTTTCACTGGACATAAAGTTAAAGCAACTATTACATCTTGATCCTGGTATTTAGGTTAAGATTGTAAGAGATTTGTTTTGATTGGTAACCACTTATCGAGAGAGATGACTCACGGTCTCGCTATCACTGATATTTAGGCTGTTATCTATTTGTGGCTGCACGGATCGATACGGAATCTAACTGAGTCGGTCAGTTTCATAGCGCAATGATTGACTTTCTGGGTTATCTAGGATAGTTCTATGATAATATTAAGTGTACGTACATAGCTTGTTTAAGTGCCATCATATTGCGTGGCAGTTCCTTCATTATAAAAAGAATTTGACGACATTATTGATTGAGAAGAAATGCTATTACTCTGCTGACAATTTTCTAAATTATACTAACTAGTAATGATATTTAATTCTTCACAAAGCTTTTAGTTTCTATTGTGATAGTTCTATTGATTAAGATTATTTTAATTTGACATAAAATTTGGCATAACTTATTAAGGTAAACTGTATTAGGATCTAAAAAACGTGTTTAAACATCATATTTTTATGTATGTACCTGCAGTTTAAGCAATAAATAGAATTCTATTTCATTTTAACTAAGTTTTCTGTTGTTCATAGGATGGAAAAGATCACATTGTACGTACATGGCATCGTTAAAAATATTGGTTACATTCTGAGTTACATTAATTGGAACCCCGTATCCACGATTAGATACGGACTATTTCAGATATATTGTTGTAACAAAATATTTTGTAAATTGCAACACAAAGCTGTCCCATTCTCTAAAACATTTTTGTCGATAATATCTGATATTATTTTTCCAGCGACTGATTACGTTGATCAGCATTAAATCACTGCTGGACATTGCCCTTTGCAAAATATTTGTATGATGGCCTTAATTTAGCAAGGCTGTCGTAATTTAGGATGTCATGTAGATCATTGATAACTGATGGAAAGTTTTCTGCTGCGCCAGGTTATTTATAATGATAGATAATTTTGGACATTATATTATGTACTTATTGTAACTTATTTGGTAACTGTAGAAGTTACCAAATAAGTTATAATGGGAAATTGTAGCCAAATGTACCTGATATTAACAGACCCTTCATTCAACCAATCATTGTGTACATAAAACTAGGTACTTAACACGGCTTTTTTTTTATGAAGTGCTCAATGTAACGAAATTAAAACATTGATGCATTAAGTTTTCTTTATTCTATTTTATTTATTATATTTTTTTAATTACCCATGTTTGCAAACATGATTGATTTCATTTGAAATACAGTAATGGAGGTATTTAGAAAATAATATGACATTTGGAAGCAAGGGCGGATCCAGCTTTTATATCAGGGGGGGGGGGGGTCACCATATCGCAGACAGCTTGTCTCCGTAGTTATAAAGGAACGTGAATGTGTGTTTGTCAATTTTTTACGTTAAAACCGCTAAACGGATAAGATTTCATGGGGTCGATTGCATTGGTCCTCCACTGCAGCGAAGTTACCTAGTCGCGGACTGAGTCAACGGAAAAATCTAGTAAATAATACTATTTGTTTACAAATTACTGTGACTACTAATTTGATTCATAATCTCAATCCGTGGTTTATGAAATGTCTGTGATTTTGCCTGCTTTGACGGCCACTTCGTGGTATTAGTTTCGCTGGTGTGTTAGGAGAACACCATGTTTACCTATAAAATCATCAAATGCTTTGAAAGGCTCTTTAACTGGTCGTTTTAGAAGCGTTTTTGTTTCTATGCTACCACCAGGTGCAGTAGCAAACTACAAAAAAAATATCTTATTTGTTATTTCAGACTTTAATCTACCTCTGTGCCAAATTTTATCAAGATCCGTTCAGCCGTTTCGACGTGAAAGACTAACAAACATCCATACATCCATCCATCCTCACAAACATTCGCATTTATAATATTAGTAGGATATGCTTTGTCCTGTTACCAGAAAATGCGGTGCTTATTGTATTTTCATTAGAAAATTTATTATTTTATGTTGTCATAATGCCAGCATGCGAAGTCAAAGTCCATGAGTCAAAACAAAAACATTTTTATTTGATAAGTAAGTAAGATTTATTTTAATACTAGCTTTCGCCCGCGGCTTCACCCGCTGCTCACTTAGGGTTATGAAAAATAGATGTTGGCCGATTCTCAGACCTACCCGATATGTACACAAAATTTCATTTAAATCGGTCCAGTCGTTTCGGAGGAGTATGGGAACGAAAACTGTGACACGAGAATTTTATATATTAGATTGTAATTGCTTTTTTTTGCTTGAAAGAAGCTTATACAAGTTGTATAATTATTTTATTAAGAGCTAAACATTAAATTGAAAAGGGCAAATTGCGGTAAATAACGTCACATCATGGCCGTAACAGGCAGAACAATTTGAAATGTAGTGATAATTGTAGTAAAAATTAACTTGTAATACTATTTTTGGATTGTTATCACTGTTTTTCATTGATTCAAGTAAAAAAAACTACATGCATATTACCTTGTATAAAAAAAAACTGTGATAAAGTTGCAATTTAAATATAAAAAAAACCATAACGTTCCATATCTCTGTAACTCGAAGTGGTTCTCTATGGGTAGTTAAAAACTCGAAAGCTTGCCAACTAGTCTAGTCAATGTGATATTAATAAAATATATACGTTAATATTATTTACTTGTTTCTTGCATTACTTACTTGATTGTTGTTTACCATTGATTATCTTATTCAATTTATAATTATGTAGTACAATTAGTTAGTTATTATTTTTTGCAATTTTCAATTTATTATTTTAACCGAAATTTAAAATTTTATTATTTATGTAATTTTGTTTAACCCAAACCTTGATATATGCTAGTTGCATACCTGTAAGTGACGAATTCACTCGTAATTTTAAGAATGTTTGTTACTACTAAAAATGTTTTAGTGAATAAGTCGTTGGAGTGCCATAACTAAATAAATAAATAAAATAAATGTGTATCGTGTGGTCCCGTACGTTCGTACTTGGTCTGTGGAGTTTAGAGGAGCCCCATGAAAAGCCAGGGTTCAGAGTCCAGAATTTTTAACAGATACGCAAAGCGAGGGTTGTTTTAAAACGAACTAATATTGTTGCTTCTTTTTCACAGTTTCGAGTTGTTTAATAAGCTAGACTTAAGAATTATTAGTTTTACGCACATACCTCGATGCACATACAAGCACAGCTTCTGTGCAAACGCAACCTTTAATTCAAAACTCAAAGCATTTATTTCAATTAGACCATTACAGGCACTTTCGAATATCAAGAAACAAAATGATGAAGCTACAGTCCCGGTCACAAGGCATAATAACTTGTGAAAGTACTGTAGTTGCCCAAACAAACACAATGTTTGCATGAAACTTGCGAACGCGGAGCAACAGATGATTGGTTGTTGCACTAAATTAATCAACTACTCCGGATGTCGACCCCGAGACATCCGCATTAAGTGAGGGATGGTGTTACACCGAGAGACATCTTTCTGATTGAGTTAATATCTGCACTCTATAATACTTTAAGGGCATGTAATACTTATGAAAATGATCAAGTTTTACTATTACACTAATCTCTACGTTCAGATTCTTGTAATGCTTAAGAGTAAAGTTATACGACATCTGTGATCTGAATAGAAATATCGCTCTAAGAGTAAAAAAAAAAGGTTGTTAACAAATTCTTCAGGAAGCTGTGAACCAGGTTCTCAATCTATGTGGCTTTATCCTCAAAAGACCATTACACGCACACACCTGCCTCACATGACCTGACCAATATATTGCCTGGATTTCAAAAGGACTGTGACCTCTGGATTTGTTTCTGTTTAAAGTGGGTAGGGAGACAGGCCCCATCTTGTTAACAGAAATTAATATCAAATATGTATTTTACTATCATTTTACGTCACCAATACTACCACATTATATAGTTTGCTATTTCTTGGAATAACGTGATTCACGGCTGATGATATTTTACACGTTATCAAAATTTATACTATTTTTCTACATGACATAACACTACTTCAGTGACTCAATCCAATTTCACCGAAAAACACTAATATTATGTGTTTTTCCTTCCTAAGTACGTAGACACAGATATGGAACACGTGGCGACTGGAACCTGTGTTCGCAATCATGTTTCCAAAACTAAAAACAAATCCGAGTTTTTGGAAAAACAACCTTAGGGCCTTCGCATAAAGTCCAATTAAACGACTCTTCAATATTTCTGATACGATTCTAAATCAACTTAATTCTCTTTAGCACAAAGTCGATGTTTGTTTAACTGTAAACAACATGAATTGGAGACAAGGCTTTTATTTGACACCTACCCACATGTTTAGTAGGTGAGTGATAAGACTGATAAGATAGACTCAGCTAATAGGGAGCCCATATGGTCGGTATCTCGATTGAAGCTGGTGACGCACCGATGAGTTATCAACGTGATAACGGAAAGTATTATCAATAGAAATGACTGGATTTTCATAAATTTCTCTTGAGTTATTTGTGACCGTGTTATATTTCAGTGATCTGACCATATTTGCGAGGCTTACACGGCCAGAGATAGCAGTACCTGATGGAAGAGAAAGGGGGAACCTGGGCCAGCAGTGGGAGATGATGAAGTCAACGTATAGCGGCTTACTTTTGGGACTGATCCTCTCCAGCAGGCCAGCCGGTGCAGTCGGCGTCAGTAACTGCTTGGCTCTCTTAGCCCTCCGCTCCTGGCACTCGTTAAGCGACTCCATCTTGTCGAACTGCTTCTGGTGCAAGGCTGCGAAGTTTGGCAGCTTGGTGCGCGGCGGCTTGCCTTCAGACTTCGGCTTGGATGGGGTCGTCGGCTTTTTAGGGGTCACTGTGAGTTTGGCTGTAAAAATTAAGTTGGGTTAATAAATAAAATAAAATTTCTTTATTTCTAACTAGTTAATCAGAAATGAGTCTCCGTATGACTAATTCGTTGTTAGCATTTTGCCCGTTACTCATTCTGATGCCTATTAGGTAAACGTAAATAATTAAATTTAAATTAAATACTGAGTAATGTAAAAACGACAATAATACAAATATGAAATCCTACTATCCTCCTATTAATTATAATCCAACTATATTATTATAAATGCAAATGTTTGTGAGGATGGATGTTTGTTACTCTTTCACGTCAAAGCGGCTGAACAGATCTTGATGAAATTTGGCACAGAAGTAGATCATAGTCTGGAATAACACATAGGATAATTTTTTTTCGATATCTTTCGGGCTAAGCCACGGTAGCCAGTTGGTATGGAAATAACATCATGATGACAAATTGCGTAATTTTCAATTTTATATATCTGTGACAAAAGTCGTTAATCATTTTATATCGATACTGTCGCAAAACTGGTCTCAATAACACGTATCGTTGTGATCACAGCATAGCGCCTGTTAACCACGACAGGATAGACAGATTTCACCGTCTCCTGTCTCATGTGATAGGGGCAAGCCTATTATCATCATCCGACTCTGGGTAGCTAAGAAATTCCTCATGTAAAAACACATTAACATTGCTGGACCAGACAATCGAACCCAAAACCTAATGCTCTACAGTAACGCTTGCAATAACTAAACCTACGTAGACAATAAGTGTCGTCACAGCTGGCGCAGTGGCTGAGCGTTTGGCTGTTGCCCTGCGTGTCGCAGGTTCCATTCTCGCACGGAACAAATATTTGTATGGTCTACAAATAATTGTTTCGGGTCTGGCTGTTTGTGTATGTGAGTTTATATGTTTGTACCCACGATGCAAGAGAAATTCCTAGAGCGTGGCAACGTTTAAAAAAAATAAAAAATATTTTATGCTAATCAAGTTTTCAATTCTTAAGTCGGTGTTACAAATTACATTTTCAGCCATAAAACATTGAAATATAGTTATAATAATAAAATGTAATAAATACAATCGTTATCAACTAAGTAGCGGTGCTGGGCGCTGGCGCGGTGGCGAGTGACAACAGCACACGTAGCGGTATCGTCTACGTGCTATCTGATGTGACTAATCGAACTTCTTTGATACCTTGCGAGCTCAGGCATTATTTCAATCAGCTATTTACAAAAACAAAACTAGCTGAGCACCGTGGTTTCACTTGCATGGTTATAGAATACTAGCTTTTGTCCGGGGTTCTGCTGTAATTTTTGCACTTGCGCCTTATTTTTTGTAATAGCAATGCTAAATTGTCCCTTTTCTTCCCTCTTTCTCACTCATAACTTAATCATTTTTTGTTAAAAAAATATAATAGCTTACGTCCGTCGACAGGGGTCCCAACTACGTCTGTATCAAAATTAATCAAAATCGGTTTAGCAACTTGGGCGTGAAGACGTAACGAACAAACAAATTCACTTTCGCTTTTATAATATACTAATATTAAGAATACAATTTATCTTTATGAATTGTAGCCTAAAGTCAAAGTCAAAGTCAAAGTAATTTATTTGTCAAAAACATGGTGTGGAGGATGGTACATACAATAATGGAAAGTTCAACATGTTTCACCATTACTAGGTATACAAATATTGGGTATGTCATTTAAAATTAATTTATACTACTTAATACAGATTGCGATTGAAAAATACTATGTCATACACTTTACTCCTAATTATTTTAAGATACTATATTGATTGGCATTCATTAATTTTTAGTTCTAGTCAATTTCATAATTTCATTAGATAATTAATTTAATTAATACATTTTATTATGTCACCATTGGGTTATAATCATTAAAAAGTTTTTGTAAAGTCATTCTTGTCATTAAGAAAATCATTTAAGCTATAATAGCATTTCTCTAACAACCACTCACGTAATGTTATTCTAAATAGTCTTAGTAATCGAATCTCCCTTATACGTTTTGGTATTTTGTTAAAGACCCGTATTGCCATCATGCTACAGTTTTTTTGATACAAGGAACTTTTGCAGCAAGCTGTTCTAAGCATTGTTGGATCCCTACTAGAGTACAATTTTTTTTCTCCAAAACTATCGAATAACTCTGGGTGTTCTTTAACAAATACACCCATTTGCATAATATACAGGTTAGTGAGAGTTAGCAATCCAAGTCTCTTAAATAGTGGACGGCACGATTCTAAAGGTCCACTATGTGTTATTCTGATACGTAAGCTATATTATTGTGAAATTCATCAAAATCCATTCTGTAGTTTTTGCGTGAAAGAGCAACAAATATACTAACATACATTAGCACAAACTTTCGCTATTATAATATTAGTAGGATATATGCACACGCACAGCGCAGATTTATATCTAAGTCGTTATTTGTAAGATTGGAAGCGTCATATTTAAGTTTAAAATATGTCCCCACATAGGATTCATACGACATTTTGCCCACGTCGACATTCTGTATCGTGCAAAATTTATCCGCGAGATACGGATGCAATGAACAGTCTGACAATAATTGCTCACCTGCACAAATATTAGCCTGGCACACGACGCAATATGTGATGAGACCATTGCTTATATTTCACACCTTATCATCATCTGCCTAGCCTTTTCCCAACTATGTTGGGGTGGGCTTCCAGGCTAACCAGATGCAGCTGAATACCAGTAATTTACATGGAGCGACTGCCTATCTGATTTCCACAACCTAGTTAATACTGCGTAATACGATACCCCTAGGTAAGAGTGGTTGACAGAGTTTCGGGACACTGACAACCTGTAACTGCTGTCAAAGATCTAATAATGACAACTACAACCACGGCACGGACGAAACCCGGTATGTAGCGAGTAGTCACCCATCCGCAGACCAACCTAAGCAAGCGCGGCTTAATCCAAAGATTCCGATCGGGCCCGAACGGCTGCATTATTTAGCCACGAGCTTCTCATATTTAACATTTTAGTATGATGTACCACATTCCGAAAAAAAAAAACAAATTTGAAGGGGTTTTAGTGCTAGCGGTATCAGATAAACTTAGCAAATCCCGCCCTTCTTGCTCTTACGAATTCAAAAGATACTTCTGGCGCCAAAGCGACTTTCCTAATACACCTAACGAAATTTGCCCTGAGAGGAATTATTGCTTGCCAACTTAACGTAGGCGCAAAAAGAATCCATATGAAATCAGAAAAGTAACACTGATCAATTTACTCTGGAAGTGCTTAGTACTTCATCATTATCTTCCTGCCCGTATCTCATCAAGTCCCATGTCAATTGGGGTCGGCGCAAGACATTTTCTCTTCTATTCTCTCTTGTCACTCATCACATTACACATACATCTTTTCTTTGATCTTCCTTTCTGTCTATATAATAATGATAACTCTTATATATGTGTGAAATGTAAGTCAAAGTAATCAGTAACTGCGCTTTTTAGTATTATATTATTTTACTAACAAGAGTAGCAAAGGTCCCAGTTGCAGGAGAGTTGAGTCAGTAAATAGTTATTAAGTCAGATCGTTGGCGTGCGATTTGAGGGGCAAATGTCCGACATTGAACAGCTACAAGAGATAAGGTGTCACATAGAGAAGCCTGGAGACCGGTTTCCACCTGAGGAGAGGCGTAAGATTCGACCAATCATTTGGATTGCAACCAACTGGCTAATCGATTGCTTTGTCCTCTCCGTTCCGCTCGTTTGCGCGAACAACGCAATAAGTCAGTTACGCAGTAATCAGTTTACCTGTGGCACTGGCAGTCCTGGGTCTAGAAAGGCGGTCTACGGAATGCTGCAGATCCTCAGTGAGGCGCGTGCGCTTGACTCGAGAGTCGTCTGCATCGTTCTGGGTGTAGGATCGCTTGCGGGCAGGGCGCGACATTGACGCTGAAACCAAATTATTTGATTTAAGTGTACTTGTGATTTTCAAAGGCATACAAAGCTTTGACCAAACTGAAGCGAAAAATTCCCGAGATGCGAGGCAAAATACGTTCCTGCCGATTAACTTTTATGGAGGTGTTTTAGTTGCAGCGAATAATTGCACCTCCGCGGGATCCACCTCATTTTGGACAGAGATTTTCAGCCACATAGTGCCGCAGAGCATCGCAATCTTACACAAACGCCTGGTGCTGCCTGCCAGTTGAGTGCGATGGTTAAAAATATTAAATGCTGCACTTTCAAATATTTCTAGTGTAAAAATATACTTTCTGAAAGTAACTTGTTTATAACTATGTAATACCATTTGATTAGTTATAATAGGTACAATGACAATCATAAGGAAAAACAACTCTCAATAGTTATCTGTTTGGAAAATAAACTGGCATTTACATTTTTAAATTGATATCTACATGATGTTCAGTTGTACATCTGAATTTAGGATTTTGTTTGTTATCCTGTTAACATAGCCATACTAAATATACCTAATTAATATAAGCAATTAAGCATTAATTAATGTTTCATTATGATTTTCAAAATACATTAGATTCCAATACCATATGGGCTGTATGTTATAAATATTATTACTATATATAAAAATATCCTAAAGTTTTGCTCTGCCTACCCTACAGGGAAGAAGGTAATATTATGTTATGTGTGTTATTAAAGACAAACTCACCATTCTCTTCAAAAACAAAGCTCTTGTTTGACCCCTTGAGATTGGATTTGATGACCTTCCTTTTCTCCTGTGTGAATGTGACTGGGTTATCTACTGGGCTGCAGAACATGACCCTGGTCAGCCTTGGAGCGGGATCTACTGAAGCACGAACACCCTTCTCAATAGACCGAGTCACATTTAACATAGTCTTCTTTTGAGAACTCTTGCCAACATGGAATGGTGTGCAACCTGCCGTTGGGACCGATTTTTGTTTCGTAGGAGTATCTAATTCAGCTTCAGTCTGTTCTGGAACCTCTTTAGTAAAAGTCCCTTCCCGTTTCAAAGGAGTTTGTGGTTTTGGACACTCTGGTTTGGTCAGTGAGGTGTGAGACTCATCTATACTGCTCTCTATGAGTAGCGGAGTAGTGTTCACGATGTTCTCAACAGTTTCTGAGGTATCATCACTTGTAATACTGATACGTGAGATATCAGACTTGTCCGTAACACTACTGTTGTCTGAGCTTATTAGGGAAGACTTAGAACTAGAAATTAGGCTTTCTTTTCTTTCATTAGTGTTTTCTTTCTCAAATGTTGTGTTGAGTATAGTCTGAATGTCTGGTGTTTTAGACAGTCTTGGGGACTTTCTTTTCAGTTCATGATCAGTGTTTTCTGTTCTCTCATATGTTGTATTGACTTTGTTGGAAACCATATCATTTTTATCAAAAGTATGTCTGGTGGACCTCCTTTTGGTAGCAGAACTGGTTATTATATTATTGTCTTTTTCAAAGTCTTCCTTATTAAGACTGGCAAATGAAAAGACTCCTATATCAAAAGATGCATCGCGGATACTTGATTTTCTAGTCATTGCACCTTTTTTGAATGCATCAAAAGAAGATGAAGTATCTTTCTCAAATGTTGAATTTTTGTCAAAAGTTGTGTTCACATTTGATTTGTTTTGCTTTCTTTTAGAAGTTGATGTTTCAAGATCTTTTTCATATGTTGTGTCTAGATGTTTGTTGTTGCTCTTGTTAAAGGTGGAATCTTTTACAGCTTCTTTCCCATCCTCTGCTTCTTTATCAAATGTTGTGTTCAGTAAAGTTTCTTGTTTTTCAAAAGATGTATCTTTTAAACTTTTTAAATCAATTTCTTCAGATGTATGTTTTGCAATTGATGTATTGCTTTTATCAAATGTGCTCTCTTTTGCAAAAGATCTTCTGGTTTTCAGTTTGTTATTGGAAATACTGGACACATCAATATCAGTACTGCTTTCAACTATTTCTTTTACAATTGATATATTACTTTTATCGAATGTTCTATCTTTTGGCCCAGACCTTCTGGGTTTTGGAGTTTTGATAGAAATTCCTGAATTATTAACAATATTTTCAACTATTTCATTTGCAATAGATATGTTACTTTTATCAAATGTGTTATCTTTTATAGACATAGATCTTCTTGTTTTGAGATGATTCTTGGAGATTTTAGAGTCATCAAGAACATCATTGCTATCAAATATTTCTTTCACAATAGATGCATTACTTTTGTCAAAAGTACCATCTTTTATAAAAGAATTTCTGCTTCTCAGTCCCTTGTCAAAGCTTTTTTTATTTTTGTCATCATCTTCATCCTCCAACTTACTCACTGGCAGTTCATTAACTTCTTTAATACTTGATTTTCTTCTGTTTGATTGCCTGTTTGGCACATCTAAATTATTTTCCACTTCTTTCTCAAAATTTGTTGAAACATTACTTTTATCAAATGTGGCATCTTTCGTGTTAGATTTCCTTCTTCTTAGATTTCCGTTGGACAGATTGGAGACACTTGCAATATCTTCAAGATCTGTTTCTAGATTGTCTCTTACCACTGAGACAAAACATTCTTGTAAAGCACTTTCTTCACAAACAGGTTTTCTTTTTTTAGTACTTTTGTTAGTTTTCTTATTTTCTTCAACTTTAGGAACTTCCTTATTCTCTGATTCATCATTATTGTCTAAATTATTGTTGTTATTTATTTTCTTGTTCATTTTTCTGTTACTTTTGGATGGTTTGATAACTTCTCCAGTTTTCTCAAATGTGTTATTAACTTTGTCATCTGGTATGACTTCCACATTTTCAGTTTTGTAAGGACTGCCCGCAGCGCTATGGAATGAGTCAACAGACATGATACTTCGGTTTTTAGAGTTATTATTTTCTGGGACATCCTCAACTATTGTGGAGCTAGTCCTTTTTCCTTTCTTCTTTTTCTTTTTAGGCTTCTTGGCAGGAGCTTCTTCAGATACTTGAAGATGTTCTTCAGTAGGAGAATTGTCAACAATTGCCTCTACTTTCTTCTTTTTCTTACCTTTTTTTGATTTTGGCACTTCTGTAAGCTCTGCTGGTACAATTTCATGGTTTTCGGTCTCTTCAGCATCCTCTACTCTCTTAAAGCGTCGCGACTTTCTTGTAAGACTTTTAGCTTCAATCTGTGACTCTAATTGGTCAGTATTTTCAACAGTATTATGTTCTTTGAGGGTATTTTTACGTATAGCTCGACTTACTTTCGTTTCGCCTTCCTTTTTTGTCGCTGTATCTTCGAGGGGTGCATCGTCAACGGGGTAACTCACATAATTGTTACGTTTTTTGTTTTTAAATATTGAGACGCTTAGCTCTTCTACATTCTCTTTAATTCGCTTGCTCCGAGTCTTCCTCTCAGTCTTCGCAGCTGGCTCTACCTCGGGGGCGGCTGTATCTTCCAGCAAAGAAGTGTGAATCCCTGAAACCCGCGGAAAAAAACTGTTATTCTATCGCGTCTCATACAAATACACAAGATGATCCACATTAAAACCAATATTTTACAAATCTTACTTTTTCCGGATCTGGTAGACATGTTCAGCAAGTCTTAGTGTTAATTACAATATTTTCAATGTTTATACACACTGTTTACATCACATTAATAAATAATTCTGCTTTCGGCCGTTTAACGTTTACAAAATTTCAAACTTGCTTGTTTGACGTTGACGTCATTGACAGACAAGTATTAACTTTTTGAGGTCCACCTTCATAGGAACACAAAACGACATTATTTTAGTAAGTTTCCTTTTAATTTTAATAAGGGTCTACACACGATACTACCACGAGACACATAAATAAGAGTCCTTATGTAGCGTATTAAGACGCATTGTGAACAAAAAAAGATAAATGAATTTCACGTTTGGACCACGCCATACTGAGATCCTGACCACTGAGGTTAGTGTTTTCTATCTAAAAATAATATGACATCAGAAAATACTGTGCCTTACTTTAACTTTCGATATTCAAATATTATTTTTAATTGTGAGTCAACTAAATAAAATAACAAATAATACCTATTATTACTTTTTCTACAACAAGTTTTTAAGTAGCAACACTTGAAATAGTCTGTCAAAATAATAACGAACCAACGAGCAACGCGGTTCATGAACGATTTTTTCGTTAGTTTAATTAATTATTAAGCTCCAGTGATATACAATGATGTACGTCATCATCTTTAAATACTATTCAGCTGTGAATTACCAGTCCCTAAAACGGATGTTATAAAAACAAATTTGTTTTTCGGGCGTATACAAAACGTCAAGTGGGCTTGAATGAGTCAATTACACAGTGAAACACAATGGAGAGACAGTATTACATATTTGTGTTGTTATTGTTGTATTCGTGGGGGTGCAGCGGCGACCGAGGCGACTACATCGGCTGCTACAAGCTGATGGTTGAGAACGTGCTGAATACTCACACTGGACAGTCCGTTGATGTCTGTTTGTCGGCGTGCGAGCAAGTATACTACAAGTACGCTATCCTAGGTAGCGAGTCGACGTGTTTCTGCGGGAACGCGCCCGGGCAGTTCCAACTGCCTCAAGAAGCTTGTGGTACTCCGTGTCCTAAGAATGATACTCAGAAATGCGGCGGCGAGAGTGCCGCAAGTGTGTACGACACTGATGTTCTCTCTCCGGGACCACCAGCGTCAATCAACATTACTAACATAACTGAAACCACAGTTAGGGTACGCTGGACGTCCCCCGATGCATACTCAGGAATATCTTATTATATAATAAGAGCTATTGTTGTTGAGACTTACACTGATGCTGCCCTTATAGATCTTGAATGGAGAGTATCAAACATAACTCTTTACACTGAGCTATTAAACTTGCAACCAGGTTCTAAGTACCAGATTGGAGTTGTTGCAGTCAATAATGGTTTTGAAGGTCCGAATATAACCACTACAGCAGAAACAGTGATAGGTACTCCAGACCCCAGCCCTCCTGACATAGAGATCAGGGAGAGGAGAGGAGACAGGATGGTGGTACACATCCCTGAAGCTAAGAATGTGAATGGACCCGTCTCTATGTACAGGGTTGTAGTTTCTATAGAGTTGTACCAGCAAGGGTTTATTGTAGCTACCCTGGGGAACTACACATATGCAAATCATAATGGGCTGCCCTACTACATTGCTGCAGAGTTAGACCCTGATGACATTGCACATGACTTCATCATAGGAGACAGACATACTTACAATGGGTTCTACAATGCTCCCCTACCATTAACCAATGATATAGATGTGTCATTAGGAGTTGTAAGTGAAAAAAATCATGTGAAAAGAATCAGATATGCAGAATCAGCCAAGAAAATTATCTTGAATATTAATGAGCCTGAAGAGACTTCCCCAATGGTGATAGCACTTGGAGCAGCCATAGCTATTAGTGTGGTCCTACTGCTAATAGGTGTGGGGCTGCTTATTGTCCTAAGAAAGAGAGTTCAGATTGTGAGATCACAGAGGGGCTCCCAGTCAATGCCTTTGAGTATGAGTGAACCATGCATGGAAATTGAGAATGCCAGTTTCCTTCAAGAAGAAGACGAAAGAGTAGATTATTACAGCAACTTAAAAAGAAAGCTGTGGAACATACCAAGAAACCTCATAGACATAGATATCTCTTGCATAGTTGGTGTTGGCAGCTATGGCAAGTTTACTCGAGGAAAAGTGCAACAGCATGGGGCACAGACTCTTGGACTTGTGCAAGTGGTGGCTGACAGGGAGCTAGAGAGGCCTGACAAGAAGCAGATGCTGCAGGAACTAGATCAGCTCATCAAGTCCAGTGAACATGAGAATGTGATCTCACTCATTGGCTTCTGTGAAACAAATACAACCTTATTTGTAGTTCTAGAAGATAATAGACACAGCTTGAAAGACATGTTACTACAGAGCAGACACAGGGATCTTCAAAATAACAAGTTCTGTCTTATACCTGAAAACAGATTGCTGCAGTACTTTGTCGACATTGCCAGAGGGATGGAGTACTTGCACAGTAAGAAGATATTACACAAACGCCTCTGTTGTCGTAACATTGCGCTCGCGGACAACGGCGTCGCGAAAGTGTCCGGTTTTGGGTTATCCCACATGAGACCTTTGCATGAAACACCTGATTACACCAGGTGGACATCTCACGAGATGCTGCGACAGACCAGGTTCAACCCGAAGGCTGATGTTTGGTCATTTGGTATTGTGATGTGGGAAGCGCTGACGATAGGCGCCACTCCGTACTTCCATAGCTCTAACAAAGATGTCGCCGCTCGCATCCTTCGCGGCATGCGCCCGTCGCAGCCCTCGTACGTGGCCGACGAGCTATTCCAGTTGTGCCTGCAGTGCTGGCAGGTGGACCCTGACGAGAGGCCAGCCTTCCCCAGCCTGGTGCAGGAACTAAAGCCATTCGCCGAAGCTCCCGGCAACAGGAGTCTAAGCTTTACTCATTACAATGGTTTTGAATTCGAGCCGCATGTGCCGCAGTACGAAATCGTATCATAGTATTTAGGAAACTAACCAAAATGTAGTTTATATTAGGATCCAAAGAGTTATATTTGATACTCGGATGTTAGAGGCGAAGTCAGCGGCAATAGTATTCAGGATGAAAAAACGCGTTATTTTACTACATAAAGGAATTGATGTCTCTTGAAAAACTTGTTGTTTTCGACCTCTTTATGAATATGTATAAGTATTGTTTCTTCTCTATGCATGATTAGGATCGAGGCGACTAGCGGTTGTAGTCACGCGGAACAAATGATCACGCGCTGTCGAGCGCTCACGGCTCCTACAATGAGTACTGCCTCATGTGAATGGCTGATTATATTAGTTGAACCTCTTGAAACAAAATTGCTAGGAAAATAAGATGTTAAATCCATAATTGTATGGATCAGAGTACCTATCGATCTGATTGCCTATACTACAGTGAATGCATTTCTAGGAATTTATTTTTCCGTAGCTTTTCTACTTCATGTAACAATTGTAAAAGTATTCTATAATATTTTACTACTATCCAGTTCGCGCTTACTAACAAAGTATTAATATAACTATGTAGGTTTTATAATAGCACATTTTAGTCGACGCTATGCGTAGGTAGGTGACTGTCCTCATACACACGTTACCTTTCTCGTGAATATAGACTTTATAATAATATATTAGACATAAGTTAACAAGTGTGGAAGACTTAAATATTGTTTAAGAGAAACCTCTGTAAGGAGAATGATCGTGCAGTTCATCCAACTATTGGATTAATCTTTTATTGTAAATTTATATTTAGAGTTAGGTACTCAAGCAATTAAGTGTCCGACTGAAAAAAAAAATTAACAACCTTTTGGAAAAACTTTGGAACATTTTAAGACTACTTTATAAACTACATTGAACTCAACGAAGATTCGTTGAGTTCAATGTAGTTTGGTTAGAACTACCCTCGAGTATTATCAGTACCGAGTTAACGATGTGTTTTTAAAAAGTTTTTCTAGAATGAAAGATTAACTTTTTGAAAATCAAATTAATAGCTTGAATGATTGTAAAATACAAGGCGAATTAAAAACAAAAAATGAATATCATTAAGATTCACGAGTTTTATATTGTTTTTAAATCGCGTGCGATGACGATTAGCTATACTTTATTCGATCAGTCCACTATAGTTTTGAAACAATACATGTAGTATGTAATTTTTACATAGGGTAGATAAAGTAAGTAATTGTATATAAGTCAAGCAATATATTTTCATGATCTGCGGAACCATTTCAGTGTTAAGTTCTACATTATCTGTATATTTGTTTTAAATGTTTAATTGTAACACGAATCTCATTGGATTGCTGTTTTCTTAGAGATATTCCTATAGTTTATATTGTGGTTATTGATATTAATTTAGCTGCCTGTGCGCGCTGCATGATTCAAGTATATTATGTTCCAGTAATCTATGGAATGAATAGAATATAGAATCGCATGATCACTAACAAACGATTCACGTAAGCTTACCAACACGTGCGATCTATGTAAGGCAGGGTCTTGATGAAGTTATCCTGCGACTACGCACAATTTTTCCGTAAAGACAGCTCATTACACCCGCCTGTGGAGATTCATATAAGCTCATAAAATGCTTGATAATGCTAATAATTTCTTTTAGGGTCTTGCTCACCCAGCGATACTTTATTTCCACTCTATTTCATTTGCACACTCGGGCTTCTGAAGAAATGTGTATCGTGTAGGTATAAGTATTACTAAACCTCACGCCTATATTTGTCTAGGATTTTGGCAGACGTGTACTTATAGTGCATCCACATTTTGCCAATTTAATTATAACTATACCGTATAATCTCGCATTGGTATGAATTATATACTAGTTGTAATGTTCAGTAATATCATCTGCATTTTGTATTCCTAACTTTGGCAGCTAATCAATTTTGTACCATTTACATTATTTTTATCAAATTATACAAAGTATTTTATTTAATCGTGTAATATTGTATATTTAGTTATTTAGGTTTTTTACTTAACGATTGTGTGATCTGAAATAAGGATTCCGTCCATTTCTTCGTATTTTTGTACGAAATCTCATTTTTGTGTAACGTAACTTTATATTATTATGTATCCAAGTGACATTTTTGATAATAAAAATGATAGGCAACGTATATTGTTTGTTGTCACATTTACCTTACCTTTTAATTCATAGAAAAGTAAACACACGGGATATGATAACATCAGCTTCAGCCACCATAATATCCGGGGATGCGGTTTGTTCCAAAGATACCGCGGTCCCGGAACATAAAAGGCAATAGAAGGAACATGAGTGGGTTTTAGTGAATACAAGTTTGACACCCCCCCGCTCCGCCCAAAGCGGGGAAAATATTTTGATGGTTTCCCATCCGCAAAAAAGCTACCATAATAATCACTTGTTAAGATTAAGTTTACACAAGTGATGCAAAAATGGCATTTACGAATGATTATTTTCTAGCAATAAATTATTCGCTTCCAAAAACACCCTACAGTTTTATGAATATGCCACATAAGAAAGTTCCATAAACACATATTAAAAGCAATAACCTGTCTACATCATTATTATCATTAGGCATAAAACGACAGAAAATTTTCCTTTTGCCAGCAGCCTAGCTAGATCATTTTATAATGCTAAAGTTCTAGGCTCGACTGTACTTTGTACAATGGAGTGAATTGGAGTGCCTATTCTGTATTTGTCTTAGCACTGCAGCATGACAATTTAACTGTCTTTTAGTTTTCTTAGTTTGGGGTTATCAGCTTCAGCGGGCGGAAACCAAGTAAACGCAGGCCTGATTTGGGATTAGTTATTGTGGAAAAGCCTATTAAAACAACATGCCTTTTCTTGTCACCTGATTAAAGTATTGCCTATAACGGGCTGGTGTCCGCAACTCTACGTTCAAGGCGGGTATTTTGTGTGCAGTTACATGAAGGATAATTAATCAATTAAACGACACGTTTAGTTTTTGCATTTATTAATGTTAATATAATATAGACAATGTTCAAGGTACCTTTCAATTGGTTTCGAGCTTTAAAACACTAAGACATTGTAACCTTCCATTTTTACCTCTTATCATTTACAACATTGCAAAATAACACTTCATTAGAAAATCAATCTGACAGTACAACTAACTAAACAATAATAAACATTGACTAAAATATAGTGAATTTTAAATTCAAAACATATTTATTTTTCAACATTGTTTTTAAATTCAAACTTAATTAAAAATTATATTCTCGTTACATAACATTGCAGACCCGTTTATCGTAAACCAAGTTAACAAAAAATATTAATAATAAAAAATAAAAATTCCATCACTGAACTGTACAGCAACAAATGTTATCAACGTATGACATTTACACATAACGTACGGAGCCGGAGCTCGCTCTATACATACTTATAATACGCAACAAGTTATAATTCAATAGAATTAGTATAACATATCAATCTCAACATGTGTAAAGGTTGATGAGACAACGACTGATCGGCGCTCGAGAGGCCGAGAGGCCGGTACGCGCGCGCCGCGCGGAGTCCGCGCGCGTCTCCGCGCCGTGCCACGGGCGGGACACGGGCGCATCCGCGCGCGGCCGCCGCGCCGCGCTCACACCGTACACTCGCAGCAGGCCAACTAATGGAAATCTTCAACTTGGGCGTTAACAATAAAACTGACGTGTAACAATCAAAACGTTAAACACCGCGAGTGTACTGCGGGAATCGCACACGACTACGCCCTGGCGAGCGAGCCCACATGAAACCGAGCGAAATTTTTATTTTAATGATTAATAAACAATTATATATTACAATTAATCCCTACCGTTTGGGACGCGTTCGTGACGATGTCAATATGCGCGAGTTGATTCCTCAGTCTTTAATAAATTGATGACAATGAGCAAGGAGAATAACGTAAATGAAAAATGTTATGCAATTATATACAGATAGTGAGTGGAGCGCGCGCCGTCGCGTCGGAGCCGAGCGGTGCCGAGTGGAGCCGAACGGAGCTGAGTGGAGCCGAGCGGCCACGAGCGGCGAGCGCGCGAGCGTCGTGTGCGATTCGCGCCCATCAGAAACAAGCGTTATGGTGATGTCTTAATGTTGAGTTCGACTTGAACGCACAGCCATTTTCCTAAACACAGTATCGAACCTTACTCTAGCCTAGCGCACCCAACGGCTGCCACCTTCGCGTGTATACCCACTAAACTACCTATAGTAATTACAATAAACCACTCTATCAACAAAGTCAACAACATTTAGCTATTAAAATTAAAATGGGAGGATGAGATGCGCGGCGGTGCCGTCGCCGTGCCAACTGAAACCTCTCCGTTAGATCCGTACCATGAAGAATGACAACTAGCTACCTTATCCTACAACATTGAAATTCCTTAATCGTAACAGCATTACACAATGATCGTAGAGTGCGGGAGTGGTACGCGGGAGCGGGCGCATGCAGAGCTGTCGCGCGGACACGCACGTCAGGCCCGCTGCGGTACATCTACGCTACTGAACTCAACTCTACATAATTTGACACAACCTGTAACAGACAGTGCTCGGTCCGTGTGCGGGCGGGTGCGGGGTGCGGTGCGGGTGCGGGGGGCGGGGCGGGTGCGGGCGCGGCTACAAGCGTGCGGTGATGCGTGCACTCAGTATCACAGAACAGTCCGGAGCGGTGGACGTGGCCGGTGGGCCCGGCCCGAGCCCACGGCCATGCACTATTACAAGTATTCGGGACGACGTTGCACTATTTATTATCTTCCACGCGATATTCTTTATCCAGATAATGGTTACCGCACTAAAATTATTATTCTGTATTCACTTTAATATACTCTCAAATATTGTAACAACTTCAGTATAACAACATTAACATTTTCCCAGTAATTTTAATTTAAAATTTATCTAATTATACCCATTATATTGATTTTTAAATATGTTAATTACAACTAACTAGAATTCCATTGATAACTATCATAATGTCGGCGCGGCGGTCGCGATGTGTCGACTAAGACGCGTTTTGTACAGTCAGCGAGGATGCAGGCTACCACTATTTGCACGAGGACAGTCACGTACTTCCTCCGAAACATGAAAAGAAAAGAGGTCCGTGTGCAATGTGCAGTGCCACGACACTCGCTCACTACCGCCCTCTACGAGCAACACTTAACTCTAGCCGGAATGTGTCCGACACACGGCGACACCGCCCCGAGCAACAATAGAGGTAAGTAACTTAGAAAGAGAGAGAGAGAGTGAAAAACGAGACGGAAACTATGTCTACCCCCAGAGCTCGCCCGAACCGTGAAATGATATCATTCTTTGGAAACTGTACATTTCTTTTAATTGACGCATTTGACTTATACGTACCGACTAATCGAGATTTAGTTCCGATAAAATTGAGCTTGTTAAATCGACGTGACTGGCGATACGCGTTCAGGCTGTGGCCGACACGACCGTCGCTTGTGTGTTCGCGATCACTAGACGAATGCGAGTACGAGTGCGAGTGCGAGTACGTAGCTCACACATCACACATGACCCGTCACTACTCACTACTCCCCATCCCGTATCACTACCATTACCTAACACACACCAACATTCCACAATCCGTCTTAAAAATCAGTTCATTAATCATTTCTACTCGATTATATTATGCATAATCTGAAACGAACGTTTCATTTATATTTCGAAGTATCCACTCAGTTCTTAGCTTAACCCCATACTTTAGCCACCGCGAACGCACAAACAGACATTTTTATTAATTGACACAAGACGATATCTGTACCTACCCCCAATATACATAGTTTAGATGAGAAAAATTCGAAAAACACCAGAAATTTATCCAACAGCTTTACCTTATACACTTTAAAGATTGAATATATATTAACTAGCTACTGTAATGCCACACTACACTGCGCAATGTTAACTACATAACACACGTATATATGTAATAGATCAGTTAACAATATCCACAACTTGTGTCATCGAGATGTCGCTAGACAGCGACGCGCCCGCCCGCTGCGAGCGCTGCACGCGTACTGCCGAGTGCGCGGACGCGGAGGGGAGGGGAGGGTACGCGGGACACTATTATTGCTTCGTGTAGAGGTCGCACGCACGCGGCGCGCGCGCAATGGGCGGGGCTTCGCTCGAAGGAAACTTACAACAACGTTATAATCACTATTCTTTCACTTTTCGGAAGTACGAGGTTATGGCGAATCGAGCGTGCTCACTTCCCTAATAATTAATTAATTAGTTTAAAATATTTATATACTTTTTATTTAATTATTTATAATTGCGTAATTGTGAATGAATTAGCTGAGAAATGGTCTCTCAATTCCGATTTCTTAAACACTATCGTACACTTACTTTCATCATTAAGCCGATTTCGAATTATTATATTTTTTATTATGATTACGTTTTCTTTTGTACTTCATACTTTCATGCACTTTTGATAGTAGTCACCGCCTTCGTAGTAAGTTATCACCCATTGGTATCTGTATGTACTTGTAATTCTTGTAATCGTATTGCGTTGGCGCCCAACGTGGGGCCAGAGTTGTACACGAAAATATGTTGATTGCGGGTAATTGTTACGTTTGATTGTAGACTGTTGGTAGCTTGAGATGGTCGTGAAAGCTTCTACATGATTGCCCCAGCTGTAATACAGTCACAATCAAAGGCAACCCACTACCTTTGTAAGGACACTGAAGATGTGAGAGGCTCACCTCACTAATCCTGTAGAACGATGGCACTTCTGAGGTAAACGAACACAACTTATAACTACCCTCCGGCGAAGTACCGAACGGCTCCTACACTAAGTGGAGACTGACACGTAGTACCTTGACAATGTCGACGAAAACAATCACAGTTTATTATATTATGTAAATCTAACGTACAGCGCACGCTAACGACTCCTAGACAAAACAAAGTTAATCGAAATAGATCATTAAACCTACAAATTTAACTATTAGTCGATCAGTTTCCGTGATCGCAAGCATCACAGATGCTGATGCGACTGAGTCGTGCGACTAAAAGTCGTCGGCATGCGGACACTAACAGACACTAAAAGAACGTCTTGGTTAAACGACGGCGCAAAAAATAAAATATTCAATCATATAGTAAGTAACTGTAAATAAGAATATATCATTTATATTGTCATCTCGATATAATAGAAATCTGCATTTAAAATGTTTAAAATATTTTTTTTATAATTTTTCTTCTACTATTCTGGACATGCATTTTTATTATTATTTAAATTGTACTTATATCGTAAGACAAATTTAGACCGACGACAAACGAATAACTATGAAACATTCCTAATAGAAAAAAAATAAAACGATAAGATAATTATTATTTTGTTTATAAATGTATACAAAAATAAAGATCTTTACCGAGAGAAAATCAGGAATGAAGAACTCTGCTAGCCAGATGTGAAGATATTAAACAAGGGTGACACTTGTAACTAAGTGAATCGGCGTGCAGTGAAACGTTTAGGTGTACTTGTGGCACCGGCTTGACGACTACCCTCATCTTAACGAAGTATACGAAACTCTATTGCAAGAACAGGCATCCCAGCTGAATTACGAGACATTCGAATCTGAACAAGCGGACACATAGCACGTCTGATTATGAACTTATTATAAGCATGCGTGTTATTTCAGGCACATAATCAGACAAATTCTTCTATACCACTATTATCTGGCTTGTTAAGGTTTGAACCTACAGTACAAGGGCCGTAACCAAGTCGATGCTTGTCATATATTATTATGTCAGTAAATAAAAACAACTTTGGTAGGATTTAGCTCCTAAACCTCCGTAGTGCTGCGAAGGGTATCGATAACATCTCCCAGCGAGACGTTACTGTATCGATAGATTTATCAAATAACCACATCACTAATCCTAATAAATTAAAGAAAAATAACTTATCAATGGTAACATTTACAATGAAATCAACTTTGTAAATAAAAAAATGTATGCTGTGGTGAATAATATACAAAAATAATATGTGTATGGAATAGGAATTTCCGTGATAGGAGATATCACAATATTTCATTATTATATCTTAATCAACAATAACCGTCTGCTAGGCAGAACAAAATAATTACTTGTCATCACGATAAGAACGTAAAATATAGTGTGGCGGGGAGTGACGCCGAGCGTACTCGCTAGTATATTGTACTTTTAATTATTATGTGCAACAACCCAGTGTTGCGTCGAACAGAAACATGGCTACCCGAGCCGCTAGCGAGCCGCGGGCACATCTCCGCCACGTCAACACTATCTATGTTACATGCATAAAATCAATATACATAAAATAGTATTATTGTAAATAGGTAACTATGTGTCGATATGCGCCGCCGGGCAGTCGGGACGGCGCGCGGCGCATATCGAGAGCTGCATAAATTATATCCTCCGTCAGATAAAACAAAACAAAACTTCTTAACTAGAGTCAGGTAACTCGCGCCAATAGTTGAGGGTGACGACGCAGGCGCAGACAGCGCGGCCTGTGATCCAACAGTGTTTGACTAGAACTAGATACTACGCTACAACGAAATAGAGGAGGCGGCAGTGCGGGCGTGCGTACCGTGCGTCCCGTGCGGCCGTGCGCGTGCGCGTGCGCGTTACTGCATGAGGCCCGAGATGGCGTTGTGGCGCGTGCGCTTCAGCTCCTCCTCCTGGATCTTCTGCTCGATGAGGTACTGCGCGTTGGAGATGGCGGTGGGCGTGCCCGTGATGGTGACGATGCGGTTGCGTGTGCCGGGCGCGAACGTGCCCTTCTTGGAGATCTGGATGTTGGCGCCCGACATCTGCTGGATCTCCACCAGGCTGCGCCCGCCGGGGCCTGTAACGTCGAACACACTACTTAGCACATTACGTGTTTTAAAATAAATGTCGTATAAGTTATAAGTATTAGAATTTCACACAAAGTTTCCAAGTTTATTGATGAATTCAGCAACAATATCTAGCTGGGTAATGAACAAAACAGTTATGTTGAAAGCGTTCAAGAGAAGTTACTGACCTAGTATGGCTCCGACGATGACCTCGGCGATCTCCACATTCTTGGAGTCCTTGGCACCCGCATCGGCGGGCGTGGGGCTCTTGGACAGCGGCAGTAGCGAGGCCGAGGGGAAGCCGGCCACGCCGCCCACGCCTCCCACGCCGCCCACGCCGGCCGACAGCGAGATGGGCGCCACGGCTGGGGGGCGAAGCGCCTCGAATGCAACCTCCGCGAAACGCTCTAAGGAGCCGCCGCGCGCGCCGCCTGCGGACGTCAACCGTCAGCCCCGCGCGCCTGCCGCCCGGGCCTCCCCAGGCCTGGCGGGCCTGGCGGGCCTGGCGGGCCTGGCGGGCCTAGCGGGCCTAGCGCGGCCGGCGCGGCCCAGCGACCTTACATTAGAACGTTTCGCGCTGTTGCGGACAGAGCCACGAGTTAGCGAGCGCGCCGGACAGCGCCCGCAGACACACCGCACCGCTGTGCTGTGCTGTCTAGTCTAGTACCCACTACTCAATACGCGACACCTATGGCTCCTACTCCTTCCTGTGCCTACAGTACACTTACTACCGACTCTCATATCATTTACCAGCTTAGCTTTTTCACAAATATGGGATTTCATATTTCAGCGTGTTATGCCAAATATAAAAAAAAACAATAGATTAAAATTGAAATTCAGGAAATGACAAAATTGGAAACGTTTAAGAACTGATTAAAAAGAGCAATCGGTAGAACTTTAGCTCGTTACAGAAAAAAATGTATCGTGTTGCATTTTTTTAAAATTGTCCTTTTCTTATTTTGTTGCTTGACTCTGGGTTAAAGAATAAGAAAACAGACGCTAAATCCTATATATAGTGCATTCCACAAAGCTGTACAAAGAATAGAATATACTTTATTGTACAGCAACATTGAAACAAAATTGCAATAATTACAATACAGATCTTATCGCTGATATCAACCAGAAGATCTTTGGGCTGTACGAACATAACATATCACGAAAAGACTTGTCCATGGAGAAGAGGGAGAGAATACACGCTGAAATATGAGTGCTGCTAGGTTTTGTGAGTAAGTGAGTCTACATACAGTGTACTGTCATGCATCGGATAGTGCGACAGTAACTAACCACTAGCGCAGTGCGGCATGGGACTGTGCGACTTGCGACTGTGCCACTACAGCCGCTCGAGCGCTGTCGCGACAGAAGAATACATGATACAACACAAAAGAACAACTTTACCGTTTACGTATTTTTTGGTGTTTCATAGAAAAAACTTAACTTTATTTACATTTCTTTTTTCTTACAATTTCGCTATAGATCTAGACAAAACTATATTTAATAAAAATATTATATAAAGTTGTGTAATATTCTTTTTACAGACAGTAATTTAAATAAATACATTTCAGTTTACAGAACTTTGTTCATATTAGAACATTTTACTCTAAAGTTGTTCTTTCTATTCTGTGTGTCGTGGACCAGACGGTACTGTAAACTTGAACATATCGAAAATTCACTGTGTTTGAATAGTCACAATTAGAAAATCCAGACTACAATGTTTTTAAATGTCAACTAGTTAGTTATACAGAAGATTAATTTTAATATCGTTTTTCTAAACTTTGGTATCCATTTGAATAATTTAGGATGATAAAATAGAGTTTGTTAGGTCCGTCCATAACACAACGTCATGTTATGTATTGCCGACAGAATGGTAATATGGTAAAGCGATGGTCAAGAATTTGGAAAAAACTTCAGATAGATATTAAATAAACAAAAATAAAACTGTAAGCCAATTGTGTTATTTGGATCAGCAATACAACACTTGAAACACCATAAAAAATATCTAAGCATGCAATTATAACGATATAGTATACATAGTCTTGTCTTAGTAATATAACCGTGTTTCGTTTCAAAAGTCATTATATTCACGCCCCACTGGATTTTACAAGATGCCTGATATGTTTTAGTCTTTTTGGTAACACTTATAGGCCCACATCATTTGCTGTGTGTAATCTGAAATCACATCGACACCTGAAAAACGTCTGCGTATTAGACTCCTATGTTCCGGACATGTGATGTCTCAGCCCGGAGTGCGGACACCTCAGTACTTCGGATCGCATGCAGTTGTATGGCGCTCAATCAAACTAGGTTTAGTCTAGATAACCGTTTTTGATTTTCCGTTTTGGATTGACAACAACAAACAAAAATAATGAACGCGTTTGATCTTCTCATTTGAAATAAAACACGGCAGAGTGAGAACAAAAGCATAATTGAAAGTTATTATTATTACGACAGCCAATCAGATACCAAGACAGAATGACAAGCGTTGTGAAATTTAGAATTTGGAAGAAGCGATGTGTGAGGAATGGTACCATAGCCGGACGGCACCATGATCAACATCATCAGCTGGTCGGGGCTTGCGCCGGCCCAGACACAACACAATTTTCGAAAAACGTTTGGTTCAACTATACTGTTCAAAATGTTCAGAGGAAGTTTGGCTAGAAATATTCTGAAATTGTGTCAATGTCGTCATTTTTGGACGACATGAGAATTTCCAGATTTCAGTACATTTCTATCATTATTATGTTCAAAATCAAGTCATATTATACAAGTTTTCTGTGGAAAACATTTATTAGATAGAACCCATATTATGTAAAAAAAATGGAAACAATTAAACAAAAGATATTAAATATTTTGGGTTTATTTCATTAAAATAATCTCCACAGAACACATTCCTTGGTAGAACCAATAATTATATTTCCGTAAACAAGTAGTTAATTCCAAGGTCTGCAGTAAGACTGAGCTAATTAGTTAGTATTATTGTGATTACGTTACATAATTACTGGCCTTATCAAGATACATATTGTAATATTAAATTATAGAGCATATTGTTCTATTGCCAACACTGTTTGCCAGATTTTATTGTTTATGATTCTTGGTCTAATTAAGAACTTTAGTTTATTATATTTAGAAAACGAAGACTAGTTTTGTATTTATTTATATGTAAGTAGTTAAAGACGAAGATTTATTATATTTGGTACTGATAAATTATTAGATAAAGGAATGATTTGGTTTTTGTAATTGCGTTTATTTAATTTTAAAGGGGTTTAATTTTAAATGCATGATGTCATGTATAAGTACGACAGTTCAAAAATCGTTCGACGTTTTTTACTTGATTATACGCCGCTGGCATGTTAGCTTGGGAAGTCGTGATTGCAGCGTGTACATCGTGCTCGTTACATGTCGAAATCGATGTGTAATTTAAAAGTGGGATTAGTACTTGATATACAGTGCGGTACTGCACGATAAACGAGCTGCAATCACGACGCTGCGACCTGAGGCTTCTTTCAGAGTAATGCTTGTGTAGAAATGTATAATTTTTAATGTTTATCTTGTACATACTAGATTGAAGTATGCGTGGTTTAATTTGACCCTGTATTTTAAACGGTTTAAGTCGTAACCCTGAAGAAAGGCTCGGTCCAGCAGATATCGGTAGTTAGGCGGTAAGTAAGGCTACATAGGTACTTCGTTTGTCCGAACCTGAGTACATACCGAGCGGGACCTGCCCGATGGGCCCGAAGACGGCGGGCGGGTCCTGCGCGGGCAGCGGGAAGTACGCGGCCGACAGCTGCGGCGCGGGCAGCGCGGCCGGCAGCGCCAGCCCCAGCACGCCGTGCTTCACCAGCAGCGCCAGCGCCGCGCCGATCTCGCTGATGCCGGCCTCGCTGTAGCCCGCCTGCCGGAGTGCCACCTGGACAACATTGTAAAACCAAATCATTTTAATAAACTAACCATAGTTTCTTGCCAATTCTCCTCCATAAGGAAACTACGATCAAAATTTGATCGAGAATAGGAAATGACTAACCGGAACGTGCATCTTTTGTGCCCATATAGGCATAATTATGTGAAATAAAAATACTTATTTTGAAATCAACATAACGTCACTGCCTTCAAATTGTTTATAACTTATGAAATCAATCCTAAATTTATTATACTGCTCTTTTTCTTAATACAAATTCGTTTCCTTTCGATTATTTAGTTTGAATGGATAAAAGCTCAGTCTTACTTTAAAAGCTGACTTATGAAACATATACTATGTGTTAAGATATATGAATGTAGGGCTGTACCTTGATATGATCGAGCGTGTGCTGCGTGATGGGCGCGGGCGGCTGCGAGCCGGGCGGCGCGAGGCTGAGGCTGAGGCTGAGCGCGGCCAGGCCGGCGCCCGCGCCGTTCACCAGCACGCCGCCCACGCCGCCGCCCAGCGCGTGGTTCTGTAACATGTCCATGCCCTGTGACAGGAGGCATTCACACTATGAATATGAGTGAAGTGAAGTGCTGCTGGAAAATCATTTTGGTTAATAACGTTACACTAATAATATGTCATTCTAAAGGTGCAAATTAACGGAAAACATAATGTTCCACAATAGCAATGTCAGCAGTTACAGGACTAGATTTTGGTAACAACGCCATCTACCGGATTGTTTTCATTGCTACTCAGAAATGAGTCATGTGAGTGCCGTGTCCGCCTTTCTTCAAGCTCGCTTGCACCACAGATTAATAAACAAAGGCATATTGTCTCTAACACATAAATCTATTAACAGAAATAAAATGATATTTGAAATTCATTTAGCGTTACATAGTGCTTATTGATTTGTGGCGGTCTTAAAATACAACTACATTACAGTCGATCGTCGTATTTCGATATAGTTTGCTTTAAAAATAAATCACTTTATACAGATTCAAATTAAATAAGCTAGCAAAACTTCAGTCTTCAGCTTTAAAAAGTTAACCTATTTTTATTAGCATTTATTGAAAATCGAATAAAATGAAAAGAGTTTTCACAGATCGTCTGAAATTTAGTTGACCCCTTATATGAAAGGTCAGTTAACAGTTCTGGGCGAGGAAACGAGGAAAAAATCAAGGTACGAATTAATCTTTATAGGATAAACAGCCTTTATTTTTTTACAGTATACTACCACTATAATATTTAGCTGTAGAATATGCGTTCCTTTATCGTTTTATAATTAGTGAATTAATAATGCTTGTAGTTTTGCCTAGCTTCCTCACGCAGAACGAGTATAACTATTGACCAGTCTTAAACACAATGATTACTGATAACTAATACTGATTCTGTATTTTTTTTAGCAAATAATTTTGCCCGATACCAACTTCCCAGTAGCATTGTATTTATTACTGATGTTCTCGGTATCTGACACATTACATACATCTACAATAGACATTTATGTTTAGTGTTGTTTGTGTAAGATAATATTAATATCTTTTAAAGTTGACGAGGAATAAAAACAAACGTTAAACATTGTAACTTAATTTTCAAAAGAACCAAAAACTTTCAGTCTAATTTATTAAACCTTTTGAAAGTTGGTTAAAAAATAATTTACCCCTTCCCCCCTCCAGATATAGTGTGTAGTAGTTAGTATAGTGTACAAGTACTAGTGTACACAAAATGTAAGCGGTTAGTGTCATGGTGTCACTGGCTACTCCATACACTGGCCCATCACATTGCTCTTATAGGTTTGATGTTAAAGTAAAATGTGATCCACAATAAAAACGTTATGTTTGAACGCCATTGACCAATGAAGTTGCAAAACGGTGTCGTCGCTGAGACGCTACTGGCAACTAACGTTGTCGCAAGCATAAAAAAAAACAAAACCATAATCTAAAATGTCCCATCACTAGCGAAAATGAAAAATATACTTTTTTACTAGGTTTCGTGTCGGGCGTGAGATGATGTAAAAAGGCGCTGGCGTTCAAAGAGTTTCAATAATAAATTTTTCACGAAAGGGCCAACATCATCACGTTCGTGCTTCGTTCACCCATTAGAAGGTGGTGAGCTAGCAAGTGTACAGTATAGTGGGCCAGTGCGTGTGCGCGTGCACCACCAGCACACGCTCGCGTGTCACACGTGCGGGGACAGGGGGGCGCTCCACTCAGTACGTCATAACCATAATAACTAACATATTAGTGTAAGGTGTTTCCATTTGCACAGTGGTCAGCTTATCATATTGTATGGGACGACTGTGGAATGCAGTATTTTTTGTTTATGATTTAATATATATATACTTCACGCCTGTAATCCCCCAAAAATTAGACAGAGGTGTGCTTTACACCCCTCCCATATTTCACCAATTATGTTTAAAGTCCCATGTGGGGGGCGAATCTACTGCATTTATCAACCAGGCACAAATTCAAATACGTATATTATTAGTTTTACTTTTCAAAGCCTCTATTTTTTGTTAGGCAGTATAAAATTAAATAATTTACTTCTTTTTTATGAACAAATTACAACAACTGGCTTGTGACAAATTCCTGATTACGTGCAATTTCACACTCAAATAAATATTATAGCGTTACTTGACGAATACTTGTGCATAGCCGTGCTGGTGTTTTATGAATATGAGCACTACTTTTGCTTGCTTTTAAATGTATTGCATACTTTCCAAAACCACCATTCCATCACAATAATAGCTGCTTATTACTTTCCCTGTGCATCATTACTGACTCTTCAGAAAACCACTACACCACACACCAAGTCAAACTTCAATCATCCGACATCTAAGTGCGAATTTCATCAGTTCAATTGAGCGCGATTAGTACATCTAAACCGCATTCAAGAGCTATCAATCAACATTTAATAGCAATGATGAAATTGAAAGATCTTGAAGGCAATAGAGATAGTGCTGATTGGTAAAAGTTAGCTAGAATTGAGCGTTTGAGTCCGCAGGCGGAGCACCCCCGCAAGCCGGGGCCTTCGCTCAACACTGCGGAGCGTGTACGAGAGGTCACCTCTTTCACCTCAGCGGTGGGCACGGCGTAGGGCGAGCCGGTGGGGTTGTAGTTGGCGACGGGCCCAGCCACGTCCGCGTACGACACGTTCGGACACGACCCGGATTGAGGGTCGTCCACGACTTTCTGTAGGATCATCAGGCAGGCCTTCTTGTTGTTCTCTTTTTCACCTGTAACGAGGAGACTCGGGTTAGTGAATATAGTATTTATATTCCAGAAAAATCCGTGGACTACCTTGTTTTGCAATAAAAAACAAACTATGGGAATCGTAAGCAGACCATACATCTTGAATATTATTTAAATCATAACTTATTTAGCATGCTATAACAGAAAAGAAAACAACGTTTTGTTTTTAAATCCTAAATCAATTCAAAGCTGTTGTTTTTCTATAACATGATCCTTTAAAAAAACATTTTAACGCAGTTCAGCTATAGCCGTATTTTTCATTTGGTTTTTAATTTGTCTACTATCAGTTTAAGAACAAAAATTGAAGATTTCCATATCACTTAAAGGCAAGTGAATTCCCGCACATTATCATTTACACGCGCCGCTCATACTCCGTATATAAATTAGCCATTAGTATAGCATGGCGCAACCGGGCAGCCAGCCAGCGACGCGCAAGTTCTGCACTATTTCATGCATTGTTTCTACTAATGTCTCTGTTAACACCCGACCGACGAGCTAGCTAGCTGCTAAGTGTAGCTATCACAAACAATCAATGCTAGATAAAACAGTGTTTAAAATATCCGTAGTTTCTAGTCGGTTCTTCTCTATCTGAAATGCCCAATACGAACCGTATACTTTGCTACTGCAGTTTCAGAAGTGCTCATGTAGTTATATATGAAAATAAAAAACAAAAAACTAACATGTTTCAGCTTCATTTGATAGGGGAGGATACTTTTGTTATCAATCATAAAGAAATCCATATTCCGTGCGAACGAAAAAACTAGATAAAATTTAGCCCGACATAAGGATCGAACTCAGGACTCCAATTTCAGTAACCAACGTCAGTCTTATCATTATTGTTATCAGTTCAAACTGAAATTGAGTTAAACCATGTTGGAGTTTTTTCTTTTACAATATAAGTATGTTTGAACAACAGCAAATAGAACATATCGGTACACAAACACAAGCTAGTTCAGCCTTGGATAAACATCGGAATATGTCATTAGTCATTGTCACCACACGTCGTGATTTGACCTTTAGCACTGCCTGTACCTGTCGGTGGAATAGCGAGAATTTATGGCAATACATGCGGTTGTATAAATTACGGTAACCGTTGAATCTTAAACACATAAACATATTGTGTCCTTGACATAATCACTAAATTAAAGACATTCAAATATTTACTAGCAAGTCTATTAAATCTATACAATTTTGTGATTTTACCTCTGCTGCTCCTGCGTGGTCGAGGTATTCACCTAATTATAGCATAGTGACATCACCAGGGAATAAAAACCTAATACTATTTATGATTTTCTTTAAAGTAGTTCCTGAAAAATCCTTCCCCCGGAAAATAACTAAACTATCAGCATCGCAAAACATATTTTTCTTATTCCAGATTTGCGCATCACCTTATCGGATACAAATTCAGTGCCTTCGGCGTCAACGGCTACCCCGTTAAACCACCCGGTTACCTATCCGGCACAATTTCCCATCGCATCCGGACCGCAACGATATGGATGTTGCAAATTCAATATCAGATTATCTGGCTTTTAGCTAGTCAGCCGTTCATTCAAGTTTTAAAATATCAGCAAATATCGAGGAGTTTTATCGGTAATTCACTTGAGATGGCGATTGAAAAGTATGTTTAAAAAACAACAAATTAGTTAATTGTAGAAATTATATTAGTATCTTACACACGAATATAATTTCTGTAAACGCGCTATAAAATGTAAATTCTATGCAGAGATGCCTGCTAGGGCCACCGCCTGCCGGGGTTGCGGGTTGTTTGAGAGAGATACCGAGGCCCCGGTACATAAAGGAGGCACATGGTAGGGTTTTAGTCAGTACATGACTGACACTTCCTTCCTGCTCTGCCCAGAGCGGAAGAAGAAAACATGAAGGGATTAAAAATGAAAATTTTTAATCCGTTCATGTAACCTTTTACAGTGAACTAATTTAAAATAACAATGTTACGGCAAGGATAATAAATATAAAAATAACTGTCAAAGGTATGTTTTAATGAACGGGCTAACTTGCTAAAGAACTGACCGAATCCTTGAAAATTTAATGATGCCTGGAAATAGTACGTTGGAAATAAATGCTATGAGTTAAAGTTGTATACAAAATGTCATCAAATTTCGAAAGTCATCATCATACAAGGTTCGTAGCGTACAATATGTAAACCATTATTTCGGTAACAAAAACGATACAGTATAATTAGGGCCTCAATGTGACCTCGCAGGCATGAAGGGCACTCGTCAAAAAACTATCGGATTTCTATGCGTTCGCCCTTTATATTGAAATGTGATTCTACGAAGAAACTACGTATTCGTGATGTTATACAGGTTTATTACGAAATTGTTATTTTATGAATAAAGTGGACAAAGGTTGACCAACTAATTTTAACCAGTGACTTGCACCAAAATGGGTGTTAAATTCTCAAAAGCTTTTGAAACGTATCACGCAACCGTCAAGTAATATATCATCTCAGATTTAAAAAGCAAAACCGCTGATCCGTTAAGTATAGGCTAGACTAGATTGTGTAAGACGATACATCCTCTCACTCGTGGACACATTTGGCAGACAATTGCAACACTATCCGTGCCGAACAAAACGGTAATAAAACTATGAATATTTTAGCTAACTTTCTCTTCTGTTTAAAATGCTTTAGAATTTTTAATTTTAGAAATATAAATGCCTGGTTGCACGACAGATCACTAAATAAATGGAACTCGATTATATTAAAACAATATTCGGTCTATAGAATAGAATAGAATATACTTTATTGCACACCAAAATCTTAAAACAAAACTATTATACAAAAAGATGGTCTATGTCATATGTCATGTCATCTTGCAACGATTGTATTTTTTTAACAGCGTCAAATTTTGTCGGTGTCGGAATTAAATTGGAAATTTAAAACTCTGACTGCTCTAAACCGCCGTTTCATTGGTGATGGTGAACTCCGCTCCTATATTTGTGGTGCTAGCGGATCTAAAGGTGCAATTTACACTGCAGATAGACTAGTTGATGTACTATTCCATATTAATTGCGTACAAAATAGGTCATCTCACGCAGCGTCAAATTAAATTAGTTGAATGTTACTTTTAGCCTTTGTCATACGTCTGTTGGGCAAAGGGGTCTCCCCACGACTTGCAGATCTTTTGATCCACGGCTGAACTAGTTGGTGCCATGTGTTTTTATGTAACTTGTATAAAAGGCCGAATTACCCACGATTCGCCACAAAATCGCCATGCAATAAGAGAATCCTTGTGTTTCTCTTTTGAATGGTAAACGTTATTGATCGACGGTATTACGTGTCGCTACTGCGGTGTGCGGAGATTTGGCTGGGCGCCGATATCAAATGAAGCAGTTCAACACATCCGCGACTAACTATAATGGCTGTCCTCAAGAATCGAAATTGCAACTGGAAAACTAGTTCCTAAATAAGTATCGAAAACGAAACAAGAGAAAAACCTTTGTTGCGTAATCAGAAGACGAAGAGATTTATATTATGGACTTATATCAAAAATAACGCAACGCGCCCAAATAGTTTTCTCTCACCGACAAAAATGACGTTTTCCCGTAACTTCTCCATGATTATGAAGGCCGTATTTTAGACATGTGTATTTCTCAAGCAATTTAGTTACCTAATAGAAGAAGCCTAGTACATAATGTAATATTTCTAGCCAGATATAAGTTGTATGAAGACAAAGTTTGAATAACAAAATTTTTGCTGAAAATCATAACGAGCATTAAAGACCAGAAAGAATAGATTATTTTAAATACTAAATATAGTGGAGATTAAGCAATGCCCTATGTCCATATTTCTTTAGTCTAAACGTCTAAAGAATAGAAACTATTTGTTGTACAATGCAGATTTACTTTGCTAATAAGCCAATCTAAAAACAGCCTTAACATTCAAGATAAGGATCAGGTTTCCTAGGTCAAAATAAAACCCTAACGTTGAACTTTTATTTATGGAGGCATTTGTCAGTATAATCTAAGGACAGGGCCGTCTATTTCATTGCCTGTTTTATTGCTAGACCTAGATCTAGGCAGATGGGACGTTCAGACGCAATTTAGAATCAATTTACGGTGACACGAAAACTGATGAATTCTAGATATGATCAGGTAAAGCGAAGCTTATATGTATTTTTTTAATTTTAAGAGATGGAAGTGTTTAAAGCAGGTTGAAATGAAACAGATTAAAGTTGTTTTAAAAATAGCGCCCAACAGGGATTTAGAAACTAAACAAAAATACATTATTCTAGTCTTAAGCCAATGACAGTAAGTATTCCAGTTGGTCAGATAACGAATAACTAAATTCTAAATGTCATCTGAACTTACGCAACTATGTAAATTGCAAAGGAGGAACTGAGGAACCGATATTCAAGTGCGACCTGTCGTGAAAGTTCCAGGCTTATAACTGTCTGAAACGACTGTCATTCCCAAAGTATCCTTGTCATAACCGGGGCAAACTGTTCAACGTGCTCCCAGGACCCATTGTACGCCCATAATAACACTATAAATAGGATTGCAAGTGAGAAGATGGGAAGCGTCTAACTAATAATCCCTTAATTAAAGCCCTACCGTGGGGTACCGAGACACTAAAGGTACAACACTTATCTTTGAATAATAAAGATAGGATAATTCGGTGAATTGCAAATGAACGCTTTAAGGGGCTGCTTATCTAATGAGGCTCGCGATGATCCCAGACATCCAACCGCAGTCCATTAATATTTAATTAATTGAGCACCTATTTTCACCTGCGTAGAGCACCCGCTTCATTACAATAATTAAAGGTAACCCTTCGTCGTAACTGTTAAAAGCGTCTGCTTGTTTGGAAACCAGAAGATATGCAGTAGCGTTGTCTTGTCTTCTAATATCCAAACACGAACACAAATCCTTAACCAAGGTGAGGATGACGATGTGAGGTCGCACGTGGTAGTTGTGTAAGCCTGTCATGGAGTATTTGGGTTGAAAATGATGACAATGGTTACTGGTACCTCGATACTCACCGACAACAGTGATGCACCGCTCCTGCAGCGACAGCTCCTTGGCCTTCTGCGAGATCTGGACGTAGCTGCCGCTCTGTTCCTTGATCTGCTTGATGTAGTTCCCCCCCTTGCCGATGATCATACCGGCCGTCGAGTTCGGCACCAAGATCTTCACCTGGAAAGAAGACGTGACTGTGGTAATGGAAATGTTAAGAGGCGAATGAGAAGACGTGAAGTTGCTGTGTTATAATGTTGGTTGACCGTGAGTGGAACCGGCGAATTGACCCAACGATACAAGCTTTTTGCGTGAATTTATGCGTAGATAGAAGAAACCTATGAATGAGAAGTTACTAGATGGCGTAGAAACTTAAGATAAAGGCAAAAAGTTAAGGTAGTTAGTGTGCATCGCGCTCCAGGATCTCCGCTGGGTAATCTAAGCTTTTTCTAAAAGAAACCATTAATTACGTTACTTTTCTACGACGATCCAGACGAGCTAGAATAAAAACCAACGCCACAGGCTTCGTTTAAACTCCATTTTATGTAGACCTTAAAGCTGAACAGCTTCGCTTTTATAGCCTTAAATGTAAGGTACGGTAGAACAAAGGGTGAATAAAAGCTAAATACACAGTAAACTTGATTTTATGTTAAATGGTATTTACGTAAACAGGCAATATTACTGAGAATTCATAATTTTGAAGGATCCGCGGCAGCCACGGGAATAGCTATTAGCATTGTTGAATTTAATATGGCATTCTTAAATTTTATGAATTATTTAGCAGTTCTGAATGTTATTCGATGGTCTCGCAAGATTGCCAACCGATTGTTTTTCAGTGGCGTTATTACCCTCAGTCTGTTGGCTTTTGACAATCAAATGTTGCTAACTTAAGTTATTTCCTAATACAATACACATTCAAAATAAGGGCAAGCTCCAAGTTCAAAGATTCGTCATACAATTACGACCGGTAGTCCTACAAATGCAAACTTTTTAATTGGTTATTTAGAACCAGAGCAAATTAACCAGTTTGACATTTATCAAGCTGAAGATTTTATTTCAGATAAAAGAAAAAAGGAAAATTTTCCGAATATTAAAAATTGCGAGTGTTGTCACGTGCAATGTCTTCTAACAATCACGTTTACGTAAACGTTTAGTGGTTGGCAGAATAACTGTAATACTGAGCTGATATGATCTCTCCGTAGATACTCTCTTGCTACTAATAACGGTGGTTGTTAGTTTTTAATTAATATTGATGCGACAAACGATCTTGTGTTTAATGATGCAGACGTACGACAGCCGACACAAAGTAAAGTGAAGCTATACTATAAGTGTTTGTTGTAATAGATTTAATTGGGTCTAGGCTAGGCCATCTTGAGTAAATGAAATATCCTTGATCTTCTGCTCAATGCGTGTATTATAACGTTGTTTATTTGCTTCTGTTTTTAGTGTCGAATACCAAAACATATTATCACGCCTATAATCCCAGAAGGTTTCTGCAGAAGTGTCCCTGATGATGACACCTAGATTCCACTACGTATATTTAAGTCATATGCGATGAAATACATAAATGCTGAATTCTATTTATTACTTCGTTCGACAGAAATATCCCCTCTAATATTTCACCCATATTTCGAGATTGGGGTCGCAATTACTCTAAAGTTAACATCCGCAGTGCCCACAGCAGGACCCTCCCACAAATGATGTAACGACCGCAGTCCGCATCGCATCGCCAAAAAACCAAAGAGTAGATATAACAGATGGTGAAATAGGCAAGTATAGTTATAGCACTCTGCTGCGGTTGCAACACTGAGGTGCTAGGCTACCGTCTTGTGCTCGGTACCAGGAGGCTCTCTGGCACCCTTTCCCGGCACACACGTTATTGATCTATGACCCTGCACGGTCGCACGTCACCGCACGTGTTCGGTCGCACTCGGCACAGGCCATATCGAGCACTGTTCCGCTAACGCTAATCAGCCGAGAAGATAACCGTTTAGAAATCAACTTTATTGCTTCTGTTACATAAGTTATGGTGTAATGGGTAGTTTTAATGGTCTCTTTACACGTATACAGAGTGTTCATAGGGAAGCGGAGTAATGTTTGGAGTTCAACAGTCTGGTGGTTGATACAATATGTTAAAGAATTACCCCAGAATTTTCAATACCTACATACGAGCATTTTGGCTGATTGATGATACGGTTACAAATATTTTAGAAAGCTTCTGTAGTCCTATTATGGAAGGTAGGTAGGATGTGCCGTTCTAGATCCTTACCTACTATCCTACAATCCTTCGATATTGAAAGCGTAGGGTTTTTCTACAACCAACAAAGCACAGGCAACAAAACGCCTTTTCATAGAGAATGACAAAATATGTTTGGTAACCCTTGAAGGATTACATGGAGTTATGAGCCCAAGTAACACAATTATAGGACCACTCAACAGGAATTTAGGCCACAACGACCGTCTTTTGACAGTTTATAAGACTGGGATAAGTTTGGGAAATAGTTCAGGACCAACGGTGCTGGGAACATATTTCTACCACTTCTCCCAAGCTAGAAATTTGCAAAAGGCAGGCTTTTTGACAGCCAAAAAGTGCTTATTGACAGCTTTCCAGAAAATGTTTTTTATTTGATGTGTAATAAAATAGTTGTTGATGCAACATAAAGACTCAGCGAGGTGTTTATCGCGTCTAACTAATGAATTACGTACGCCGATAGCGTAGGAACGTGATTCGTCCGCGTCTGACCTTGCGACGACCACTTAGCTTGCACTACTTGTTCTAATGTACTTTGGTGCAGCTACTATGTACTGTAGATTAACTGCAATAGTCCGACAGTTTTATGATCGGCCTTAAGAAGTGTTTGGCCCGATAGATGGCAGAACTACCGTACTGGTTCCAACAAGGTTGATATGGTGCCTATAAGTATTTTCGTTGAAAGAGATCGGTTGAATGCTACACGACAAAAGAAGGACCTAAAGTTTGTATTTTCAGACGAGGATCAAGGTTATTATCAGAAGTGGGATGCGAATATTTTAATGCCACAAATAGTTATGTAATGAGGACATAAATTTTTCAGCAAAGATCTTTACGTATACAGGTTTATACGATTAGGTAATCTTTCAAACCGCAAATATAACCAGTTCCTACAAATAGCTTGTAATTGAGAACGCGATAAATCATCGTTCGATCGAAACAGAGCTACGACACACAGGTTTAGTCCATTTGTTCTTGTCCCTTACATTACAAGCCTCACATGATTTATGTTTTTTCTCCCCGCAAGCAGAACGGAAGCTCATGCATAATATAAATATGCATTTAGTGGTTTCACGACCGCACATAGCTTACTTCATAATTCAGACTTGATTCTGTGACGCAGCTACCGAATGTGGTTCAGTAATAGCATTTTAATTTGTGAGTACTTTACATTTTGAATGGTGTGGCTTTTGGACGGCTTGTACCGAAAGTTTCGTAAAGAGATTTTGATAACTTAATTATATTGCATAACACAAACAAACTTTAATGGACATAGTTGACACCCAGGTCTGGTCAGAGTTAGTCGGGAGAGGGCCGTAATAAAACACGCGGGCCCAGGACGTCTTTGAATATTTTTTCTACGACAAGCCAGTTTCGTTACAATGTTTTAGCACTTTAGATCGAAACATTTTAACCAATTAAGGAAAATTGGGTCCCTTTCATAAAATGTTAATTAACTACAGTTATATTCGATAATTAACCTTTACGTGTTTACCAAAAACCTCAATCATGGAATATTGAACTTCAACCTTTGATAGCTTCTATCCCTTTCCTAATTTCCACGTTCATAAGACACAAGTGGGTATTGATTAGCAGTTAGATACATATGTACGTTATATAAAGAGCATGGTTGTATACACCAGTGATAAGGTAATAGATAACTCGTAACGTTCTATTAACTTTATCATTTAATAGCTCTACTGAAACTAGGGAAAGGTTGTCCACGAGTTAGTAGATTATTTGGTTTTGCTCTTTAAAACGATAAGATTATTTTTATATAATTAAAAACATCTCTGTTTATCTAATACAGAAGATATAGGCATAATTTACTACCCAAACGAGTAAAAGAGAACAAGCTGATTAATTAATGATCTACTCCCGATATACTTGAGATCGGAGTAGGGCCCGCTTACCATTAAAGCGGAGATGAAGGGCGGTGCGGAGACAAGCGGAGCGGTGCGGTGACATCCAAGATAAGAATTTTGGATGTCACAGCATTTGGTGGAGAGATGAGAGACGCGGTGAGGATTTCAACAAATGTATTTGTTCGATTCCCGCATATCTCCTCTCCGCTCCGCTCGTGTCCGCTTTATTACAAACCGGGCCTAATGGGGAAACGCCCTAAACCACTGCCAAAGTTTTACCACAACACGTAATCTTTGAAAAGCGTAATTTTCCCACAACGTCGAAAACGAAGCACAATAATGTAACTCTGTAATAACGACAATATAACAGCAGTAATAATAAATCACCCGTGATGGATACGATTCCGTCCGCGAAAGTGTTTTCACGCGATGCCTCCAAATTGTTATATTGAAGCGAACTCTGACCTCTTTACACCCTCTAAGTGTTAAAACTTTGCAGGTATTTCAGATAAGATTGAATAATAGATTACGTTTGTGTTAAGTTCGGCCTGAAAGGTTAGAGGTTAAGAAAATTTGTTTGATCTTTAACATTTAATCAAAGCAAATTGTTGTTGCTGATCTTAATTTGCATAATTTTGTTCAAGAAAATGACCAAGATTTTTGTTCGGTTTAATAATTTTGTTTTCTTTTATCAGCTAATGAATAAAGGTTGCGGATATAGAACAATATCGAAGACTATGTATCACATCGTTTTCAGCGCTTAGTGCCCCAAAAGGTGTAGTAAAAAGCGACGTCTGCGCAGTCACCGACAGTCGTGAAAGTGTCAAAATATCTAGTGTAGTAATATATAGTGTAGTCCCACTTCAAAGTAGCTACCATCGACACGATGAAATTCGAAAATACAATTGGGTAATTATCACTTGCTTTGGAGAAGGAAAATATCGTGAGAAAAGTAGATGCCTGAGAGATATTTCTCGACGTCATGTTAACCCAAGTCAGAAGTCCATAGTATTAAAACTCTGGACAACAGGTAAGGCACTAACCACACAAAAAGAATCAATAGATAGTGGATAAGCACAGAGTCTTTAGAACAGAAATGATTGACTGAGAATGTTGTTGTGTTGTTGTTTACCTGTAAAAAACGGTTGATGAAACAAGGTACGGAGCAGATGTGCGATAGTCCAAACAAAGGTACTGCGATCTTCAGATTACTTGACAAACGTAAGAACTATGGCGATATCAGTTTAGCAAAGCTTTTGAGTATTTTATTCCTTTAGGTCCTGTAGGTAGGCCATATATTGCAAGTTGGGACATGAAGGATCTTTTTTATATTATTGGATCCTATTGAAGAGTTAACCCAAAAGAAGCCTATTTACTTGTGAATTAGTTCTGCGCTCAATAGAGTCGAGTTTGGCTAGTTGGTATTTGACTGAACCATCCAAAAGGTGGCAGCAATAATCCATACCGGACCAGACTAGGATCTCCGGATCTTATTTCGAAGAGCTCGATAAAGGTTCACCCATCTCTGAAATTGTAACTGAAATATTCCTGAAAGCTTAACGCAAAGCCTGTTACAGCTGTCCGCCTGTGACCTGTCCAGGTGCGCCCACTGACATTTAATTTGCATGGAAGTTTGTAAAGGATATTCGATAGGCATTCATTTCACAGTTAAAACAATTCTGTACCTATAAAAATATCGGAAAACGACTGAAACCTTATATTTTTGAATAAAATTCTGAATAGCGGTGGTCGCAGCATCACATTTTTTCGAAACCGTCCAGCACACAAAGCTGCCTACCTCAATAAATAAAGAAAAATACTCTTCTCTATGAATACAAAGTTGCCCTTAACTGCGGGCGGCCATTTGCATGCAAATCGTCTGATACGGAGGCCTAACGGTTTCTGCTTACAATCACAATTTGATTTTCATTTGGCTAACCTGCTGTGAACACAGGGTAATATTCTCACATCAAATTACTGCGCGTAATCATTTTCTATTGGCTCTATCACTGACGAGCGTTAAATGGAACAGACACATTCATGGTTATGCGTTTACTGATTAGAACTGATTCTATTATTTTGCGTGTAAAAGTGGAGCGGTTTTCTAAGATGCAAAGTGTTATTATAAAGTTGTTGATATTGCTCGTCTAAACTCGTTCAAATAAAATTTCCTCGTCGTTTTCCGTCTTTACCGATACAACTCGACGAAATTATTATATTGGAGCGCGTATCCGAAAAGCTTTTCCCTTTCGTTCGAATATCGTCAGAGCTCCCTGCGTAAAGTAAAATGATACGTTCCTTATAAGGAAACATACAAATTACGAATTACCTTTGTATAAATTGAAATGTCACGCGTCGGTGACATTTTGTGGATTATAGGACTGTTCTACAGCATTTTCATTGAGACGTGGTTACAGAAGGGGCCATACATAATAATAGACCAGTCTCTGAGAACTATCCATTGTTCGTGTACCTTAAATGTTTTTTAAAACGGTGACAGCAAAAACTTGGATTAAGACAGATTTGAAATACAAGAAAATACAGTAAGACTACAAAGATTTAATTGAAAAATACCGGTCAAATGATGTTATGAAAATGAAAACGATATAATTACATATACTACTATTAGCAACACAGTTACTTTTAAGACATAAGATCTTTCTTGTAAACAATGTATTTCTTGCAAATATTTGATGTTGATGTAAGCCTCCTTTTTGCTTCACCATAGTCGGATTGAATCGGCTAATGGAAGGTCGAAAGAGTGGAATAGATCCAACACTGGCACTCAAGATAGAAGCCGGCGGCAGAGGTGAACTTGAGAGAACTGTCCAGCTGCTGCGACAGTTTCCAGTAAATGAAGTCCCATTAAACTCCGTAAATAGAGTGATGTAGCACACAATATGTAGTAAAAAGGCGACTGTTCATTTTATCTAATGCAACAGTGCCGGCTGTGTAGATAAGCTGCACTAACATAAACTCATTTTATGTTCGCCACATGACATTAATGCTGTTTCTGTACTCCCTAACATTAAAACATCGTTTATTTGGATTAGTATCTCCGACATTTAGTTTTATCAGTGAAAGGATAAAAGTGCCACATTCATTTGAATTTTGGTTAATTTTCGGTTTGATGTTCCGACAATATTGGTAAGGGTTTAAAAAAAAAAACATAATTATTAGTACCACCAGTTATGTATTAACAATATATTTTAGCTTTGCAGGCATTTATGTTCGAAACGGGACAGCTGGGTAATTGATATACTAGTAAGATAAAATATTGTTCCGAGGCAACCAATAATAATTCAGCCATAGTATATGTCAGAAGGATTTGATTCCATCGTAACCAGTCAAATGAAAGAAAGTCGAAATGTGCAGTGCTTTTTCAACAAATATTGTGACTCCAATGAACGAATCAGAACAGATAAATGATGTTTATTTTGCAAGTATGTTTTCACAAACACTTTTACAGGTCCTTTTTTTAAAACTAGATGAGGCTGGTGATTCGTACCCGACTACTCTGAGAAGAAACAGCCGAAACAAACTCAGAGGGCATAGTCATGGTCCAGACAAATAATCTTGGTCAACTTACATGAGGATTGAGTGGACCTGTCCAGTCAGTGCAAGCATTTGTCAGTTATCGTGTAGCTCGACTCATAACTCATGTAACCCTAGCACCTTCAGATACTATACCTACACATCAGGTACAGAAACTCGGTTTCAGTTTCATGCAGCCTTTGTTTCGGTCGAACGTTAATTGAAAGCGACCAGTCATCGGACCACGCTATCCGATGGTTTGGTAGTCTATCACGGCTAGTCGACCCAGATCAGAGATCGCAAACATTTTATATGTCGAAGCATCTCTATCCTCTATCTACATTTACCAATATTTATTCAGATTTTAATATTTTACGTGACCTAAAAGAACAAATACACAAGACATTCCAATTATTTTGGTATTACATCCTTTATTAATGGCGCGCACGTTCGCAGAGGAGTAGGGCCTATGAGTACCGTAAAAAAATATATAAAAAAACGTTTATAAAACAATGTTTCTTCGTTAAACAATTATGATTTATTATTGATCACTGTGATCAGTACGCCGGGCACGTGTTCTGAGCACGTGGCTCGCCCTCCGTCGGCGTCGGTCGGCGCTAATTCAATATGGCAGCGTTGATACCGTTTAAAATCGTTCACGCCATCACGAGAAACAACGTGAAGAAAATTAGTTGAATGTTTAACAGGCGTCTATTATGAGTTAATCGATATTGTGTTGGAATGTGGAGCGTGCGGTCTTCCTCATCGATAACCGACGTCGGAAATATTTCAAGTTATTTTAGATGGCGTGTAATTGACATGCCATGAAAAGTAGAGCGTGAAAAGGGCTTTCTTTTTTCTCAATTTCGAAAAGTACTTGTAGCTTGATGAAGATGGTCCATTTTAGAAGTTAGTTTAGTTTCCAATTATTTTTTCTATTACACTAGGTGCCCTTCAAGGGATTACTTCGTTCTAATTAGGATGTTTCACGACAGCTGCTTTTAAGAAATACTTACGATATTGGATGAATATGTATTGCTCTGCAAAAATATGTTCAGTAATTTTTGCGTGTAGCAAAAAATACTGAACAGATTTTTAAAAATAATTTAGTTTATTTATTTCGAAACAATAACATAAGAGTCACAGTACAACAAGTAAAACGATGACGACGACGATATTTTGCTAAAACTTTACAGAAATTTACCTTCATCATCAGAATAAGAAGCTATTATTTATAAAGATAAAGTGCAGGTAAATTAATTCAAGCGAGCGATGCCGCAGGTGGAAGTTAGTAGTTTATATTAAACAGGCACAAGAAGCACCCTCTCAATTAATAGTTCCGTTAATTACTTTACATTTTCAAGAGTGAAAAGCCGGTCTTGCCACACGGACAAGCCGAGCTGCCAGGCTGCCCAGCAAGTTGAGCATCCCTGGCTTAAAGGCTTTTGAGGAAGTTTGCCTGCAATGAATGAGCTGTTTTACTTGAAACAAATTGTTTTATAGTGGCACTTCCTTGTTGAGTAACAAAGCTTTGCTGTGTTTACTGAAGATGAAGGCATTCCTTGAATGGCGTTGATTAACATAAATAAATCAAAAGCTCATAATCGTCTCAACGATTATAAAATAATTAACTGAATAATATTGATTTCAGAGGAAAATTACGACCACTATTCTTGCAAAACAGTTTGGGAATTTCAGTATATCTTCTCTTTACCAAAAACACGGACAGTTCTGTTAATAAATTAACAATGCAATGTTTTTCAAAAGGTATTCTCTAGGTGTGTTTATTCTTTGTCCATTTAGGATAGTATAGGAACCTCGGTATCAAAAGCAAGCTTGATTAGAACAGTTCAGAATGTATGTAGCTACTCGCAGTAGCACAAAGACTTGTACGAAACCGAATTTCTGGCTCGGATCTACCGCCCTGACATACATAGTACGCTTCACATAGTATACAACAATGAAGCGAAGAGGCTGAACAAATATGTAAATATAACAGTTTTGGCACAGCCGCGCGAGCATTCAAGGCGCAGTACTCGGGAAACGGGTATAAGTACATAATTGTAACATTTCAGTACAATTGTTCGCCTGTTTTTTTACACTGTTTATTTTATGCTTTGGTGTATTACAGAATGTTTGTAACCCTTAACATTGTATGCTTAATTTGATGCAGTAGTAACATGCAAAATTAGAAGTTGTTTAAATTCGGAAGCCGTAATACAGAAGCTATGCATAAGAAACGAAACTGTACAGGGAGAAATTCAGATTTAAGGACCCAATAGAAGCAAGAGCAGTACAAAATCGAAGCCTACAGGGATAATATATTCCATATAAGAGAGACGAATAAAATCGGAGCTTCTCACATATTCCACACTTCTTAAATCCAAAATCCGTATCAAATAATGGGCGATACATGAGACGAGCCGAACATTACACTTATTTAGGGGTTTCGTCTAAATGGCGGCCATTTGTCTCGGTTTCGTAGCGTACCGTTGCTTACAATTTATGCGCCACTCCCGTTCCCGTATGCGGACGCCATGACAGGCGTAATGCGATGATTGAAGACCGAAGATACCCCAGTTTTTGCTTACGTGTCGAGACATTATCAAATATGGTTCAGGGCTTATCTAAGTCGAAAACAGGACGGAAACCGGCTAATTTATTCACGGCAAAAAGGTCACATCCGTACATTAAAATACCCGAAGTGACCCTAAACGCTTTGTTATAAGAATGTCTGCCTTTATATTCGGCGTTGTTATGTAAAAGGCTGCCGGTTCCAAAATGTCTGAAACAGTTTTTCGGTATCTCTTCTTTAACTTAATAAAGTTTAGCTCGAAAAGCGCGCACAAAAGCAAACACTGTAAAAGTTTGCCGGAGTTTGAACTCTTCACGATCATAAAAAGATGCTCAGTGACGTACGTTTGCTTTACTACTTTCTTTGTTGGTTTTCCTCGCAGCTGGAAACTTGACTTACAATTAACATCGATTTTACACAAAGCCTCTTATATTCGCCTCCTAAAATTTCCATGTTAAAATATGTGTCATACCTGTTTATCCCTATCCTGAGGCATCTTGGTGTCGACACCATCCGGGAAGGGCTTGACAAGCTCTGGCTTCTCTTTGATCTTGTCCATGATGAAGTCCAGGACGACCATGATGCCCTCGACGGAGCCGGTGATGAGGCATGCTCTCTCTGTTGTGCCTGTTGACAAGATACAAAAGATTTAAAATAAAGAGATAGAAAGATGTACAGAAATTATTGCACCGACAGGCAATGTTCAAAAGCTTTGCTTACTACAGATTCACACAAAACCGTCTAATCTGAATTGTATTGTTCCCTACCTAATGATTGTTCTTGTAAATGTTCCTGCGGACGAGAATAAAACAACCGGTTATTTTCTGGTCCTTCTGTTCGCAAAGGACCGGATAAGAAGATAAGCGTTAATAATTAAGCTGCTTCATCCTTTCAAGAACATTTTGCTTTATTATAGGGTCTTCAGGGATTTTCTGAAGAGACATTCTTAAATAAACAGCATATCATCAATGTATACATGACGTTAACTTTAAAATTCAAAGTGATTCAGGACTACATCTTTATTTAAGTGGCGTTAATGCGTGCAACGAACTTATCTGTGTTCAACAACCGGGAAGAGAAAAACACTCTTGTAGATTACGTATTATTGATGATTGCGATTGATATAACATTTATTTTAATTCATGCGAAAGCTGCATGTTATATACAAGAACAATTTACTTCTAAGAAAGCTTATCTGATTACAAATTTATGTTTTGCTTGACGTAATTTTCAATCTAACATTGAAAGCAATTTAAAGTCGACTGAAGCGATTTCGGAGTCCTAACGTCCGCGTCCCAGGCTACGTGTAGCATGCATTTAGAAACTTCACATGATTTCTGAATGACATTTAGCAAGTTAGGAATACATTTCGGCTAATTGAAATGCATTTGCACCACCAGGTGAATTGGGAAAAAACTGCACATCCATAAGTATCTTTAAACGATCATTCAATGGACGTTTACGAAACTGCGCTTTCCAGAAATAGAGCACTTACCTCCAATTTATAAATAGTCCCAAAAATGACGGATAGCGATCAAAACGCTCGCCAGAATCTGGCCGACCATCGAGATAGGGGCGCATTGAGTTATATGAGTCCATTAAACCGGTACACTTCATTTGCAAAGAGGCAATTTTGACATTAATTGAAAGGAATGTTAATGTGATGTAATTTATTTTATTGGTTGGTTGGTAACTTCTAATTGAACCTTTTTTTAACTTTCACTATATTTATCCGTAGTTCAGTTAAATGAAGTAAACAAAATTTGTTATTGACGGCTATCACCGCCTTTTCTTTGTTCGGAATTTCAATCGCGACACGCCTCAGACGAAAATAATCCATTTCCATTCGGAATTTCACTGAACCGTGAAAGGAAAAATGTGGCTTAAAAAACATATTATCAATTGCCTAAGGGTGCTCCAAATCGTACAATTACAGCTCAGATTCCAATTTTCCAAATCCCTTTTGTGGAGGTTCAAGCTAATCAAGGTTTAGAGGTCGCCTAACAGCGCTGGAGGGTTATGGGGAACGGCACCCGGTGTTTCGGCATTATTGATCGGTCGGCCGCGGCCGGGCGGGCCAGCTTTGTTGTCCAAATGAATAGGCCACCGTCACGCGTTATTTGTGCCAAAGTTTTATTGTGATTTTATCAAGACTTCATTTCGCTAAGTTCGATGTAAGATTAATGGTGTTTGTAACTAATGTTTCCCTGTGAAATTATACTAGAGATAAATGCTTTTGAGTTCAATACTAATTCTTTGTTTGGGAATGTCTGGCGACCTTCAAAGCAGTACGTGATCATCTGGGAACTGGAGCGAACATCATTTGCTCATTTACTTCACGCTATTTTGGTATTATCCCCAACAAAGGAATTAACAAATGATTTCATGAATGTAACTGATTAATGAATCGTATCAGCTACATCGCAATACAAGTAACGTTACAGGCGTGTTTCTCAATATTTCTGGGTGATGAGCTAATTTGTTCCTTCTGATGATGCAACGCTTACGCTACACCTGCCGCATGCTGTGTAAACGCGTGTTCCTACGACTACAACTTGCTTAGAATATCAATGTCGGAGTTTGTTGCAATTTAATTTGAACGATTTACTGCAATTTTCTGTCGTTTATAAAATAAGCCTTGATAGAATAATTTGACTTAATAGACTTCAGTTTGCTCTGGGAGGCGACTTCCAAGAGTGGACTTTAGACTTTTGTGACATTTAGAGAATAATAGCATAACGCAGCTATTGTTAGACGTGATATTATTAGTGAATTCGAAGAGAGAATTGGCTAATTACCTTGATAGCGTCTATAAATTCGCATATATGACCAAATTAACATTTATATTTTCCTGTTTCGTGCGCCTTGATAGAGCCATAACGTTCTCAACTTTGGAATAATACTAATCGTCTCGCGATGAGTTTATTTCCTTATAGATATGGCCCTTCGCTTCCACTTGGGTTAGAATTTCCTCCATTAAACTGATCGTAAAGTGCACAAATGGGTATGGGTTGTGCCTGCCTTTTGCAAAAGCCTAGAGGACTATTGCTGTAAATCGAAACGTTGGCGACGAGCATTAGCTGATGGTTGTAAGATTTTACGATTTGTTGGAACTGTTCATCTAAAAAATGATCTAAAGGATATGGTGACCACTACCAGTAGTACCAGTCGAAAAAGCACATCAGGATGGGTTCGCTGCTAGACTAACATTGTTTCTGATCATGGGGAAAAGTTGAAGTTGATAAAGAAACACTTCGAGGAGTCCCAAGAATAGGAAAGAAAAATGGCGTTTCCGTTCTTAACCTCTGGTGGAAGTAGATACTTAAAATATTTTTACCAAAGAAAAGCTTTATGCTTTCAAACAATACCGTGCATCTAATCGATAACATTTAAGTGCAATATTATCGACTGACGCCATAAAATAATAACTGTTGTTTCCAAGGCCGTTACCATGAGCCATCAGCTACCGTGTTACATTACAAATACTTTTTTACTACATTTTTATGCTTGTCAAACAGTTATTCATTAACATATCTATTTATTCAACCGCAGAAAAACCTGGACTCCAACATTGCTGTTTGCGTCACATCCGCCACATTCAAATAAGAAAAACTATAAGCAGTCTCGCATAAAAAAGGTTTTATTGATACGTAAAATGGAAGAAATATAGAAACGAGTATCTCGAGACATCTTTGGCGCCGTGAACACAAACCGCGGGAAATTATGCAACTGACAGACAGTGTCATACACAACCGGTCTTATTGAGTAACTCCCTTGACCTTGAAGCATTGGTAGCTAATGCAAACAATTCTAAATCTTAACCATAAAACTTTAGCAGTTATTATCGCTTACAACATGTCATTATCGCTTGGTATTAGTCCAATGTTAAGAATTGAGAGCAGTGGGCCAAAAAGTGTACCTAGTTAGAATAAAGTAGGTTGGTAATGCGTTGGCACAAATATGAGAAGTATAAAAATCTGTCGCCGCATTTGGAGCAAACATTTATTTGGTGCAGTTCTGCTAAATTGTGAAGTTGTGGGGTTGCATGCGCGTTCGTGAGCGCGTGGCGCTGTCACAATCGGCCGGGTTGGCGGTTGGCGTACGGTCAGCGCAAGGCCGCCGCCATAGAAAGATTATCACTATTATCCAATTATACATGCTATTGAGTTATTGTAGTACTTCGCGCGAAGATATTCCGCGTGCTTACACTACGTTATGAAACACTCGAATATCAAGTGCTTTGCTTTCCTTTGCCATTAATCATTTGTTACGCTCACATTATTTAGGTCAACTATTCAGAACACTTCTTTTATTTTCATAGTTACCGTGAGAAATGTCAAACGTCATTTTGAACTAGTATTTTACGAAGGAATTTACGTTTATGTTATTTTTATTTTTTGAGAGTGCTGCTTACTTATATACTAATATTTCATGCTTTATGAAAAAACTGGTTAGCTCTATCATTTCATAGCTAGATAATAGATGGCAGCACATAACACGCTTGTGGTTATAAAACCACAATTTCGTATACAATAAACCTGTTTAAAAGAACACAGCTATTCGGTCTATTTGCAATCGACTGGTAAGCAGAATTCCTGCCCACTGTATAACCAACTTTCGTCTATTAAATAATCTAAAATAATCAAACGACAAACAAAATATTATAGGCAAATGGGCATGAAAAAAATCTCCCTCAACGCTGTCAGCCGATAAAGTGCCTAAGAGACTGGCAGCGTCGCCACGTTGTTTGGCAACATACTGTATAACTCAGTAAATGAGATACGATCCCATATTCATTATATGCTTACAAAAAAAAGAGATCAAGGCAACAAATCGGAATTCACTGCTGATCTGAATATCGAGTGCAAATATTGTGTATTAATTTGCATAGATTTGGTACTGTTGAAAAAAAAATGAAATTATATGATGTGACGTCACGGACTGATGTTTCATAACGCCTTGCTGTTATGTGCGCCTGGTAGATGAAACTGAAAGTGATCTCCGCAGCAGAACAATAGCACTCATACATTCGTGAACAAAAAGTATTCTAGACTTCGATGTCACGGTGTCAAGACGAATGTTTTGTTATTTTTGGGTCAAGGTCTCAGAAGTTAGCTAGCAGCCAACTTGCAGTTCTATATTCTAATATTTCTTCGACGTGTGAATGACAAGTCCGTTGACGAATGATGACTGAAGCCGCGGCAGCACAAGTTTTAAACATTTTAGTTTTTATTTCACAGCTCATTTGAATGTGGTCGGTCAAGGTGATTCGGTAAATACCAATTTAAATATTTTTATTAGTTAAAAAACACGTTGCTAAGAATGTTGTAATGTTTGTGGCATTTGTCTGACAGTTTAAATAATAAAGAAAGTGTGGCTTAGAAAAGGTGTGAATAAAACTATGGATAACTAGCTTTCGCCCGCGGCTTCGCCCGCGTTAAATTTGGGGTAACACAGTTCCCCTTGCGCCTTATTGATTTGTAATAGCAACGCTAAGATTTCCGTTCTCTTCCCTATTTCTCCCTCACATCCCACTTTTTTCAATAAAATATTAGCCTATGTCCGTCTCCTGGTTCCCAACTATCTCTGTACCAAAATTCATCCAAATCGGTTCAGCCATTAAAGCGTGAAGAGGTAACAAACAAACAAACAAACTCACTTTCGCTTTTATAATATTAGTAAGGATATCAGAAATGTCTGTGGTCTTCCCAGAGACATTTACACGAGACCAGTAATTAAAATATTGTTTATCTATGACATTGTCAAACACATCATCGTAATCTGTCACCACCGGACGACCGCGATTAAAATAAGTATTTTATTTACAGTAGTTCTGGATAGTTTATGTGTTGTAGAGTGCATTAATTTATCGTAAAACGGTCTTTCGTAACATTGGCGTGAGCGACGGTGATCAAATAAAAAGAAATGTTATTACAACGCTTGTCATATATTTTTACTGTATATTTATTTGATTCAGGATTAGACAACAAGAAGAAAAGTTTTTAGTTTCATCCTCAGCTGTTATCCCGTCCAAGTTTGAGAAAAAATACTTATCTCGGCGATAAAACATTACGGTAAACTAAAACCCAATTTGAAAGAAAAGAGGAAAATCATTTTGGCGGTTATGCCATTTCCCGCTCCGGTTTAAAACAATACAAATACCATAATTCGCCCCCGCATTAACATGCCTGCACGAAACTGAATACACAACTATACGAATTATTTATAGAATAGTTACCTACGTTTAAAATGTTTTATTTACAGTTTTCATAACTTCCTATAAAAACAGAAACATTTGAATATAACGATAAATGGACATGAAATTGTACAATTTAAAAGTGGATATAGAATAGGTATCTAGCCTTCTTTGTGAGCGCTAGATTGAGGTACCTTGCCCTTGTTGCAAAATGTTTGCATCAGGAATTTATTTCAGACTTATAGTCAACCCAATGTCTGCATTCGATGCCCTATTGATGCAAAGTCTATTGCATTAATCGGCCCCCCTTTTACATAATGATATATGGCGGTATGTGTACACCTCTGTTTACTCTTTCGTGAATGAACAGCCATAATGTTCTGTAGAATATCGTAGATTCGCGATTATTTTTCCGACATATCCTAAAGAATTTTCTGTCCCTAATCCTGAGTCTATGATAGTTACATCGTTTTCGTCCTTCGGGGAGGATAAGCTGAACTTTACTCAATTCTGCCAGCGGTCGGTCACAACCCCTTTACCGTCAATTTAATGCCAGCATTGTCCAGCACCAGCCTAAATTGTAGGTCCGAGGATAATCCCTTATTGTCATGCTTGATTACGTCCATCCCAACCAACCGTGACAAAAGATATCAGATTCAATGACGCTTTTATGTAACACTGATGGCTTAGTAGCCAACAGAATACAAAAGAACCTGATTTAAAAAAAATACTTCTGTATGTAAACCATCTAGTTTTTATGATTGTGAACAATAGAACAAACATAGCGTCGAGTTCACGATGCAACATTAATTTGCAATTAACCTTTATTGTTGGAACAAGTTCTAATGTCATTACAGTGAGGACTGATGGAAAAACCTGTACTTCTAGCTATGTAGTTAATGAGAATTGTGTGGTGTTAGATGTGCATCCATCATGGTATTACCAGTTACAATGAAGTGTAATCAGTTTTTGATTACAACACTTTACAATCTGATTGTTGAAGACTGTTGCTAACAAGAACGATTTTCCCTTTTTTTTCTGACTCGGCCTTTTATATCCTTTCTTCTTCTTTTACTAACATTGTTTTACGTTATAACGCCGTGTAGAAAACAAATACCGTGTCCCAATAATAAACATTTTAAAACATATTTAAATATCAAACTGTTGAGAGAAAACCGCAGTCGAATTAAAAGTCAAAATCTTTCGCCATTTGCAAATGACGAAACGAAACGAACACTAGCCACTCTCAGCCGAGTCTTGGACATTTTTAAACGTTTTCTATCACAGTTAGCAGGTATGTATTCACTTTTATTTTAGTAATGGTGACATCAGTTTCATGTGCGTCTCGCCTTGACTCTTCATTGGAAGATTGCATTTAGAATGGACCTCGCATATAAGATTTCTGCAATAACACTGAAATAAGTTTTGTAATTTCTAATGTTTCTTCGTTAACAGCTTGCGGGTTCGAGCTCATCTTCATTATACGTGGTGTCATAAGAGGGGGTTCAAAAGGGATTATACAAATTGGATCAGCGTTTCAAAGCCACTTTTGTAGTAAAGTTACATGTTTGAGGAACTTGTCCTGTTTTAGGTTGAAGAAATAGATTTGTGTTAACTGACAGCACTTCTAGTCTAGTGTTCAAGCTGGTTTGGAAACTACACAAGAATGATCATGGCCTACTCTGTCAGATTTAATGAAATTCGTTCTACTGTTTATGCTGACGTTTTAACGTAACAATATTTCAGAAAGTTTAAGTTACAGATGAGTAATCCTTAAGTTGAATTCTCGGAATGAATGCAGAGTCTGACGGAAGACCCAATGCACATATTTGCATTCATTTTCCTCAATCACTTACTATTCGCAAAGCAAGATAAACCGTTCGTACACTATGAGCATAGCAATTGTAAATATTTATATTTTCGCATTTGAATTCTGTTTTGGTAAAGAATAGAAACCATTTTCTATCAAGCAAATTCCAGAATAGAACTATGTCGTCCAGATAGATCTACTTCGAAACTAAGACCGTCAGATAAAATCTAATTTGGTGGTACCAAACCTCAAGTGCCATAAAACTTCAGAAACTAAGAGGCAGCAATAAACGTTCCATTAAAGGGTAACATTCGACACATTATTTTCTTCCTCAAAAAACCACAGAGCTTGACAAAGACGTCTGAAATCCCGTAACTCTCATGGGAGCCCGTAATGACTTAAGTCCGCAGCCATCTACTTAATGGTTCACTTACTTTGAAACACAGTTACGTTGGAGGAAACACTTGTACGAATTGGAGTAATAATGCGGTGATCTCTAGAGATAAGTCTCACACTTATCCGCATTGGATCGATCTTATCAAATACGAATTTTGACGATCACTTACGAACGCCAGATCATAATTTTTAATGAGGCACCGTAATAATACACTGACATGAGTAAATCGAATATCGGAACAATGCGTGTTCTGCATCAACTTGCAGAGGTCTATGATCCAGAAAATTGTAATCAGGGCAATGTCTGTTACACGAGTAATTCGAAAAGCTTTTGACGCGTTGGTTCGTGGCCAATTAATGAACAAAATAGGTTTAAAAATGTTTTTCCGTTCATAATGCTTAATTGATGTCGGTGGAAGCTTCGGTAATAATTCTCACGAAGTGGTTTATTTTAACGATGACGCAACGACATGTGTCATTTACTGGTATCAAATGTTCCGTAAACATTACTTTGATTGCTTTAGCTTCACTTACATAATACGTTAAATGAAGTACGGCTGAAGTACACATTCCGAATTCTTTTGTATGCCTAATTAGGTTAATGTTACGTCAAAATTCAAAGTGGTTTTTCGAGTTACACGAGCAAAAAGGAAATGTTAATAATGTTTTACTTCTTCGTCTGTTAGTATTAAATGTACATTAGCAGTATTCTTTTTATCATATTCAAACTCTGGAAAAACATGTTAAAGTAATTTTCGAGAAAGAATTTAAACTGACGAAATTGACTTAGACTACTTTACCGAAAGAAACAAAGACGAAAAAGTAAAGAAAAGAGAATGAACAATAATTGAAAAGAACACAAAATAAGTACAAAAAGATACGGTAATAAAGCAGAGTTATCTTCAATAGTGAAGTTAGTAGGAACAATATAACATTGTTCAAGGACCGCGGACTGCTCGTGACAACTGTGACGCAACCCAATCGATATGCGAATACATTTCGATTAAATTACACAAAAACCTACCACTTATACAATCTGTGCGATTCTTGTATAGCAACTACATAGTTGAAAACACAAACGATTATCATCTTTATGTAGAAGACGATAAGGTAGATGAATGCGAAGTGCTGATGAGTGTGCTTGCTCATTGGGTCTGAATAAAGAATATTTGAAATGTCAAAACTTGTGCTAACATTTACATTAATGATCGATGGAGGATTTAAGGCTTTCAAAAAGAGGTTCTAAGAAAATGTGAAAAATGTCTGGTAATGAAGACAAAAATAGCTATTATGGAAGTTATAATAGATGTCCCAAATAGTGTAAAATTTTTGAGGTAGATTGAGTCAAAGTAGTTTAGTAAATTAAACATACAAACAAATGTAAAAAGGAGTATAGCGATAATGATAGCATCAAGTCAGTCAAAGGCGAAACAGTCGACCGTTAAGTAAATCGTCGTAATAACAAAACACTTATCATGATAAGAATTCCGATTCCGTGTGAGGAAGACATGCGGTTTTTAATAAAACTGAAACTAATATTATAGATTTGAGCGAAGATAAAAGAATATTGTTAGAAAAAGGAAATACAGATTCAAACAGAACTCGTTTTAGCTATTACCGCACGTAACCAACGCCTTTTTCAATCTATGTTAATTTCCCTTTCAGGGTTTTACCCTGCGCCTGCGCAGCCATTAGTTACATAGTCGCAGTCGTCGGTTATAACGGCAGTTACTGAAACGTCACTCCTAACTAGTTGCAAGGCCAGGTGGGGATTATTTGCGACAAAATGAGATGACAACAAAATTTTCTGAATTGGATTTGCACTTACAGTGTTTTGAATATAAATAGCCGTTGGCTACTTGAAGGTCTCTCTTAGCTATTAAGATCCAAAATGGAATGGAGCCTTTATGTCGTCAAAACTAGGTCGTGACAGCGGACGATGGCAGACATCCCTTTGCAATGGTCGGTTTTGTATCTGTCTTGTAAGGCTAACGGCGACGAGAATAATTTATCACAGTGATTGACACTGAACTGGCTGTCTCTCCCTTTACCGTAAAAATACTTTATCAAGTTATTTTGTAAAATAAAAACACGGTCCGGGAGTTGGGCATGAGAAGGGTAGCAAACGAAATGTCAGCAACAAGAGAACTAGTCAGGATTGTTTCAAACATTACAGCTTTGAGCCGTGCGCAGACAATTATGTTTTAATCTTCGTTTTTACATACGAATGCTGTTTGAAGGAAAATATTTCTCTTTGTACTCTCTGAAATGGTCTGAAAGGTTAACAACAAGCGCAACTAAAGGATAGGAATTTTATAAAAACGACACAGAAAAAATAAATTTTAAAGGGTAACTTTTAGCAAAATTACGAAGCTTAACTGGTACCAATTCCACTCTGACACGTTCGGGACTATGGCCGTGACTTCAGATGCTAAACCACGGTCAACTCGTGAAAGTGAACAGTCTATTCATAAAGTACACATAAGTTTAGGATCCAAATCCGAGCAATGCATGAAATCGATTTCTTGTTCTCTTTCTCCCGAATATATTTTAATTTTCATGTCTGCTTTAACTATTGTCAGCGGCGCAAGTTCCTTTTAAGACTGAAAATCCTTCGAGGTGTCATTATGACAAAGTATTAGCACGATCTTTAACCTAAGTATTGCTAATGAGGAACCTGTTGTTCAGCTCCCAGCCACAAGGTGACGCATTGATGACATCGCCGTAGCCAAGGTTAGACCACCTTCAATCTTGAATACCGGAGATTTATCTCAATAATATACGGCTGCACGATAATATTTGTTCAAATGTTTTTCCTGCATATTGTTGATCGCCTTTTTTGTTTGCCTGTTGTTGCCAATGCTTGGCTACATTCCGGGTTAGATCGAAGCAATATTTGCTTTATCAAGCTGGATAGGTAAGGTAATCTAGATATTTGAACAAGTGAATATTTTGTTTACTACTGCCATTCGTTTTTTTTTTTTCATATAGATTTTTGGAGCTACTTCATCAAACTAGGCCACCCCATTCAGTCAAGGACCCCAGGCTGTCGTGCTCAAATCGCCAATCGCCGGGTATCATACATCACTCACATGGGCAGAGTGCCCTAGTGTATAAATAAAGCTGCGAACAAAACGAGTGCTAGTCACGCCAACTCCGCCGATATGCACCAGGTCTAACCACAGCCGTGCTGTCGTACTTGTTTTTTCCAAGCTCAGCAGATTACAAACGCTTTTAGCGTCGGTCAAGGTTAGGCCGAGTTAATTATGAATTTATTTTACAGTTAATAACGTGTGTTGAGCAATAAAAAGGTGTGTCAACTTTTGAAGGTCTTAGTTTTTGCTCTGTTTAGAAATAAAGTGCTTGCGATTAGATGAGATTAGGATCGGAAACAAGTCTTGTTATGGTGACTTGAATAAGCGTTTTTTTGGTAACTTAGAAATCATTGTGAATGGAATCCTGTTGAAGTTCCATTCTCTTTTTATCATCATATTAGAGGAAAGAAGTCCATTGCTGGCGATACCACGTCGACTGGTGCAAGGCTTTCCGCATTCAGAGGTTGTTGCCTTTGTGTTTCCAACGTTGCTTCCACGAGGGAAACACAATCTTTATCTAGTAAAAACAATATAAGGGTCTTGTACAGAGAAGAGAAATAATTCCTGTAATTGTATCCATTGTCTCCTCTTCTAACTAATCTTACTTCATGAATGATATGTTTGTTGTTCGAGATATGTCGTAAGGGTAGAGTAATAGTAGCATTAATAACTACATAAACACTTCACATACCTCACTCCGGGATTAACCCGTGTCGTGACTCGTGGGTGTCGTTCCGAGCACAAATCACGTACACAAACATTCACATACGGAATGTACATCAAACATACTCCGTAGGATCATAAAAAAACTGATGCGGGAATAAAATTCACGACACAGAACAGACGTACACCGTTTCGCCATTTAGGTCGAAATTAATGCGATGAAAGGAACAAGAAACTTCTTACTTTTTTTACCGGATACACTACGAAAGTGTGGGCTGCTAGTTGCTACTTCTTAATTTATGGTGAATTAATGAGTGGCGGTACTTAAATACATCCGACATAGGAAAAGTGTATATATCCATAACCCGCACTAATAAACTTGCGTACTGAGCAACGAAAGAAAAGTAAAACAGAACAATCCCTTACAGTCTAATAAAAACAAGCTTCTACACAATAAATCTTCTTAATGTTCCACCAATAAATTATATGACACAATATCGGTGTCCCCACTTCTGCAGCACTAATATTACTAACAATCTGGTGGGTTGTTTAGTCTATATTCTATCGGCGCCTACTCCAGCGAGCACTACTAGCTGGGCATTAACCAACGTAGAGCATCTTTCGACATTGACATAATTCACAACATCAAAGTAAACAGGGGATATCAATCCTTCGACTTTATGTGTACTTGTGGACTTTTGTTCGTTTAGTTAATGGTTTGTGTCAATAAATACAGTCAATATTAGATATTTCATGAACGAAACATCTTAGCGTTCTAGTCTTAACTAACAATGACAGTTTCTTTCATAAAATATTAAACTAGATGAAGACGTAGAACATTTATGTCGTTAAATTCTTGAAGATGTTGTAAAATATGATCATAATTTCATACTTGCATTAAATGAGAATAGTACTGGGAAGTTTATTGTACTAGGCAATAAAACTGCTGTCAGCTGTAGGTGGTATGTACTGCGGTACCGGTGAAGAAGAACTTTACATGCTCCAAATATTTTAGATGAATGTTTTTTTTGCCAAAACCACTACAAACTGCCATTAAAAACGCCGCAGCATCCGTTAATAGGTGTTTACCGTTTATTTCCAGACGACCCAATCAGCAAATGAGTTGAGTTAACCAGTTAACCTAAATTTTTGACAAAAGTACATCAACCAATTTGGCACAGGACACACTCAGGATAATTAATGTCATTCATTGCGTACGCGTACGCTGGTCATTGCTATTTTTCGTTGACTATTTTGTTGATAATTTCGATTGTATTAATAGCATGCCCCGGTGCCCCTACGACTTACGTCGTCATTATTATGGCATTTGAGATATGTGTACTAATATAGTTTGTTTTAAAAATGGAATGAAAGTTGACTGGATGCCAGAATGTCATCTACATATGACTACATCTGCTATCGCAACTAGAATGTGACATCTTTATAGGACCACTAGGATTTTATCACTTGTAAGAGACAATATACAAGTTTATTTCACTAAACTCACGAGTACTACACAACTAGTTGATGTTAGAAGTTCGTAAAAACTAGCAAAGGTGCAAATGAATGTTCAAGGACTAGAATTGTGTGAAGAAAATTAAACAACTACGCCAAAAATAGAAATATTGCTAAACAAAACAATAGGTGCTTTATTGATGGCGCTAGTGAGCATGACTCAGGAGTATATTCAATCGTTTCTATCCGGTTCGTGCCACCATATTATCAAACAAATCGGTTATGTAAAATTGACATTTGTGGCTAAAGCAGTAAGTTCTACAATCTACAACGTTGTTGTTTCGTTAATTGAATCAAGTAACTTCCTTTCAATCACAATTACAAGCAAAACAACAAACAAGTAAAAGAAACTCTGGCGTATAATAATAAATAATTAAATCTGTGACACAATGCCTCGGAAACAGACGCGAGTGACGTAATCTGACGTTGTAATGTACTTGTGCGATATGTAGCCGCACGCATGGGCGTTATACTTGATGCAATAAATACTATAATGGTAAGCTACCCACGTGAAATCAACTTTAATATTAGTGGTTATTATATCTTTGTGCACTGTAGGTCTATGTAAATCTTAGTCATCTTGGTGTAGGCTAGATTTAGTTATTAAGAACAGACAATTTATTTGCTGAAATTCTGATAACTACTTTTGCTGGATGAGAAGAGATATAGTTTTTGAATAAGTGTTTATAATTTTGAATGGATAAACATTATTTTCATTGCAGACGTGCTTTCGCAGCTGAATAAATTGCACACGGTTTAAAATTGTTTCAGCTTGATAAATGGTTTAAGGTTCCCACCGTTTTATACGGATCCACTAACACATTCGGCAAATCTTGCTGTAATACTTTTTCGTCACGAGTTTTAAGGATTTCTTTTACTATTTCTTTCATTTCCATTCATAGAAGAGACCAGTTTACGCGTGATTTGATAACACAAGCGCGGCGCAAGGCGACATGTCCAATCAGAGCCGCTTGACTATGCGCATCGCTGCGAGCTGCGAGGTACCCGCTCGGAAATCGAACCTGACACTGTGACCTACATTCTAATGAAGCGTACTGCTGTGTCGTATTGCGCATTATTATTTCTATGTTACGTTTTGTAGTAAAGCTCGTGTGTGTGTGTAGATGTTTTGTTAGAAATCGTGGCTGTATAGAAGAACTGCTCTATTGTTTTGTATCTGTATTATTTCAAACTTGGTTGGAGGTTTTTTCTGCGTAATGACTGGTATTTTTTATAATTTCAAATTAATATTGAACATTTCTACAAAGACAAATATACGCTTTCATCTGTAACATCCCCATCATGATGTTCACATTCTACAAAATCGTCATTAGCTAAGCCAAAAATGACCATAGAATATGCATGAACTCTTTGTCTATTTACACTTATTAGACACACTTCTAATTTTTTGAATTCTTTGTTGTGTAAATCTGATCACACGTCTGAGGCCTTGACACACCTAAACAATTTGAAGCCAAAATCTCGCATGATGTAAGCTGAATGGACCTCAAGATGTTATCAAGGCTTGTTAGCCTGATTGCCGACGTTTGAAAACTGTTGTGGGAATAATTGCGCTTCAACGAACGACTGTTGATCGTAGATAAGAGTCAACTGATCGCCGTAAAAGGAAAATTATGTGAAAGTCGACGAATTTTGATGTTTGTGTGAAGAATGGCTCGGCAGCAGTGTTTTGTTTTTATTTATAGTTTGTTGACGCGCGACGGTAACTGGTTATATTTTTCCTTTTTGTTATTCAACAGAAAAACAATCATTTTATTTTATTTTCTTGTTCTAAACTGAACATAAGAAAGGTCTTGTTAAAATTATAATAAGATTTTTTTTCCACTTACCAGGATAGAAGTCATGGGACTTGGACATCTTGACCCTGGCGCCAGTGTCCTTCTGCAGCTGGGCGATGGTTTCGCCACCCTTGCCGATGATGGCGCCGGCCACCATGGACGGCACCAGCACCTTGAAGTGGTATGTCGGCTCCACGGCTGCAGAGCATAAGTAGCATAGTCAGAAGAGCCCAAAGTTAACATCAGAAAATGAGCACTGTGTTTCATCACGAAAATATAAATGAGCAAAGAAAAGAAAATCTAATTTCAAAAGCTTTAGTATTGGTACAACCCAAAAACGTTTTTGAGATTGTTTATATAGAGGAATTAATTAGAGAAAAATACGAAATGATTTTCAGTAAAGTAAACAAGAACCGGGGAGAGTAAATGTGTGCGTAGGACGCTATTCTGAGAACTACATAATTTCGAAATTCGGACGGTAAGCTCCCACAACTACGGGTTCCAAATAACATATAATTTAGATACTATTGGGAATTGGATAATCAATCAATACTGAAGCTTTGTAGCTTAAACCCCTTTGAGGATTAAGCATAACACCAGCTTATACTAATTGCTTTCAACAATATTCTGGATATAATATTGTTCCGGGCGTCCAATATAAATTAACCGGAGAATTTCTTAGGTAATCAAAGAAAATACAACCGCGGTTAAATGTTGAATAAATTCACTAGCTTTGCTGAAAAAGAATCCAATAAAAAGGCCGGAGATAACATCTAAAAAAAAACACAGTGCTCAGATTCATTCGGCTACATTTAAATGAGGTTTCATAGGATCATGTGGATTTTGCAGCTTGATATCGACCATGAAATCCCAATTTATATGTAAATAAATAGTTTCGGCATAGAGGCTGGTGATCAAAAGCGTGACAAGTACGAACTTTGGAGCACCAGATCCGGTAGCTATCGCATGACAGTGTCAGTGTGATGTGCATTATTAAGTATGTATGTATTTTAAACCACACCTGCAGGACTTGTGCTATGTCAGTCGATATGACGGTGTATGAAGATTCAGTAGCCGACATTAAAAAATAAATAATTATAATATTAATTAACACCAACATTAGCGTGTTTGGTGACGAATTAATTTCGCAAGTTTGTTTTGGCACGATGTGTTTGCTTTAATGCTTTTTATTTTAATTTGAAGGCAAATAGTACAGCTGTTTAATTGTATAGTTATTATTAACATGCAATTTATTTCGCTGATTAATGCTAGAGCTAACACTGATGGAGATTACGACGAAGAAGCCTAAATGATTGATGGTAGAAATAATGATCCCTACTTCGAAGACTCATCAAAGCCGGAATGGGATTGCGGAGAGACCATGAAACATTTTTGAAGAAAGATATCAAGTGTAAACCTCGTAGTTTAAAAGTTTTGATATTTCCCGGGGGGATAAACAACTTGAATTTGACAACAGAATGGACAAAAGTTGCCAGAGAGACAAACAAAGTACAGGTTACAAGTTTCACTTGTTTGTTTCCATGGTTCATATCTAATTACGCACGAACCGCTGGGCACGTTCCACTTAAAAAGTTACTTAACCAAAATGTAAATTACTGAAACACTCTAATCTCTAAAGAAAATTGCATTATGATTGTTTTTTTTTAACGCAATAATTCGATCAAAAAGTAATTTTCGAACAGACCTTGAGGGACGCCTCGTGGCTTTTGTTAAGAGTCATTAATCGGGTGTATTACAAAGCACCGTTGTGCATAACAATGTGAAGAAACTAGTGTGCTATTCAATATGTTTCAATTGAGTGGCATCCCACTGTCTGCCGGCGCGTCTCATTTGACCTCATTTCAAATGGAGCATGGCAGTTCACCTGCCACATCTAGCACCGCAAGATGTGAGTAACAATACCCCATCTACTATTCCCCTACAATCTCTTAGCTAGTCCGTCATTTTTCAAGTTTCACGCCAGAAAATGACAGGCTATTTTATACCGAGGAAAGCTGGCGGTTAAATAAATGCGAGTAAAATTTTCACAACTTTGTGGGGTGCGGTCAGTCTGCGGTTTACTGTACATTCAAGCTTTATCTAAATTATACACGATTCTTTTTTGTATGCTGCAATTTGAAATAAAAATATAGCGTCAAAAATAGGAGGAGATAGACTACACAAAAATCTTAATCAAAACACCGCTCACGCAAGGAGACCTGCTAGCAAAATTCTAAATACTAATAACTCCAAAAGAAAAGCGAGGAGTTTCTAAGAAAAACTGACCCGTTAAAAATAACTTTACAAAGTACGACAAGATTCTGAGATGGAAAGATAATACAGTGTCTGCGATCCAATATTCTTTTAAAGGATAAAATACTAAGGAAAATACGTCTTGACGACAAGAACAATGAAAATATATTTTTCTAGAGAAACATTTTCTAAAACGATTTAGAACGCGAGCGAGCGGTGCAAATCATATTCTTTTCAAACATCGTGCGCTAAAAAAAGGGTTGTCATTGATTTATAGATGTTCATGACGTAGCCAAACGTCGCATTGATGAATTTATTATAATGCTTTCTCTGCGTCATCGTTATTGTATGTATCATGGACGATCATTGGCTATTACAAGCAATTATTCTTGGTAACATTGAATGCATGTTAACAACAATGGATAGGTAGGCGACAGACTTCATCTAAACAAAAAAACCTAATTTATCTTATGGAACTCGACTTGACTCTAAAACAATTTTTTTTAATTCTTGTACAACAGAAAAAGCCTCATTAATTAACTCGGGAAAAACTATGATACCAGAGATCTACAGTTGTAACCCATTTCTCATATTTTTAATTAAAACAATAGGTACCTACTTGGAATATTTTTCATCTACGAGCTGCACCCATTCACGTCAAAATAAAGAGACATAGACAAAAGCAAAGAATTTTTCCGAGAGAAAGATGTCTATGAACAATCTCGTCATTATCTGGATAACGGGGGAGGGGAGGGGCAGACAAAAAAGCCTATTCTTCGTAACCCACATTAACAATGAAGATCTGAGGCTTATCCGACCGGCTCAGAAGCTGATAATCTAGATCGGCCTGGCTACTAACGAATTATTTCGACAGGGTTACGCTAAGATTAATTTCGCACTCAATTTGGCATTCTCCTCATTCCAATAACGTCGACTTATCAAAGATTATAAGCCTTTGTAGCTTTCGGGACGTTTTTCACAAAAGATTTTTTCTGTTTAGAAATAATAAGCTCGAATTCGGGAGTCAGGTCGCTCTTTGACAAAGGAGCTTATTTAATGGCACGCTCGTGTTCTCATTTTTTCGCATCAATTATTTTTTAATAGCTGTCTTCCTTAGAAAGTTGTTCGTGTCGTTCGTCATAGAAATCAGAGGATTATAAATAGGTGAGTTTGCCGCACCGCTGCCGCACCTCCGCCGTGTTCTAGGTCGCGACCTTACGGCACACGTTGCCAAGCACCGCATTTGGCAATGCTTAGCCTTTAAAAGTTTGGCGGTGCAAGCTTTTCGACACGAATATATTGCTTTAGCTACACATGATCATGTAACCGATGCTACGTTTAACTAAATCCGACGGGTAAAGAGGTTCTTAATTAGCTTTCTAGCACTAGGACGGTCAGTATTTACAATTTATTTATTAAAAGGCATTTGACCTTTAAATATTTTGTACATGTAAGCTAAATACGTCTGAAATTCCGTAGTGGTTTCCATAAACAAAATTTAACGTTGAACTAGCTATTTCTCATAATTTCGACGCATAGTGTTATGAGCTTTGTGTCCTTGATAAGTCTGAGCAATGTGCATTCATTTGTTCAGCAGTAAATACGTAATGAGAATTTGTTGCGAGCCACTGACCACAATAGCTAACAACAGAACATAGTATTCGGTTATCTCTTAGCCCCGAATGGTCATATTCTGTGCTTTGTATTCAAATTACTTATTATTTAAACGTCAAGGTTTTAAACGGAATAGAAGTTTCAATTAGAAGGTAGTAATATTCGCAAAAGCTTACGTAAAAATATTCGTCTGATCTATATATACGTCTATATTGGACTGATCATAAAGCAGCTACTGTAGCAGATTTCTGTATTAACTTCATTAGATTAGATAACCCGACTAAGGACTATAAGCATGATAATCTACGATAAATCGTTTAAGAGAAACAAAGCACCGTCATACAGTCATCATTTTACTGCATGGAAAGCTAGCAATCACATCTTGTCAATCAATTAACTGAAGACTATTGCTGCCATGAAGTGATTGTTAAAACAGAACATTGACGACCAATCGATACTAACAACTAACAATCCACTTTGACGTCAAGCTGCTGTTCATCGTCAGTTAACTGCCGCTAGAATATTCTAAACTCTGCAACGAAATCTGTGTCAGTGGCGCCCCGGCTTTTTTTTGTTCTTTTTAAAGACCGGACACAAGGTCTGAAAGAGGGCAGAAGGCATGAGAGGCCTTTACCCACCAGTGGGTGAATGTAGGCCGAATAGATAGGAATCTTTTGTCAGCTCTGAAGCCAGATTGAATTTGCTGTGAATTAATTTTTTTACTCCTACACATTTTCCTAAAGCGTTTGAAGGCACCGAAGGAAGAGTTTGTAAAGCTTTCTCATAATAATATTTTATTATTTGGAAATTGATGTGCCGTGTGTGTGTGTGAGGGTATATTTTTTGTTTGGAAAAATGGGAAATATAGCTCTCTATATTGACTCACAAATGTACATCGAACACACTATTGAGCGAACAATGGAAGATATTACAGGAAACCATAAAAATGCGCATATTGTTACAACTGGCTCAAGATTCAAGTAGCATCGAGCACCTACATCATATAAATATGGTTCTCTACGTGTTCCCATTCTAGAAGGTACTCTGCTTGCACAAAGCTTCTGGCGTTTCATCTTTGTGCTTTGATCTGGAGCTGCTGCCGAGATTAATGGCGACTTTGTGTCTCTCTTCATACCTCCACAGCATGTAGCTGCAAACTTTCCTCCAAGTAATTAGTGATTATTACGAGGAGCATGTTTTCCGACAACATTTTTAAAGCTTTTAAGACATAGCCGCATCTTTTAGCACAATAATCAGCAACAAAGAAATAAGCTTTATAAATTCCCGGATCAACTTGGCTGCGCAAGTTCCCAAACGTTTTAATCTTCCTTAAAGTTTGTCTAAAGCGGGTAGGTACGGCCTGTATTTATTTTTACCAGATTTTAGCAAAATGGCCGCGCATGGCTCTAATAAATCACGCGTGATCCGATCACTCGGCGGAGTCCGTCCCGCGGGGCGCGTAGGTTATCTGTGGCTGTCTAAAAAAAGGCCCATGACGACACAACGATGGCCCGTTTGAGCATCAAGCATGCATTATGCATGAAATTTATCCAACCTACTTATCACAATATACAAAAACGGACATTTTGAGGTCAAAGAAATCTATTAAGAATATTTGAATTTTCGCAAATTGCGAGTTTACTTAAGTTGACATTTCCTCATAACGAGCTCCTAAATACTTAAGAACATGAACAATCTGACGCTAAATTACACAATGTAAATAGGACAACAGCTATTTCAGAACTCGGCGGAATTATGCGAAGTTTGGGGTTGTCTAAACAAACCCTTTGCGTTAGAACAGCAGCTATTTGGCACAATACTGGAATGGCCGGCCAAGCTCAGGACACTAACCGATGTAATGCAAATACCGAAGGTAGAGAGAACGGAAATGACGCAAGAGGGAGGGTGTCCCGGCTCGGATACAGCTGTCAATAACGTAGACTTGCTGTATAAAGGCAGCTATGAAAAACAGACGCGTCCCTTCCCAGGAGTTCCTCTAACTGGAAAAATGTAAAATTGGAAAACCATAATGGTTCATTTATTAAACTTATCGGTGGCGACGTCTGCCGCAAATTCGTAAGAATGGGTCTCTAGGACTTTTTACGCTCGTTAACTTTCCATTATGTGAATTATTGGAAGAAGCCATATTTATGGACTTGACGACTTAAATTATTGGTTGCGAATGTTGTAATTTCACGCCCAATTTTCTAATCAAAGGCACACCAACCTTCTCGGCGAACTAAACATTCATATCTGAATGTATAGCACGTAGTTCGTCAAATTCATGTTCAACGTTACGTGACGTAACGCTATATCACTTCTGATTTAAATACGGACTTTTTTCTTCTGTATTGTTTCCTATAGAAGTATTGACTGATGGAGAGCACGATCGGATTCACCCTCACGTCTCAATTGACATCGGGTTTCTAGCAGATTCTCCAACCTCGTAAAGTTATCATAGTTGTAATACTTCTTTTGAAGACGTGAGCGCCAGTAATGAATAATTCATCTAAATAATTGTCTCTTCAATAACTAAACAAATATATAAAAAAATGGAAAATAATTTGAGATGACCCAAATACCGATTATTGATCGAGCTGTTGGGAGGGTTCCTATGTATATAAAATAAATGAAGGCATATCATGGCTTCATTACATTTCATATTTTTTGCGCAAGTAAATACTTTCAATTTTAACCCCGATTCGAAGAACATTCGACTTTTTAGAGTTTCCAGGAGTTTTAAGACCGTCCTTCCTCAAGTACTACATTTGAAATATTTATACAAAATTCTTAAATTTTAGATCAAAATTTCTCTAGACAAAATAACACTTAATAGAGGAGTCGCTGTCATGAGCTTTAAGACTACTACGATATAATTTCTCCAAAACAGCTTAAAAATATTATCAATGTTAAAATAACCATCTGAAGACACAGTTCACAGAACTGTAGGTCAAACCAGATAAACGCGATTGAGACATCTAGCTATTGAACTAAATAGTGAAATGCAAACAAACAACTAATAGCAACATCGTAAAACATGATTGGACGAGATTGCACAGCCAATGCACGTATGTATGGAGCAGCATTTGTCACGACGTCGTAAAGACGAAACAATTTACAAGAACCTGTTCTACTCACATGTTTATATGAATTGACATCGAAATTTACGACGTGAGCAGCTTTAGCAAGAAACTGAATGTTATAGAGATATGTTGGCGGAGTGTAAAGAAAGCGACTACAACATTAATGACGATAGTTTAAGGAATAATATAAGGGATTCCTAGTGATCATTACTTCTAATCTGCGGACATCCGAGTGAGTTACGACTGTCGAAAAACATTGTTTTAAGACTTCTCTTCATATTCTTTTAATGATTTAATTTAATACTAGATGCAGGAAGGTAGATACAAGAAACAAGCCTATATCAAAAGAGAGTAATTTGAACAGATTTAGGAATAAAATAATGCCAGAATGAAAATGTAACCCGTTTACAGAATTAAGACGACCTAATCGCAATCAGACTCGAAGGGTTTAAGAATGACGTCAGATCAGATGTTAACCTCGTTAAGGTATACGCCCATATCGGTGAATATCGTTTACAAATAGCCAATCTCACTTCTGATTAGGATAGCACTCAACCAAATTGGACTATGATAGGACTGGCGCCAAACACGGAAGCTCCTTGCGTTATCTCACAGCGTACCAATAAACTTAATCAACGTAACTATTTATCAACGTTCCAAATAAAGACTAACAATAAAACTAGGTTAAACTGAGATTAGACACTAAAATACAATTTTAAAATTTCCCACGAGGAACCGCAACTCTCATTTTATCGGTCTGACACCAAAGAGTTCTCCTATAAAACATCAAACTTTACGCTGTTTAAATAATAAAGAGTAGATAATTTATTTCGTGTATCTCATTTCTCTTTTATGTTCAGTCATTACATATTCAATTACACTTGACGGTTGGCGGGATCCAGGGTATTTTTATAGAGAAATGCTTGTACATTTTTCCGTTGGCGAGGGCGCACTTCCTTTTGGCGTTTGTGCCAGATAAAAAGTCGCACTCCAGAAGCACTTGACGAGCTCTTTAGCTTCATCAACGCTTTTCACAGATGCTCGCTCTTCGGTATCAAATATGTCGGTTAAGCTAGCGATTATCCCGCACTGACGTATTTGCTCCGCGTTTGGCACAAGTTTCAGGTTCTATCCCATGTTTATTTCTCGACAAGTTTTTGCAAACACCGTTAGGGACATCTTTCTGTGTGTTTCATGCAGATAATTGAAACAAACTGTTGGTTATCATTGTCCCATTTTGTTTGAGAAGTAAGTGGCTATTACCAAGTTTAATATCAAACATTAGACCGAGCGAGTATCACCATGATTCACCAACTGTGACTCCTCCAGTAACACGCTTAACTACAATTTTTAAACCGTGACGAGTTATGTAAAATATTTTTAACGCTTCGTTTCTATTTAATTCACGTTTCTGGCCTTAAACCTTGAATCTTATTCACGTATGAAGTACTTCAGTCGTAAACCAGTTGTCTCTAAGGACCACTGAGTGTGCGCTCATAGTTGTAGAAAATGTTGTATTTTTATTGAATTTCTTCGCAATAAACCGGTCACAAAACAGCGGTGTGCCTCTAGTGGGTGCTTCAATCCACTAGCTGTGACCTACTTCAGTGCTAGTCAAAGGCTTACAGTTTTGATTCCGTGGTAAAGTGCACATCAGACACCAGTCTTGAAATATGTGGGAGATGATCGTGTCTTGTTATGTCATCGGTTTTTGGGACGTGTTTCATTTGTGAGATTTAATCGTGCACGCTGTTAACATTGCGAAAATAAAACTGCTTTTTTAAGCCATCACTGCGAATGACAGGAATCTAAACTTTCAGATCCATCACAAATTCTCTCGGTACAAACAACATTTTCAGCTACATTTATCTCAAAACTGTACAACTTCAACAAAGTGAGCTCGAACTTGGTACAAGTGTACCGTCAGCACAAAAGCGGCAACAACCCTGGACGTGCCTTTTGTTACATCACTTTAAAACCACTAACATCTTTACTGCCTTTTTATTCAGCGATATTTCACGTCATTTCGACATGGCCATTAGGCGCAAAATCTTAAATATTCTCCGTAACGTCTGTAGTAGAAGATATTCGAATACAATTGTAATAAATAGCAATTCACGTCCTAATTCTCATTCTAATTGTAGCGTAAAGCGGATTTATGTTACTGTCCACAAATAATATAAGTTTAGTATTGAGGTCGCTCATGATTATGTAAAAATAGATAAACTCTGTATGTCATGCGTGAATGAGTGTTTTTATTATAATATCTAAAGAGTTGTTTGAACTTAAAATATGGGATGGTCGGTTTTATAGAAGAAATATTTGCTGGATGAGCTTCAACATTTTTGCAAACTAGGTGGCATGTGCGCAAAGGGGTGAATTGGGTTAAACTTTCCAGGATGGATTTCTACGGAAGCTGAACTAGGCTGTCAAAACTGCGAAAAACATGGAGAGGTGCCAGTACCGGGCAGTGGAAGCATCTTCATCGATTTCCGTGACGTAACTTTGTGTTGAATCGTCCGCATAGTGCTGTTCACGTCCCAGATCTTTAGCCCGAATCTGACTAACATAGCTGATTGGAATCAGTGAAGTTTCGTGACACGGAGAACTTAATGCACTTTCCGTGATACGGTTCAGAATTTCACAACATGGCGAGTGACTTGGGCAGCTCGCACGCGACACAATGGCGTGCAATCGATGTGCTGCATTAACCGCTCAATTATTGATACGCAAGGCCATTCTGTGACCATGGAGGGAGGGAGACTTTCTGACCAGTAAAGTTGTAAAACAGCACGAAATTCAATACAATCATAGAAAAATATTATGAATGAGTTAGCCGAATTGAGTTTGATCAGCAAGATCAAAGCAAACACAAGGAATGTACTTACATATTTGCGAGAATATATCTTACGTAGTCTTACGTTCAACGGTACCCGAATAAACCTAAGCGTGCAAAACGATTTGTGTTTTATTTGTTTGCTTTCTGTATGTGATGTAAGTAATTTATCTACAAAGGGTTTCTGGTTTGGGAATAAACCTCTTAATAAGATTTATTTACTAAACCATACAATAATGAAAGCGACAAAGCTGAAGTGTCTCAGAGAAGTCCTGGCAACTTACTAAAATAACTGAATCAACTTGAAACAATAACAACTTGGCATCTGATTTCAGTCCACCCTTTAAACGAAGCGTTCATTTCAACTCTTCTATTAGAAACTTTACACTACCTGTAGGTGAAAGTGTCCAAAAAAGGAATGTAGGCCTCTAAGTCATAGTGTAATAGTTGCGTAAGCGTGAACATACACTTGGATGAAAACGAAAGTGCCTACCGCGCCTGCGCATCCAAACGGCGCTAATACACACTTATTATGTTCGATTTATTACAACGACCTAGTGATTGTGTACTTGTTTCTGATATTTGTTTTATATGAGAACACGAGCTTGATTGATGTACATTTTCCGTCATCAAAAGATTATTTTTACTTCTTCTAAGATCAGTCTTTTGAAGCCCATGAATTCGCAAAATCAATATAGCCAACCATCAAGTAATTTTATGAAGGAAACTGAAAATCATTTTGTAACAAAAAAGATGGAAGAACATTAATATTCAGCTTTTCTTTTATTAAATTTAAATGTCATTTCTCATTTATTATGAAGACTATATCAGTTTTCCAAGTCTCACGAGGTAAATTAAAAAGCTTTTCCTCGTTGACCCAAAATCTGTCTTTTGACGTAGTTACTGATCCTTCTTTCAAACGGCAATTAGGACCAAATGTACACGTGTTTATTTTGTAAGAAATAATTAATAGGGACTGTGTGCTAGAACTCTTTAGGTGGCTACATACTGGTCAACACCAAAAGAGTTTCATCGACACGAAAAGAAGAAGAATATTATTAGGAAGTATCGCAAGACCAACACGAGACGTATTTTTGGAGAGCGTCCGCAATTAAAGTAGCAATTGATAAGATAAAGTAGGTTACTTGCTCTTGGGTCAACTCGGCACGTTTTGCTATAGCGCCTATTTTTAGTTATGTCGTTAAGGATAAACGTCGTTGTGACGCAAATACAGTGTCATCAGGCTATTGACAAGTTGACAGGCGATTTGAGACACGTGTCTCTGGCAGCCCTGGCGGAGAACGAACCCTATCCCTTTTCGAAGCAGTAGATCCGACTATTTAAAGATTGCCAAAAAATACTTCTAGTTAATTTTGCGGATTCTTTCAGGGTTGCAGAGGTAAGTTCTCGGGTCCTTTGTGTCGAAGATAGTGAAACTAGTCAATAAAACCAAAGTTTTTAACGCAACATTGATTGATACAAAATTGTTTATAATTCAAAGACACCACAACACAAGAAAGCCAAAACTTCAGTCATCATAGCTCTCCCATAAAAAAAGCGTAGCACCAAAGAACGGCAAACGAATTGCGAAGACGTACGTAATATCGAAATAGAAAAGTTGCCAGACACTAGTCCACAAGTTACGGTCGATTACAACTGCCGCGCAACTTTTATAGCTACATGACAGTTACGGGTTGATTTATCAACCCTATAATCAGAACTACTTACTGTACATTGGTACTGGAAACGTGAGTAGACTTAATAAACGAAGCTATTTGGCAAAATGTAATTTTGTATGCGAGATGTGTCGTACTAAAATTAGTTAGAGATCATTCATCAATGATGAAGACACAATAACAAGCTAAGCAGAACGTGTCTTCTCACTTAGCAATTCGAGTCTCGCTTATTTGCTATCATTCCTCGAGATATACATAGATCACATAGTTATGACCAATTTACGGTGTTAAGTATTGCTGTTTAAATACTTGATATTAGTTGATATAAACCTTCTAGTCCCCGCACACGACGCCCACCGGAAAGGACGGAGTATAAATTCTTGGCCGGGGACCATATCGTCACGAAATATCGTCGCGGTAAATGTTTATGACCACCGTATCCCTATTTACAAGCTTCGTGACAGGTGTTGCGTACTATCTCCGACCCGACAGTATTTGTATACAAAATAAAGATGGCCGCTTGACATGATGAAGAACTGGGGACTTCGAAGATCATTTGGATGTTTTATAAATTTCAAACGCTACAAGGGTCCGACTGTCCACGTGGGAACGGGGAATTAGAGCCGAGAACTCGTTACAATGTCATGCTGTTGCCGGTAGTGTATTACCGCATAAGTTGTGTTGCATTTTTGACACCTTTGGACCGGTGACATTGGAATGTGTAACCGCTGCGCAGCTGAGCGTATCGCAAGTGCATAAATGTCGTAAAGATCTGAAACTGCATTAGTTGCTTTAGGAAAATTGTAATGATGGTTGCAGATGGTCGGACGTGACTGAAAGTGGTTTCTGGAGAGTGCAAAACACTTTCACATCCCGGTATTAATTTATTTCTTTTAAGAAACTTCTCTAGAAACGCCATGGTGATCTGAGACCGTTCAATGTCGTGGTTTTCAAAGACCTGTCATCAATTACACGTAACACTTTGCCAGCTGTCGTGTGCTATTTCTGTTGTGAGTATTATTAGGTCAATGAGAGTCACAATTGAGTTCGGGACGCGTGGGGGTAATTTGTTACTTTTTGTTTCCGAATGCTCCGTCCGACTATTTCAATGGCATGACTGGCTCGATGATTTGACAAAGTTTGGCTCGTTTTTCTATTCACATGTTAAGGTAGTTTTGTATTTTTTTTCCAATTAGGTTCTTGTAGTAGATCCTGTCCAATCTGGCACCAATTATAGCCTTAATAGCTTACAAAGTGGTTAATTTTACGACGTTCTTGATAGCTTGGGGTTACAAGAAGTAATCAATGATAACTATCGTTAACTTGAATTACTCGAAAGCTTCTTGTAATTTTGATAGGATTTACACGATTACATGGTAGGTATTGTTTTTCTAAGAATGTGTATATAGCGATTGGCATCCCATACGTTCCTTGTGATAACACAATTGCAATATGAACACAATCAGAGCGAATTCATACCCCCACGAAAGAACATGATTGTTTCAATTGCAATAAATCAGTACTCGCAAGTAATGGGAACAAATCAAAATGGTCGCTTATTGTCTTTCAGCTGATGATTGCGTCTGCGCATGGCTATTGTGACAATTATATTGGTTATGCGCATCGATTACACTGATAAAATACAAACTTTTGATTAAATATTATTGTTACGTCGAAAAGTGAGTTCTAAAAACATTTACACTCGGTTGATTTTCGATTGATTGTGTGGGTAGAGATAAAACGTTGTTATGATAAACAAAGTGAATGTTACGATTATTGCTTTATTAGATGTGTATTTGTACTACGGAATGTAATTGTTGAATGTTTTTTACTAGTATTTATACAACTACTTTTTATACGACGACTGAGAAACTATACAGCGATTGATTAGCTCAAAATTGAGATTTATTTTATCAGTATCAACAACCCATAAATTGAATTCAAGCTTCTTTCTAACAAATACAATATTAGTTTGCCTATCTCACTAAATCTAATCGAGAAATAGTTTCACGAAATTCAGAACTAGAACAATATTTTGCATTAAATTCGAAGTTTCTAGGACACAAACACAAATCCGTCGAGGTATACCTGCTCTCAGCTTTAATAGCATGAATACTAACAACACCCGACGTTCAGAATGCTAAGCAGCCATGATCGATTTTAAACCTGCGTAGCTAAGGACCATTTTAAATATAATAAGCAGGTACCTATTCAGATTTAGGCACGCACAAAATCTCACTTGATCAATATTTAAAAGATGGCTTTTATAAAAGAAATAGGCGTTTCGTCAATGCTCTCAAGAAAAGGAAGATAGGATGTGCTATTCATGACAAAGCACATCCTAACCCATTCTCGAGATGACCCAACATGATTAGTTGGAGGGAGGTGTCACTATCTACAAAACAATGGTTTTAACCCTTAGCTGAAACAGTGGTTGTTTCTCTCAGACGACTTACTTTGTCAAAAAAATCTTGCGGGAAATGGACCAAACCCGTGGTAAACAACACTGTTTTGGGCAACGCGACCAATTTTTAAACTAAATAATGGTTCTAGAGTGCTAAATGCATTCTTGAAACTAGGTTTGTAATTGCTTATCAATTTACAAGTCTTAAAGAAATAGTTGGTCGCTGATAAGATAGAGTTATCAGCAAGTATATCGGTAAATTGTAGAATAATATGAGAGCTCGTTATCAGCGTGGATCGTATTGATAAATAATGTAACTTTTATCTTTAGGAAGCGTCTATGTGGCCTTATATAATTTATTTATTTATTATACAGTGTTGTTAGGCAAGGCCCAGTCTATATTCAATTAAACTTCGCAAATGATTTTGATGCGGTTTTCGCCATCATTTTGAGAATTTATAGCGGGCGGTTTATGTGTATGTACATACATACTGAACTTACACAATAAAACAAAGAATTCTTAATGTTTTTTCAGGTCGTAAAACCACGCGAAGTGCCGAAGCGAGTTGCTAGTGAACTATCTGATATTTGCTCCCAAAATTATTTTGTTAAATTAATTAAATAGTTCGTACAATGTTTAAGCTCATAAAGCGACAGTAGCTTTAAACTATGTTGTTTTTAATAAAAATAAGACAAAGGACACTTTTATTTTCAACATATCCCAGACGCGGTCTTTTTGTGATCCCCGGCGCAATCCTTTGAGAATACATGCTGTATTTGTTTAGCGAAACTATTCCTTTATCCAGCTTAGAGTAAAACATTTAGTATGTGAATAAATTATGATATTCTCTCTGAAATAGAAATTTTTGTTTTACTCTGGGAAAATACATCGTAAAAGCATTTAGAGAATTTGTTGGATAAAACAGTAATGCCCTGCAATTTTTCAGTAGAATTGTTCAACGACGATACTAAAAAAAAAATGGCAGCAAACGAACACACATAATATATTTCTGAAAATGACAATGTCTATATTCCTCCTGAGGCGTGGTTGCAAACCACATTGTCCGTATCATAATTGGACAAGAAACGACAATACTGTAGGTACATCTTAATATGAAGAAAATACGAAGAAATATGGACGGGAACATAACAAAATAATACTTTTATTTAAATATTTATGATTGGATCAGCAAGAATTCTGCGGGCCTGGAGACAAAGTCGTTGCCCCAGGCCACAAATGTTGTGCGCAAAACATTCTAAGTAAGGTAAATCATTACCCACAATGTATAGCTGGCGGTATTTCCGCCACGATCGGAGATAAAATTGAATCGGAAAGATTCGAATATTGATTCGGTTGAATTCGAGGAGACCTGTGCAAACACAAATATTATTGAAACTATTTAAATAGGGTGGCTCAAGGAGTGTGGATTTACAAGTTGGTGTCTGGCGTCTCAAATCCGAAGAGTAAATATTTTCTCGATAGAAGAAGGAAGGGTTTTCAGATTTGGGAAATTTGTACAAACCTCATTCGAAAATATTACAACAGCAATGATTTTGAAACTTTACACAGCCATTTAGGTGTGTGGTCATTTAACATTCTTTAAAAGACCAAAAACTTAGTAACAATTCATCATATGAAGGAAACATTACAAACAATGAACCTTTCTTTTCCAGAGGCCTCGTGGCTCCCTTGAGATCCTCACTGAAGGACCGCCGCACAAATTGCGAGCAAAGCAAATATTTATTTCGCCACAATACCTCTTTACAGCGGCCTGTTTACACGTAGTTGCGAACTTATGATACGGGCTCTTGTGTTTATCATGCGTCGTTAAAACGGCCGGTTTCACGTTAATTGGCAGTTAGGTTTGTGTTGATGCTGCTTTGTTACCAGCCAACCAACCCACTCATTTCAAAGGTAAAGCATTCGAGATCTTCAAGTAGCGATGCATCCTAAATCTAGGAAAATGATTCGGATTTCGGCATCCGAGACCACAACCGTTCGGTGTTTCGGAAACGTGCGGTTTTACTCTATCTTCGATCCGGATGTCGATGTTCATAATCCGGAGATACGGATGCTTTGAGCGTTAGGATTTAAATAACTTTTTGGACTACATATATATATCTTGCTGGATAGGATTTCCATTGATGGCATTTATAAAGTTTGCATGGATACCATAAAACGTGCGATAAAATGTATAATAAAAACTTGAAAGTATTCTTTAGTCCAAAAGTTGGAAGTTTGAGCACATCACGACATCGTTATTTTTTGCGAAGGGATAAATAACACGCAAGGCAAACTTCGGTTTGTATAAAAGCCTCAAAAAAGGTTTCAAGAACCGTAAGAAACAACTTCACGCAGGTTTTTATCAAACACAAGGATTTCGAACCTTGGGAACACCGCAAACCGCAAAACTTTATTTAATTAATATTTTCATTAAAAATACTTTGCTCTTCTCCATAAGGTATTACAAAATGTTTATTAAGGACTACTTTGATTCGGGTCAAATGTTAGGGCGTCACAAGGGAGCTTTATCCGATTTTGAACACCTCGCGTTGTCCGAAATGCTTACTGGAACTTGTGTACATTACAGGAATGTAAAATTATTCTGAAATAGATCGTATAATCAAATTATTAATGTTTCGGTAAATCAGACCAACGCTTTCGCCACGATTGAAAAAATATATAAACAGTATCTGACAACATTTGGACAGATATTAAATACGCCTGCCTAATCGTTATTTATTCTGGTCGGTTTCGAATGTTATTTTATTTATTTTACGCACGCCTAATAAATAATTAAAATTTCATGTCGAATCATTATGTCTACGCCTCAACGGGTATCTAACCGTGTAGAGATTAATTGTGCAAACAAAAAGGTTACAATTCCCTTGACATTTAGTATGTGTGGTTACCTCGGCCACTGCGGCGAGCCGTCGCGGGAAGTGCGGTAATGATGTGCGTTGTAGCGAGCACATTACTTTCATAACATTAATTAATAGAGTATCATTACCGCACATTATAAGCGAGCTAATTAAAGGTGCTTGTGAACGAGATGGGCTGCGCGCTCAATTGTAGTTCATTGTTTACCTAAATAAAACGAATTTATGAGGCCAATGGCAATTTACACTGCACATTTCACTAACTAAAGCAGGTACTGAGTGAAAAAAAGAACTGTGTTAGAAACATTGAAGCCAAACCTTCTCTATCACTCTCTGAGGCAATCAAATGAAGCGAATGTAACCACAACATATTCCTACCAAAGCATTTAGTTCAAGTAACCAGACTACACGATCTAAACCAACACGCTACACTGCGTAAACATTTCACACGTAACCCAAGAGACAACACTTGACAAATTGCTGCCAACCTTCAGACCAATCAAACGCCCCACGATAGACAATAGACTCTAACGCAAAGCCATTCAACTTAGAATCAAATAGCGAGGCAAAATGTGCAGTCAGTACCGGTAATGACCTTGCCTGTCATGAATCTGGTGTCAGCAAGACCTTCATATAGTTACTAAACTATTGCTTTTAATACACGATTGTAGCAATAAGGTTCTTATAAGATTTATATTACGTAATTCTTTGGATAATTCATAAAGATTTCCTTTGTAAAATCTATTGGATATGGAAGGCCGAATAGATTGGCTATATCGAAAGTTACCGATGCGGTTGCCAGAACTAATTTGGCAAAAATTTGGAGGAACTTCCGTAATATCTTCCTACAGATAAGGAGCTAATATAAAAGCTTGTTTAACGAAGTATTTTATGAGAATATGATATCCTAGAAATTTCCCTAGGATAATAAATTCTTAGTAAAATACAAGAACACGACAGATATTTTATCAGGAAGTGCATGCTATCGTAATTTTCCGATATCGCAGTGTCGCGTTTCCGCGTAGTTTCTAGTGTGGAAGATTTTCTTTGAGCCGTGATGTAATTCACGGGCTTTTGAGAGCTCGCCGAGTGCTGCGATGGGACGGGCTTGCTGACCGGGAGCAATACTACTGCTCGTGATTAAGGAACCAGGGCACAAATGTCACCCTTTCCTACAAACTAACAGCTGTGGAATGGAAAAGCGGAATGTTTTTGCGTCCCTCGAGTGTCCGTGGAATGTTCTGAAAATCTCCCCATTAAGACCAGGGGATTTTTTTCAGCATTTTACCTCCATTGCTTTTCTGCATACCAACAGAATACATGTCCTAAATAAAAAGAACATTGCTAAGCTAGTAATAATGAACACGGCGGCATTCTACCATCCAATGGATCACAGATGCTCAAGGTAGCAGATTACAATTTACTGCAGTGAGCCAGTCCATGATGAACATTTCACAGCCTTGCTGTTTCAGATAGCATGATACTCATGATCATTAACTTAAGCTAATTTTTTTTTTTAATGATGGTGATACAGTGCCAATCTATTTTACTTGTGTATCAATTTGTAATGATCTGATAATGCAAAATAAATAATGTTAATTATTCCATTTGTTAGTTTTCATTTAAGCCAGTAAAAATCAAAGCGAAAAAATAAACACTTTTTGTCAAAGAAGAAGAAGAATGAGAAGATTACACCAAAATAATAAATGGTAGAAATTCTGTACATTGAAGTGGATGTTCACACCAACGATGCAACGACTAAGCCATGGGTGGATCGGTGTGAGGCTAAGTACGACATGGCTCACAACAACGAGGCAATGTATACTGTGCACGATGGACGATTTAACGATTGACGCTAACACCTACGCTGCCCGCTCACACTCTGCTGATGTGTTTTCTATTAAGCACATATTATGATTTCATAATCCACATTTATACAGTTTCAATCAATGATAAGCCAATATTCTTAATATTATATGTATAATTTGATCAAAACACTATAGCTATGCATGTTTGACAAACTTTTAAAAATTATTTATGATTAATGATTTTGCACAATAATATTACACAAGCATGATTTATTAATATCTTTTGCATCTCTCTCTATGCAAAAAATAGAATACTTTATTAGTTGATTAGGCAATGACCTGCATTGCTCAACGTAACTACAGTTGTTAATATGGCCTCTAGGGACTACTTTAATGTTCGAGGTCTAATCAAATTGGTGTGGCCTTTATTAATATCTATTAAAAATCTAGTGAGAGTAGCTACAGAATAGGTCAATCGGTTGTTTTATTGGTGACTAATAAGATTCTTATATGAATGGTTAGGAAATCTATTAGAGGTGATGTGAAGTGAACGTGTACATGAAGGCGGTGGACATCAGCAGAGGTGATGAGCGCGAGAGAGTGCGCGCGTGAGGCATGCGCGCCGCAACAACCACAAAGCCGATGAGGGAACATATGCGTTGACTGTCGACTCACCGAAATGAGACGTAATATTGCCATGGCCGTTGGCCAGAGGCAACGCGGTCACCAAGTCTTGCACTAAAAAACAACGACTATCTTTTAACATTGCATAAATTCATACTATACACGAGGCGGCCGGCCCGGCCGTCCCCCTGTCTTATCAAACGTACGGCGAAATTACTCTGATAATTTGTGCCTATAATTCTTCAACTTATCAACGGAATTATGCTTGTTATATTACAGCAATAAAGAGGCATTAACTACACAGTACATTTTTATCTAACAATAATTTTTTAAGTTTAAATTTCGATACATTATGACCTCACAATCACAGAAAAATAGGTCAAAATGATAACAACAGTGTGTACTGATAAGAATCTAGTTGGAGTCCAGCTGCGTGCGGCTGAATCAACCACAAGTTCGCTGTGTCAATGTTATGCCCGCCTTGCCAAGTACGCAATGAAGTAAAGACAACTACATAACTATGTATAGTGTGCAGGTAAATAGTACGCTACTCACCCGAGCTAAAGTGTGATCTCTTTACATCTCCATTCTCCGAGTCGCCGTCGAGCGGCCGTTTCCTCGAGTCCGTGATTTCCGGACTGGGGCAAGTATCCATCCCTGTGTCAGCGGCCATGTTGAATTTCAGGATAAAACTTTAAACTTGTCTAGCATAATTCCCATTACGTAATTGCTTCAAAATATGTACGATTATGCGGCACTATGCATTATTTTAACATAATAATGGTAACACTTAACACTTATACAACTAGAAACGAAGGAAAATTGAAGTTTTGAATGGTGTAGTTAATGAAATAAGAAGAGAAGTGACACTATGGTTGTTACGTCTAAACGTTTTGTGAACGTTTGTCGATACTGCGGCTGTTTGTGGCGCCCGGACAACGCGAAGCTAGCTGCGGGTGTCACGCCGTTATGTTGGCCAAACTGTATCATGACAGCAACCAGCTGATTGTGTTAGTGCTGTACGCATATTTTATCGAAGATTACGGTCTACGGATGGAATGCCGTGGTATGTTCAATGATGAATTAATTAAAGTACATTCTTTAAATACAGTTTGGCTCATTTTACTCAACATAATCTATTACGAAACAATGTATTCAAAAAATATTAAAGGACCCAAACGAATATTTTATAAAAAAAACTATTTTTTTAAAGACTCCACAACAAAATACTAATCATTTCACCAAATTATATTTTTGTAAACAACATTGTGCTAACAGAGCTTAAGGTGTGTCATTTTTGTCGATTAACTTTATTACCTAAGCTGTACAACACTATTCATACATAATGCGCCAAGGTCGTGCAGGGCCCAATCAGCATTTGCTATGAACTTCACCACTGTTGGAAGACGTGAATAGGTGCGCGAGTTTCAAAAATATTAATAAAAAGGCTGGCAATAAAAATCGATTCCTTTTCAAAAAAGGCCTTTATTCATATGTTGCAAAACATTTTCAATGTTATTAAACTGCAACGCAATTTTTCTCAATCAGTGATCCGTGACTTACCGCTTAAATGCAATTTATTTAATTGGCTTACATTATTCTGGTTAGAGGTTCGATAATAATGTTATTCAATTTTATTGCCCATTTCTGGCCCTTGTTTATCTCCCTCTCATTTCTGTTAAGATTTTAAATATGGCGCCGTTTATGGACCTAGCAAAATAGCTCAAAACTAGGTCAAGGACCAAGGTAACTATTTCTGTCTCATTTCTGCAACTAGATCAAGAGAATTTTAGGTCATATAGGAATGGGAAACTTTCAGAAGCTTGAACAACCTACAAATTGAAACCTTTTTTGAAAATTCGTCTATAATTTCTTTGTGATCTCGGAAATGACGTCAAATTGAACGAAATTTTATTTTTATTGATGAGTACTTTATTCCGTTAAAGGCTTTCTATAAAACCATATTACCATTTCTGACGACATTTATTTGGACTTCGAAAGTCCCTAGTCTTATATCATTTTTTGCCGCACCACTGCTAGGTAGCGCATTGCGGGTAAACCTAGCGCCATCTTTTATCTAAAACGACTAAATAATATAATTGTATCCCTGTGAGGAAAACAGGAAAACGAATTCTTATCGATGATTCTGATGTTTGGATTGCAATGTCTGAATTTATGAAGTTTTGTCATAATAGGTACTTACTGAACTATAAAAATAAAAAAAGTTACTTTTGTAGGGGAGGGGGGGGCATAACGGGGACGTTAAGGAAAATCAACAACAAAAAAAGAAGTATAAAATATTTTTAATCAAAACTAATGACAACTCTTTGGTTACTTATTAATTTATCATTCCGCATCGAATTTGGTGAAGTAAGAAATCAAATAAAACTTTTAATAGTAATTTCACAAATCTTAATGAAAACTCCATCGTGCCCCGGGGTAGGGGCAGTATGGGGTACCCAGTGTGGGGCACTACGGGGTACCTACATTATGATATTTATCGCAGAATATAATATATATAAGATGTGGATTTCTTCCAAGTCTTCGTCATCAACTCCTGCACATGCTGTATGGGCCCACTGCCCACATAGCTGGCAGGCCACCCAACGCTCCGAAGACTTCAAATAAGTACCTATTGTTCGAGTCAATACAATAGATGCATAAGGTATCCTCCTTAACATTTTCGCTATCAGAGTGAGCTTTTTGAGTCTTCTGTTTCTTTAAGTTTTTCTTCAACCGGGGACCATTCGGATTGGAACATTTCTACGCTCTAATGTGGTCTGTGGAACACTTCTGTAACCTGCTGATTTGCTTAAAACTGCATCAATTCCGTGTTTCATGCTTTGCATGCAAAACAAAACAAATAATATTATGAAATGAACTGACAATGCAGGGGCATAATGGGGGCGTACCCCATTATGCCCCATAGCCATGTCCCCGTTATGCCCCTATATCTAACAAAATTTTAAACAACGAACGAAAAAAAGAATTCAAGGTCAAAGTGATTTTGCTCAAAACATATCAATAGTTGATGTTAGTAGTAAAACACACTAATAAAACAATAGTAGTCATCTAAACACTTACCTTTTTAGACGCGTTTTAGTAACCACTCAAAATTAGATGAAATGTTGCCGAAAAAATGTTTAGGTCGTCAACAATAAACGCGTGCACTTTGATCGCCGGTCACTACTGCGTTGAAGGCTGATTCCTGCTGTTTGACAAAATGCTCTCTTATTGGTGAAAACAAAACACGGCTAGTATGCGTAGTTACTTGCATGTGTGGGGGACCCCGTCGTGCCTCGCGTCCCCGTTGTGCCCCCCCCTCCCCTACACACTTCTGTGGTTGGACAATGTTTTGGTTATTGAATACTTCTTCTCTTTCATTATCTGCTAGGGCAAGTAACATTACTTTTTTTTGGGTTGGGAAATCATATAACTTTCCCAGTTCTGGGCGGAGCGGAGGGGAGGGGGAGTGTCAGACTTGCACAGTGCAAGTCTGACACTCCCCCTGGGTGGGTTTTAGTCAGTGCAAGTTGCACTGACTAAAACCCACCCATGTTCCTTCTATTGCCTTTTACGTTCCGGGGCCGCGGTATCTCTTTCTAGCAACCCGCAACCCAAGTAACATTATCTACATTTTTTTTTCTCAAAACTTTGCTTTTTATGCATATACTATACCTATATGATTTTGCTGAGACATCTCCATTCCTACATTAAACAAATAGGTACCTATTTATCTCCCACAAAAGAGAAAGTTCATTAAGAAACACGAAAACAAACTTAATAACGGTACATTAGTAAATGAACTGTAATTAATATCTATTAGTATTAAAAACACTAAGCAATGCAATGCGATCGGAATAATTTTACAAATTAACAAACATTACAACGACAATGCTTTAAATAACTGCACTTTACGAAATCGACTTATTTGTAAGTATCCTACTGAATGTATGTCCCTAATCTAATGTTTTTTTTTTCGCGAAATACTTAAGTGGTCTTATTTCATGTCAGTATGGTTGAACTATTGTCCGTACTTTATAGATGTGACGCAACACCTAGGTAAGCACCCTTATGCTACCCACACCTTCTTATCTCCTCCTTGCCAGTTTTTACCGATGCCTCTAAATAGGTACCTATGTACGTAGGTATATCCTATGTAAGGATCCTTGAAGACGAAGATGTGATTTGCTTCATGATAAAGTAACCTTATCGTGTTTGATACCCAACTCAGAGAGTAGCCTGACTAAGATCACGGTGTCCGTAGAAACTCCGAAAGCAAATGCGACGTCGTAGTCACATTTTTGTTGTAGACACCTGGGTGCCTACTCAAAGTAGACGATATAAAAGTAAATATTATCAGGCAATACAAACAATAATCAAAATAATCTGAGGTACCGTACTACAAGTATGTGCCCGACCCAGTTGTCGAGAAAGACCATGTCACGCTGTACTGGGATCGGTCTATCATTACTGACAGGACTATTGTCGCCAATAAACCTGACATAGTGGTGATAGATCGATCAGCGCGCCGCGTAATGATAATCGATGTTACCATCCCACATGACGAGAACCTCGTGAAAGCTGAGAAAGAGAAACAACTCAAATATCTAGACTTGGCACACGAGGTTGTCCGATGTGCCGATAGTAGTTACGGCCAATGGCCTGATGGCCAAAAGCATCGACGACCATCTCTCGAAGCTTTCCTTAGGCGGTTGGATTACGGGCCTGATTCAGAAAGCAGTAGGTACTCCTTGATACGCCCGCATTGTGAGGAGGTTAATGTCTCTGGAGCTCTAACCACCGGTAGCTTGGACCCTGATCCTGATACCGGCGGAGACCTATTTTTATATTTTTAAATATTTTTATTATTTTTTAAATATTGAAAAATGTAGTTATAAGAGTATCATATGAATAAAACAGGAGATAATAATCAAAATAATATCATGCATACGCCATGCATAATCTTATGTAAATCTATTTCCTTATTGTGTCATCGAACAAGATTTAACAAAACAATCCCCACAATACAGCTATTAACCAAAATTGGTTTGATTGCGACAATTTGGCAAGTCAGCCAGCCCACCTGCCCACGGCACGGTTCGTGACTCGTTCAAACTCAGCTGACACGCACGGCTCACGGCCGCGCTAGACTGATAGCTCTCCAGGCTGAGTCGAAGGTGTGGCGGCTGTCGGCAATCACCATCACGAGGTTACCTGTAAATAATGGCTTATGGAATGCTCGCACAAAGTAAAATTGGGTACGGCATTTGTTATTGTGACTTTGTTACTTTTGACTGGCGTTAAAAACGCTAGGGCAAGACGCTAGAAATCGAAACAGGCTGAGAATGAGTGCCTGTGTTGAACCTCAATTGGCAGCACAGAGCAACTTTTGTCGCTCAGTGCTGCCATTTGCTCTAGAGGGAAAAACATAGCGGGAATCCTATCTCACGCGGCAGCATAGACAATGCTTTCGATAGCTATGTTTTTCACTCAGGCAAATGGCGGTGATAATCCTCGAGACGGCCCACTCTTCACCACAGCCTCGTGTTTTATAAGTGACGAAACAAACGCAGACAAACTCAAACGCAGTGAAACAAATATTATGTCTGAGGTGTCCCCGAGGCCTTGGCTTTTGACTTTTTCCAAATCTCCCTTTGATAGCATTTTGTGTACGATTTGATATAAGTCGTAGGTGAACGCCAAACAGTTACACAATTACGTGTGATGCGCGACCTTGTTGTGCTGACCCCCCAGCATACTTAGCGAGTTAAGATGGTGTCAGTGTGTATTAGTATTAAACCAGGCCCTGCCCAAGATATGCTATCAGTTTCAATTTTGTAAAGACTACGCGAAGTAATTCTGGTTCATGAATTCAACTCTGGACCTATGGCTTTGTAGCCGCTCTTGTACTACTGTACCACAAACCATAAACGTATCTTATACTTGATTTTGCTGTTTCTTTAAAGATAAATGTTTAAAACTGGTTTTTGCTAATGCATTTGGCAATTTCTTGTTACGTAATTAGTACTAATTCAAATTCATTTAATTGTCTGAATACTATAATAGGTACTATACTATGATTGTGAAATAATATTAGGTTTTGTTGCTATTTCTGTCAGTTTAACTTCACAGGAACATTCATGCTCAGTCAACGAAAGAATTAGATAGGCCTGGCTTATCAGATACGTTTAATACGTTCATTGGTTTCTAACACAAGTTCAACTATAACACACGAGCTTGGTCCCATCTTTTTTGTTGGACAATGAGAGTGAGTATCGTCCGTAGTTCCGTACAGCCAAACTAGGAGGGCTTGTATTTTGAGACGTAACGGCACCCACCTGCTGTTAATTGCTTGTTATCTTTGCCTAACATGTATGTTGAATGGGTACCTACACTTGTACAGTTACTAGTTTCCGTGTCTTGGCTTTATAAATACTTACTTGTGCCTGTAATTTCGAATCGAGGATGAAAAATGGTACTCAGAATTATGAAAGATAAATTGTTAAATTATCTGAGGAAATTGTATTAAAAAATCAACAAAATGACGACATTAAATGCGATTAATGCCACTCACTAAAATATTCATGTACAGTCCGGATGACTAATAAGTATACAGGCTCGAGAGATATAGTTGAAGTTTTATCAGAAACCGATGGATGCTTTTAAATTAAACTAATAGGTATAAACCATTTATTAATTGAATTAAATTTCATTTGAAACATCCTTGGGTTTCTAAGAAAACTAAAACCACAGCCGTCGAACCTGTATACCGATTAGGTTTGTTGACAGTACATTTTTAAAATTAATTGGTTAAACGTTATAAAGGGACAATAACAAAAGCACATTCAATATAAAACTAGCCTTTAATATTGCATTGAATTAGTACAAAATACACGCTCATTGCACGCATACAGCTCGGCTGTATTACATGGAGTAGTTCGGTAGAGGACATTCACATAAATTATAAGTTTCATCATTATATAAGCATTTTTATAAAGTAATATCTTAGGGAGGTTTACTGGAAGTTAGGGATCTTTTTAAGTAGCTTTGTGCTTACCTAGGTGATCAGTAGCTTAAAGATACTTTTTTATGTACAAAAACTGTTTGAAATCAATTGATTGTATTTACGAAATATGAATGTATACGAAAAGCATGCTACCGGCTGTCATTTGTAGATCTGGCAGTCGTTACCGGTGGTCCTGTCGAGATCAGAAATGTAATCGCAGATTTTCTTTTTTTTCGGTTGGGTAATCAATCACGGGAGTCAGACTTTTACCGACTAAAACCCATCTATAGCCGCCCAATGTAGTCGCACTTAGTAAGATATTGTTATATGTTGCAAGTTGACTACAACATTTTTGACAAGGCTAGGCAGGTGATTTTTAGGGCTCCATTGCCAAATGGCAAAAACGGAACCCATATAGATTTATCCTGTCCGTCTGTCACAGCCATTTAACTCCGAAACTATTGGCACCACATAGTTGTAATTTGGAGAGTAGATGCCTTGCCATACACGCAAATGAGGGTTGCAAAAAATAATATTTTTAGCACTTAATAAATGTTTTTTTTTTCTCCAGTAAATGGTAGATGAGATATTTGCTTCTTAAGTCGTAAGACATGTACCCCATCCTTTAATTTCTAAATAAAGAGGAGGAAAGAAACGATTTTTTTTGAGTTGAGTTTGAACAAGATTTGATAATTAGTTTATGAGATATGGGACTGTTTCATCAAACTGCAACCGTAACTTTGTTTTTCATTAAGATTTTATATATAAAAAAAGGTTTTGCAGATGTGTGTTTTACATGTAATTTGAATGCATTAAAAATATTGTTAAATTATCTCGACTTGGCACACGAGGTTGTCGACATGTGGAATGTGAACTCGGCGACAATTTATCTCAACAGAACTCACATTGGCACTCAAACTTTAATATTTTGATCCCTTATTAGTGTCAGTAGGTAAGCAGGCAGCTAGTTCCCTATTAAAACTAAACATCCCGGTGGGTACAGTAGCCGGGTGTAAATAAGTCACATTGAGCATTAGAAAGAGACGGTTATGAATGAATGACAGAGACAACGCTTTACAAAGCCGAACTTTCAATATAGTGCCGTCTGGTTCTTTAGGGGTATGATAAACAGGTTCCTCATCCTTTACGGATTTGGATTGTTGTCCCGTCGTGATTTTTCTTTGCGATTCAAGATTTTGATATTAGTTATTAGCGCCATCTATGACCTAAATGTAGGGTCATAGATGGCGCTAGCGATATTGTTGACAGGATTATATTAAAATGCAGATATTATCTGCCACAGTTTTGGTGGATATCGGCGTCAGTTCCAATGGGACCAAAGAGATCAAGCCATTTTGAAATAGAAAATGACAGATTTTCAAACAATGACGATGCTTGGTACAAGTTTTGCTAGCGCCATTAGATTGCTCTGTTGCCTTATTGGTATTATTGATATATCGTGCTAAAACCTAGGCCGTAGGTATGTTACACAATGACCAGTACCACTGGACTTTTTTTTTATTATGGCGTATTGGATTTTCAACCCTAAGCGTTGACAAGACTTTTGGAAATTTAACAGGGCACTATTTTAACACACAAGGGTTGCTCTCTGTTCGATTATTATCGCTAGACTCAATGCCTAAAGCTGAAAATTCAGTGCGCGTTTAACAACAAGTTTTACTGGAGACTCCGTATGTTAGGATCTGATTGTTGTTCATCACATTTTCTACCCCTCGTAACTATATCTAGAGATTCCTATACAAATGATTCTTACTATAAAACACAAATTAGTTTTGCTACAACACCGTCATTACTTTGTACTTTCGAATGAGAATTCTTTCTCGTTAACTTTAGAGTCTAATTTTGGGTGAGTATTTTTGCATGTTAGTTACTTTTAAATGTAACTAGGTGTTTTTCTGTGAAGATGCTTAGTAAAATACAATAATTTTAAATCACTTTTAGCTCTTTTAGTTGTGAAACTTTTTCCTACAGTTGAGAGGTAGAAAACGTTACAAATCTTGTAAAACGAAGCAGTTATAAAATCAATAAAATATCCGTATTTACATAATTCTCACAATTTGTTTCAGACTAGATGCTGACACATGGGGTCACAGGTTCGTTCTCTGGCGAGTCAATTAGAAGTAAATACGTCTCGAGTGTAACTCTATGTGTCAGCATTACTTACACAGCAGCGGGTTCCAACTGTCCTGTAAATCTTAATTTAGTTTATTAAAAAACTTTTTTATTCGTGTTTTATCAAAAGCTAAATAAACTTTATTTAATTTGAGGCATGATTTTTAGTGTAGTAACACTGGAGAATTTAATGTTGCCATTGCCTAAAGGTATGGTCACACAGGCACGACTCCGAAATAACCGCAAACACCGAACTTTGACATTCTTCAATACATCTGTTAAAATCTAGTGTCTGGAGTCTGCAAAATAATCTGTACCAGTTTGGCCATATCTTAAATTAAAACAAAAACATAATCACTATCATAGTTCATAAGCCACTGAATTATCAACAGTTTGCAGGAACAGTGTGAACCGTCGCCGTCGGCTAAGTATGTAAGTGCCGCCGCGTGTAGTCGTTACGCGGGCGCCAGCGCGGCGGGCACGAGGTGGTACGTGAGCCACCACGACAGCAGCGGCTGCGTCACCGCCACGAACAGCAGGAAGTACACGCGCCGCTTGGTGCCGCCCGCGCCCGGCTTGCTCCACGCCTCGCCGTACGGGCTGGCGGGGTAGCCCGCCGGGTAGCCCGCCGGGTAGCCATACGCCGCCGGGGGCTGCTGCTCTGGCGCCTGCGAGCCCGACAGGAGCTGCAGTCGGAGGGTTTTTACCTGCAATGGGTACAAAAACAGGTCAGAATTAATCAAAATAGATTTGAGTTTTTAAACTTTCCCGGTGACTAATTATTAATATCATTCAAAACAGATTTTTACAATGTTTGTTAATTTGGTTCCAGTTTCTGATATTTCGAATGCAGTTGCAAACGCCATGATCAACAATAAAAATGGCAAATATCCATTTTCGAATGGTATTATTAATCAGAGTAGATTTGTTTTCGAACTTTCCACAGATGTCATCTCAAAGTATTTTAATTTTAAAATGAAAGAAACAAAATTAATCTCTAAACCACTGAGCGGGCCCAAACGTCAGCTGGGTCTCTCTGACTAAATTGTTAAGAATTCTGCTCAATATTGGCGATTTCCTCGTCCTTTTGCACGGAACTTTTAAGATATCTAAAAAAAATTACTACAATTATTTAGGGAATATTGACGCGGTGTAATACTTAAGTTAATAAAAAGCCACTCACCAAAAAGTAAGACAACGCGAAGCTAGTATAGACAAGACTGCAGTAATAGAATGTCTTGCCCAATATCAAGCCGGACAGCAGACTGCCGATCATGATGATGTACTTGTACCTAGAACGACATTAATATTTACTTTACATAACATATTGGTGCCTCGTTGCTGCGCACGCATACAAGGCGGGGTCTGGTCACCGCCTCACCGGTGACCAGATCCTGCCTTGTATTAGGCTACCGCCTAGGGCACCAGTGACCTCAGAGAACACCGGTTTACACCGGTTTTAGAAACGAATTACCGGTTAAAGAAAAAAAAATGTGATGCGTAGGACTGGTTCAACATACTTTTCTCTGTAGTTTGTGACCAGTGCGGCGCCATAGAGCTACCCTCTTTTGTTTCTTATCAATTCTCTCGTAATGTGACATTCAAAAAGTGCTGATTATCAGCCTAATTTGAATAAATGACTTTTGATTTTGTGCGGGTCTAATATACAAACAAAAAGTTTTTTTTTTGTAATTTTCTTTGATTATACTACCGGCAAAGAGCGTGTTAAGATTTTCTATAGGGAATTTTTCTTTAGCAGTGACGGAGTCCAGATTTGGAGCAGGTTGATGACATTATATTCGCCCCTTAATGCATAAAACTTCAGTCAAACCTACTTAAAGTACTCACTTTAAGTATACTATGACTAGTAGTGTGGTTAATAATATATTTAACTAGCTTTTGCCCGCGGCTGCGCTCGCGTTACATTCGTGGTAACACAGTTCCCCTTTCCTGATTTGCAGGTATTGTACTGATAACCTGTAGTTTTTAACCTTGCGCCTTATTGATTGTAATAGCAATGCTAAATTTTCCCTTTTCTTGCCTCGTTTTCCTACATTTCCAAATTAAAAAAAAATAGCCTATGTCTGTCTCCAGGGTTCGAATTATCTCTGTACCAAAATTCATTAAAATCGGTTTAGCCGTTAAGGCGTGAATACGTAACAAACAAACTCACTTTCGCTTTTATAATATTAGTAAGGATAAATAAAAATATTAAAGTGCCATTGGCGCGCTATGAAGGCATGAGGCGCAATGTTACGTTATTTACTAATTAAATATAATTTACCCCGAGAAGGCTAGTAGATCCAGGGTCTTGAGATGCGTGCTGGTGTTGGTAACATACAGGGTCACCAGGTACATGATCATCTCGAAGATGATGTAGGCCAGCGCGGACGACGCCTGCATGCCTATCTGTTCCGGAGAGAAACGGTGCTGGAGACCTGGGAGGAACAGAATTGGTAAACGAAATGTAGGCGGTAATGCGGAGTGAAGACTTTCGAATAGTGGCTGGTAGTTTTGGGCCAAGATACACGGTGTGTCGTTTGGTTAGTAGTCGATAAAATAAATATTTGTGATAAGATCGCATTTGAAAAATGTTTTTTCATTACATAGTTTCACGCATACACACACACACACACGTTCCCACACCAACATATAAACATACTCCCACACCCCAGCACCCACATAAACCTACACTCACAATCTAACATCCCTCAAAATACACAGCTGCATGTCTGGAACAATTTATTCTCCTTATGTTAACGTGCGTTGATAGTTGCGACAGTTTTAACTTTTGCAGCTATCATCGTTTTTCGCCTTTGTATCTATGTGTTTTTGTGTTCCTAAATAAACCTTTTTTTATACTTAGTATAAAACCAAGTAGTCGCTTCCCGCTGTCTGTCTGTCCCTTTGTATGCTTGGATAGTTAAGAACGGATTTTGATGTAGTTTTTTTGAATAGATAGTGATTCAACAGGAATACCCAATACTGATGAATTAGAATAATTTATTTTTTGAATGAATCGACTTAAAGTCATGTATTATTAATTGATGAATACGCTAAAGACATGTATAGATTTGAATTGTATTTTTTTATTTTCTTGTAATGTAATAGTGGTTTAAACATTGTACTTTTGCATCTTGTTAGTGGCAAAATATGGCTGTTTCTCTATTTATTGTAAAACCTTTACTTGTACCCATATTTACGAAATAAAAATATTATTTACTTATATTTATATGTATGTAATATTAGTATCTGTTTTGTTTGCATCAGATAATATTTAAATGCATTTTGTTTGATTTGCAGCATGGCGGTAATAGCAACAAATTTCTTAAACGACGTCGCCAGTTCTACAAGATAATGTATTATAATTTCTGATCATAAAAGATCGATCACTTTTTGTTATCAAAAACACTTTGATATAACCTCTATTTTTAAGTATATTGTGAACTTTGACTTCATGTATCAACTGGAGCGTTTCTTACTGTGGTGATAACAATTCATTGAAGTTTCACAGTTAATAAAGTAAACACAACCATTATGTTTCACTACCACGTCAAATAGTTGGGTTGTTTTATTTTAGTTTTTGTAAATCTAAATACTATTTAATTTATTTTTTATTAATTTAAGTTTTTAAAATATTTATGTATGCTGTTTCGACTTCCGTACTTTTTACTCACGGGTTGACCACTGAAAACCAGCGCTGAGCTGTGGACTCCCATGGCACAGCATCATGCTGAGTGGTGACCTACCTGTCGCAGTCACGACGTGCAAGCCTTTTTTATTTTGTCCCATATATGTAGGTATTTGTAAATGTTTGTGACGCTTTGAATGTTTAATGTTTTTTTTTGTTATGTTGTCTGCTCGTCGTAATTAGCGACAAAAAAAAACGATGTTTCTTTCTTTTTTTCTCTTTCTAGTAAAATGCCTATTACATAATATTCTTCCTAATCGTGTTCAGTCATGTGTGGCCAATCTCAGACTTTCTGCAGAGACTAACAATCGACACAGGAATATTGATTCAAATGAGGAAACTTTGTCATTACCGCCAAGGCGGATTTAACGCACAAGCCGCGATGCGAGAGTGCTATAGAGCCGAGAACAGCAGTGACAAATTCTTACGTGAATCAAACGACGTTTTTCAATAAACTTCAGAGAAATTGACATAACAAAAAGTACTTTTGTCATTAATAAGTATGTACATTTAAAGAACACAAATAAATGTCAAATTGTTGTTATAAGTAAATTATTTTCACTACGATCAATATCATCAGAATATCACAAATAAACATTTGTGATATTCTGATGATTGATTGATACACATGAAGGCCTCAAAAACAAGCGCCTCTTTGTTCTAAGAAAAATAACTGTGGGTAGCTGTTTCATAACAGAAAAAACGAAGCCGATGAGAAAAAACACGTGTATGAAATACATTGCATGTTGACACTAATCTTAGTGCAAAAAGAGACAGTTTTCGAGGAAGTGTATTCAAATTATTATTAACGCACACAATTTTGCGCGGAAACACAGGTGAACAAAGTTTCCCCTCAATCATTGTCCGACGAGACGGCTAGCCGACACGACTGGAGAGAGATCAGAAGCAAGATCAACTTAACAGTTTAAAGTTTTAAACTCAACTGCCCTTTGGTTTCTTGAGCCTAAGCTGAGGGTGGGGTTCGATTTTCCATTTGGGCAAAGTTATAGTACGTAGAAAACCCAGGGTTTCATCAAGCATATACGTCACGTAGTCTAGTAGTGTATAGAAGGGATGTAAAGGTCCGATGATATCGTACCCTGAAAACCTCAGGTTCCAGTTCATGATGAGCATCACTCACCCAACATGAAGCCGGCGAGCAGCACGTAGGTGACGTAGCCCATGGAGGGGATGTACAGGTCTGGCGCGTTGATGTCGTACCGCGGCTGCACCGGCGTGTCCTGGTCGTATTTCACCATCCATTCCTGGAAGAGAGCAGCTTATGTTACGGAAAAAGAAGATGCTTAGCAATAAGTCAGCTTGAAGGCAGGGCACATCATTTTTGTTGGTAAAAATGCCCCACATTAGGTTTTTTTTTCTGTATTGTGGGTGCATTTGCAACCATTTAAACTCACATACACAAACAGCCAGACCCGGAACAACTATCTGTTTTTAACATGCTTTAGAGTGAAGTTATTCTATTATTCTCAGCAAACTCTTTTATTTGATACTTTTATGATGGTAATGCATAAATAATAACTAGTTGAATTACGCCAAATTGAATTTAGATCGACATCACTTAGCTAACCATGCATTGTCATTCACAATACACATGTGTGCAAAATTTCAGCTGAATCGTAAACCAGGAACTGTATCAAATCTAAGATTTGTTTACATAGAGGCAAATGAAGCTTTTGAAAGCGTGATATTAAAAGTTATAACTTTTTAAGATGAACTATATTTTGAACACTTGGTGCTGAATATCAATTAGTGCGCACTAATGCGCTAGGGATACATCCTGATGTATTTTTAACGCTCGCCTCGAAACCAATAATTAAAACGAGAAACAAACAAAAAGTAGTGGAAACGAATCGCCTAGGCTTACCATCGTAGTGTCAAGCTTGCTAAAGACAATATTCTTAATTACTTGACTTTATATATGCTTGCACTCTACTTTTCTTGCCATTAAAATACAAGCTTCATAACGGTGACACACTTGTCTTGTTGTATGTCGTGTTTGTGTTGGGGAGTTTGCTCCACCTTTTCTCCCTAGATGTAATGGTTAAAAGCCGTTATGAGCGGACATCTTAATGTAATTTGGACTTCCAAAATAAAAAAATTAAGACAGTTTCTTTGTTTTGCAAATGTTACACACTCAACACAGTTTGAGGTTAATGCCAACCTTATGTGTATAAGGGAACATGATGAGCAGCAACTTCCTCAGCACATATCTGGTGTCCACGGCGAAGTAGTAGCGCAGGCGCGACACGGGCACGTACTTGTTGAGCTCGCGCTGCACCGCCTCGCGCCCCTGAGCCGCCAGCTGGTTGCCATACTGCAGCGCCATGTCCTGAGAGAGGGGGACACTAATAGACTACAGGAAGGGGTAGGGAGTATTGTATTGTTTACTAGATTCAGTCTGTGGCTTGTTTTGCATGGAGGAAGAAAACTGTCCATGAAATCTCTTAACCCAATTAACTATGAACCACAGCCTTTGTGTCCTATTAAAACACAAGAAACCATTGAAGTGTGAAAGGTACAGTACAAGCAGACATAATTATTTTTACATCCTTACTAATATTATAAAAGCGAAAGTGAGTTTGTTTGTTACCTCTTCACGCTTTAATGGCTAAACCGATTTTGATGAATTTTGGTACAGAGATAGTTAGGAATCAGGAGACGGACATAGGCTATTTTGTTTTAAAAAGACTAGGATATGAGGGAGAAAGAGGGACGAAACGGGAAAACTTAGTGTTGCTATTACAAATCCATAAGGCGCTATGGAATTTAACGCGAGCAAAGTCGCGGGCAAAAGCTAGTTTACAATATTAGTAGAGATCATCATCATCACTTTTGAACATTCTTGAGACTGACCTTGGTAATAAAACTAAATGGTTGTCAATTATTTTAAATTTATGAGCAATCAATAAATGTTAAAAGATTGTTAGCAGTTCTAATAAAATACATGGTAGTATATTTTATTTGCACAGGAGTGGGATATTAACGGCTATTAAAAAAAAAATAGTTTCATACTTCCACAACAGCTTATTCAGACACAGGGACAGACACCTCTTTGAATCAAGTAGTTTGTTTTGCTATTCTGCTGCTTTTTATAGATACTCTTACTACAGGCAAGTTACCTGTACAACGGGCTGATGTAGCATGGAACCTAGTTGGGCTGCATTTGGCATCGGAGACTGTGGGTAACCACCCATATAACCAAAATCTGAAACAGAAAATATTTATATCATTGTGTGAAGATTATGTTTTTTAACTGTAGTTATGTATTACTAAGGCCCAGTATTTATAAATATTGATAAGAAGGCTTTTGGTACACAAAACTGAGTTGTCTATTTAATTTATTTTCCATTTTCAACTGAGTTCATACCTTCTTTCTATCCATTACAACTGGTGGCAATCAAAAGAAATGTACTCTGCTACTTTTGAGAGGTTTTGGGATGATTTGTAATGAATATTAACAAAACAAACTTACTTCCGGATGGACCTGCAGGTGCAACAAAATCCTGTGAGGTGTCTAATTGGATTCCTTCTTGATAAGGAGGTGGGGGTCCAGCAGGTTGGAATCCTGGTGTGTATGCTGGAGGAGCAGGGCTAAAGGCAGGACTCGGCGAAGGCGCCCCCATCGCCGCAACGTCACTCACGCGCTTCGCCTTGCGGATCCCACCCGCCTGACCCACTGCAAACGAACATTGGGAACTTATTCATTTTAATGCTCTACTTAATCGCTCAAAAAGAGTATTAGCTATGTTTTAGGTTTGTAAGTTAAAAGGTAATTAAACAATCGGCTGTTTTAACGACTGTTGTTACTGAGCAACAGTTTATAACAAGCCTTGTGATGCATCGGAAATTTTAGTTTATATTCATAAAATCGAGGTCACTTGAGAAGATGAATGTGCAGAAGGTGTTACGAAAGCGGCAGTGTGGTCATAACACTTGAATGAAATGAGAACTTATGAGCAATTGTAAGATACAGCCAGAGCATGTCGGTAACAGGTGACAACGTTGTTTACATTGAAAAAAACACCTACCGTTTCTGGAAGCGTTGAAATTCATTGTTTTAGTTTCTTATCAGTCTAATGGGAAGGCAATGACATAGTAAATTGTTCAATTAATACGATTTATTTCTGATTCCACTGATTGAAACACATCACCAACGTCCTGTCGCAATTTGACATTTCATAATGACAAGCGTGACAGGATTCTGTTTTTACGTTTCACGCCATTACTATAAAAATTGGAATTGGAATTGGAACTTTCAATACAAAGTTAGCGTGTCCAGTTTTATTCCCTATTGTTTTTCAATTTTATTAGTACCTAAATAAACTTTAAAAAATATAATCATATTAAATAAAGTGATGAGCTTTGTTAGTTTTTTTTTTTAAAAATATTGTTCAAAATAAACAAAACGAAGACAAAGCTACGTGTATTGGAACGAATAAAACGCGTTGATTTCAAAGTTGTATCTGATAAGTACACACGGCAACAGATCAACCTATACAAAACCAGTTTATGCTGCTCTCTCAACAACGGATCGTACACCATAAATTTCAAGTACAATAAGAGATCCGCATAAACTGGTTTTGTATAGGTTGATCTGTTGCCGTGTGTACACTCATTATTTATTGTAGTCTGCAAAGTATTAACATTTTATAGATATTTTTCCTGCTGCTGTTATTATAAAAAAGAAAATATCTATATAATATAAGATTTAAGATATAACTTTCAAATATAAAAACTTTGTGTGATTATTTTTTTGTGCCTTAATGAGCAATAATTTGGTGAGTGATTGACAATAATGACAATCTCGTTTGACACTTTAATGTCAACCAAACAAACAAATGTCATTTCAATTTGTGCGAAGGTCTCGAACGTCAGCTTTGTTTTGTGTTTTCCTCAATAATTTATCAGATTCAGACTTCAAGCTGCTGAAAATAAGCCGTAATTGTCTTATTGTGCAAAATCTGTGAGTGTACAAGCTAACGTGATGGCGCTAACGAACGTGTTGCTGCTGAGTCAAATAGCTGGCTATGTCATTGGTCTGATACTGTCTCTATGCATCATCGCACCGATGGGCATGCATGTACATGAATTCAAGTATGTATATGGACGGCATTATCGTTAAATTACATTATTTATCAAAAAATGGATGAATTCACCAATAAACCATTATCATTAAAAATGTAATTAGTAATACATTGGTAAAACAAATATAATGTTGTTTATCTTAATGTATCTCTTCCCGTTCGGATTTAGTTTTTTGCAACTTTATTCTCGCTGTGTCCACTTTCAGATTTCTTCTTTTTGTATAATAATAGTTATTGTGTTTATCCTCCTTTGTGGTTTACTATTTTAAAGCAATTAAACAATTGTCAATGTATTACAGTCACAAGCAGAAATATTCAAAAACAAAACTACTTTAAAAAGTGGTTTACACCTTCCAATATTTATTTAGATTTGATGTTTCCATACATGAATATTAATAATGCGGAAAAGGTTTTATCTCAAACCATCATTTTAATCATGATTTTCGTGCCTTTGTTCAATTCTATTTGGGGTTGGTGCAACATGTAAGAGTTCTTATCTCAAATAAAAAATGTTATTCACAAGTACATCACTTTAGATTTTAATAAATTTAATAACTTTCTAATGTGAAATCTGTCGTTCTATTGATTTAATTGGGTACTTTATTCCACTTTTATAAAATGCGCTGCACAATGTAATTTTGTTTTTTTTTATCATTCCGTTTCTCAACATCTGGGTGTCACTAGCACGATTCAGCATAATATCAGCATCTGGTATTCTACCTACCATATACTGACTCCTATTTGCCAACCATGAGACACACTGCATATTAGTGGGTGACCGTTATAAATGTATGTGAAGTGTCTCATTGTCTATGTGTCAATCTAACTTGAATGTTTAACACCTTGATGTTTTTTTGTGTTGATTCCTGCTTTTGTTACATCAAATAAATAATTTATCTAAATAAATGTGTAATATTAGTGCTTGTAATTCTTGGCATATTGTGAATCTGGTCTGGAATAATATAATTATGCTCTTTGCACAATATAACAATCAAAATGTTGTTTTTAGTGGCCACTGCTCGCTCTTCTCTCATGGTGAATGGCAGACGGATGGCCAGCTAGCTGTTTCCTGGGCATATCGGGCATACTGTGATTATGTCATCGTGGTTGGAGTACTCATGTTCCTGACATGCAGCATTCAGATTTACAGGTACGTCTACCTGACTAGTTTACACAGTAATTAACATGAAGCAGCTGCTTACATGACACCTTTTTTTTGGGGTGGCAAATCTTCAAATAACTACCCCGCTTTGGGCGGAGCGGGGGGAGTGTCAGACTATTACTGATTAAAACCCACCCATGTTCCTTCTATTGCCCTTTACGTTCCGGGGCCGCGGTATCTCTTTCAAACAACCCGCAACCCCGCTTATTTGATTCCTTAACTGGGTTCTACCAAAAGCTTTTAGTCTTTCTAGTTAGGCCCTTTTTAAGACCTGATCTGTATGTTGCCCCCCGTTCGTACACAAAGTGCTAATTTATTTCAGTATTAGGAAGATGGTCAAATAACAAGTATAGGTGAATGGTGAAAAAAATAAGGGTTTTTTTTTAGATAAATGTAATCAGCAATTTCTTTGTAAATTCGCATAATACAAATAAGATAGGCATTAAATAAATTCTCTTATATTTGTAGTTTAAAATGGATATAATATTGTTAATAGTGTTGACATTGTAACTTATTTGTCACTAAATTGTATAGATAATGCTAGTGTGAATCATTTGTTATCGAGCATATTATTTTCATACATGTGAAAGTACTTGATTATATTCAATTGATTTTAGCAATATTGTCGTATAAGACTAATTAATTAAGGACGATTCATAATGTGACGAGAAGATTGGCGCAAAAACGCGCTTTCCGAGCGGCAATTTCATCACAGCAACAAAACAATATTCAGAACTAGTTTTGACTAATCAAGACAGACTACAATGATCATTCATTCTTAAAAATACGGGTATTGGATCGTAAAACCGGATAAGCAAGCATATGTGGTTGCTTATCCGAACATGCCGCTAGGCCTAGAGACCTAATTCTGTTGGCTACGAATAAAACCTGTAGTATTGATGCTAGTGATTGATTGGTCAATAGCTGGCACCTTTACAAAACTAGTTTTAAAAAAACTTCTAAACCGTCACGTTTCCGAAATATAAGTTTTCAAAGTTAGAATCCAGTCAATGATGCTTGAAAATTTTTAGCTTTCTGGACTGTAATACATGAGGTTCATTTAATCTATCTAGAAAAACTTAAACTATTTCGGTGGGCGAGGGCCTCTAATGGGGCCCCTGACTCTAGTTATGCCTATTTCCAAAATAACCTAGTACGGATTAGGAAGTACTTTTGTCTGCGTCCAACCGCATCCGCGTGAAATTATTATTAAAACATAACTTCCCTATTTATATCGGATGTGTGATGTGAATGTCGGAACAAAAACAAAAACGTTTGAAATTGTTACCATTGAAGTCTTAGTTCTCTTTTTAAAATAAAAGTAGCCTAAGTTACCCCTTATAAGAGGAGCTATCTAGTCTACCAGTATACGTCCCGTCAAACCAGCCGCTTCTGAGATAAGCCGGAACAAATAGACAGACAAAAATATAATATACTTTTATATGCATTTAGTCACTATCATCTGCCCACTGTTGGACACAGGCATCTTTAATCCCACGCTATTAACTGGATTTTCGGCTACTCTATCTAACTAAATCCCAGCTATCCTACGTAGGTAAATCATCGCTCCACCGAGCCCATCTTACGCCCATTCGCGATCATCACTCAAATATATGTCTTCCCCGTTTCTTTCTAGCCGGGAGACACTAAATATTAGCTTGTTTTTTTCCTTTGTAGTGTTACCATTAAAGCTTATTCTTTAATCTTGTATTAGTTGCAGTCAAAACTCTTAACTAGCCAGTACTATTGACTAGCACTTTTGACTGATTTTGCTAGTCAATAGTACTTTTGATTGGTGAAGAGTTTTGACTGCAACATATACACTTGTAGCCAGTGCCAAATAAACATGTCCGCCGACCCACTGTCACATAGCTGCTATTTAGCAATTACAAACAGACACTTCAATTTTATTTGTTTGTAAAAATGTGTTTCGATTTTCAAATAAGTACTTAAACGGGAATAACTAGACACTTTAATCAATTTTTATTAGCCTAAAGAATTATTAAACGGTTTTGTACGTTAGTTTTCCTTTCAAACTTTCCTGTTATAAACACCAATATGAAAATATCTGTTCTGTAAAACTATTCATAATATAATATCACGCTTGTAATTCTCGAAGGGAACCTAATGCCTCACCCACATTTCGCCAGTTATATTTTAGGTAGCATGTTATAGGGGCGAGCCTAATGCCAACAAGTCCAGACTACGGTTGCTATTGAGAAATTCCTGAAGAAAAACCCAATAACATTTTGGTCGACCCGAGAATTGAACCCAGGGCTAGAACCTCATGTTCAGAAGTCGCGCTTGCGACCACTAAAAACAATTTCGCCATTTTTAATTTGCTTGCAGTCGAATTTTGTTTTTATTGAATTTGTGTTATTTTATCCCCAGACTGTCGATGTTCATGTACAAGGGCGTGGACTGCTCGTTCTTGTCCGCTTTCCTGGAGGCGGTTGGCTGTATGATGCTGTGCGGGCTGGCCGTGTCGGCTGCTGTCATTGTCACCCTGGGATTTATGACCTGGTGCCAGAACATCGTAGAGAGGTTCCCCAGGTGCGTAGGAAAGAAGAAATATAACTAATTACCTTTTGTGAACATTGGTGTAATGATGACATAAATTGTCATTGTTCCCGTATGTGTTCACTGTGCCAGTTACCAATTTTAACAAGGATTGTTTTCGGAATCCGAACTTTACCGTGTAAGACATGAGTTCGTGTTTCCATTACTTGATAGTCTTCAACATTTCGAAGCCTTAGTTATACAATGTGTCATGTCACTAGCGATATTTTATGTACTTATGACGCAAAGATTCTAGTACTCAAATTTATTGATATACAAAAAAGCTACCATTTTTTTTTCACCAAAATGTTTACAAAACTTTCGTTGATTTGCATATTTTTTTGGACTTTAATTTTGTTTTCTAAAGTTACGAAAATGTAAGCTCATCATTTCTTAATTTAAACGATAGACAATATTGTTACCCTCTGAATAAACCTATTGGCGTCACAGTAAGACCAACACTTTGGAAATATGATTATTTTTTGTACACGCATAGATCTCATATCTCAAAATGGCTGCCAAAAAGCGGGGAAGTGAATTAGACCCAAGTGTGTAGCGTAATACTAAGTATATTAAAACAATCGTTACATAAATATCCAGAATATCGCTAGTCCATGGCCGGACCGGACACATTGTATACTGTTGCCGTTGAAGTATTACTTGAAGAAGAAAAACAATGGCAGCGTTATGTTTTCAGTTGCGAAGACGCGGCCGGTCAGAATATTGACAGTAAGGACAACATAACCACCAACGACTTCTACATGCAAATCGGCACATCACAAGTAAGAATTAAGTTATGGCTGCTTAACCTAGATAGCATAACGAAAATGTTAGTATTTTAATTTGGGGTCATTTTGGTATTCTGTTCTACTTTTAGAACTCTCAATTTCGCGTAACGTAACGCGAAATTGTTGCGGTGATTTATCACATTACATTTTATGGTGATCTCATATCAAAAAACCGGGCAAGCGCGAGTCGGACTCGCGCATCGAGGCTTCCGTACTTTGCGACATATAGTAAATAGCTATACCTCCCTACCTTTAGTTGCGTAGACTTAAAGGGTTGATTATTTCACAGCTCCAAGGGACCACGAACTTGAGTATAAGGTTTTAATTTCAAGTCGATACCTCCACGCATTTCCGAGATAAATGATCCTGACATGCAAACAGACAGACTGGCAACAAAGTAATCCTATAAGAGTTAATTTTTTTCCTTTTGAGGTACGGAACCTTACACACGAAAAGGAAGCCTAAGATATCATACTATTCACTGTTTTTTACGAATACGAAATGATACATATTTGTTTCGTGCGAAGATATAATAGGAGAAGGGTATGGTCGCTATTGCCATGCCAAAACGCAACATGTACGGTTAATTTAATACAGTGTATCTGTAATATAGTGTACACTAGCGCAGGAGCTATGCAATTCTTAAATGTGCTTGTATAATTTATGCCAATAAAGATTATTAATTTTTACCGACTTCAAAAAAAGGAGGAAGTTCTCATTTAGACTGTATTTTTGTTGTATGTGTTTTACCCGATGTTTCCGTAAATTTTGGGTCTATTTTCAAAATTTATAATCGAAAGGGTTTCCCGAGGTGGTCTCGTATCAATTTTATCTTTATAGTTTGGATAGTTTAACGAATTATCTTCTATAATATACTTAATACTTTTTTTTTGTACTGTATGTTGATGATATGCTTATAATTATCTTTTATTAGCAATAGAAAATTAATGCTCGATAAGAATTTGTGTGAGATACCATCAATACCACAATTAAAAAGGCTGAAACTTTTATTTTGACTCTCTATCAACAACTCGTTATTTCATCCACCAGTTCGGCGCCTGGGCAGCGTTCGCGACATGGGTCGGCCTCGCAGTGTTCTCCACTATCAAAGTGTGTCGGTACCACCAGCTGGAGAACATCCAGGTGTCCATGTACCGCGAGCGACAGCGGCTGGTGAACGAGACCAGCTCCCCCGGCGCGCAGGACGGAAGGTCCACGCCGCCAATCGACATCGCGCATTAAAAACCACAGCACTATGAGGAAATTGGCTAAGCTGTATGTTAGGAAAGTGTCATTTATTATTTATTTTGCCTTGTATATCGGACAGTCTACTGCACGTCACAACTAAGGGATACCCACGCCCTTTTATTACGGAATAAGGGTGCTGTCGTAGTCAAATGTGCAGTTATATAATTATTATGCAGTTTACTGTAATTTTTTTAGAACGAAATTATGTAATTTGACCGTCAGATAAGATGTGATCAACTCCTACTTAGCGGTGTATTGTCTATTGTTTTTGTATTGGAAATCTATATAAAAAGATTAGGACGCCTATCTGATCTGCATTTAATCCAGGATTAATGTCACAGGCTGATGAAATGAACTGATTGTAATGTATTAGAAATGAGGTAAAATTACTTGCCTTTAGTTAGTAAGACATGTTAAATTGTCATGTGGAAGAGGGAGGACAAAAAGTTAATAAAATTGAACTTGGTAAATGTTTTGATTTTGGCGTTTTATGTTCTTATATTGCCTGCTTGCATAATTTCCCAAATGTTTGTCGAACATTTTTTTCTGTCAATCGAATCGAATCTTATGAATATGTTGAGAGCTAAATGTATTTGTGTCCGTTTTAATTAGACACCTACATGCCAAAACGAAAGAAATCCTTCACTGTGGCGCTGCTACTGTGAAATTCTTTATGGAAACACCCAATATCACTTTTCTAGACCTGGGAATCGAACCCAGACGTTTTGCGAAGCAGTCGCGCTTGTGACCACTGCATCACCGGGCAAGTTGTTTAATTTCGAATTCCACTATTGCATCTGTTTATGACAGGGGAAGGTATTAGCTTCCTGTTTCTCTCAAATTACATTAAAATACTCAACCATTTTTAGATAAAAAAAATCGAAGTGAGAGGTTAAGCCTTTACTCAGACCTATCAGACAGATTCATGTTTTACTTTTCATTACTGTACTATGCTAATGACATTTTAATATAAATAAAGTTTATTTATTGGCCCACCCGACCACATTTGGAGGGGCTGGGCTGACAATGTATAGAAAGATAATTATGGTTATAATTAACTATGTGATAGTAACTTAGTTGTTATTTTGTACAAACTAATGCTTTTAAATATTGCTCACAACCTATGAAATAATTCACTTTTTTAACAGACTCCAAAAAATAAAGAAGAGTTTTTCAATTCCATCTGAATGTCTAAGTAAATATGTAATAACATGATTGTGACTAATGTATTGTCCGTCTCAGTAGCTTATTGTTGATTTGTGTAAAGTTATCGTACTAAATAGTTTTATATTTATCATAAGATACGATTAAAACAAATAAATAAATTAAGAATTTTGTGTCGTTTTTTTATTCGATCTCGTAAATTACACAGTCCGACAACTAGCAGGCTATAATAATTTTAGTGTTATGCCAGTGGTATAGTGTGTACGTTTACTTAGATAACCTCCTACTGTGCCTTGCGTGCTGCTTCTGCGTGTGCACTTTGAGGTAGCGCAGCTGCGCGAACTTGTCCCCGCAGTGCGCGCAGCTGTGGTCCCCGCGCGTGTGCGTGCGCGCGTGGCGCTGCAGGTCGGCGCGCACGCTGAAGGCGCGGCCGCACGCGGCGCAGACGTGCGCGCGCGCAGCCGCGTGGCGCGACATGTGCCGCGCGAGGTGCGTCTTCCACCTGAACGACGCGTCGCAGTGGTTGCACGAAAATAACTTGGTGCCTTTATGTGTTTGCTCGTGGATGTAGAGGCCCGCTTTAGACTTGAACTGTTTCTCGCACTGCGAGCATTCGTAATCGTAAAACGCGTTATGTATGGCCATGTGCTGCTTCAATGAGGATTTCGTGCCGAGTTTTTTCCCGCACACGTCACACTCGTGCTCTTTGCTTCCTTCGTGAGAATTTTTCAAGTGGTAAAAGTAGCTGGAAGACGCCCTGTACTGTTTAGGGCAGTAGGGACAATTGCGTATCTTGTTCTGGTTCTTATTCCTCTTGTCGTTAGTTGATTGTTTATTACTAACTTCAGCAGTTTTTGGGGGAGTTTTATTTATTGGTGGTATTAGTATATTGGTTACACTCCTATTTTTGTTAACGGTATTGAGTTGGGCACATTTTTCTATTTTCATAGGTTCAATAACTACTGAACAATTGTTCATGTTATTATTATTTTCCAAACATATGTTTGGATTAGTTAAATTATTATTTTGTGTAGCGACACATTCGTCGGGCTCGTGTTCGACTCGCTCAGAGTCAGGCGCGTCGCTGGTGCTGTCTGCCGTCTGTGTTAACTGCTGGCCATCTTGCGAGTCCTCGATAGCTTCGAACACTGACTCGGGCAGAGGTCCAAACCCCTCCGTATCACTGTGGTCTGAAAATTCATTATCTTGTACGGACGTTTTGCTTATTTTAACCGGACTATTTCTTTTCACCGGTACTGGTGTGTCTATTTTAACCGTTACCGGGGTGTTTATTTCTTCGGTTTTAATATTTGGTGTTGTACTTTGGCTATCTATCTTCGGTGAGCACTTTGGAGCAGTGGTTGTTGGCGCTGGGGTAGGAGCCTGATTGTTATTTTGTGCTTTCTTTTTCTTATATTTCATTCTTATGGCACTTTCTCCTGAGGTATACTGGAGGGCGTGGAAGGACATGTGCATGATGAGGTCCTTCCGGTCGATGTAGTTGTCGCAGCCCTCGCAGTGGAACAGCAGTGTGGAGTGGTTGACGGCCAGGTGCTCCCTGTACTTGGCGACGGGCAGCGAGTCGCCGCAGTACACGCACGCGCGGTAGGGCTGCGGCCTCGCCGCGGTGCACGACGGGATGTTCCTGCAACAAACAGCTGTATTGCATCTTGTGGAAATGACAGATTGAAACTACAAACAACTATTTAAAGAGTGTATGATTTTGAAAATTTACCTTTTTATGTTGGAGTTATCATCAGAGCCTTTTGTATCTTCAATTAGGATAGACTTTCTTAACGTAGCATCACATATCTTCGTGTGTGCCTTCTTTCTCTAGTAATCTATCTGTAGTTTATGGCAGATCTAAATGTATCGATAGCATTTCTTGATAAACTTTTGCACCGGGTGGGTTCAAGTAGCCAATCCACCTTATTCAAGTCCAAGATATATATATATATATAGCATATAGCTCTGTTTACCCACTTTCTATACTTCAATATAATAATCCAACTTTCCATGCTTAAAGTCCTTAATTCAAAAATTCTTCAGGTTTCGATCTGCCTTATTATGGCGTGTCCGTTTTAAACAAACAACTAACATGGAAATTATTGTATCTGCTCCACTTTATGCAACCCTAGTACATTTCCTGCAGTGGTTAAGTCTTCCATGTCTTGTTCTTGTGTTTTCTGATGCACTCTGCTATGTGCGGTCAGTTGACTTCGCAGCCGGAATGTTTTCCCGCAGTGGCAGACATGTGCCTTCTCGCCAGTGTGGACGGACATGTGCGCGGACAACTCCCCGCGCCGCTTGAACCGCGCGCCGCACTGCACGCACGGAAACCTGCATGCATCGTGCGTGCGCGCGTGCATGCGCAAAGCTGCGCTTGATTTGGACCCCTTCCCGCATATGTCACAAACAAATGTTCTACTTTCAGAGTGAGATTTCACATGGTCTTCCAAGTGGGATTTCCGTGAGAAAGTCTTGGAGCAGGTGGGGCAGGTATGAGGCCGCTGCTTGGAGTGCACGGCGCGGACGTGTCGTGCCAGGTTGCCTGCGTCGTAGAAGGCCAGGCCGCACGCGTGGCAGCTGTGGCGGCGCTGGCCGGCGTGCGCGCGCGCGTGCCGCGTCCAGCCGCCCACGGACACGCTCTTCCCGCACACGCCACACATAGCGTATCGCTTCCCATCCTCGCTCGTTGTAAACTCCGGTTTCTCTATAATCTCAACTTTAGTTTTGTCGTCTTCTTGGACTGTTTCTTCACCTGGCAAAACAGCTCTGGAAAGGTAAACGTGGGATCGGTGTAATGATACTGTGATGTAAGTGCGTAGCGTATATTATAAGACTAGTAGGGTGGGTCGTGCGCGTAGGGCGGGTCGTGCGCGCGGCGCTCGTGCTGGCGCAGCGCGCGGCGCTGGCGGAAGGCGCGCGGGCACAGCGCGCATGCGTGCGGCGCAGTGGCTTGGTGCGCGGCGTGGTGCGCGCGCAGCTCGTGCGGCTGGCGGAAGGCGGCGCCGCAAGTGGCGCAGGCGTGCGGCCGCTCGCCGGTGTGCTTGAGGCGGTGCCGCACGAGGCCCGACCGCAGCCTGAACTTGGCCCCGCACTCCGCGCACTCGTACGGAAACTGTTCACTGTGAGTCTTCAGATGCACGTGTAGCGAACCGCTCTGCGTGAACCTCTTCCCGCAGTGAGAGCACACGAACGGCTTCTCTCCCGTGTGTATCCGTATGTGCTGCTTGAGATTCTGCGAGTTGGCGAAGTTCTTGGTGCAGAGACTGCAATTGTACCGGCGCAGGCGTTCGTGTGTCTCCGTGAGGTGGCGCTGCAGGCCGTTGGGCGCGCGGAACTGCTTGCCGCATACGTGGCAAACGCACGGCCGCTCGCCCGTGTGGATGCGCTTGTGGAACAGGTACGTGTGTGCCGAGCTCAGGTTCTTGTTGCAGATCTTACACGTGTAGTACGTCTTGTTATCGATTTTGTTCTGCACCTCTCTCAGCTCCAGCCGCGTCTCCTCATCCAGCCGGTCTCGCCGCATGTTGCACTGCGTCAGGTCGTCGAACCTATCCACGTCGTTGACCTCAACGTCCGACACACTCGAATCAGTGAAGTCAGGATAATCCTCCTGATGTTGATCATTCACAAAATGATCTCTAAAGTTCACGAGGGCATTGTAGAAGTTGGTATAGAGATTTGTGGGTTTTCTAGTAGCGAATGTGGCCAGCGGCTCATCATCGGACAGCTCGGACTGGTCAGAGAGCGCACTGCGGGGCTCCTCGGGCGAGTCGCAGGGGCTCCTGCAACAAATAAGGCCCGTCGTTACTTCATGTGCGTCTTTACGTGGTAGTCCAGGTGGCTTTTCCTCCGGAACTTTTTGGAGCAGATCTCGCACTCGTATTTGCGTATACCTGCGTGAATCTCGAGGTGTTTAGTGAGCGAGTTCTTGGCACGGTACGCCTTGCCGCAGTGCGGGCAGCTGTGCGGCGTCTCCCCGGAGTGCAGGCGCGCGTGCGTATCGCGCTCGGCTCGGCGCGGAAAGGCGTCTCCGCACTCCCCGCAGATGTAATCGAGTATACCCTGATGCGCCAGCTTCTGGTGGTGCGTGAGATTGCCCTGGCTGCGGTAGGTGCGCGTGCACTTATCGCACGGGTAGACCGCGGTGCGCGAATGACTACGCATGTGCGCAAACATGTTGTACTTATTGGAGAACGTCTTGTTGCACTCGGGGCACACCGCCGGGATGTACTTCTGGTTGTTTGGGCTCTCGACTTTCTTCTCTTTCGTGCTTTTCACATCGCTGTGAGCATCTTTATAGTGCTGCTTTAACTTGTCGATTCTGTCAGTGGTGAAGCCACAGCTGACGCACACTGGCTCCTCGGGTGACCTGTCGACGTGCGCTGCTTGCAAGTGCTGTGCGAAAAGTTTCTTGTCGTTGTAGACGAGGTCGCAACACATCACACCGCCGTCAACCATGTTCACTTCGACGTGCTTGTTGAGGTGGTAAAGTAACCGAGTGGCCGAAGAGAACACACTAGCGCAGAAGGGACAATGCAGGCTCGGCAGAGCGACTTGGGGCTTCTCTTTCGCCTCAGATTGTGTTTCTCTATCAGAATCTTCAGCTAACACTTGTTCGAACATTACATGGTTGGTGATGTATGTTTTAACACCGTTGTTAAGTACGTCGAGCGAGTGGTCGTGCTGGATATGTTCAGCGAGGGTTTGTGTAGAGGTCAGTGCTGGCTTTTCAACACACTTTTGACAAACAAATTCTACATCTGTTTCATCTTCGTCCAGATTAAATTCAGTAAGAGCATTCCTGACACTTTCGTAATACAACCTGAAATAGGAACATGTTTGCATATTCTGCAGAATCAATAATACTAAGATAATGTCATAATATACTTACTTGCCCCGCGGTTCATCTTCGACGTTTGCACTCGATTTTACGGTAACGTTGTTAGGTGGATTGGTTTTCTGAAATATAAATGAATTTTAATTTCTGAAATATAAAAAAAAAACAAAAAAAAACAAAATGGCGCAGTTAATATGCTAGGTGGCGCTCATCTAGTAAACAAGTGAAATTATTCACGGTGTAAATTTTATCTAATTAAAAATAGTTTAAGTGAATTACGAGGAGTTAATAGAGTTAAATCAGTAAAAGTGACTGCCAAAGTATATGTGTGAGTGTTATCTAAAAGAACAATATGATAATAGTGACAAAAAACACTAATAAACAATTGGTGACGAATTGTGGAACATTTATCTAGAATAACAGTTAATTCAAAGTTTCTTTAACTCCAAAAGTGTTTTAAAACTTTGTAAATACCAAAAACAACAGTTTTCAGTGATTGAAGTAACATTTCAACATGTAAACCATTTGAAAAGTGCATTTGTGAAAACGTCTTAGTTCGTTGGGAATTCAAAATTATCACAAGTCATTCACAAATATTGCATTAGTACAGTAACAGCACCGCCATCTATGATCTCAATAGGAAAAACTTTCTTTTTCTTCTACGACACCTATCGACGAGTAGCTGAACTAACTAGTGGATCGATATTTTAACATCAAATATAGTACTTGGATTCGGCACTAGAGGGCATTAAACAACATTACTATCCATATCTACGACACCTATCGATGAGTAGCTGAACTAACTAGTGGATCGATATTTTAACATCAATTATAGTACTTGGACTCGACACTAGAGGGCATCAAACAACATTACTATCAAAGAAGAAAAACACTATTATTCACTTTAAAAGCTTGTTAAATTAATATAATGAGTACCTCAGAAAACATCACGTTCCGCCGACCCAGAACAAAGTCAGATTCCATGCTCACCGATGAAAGCGAACTACACACAACTGACACAACAAATATAGCAAATGAGACGGCCTATAGCTTACCCGAAGTATCTGATGACGACGATGACGAAATTAAAAAACTGAAAGAACAAGTGTTCAACCTTACGTTAGAACTACAAAGTGCCCATTCAGAAATAGATTCCTTATCAACTGAGAATAGTAAGCTAAAAATACTTAATGAAAACTTAACGAAGAAAAATAATATCTTTAAAAAAATTACTAGTAGTCCAGCAAAGTTGAATGTATTGAGTAAAAAGGTAAATACAACCAATAACTATGGATGTGACAAACATACTCAAACAGAAACATTTCAAACTGATCCAAACTCTAAAATCACATCATCAAAACCAGCAAAAAAGGAATTACCGACACCGGAACCACATAAAAACAAGGCGACGCCGAATAAAGGTTGCGACACACAAAATAATAATACGCAGAAACAGGAGAAACCTAATAAAGAGCAGTCTACCCTGACTAGCAAACAATCTAACCAACAAGACACGCATAGAGAAAAGAAGATATGTATTTTGAGCACGAATAACAAAAACAAAATTCTCACAATCGCAGAAAAAACGTTCCCCAATTACAAAGTTTGCCACTACGTGTCACCTAGTTGTAATACAATGAAACTTATCGACAACGTTGATCTCAAGTTGAAAAACTATACAATGGAAGATTACTGCCTGATTTTCATCGGCGAAGAAGATTTCCAGCAAACATACAACTACATCGATTTAACTATTGCGATACGTCAAACTCTCTCAAAAGTTAATCATACAAATGTTATAATATGTGCGCCTACTTTTAGACTTAATGACTATTCGACTATGTATAACGGAAGGATAGAAACATTTTGTAGTCTTTTATATCTGGATGCATGTACTCATCATTATGCTTATTTGTTTGATTCGAATTATTATCTGTCTTATGATTATAAAATGTTCTGGAAAAAACATGGAATTGTAAATAACTATGGTGTATCTAATATATTTGTAAATCTAGGTTTAATGATTAAGGAATTTGATATGTGTGATGAAATTAACTTGTCTGCTAGAGAAAATATTGAATCTTCCAATAACACCTTTTGTGACACCAACCACAATGAATGTCAATCGTTTTTTCTCTAATAAATACCTCAAAATATTACATCAAAACATTGCAGGATTAGTAAATAAGTCAAATATGCTCACTGTATGTTTGGATGAACTGTCAGAACAAAAGATAAATGTAGATGTCCTGTGCATAACGGAACACTTCATTATGAAAGGACATCAGCATGAATTGTATGTGCCTAATTATTGTCTAGCAGCTTACTATTGTAGAGAGAGGATAAAAAGGGGAGGGGCCTGCATCCTTGTAAGAAACGGAATACAATGGAAAGAACTACCTAATATATCAAATTTATCTACATCAGGCTTATTTGAATGTTGCGCAATTGAACTGACTAATTATAAGATAATTGTTGTTTGTGTATACAGAGTACCTAATGTTAATAATCTTAATTACTGCCTGGATAAACTTGAACACCTTCTACAGGAAATATCACATTCGCGTTATACTAACATTGTAATAGCTGGTGACTTTAATATTGACGTACTAAAACAAAATAGTTGCACAAATGCTTTTGAATATACCTTAATGAGATATAACTTAAAACTTGCAATAAAAAAACCTACCCGCTTAGCTAGTATGACTTGTATTGACAACATTGCACACAACTTTAGTAAGTCGTGTAAGACAGATGTAATAGAGCTAGCGTTATCAGACCACACTGCACAACTGCTTCATTGTCCAGTACAAACGACGTTTGCTATAAACCATTGGTACGCAAATAAAAGAGACTACAGTACTGAAAATATAGCCAAATTTAAGAGTTATATAAAAAGCCTTACATTCTCAGAGATTTACGATACTGAAGACCCCAATATAGCGTACAACGGATTTCTTGATTTGTTTAAATTAATGTATGATTTATGTTTTCCAATCAAACTTACAAAAATAAATGTTGTAAAAAAACCCAAATGGCTGTCCAAAGGTATCAAATTAGGTAGCCGAAAGAAAAGAAAACTTTTGTGGCAGTTTAGGTTAAAACCAAATAAAACTAATAAAAAATGTTTTACAAATTATTCACAACTGCATAAAAAAATTATAAACTTAACACAAAAAGCTCAAAACAATCATAAAATAAAATCGTCTGACAATAAATCTAAAACTACCTGGCAATTGATCAACCGCGTAAAATATAATCTACCTAAATCTAATATTAATAGAATTGAACTTGGAAACCATACTCTGACAGATCCTAATGACATAGCTGAAGCGTTCAACAACTTCTTTATTGATAAAGTGCAGGGGAAGCTTCAGGTTAATAGCAAACCAAAATGTTGTAAAATTGAAACAAATAGTAAATCAATGTTCATGGCTCCCAGTGTACCACTAGACATTCACAAAATAATAATGTCATTGAGAAATAAAAATAGTGTAGGGTACGATTGTATTGCTACCAAGATACTTAAAAGTGTATCAATGGAAATAAGCAACCACCTAAGCTATATACTTAACCTATCTATCAGTGCAGGCATCTACCCAGACGCCCTAAAAATATCAATTGTTAAGCCAGTCTTCAAAAAAGAAAATAGAGAACAAATGGAGTATTACCGACCAATCTCATTAATACCAGTACTATCAAAAGTATTCGAGAAATATATATATAAAGAAATATATAAATTTATTGAAAAGTGTAAGATACTGTGCGAACAACAAAAGGGCTTCCGAATACACAAAACAATAAATATGGCCATATACGACTTTCTATATGAAGTAATGTCGACAAAAGAAATCCTGTGTGCAGCATATTTTGCGACATGACCCAGGCGTTCGATTATGTACATTTTCCCACCTTAATAACTAAACTAGAAGCCTACGGTATTAGAGGCAATGTACTTAATCTACTCGAATCTTACCTAAAAAATAGAATACAGAAAACTGAGATAACTAAAATTAACATACATAATAAGCGCGAAGAAATATTTAGGTCCACCGAACGTGAAGTTTTATTTGGAGTACCGCAGGGGAGTGTATTGGGCCCTTTTATATTTATTTTGTATATAAATGACTTACCAAAATGTATTAAACAACCATTGACATTGTTTGCAGACGACAGCACCATAACAATACCTTGTGAAACTATAGAAACTTATAGAAGTGACATTAATAACAGTTTAGAACAGGTTGTGAATTGGTTAGACTCTAATAATTTAAAAATTAATTTGACTAAAACAAAAGCTATTCATTTCAGACAGCGGACTCCCAGCATTAACATTAACATTCAGCACGGCAATAATATAATAGAAGAAGTAGTAAATACAAAATTTCTGGGACTCATGATAGATGAAAAACTAAATTGGGAATCTCACATTGACACTTTATGTAAAAAAATGAGCAAATCCGCATACGCTCTTCATACACTCTCCTCGATAGTATATATGGATGCGCTTCTTACGGCTTACTATGGCCTAGTGGAATCGCACCTACGGTACGGCATTATATTTTGGGGTAATTCTTCGGGAAGAGAAACAGCATTCAAAGCACAAAAAAGATGTTTGAGAGCCATCTTTAAGTTGCAAACCACCGATAGTTGCAGACCATACTTCAAAGAATACAACATATTAACCCTACCCTGCCTATACATTCTGGAAGTAGCTTTGTTTGTCAAATCAAACCCCAATAAATTCCAACTTTATTTCGATAATTTCCCACGTAATAGGCGCAATAATAGTTTACTATGTCTACATACAGCTAAAACAGCACTTATGCGCAAAAGCGTTTACTGCATGGCTCCGGTGATTTATAATAAAATACCCAAACAGTGGAAAGAATTACCTTTATTGAAATTTAAAAAGAAGCTACGTAAATTTCTAATAAATAAAACCTACTATAATATAACAGAATACCTCAATGAAAAAGAATTTATTTTATAGAGTATATTGAGATGCCTATGTAATTAATTGATATATATATATATATTTTTTTTTTAATTTTAGCTTATATTCTTATGGTTATTAATGTTTAATTTGTAATTGCTTTTAATGAAAAAAAAAAAAAGTGTAAATGAGTACCTTGAACACAAACTTTAAACTATATATAACTTGACATTTTTCCACTTTTATTTTTGACATTTGTATGATATAATTATTTTGAATGATTAATATTATTAATTTGTGATAAGCATGTGACATTATGTAATACAATGACATGACAATGTGAATTTAGAGCCAAAAATTATAATAATATTGCATGCTGAAAGGCTGAATATAGCTGCTCGGAAAATCTTTTGTGACATCCCTATGTATCTACCTATATTCGCAATAAATAAGATTTGATTTGATTTGATTTGATTTGATTTATATTTTATGAAAAACACGCTTAAGGGTCTAAATTTTTATCAGTTTGGTAACTCTATTTAATAGTAAATGTCAATTTGATTGACGTACATGTATGGTGATATAATTTAATTGTGTTTTGTTTTGTGACGTGACCTAGCTAACCAAACATTTTCTTTCAAACTAAACATATATGCACAGCTCAATCGGACACCGGAAAATGGGTCAAATTTAAATTCTAACATTTACAACATTTTTACAGTTGAGATCAGATAGTGTAGGGAACTCCACAAAAGTGGCAATAAGTCCCTTCTATGAGAAGTTGCTGGAGAGGCGTCACAGCGATCTCAGATCTCACCGCCCGACGCAGTTCCTCACCGGATGCGGAAGTTTGGGAAGTACCTGCACATAATTGGGTAGGAGGAAACGCCCGGGTGTCACCACTGTAACGATCGCTTGGAAGACGGTGGAGCACACTGTGGTTGCCTGCCCATCTTGGGTGGAGTGTCCGACCTAGAGGCGATCGGTGGCGGCGATCTCTCGCGTCCGGCCCTGGTTCATTCCATGGTCCGGAGCGGTAAGTTTTCGTGTACCACGCGCGCCCCAAAGACATGTCAGCAAAGCTCCCGTTGTCAAACATTCACATTTCTAATAATAACTAGGATGTTTGGTAGTTGACATGTGTCAATAATTTAATGAATTCTTTAATTTACCTTGTAAAAATTAAATTGTATAAAATTTGGTTCTTCTAACCTGACAGACAAAAATATGTTGCTGGGGGAGTTTGTTCCGCCACTTCTTCTTGCCAGCTAAAACACTAGGCAGTGGCGAAGGGCGGGACTTTTGGGAGACTGTCTCTTGTAATTGTCAACATTACAAGAGACAAGACAGAGTGTTCAAAAAGTGCTGATTATCAGCCATTTGGATTTATGACTATGATTTAGACTGAGTTGACAGATTGAGTTTTAGACTGTACTATAGCAAATGTAGTAAATAATAATGGTAGGGAACAGTTACCTGCTGGTTGGAGGCGAGTTTGGCGCGCAGTGCGGCGTCGGCCTGCACACAACACTTCACCAACTCGTGCCACGCCAGCAGCGTGTTGGCGCACGGGTAGCACACCACCAGTGGCAGCGTGTCTGCTTCGCGTACCTAACAACAAAATAAGCGTTCTACTTCAGACAGACTTATAACATATGGGAATAACCAGGTCTAGGTATTTGACTGAGATATTGAGATATGCTGCTCTAAATATATCAATAACAGACAGTGGACAAGCTATTGAACCATGTGTGTTGTCCCTTAGAAAAACACATGGGACAAGGGTAGGAACAAAATAAGAGTACGAAAATAAAGTATAATAACTTATTCATTGCATTTGCTGAACCTTACAATAATATTATAAATTTTTCACTAGCAATGCACATGACAAATGGTTCAAAATAATAATGGTTTATAAAACGCTTTATTGATTTTCAGTATAAACACGGCACGGCTGGCACAGTGGCTGAGGGATCGACTGCTGCGCTGCGTGTCGCGGGTTCGATTCCCGCATGGAAAAAATATTTGTATGACCTGCAGATGGTTGTTTTGGGTCTGGCTGTTTGTGTTTGTGAGTTTATATGTTTGTAAACGCACCCACATTACAAGAAAAACTTAAAAAAAAAAAAACGAATTAAAAAGGGTAGCAACTTATGAAACAAGTACTTACATTAGGAGCAAAGTTTTCATATTGACGTTTGTCTGAATATAAAGTCATAGAAGCGAAACCTCTTTTATGTGTGTGACTCTTCCACAGTTAGAATAAAAATAAGTTATATATAGTTGATTGCTGGCGAGAATTGTCAAACATATGACTCAATTTTCAACCACTGGTGGTGGGGCATGTGCCTTAACACACTGTTGTGCATGCACTTGATCATAAAGTTATGTATATTTATAAAACCCAATTCTGGGTTAAGCTCGCCGTTGTACATAAGCTATATATTGTAATTTGTGTGTTTATTATTGTTTTGTGTGCAATAAAGAATAAAAATGCAGCTATTGAAAAAAATGGAGTAAACACTAGCATGACACGATTTTAACCACAGCTAAAATGGGATGAGGGCAGAAAATTATATTACTGGTGATGATGATCATTCTTTGCCTTTCCATCCATCAACACTAACAATAAATAAATTAAAGTTATTACCTTTATTGGTAAGTGCTTCTTTATTTTATCAGCCAGTTTGTTCTGAAGCCCCTCTCCAGAGAATATGGGCATAACCAACTCCGTGATGGTGGCGCATGTCCGACACACATGTGAGAAGTCTTGGACATCTACAAATAATGGTCCAAGTAGTTAGTATTTAAAGGTAATGGTTCAGATTTATAATTTCTGTATATTTTCATTTATAATTTTCACATGTAATAATATAAAATCTTATAAAAACAACAGCTTGTTATGACCGCGACCATGTGGCACAGTCTTGATTAGTGAAATTATAAATTTTATTTTTAAGTAGCCAATATGAAATAAAAACAACCCATAAGTTATCGAGCTTAGCATAAAGAAATGGTAACAGAATCAAAGCATTTGTTTTAAAAAAATATAGTAGATAATATTTTGCTTTTGCAGTTTATTATTTTTATGAAAAGAATACAAGCAAAATTGAAAAACAGCAGTAGTATTGTTGTTTGTTACTTACTATCAAGGTTAACCTGTGTGCTAGGTGGCGGTGCAATGGCACCCATTCTTTGCGTAGAGGCCGAAGACTGACTCGGGGGAGAGTTTAGTAAAAATATTTGTTCAGTTCCATTATTCATTTTTAATCAAATTGATGTACAAAATTGTAACGCTTCCATTCAAGCTGCGTCTGTCTTCTGAATGAATGAAATGAATGACTGATAAACTGTTATTGAAGACTGAAGAATGATAATAAAATAATAATGTCATTTTAAATTCGTTCTGAAACCTTGCACGTAATTTTATAATTTTCTAAGTGACAAATTACTTGCATTTTTCATAATTTTCTAAGTGACAAATTACTTGATGTTTATAAAACTGAAAGGATATACAAACACAATGCAGTTTTGGCCATTACCTCGTAAAAAGTGATTGTATTAATGATCAATTAAAATAAGAAACATACCAATAAAAAAAAACTTACGAACGAAATTTCTGTTTTTCTCTTATTCATTCGGTCAGTTATTCATTCTTTCTTTACTGAAGAGCGGGAAATTCCAAAGAGCGCCTGTATTGCTATTTCGTTATTCCTTAATATTACAACAAAGTAACGAGAAAGTCTGAGTATTTTCTAATACATATTAAAGTCCATGGGGAGGATAGAGAATTTAATCAAAGACACACCAATGTTTTATAAATCATTTAATAAAAACAAAGTGAAGTACTCATATCTTTCGTCAATGATGCCCTTGATGTGTGAACACGTTACGTCCGGAGGCCACCATTAGTGGGGCCACCATCATGGCTTTGTGCTTGTATGTCTGGATTACTTGCTGGAAACATAATGTAAGTAAATAAATAAGGCTACCCACTGACCAAAAATGCTCTTCAATTGTTTTTTTTTTCTATTTATCCTTCGATTGATCCTAAACTAACAACACGTGGGTATTTTTTTTTTAAGTGCAAACTGAACTGGTTGAACAGATCAACAGACGAAGCTAGAGAAGAAGTAGGGTAATAAGATATACAAGGTCTATTTATGAAAATACTTGCCATGAGGCCATATCTGATGGTAATCAGAAGCGGCCCTAGCAAAAATTTTAGGTGGTGGTAAATCCTATATATTCCCGCGCACCGCGTGCCTACCACTTAATTTGGTGAACTCGAACACAATAAAAATGTTCAACATGCGTAATCTATACTGTTTTCGCTGTAGCATGGTGCGGGTAAAATGTACCATCTTTCTTCAATCTGGAACGTTACCTCGATTCCTGGTCATGACTGAAAGCCTTTAAGACTTAATCCTGAATATCATATCCGTATAGGAGTGTCTGTGGGTGGCTACCCACCACGGAACAGAAAAGTACCCACAGACATTTTTAGTGATGGGATGTATTACTATCATATATGAAGCATTAAACACATCTCTTCATCTAATGTCAAGCGCACCATGCTACAGCGAAAATATTATAGTGGAGATTTTACGTCCGTCTTAGAATAAGCACAAATTATTGTACCTAGGTAGCGTAGTGAAGGGTGACTCCGTTCACTACGACTAAAATGGCGATACTATAGAAAGGCGGCTTGTAATTGTAGCACAAGCTATGCGCATGCGCATATCGCAAATTCAACGTCACGAATTTTCAATTTGTGCTCACGTAGGGGCCTTTTCTGGGTGCTGCCAAGGGACGGCTATGCTTCATAGGCTCAAACCCCTTATATTTATTAAAGCCTTACCAACACCAATTTGATGAGAAACACAGCGAATGTGAGGAAGGATATTGTCATGAGCGCGCTCTCCGAGGAAGGGAACTGCACGTGACCGCGCGGCGATGCATGCGCGGACCGCGAGCGACGCCGAGCGCCGGCGCTGTCATCGTCTGGCCATGTGGCGTCTATGCGCTGCTCTGAAATGTAGAACTTCTTTATTAAGTTAGCCGTTCCATATTAAGTATCCATATTCTGATTGTAGGGAGTGTAGTACCCACGTGATTACTAAGGGCAGGACCAGTCGGTTACTCTCTAGCAGTATTTGCAACTGCGTGAATACAGTACAAATGTGCAGTATGTACACGGAACAAATAATTTGAATTTATAGTAGCGTTTTAAATCGAATGCAATCCATCTGTAATTAGAAGAATGTAAATACTTACAGTAACAACTGATTTAATGGATAGCCATGTACTTTTTTCTTTGTGTTCTTTATTTTTGCTTTATTAGTCTTAATTACCTACTGGTTTCAAAGTTTCACTTACCTATATTGGCCAGTATAGACTCTTTCAGCTCGTGCAAGTATTGCATCTTGCTGCCGAAGCTCCTCCGAGAGTTCTTCGAAATAGTGTCCGCGACAACTGTCATGAATTTGATCACATTCTCCATAGTGTTCACTTTATTCTTCTCCGCTTTGGTGTTGGTAGGTGCATTATTTTTCTTGTCTTGAATATTTTCCTTTTCTACTTCATTAACTTGCTTTGCTTCATCGTTATTTCCTTTAGTTTTTGTTTTATGGTCATTGGCCATTTGGTTTGCTGTTTTTTCGTTGTCTGAAGACACTTGAACCTTGTTTTCGTGTGATTCTGCTTTTAAATCATTCATGTTCTTATGAACATTGTTAAGTATATCTTTCGTTGTTGTAGGTTTTAAACTCACTTTTGTAACATCATCGGTCTTGACAATTTCTGTAGTGACAATGTTCATTTTGTCAGTCACTTCAGATGATTTGCTGTTAGTGATTTTATAAAATCTATCTTGCTGACTTTCATAATTCGTGAAATCTCCAGATTCAGTAATAAAAGTTGGTTTCGTAGAGTATAAATCCCTTACTTTAGTATGATTCTTGTATCGCTGTTTTGGTTTTTCTGTAATAAAAGTAGTTACTTCTACAGCGGGTGATGAATCGTCATCATCTGGTGGAAACGTAGCAGTTCTTTCAGTCCCATGAGGATGTTTCGCATTATTCACGTAAATTCTTCCAAATGCTTCTGTTTTCTTTTTATGTTCAAAATCATTTGCTTCATAACCATCGTTCCCCATATCATCCTTATAATTAACGACGGGTGATTTAACAGGGCTGGTATTCAACTGAACGCGTTTAATATTACCAACGTTAGGAACTCTTTGAATCACACCTTTTTCTTTATCATGTAATTCTATAGCAGCTCTCGTAGCGCCATAATTCGGTCTAAATTCGTAATCTCTAAAATCAACATGTAGATCAAGATCATCTTCGTCTTTAACTCTGTCAGTTGTTTTTATAGTACTTCCCATATGTTGTAGTCGTTTCACATTACCGATGTTTGTTGGTCTGGCAGGGTTCTTGTTCCAGTTGTACTCATCGACACTACGGTTGTTGTAGCTCCAGGGTATTGTGGTATCCTCGAGATGTATTACTCTATCTTGTGTGGTAAAGGGACTGTGTGTCTTGAATGGCTTCCTGTAGTGCTGCTGTGAGATCTCTACCCACTCAGCGGTGGCTTGTGTGATGAGGAGCAGTGTTAGTAGGCATGACATTATTGCGTGTGGTTAGGGCGATGATTGTCTGAATGTGAAGCGTCGTGTGACGTTAGACGCGCTTCGGTTCGTGTCGTGTACTGTTGTGTCAGGGGTGCCAAACTGGAAAACCATTGTGAGAGATGATTTAGTACATTCTCAAAAAAAAAAAGTAAAGTAATTTATACAACTAAAAATGAGAATTCGCATTTAGTCTACTGAAACGCCCCCTCTTCGTACTTTAGACTCGGATAAATAATTCAATAAAGCGCTGTTGTAATAATGTACCTATATTTAAACGGCACTAGGTATAAAATGATTTAACAAAAAAACCTAAGATTTATTTATTTTCAGTCAATTTTGGCTTTTAGATATGAACGTAATACTTATGTACCGTGAAAATACAACTCGTCTTTGTAGAACCATAACAACTAAGTCAGTAGCTCTAAGACAAAATCCTACAAAATAAATTTAACGCGAAATGTTTGTAATATTCTCGCTAAAAGCAGCGATTATCCGCTCCACGCCCTTGCTCTGCGAGGTACCCAACAAGCGAGCCGTGAAGTTTATTTACCTCGCAGTCATACACATGCAAGTTGAGGACATTAGAGCTTGCTCCGTGGTTGTTACCCGTGGCTGGTTCTGTGTTACTGGGTGACGTGTTACCTACATAGTTATGCCCCTATTTTGAAAGGAAACTGCAATTTATTGAGTCTAATATCTGGTACCATCAGTGCAAAACACACACAAAATACTAACCTATTAGTCCTATTGTACCTAACAAGAACATTAAGAAGCAGATATTTTTGTTGTGGTTTGTGGGCTTTTGTGTACCTATAATATAAAATTATTATTTAAAACGTTTAGTGCGTATTAGGTTTAGATCTAATAAAACGCAAATATTTATATTCAAAACGGCATTTATTATTTAAATAATTAATAGGTAATAACACAATTTGTAAATCGATCTGTCCCAATATTAATCTCTTATGCTAAAACATCAACATATCGGAGTCAGTCAGGTGTGCTCGTCATATTTCAACTATATTGGCTTTTCATAAATACGTTTCGTTCCTACTCCAAATATTTCGTTCAAATATACAATAAAGTTACATGGTGAATTGTACAACATTAGTTTGTTTGGAGCATCAACAAACCGCATTCCACTGGCGAGACTTTATTCCGATACAGCATGAAACGATCACTTGGCTTGTAACTTGCCATATAGGACTTCAATAGGGTAGTTTCCAGGGTCAAAGTAATTACATTCTATTTAGTGCGTCTTTTAGATTATTCAAACATAAGGGTAATTTTTTTATTTGTAAATTAGACCAAAAATGACAAAGTAATAGCACATTAAAGTTTTCGTGTGACGTCACTAGTTAGGCTATTTCTTTGTAGTTTTTGGTCCAATTTACAAATAAAAAAAAATACGTGTCCCTTATTTTTGATTAATCTAAAAAGACGGACTAATAAAAAAAAATAGGAATCCTACCCTATTGGCCAGAATAGGCCGAGTAAACTAACAGTTGCAGACAAAACCATTTCCTATTTATGATATTCAACGAGCACAACAACACCACTCCCCGCCTAGCATCAAACAAGCACTCATCTAGGTGTACTCTAGTTATCATGATTATCACGGTTTAGGTTCGAGTATGTACACAATGGTCCACACGTGTCCATCATGAAATTGCTATTAGCAAATTATTTTTTTTGTAACTCACGGATATTTGGGTTGTGTATTTTGAATTCATTTTCATTCATTAAGGTGACTGGCACCTTAGATTCAAATTGAAATGACACTATAAAACAGGTGGCCACCAAACACCATTGTGTATTAAATCGTAAACCATTTCACACATCGATCACTTTGACACTTGTTGGATAATAAAGTTACTTTTGCTACTGAATGCGACCAAATGTGTTAGTTGAACTTATAAGGTGCAGGATTATCAACTTTTGCGTAAAAATCAATCGGAAGCGTTATCTAGCTAGGCTCGCTATTCTATTTTGTGCAGCCTTATTTTTAATTCATAGAGAAGACATCCAGTCGACTGTGACAAAACGAGGGTTAAATGCCACTGAAACTTAGGTATTTTATTATAAAAATCTTAAAAAATTAATCCAGGTGGGAGATGTCCTTATTTTATTTGAATGGGCTCTACATGTCAACATTTTCTAATTGAAAGTGAAACTTTCATTGGTCTTTTTTATATAAGTTCGTCCTAACTCATTTGGATGCTAGACGTATTTGGATGATTTATTAATATGTACAACTTTACATTATACATTACAAACTTGGATTTTGGTCCAACATTCACTATATATAACGTAACATACATTTGAGTCAAGAATATTTAAAAAAATATACATCGGTATCTTTTTAATTTGTCCATTATTTTACAATATAACAAAAAAATACATAATGATTGTTGTAATTTTACTTGATCAACAAAATCTAAACAACTGAACAGTGATAAGCGGACTCATAAAATAAATATATTTCTTAAACTTTATTGTATCTTCTCAAATTTTCATGTAGTCGTATTAAAAACGGTACCCAAATAAATAAGAAGCGACAATAATAGTATAGTAAGCGTTTGAATGCCATACTTGATTAAAACAACCAGCACCTATTTAGTAACAGGTCAGAATTGACGATTGAAATATATAGAATGGAACACAAAACTTGCGTATGAAGAGGCGTACCTTTGTAAATCAAATATCAAACAAAATATACATGTCATTCTTGTCAATACGTAAAATAACAACTGGAAAATCGCAAGTTGCATAATCAAAAGTATTAATATATATTAACGATAAAGATTAGCACACCAAACATTACACAGACAACATATACAAACACCTAGATATATAATGTATAATTAGGTTATTATAAATAATATTTCATGACCTAGCTGCGAGTAACGTAATGCCATAAAGAGATCACAGAAAATGGAAGCTTGTATTGTAATATATAAAGTGTATAAAAATAAAAAATAAATGTATAAAATCACAGCTGCATTTTTATGTGCGACCGGGAACGAGTCTGTTAGGCCATGGTTTTATAACTATATCGCTGCTGAAATAATCGTGTTGAAAACCAGTACTTTAGGTTTATCGATAGTTTTTGTGATTGCATTAAACCCATCACTAGTGGGTCTAGGGTATGTAGTTTGATAAAACAATTAAAGTAAATAGTTACTCAGACAAGGCCCGGTTCGCTTCTCTCTTGGAATGACGGCTCGAGACAAGACAACAGTACAATATTGTGACATATAGATACAAACACACATCACGACGTATACTCTTAACTTAGGTCCCTTTCACGTATCTCTAACATTTACCGCCCGTTTCTCTCTCTTTGCTTCTACCTCAGTACCGCGCATTGCAGCGTCAAGACACATGTCATGGAAATTGTCAGATCTCGCGCGTTATTTGACAAAATTGTGACACATGTCTTGTCACTTTTAGTCTTCAGGACATATTATTATGACTCAATTAAAACTACATTTAGTGCTGATGATCGCTCCTAACCAATTTTGTTTATTTAACAATTTTAAGGACATATTAAAATATTCTTAAAACAGGTTTGTGATGAAAACGTTAAAACTATCGATTAAATACTATGCAAAATTATTTCCAAAAATTGTGTAACGGAGCGATTTCAGCATCACGGTTTTATTATTTTATAAATGTACTTCGCATTGACTTTACTTATTTATATAATAGAATCTGTAAATGAAGTAACAAAATGGGGAAGACTGCCATTTGTATTTAAAATTTTAAAATGCATTTATAAGTTTTATTAAAATATTGTAATGTTCTTTACATATATATTTCTTCATTTATAACGGTATATATTTACAAAAGTTACGGTAAAGCGCGTGGTAAAATGTTGGCACTACTGTAGTTTTTGTCACTCGAGTTGATAAAATAGAATTTATAGTTATTCATGTATCAATTTCTTTTTTCGATCGCACCAAATGCGGTCCTACCCTAATATTAACAATATTAAAGTGTCTACCAGATGCCGCATCCACGTCGACAGTATTTATTAAACTAATTAAAGTAGAGTTTAACATTTAGGCCATCGCGTTTGTAGGCTCATAGACTAATTACTACGCTAGGATTTATTTCAGTTATTAGACCGTGATTAACAAACACTAAAATTATTGTTTTGTGAATATTCTTGTATGGAACACACACTTTAATAATAATTGAATATAAATACAAAAATGCAGTGTGTATTACTGACTCATATTTGTGCGTTAGTAATTTTAACACAGATATCGCATATAAATTTTGGATTCTATACTTTTATATTTTGTTAATAATCTGGATAATACAGCTAGAGATAAAAATCTAGCTTTGCAAATAACGTTTTTTTTTTTGTAATTCCTACAAAATATTTTTCTAATAGTATTTTAGTTATAACTAAAAGTTCAAATTCTTACAGACTAGGAGTTCTTTTAAGATAAGGAAGTGAGTTAAATACAATTAAGTTTAAATTCATAGTATTTAGTTGTGAGTTTCTAATTTGTTACGGATTTGATTGGGCGATTTTGATTGCACGAAAATACGATTTGTGAAGGTAAGATACAGTTAAAAGTACTCATTTAAATAACAAAAATGCGTTCTGTGCGTATTTTGTAAATATTGAAATTTAACTTTCGTATTATTTAAGTATTAACATTCTTACAACGCGAAATTAATCGATTATCGCGTTAGTAAAGTTGTCTAGCATATCTATTTGTGACATAATATTAATAGGCAAAAGCCATCTCCTCGTAACACTTAAAAATAATTAACTTAAAATAATATTTGTTCACAACATATAAACGCAAATTGTTAATATTTTAAATTTGAACTAAGTAACGTAAGAAAACCCTCCGCACTAATAAATAAAAACAGTTAAAAACAATAAAAATATTGGTTAAAAACATTTACCATGTAGGAATGCAGTTATTAGACAACCATTGTAGGTACCTTAAAATGTTACATTTTGTGACAGAACTTAGTTTGAGAAACATACCTTTCATAAAACATCTTCAAAATACAAAATATATCTTAGCTAAAACATGCTACATTTCAACCATTGTCAGGTCTATTTGATTGTCAGGAAAAGCTTCTGTATAAAACATATTTGTTTACTGTTAGAAGCAAACTTCGCTCTGTTCGATAAAAAAATATATCTTTGTGAATATTATAGTCAATATTCGATTCATATTTTCTTCAACCGGCTAGGCTTGATTGTAAAATGCTGCAATGTCTTGAAATCCACATCACTCACACAATATAAGTAAGATTTGGACACTATTTTGTTTATAAAGTGTATTGTAAGTGGCCATGCCTCTTCTAATATGTTGAGTATGTCGTAAGCGTTCGGTAGTACCATGATTCTTTTAGATTGCCACCAAAGCTGCATTGAGGAGTTATGATGAGGTGGTGTCATAGTGTGAAGGTGTGAAAGTCTATTTGACGCGAATGAAGAGCTTCTTCCAACGTAGTCGAGCGCAGCGCCCGCGTAGCCGCCCCGCGCAGTGTGCCTCCTCGGGAGGCTTGGGAGACGATCTGTACAAGAGGACAATATTTTATTTTGTTAAGGGTTGAGCAAAAGATAATGTCTGCAAATTAGTCTTGCATCGTGTTTGTTTCGAGTTCGGTTGTGAGGGTAGGTAGGAAGTCGTGTAATGTTAGTCTAATGCCCGTGCACAAAATACACGTTTAGGACGTGGCGTAGCGGATACCAACCCGATATAGCGCGCGTCTGTGGCCACAGACTTGCCTACTGATAGTATACTCACAGTCAGCGCTGTTGCCAGCGCGCGTCGTCGCTGGGGTGCGTGCAGTAGCGCGCGCCCACGCGGGCTTCCAGCGCGCGCAGGTCCAGCCACGCGGCGCGCGTCTGTAGCCACGCGTGCGCGACTGACTTGTCTACTGACAGCCGTTTGCGCTGTTTCACTTGCAGCAAGTTGTTGATGAGGTCGATCGCTGCTCACATAAATAGAGAAACAAAAAAGAAAATTAATGATTAAAAATCTAAACAAAATGGGGCCAAAACACAATTTACAATATCTTGCTTCACGGAAATATACACACTACTTACAGAACACAATCGGAATGACAATTTCCGTCGTTGTGCTCATCAAAAGACATAAGAAGAGAGACAGAACTCACCCTCCGCGGAAATCTCTCTCCAAGGCGTGGGCGGGTACATGAAGGCGGCGTTCTGTATCTGCTCATTGATATCTTCATCCTCGTTGAAGGGGAAGGTTCCGGACAGGGACACGTAGATGATGACGCCCACTGACCACATGTCCAGGGAACGATTGTAGCCCTTGTTGCGCAGCACCTCCGGGGCTGGGGGATGATATATATTTAAATTTTGACATAATGCTTTTTATTATTAAAAATAACTAACCTACACAATACGAAAACTTCTTAAAAAGAATTCGCAATTTTCTTCTTTTTTTCCATTGTCCTAATACATAGGCGAGTGTTCAATTTGGCGACAATGTTGGTGAATTGCGTCTCCTTTAAAATTTTGACATTTTGTGTCAGAAAGTCTGGATGGTTAACCGTTAATATAGAATTATTACGGTTTTATACAATGCTAGGTGCACCCATTGGTTTCACTAGCGTGGTGATAGAATATACCATATATCTTTATGAATGCCTATGTATTATTCTGATATGTGAGCTATATTATTGTAAAGTTTCATTAAAATCCAGGCAGTAGTTTTTGCGTTAAAGAGTAACAATCATCCATACATACAAACTTTCACGTTTATAATATTAGTGGGATAATTATAATTAAATCGGATTTCTGATCTAGACCATAAATGGGGTGTTATTTTTTTAACTCTTAAGTTTTACTTTAAATACCTACCCGATCGCCGTACTATCAGTAACGCTTAATCAGATGCTCAATCTTTTTAACACCAATAAAATCTTACACGACCAACAGTATGGTTTCACCAAAGGACGTTGTACGACTGACGCCGGTATAACTCTACTAAAGCATATATTTTTTGCGTGGGAAGAGTCCCAAGACGCCATAGGAATTTTTTGTGAGCATAATCTCTAAAGCATTACGGACTAGGTAATTTCGCTCTTAGTTTGGTAAAATCATATTTGAGTGATAGGCAACACTTAGTCCAAATAAATGGTGTTAATTCACAGGGTTTAAAAGTAAAAGAAGGACTTCCGCAAGGCTCAATATTGGGTCCTATGCTCTTTCTAGTTTACATTAATGATCTACCCTGCTTATTAAAAAATGAGTTTCCAATCCAATCCAATTTGATAGTAATGGTTCCATCGTTTTATCGATGATTCTGCCAATGTCAAGGTTGAAGGAAACAAAGTGTATTTTCTGAGGTTGACCGGTTATACAGCCTTTAGTACGGTTAATTAAAACCGAGTCTCAAAATCAAGTGTTATTTGCTGATGACACTTCACTAATTTTCAAGATAAATAGACGGGTCCAAAATATAGATGGCGTGAATAATGCCCTAATTGAGGGCCATAATTGGTTCATAGCAAACAATGAAACCGAAAATTTTACCAAATGTTAAAAGTAATGAAAAGTAATGATAAAACGGATTTCCTGGAATTACGCTGTTAAAAAAATAAAATTCGACAATTTACTGATGGAGATACCGCGAGACTGGTTTATTTTAGTTACTTTCATACTATAATGTCTTATAGCATTTTGTTATGGGGACGGGCTGCAGACATCAAATCCTTTTTTTCCTGCAAAAAAGAGCCATCAGAGCCATATATAATTGTTGGAGCTACGTTGTACCGACTTTAATATTTGCATGCATATTCCCAACATTATTTTTACTACTACTATAATAAGTTTTACTTATTTAGATGTACAGAAGGCATGGTTAACGGTTGACTTCGTAAAGAGCTCGTTTACACCCTGTATAAACACGTAGTATAGTAACTCACCGAGGTACGCAGGCGTGCCGACAACCGATCGTCTGAACGACTTCTCTCCTATGATCCTCGCGAAGCCGAAGTCGCAGAGTTTCACTTGAGGAAACTCCTCATCGGTGGACAGCAACACGTTCTCAGGTTTGAGGTCGCAGTGCACGATGTTCTTCTCGTGCAGGTGCTTCAAGGCTACCAAGATCTGAGGGAGTTGACAAAGGTTGTATGCTGTTTTTATTGACTGGCAAGGTTAGTAAAGATGACCGAAACAATCTGCTGTTTTAAGAATATTAGCTTTTAACATGTATTTGTGTTTATAAGAAACGATTATTTTCGAACACGTATTCGTATGATCGGTTTACATGAATAATAATACGTGTGAAAAATGAATAAAGAGAAAAAACTATATCAAATAGTTGCCCTATTTTTTGTTAATTCTTGAATCGACTAGGGATTATTTTCCATAATACCTGTGCTACCAAAAATTTGGTTATCCTTTCAGTCAGCCTTCCATTCTCATGTGACAGGATCATTTCCAACATATCTCCCTTGAGCTTCTCCATGACGACGAAGATCCTCTCGGGAGTCTCGAACATTCTCTCGAGGTTCACGACGCCTGGGTGCGACAGGTTCTGCAGGATTGCTACTTCGTTCTTGAGCTGGGCTTCTTGTTTGGTTGGGAAGCGGAGCTTGTCTATCACCTGACGATAAAATGGAGATTCTTAGGATCGAAGCTGGTGGCGTTCTGTGGTTGCCGTCAATAATGTTTGAGAATTAAAAGGTTTAAGATATGGAGTGCTTATGATTGTGCTAACAGGCGGGAGATTACAATCGGCTCAAGCTGATTCTAAAGACTCTTACTCTCTTAGTTACCTATATTCAGCAGTTATTCTAATTGAGGAAGCAATTTTGTACTAAGTTCCCTATCAAATTCGTCTGCATGTGTCGTCTAACAACCAGTATCTTGTTATGCGTATAAAGTTCGAATATCAACTCGAACTATGTCTATATGCAAATACAGTATTTTAATTTTTTTGAATTGTGTCCTGATTGAGATAGAGTTGCAGCATCTCACAAATAACACACTACAGCAGCAGATGTTCTCATTAGTGAGCACCTCACCAGACTTGTCGGTTAAACATACCTTGATGGCCACAGGTCTCTTGGACCGTCGATGTAGGCCTCCGTACACGATACCGAACTGCCCTGATCCCAGTACTTCGTCGGGATATATTTGGTACAGTTGCGCCATGTCTGTCACTCTCTCTTCCGTGCTGCCTTCGCCTTCCGCTTCCGCCACCGCGCAGCCTCGGGCCTCCGCTACAGCGAGGGACGTAAAATATATGTGTGATTGGTTATTGGCAGGTTTTTATCCTAAGTCGTAAGAGATTACTTTATCCAAAAAAAAATTAAACACACAAATGCAAGTGTTCTAGTCCGTATCGGATTTTCTGGCTGATACATATTAGTTGCGTAATTTTGAATGTTTTGATGATGAACTCCATCAATATTTGCTTGCCAAGATGGTAGAATACCTTAATTCTGAGTAAATAAATGAATATTCTATTCTAACGACCACATCTACGCTGGGTTCAAGTCATGACCTGATGTATTGCAAATGTTTAAAGACATTTTGTAATCATTTAGGAATCGCTGCTACTATATGCAGACTTTACATTAAAGACGGGTTTATTTTGTATTGTCTGTAGTTATCCGAAACTGGCTTCAGCTCTCAATAGCTTCAGCGGCAATAACAAATTCTTAATCCTGCAGAAATCACTAGTACCTGGGGTGATCAATAAACAATCATTGTGAAATTAGCGTGTTTGTTACCTGAGTGATGCGTGACAGGCATAAGCGCCTGTCTGACGGCGGTCTCCCAGGACCTGGCGAGGTAGGCGCCGAGCCCCGAGTCGGGCGGGGGGGGCGCTCCGCCGGCCCACGCCTCCTCCACGCCCACGAGGTAGTCCACGTTGGCCGTGCGCAGCTCAAAGCAGTGCATCACGTCTGTAACACCACGCCATGGGAAACAAAACTTGTGCAACATTGCTTTGTGTGTTGCAACATGCAACGTTAGACATGCTCGGGCCGGCGTGGTTCGACGCAGTCGGCCGACCCGAACATGTTAGTAATACCATTACAGTGTAAGTAGAATGTAAATACCAGTTATATAAATTAAACAAAAAAAACACACGCACACAACAAACAAACAAAAATATGAAGTCTTAATTTTACAATCTGGAATTAATTGATTGTATGAGTACAGGTAAAACAAACGACATGATCATTTCTAAATAAAATTATAGTAACTTCAGAAAAGGTTTGTATCTCCAAGAAAGCTTAGGTACGTGCGAGTGAAAACGCATTTTAAGAATATAATTTTGTTAAAATAAAGCAGGTTTTCTGTAACAAATTCTTAATATTCCACAAGATTTCAACTGCACGTTAAATCAATCAGATCAGTATCAATCAGTCCAGTAGTTTTGAGGAGAACGGTAAGTGACGTACACACAAACGCACACACACGACCTCTTACCCCAAAGGCATACCTATACCGAGTCCGCCCCGTCGTGGGTAACAGCAAGTTTCACTGATTACACCCTTTCGAAATTGTGCTTTACAATTTTTGCAAGGATTCGGTTTTTCACGGCGCACATCTGGTGTAAGTAATTAAAAGTTAATGATTTCCCTTATCAGCAATGTGTGCCATCGCCGGTAACCAAAAGGTTTTCGACATAGTCAACTTGTTCTGCCAATAAATGGTAAAAAGAAAATGAACAAAACGGTGACGATCAAAGTGTGTCATCACCTAGTCACCATCATAATTATTTTGTATCACTGGTTTATTTTTTATTGGCTCAGTGTCAAATGCACCAATTAAATTAATTCAATTTTGGGTACACTAGCCCCTTTTTTTAAAAAAAAACGTGCATTGTATTTAGTGAAAACTAAATAGCTGTCAATCGATGTCAAGTATTGAACCAGTGTAGTGCATAATGTCAGTTGTCGATAAGGTTCCGACTTGTGGACGTCTTCCCCGCTACCTAAGTGCAGCATTTCTTGCAAGTAAGCTCACCTGTGCCTGCATGCGGCTGCCTCGCGGTGTCGATAGCTAGGATCTCGTTGAGCGGAATCTCTTTGTAGTACTTGCTGCCTTGCTCCGAAGTGAACAGCGTGATGGACTTGCTGTCCAAACGCCAGTAGTGACGTTTTAACTGCAATATTCCATTGAAATATAGATATAACTTTCTTGTAATTTCTGTTTTTTGTTATTTCATGGCTAAACCTGGCAAAAAAATCGGCGTTGGTGATCGGTGATCATTGTCGCCTAAGTATATATTTTATACTAAAAGCACGGATGTGTTGCCATCACACACAAAGCAGAAATATTGTATGTGCATGTTATGGCACTAGCACTGGTTGTAACATAGTAACTCTATTTCACGGTATTACTTACAGTTTTGTCCTTATTAGTGAAGTGAACGAGCCAGCCCTCCTTGAGCCACTGCCCCTCCCTCTTCTTGGTGTGCTTGACAGATTGCACGATGCGCATGAGTGGTATGTTGGCGCTGGGTGATGGAGAGGAGCTGTAACGTGCAGACGAGTCAGATCTACTAGGCCGGGAGGTTGGGGAGACGTCAGAAGGGGATTTTGTATGTGGTGGTGGGATGTACTAGTTAGGTTTGGAATTCTGTTCTAACGTTTTGCGAATTTACACGAATACTATGTAACAGTTGTCTAGTTTTATGGGTAGATTAGTATTTTCTGGTACTTAGTCATCTCTTTATACAAAGAAGTTATTTGTTTCCAGCCAATTGGTTTTTTGCACGTCCGATTCATTAAAGACAGACACTAGTTCCTGCATTATAGATGAAAGTAGTATATATCTTAAAAACTTGTGTTAGATGAAAATATTAACCTTTTTACTAGTTCTCAATAAAATCGAACGCACGAGAGAAGTCTTGTTTTTGTAAATGAGCGCATGTTGACGTGCGTCTATCCGCATAAAAACAAAACTATCCAAATGCCTACCTACGCCGTCGCGCGTTGTACTCGACATGGGCTATGAACATTGTTGTACTGCTAATTGTATCAATATCAGGACGGTTATCTGTCCGTTTATTTTTAAAAAGAAAGCTTGTGAACATAATTATTTAAAAAAAGTTGGCAAATTCGACTCAGAATTAAGTAGTAGTTGTAATTTGTTTTATGTACGTATTTACTATTATATATTTATTCAAAATATTTATTTTCTAGTATTTTTTTTTCTTTGTTTTGTTGTATCTACTGGCTTTTAGCGTAGTCCCCCTTTGTACGGTTTATACTTGTGCATAAAGTTTTAATAAATAAATAATTGTCTTAATTTTCTTCATTATTTCGTTGAGATAACGCACAGCCGTTATTAGTGCCTGAGACGGGCCTGTTGGTCTAGTAGTTATTGGCCCTGACTGCTGAGCCGGAGGTCGTGGGTTCAATTCCCACCCAGGACAAACTTTGTGTGATGAGCATGATTGTTTGTTCTGTGTCTGGGTGTGATTTATCTATAATATGTATGTATTTATAAATTATATAAGTATGTATATCAGTTGTCTGGTTACCATAACACAAGCTCTGCTTAGCTTGGGATCAGATAGCCGTGTGTGAGTTGTCCCAAGATATTTATTTATTTATTTTAATTAGTGGCCGATGGATAGTCCATTTATACTTTGATGGCCCAAACTGCTTTAACTTGTGCATGCTTACACACATGTAGACCCAAAACTACAACCGGTAAGTCATACAAATATTTGTATCGTGCGGGAATTGAACCCGAGATACCCAACTCAGCACCCAAATCAATCAATGCAGCAATCGTGCCGTGATATCAAATAACTACTAATTATCAAAATGACCGAAACGAGACAAGTTCTTTTTTTAAGTGTGTAGTTGTAATATTGTACTGCTTAGTACTGACCACTTCATCAACATTAAAAGCAAGACAAGCACTATAATTAAATGTTTAGAAGTGTTAAGATTGTATAAGTATAGATATAGAGGTGTTTTTTGTACACTGTCTGAACTGGGAGAAAGTAATACCAATTTAGTTCAAGACAAAAGACAGAAATGTTATTAGACATTAATAAAGCATAAAGCAGCGAAGTTTCAGGTAAGAAATGCTAAAAATAAAGCTTTTTTTTAAGTTTAATTTACGTTTGCAATTAATTTCTTTTACACTTATTGTAAAAATATTTTAAATAAAACACGTAGAAGCGACATAGACGTCTTAGAGACAACATAAACCCCCCATAGATCAATTATGATCACCTGATGGTTTTAGTAGCTCTGCACGAAATCATCAGAGTCGTTGAGGAATATGTGCGTTGTAGTATGGCAACGCACAGATTTATGCATAGTTACGAATTTTCCGTCGAATCTGAAGCAGCTAGCCAAAACGATGATTTGATACGGATCTCGTGCAGTGCTCATAAGCGTGCCGATCAATTCCTACTTATTTATAAGCTGTAGTAGAAACGGCACAGACACAACATAAGCCCACAAGAGGTCGTTTAGACATATGCGAGAGTAGAACAGAAAGAGACAGACAAGAGCCACAAGCCCACCACCACACACGCGCGCTGCAGGAGCGCGGCTCACCTGCTGGGGCGGCTGGCCGAGCGCTCCGGCAGCGAGTCGCGCTGCGGCTCGTCTGCGCGGCGACGGAGCTCCACCTGTATTTATATAATATTATAAAAGCATCCTAATAAACATTATTTATAACTAAAAAAGGAAGTAAAGGTGTCGACATTTTATCAAAAAAATCTCAAACAGAACACTTGCTATCGGTAAACTAGAAAACGTTTGCGCTTGCAGGCAATCTTCGTGTTTTCGAATAAGGGTGAAACCACATCTACACGGCCAGATTATTTTCTTTTTCTGTCACTTAGCCCTGTATTCGTTTGAACCAATCAAACGGCTTGACTTTACTCGTAGTTTTAAAGGGGTAGTATTTAAACGAGTGACTATAAAATAAAGTTTTAAGTAGCAAAAATGAATAATTTACGTCATATTATTAAGTGAGCAGGTACTTTATTCTATACCTTCCGAGTTTGATCACGTGACTATCCTCACTAATATTATAAAATCGAAAGTGAGTTTGTATGTTTGTTACCTCTTCGCGCTTTAATGGCTAAACCGATTTTGATGAATTTTGGTACAGAGATAGTTGGGTACCAGGAGACGGACATAGGCTAATATTTTTTGAAAAAAGTGGGATGTCAGGGAGAAAGAGGGAAGAAAAGGGAAAACTTAGCGTTGCTATTACAAATCAATAAGGCGCAAAGGGAACTGTGTTACCCCGAATTTAACGCGAGCGAAGCCGCGGGCAAAAGCTAGTAATACATATATTACCTCTCCGTCGTCCCCGGCCGCACTCTCGGCGGCCTCGGTGCCTCCGTCGTCGGACTCGTCGTCCGGAAGTCGCGCCGACTCCGACAGCTCGCTGCCGCCGCTGCTGTCCTGGTACTCACCTGGACAATATCATTAATAAGCCCTTTTATTCCGAATATTTGCGTTGTGTTCCTTGGTAGTGTCACAGGAGGTCTCTTAGTTCTACGTGACTCTAACAATTTCCGCTATTTAGCAAATTTTATTAAATTTAAAGCCGTTGTGAATTTTTATCGTCTTTCCATCTTTCGTATTATTTTGCCTTGTTTTTTTGCTGCTCTTAGTCTGAGAACTTTAACTTGTTACCAAAAATTAACCCATCGTACTTTTGGCGACGAGGTAGTGAAGCGATTGGTAGAAAAAGACAAAACATATTTTATTAGAAGTGTAAAATCAATACTCTCAAAATGTATGGTTATTCTAAAGAACTATCTTAAATTTTACTACACGTTCATTACCCAGGCTATGGTTTTCTTAAATTAATTTTGTTTTATTAGGGTTCCATACCTCAAAATGATAAATAACTTGCCAAATGCGAGTCATAATGAGGGTTCAGTACAAACTTGTATGTAACTAATTAAAGTAGCGAACATTGTTCTATCGACAATATAATTTTCATGATTCAAGGGGGGATATTTAACGGGAGATCAGATAACCTATAGATTTTGTTTCCATTTGCGAATGTTTGTGAAAAGCGACATTAACGGCCACATCTTTTGGTTGTGTCGATTTAAGTTTGATTTTTCATAGTTCTAAGGGACTGCAGACTTCAGTATTTGGTATTAATTTCAACTAGTCACCTCCACGCCTTGCTGAGATAAAGAGTATGGATAGACAGACACCAGTAATACGAAACCTGTGTACAATATTATAAGTTCAGTTTGAGAGCTCAAAGTAACAATACTCACTATGTTGATCCCGTATCTCTCCATTACAATCCTTCGGTATGAAGGGAATACACTTGCGGTGCGCGTTATAGTGGCAGTCTTTACACTGGAAGCCCTGCTTGAACAGGCCGCGGAGCAGCTTCTTGCAGTGGCGGCACACGGTGGGGCGCGTGTACGAGTGCACCTCGAACGTGTGCGGGATGGCCGCGCCGCTGGCCGCCGAGCCCGCGCTGGCCACGCTCCAGCCGCCCAGCGAGCCCGTGCGCGACGGCGAGCGGGAGTGCTTGCCGGCCTGTACACGCACCACACACATCTATTTTAACACAAACATACAACATCTATCATTGTCTAACTAAATTGTTACAGCTCTTTTGTAACTTTGTTTTTTAAGTATCTGAACCATAGTTTGAAAATCTTATTTTTGTATTGGGTATTAAAACTGTGAATAAGTACAAAGTAGATGGCGCCACATGTTTGTAACTTTCATTCGGCTTGCTATTCTTGCTGAAATCTGCCGCGAGAGAGCGCAAAGTGCCTGGACGTCAAATGGTCACATATTTATTCAGTCTGAATTTGACTCTTACACGAAGAAGCTTTAGCCAACAGCCTCAGTGAAGTCATCATTCTCCTGCCTATATCCCAAATTATCTGCGTCTTTCTTCCTCCGCATCACATGCCCATACCAAGCCAGCCGATATCTTACTTTATCTATTCGTGTGACACCACACATCGCCCTTGTGAAGTACCGGGTAAAGTTTATGATTTTAATTGAACGTCTAAACTGAGAATGTGTTTTGTTTGTTTGTGATGTGTGAATAGATCCATTTTCTCTGTGCAAAGCTAAAATAAATTAACTACTGATTACTCCACAGGCGTGATTTCTGGACTTGCACTGGCTTATTTAACGAGACCTGAGAGATGACTCTGTAAGAACTAGGACAACTTACTCACAAATAACTGCATGTTTACTTTAAAGGTTTAATTCTGATCTTAGTTTTATTAAACTGTGTTATGTGCGTGTGCCTTAAGTTAATACTATTAAGCAAGATTAATGCATTGGGCTTCTAAAAGCCTCAGTGGGCCAAATCTAATCTCTTGCCAAATAAAGACTTAGTTTCAATTTGGTCAGTTTCGAATTGGATGATGGGTAACATGGGAATTGAAAATAAAACGAAATATATTAACATAAGTCATTTATTTAAAAACAAAAATATATTTTTCCACAAATGCTACCCACCACCCGATTCTTGTTAGTTTTACAAATTAAAGTAAACAATACTTGTATGGTCGTATCTAAACATAATACTTTCAGTATCATAATATAAAGAGAATACTTTAGTATTTTGGACGGACATAAAATAATCAATATAAGTTACTGCTAAACATACTAAACCTTTGTAAACGATTACAGAATATAAATCAACCTCGTGGGTTTCCCTACATAGCAAACAAAAATAACTTTTAAAATATTAATAATTTTTAAGATTTTAAATCTTCGATCAAAAGCTTTTAAAAATATAGTTAATTTCATAATAATCTTGGTTTAGGGCTGTCAGGTATAACGCCAATCGCATGTAAACACCTCAACAAAGTCTAGGGAACAAGATGAGCCCAATTTTTTTTTTTCGTGTATATCTTGTTTTGCTAATAACTGGCAGCAAATAAATAAAAATAGAATAAAGTAGGTTACAGAGTTGTTCAAAATTTAAAAATAAATTTAAGTAAGTAATGATTTTCGAATATGGAGGGAAAACTTTTAAAAGTGTTTGATTGTGCAGTTTCTCTGAGGCAAAATAAAAGTTATACGTCTTTTACGTATGGTTTGTGCATTTTTGTGACTATAGTCATCATGTCACGTCGTCATTTAAGTTGCGAAGAGATGTTAAGAGCTGTTGGTATGCTGCAAGCTGGACGAACTCAACGCGACGTAGCAGATGCTGTCAACACCCAACCAAGCGTAATTTGCAGATTATGGGCACGCTACAGGTCTACAGGGGATGTTGCCGAACGTCACAGGGGACGAAATAGGGTTACTACCCAGCGACAAGATCGTTTCTTGCTTAATTCCGCAAGGCGGCAACCCACGATTACTGCTCGTCAGTTGGTCGCAAGCCTCCAGTCTCAGCATCAAGTGGTTATTAGCGATCAAACTGTCAGGAGAAGACTACATGAAGCCAATCTTCATGCTCGCAGACCGCTTAGGGTTCCAGCTCTTCGACGTGGAAATCGAGGTCGTCGCTTATTGTGGTCTAACGCACATTTACAGTGGACCGACCATCAATGGGCACGGGTTCTGTTTTCCGACGAATCTCGCTTCGGTTTTCATCCTGATTCGAGAAGAGTGCGTATATGGCGAGTTCCTGGACGTCGGAGTCGTCTCCAGAATCCGCAAGAAGTTCATCCTTACCAAGGTGGAACAATCATGGTATGGGCTGGAATTCGCCTTGGTGGAAGGACCGACCTCGTTTGGATACGGGGCAATTTGAATGCAAACCAATACATTCAGGAGGTTATACACCCCATGGTAATCCCTCATCGACAGCAGTTCGGTCCAGATTTTATGTTCATGCAAGATAATGCACGGTCACACACCGCGAGGGTAGTGGTCAATGCGTTAAGCGAGCACAATATTACGACGTTGGAATGGCCTGCTCAGTCTGCCGACCTCAATCCCATAGAGCATGCCTGGGATTTGCTTGGGAGAAGAGCTTTCAGTGATTCTTTGGAAAATCTGAATACTGAAGAACAACTTTTTTTACACCTTCGCAGTGTATGGAGTCATATTCCACAGACGATGATTGACAATCTCATACTAAGTATGCCTCGCCGTTGTTGAGCTGTTGCTAATGCTTTAGGAGGTCCTACAGATTATTAAAAACGTTTAAAGTAAGGTTAATTACTGTATTTCTTACTACCTCGTTATTTTTGTGCCTAATCATAGAAGGTTGTAATACTCAATATTGGCACTATTCAATTCTTTCTTTAAAAAATATTTTTTTTAATATGAGAATGTTTTTATTAATGTTAAAATTAAAAACGGTAATAAAATACCCTTCTATTGATATAAAACACTCACTATTACAAGAAAGGGTTTTTAAATAAAAACTAGAAATGTCCTTGTTCCCTAGACTTTGTTGATGTGTGTATAACGTTATAAAGTAAATAAACAGAAATATTAATTGGAAAGTTGACTTTACAATGAAGACCTGATAGAAATATTATGATATTCGTTTGTACGGTAAAATACAATTCAGATTTAAATAAAAACATTTATATATGGAATGTTCGTATTTCTATAAAAATAATATAAAAACTATTTGTGATTCTTTACTCCTATAACTATGAAACGTAAACTTGTTAATGCTATAGTTTCCACATAAGATCTACAAAACTAAATGTTACTCTTGTGTAAATATACAATATGTTTAAAATACCTGTCTGCTCCATGAGGGTTTTGTTAGGTATCTAGATTAGATTCTATTCATCCTTTTTAGATAACACGTAAAAATAATACCCCATTCAAAATAAAATGTACTAAAATGAAGAAACTTACATGGCAACACACGAGCGCGGGTGGCGATACTCCGGTCGCTTCTCAGGTTGTGACATCATAAACAAATTGACGATCGAAAATACTAATGATTTGATGACCCGTTATATAAGATTTTTTTGGGAAAGATAAGGTCAAAGGTAAAAAAAATAGTTTTTCATAATTTTCAGCAAAATGGTTAGTTTTATTATAAAACTAGCTTTCGCCCGCGGCTTCGCCCTCATTAAATTTGGGGTAACACATTTCCCCTTGCGCCTTATTGATTTGTAATAGCAACGCAAGTTTTCCCTTTTCTTCCCTCATTTTTCAAAAAAATATAGCCTATGTCCGTCTCCTGGTTCCCAACTATCTCTGTACCAAAATTCATCAAAATCGGTTTACCCGTTAAAGCGTGAAGAGGTAACAAACAAACAAACTCATTTTCGCTTTTATAATATTAGTAAGGATACCTCAGACAAAAATTGTAGATCATAAAATTATCTACAAAAAAATTTAATACCTTTTCTCTAGAGCCACCATTTTTGAGATATAACGATTCAAAAAGTTGTAATCGTCATAAAAACTAATTTTTTAACCTTTGACTTTGAATATTTTTTTTCCTTACAGGGGAAAGATGGGGAACTTTCAAATTTTGTTTTTAATGATATTTTAAACAATCTTACCGATTTTCAGCTTGGTGGGAATTTATGTAACTTCGAATGTCTAAATTGACCGGACTATAACTTTGATTTATCGCGTGGATCATGGCGTGTGCAACTGCGCCGAAATATTGGAAACTCATAATAACATCGTTATAAAGGTTATTATTATATACGTTGGTATACCTAAACGTCCCTTTAGGATATGACAGGGTTTTTTTAAACATATTGTATAAGCTTAATTTGTGCTAAGTTACGCTTATAACTTATGTCTATAGATATAGCATGTAAATGCAAGAATATAACAAAGATAAAATTAATATAAGTAATACTTTTGACACGTTCGAAATTAATTAATTAATTGCATATTCTTATTCAAATTTAAAAATGCAAATTGTATTTAATACTGCAATTCTGTGGCTACTGTACCTAGTCTTACAGGAAATAAATATCTTTTGTTCAGTAATGAGATTCCTCCTCTAAATTAATCTGTAAGCTTGGATGAGAATTAGAATAATAATTAAGTACATTGTAAGTCGTAATCGTAACAATTAATAAATACGAAATTGTAGATACACACAGAGATTCTTCATTTAACCAGTTTCGACTCTCTATTTGCAATCTCAGAGATTCTTCCCTCCTTAACTATCCTCCTACATAAGTTATCGATGTACAAGACTTAAGCATAGCATCCAACTCTTAAATTTCATTAAAAACTTTTTATTCTTCATACGGATGAAATTAAAATATTTTAGCACCTTCTACAGGGAGAATAATGGGGACTGCCGAGTGCTTTATTTGATTGTCTTCGACAACTCGACCAAATTTACCATGAAATTGGTATTACTTAGATTTTCCCTCAGTGTAGGGTAGACGAGGGCAATAGGTTACAACGTACTCAGTGTATCATACGAACCCTCCCACAAACATTCTCTATGGAACTGCGGATTTTATTTCTACGTTGAGGTTCGAATGATGTACTGAGTACGTGTTAGCTGTCTGTGGACCGATATTGCTACCACCCTGTATAACATTATAATGTATTATCGATAACTCTTCTCGTCAATACGCGTAAAAAAATCTAAACTGTTTCTTGGGACGTTTCCCTTTTCCATCTAGTTGTCTTTATCAGTGACGAGCCTGGCGAGGCGCCTTACCAGCGACGTGGTGTCGTCGTGCGACGCGTGCGAGTGCGTGGAGCCGCGCGACGGGCTGCGGCCGCCGCCCGACACGCGCCGCGCGCCGCCCGCGCCCGCCGCGCCCGCCGCGCTCGCCGTCACCGGAGATGTGCAGTTCGACGGGACTTTGACGGCGCAGCGTTTGTGGTAGTTTAAGCCACAGCCTGAAAAGATTGTTGAACGGTTAGTAAAAAATATAAATTTTATTTCATTGCAGCATCTTATCTGCCTAGCTAGATCGTTACCTTATATTTATTTTACATTTAAAATGGCAACACTTTTGTCTTAATGACGCCACAGTTTGATGAGATAGAAGAGAGTTTTTTCGGATGTGAAATCATCAAATAATCTCTTCTCCCGCTCTGGGCGGAGCGTAAAGTACAGCAGACTTGTACTGACAAAATCCTATCCTTGCCCTTTGTGTTTCGGGGCCACGGTATCTCTTTCGAACAACCCGCAACCCCAGCAGGTACTGCAATGTTTACAATGTTGATATTGCATCCAAAAACAGAGGTTACATAATTGGTAAAGGACCATAGTCCGCAGTAAAAAATAGGGTAACAGCAAGTAACATCTCAGAACTTAGTTACTGCGTTCGTTGCCAATTTACAGAAAATAAACGTTTCTTTAGGTTCCGGCAAAAGTAGTATTCAATTACTTTAAACTCGTACTACATTTTGATGAGCCGTCGCCGTCATCCAGTAACGTAAATTAGACCGAAGGTGTGGCGGTGGACATGTAGTCTTACCTTCACACTTGAGCCCTTGCCGCACGAGTCCGAACAGCATCTCTCCGCAGAAGTCGCAGAACGTGGGCGCCTTGTACGAGTGCACAGCAAGCGCGTGCGGCCGCGGCGCAGGCGCAGCCTCTGCGCCGCCGTCGCATAGCAATGCTGTAAAAACATTATGATTTTAATATAGACTGTATACAGACCTGAATGATACAAGTCTCTCTTAGAATAGGTATTTATGGAGTCGGAAACTTATTGAATCAACATTAAATACAACCTTAAAAATACTCTTGAGCTAGACTTAGCTCAAGAGTATTTTTAATTCTTTATTGCAGACCTAGTACCTGTAATAATACTAAAAGTAATTCTAAATGAATTGCATTTTTCAGTCAAAGGTAAGCTAATATGCCCGTAATTTCTAGAGGACTAGCAGGATGCTGTCATAGATATCGTCAATTTCAATTCGTTGTATAATCTTATTTAGACACTGACATCCATACTCACGGTTGGCAGTGAGCACGATCTCAACGAGGGTCTCGTCGGTGACATCTGAGGCAGAATTGATGAGCTGCAGCACGTTGGGGGAGCAGTAGTCGTGCCGGAACAGCAGGATCCGGTCTGAGAGCCGGTTTAGGCCGTTGTCCGGGATCTGTACAGATAAATAAATAAATAAATATCTTGGGACAACTCACACACGGCTATCTGATCCCAAGCTAAGCAGAGCTTGTGTTATGGTAACCAGACAACTGATATACATACTTATATAATTTATAAATACAAACATATTATAGATAAATCACACCCAGACACAGAACAAACAATCATGCTCATCACACAAAGTTTGTCCTGGGTGGGAATCGAACCCACGACCTCCGGCTCAGCAGTCAGGGCTACTAACCACTAGACCAACAGGCCCGTCAAGATGTTTTCAATTAGCAATAAAGGCGGCGGTGCATACTGATTTAGATTGGAAACCGCAACAGTTGTTTATATTAGAGCAGAATTCTAAATATTGTTTCTTAGTCTAGCTCCTAATTTGTGCAAATACGATAAGCCTCAGATAAAGATCTTCGCATTTGATTAAAAAAAACTCCAGGGAATTACTTAAGTATAATTCTTTCGTATTTCGCTAATGTTTCCAGAGTATCGTTGAGTACAGTTTGCCTCTGTTTTTGGGCTGTTTTGGGTCGAGTTTTAACTGAAAGAGTACACCTCTTTCATAATTGTTTATGAGCTATGTCAGGAAGATCCGCACCTTATCATGAACGAACTTGACGGCGAGTTCCTTGAGGTGCGCGAGAGTGAGCAAATGCGCCGGTGCTGCCACGGCGTCGCGCACCACGCCCAGTTGGAACAGGAACGTCACGTCGTCCTCCATGCTGCCGCCTCACCTAAAGACAACACAACGCTGTTAGAATGGCAAGAAATTATAGAATTTATGCAAATAAACGCGACAATGGGAGTGAAACGATCGTGTCCTGACTGTCGCGTTGTTTGAACTTAATAGAAATGGATGGATGCTACAGAAAATGAACTCGTCGTCAAATTCTGAGCCGTTTAACTTTAAGTATCCACCGATCAAGAAGAATGGAATAGTTGATAGTTCGACGTTCTACCGATTCACGTCGTAGGAAAGGAAATGAGACAAATGATGTTGTTTTCGCTTTTATTATAAGGACCTACCCTACAGCCCTATATTTTGGTGCGGCGATATATGTGGGCTCCCTAAGATAGAAAAACAGAATGGCAGGTTATTGCAGATGGCGTCATTTGCAGTAAATACAATCGGTGTTTCGACAATCTCACTGCACCGTCTCATGACAACCCGGATTGTTTTTAATCATTTAAAGATAGCCCCTTTCTTTATATAGAATTTTATCTTTTAGTTATTCCTTCGTAGATTCAATACCTTATACGTATTAATCTAACATGTAATAATATTTATGTATCAGGGAAAACTATAATCTACAGAGGACGGTTAAGGACAGATATATACATTTGAATATTTATCACCTGGAGTCCAAACAATGACATTGCACAGCCGTTGAAAAAACAAGTAATTTTCCTTATTATTATTTCACTTTATCACCAACGAAAATATATTTTTCGGGTATTGTTTATTTTAGACAACCGGACGCTCTGCGCTTGCGCACTGACCTTGTGCGGAGAAATTGTGACATTGTTGCAACTTATGACTGTGATTGCTTGAGTGCAGATGCACCTAGACCAAAATCATTTATTGAAAGGGCAAAGGTAAATCTTAGTTTAGTCCCGAAGTAGTCTCCAATCAATTATTTGTATTTATTTGTTTGGGTAGTTTATGAGTTTTCTTCTATAAGATCTTCTACTATATTTTAATCTATATGGATGATCTGGTTATATTTTTAGTAACAAAGGAAAATCTTAATACGAATTTGTGTGAGATACCATAGTGAATAAAAAAGGCAGAAACAAAAATTAAAGTTGCTACGAAATTTCGTAGACCCGTTATATCGCAGGAAAATACAGAGTCACGTAGCCGTAAGTTATCGAAACAGAAGAGTAAAGTAAGGTATAGCACACCTTGAAATGTCAACCTATAATGGTTATTGATTAACTAGCTGTTCCACGCGGTTTCACCCACGCTGCTCAGCACCTGTTGGTCGTAGCGATGTTATATAGCCTATAGCCTTCCTCAAGAAATGGACTATCCAACACTAAAAGAATTTTCCAATTCCAACCAGTAGTCCCTGAGATTAGCGCGTTCAAACAAACAAACAAACTCTTCAGCTTTATAATATTAGTATAGATTACTTAACAGGCACATAGATAGTCCACGATAAAAGTAGTTCCCATGGGATGATTCCCAACGTCCATGTGGGCAAACAAACGAGCAAAACTAGTATGCCATTAAGCCATAAGTTTGTCACCAATAGATTTCTGTTTATAGCACCCGATCAATTGATTGATAAAACAAGTTTTCGCCAGCTATAGAGATCAGAGTACATCCAGTAGCGGTCAACGCATTTATCATTCGTTAATATTTCCATTTGTACACTGATCAATTTATTATCTGCTCCGATTACGGTTCACATAGAAAGCTGTGTAAACACATTTGAAATTAAGTCATTCGTCTTAACAAGCTTTCGAAGTTTTGTACATCGCGATGATGAACATTCTCAATGGACTCTTTGGCGGAAGAACGAATAGCAGAAATGAAGAAAGAATTGGGTGTCATAACCTGTACCATACACTTACGTGTAAGGAAACATACTAAAGATAACATACAGGAATGAAAGATATATAGGAATAGAATATAATAGAATAGAGATATATAATGAAAGATAGGTACTGGTGTTCGGTACTCTGATTCAAAGAAGTAAGCTTTACACACTTAACCTTAGTTCACGCGTGTGTTCAAGTTCGATTCATAGGGTAGGTATTTAAGTGCATGACAACTACATTCATTAAATAAATTTGGGTCATACAGCGATAAGCAGAAAGAACTGTCGTTTATCAGAGAATCAAATTTTCATATTTTATTTTTCTTGTTGGTGTAACGTTTTCTAGGATTCTGTTCTAAATCACTTTTTGGACTTGAACAAAGATGTTGATAACATAGTCGCTCAGGAAAGGCAAGTTTAATTGAATATCCATTGTAGTAGCGGCTTATAAAAGTAACATAAAATATCGGAAGCCACGTCGCGTCGGTTTTTCGCAACTAATCCATCATAAGTTCCTTGAAAAGGGTGTTTTAAGTAATGAATACTTGAAAATACGCAGGAACTGCTACTGCTTCGGACTTACGTACGTCCGGTATAATAACGTAATTCGCTTAAGGTGAGTATAAACTACAACATTTTCTAGAGCATTTCTGTGTATTGTAACGTTCTTGCGAATGGTACAATACAGGCAAAAGCTCAGTTTCCAAAGCATTTCCATGTAATGTAACGTTCCTGGGAATGCTCGGCGTTATGTTACGGGTAAATTGTGCATTTACCGCGTGGACCTCGTGTTTTTCGTCCCTCTCCCTCAGCGTCACCCCGCAACCGCCCACCGCCCGCACTCGGGGCTCGACGAAATGTTACACCAATACGCTCGACGAAATGTTACACCAATATGCTCCTTGGTTTGTAACAAAGAGGCGAGAGTGCTCGACGTTTAGTTCGTAAAAGGATGATACACTAGAACATATCATCGAGCGGCTCGTTGTTCTGTTACAAGTAAATGTTGTAGTCTATACTCACCTTTACGTTATACACTATTGTACAATTCTTGCAACTGTCGTGTCCACCCTCCAATAAGCGCGTCTGAATATTGAAAAATTATCATTGCGTTTGATTTATACGGTTTCGTCGGGTGAGGATGGAAAAAGAATGTTACTTTTCTATACTAACTCGTCCTTTAATTATATCTTACGACAGATATGTCAAAATCGGCTAGTTTAATATTTATTTGTTATCAAATTTTCTCTATGTGTATTTAGGTATCCAGAAAAAATACCCAGGTCCCAGATCCTTTCAGAAAATCATAGTAGTTTCACGGGTCGGTTTAGTAGCTGATACTGCATTACTGACATATTCAGTATCAGACAGATTTAAAGCTAGCATGTTTACGCCAAGCTCTATTCAACTCGTATAATTATCACGTAATTAACTGCTAATGAGCTCGTTTCAGCTGCTAATGACAACTAATAGCGAAAGGTTAATCCAAAGGTAAAAGAAACAAAACAGCCTGATTGGTCGTTCGGTGGCATGAGTAAGTTACTGCTATGTGTTAAGGTTAAATGGCAGTAAAGATTAGCTGCCGTGGTATCGGATACCTTTGCTCGCTACCATTTGGTAGATTAAACGTTCACTCTCATTAGTGACACGTTTCTTTATAGCTTCCACGAGTGTTGGTATTTGTAGGTGCAGTCTGGGCACTCTGGGCTGATAGCCACTTTATGTATAGCATTTCTGAAGTAATACTTCTAACACGGCTATTTCAGCACGGTTAATCTATTCTAGTATATGTAGTGCCACTAAAAGATTGATTTAATTGCTGTCACACACCTGCCAAAAAATATTTCAGGAATTTATCATTTTCAAAAAATCAAAATATTTTTATTTCACATGGGCACTTATAAAACGTCGAGAAAAGATGCACGGTTCGGGTTGGTCGTTTTCTATGGAGAAGAACCGGCAAGAAACTCCATGGTTACTCTTTTAAAATCATTTGGTTTTATAATGTTGTTGTTACAGCGTTAGCGCTTAAGTATGAGAGGACAGCGTAGGCCCGACAATAAGTCATTGCTAACTTTACAAAAAGTAAAATAAAATAATACGTTAACATAAGTTAACAAGCGTCCAAGAATCTACAAGGCCAACCATGTCCAGTCATTCACAACGAATTGGTAGAAAAGAATCTATACAAACGTAAGAGAGAAAAAAAAATGCAAAAACAAAATAATAACTAAGAGACGAGTCGCACAGATGTTGCTATCAGTACTGTAACTATTCAGAACAAGGGTGATATAAATATGTAAATTGACAACTATTCCTGCCTTGTCTTATGTTACGTTGGGTCCACGCAACTCGTTTTCTCTCACCATTAAGTATCTCTCGTGGATCGTCACGCTATAATTTACTTTTCTCTCATATCTTCCTCACGTAATCCACCCTCTTTTCTCTCTGTATCCAACAACACTCAGATTATTGTATTACAGAAATTATGTTAAGTACATTTTTATTTCCAAAAATATGGATTACGAAGACTACTCCCATTTAGCGTAAGTGCAAGATTCAACGCAGTCGTTGTTTTCAAAATATGTTTTGATAACCCCCTTGTATAAAGTGCTATGTATGTGACATACGTCAATATTTTCATGACCGTGGCCCCATTAGGTACACATTGGTTCAGTAATATCGAAAGACAGTACTTTCCGTCACGATTGCTGCTACACGTGGCACTCCACAGCCTTGAACTTGGCTCGCTAAGAGAAAGATAACGCGTTACTAACGACGGACCGTAAACAATAGCATGCGTAACGGTTAACAGGCACGCTTACGAGAAAAGACGTAATAGTGTTAGTGTTGACCTATACGTGAACGTACCTACATATTTGGCAGCGAAGGATGTTCCACTAAAAGGCCAATAGCTAATTACCTAAGTCAGTTTAACTATCAGAATATTATTAAACTATCGAACTGCCCCGGCTTCGCGCGGGTGCAATGTAGATACTTATAATATATTAATATTATACAAGTAACGTCTCCCCCGATTTTGTGTAATAAGAGACGTAATAAAATAAACGTATCGTGAAAGTTTTGCATGTTTATGCCGTTTTGGTGCAGGCTCTGTATGATTGGACGCAACACAACATTGCTGTTCAACCCGATTCGTTTATGCCCCCTTACCGGAAGGGCTCCTGTTTGCAACTTTTCATAGTATAATTTTAGAGTTTTATCACGCTTTACCTACTCAGCTATAAAGTTATCATGCTGAAAATGCTTGCTGGAAAAACCCGCAAACCTTCGTTTGTAATTGTTTAAGTGTGCTTTTGCAATATCCCTGTATTTTTTCCTATGATTATGACTGAAATTATTTCCTTTTCATATTGCCTTATTTGATTTTGTAAGAGATAGAACAAGAGCTCGCGGTTCTCTTAGTTAGACGGTTGCTGTTGTGGGTCAGCTCTTAAGGTCAGCATTAAGAGCACAACAGCATCACAATAATTAATTGTGTCGTTTTAGGTTCACTTGTAACAAGCACAGCACGTTTATCTAAGTGTTGTTAACTGTTACTGCACTCTGATTATATCTATTATTAATGAACAATTATACAATATCTACCCTGCGTCACTTAACGGGTGACCGTGCAGTCCTGCTGCACAAACACGGGTTCGAATCCCGCGCATGTCAACACATCATCAAAAGATGACGCTATTATTTTATGTTTGTCTGTTATTCAACAACAATATGAGTATTTCTGTCCAGTTGGACACAAATAATTCTTGCCAGAAACAAAATAAACAGAAAACAACAAATAAAGGTTAATGATTTATTTTATGATTCGTTTGAAGAAAGCTCTATGGTAGTGTTGTAAGCTCTGTTATAGTCAGTGTACCAATCAGATCATTATGATTTTAAAAATGGTCTATCAAGCAATCGAGTTCTACTTTTTAAAAGTATAGTAATCGTTATAAAATCACGTAGTTTAAAAAAATACATGAAAAACATCTTTCACTACCTAATGTTAGTGGTTGAAAACTACACAACAAGCCTTCGAAGTGAATATTTAGAAAACGGTTGACTTGTCTATTCGACGTCCATTTTAAGTCTACAAACATACTTACATACATTGTAACTTCAGTTCTGTTAACAAAGCAAGATAAAACAGGACATGATCACGTAAATGCATAGTAACAGTAAAACAATACAGATAATATTTCACAACATGATTGACAGATAATGCATCACTGTTGTTTGTCTTCTCAACTATATTTAGCACCACGAGTCGTCTGATAGCTGCGCGGGCGCCGGCGGTAACCGTACAACACACTGACCCAGCCCAGCGGGATCACGGGACCAATACACACATGTTACTTCAACAATTCTGTTATTGAAAGCCGAGATAAGGTGAACCTTTGTGTTGAATTTCACGTCCGCCAAACTGCAAGAAAGTTGTCACGTAGTGGAGATCACGCCAGACTTATCATGAGGGTGCTATGAAGAAATTTATGCGTTCTGAGTAGACGGATAGGGTAGACGTAAAACACGCTGCCAGGATTCAGTGATGAACTGCGACAGGGTGAGTTAGTGACTAAAGTGAACACATCTGGAGAAAGGCTCCGCTAATTCTACTATGAAAGTATAAGTAACTTCCGGTTGTGGTGTTTTGTAAGTATTTACAAAAAACTGGTCTTTTGCCAGGCGACCATTAAGTGGTTTTATGGCAGTTTTTTTTAGATGTTTGATCTACTTTTAACAAAATGTTGAAATCAGCATGTTGGATACATGCTGATTTCAACATTTTGTTAAAAGTAAATTCAGAGCGTATGACAAACGTTGGGGCTAGCTTGCAAATAATCAAAAAAAGGTCAGTTGAAAAATAAATAAATAACAGTCTCCTAACGCCTTTAGGTGGTTGTTTCAAGAAGCGAAAAGCTTTTTTCGCCATAAAAACGTCTTATAGGCAAACATATACACACACACCATATAACCTCATGCGTTCTTACCATAGCGGTTGGCAGAAACTAAGGAACACAACCTGCTACGAATGCTACGATACTTATTCTGCTTTGTACTCTTCCTTGTGTAGTCCCTTTTGCTGTAGTTGGTACAACTATCCCACTAAAATTATCCCCCTCTACAAGTTCATTTATTAATCGCGGGCTCGTGCGATAAAATAGTGGTGTAAGCAGCTCGTGTATCCTTCAAGTAAAGTTGTTATGATTCAATACTTTCCATGCACGTGCCAGATAACTATTGTTTGAGCCGTTAACGAGATTCGCCTGTTTTTGCTAGCATATCTGCTGAGCGTGTGTAGGCTATTAACGTATGATGTATTTGAATACGTAATACATCGCTAAATATAGAATATATCAGAAGAATATAGAAACAATTAGGTAGTGCTTGTATTATTTTATATTTTGTGGTATCCTAAAAACTTTGTATGTTTCCTGGATTTTGTGCATTTTTTTGCGTAAATTTATGCATCGCATTTATGTCATATTTCGCCCTTAAACGTGCATGATTACCAATGGCAATATCCTACTAGCAGACGCCATTCCATTGCTTCTGCTTTCCTAGGCCAGAAAAGCTCTTTTAAACCGCATCGAAATATGTTTGAAGGAACATTCCTTGACTGATTTTGAGTACATAACGCTAATTATGTTCATCATGATCAACCTGTTTTTTGTTTTATTTAAAAGAGAACAACAACTAAATAAGTATTTTTGAGGAATGATTAAATACAGTTTTTGACATATTTATTTAATATTATTACTAAGGAAACTTGTAATTGTAATACTTTACAATCGATACGAAGATTCCTCGTGTAACCCAGATGATACGATGTGTTTCCACCTCTGACACAGGGTTGGCCATTGAACCTTAGGTTAAGGGCGTTCGGAAAATAATACTTAAGTTAACCTAATTTAATTTATCGATATGCAATAGCCAACTATTGTGGTTGGTGTATTCGTTATTTTTATTCAGGTAGACGTTAAAAAGTTTACTTTACGGTTAACTTAAAGCACGGATGTGAACGTACAGTATGTTGCAGACGTATTGTTTTGAAATATGTGTAATAGGACAAAGTTCGTTAACTTAGCTCCCTATAACACGGTCAAGTCACGAGTTGCAGGTACATAAGAACTTATACGAACGTATTGGTCCTTCTTTCCAGTATTGTAACTCTTTTTTCTGACGTTGATGTGTGGTGTTTTCATAAATGTAAATTTAACTTTGTAAGGTCGTCCATTGTTTTTGCAGTTCGTCAGATATATCTGTCGGAAGCTGTCGCTGTATACGTAAGTGTACACAACATGTGTTTGCGAACAGCCTCTACGTGTGTTTATGATTATTTTTCCGTGGATCGAATTCAGTTAGGTACAAAAAGTTCTAAGAATTGTACTAGACTTTGGTCATACGGTAAACGCCTTTTATGTGACACACACGTAGACGTAGAGTGCTACAATATATTCCATTGTGTATAAAGCTTTATTCTTAAACAAAAGCAAGGTTTATAAATCTTATATATGTTTTTTGGATTGTTAACGGATCGGTCGGAAGGTATACCCTTGCAAACAAAAACTAATTTTCCAAGTAGGTCCAGGCGTCTTTAAGTAATCGGGAACCAACATAAAAAAACAGATTCCGACATATTGAGAAACACCTTCTTTTTTTAAGTCGGTTAAAAAAGATCTACTATGTGATTCTGATTACGCACGCGCTATAGCATCCACAGCGCCAACAGATCAAGAATTCCAGACAAAACAAAATACCAATCTCATAAAAATGATTGCGGCGTGTTCGCGTTTCCCACCATTGAAATAATTCGTATCGCTTATGATAACAGCTGCACCATGTTTTGTCTGCCCTCCGCTATGAATGCCTGACTGAATCACGATCAAGTCTCCATCTTGCAAGTGGCCTTTCTTTTGCGGCTGCAGTAAAGATTTTCCTTTGTCGAGTCTATCGACGACAGCAGATGGTCTATTCATTGCGGAAATGCTATTTTTGAATGAATCCTCTTTTATATGCATTCTCTTTTAATTGAATATTATAAATAGGTAAGTGGAACTAAAAGCTCAACTTGCATTATTAACCGTTAAAACGTCGCTACGCTGGCTGACACAGCCCCCCAGCTGAAAATATTAAAACAAGATTTTTAACTGATTTCTACAAAAATAAGGAGGTTACTAATACGACTGTATTTTTTTATATCTGTTAGGCTATATCTTCGCAATTTTGTGCCGATGTTTATCATTTGTTTATATATTTAAACTTTATGGACTATAGAGATACATGCCACAAGGCATTCTGTACCAGTTAAATAGGACGACTTTGAAGTAGAGCATAAAAATAGAAAAATACAAATATTATTAATACTAATTCACTTATGTGTGAATTAGTATTAATTAATAAATATAATCGATAGGTTAGTTTATATTCTCCATTTCAATTGTATTTATTTTGCTTGAATAGTTGAATTATCTTCTGTAATACATATTTTTCTTTTACTAAAACCGAAAATTATAACTCGTTAAGAATTTATGTGAGATACTATCATACTATTTTTTCTGTGTGATGTTTTATTTTTATTTTAATTTATGTATTGTGTCTTTTATTGCATCAAATAAATGATTTATCTATCTATTACTAAAATGCTAATATAGAGAACTCTTTTGCAAATAAAAAAGTTCTGATTAGTCGGTAAATAAAAATATTAGTATTTTGCATTTTAGGGTTGCGATTGTTGAGTCCCACAGTCAAGACTGTGGGACTCAACAATCGGTGACTTTTTCTTCTCACTTCTCTGAAATAATGTAAGTTTCAGTGAATTTAATAGTATTCCTCGTACACGTTGCATGCCACGAGAAGCTTAGTGTAATCTACTAGTACTAGCATATGCTATACACGTGACAGAGGTCATAGATGTTTACTTCACTTTTTATGATACCTTAATTAAGCAATGAGCTTATCAGCTGGTCCTCCTGACCAGCTGATAAACTATTATTGGCGGTGCAGTGATTGTGGGATATCTAGGAGTAAGATTTATCTTAATAACAAATACATAACACTATATTTGCTGGTAAACATAGATTATCTCAATGATGAATTCTATACAGTACAGAGTGCATTTGTGAGAAGAAATGCTATTCGCGGAGGATCTTTAGTTCTTGTATCAAATAAGTTAAAATGTAAACAACGTTTAGATTTAGTAAATCTTTCCATTGAGCGCACTGTTGAGTTGTCTTGTGTTGAACTGGACCGATACTTTATAATTTGTGTTTATAGACCCCCTTCTGGTGATTTTACTTCTTTTGAGTCTGTAATGGAGGATTCACTTAATAAGTTAAAAGCAAGTAATAAAAATATAATTTTATGTGGAGATTTTAATGTTAATATTTTAGATGTTACTCCTCTAGGTATTAGGCTTCTTAACCTGTTTAGATCTTTTAATCTAGTTAATTTGTTTTTTGAGCCAACTAGAATCACGGCATCGTCATCGACTTGTCTTGATAACATGTTTACTGATTGTGATGCTGAAAATAAATTAGTGTTAAATGATTTGTCATCAGATCACTGTGGATTAATAGCTAGCTTTCCTATGCCATCATCATGTAAAAAGTCTCGTAAAATAGAGTGCAGGCCTTATACAGCTAGTCGTTGCAATAAGTTTAAAAATAATATAGCTCTTAAAGTTACACCGTCATTAGTAGAACACGGGAGTCCTAATGAAATCTATGAAGCCCTTTTTAATGTTGTGCAAAATGAGTACCAATCTGTTTTTAAGAGTAAAACTATTAACTTTAGTGGACCTTCCATTGGCTTCAACCAATGGGCTACGCCAGGAATTTATAAAAGTCGAGCTAGACTATATGAGTTGTATGGTCTGAAACGATACAGGTTTGATACTACTTTTCTAGAGTATGTTAAAAAATATTCAAAATTATTTAAAAAGATTTGTGTCATTGCAAAATCAACATTTTTAAGCGATACTATTAAAAATTCTAACAATAAAGTAAAAGCCACTTGGAAAATTATAAACAATGAAACGGGTAAATCAGTTCAACGAGAAAATCAAGTTGAAATAATGGTTGATAACAAATTAGTTAATAAAGCAGCGGACATAGCAGAGTCATTTAATAATTATTTTGCCAGTATACCGATAACTACGACTCGCTCCTTAAATTCATCACCATCTAAAGCTCAAAATCTTTTGCAAAATAGCGTGCCTAAATGTGATCACGTATTTAGTTTTGATCATGTAACACCTCGTGATGTAGTTAATGTTTTCAATTCTCTTAAGTCGAAAAACACAGGTGATTACTGGGGTATTTCCATTAAACTTTTGAGTAATATTATCGACATTGTTGCCCCACATCTAGCTATTACTTTTAATAAATGCGTTGATTTAGGTACTTTCCCTGACCTTATGAAGAACAGTAAAGTTATCCCTCTTTTTAAATCTGGCAATAAAAATGATATGGGTAACTTCAGGCCAATTTCTATTTTACCTGCCTTCAGCAAGATTTTTGAAAAGTTAATACTCAAGCAGTTGTTGAGACATTTTAATTTAAACAACCTTCTTCACAATGATCAATATGGTTTTACAAAAGGTCGTTCGACAACAGATGCGGGTGTTGCTTTGTTGAAGCACATATTTAATGCGTGGGAGAACGCTCAAAATGCAATCGGTATTTTCTGCGATCTCTCTAAAGCTTTTGATTGCGTTCACCATGACACGCTTTTACGGAAACTACGTCATTACGGTGTTCAAAATGAAGCCTTAAATGTAATAGGCTCATACTTACAAAACAGATTTCAATGTGTAGATGTTAATGGCGCGAAATCTTCTGGGCTACCTGTTCAGCTAGGAGTACCTCAAGGCTCGATACTGGGTCCATTTTTATTCTTGGTTTATATTAACGACCTACCATATCATTTAAAGGGTATTTGTGACGTTGTACTGTTTGCTGATGATACGTCTCTTGTTTTTAAAGTAGATAAATAAAATAAATAAATATAAATATCTTGGGACAACTCACACACGGCTATCTGATCCCAAGCTAAGCAGAGCTTGTGTTATGGTAACCAGACAACTGATATACATACTTATATAATTTATAAATACATACATATTATAGATAAATCACACCCAGACACAGAACAAACAATCATGCTCATCACACAAAGTTTGTCCTGGGTGGGAATCGAACCCACGACCTCCGGCTCAGCAGTCAGGGCCACTAACCACTAGACCAACAGGCCCGTCATATAGAAATAGACAAGATTTTAACGATGTAAACAGCGCGCTATCAATGGTCACGGATTGGTTCACGTCAAATAACCTTGTTCTTAATGCCAATAAAACTAAATGTATTAAATTCGCTCTACCCAATGTTAGAAATCTTGGTCCCAACATTGTCCTTGGCAATGAGAAGCTTAAAACTGTAGACTCGGCAGTGTTCCTGGGTATAACAGTAGATTCAAAATTACAATGGGGTCCACACATATCAAGCCTAGCGGGAAGGCTAAGTTCGGCCGCATACGCCGTCAGAAAAGTTAGACAATACACTGACGTTGACACGGCACGATTGGTCTATTTTAGTTATTTCCATAGCGTCATGTCCTATGGTATTCTGCTATGGGGCAAAGCCGCTGATATCCAGAATGTATTTGTTCTGCAGAAGCGAGCGGTTCGTGCAATTTATCAACTAGGTGCCCGGGTTTCTCTAAGGGATTTTTTTAAAGAGATTGGTATTCTCACTGTGGCTTCTCAATTCATCTTGGCCAACATTTTATATGTTAGGCAAAATATCCATCTATATAGTAAAAACAGTGATATTCACAACATTAACACTAGAAATAAGCATAAACTACGTGCTCCCTTCCACCGGCTTCATAAGGTTCATAATTCATTTGTAGGGCTTGGTATAACTTTTTATAACAAGCTACCTGCTTCTTTTCTAGATTTGCCATTTAATGCATTTAAAGCTAAAGTAAAATCTAACCTTTGTTTAAAAGCATACTATTCTATTAACGACTATTTAGATGACAAGCATAGTTGGTCACTGTGTTGAACTCAAGACGATTATTATTATTATTTTTTTCTTCTCCTTCATGTTTTTTTCGCCAAATTAGATTATTGATACGTTACATGTCTTCGTCATGTAATTTTATATTTTACTTTTTTTTCTTTATATACTTACTTGTTTCATTTTGTGTATTTTTGTTATTGGCATGTGGTTAACTAGTGACCTCGAGCATTGACTGAATATAATTATTTATATTTATCTTTTTTATGCTTAGCTTATTTCTTTTGCACTATGGTCCTAGTTTATCACCTGTGACTTCTTCACTGCACGTGTAAGCGGGCACACCCGTTAGACTGGTTAATTTATTATTTAGACTTGGGTATTTATATTATTTTTTGTTTTTTATATATAATTGGTGTTTGCTAGCTGACAAGTGACAATGAATGAATATTTTTTTATATATATTTTTTTTGTAATAATATAAATTGTATAAAATCTGGTTCTTCTAACCTGACAGACAGATGTGTTGCTGGGGAGTTTGTTCCGCCACTTCTTCTTCCCAGCTAAAACACTATGAAGTGGCGAAGGGCAGGGCGTTTTTGTGGGACTGTCTCTTGTAATCTGACGTTCAAAAAGTGCTGATTATCAGCCTAATTTGAATAAATGACTTTTGATTTTGATTTTATACACACTTGCCATTGTCCCTGGGCATCTCTGTGCGCAGTCCTGCTCCTGATCTCTCTCCGATCGCGTCAGATTGGCGTCATTCAGACCTAGAGAGTGAGGGAGACTTTGTTCTACACTCGATTAATTAGTCTCCGCTATGATTAGCCATCTGGATTAAAAACGGAGAAGACTAATGTGTGTCTTGTCCGTTTTTATCATCCCATCATTAAAACGCGACCGAAATTCTCGCAAAATTGTGGCAAAAATAGTTTTAGTAGTTCCAATCTTAGATTATTAAATAAATCAATAATTATTATTAGAATTGACTGACCGTAAGACTGCAACAAAATCTTTAAACAAAAAAAAAATAGTCCGTGCTGATTCCTGGATGTTTTAATTAGAATTCTGTACTAGGAAATAAAATTCGAACCCTGTTTATGCAAAGGCAGTAGATTATTATTTACGTGTATACATGAAACACGTAAAAATAATCTGTGTTTTGATCTTTTTGACTATTTATTAAATAATGAAAAAAAAAATGAAAAGGATCAGCTGCGTATAGTTTTTTTTTATAACCGTATAATGTGAATTTCGGTTACAAAGGCGCCTGCAGTTGTGACTGGTCATAGAGCTGCTACGGCTTACTTTAATTAATTCTTAGGGGACGCACTTAAGGATATTCTTTTTCTACATCGTTCTCACATATGTGCATAATATTTATAATTTTGTAAAATGTTATGATTAAAAATAGTATCCATGGAGTATCTTGCCAGTTCCTCTACGTTTTGGATGTTCTGTGACTGGGATGGTAGCAGCATTTTTTTTGTTTTTATGGCAATAAAACTGCCTGTAATTGAAAAAAGCTTTGAGTTTTAGTTTTAAAGTTTTGGAGTCGCTAAGACTACGTCGAACTGATACGATAGTGATGGCGCCATAAGTCTGATCAATCAGTTAATTCTTTTCCGCATAGCAACTCAACGGCAAGACTATCGGGTCACGAGCTACACGCTATCAGTACGTTATCGTGAGTGAGATATTTTTGCAGCGTTTAATGAGTCTGATCGGTCGGTTATCGAAATGCAATGCATCGTTTGTTGTTAAAATACTGGGAAGCTAACGGAACTGAGATGACCTATTAATTTTGGGGGTTTTTATGAGAGGAAAACTTTTAAAGATTGATAATAAGATCAAATTTAATGTCCTGGTTCATCTGATCGTAATATCTAGGTTAAGAAGGACAAGAACCTATACCACATTCGTCACCTGTTGTTAGATACCTATTCGTATTTCGATTTACAATCTGTGCACTATAACGCTATATTGTTTCGGGAAATCTCGCATTTAAGCAACTTATTTAATGTTTATCCTCCATTTAAGGTGCAATGTTTGAAGTAAAAGGTGGTGTCAAAGTAACATGTATCTTTCGGTCAAGGTCAAAGGTGCGGTCATTTCAGTGGGTCTTATTATGCGATAAAAAACTCAGAGGCGGCTACACGTGGCAGTAACGCGCACGTGGATATCCCGACCTTGAGCGGAGGAGTCTGTCGAGAGAACGCTTACTTTATTATCTTTCGAGTTGTAGATGACAAATTTTAATGATGACCTACATTTTATTTGAGCCGCGTTTTAGTGGCTCAACGTTAAATTCGTTTTTTTTTCTCGCAATACGACTGCATTTTTTTAATCGATTTATTCGTTCATAACAATCGCCAATTTTCTAAATTCTTTTTACAATCGAAAGAGTACCTATACTCCCGAGGTTCCATATCAACATTATTGATATTGTTTGGGTAGTTTATGAGTTATCTTCATATAATACTTAGTTTCTCTGCTGTGTCTATTTGGATGATGTGCTAATTAATGTCTTCTAGTGATAATGCAAAATGAATACAAGATCAGAAATTGCGTGAGATGTCATCATATCTAAAAAGTCTTACTTCCAGAAGTCGGTGGCAATAAAGTCAACGAAACACTCAAAAGTCACCGACTTCCGGAAGAAAAGTTATTTTCCGCTTTTTGTTTTATGTCGGTTATATGTTTTTATTTTTAACTAGCTGTGCCCAGCGGTTTCACCCGCTGCTCATTTAGGGGTCTGAAAAATAGATGTTGGCCGATTTTCAGACCTACCCGATATGTACACAAAATTTCGTTTATATCGGTCCAGCCGTTTCGGAGGAGTATGGGAACGAAAACTGTGACACGAGAATATTAGATATTTACATGTTAAGTACTTTTTTTTAAATCCTTCGTATTGTGAATTGTGAATGAAAGAGTTTTACACAAATGAGGTACAGGTCTATGTTTTCGACTAGCCGTGTCTTCGTCCGCCGCCACTGCTGCTGCCTCTTTCCCCGTGTCGCCCTTTGCTTCTGTTGGTCGCGAATCTGTCGCAGGTCGTACTCCTGCCCCAACAAAAGATGAGGGAAGTGATTCCGCAAAGAAAATTAAGCGTATCTTTGTAAGTATATAAAAATCATATGCGGTTTTCTAATTCCTACAAGCTAATCTCTGAAGTCACCCAAAACATTTTCAATTAAATTTTAAGTCAAATGGTTAGTTCTAGATTGAAAGATAGGATATTTTGGAGTCGAAAGGTTGTTCCGTTGAAAGTAGGTTCAGGTCGCTAGTGTTTCATAAAACGACAGAATATCATTAGTAGCTTTAATTTTGTAATTGGGTACTTTAACTTGATATGCATATTTTCCTTTTAGTTTGGTAGTAGCGGCGAGGTCGCTGAATCCATTTCAAGAACATACACATTCTTCGAGCTATTTTATAAAATACGGGGAAACTGTTGAACATGTTTAAATTTTTCTTAAACACATAGTTTAAAAAGTCGACATGGTACTTATTTTTCGCCTCTTGCAAAGGACTTAAAAATAAAGAATTTATGATTATTTAATTTACTTTTTTATATTTAGTATTTTATTTAATACACTCGTTTTAATATCAAACTTCAACGGAATAACTGAATTTAGTGAATTGCTCCGGGTAATATTGACCCACTTTGATCGATTTATCATTAATAATTGAAACGAGACAGCGTGCGTGTGCGCATGTACGTACCTATATCTTTTTGCCTAATAATAGTAACATAAGTCGAGCACCAAATCGCCTCTCAACTTAGCTATAATGCAGACGTCTCTGGGAAGCGCGTGCACTGTACGGACAAACAACCCCATCGTGTGGTTTAGTGTAGCATCATTAAGTCGGTATTTATCAATTTGTTTACGCACAATGAATACTTTTATTTGAGAAATTAATGTTTTTTTTTCTCATATTTTAAGATTAATATTGTGGATTTAACCGCAAGCTTTGTGTCATTTCTACACTCATTCCGGTTACCACAAATTGTTCTTTTTCTTTTCATATGATTATTTATTTTATGTAACGATCATACAAAACAAATGATTCAAAAATTAGTTTGTTATTGTCTTACTTAATGATTAATTTTATTGTTCCATTAAATGTTTTGATATGTAACCACCAAAGAAATTTTTTTAATAAACAATAAACCACAATTATTACTTAAATATAATTTTCATTCCGAAATCTTTTATTTATGTATTATTAGCTTTTGCCCGCGGTTCCGCTCGCATTTTATTCGGGGTAACACAGTTCCCCTTTATTAATTATCAGGTACTGGCTACTTGTAGATTTTGCCTTAGCGCCTTATTTATTGTAATAGCAATGCTAAGTTTACTCTTTTCTTCCCTCTTTCTCCCTCATATCTCTATCTAGCCTATGTTCGTCTCCAGGGTACCAACTATATCTGTACCTAAATTCATCAAAATCGGTTAAGCCATTGAGGCGTGAAGACGAAACAAACAAACTCATTTTCGTTTTTATAATATTAGTTATAAGGTAGGTAATTAAGGACAATTTCAAGCATATTACATGCACGCGGACATACACTTTCTTCTAGACAATTTGCAGGTGATGCAGAGACAAACAATGGTAGGTCAATAGGACGTTTGTTCCATAAGGTCTAATGGGTGATAAAATAAATATATAGTTTCTTAGCCTCAACTTATTTAACTAGCTGAGGCGCGCGGTTTCACTCGCGTGGTGATAGAATTTACAATATATCTTTATGAATAGCCTATGTGTTATTCTGATGTACCTTTAAGCTATATTTATTTTTTCCTTTATTTATTCTTTACACCTACAAATATATTTTTAAATATTTCTTTAAAAAAATAATAGAAAAACATTTAAAAATATAAAAATAGGTCTCCGCCGGTATCGGGGGCAAGGTCCAAGCTACCGGTGGTTAGGGCTCCAGAGACAGGAACCTCCTCACAATGCGGGCCGTATCGAGAAGTACTGCCTTCTGAATCAGGCCCTTAATCCAACCGCCTAAGGACAGCTTCGAGAGATAGTCGTCGATGCTCTTATAAGCTATATTATTGTTACGTTTCATTAAAATGCATTCAGTAGTTTTTGCGTGAAAGAGTAACAAACATCCGTAGGACCATGTTGAACTTTCCATTATTGTATGTACCATCCTCCACACCATGTTTTTGACAAATAAATTACTTTGACTTTGACTTAACTACATATTTGCATTTATAAAATTAAATAAACTAAAATAAATAAACTAGCAACAAATTAGAATAGTAATTTAAATATAAGGAAAACGGTATTTAAATACAACAGCTGATTTACAGTAAAAAATGTAGATAACTTATGCCTGATAAAAGTTTTGGCGGTTAGTTATCAAGTGCATCTTATGTATATCGGTAGTGTTTGTGTATATCTACGTTCTGCGTCAATGCTTCATGGTCAAGGTAGTATAACCCGCGTTTATTTCACGACCTCGTGATCATTAATTATTTGCAGTTTTTTTAGTTGATATTATTTGTTACGAACAAGAAGTAATTATTCAATGATTATTTTAGGCCATAAACGTTTACAGTTCATAATACTGTCATATTGTCTCATCTTCTCATTTCACTTTAATTTTTTCCCTATTATAGAATCAGTTGTAGAAATGTTACCTCTAAATAACTTCTTTTATGAATGATAAAAGAAATTTTAAAAAAAATACTAGAACCAAACTTAAGATAAAACTTTGAAAAGATTGACCTTAAAATTATGGAAATCAAAGGAGTATCCCTTTAATTTTCATATTTTTTTTAATAAGTTTCAATTTTAACCGAAAAGAATGTCAACAACAAATTAAGACAACATTTTGCATAATGTACACACGACGACACATCAACCTATACAAAACCAGTTTATGCTGCTCTCTCAACAACGGATCGTACACCATAGATTTCAAGTACAATGAGAGATCCGCATAAACTGGTTTTGTATAGGTTGATCTGTCGTCGTGTGTACCTGTATTCATTCCCCAAACATAATTTATCGAAACCTTGAGCTAATTCAAGAAATACAATAGGTACGTTTTTTTCATAGTTTTAGTTTGAACTTTATTTGACTGCAACATTTTTTGCGACTACACAAAACCATCGATGTTTCTTTATTATGTAATAGTTTAATATTAATTTATAAAACACATAAACCTGACGAGTTAAAATCTTTAAATGATGGTCAAATCGGCATGGATATAAAAAAAACCATTGAGAAATTCAGAAGAAAAAGACGGTACAATACACTGCAATAAAAAACAAATTTAATTTATTATTCTGAGAAAAACATCAAGTTTATCTGACTAGCCTGATCTCTTTTGCTGACTGTACATAGATTCGTTAAACTGATCACATTGACTTGTAATAAGAATCGGCAAGTTATTCCTGAATCAGTAGTAAATGTTACGTGTCAATACATATAATAAAAGTGTTCTCACATTAATGGCGGTACAATATACGTGCTCAGCTGATGTTCACGCGGATTTAGTCATTTTACAACAATGTTGTCGATAGCGCACATACTATGTTACGAACCTTGCTCTATCAGATGTAGTAAGTCAGAGTATCTTGAGTCATTAGGCTTATTACTGGTTAACTCAGGCTTTAGGTCTTTGGTCGTTTAATTGCGCTTTGGGGACGATCGTGAAATCTTACAAAATGCTCTTTTCGTAATTATTAAAATGCTCAGATTTCTGTTATATCTTTGGTATTAGTGGTTTTACCATAGGTATATGTTCACCTTCTATATCTACCTTCAGAATTATTACACGTGTACACAGATAATAATGCTTGACCCTATGTTTTTAGGTCATTTGAAAATTTATTACTTCTTGTTTTTCTTTTTTTTATTGTTTTTATCTCAATCTTCTTAAGTGGTATGTTACAAGCGGAGTGTTAAGCGAAGTGCAATGCTATCTATGTTTTAAAATCAATTGTTTATGTTTCATTAAGAATAATTTTGAATTCAAAGCAGAATTAAGCGCAGTCACGTGGTTTTGATATGCTGTTGTCTATTTTTAGCAAACTTCATCTGTTACTCTAGTTGCATCATCATTCTCCTACCCTTATTGAGTGGGGTCGGCGCAGCATTCCTTCTTCTACCATACTTCTCTACTCGTTTAGTCATCTACATTCATCTTCAAAAAATTCTTCAAGATATCAGTATCAACGACATAGCTTCATAATTCATGTTTAAGTTTTTTATAAATGATTTTATTACGGATATTTTGCCTTACGTCAAATTTGAAAGTGAATATTTTGAAGTCATTATGTCCCTAGACATGGAAATGTAGACACGAACATAGCTAAGTTATATAAGTTACCTTAGTAGTCGGTGTGTTCGTAGCTTGCAGTAACTTGAATTTCGAAGTGAAAAGCATTAGTCATCATTTACCTGAAAAGGAAGATTATTGTGTAAATAACTGGCAATTAAAACAAACTATTTTCGTATAAAGGACCTGGAAAGATGATCTAAAATTACTATAATAATAATAAATATCTTGGGACTGCTCACACACGGCTATCTGATCCCAAGCTAAGCAGAGCTTGTGGTATGGTAACCAGACAACTGATATACATATCTACTTATATAATTTATAAATACATACATATTATAGATAAATCACACCCAGACACAGAACAAACAATCATGCTCATCACACAAAGTTTGTCCTGGGTGGGAATCGAACCCACGACCTCCGGCTCAGCAGTCAGGGCCACTAACCACTAGACCAACAGGCCCGTCAAAACTATATATTGTTCCTTCCTCAATGGGAACATTCGCATGTAATGTTACAGTTCTGTTTCGAGCATTGCGGGCAGTTAACAGTGCGCAACCTGATACAGTTTGTATCACTTTTTGTACAAAATCAAATGTTGGGTACACATTACAGGCTGATTCTCCGGTGAGGGAGCGCCATTAAGCTTAGGTATATCAGTACCCTATAAGAAATAATTGTCTCAGAAGAAAATATTAGAAATATTTTTAATAGAAAGGGGGATTCCTGCTGGGCATAGGGTTACTCTCTATGAGTTCTACTTAAACTCTTTCGACCTAGCTCTAAGGTATTTGCATAGTATGTACAAGTTTTGTTCATTGTTTTTGTTTATTGTTTTTTAGTTTTTGGCGAGCATGTGCGGCCTCTTTAATGACCACAGCAGAATATATTTATAGTTATGCTCCCAAAAAAAAACATGATATTAAAAGATCTAGTTAAATCCAGTTACGTCTACTAAAAATAATATACCTGTTTATTTCCTAGTTTTTTCAAGTCAATGACCTGTTTTCGTCTAACTAGTTCTGGATTAACAAAAAATAATTAAGTTACCGGTTTATATTTGGCAAGACATGTGACTTAATTTAGATACTATTTAAGAAAAAAATGTTCGAGGACATACACTACGTTGTTTTTAGTAGAGGCTCATGAGGGGTGGCAGAAATTGTAGAAGTTGCTTATTCACAGGAACCAAATACAGAGAAACAGTTGCCAAACATAGTTATTAAAAAACGTGTGACGTTATTTTTTAAGTATGCGCATTCGTTTCGTATTTGTTCCCATAGCACAACACCGCACAAACGCACGGGGGAATCCTAGGCGAATCCTTACTAATATTATAAAGGTGAAAGTGAGCTTGTTTGTTTGTTACGTCTTCACGCCTAAATGGTCAAACCAATTTTGATGAATTTTAGTACAGAGATAGTTTTGGACCCTGGAGACGGAAATAGGCTAATTTAAAAAAAAATTAATAGAGGACAAAGAGAAATGAAAACACGAAGTCGCGGGCGGAAGCTGGATGATGAAGTGGATTTATGTTTCTTTGTTTTGACCTCACGGGTCGATTGTAGTCGAAGTCTCAGGCCTACTTAATTTAGATTGCAGCGCTAAGAATTTTCCTATCTGTAACTGAGAACCTCCTGCTTTTTGTAAAAATCGGTTAATAACAAGATACCAGATATATTGATGCAATACCAATCACATTAGTTCTTTTCACTATAATGATGCAATTTTAACTGTAACGTAACTTGTGACATCTTAAACACTTGGGCATGGAAATAGCCAATCATTTACAATTAATACGTGTATGTTAAGATGATTAGATTATGAATCTTTATGTACGCTGTAATATTTCAGGCGAATGTTTAAATTATAATTATATTCGTTTACCTGAGCTGTTAGAGCAGTATGTAATTGACACATCATGGTTTGTGTGTTCCTTCCTCAGTAAACGTGTTTTGGAAATTAATATTATGAAGAATTGGAATATTATTTTTCAATTTATATAAAAACTCTTAGTGGCGAGGCAAACAAGAGGATTCAAAAGTACAGCTGTTGGTAGAGTCTATTCTACTCGGTTGAAAGGACATCAACGCATATTGCTATAACCATGTATTCAGAACTTGATTCTGGACTGCCGTTATTTTGAACAGTTAGGTACTTATCGCACGTCAATCGAGTCGTTTCCATCATCATCATCTGCCTAGCCTTTTCCCAACTATGTTGGGGTCGGCTTCCAGTCTAACCGGATGCAGCTGAATATCAGTATTTTACATGGAGCGACTGCCTATCTGACCTCTAGTACCGGGTACGATACCCCCGGTTGTCAGACTTTCGGGACACTGACTACCTGTAACGACTGTCAATGACAGCCGGGACCAACGGCTTAACCTGCTTTTCCGAGGCACGGAGGAAACTCGGTATGTAACAGGTGGTCACCCATCCACAGACCAACCTAGGCAAGCGCGGCTTAACCTAAAGATTGACCCGAGCGGCTGCTATTATTTAGCCACGACCTCCTCGCATTTTGTTTCCATCAATGAATTGCAATACGTACGGCGAGTGAATGAGGCACGCTCGAAGGCTCCACGTGCGCTACGCAGGCTATACGAGCTGTACATTTAGCTACACGCGCCGGGTACACATATATATAGAAGTTGGCCATTAAAAGTTTTCACACGTGGGCGGGTCAGGTGGCAACACTATCATTACACGTCATACGACATAACGAGTGACCTTTCAGTTATAGCGTGACGTTTCTAAGCTATGTTCCAATGGTTATGGTTTTATTATTATGAGCCAGAGTTGTCTCTCTGCAGGGCAAAGGTCTCCCTTCCTTCCTTCCATTTTTTCTGTCACTGTCTGAGCCCAATCCTTTATGGTAATGGCTTAAATCAATTTTAATATGTTGAAGATCAGTTTGTACACATTGTGATCGTGAATAAAGAGTTAATCAACGACTGAGTTTTCGAGAAAGATATGTTTCAGAAAGACACAAATATTTTTATTTGTGTCTTTCTGAAACATATCTTCTTAATCTTCAAAATTCGCAGTTGGGAAAATTTTGTTTTTTCATGCAAAACTAAAAACTTGAATATTGTCAAGCAATATTTCTTATGAATGAGTTATCTTATTCTTTCCACGTGCCAAGGATCTGGAAATCGTGTCAATACACTGACAACTGAACAATGGAAATATGTTACAACTGTATTATTACCGCATAAACATTATGTTACAAATATTAAAATCTTTATTGTCGCTATGATAATTCAAGAACATAATTTTGCAACGATTAATTACAATTTTTTTCTTTGTCCCTAATAAAAGGTCCTCAATTGAGATTGAATATTTGTATTCGTAAATAGAACGGGTGTGCGCATGGGTGATTGTGTGATGGGTGGCCGCGGTGCATATATACGAGTGAGTAGCGGGCGCCGGCCCAGTGTACACAGCGACACCTAGCCGACATGAGCACGCAGTGGATAGCGCTCGCCTTCGTCTTGCACGGTGAGTTCACATCAGATACGATATCCGTGCAGTGATTGGACAGCATACAAACTTTGTGATCAAGTTCTTTTTTTGGTGATATCTACAGTGGTGTTATTTATGGGAAGTTAAATATTTTTTATATGATTGTTAGTTTTAAGACTTTCAGTTTTAATTTTTTGTTAAAATAAACACGTGAAAAAAAATAATTGCACTTATCAAACAAAAATTCTAAAATCTCTTTCGACAACAACATAGCAATAATTTCCAAGTTTGCACCCGGTTACAGTTCCTACGTAAGCGCGATAATATTCCACTTTAACTTTGTAAACAAACGACACCTCGACCTCTGCTAACCCTGCTGCTGCAGCTAGTAGAGGTCGACTGGTCGTTTGTTTGTAAGAGCGATGTAGCAAATTGATATCTAACAGTTAATTGTAACTTTGTATGTAATGGCTTCACGTCTCACCGGTGCACGCAACAATGTTAACCTTGTTTGAAATATTATTGTTATTAAAGAAATGTTTTAAACGATAAAGATGCGGTGGAACTTTTTCTGGTGATATTCTGAAGTACGTTAAACAGTCTTGAGAGAGAGGTCGATTTTTGACAGTAGTTACACGACGTCTTACTATAGCATAACGTAGTACAGTACTAACTGTGTTGTGAAGGTCAGATAAGCAGCTTCTGCATGTAAAATACTGGTATTCAGTTGAATCCGGTAAGACTGGAAAAAGACCCCAACAAAGTTGGGAAATAGCTGTCAAAGTTCCGTTTTCTCAATCTGACTCTCCGGTTCGAATGAACTGTTACTGTAGGAAGGTACTTCCAAGAAAATGTATGTCAAGTTATTCGGTTATTTTTGCTCATTACTACTTCATGCCAACTACATTCTACTACTTGATATAAATGTAACATAACATAAACACGATTTTATAATATCATGACATAAGCTGAAAACATCACGTTTTCTTTGGACTAATGAGATAAATACTAAAACAAACGTTTATAGCTATTTGCTTTAGTATTTATCATTACTAGCGACGTGCCCCGGATTTGCACGGTTTTTTACGACTTCATTTAACGTAGAGATTTTATTGTTATTTGTTAGGTAATATTTTTGTATTGTATCTTTCGATTATAACAAAACTTATGAAAAATTACATAAAGCGACTTCAATGTATAATTTTTATCGTAAATACCTTCATTTTATTTTTATAAATGACATAACAAGAGATCAATTGTTAAATAAACCAAATCGATAAGGATAATAATATATTTTAAATGATCTTATTATTCAAAGAGATAGCCAGTTACGGGTATTTCTTAATCTCGTAGCACTCGTAGCAGCGTGCTACGCCTCCGGCCTACGAGCTACGGCAGTAACGTTATATGTAGAATAACTTGAACTGTGTTTTTTGTTAGGTTAATGTTTAGAAATATAACATTTACGAAATTAATTTTGGAAATCTTCAAAAATGCCTCAAAGACCTTTCTGGTTTTTTTTTTCAAGACACGTTTGACCTTTTGTTCATACAAAACGTTGGGACTACCTAATTAAATTGCGTTATAATACATTCAAGTGAAGAAACTTCGTCGTTGCGGCCGAGGCGGCGAGGCAACAACAGCAGTGACAAATTCTCACGTAAATCCAACGACGTTTTTCAATACACGTACGGAGAAAATAAATAACAGAACAAAGAAAACTTAGTCATTAATTAATATGAAACTATAATTTAATTATTTTTTCCTCCGCGTTTTGTCTTCTTATACTGAAGGAGAAACAAAGGTATGGCTCAACAGCCTAATATTAAAAATAAGAAATACAAATATTTTTAAATTTAGAACTCAATGTAAAAAATAAAAATTTTTGTTTGTTGTTTTGAGCAAATTATTTTTAAAATGATAACGTTTATTCGTGATATATATACTGTTGATAAACACAATTTTTTATTTAATATGAAGGCGTCAAAAACATGCGCTTCCTTGCTTTAAAAAAATCACTGCTGAATAAATCAGGGATTTGAGCAGTTTTTTATTGCTATCCGAGATTAAATCTGGAAAAATCCGTGATCAAAGCACGCGTGTGAAATACATTGCAAGTGCAATAAGAGTCAGTTTTCGAAGCAGTGGATTGTTTTTTTTTTTATTCAGTTCGAGACTGGGAATATTCTCGAATATTTCCTTATTGCTATTTTACTACGCGGGTTTAATATTGTTCATGTAATTGCTCCATTGTTTACTGTTATATATATTGAAAAGAAAAAATCCATTACGATGTCTTAGTAATACAAAAGTCTATTAGATATCGCATTTGAAGTAATGACACTGATTCAGGCCAATTATGTAAAATTAATGCTACAAATCGATACAGTTTTTCCTTGTTTTAAACTATGATCCTCTTGATATTTACGAATCTTTAACTATAAATAAGTAAGTTAGGTACTGAAGTTTTACAGCATCAATTAAATACGCCGTTTAACTGAACCGTAAGCGTTAACTATATAAACCTAAAAATATATTCGGTAAAATTTCACTTTATTAAAAAAATATTTTTTTGATTTTTTTTTTAGTATCGTGGATGTGCAGAGATATTAAAATAAAATTGTTTACTAAGTATATTGATTTTACAAAACATAGATACGTCATAATCTGAAAATATTTTAGAGCTAGGAGGAGACACCGAAACAAACCTCATTTTTATTATCTATGTATCTCTTTGAAGAGTGGTAGTTGTATAACTTATTAATGGCAGTGACTGTACATCTAGAGACTCGGTTACACGTGCTGGTAATAACCTACAAAGTCCTTGACTGACAAAAAACTTGACGCCATTCCTCGCGGCTCCGAGATTTATGTGTCTATCGGGTTAGAGTTTAGGCACCATTCATAGTTATGTAACAATACAGTTTGAATTGCTCTAGCTATAATGAACTGTAAATAACATACAAATACGTAGTTCTCTGGGTTTGTGTGACAGTGTTCTTTTAAAGTTTGCAATTTCGGTGAGGTTTTCAGCGTCAGGTGGTTTTTGCCCTTGCGCCTTATCTAATTTTAATAGCAAAGCTTAGTTTTCCCTTTTCCTCCCTCTTTCTCATTTAAAAAAAAATTAAAGTTGAGCCTATGTCCGTCTTCTGGGTCCCAACTATCTCTGTACCAAAATTTATCTAAATCGTTTAAGCCATTGAGGCGTGAAGAAGTAACAAAAAACAAAGTCACTTTCGCTTTTATAATATTAGTAAGGATAAGGATTTTGTTTTCGTCTAGTAGCCGATCTCCAACTTAATGTTTGAATTATTAAAAAACATTCACACCACTAAGGCAGTCAGTATAAAGTCAGGTCGTAGCCATTTCCGCTTTATTAATTAAGTAATACTTCATCAAAGTCTACAAACGTCCTGAGCCAAACGGATGCACGATACCGCTAGGATCCTTCATTATTCTCCACATCACATATGCGGTGTGAGGACATCGACGCCTGATCTGTTACTATTCATTCAGCTCATGATTCTAGACCCTTCCTCCAGCCTATAAACCTATACCAGGAACAGCTACTCAATCAAAAGGAATTAATGATGACCTTTTTATTAGCAAAATGGAACACCAGATTTTTATTTAAAAGAGCAGCGAAAGTTTGTCAAGTGTGGGTACATATATGTATTCGAATCTAGTACCCAATTCATAGCAGTAGTTAGCGCAGTGATATCCCTTACATCTTATAGTTTTAGAATAACTTCAAAAGGTCTGACTCACGGTCTGATACAGAGTCAATTTACATCTTATACGCCACCTTCAACGTCCTTCACATAATCGTCAACTCTGCAAAAATGCTAGGATATGACTTTTCTTTTTGGTGTTAAAAATCACGTTTTACGATAGGACACAATGTATCACATTCCGATAAGGAGTCATGGAGGTATATTAAGTAAACTTTTAACATATATGTATAACTTTTTTTTAAATAAATGTGAAAAGTTGGAAGCTTCACCTTCAATATCTTCGACCCCAGTATGGTTTCGACTATAGGTAACAAAAAAAAACGCAATCACGGAAAGAATAAGTTTGTTCCCTTCAGATGGATATACCGTTTCTATTATATAGCAAACAAAACCGATGGGTCCTGTGACCATGTCATGAATTTGACCACGTAGCTGTACAATTCTGGAAGTAGTTGGAACTAAGGATAGTTGCGTGATGCTTGGCAGTTCAAGGGAAGGAATACAAATACGTCGTAAGTCAATGTTTGCTGGGACAAAATTCGTGGACTAATTATGTAATCAGGAGTATTATTGTCTTAACTCGTGGCACCTAAGACTCTAAGATATGAGGAGTCAGAACAAAGAACTGAACTTTATCAACCAACCGCGCATTTTAACCAGTTTTTATTGTAGTCCAATTAAATTGGCAGTGAGGTCATCAAGTATACAACAACTTATTTATAACCCGACATCTCAGGTATGTTTTGAAAAATTATAATAATATGCAAATATTTGAACTTGAAGAAAGCCAGTTTTTGAAGTTATTTTTATACGAGTAGTGTTAAACAGGAAAAACATTTAACACTTTATTTATAAACTATCTGTTCCTCGCGGTTTCACCCACGCTGCTCAGCACCGTTGGTCGTAGTGTGATGTGAGCCTATAGCCTTCCTCAAGAAATGGACTATCCAAGACTAAAAGAATTTTCCAATTCCAACCAGTAGTCCCTGAGATTAGCGCGTTCAAACAAACAAACAAACTCTTCAGCTTTATAATATTAGTATAGTATAGATATTAGTATAGATGGTACGGATTTTGCTCTTAAATATTTATTGTCAAAAATGTTTAAATGTGCGGTCTGAAACCATGTTTAAGAATGTTGATGATGATTTTATCTTTAGGCAAAACCATTGTTTTCGCGCTGAGTTTGGACAGAAATCATTCTATAATAATAATGATTTATTCACAAATAAGTTGTACATTATTTCACAAATGATGTGCTTAGTTTACAGATAATTATTAATTGTACACAAAAGTATTAGCATTTGTGGCTGAACTAGGCATAGCCTGTATTTCAGCCCTCAACGCCGATTCCTCTGAGTTAACATTTAGTATAGCTATGTATTTTGAAAAAATACAAATCCTTGTTTAAAATGTACGTGATAGATGAAATAAAAAAATGTAATAAGAAAAAGAAATATAAATAATTAAGAGATAATTTACAAGTTAAATATCATAACTTGGTAAGTGTGTGTCAGTCCTCTCTTTGTGTGAAATGGGGATGTGCATGAGTGAGTGTGAGAGGGTGTTTAAGATTGTGGTATATTGGTATATTTATTCTGTTTCTATGTCCCACCATCTGATCCGTGCAAACATGTCACTGTCTCTATGCACAGCTCTGTGTAATTAAGGTACTAATGCAATTCCAATACTAAAGAGTTGTTTTCTTAATTCCAGCTTGCACTGCGCTTGCGTCGCCGTCACCGCACTGCAGCGTCGGTGTGGCTGCGAACACAACATCGGGATTGGTTTGCGGCTTAGTACGACTTGCGGACGGCGAACCATACGCAAGCTTCCGAGGAGTTCCCTACGCTAAGCAGCCCGTAGGAGAGCTCAGGTTCAAGGTAGGAATACGTTCAATCTATTATTGAAATAGATGCATAGCCTACAAAGAACTGTGAGTATAATCGTACAGATCTAAGGATACAGAAGAGGAAACTCGGCAGCGGATATAACCAGACTACAAATTAAGATGATGGACCTAAACTTTACCGACAACATTTGTACTAATATACTTGTAATTTTCATTGCAGGAGCTCGAGCCTGCAGAACGTTGGGACGTCCTGTACGCAACAAACGAAGGTCCAATATGCTTACAAACAGACGTACTGTACGGGAAGCTAATGAAAGACAGCTCGCAGAACCAGAGCGAGGCGTGCATCTACGCCAACATCCACGTGCCTTTGTATGCGCTGCCTCCGATTGGTCGCAGACCGGTCAGGCAGCTCCCGCCTGAATACCCGGAGGAGATCTCGTCATCTGGACTACCGATCTTGGTGTTCATTCATGGCGGAGGATTCGCCTTCGGGTCTGGTGACTCAGATCTGCACGGTCCAGAATATTTAGTCAAAAAGAAAGTTATTGTCATCACTTTTAATTATAGGTAAGTGTTACATTCATACGCACGTAAATATGTTGAAACCTCCAAATTGGTACCTATAGCGTTATTCAGCATCATTTAACACAAAGTGACACACCAGTCAAAATAATAAAGTTATGGCTTTCAGTATTAATCAATAAAATGTCATTACAATTATATTAATTAATCTCGTAGCGAAGACTAGCAGAGACAGCTAGTTATTATTTATTAACCGATTTGTATCAATGTTCCAGGTTGAACGTGTTCGGTTTCTTGTCTATGAACACTCCCAAGATCCCCGGTAACGCAGGTCTCCGGGACCAGGTGACGTTGCTGAAATGGGTGCAGAGGAACGCGCGAGCCTTCGGCGGAGACCCCAATGACGTCACCCTGGGCGGCCAGAGCTCGGGCGCAGTGGCCGCGCATCTACTAACCCTGTCGAAGGCTACAGAAGGAAAGCGGCTTTTTAGAAGGCAAGTTTACTTTATTTTTATTTGTTCGATAGAGCGGCCGTGATAAGGGTTTTAAATCTCAACATGTTTATTGCTTGTGTATTTTAAACTTGATCTTATAGGGGCACTTTTTTACCAGTTTACTAGTACTTACGACAGTCACAAATAATGACACGGCGCTCTTTTCTAATTTCAGAGCGATACTAATGAGTGGCACAGCCGCGTCTACATTCTACAGCCCCTCGCCAGCGTTCGCGCAGCTCATGGCCAACCAGCTGCTCAGCATCCTGGGCATCACCTCCACGGACCCCGACGACATACATCGCCAGCTCATCGCGCTACACGCAGACAAACTCAAAGCTGCCAACGAAATCATTCTAGAAAACACTGGCCTTACAACCTTCGTGCCTACAGTGGAGTCACCGCTACCCGGTGTCACGGCCATCATTGACGACGACCCAGAAGTATTAATAGCTAACGGACGTGGCAAAAACATTCCTCTCGTTGTGGGATACACAACCGCTGAATGCGAGACCTTCCGCAGGCGTCTCGACGTGTTTGACATAGTGAAGAAAATTCAAGAGAACCCCGCTTTAATAATATCGCCGAGGATAATATTCATGACACCGCCAAAGTTCCTAATAGATCTGGGGAAGAAAATCGAAAGAAAATATTATAATGGTACGATCAATCTGGATAATTTCGTGAAGTCATGTTCGGACGGGTACTACGAGTATCCTGCGTTAAAGCTAACGCAGACACGAGCGAAGACGGGAGGGGCAGCGCTGTACTTGTACCGGTTTGCGTACGAGGGAGACAGCAACGCCATCAAGGACGCGATAGGCCTCCACTACGATGGAGTCGGCCATATTGAGGACCTCACTTACGTGTTCAAAGTGAACTCAGTCCTCGACGCACCGGATGCCAACCAGCCTTCTGAAGAAGATATTTGCATGAAGAACCTGATGACCGACTTCTTCGTCAACTTCATGACTTGCAGGTAATTGACACTTATTATTAAACGGTAAAGTACAGGGTTATACAATCGACTATTGTAAAGGGAGAACTCATTAATCTTAATGAGAGTTTAACAAACCTACGCTAGTAGAAATTTCCATTTGAACAATATTGTTTTAAAGTTTCTTAAACGACACTAAGAATCACAAAAATAAATTCTCATTATTTGCTTTCCAGCAAACCAATCTGCGAGGACATCCACTCACTATGGCCGGCGAACAACGACCACCAGTTCGAGGATATTGAGTCTCCTACCATGGTCCAAACAAAGGACCTCTCAGCGAGACAACAGGAAGTCATAGACTTCTTCGACAGCCTCACCAGCAGAAAAGGACTTACATAATCAGACTACAAAACGGTTCTCGGTGTAAATATTTGACAGAAAGTGAAGTGTCTTGGAGCAGTGCAAGTGTGTCTGAACCAAATGGTCTGAGTGCAATTAACATTGCTCCTTGTTGTTACTAAGACAATGCGGTTGTGTAGGTTTGGATTCATTTATCTAGGTACCATTATTTATTTAGAGTAAGTTTTCTGTCACAAATCTAGTCGGTAACTGATGTTATTGTTTACCTTCTTCGGTACATTATTGTACTTTGGAAGGTTATCTCTATGTCAATTTCGTTTGCAATAATAAATTCTCAAATAGTGCATAGTAATACTCTTTGAAATTAAATCAGTTTTACTCGTAACATAGTGTTGTGTTTGCTCTCAACTAGACTAGTTCGATTATAAAAAAAAATGTTTTAGTTTAAATACGGTTAGGTAGAATCAGCTAGATTGTCTATAAGCCTCGTTTTACGAACCATTTGTAAATACTCTTGAGCTCTAATAAAGCTCAACTGTTTGTTGTAGAACTGCGGTTGAGCCGAAGGATTGATCTCATAAAACTTAACTATGCTTCAGATCACAAAATTACAATCCGCCCGCAAATGTTTACTTTTAAGTTAATTTAAGTCATTTTGTATAATAATAAGTTTGTACAAATCTATAGATATCACGAGGCAGACATTCTAAACTGAAGCAACTATCACACATAACCCCGAATACTGAAACGTCACTCAAAATTTAAGTACCACTTAAATTTAACAGATACTCAAGTGATGTTTGAAAATACAAAATCTAAAGTTTAAGAGCTGCTCATATGTTAAGCAGACCTCAAATTTTGAGGGACGTTTTAGTATTCGGGGGTTAGATAACAATAGCTTTTCTTATACCTAATTGTGATACGTTTGTGAAGATTCACAGACGTGTCTAGTAACTTTAGAATCAGTCAGTTTATGATACCTGCTTCGTGGTCGTAGTATTGCAGATGCGACTGATGTAACGTATTATTATTTAAGTGATCGTGTGTACTGTGAGTAGTGCGTTTGTAAATACTTCAGTTTGTATGTAATGCGCATGCGCCGAGTACAACGAGTACAACGCTCGGGTGATGGCGCGTGGCGTGCCGGCTCACGGCGATTGAATGCTCCAATTAAATAATTGTTATGGACGGACGTGGATATTGTATTTTTATTTCTATACTTTAAATTATTAATTTTAGTGTTTTTAAGGTTGCTGCTGAATGCACTTAGATTCATGAGGAATAACTATTAAATTTACAAAAATATATGGCATCCCGATATGAATCTCTGACGATGTTTCAACTCTTTCCGAATTTTAGATCTATGAAAAGGGCAATTATTTCAGAACGTATTTTAGAAAGTTCATCAAGGTCAACTACGGCATATTCAGAAGTACCTAGTAGTCTTGTAACACAATAGGGCGTGTGCCAACCGTAGCCAGCTTGTAGGCTCAGTGGATGTAAACCCTAACCGAACTCATCGGTGCAGATAAACAGGAGAGATCTAAACGATACTATACAGAACACAGTTAGTTGCATTACAAAATTGAAATACCTAACATAAATAGGTATTGTGTGAAAATACTGGGATTTCCCGCTGTTTCGCTTGGCGACAGACCGGAGCGAGTTTACAATTGGGACAGTTGACTTTCACAAGCTGTACATGACAATCATTTCTGTTCTTTATACGGGATTTTATTATTCATATAAAAAAATATTGTTTGGTGTTCGGCTGCGTCTTTAAAGACTAGACAGAAAGAAAATATTTGCCTGTTTTCTCAAGAATGTTGCCGTACAAATTGATGGTGATACTACAAATGATGATGATGACGAAGCAGGACGTGGTCAGCATCGCGCAGGGGAGGCTGCGTGGGCTGGCCAGGGACGGTTACGTGTCATATACGGGGATCCCTTATGCCAATGTTACAGGGAGAATGGGCAGGTTTAAGGTGAGTTTGTGTTTACTATTTTAGAAAGAGTTAATTTGGCACTCGTTATAATTTCCTTAAAAAAAATTGTCTTTGTTCATACACATTTAAATATACATAACGTTGCGCGAGTCTGCCCGGATGGTTTACTTAGACAAAGGACTACATATACCAATTACAAGCAAGAACAGTTCGCAAGTTATCTTTAAGTCTTTTGTAATAAAGGGAGCGATTTATTTTATTGTAAAAACTGGACAGTTCCAAAAATATCTTAAAAAATCTTTGTCCATAAACTGGAATCAATTAAATCGTAGTAAGAACCCAAAGTTATTCAGGTAATTGAATAGAGAACATTTTAATCTTGGCTATGTGACTTATTTAATTTTATAAGCACTTTAAATATTTCAGAGAGCCGGTATCGCTCCACTCTGGTCTGACATCAGAAACTCCAGGCCAATGACCTGCTCATCGGTCTCCAATGCTGAAGACTGTCTTCAGCTGGACGTCCACACGCCCACCGCCGTGGGGGGCAACTGGCCAGTTCTGGTCTGGGTCACGGGAGGAAGCGGGCCTTACAATCCTGGGAAGATAGTTCAGGAGGGAATCATTGTGGTTATTGTCTATCATCGGTGTGTGTTTTCCGAAATTAAGTAAAAGCATTGGCTTGCGCTAAAATATGACATTTAACATCAGAAAGCACAAAATAAATAAGTAGGGGGAATGTATACGTCACTTCCACGCGAAATAGTCATCGCTTTTTTTTTCGCGTGGGAAATCATCCTATGACTTCCCCCGCTCTGGGCGGAGCGGGGGGGCATGTCAAAAAAATCCACTCATGTTCCTTCTATTGCCCTTTATGTTCCGAGGCCGCGGTATCTCTTTCGAACAACCCGCAGCAAATAGTCATCGCTTAGCTCAGCTTGCATCGTGCGAACCCTTATAGAATCACTTTGTTGTCCGTCTGTCTGTCTATCTGTGAAGACCGTTTATCTCGGGAACGCTTGGAGGTATCGAATTTAAATTAAAACCTAACCTAGCCAAGCCTGTCGGCCCTTGGAGTTCAACCATCTAAGTCGCAGTCAAGAGAGCTTGAATATTCGACTTAAACAGCTATATTTTTGTCACAAGTATGCACGGAACCGTTAGTGCGCAAGTTTGACTGGCACTTGGACGGTTTTCAATATGAGATATTTATCTGGAGGATCTTGTTAGTCTTTCTTCTTTTAGTTATACGTTTTGGATAGCTGCACCTTTCTGAGAAAGACCGTTTTCGTGTGCGCTTCTTGGCTCAGCTGAAAAAGCTGCCCTTAAGTGCATCGGATAGCTGTTCTAGTAATTTGTATATATTTCTTTGTTTCTTTTTCAGAGTAGGGCCTTTAGGGTTTCTATGCTCAGGAAACGAAGAAATACCAGGCAATGCCGGAGTAAAAGATGTAGTCTTAGCCTTACGATGGGTCCGTGATAACATCGTCGCTTTCAAAGGAAATGCCGCCAAAGTAGTGGTAGGAGGGCAAAGCTTCGGGGCGGCTATGGTGGAGGCTGTGATACTATCCCCCATGGCCAATGGGCTGTACCAAGGTGCCATTCTACAGAGTGGAAGTGCTCTATGCCCTTGGTCGTTTAACTACGACGCAGAAGACCGAGCTATGTCTTTGGCCACCATGACGGATTTCGAAGATGAATCCGTCAATTTATTGCTCGAAGCTAAAATTGAGGATTTAGTAGCACGAGCCAATAAACTCAACGTTCCGTATTTCCCTTTTGGCATGTGCGCTGAAAACCCTTCGAAGAAGGAAGAAAGACTCTTATATAAAGCACCTTATGACTTATTATCGAGTAAGAAGGGTTACTCAGTTCCAATGATGATTGGATATAATAGCAATGAAGCGTATGTGTTTGTCTCGATATTGAAAGAAGCTAGTGTTCTCAGGAGAATATCCAAAGGTGCTAGTTTTTTAATACCAGACGATTTGAAGTTTCTGAACGGGCGGGAACGACTACAAACTGGAAGACTGATTGAGGACATGTACTTCAAGAACAATGCTACCATGGTTTCTGTGTTAGCTTATCACAGGTAAAGCTAACAAGACTTGTTTTGTTCACGTAGGCATAAAGTTCAATAAGTTAGAGAAATATTTGATTACTATTCGGATAAATACATAAGAAAAGGACATAAATGTATAGAGTAATATAGAGAATAATAAAACAGGAAAAAAACAATTATTAAAACTTGAAACGGGATATTTACCATGTTTGTTATTTGTATCGAGTTTCCGATATTTCGGCGATGTTGCAAACGCCATGATCGCGGCTGAACTGAAGTTATTGCGGGTGGATGTTTATGAGCAGATAAAACGATCTATCCTCTTTCTCATTCATTTTTATCCCGTTTCAAGTTTTAATAATTATATTAGTAACCATGTCAGTTTAAAGACTTATATTAGGAAAAAAAAACCTGTTTGCGGAAGCATCATGCCATTTTTCCCCGAAGGCAGAGCTGAGAAGAGCTGATGTATAGTACACCCACATTTCGTCAGTTACGTCTAAGTCGCAAATAATGACAACCAAAAGTAGCTGTGTAAATAAACTTGATTCGTATTAATTGTATAGTCCAAAATGCTCCTGAAAGCTGAGTCTGAGGTTCCGGTTTTGATTACCAGTTTGGGACAAGTTCTACAGTTTTTTTAAGTTGTGTTTAAAGTCTGTTCATCATCACCAGGGACGCCTACTTCTCAAGCCATATCCACCGCAGTGTTCGCTTCCACTCCTCAACGGCCCAGGTCTTTTACTACCAGTTCTCGTACTCAGGTGACCTTGGGGTCAGATCTGAGCCTGGGGTGCGCAAGAAAGGCGCGGCGCACTCGGATGAGCTGGCCTACTTGTTCCATGATGGGACTGTTGACGGAGAGGAGGGTAATGTGCAGCGACAGCTTGTACAGCTTTGGACGAATTTTGTTAAACATTTGTAAGTTGGATTTAATATTTGTATGATTATTAGATTTGATTTTGAAGACTTTTCTTTTAGTATAAACAAATATGGCAGTTGTGTTTTCATAAGTAATAATAAAAAGATGTTCGTTATGCTGTAAGACGTTTACACGGAATCTTTTAAACAAAACGGCATTTCTTTTTAAGTTCTAACATAATTACTACATTATATGAGTTAAACAATACATGTCTGCAAGCATTTTTTTTTAGTTTAATATAACTTGGGAATACGCACTCCTTTGTTTAATGTTGGCAGGAATCCATCCCAGGAGAGCAAAGTAACGTGGGAGGCGACGAGAGCTGACGGCTTCCGCCTGCTGGACATAGGCACGGAGCTGAAGATGATGGACTACCCTCACGCCAGGACGCAGCGCATGTGGGACGAAATCTACGACAAGTACTACTACACGAGGAAACGGATTACTAACTTAAACTGAAGTTTTTATGTAATAAATAATTCATATTGTAAGGACAGCTAAACTGTCTCTATTTTGTGGCGACTCGACATCTGTAACGCTACATGCGAACTACGCTTGACGTCCCACTGCCTGACGTTAAGCAAGTCCTACATCGCAAGCCAAGACACGTGAACTCATGATATGGGCAACAGCCGTTAGCAACTGGACAGTACCTCACCAGCTCTTAATCCTCTTCTTACATAGACGATGAGAAGTTTATTACCCTATTTTTTGATCTCGTAACCCTGTGCGCTCCGTACAACCATTACGGCATAAATAGAACAGACAAAGTTACATTTGTATATTATGGTGCATCCATACATAAGTGCAACATCAGTTCTTCCAGATTCCTATCACCTGCCTGCCTATCCTTAACCATGTTTCAAGTCTAACCGGGGGCAGCTAAATATCAGTATTTTATATGGAGCGACTACCTTTCTGTCCTTCACATTCTAACTCGTACTATGACGAGTAAAATATCCAGTACACCCAGGTATACATCAGGAGCTCCGATATCGTAACTCAAACCGATATAAGTTACGGATAAAGGCTGAGTGTAATGACAGGTTCCAACGGGTTCTCGATTGTTTTGCCCGGCCGAAGCATCACTTTTCACACAAGCCGCGTGTGTCTCGTGCAATTTGCATTGTTTACGATTTCTTAATTTTATAATGCCAATATTCGTAACCCAAACTAGCGGTTAATTTGGAATAATTTACTAAGCCATATCCGTACTTATTCAGATCCGAAATTTCATATCCATAATATTCGTATTTTGCATATACATTGTATGATTTATCTATTACTTCATTCAACTTGAGTTTGTTTTCACGCTCCGCCAAATCTCCAATTACGTGTATCCTCATCCCGAGGTTATTATTTATTAGTTGGTTAATTATCAACTGTAAACGGTGCTTTACCGAGAGGTAAAGGTGCGTCCTAACATTTACAAATAAAGTATGGCTTTTTTACTGATGGGAAATCAAATGACTTAGTGTCAGCCGTTTACTGACTAAAACCCACCCATGTTCTTTCTTTTGACCCTTATGTTCCGGGGCCGCGGTATCTCTTTCGAACAACCCGCAACCTTGGATTTAAAGTATGACTGGATTATTATGAAAAATACTAGTCGACAGTGGTGTCGACTAGTATTTTTCATAATAATCAAGTGTTCAACATATAAAAGACCAGTCCAGTCATACTTTAAATCCAAGGTTGCGGGTTTTTTTATTCTTTGCAAGTTACTAATTACTGATGTGGATCAGTAATTAGTAACTTGCAAAGAATAAAAAAAATCACATCATCATCTGCCTTCCCTTTTTTTTTTTTTTTTTTTTTTTCGGGTGGGAAATCATCCAATGACTTCCCCCGCTCTGGGTGGAGCGGGGGGGCATGTCAGACTTGTACTGACTAAAACCCACCCATGTTTCTTCTATTGCCCTTTACGTTCCGAGGCCGCGGTATCTCTTTCGAACAACCCGCAACCCCGGCAGGCAGAGGCTCTGGCAAGCCCCTCTGCTTTGCTGACTCTCTTTGAGGCGCGCGTGAAACACGAACGCGCCGTCGACACGGCCTGTCGTCAATCGACGGACGGACGGTGAACTACCCATTGCTCACCGCCCACAGGCCCGCATCTACGATGGCCGGAAGTCGTCTCGCGGCGCCCGGCGCCATGGGCGTCTCCCGCGGCGGCTGGGTTGGGCAGATGTTCTCTCCCGCAAACGCCCGGCCACCTCCTTCGCTAGCATTACTGCTTCGCAGAAGGTGGTGACCGCTTCCCATTCCCTCTCGCTCCGGACCATGGCCTGAACCAGGGCCGGACGATCTGCCTTCCCTTCTCCCAACTTCATACATATGTTGGGGTCGGTGTTCAGTGTACAGTTTGAACCGGATATGTCTCACTTAATATAATATTATAGCTACGTCAATAGCTTTGACGTGTAAGTAAGTCGCGGCTTGTTCGGACTGCCATTTTGACTACTCATTGTTGATGTGAGTTCATTTGTCTGAATGCCATATTATTCTGGTCAAGGAAAAAGCGAGCTGTCTATAGCGAAGGTGACATTTGACATGGCAGCAGACATTCGCGACCGCATACGACAGTTGTCTGACCTCCATCACCCAATTAAACACAAGATTACCGGTCCTCCTGTACCGAAATACAGACATACAAGTTAAAATTGTAAGCAGTATACAAGTAGGCACGCTTGTTAATTCAAGACATGCACTTTTTAATTTACTTTGTAATTTGTATATTCACTGATTCGCTGGTCTAGTGATCGTATGCGCGACTGTTAAACATTAGGTTTAACTCCCGTGCCAAAAACTATTCAGTACACATCTGAATAATCGTTCGAAGATTACACGCGGATGGCTGTGGTAAGAGAAGAGGACCAAAGAAACGATGGCGGCACCAACTATAAGATGATATAGGCATAAAAGAGGTGACTACTGCGATAACGAACAATATGGGAGAAGATATGCTGCGGTGAGCAGGGAAGTGACAATATTTATTAAATAAAAGCAAAATATTGTGTGATTAACATAAATGTCAATAAGTTTCCAGTGTACTCTATGCCTTAGCCACAACATAGTATTTATATATATACATATATAGCTCGCAAATTAATCTTTTTAGTGAGCGTGTTATTTGAGCACAATGAACGTCTTGAGTTTGGTGCTGATCATCTACTTGTGTTGTGGTAAGTTAAACTTCATCTAGCAATAGATATTGAACGAGTTCTTTGAGGAGAACAGTGAATCTGGAACAGGGAACGAAAAACTGAATTGTAACTGCATATTATATGCAAATAAATAACGTATAACCTGTTCGAGCTAAACAATAAAAGAATAGCAAAAAAATAAATAAGTGGGCAGAAGAATTTCGATGGTTAAATAATGGCAGGAGAAATGAAAATGCTGTAGTTTTACAAGGTTCTTTATGTACTACTAGATTTTGCCCGCGGATTCGCTCGCGTTAAATTCGGGGTAACACGTTCCCTTTTGCTGATTTACAGGTACCTGCTACCTGCAGTTTTTGCCGTTGGGCTTTATTTTGTAATAGCAAAGCTAAGTTTTCCCTTTTCTTCCCTCTTTCTCCCTAATAACCCACTTTAAAAAAAAATTGCCTTTGTCCGTCACCTGGGCCCAACTATCTCTGTACCAAAACTAATCGAAATCGGTTAAGCCACTAAGGCGTGAAGAGGTAACAAACTTCCAAACGCTTTTATACTATTAGTAAGGAAGTAAGGATAGTCGAACCATGCACTAAATTTATTTGATGACTATATGTGCAACGGGATCAACAGACAGTTCTTCTTCTCTCCAACTGCGATGCCGATGGCCAAACAAATGTCTTGATCAAACGACAATATTTCCAGCTACCCGCGCAAATCCAACTAGCGACTCGCGATGCAACGTGCGCACACGCATAGATACCGGATGGGTGTGCGGACTGCTTAGAGAAGGAGAATTCAATGGAAAGTATGCGAGCTTCAGAGGCATCCCGTATGCGCGGCAACCTCTGGGAGAGCTGCGGTTTAAGGTACGCTGCTCATTAGGCTACACTTAAAAATAGTACTAAAGTAGTAAATGCTTAGCAGATGATGATTACCCCACGAATTTATACTTGGTATTTCAATTGCGCAGGACGAAAGGAAATCAGCGACATGTTTTGTACTGACGTACGACATCTACGCGCTGTAGGGCTAGTTGGTCCACGGCCTCGGTTTTTGGTTTACGGCGCTTCTTGCGTTAAACGACACACTTGGGCGTCACTGGTTTCCATTGCGTGAGTTCGTCGTGTCGCTGACGCTGTGGTTCTAGGCGCACACACAACATCTTGCTTCGTCGCACGAAGCGTGTCGTATGAGCAGGTACCGCGCGCACAAGCTATAACACAGTTAACCATACATTCAAGGAGCTGCAACCAGCAAGACCCTGGCCCCATCACCTGGACGCTACCGAGGAGGGTCCCATCTGTCCCCAGCATGACGAGCTCTACGACCGCCTGGTCAAGCCTTACCGGGGCATGAGCGAATCATGTATCTATGCCAACGTGGCCGTGCCTATGGAAGCTCTCCCTGTGACCAGCGATGATGATGACTACCACACAGGTTACGTCAACAATGCGAAAAAGAAAGGTGCTCCTGTCTTTGTATTCATCCATGGTGGAGCTTTCCAAACAGGATCAGGAGATACTGATCTTCATGGGCCGGAGTATCTCGTCAGTAAAGGAATAATCGTTATCACTTTTAACTACAGGTAGGTATCATTTCTGATTTCTTAAGCTTGTTGGCTAGTTTGGGCATCATTGATATTAATCAATTCTTGTAGTGCAAAAAGATGTTTGACTAATATTGGTTTTATGATACTCAATGCGATAGTCTGATCTAACGCTGCATAAATAATACCCAGGATTAACGTCTTTGGGTTTCTGTCGCTGAACACTCCCAAGATCCCCGGTAATGCTGGTCTGCGCGACCAGGTGACGCTGCTGCGCTGGGTGCAGAGGAATGCGCGTGCCTTCGGTGGAGACCCCAATGAAGTAACGCTCGCAGGGCAAAGCGCCGGCGCAGTCTGTGCTCATCTGTTGGCCTTGTCTAACGCGACTAAGGGACTTTTTAAAAGGTAAAACGTTTTGGCAGGATTTGATCCGATCCGATCGGATTTACATATTCACTTTATGGTTTCCTATTTCAGAGTGGTCTTGATAAGTGGCACGGCCGAACAATCGTTTTACACAGCCTCTCCGATTTACGCCGCCACGGCTGCCGCTAGGTACCTTTCCATCTTAGGCATCAACTCTACAGACCCTGACTTCATCCACCATACACTAGTTAAAACTCCACTCAAGGAAATTCTTAACGCTAACAGCGTCTTTCAGTACGAAACTGGGTTAGTCTCCTTCGTTCCTGTAGTAGAAGCAAAATACCCAGGAACCGAGAGAATTATAGACGATGATCCTACAAGACTTATAAAACAAGGACGAGGAAATGAATATCCATTGTTTATTGGCTTCACAACTGAAGAGTGCGAATTCATCAGGAGGAGACTGATTTACGCAAAGTTTCTAGAAAGGATTGAAGCGAATCCCTCTTTAATTTTACCAGCCAGGATTCAAATTTCAACGCCTCCAAATATATCACAGCAGTTGGGTATGAAAGTGATTAAAAGGAACTTCCATGGGAAGCTGAATTTAGAGGAGTATATGGATGTGTGTAGGGATGTGTTGTTCGGGTACCCTGCGTTCAAGGTGGCGCAATGGCGGACTAAGATGAAGGCAGCACCGGTATATTTGTACCAGTTCTCGTACGAGGGAGACTTCAGTGCAGTGAAGGCAGGTCTAAATCTGCAATACAAGGGCGCCACACATATTGAAGACTTGACTTACATCTTTCGTGCAAATGCCGTCCTTGGCGGTGAGAAATCTTTTCCGCCGAGAAACAGAGATGATTTTATGAAGGATTGGATGACTCAATTTGTGGTCAACTTTATTCGATGCAAGTAAGTACTTGATTATTACAAATTTTGACAGTGTGAATGGTTCAATGGTTTGAGATGTCTTCTCCAATCGATGCACTAGTATGTCAAAAATGTTGTGCCTTCGCCGGTTCGTGCTTGCGTCGTCGTGGGTAGCTACAAAGAGGTCACCATGACTGCATGCTTAGGGCACAAAGGGCAGGATCGGCGGTACAGCATAGTCGGCGACACAGCTCCACCACACCCGTAGCCTCTATTAGTGTTGCTTAACATGGATCCTATGTTTAGTTTAGGAACACGAAACCCGCATGAGTAGAGTCCTCAAATCAGCATATTGCTCAATCACTCGATCTGGTTTCAGTCAGCCGACTTACAGTAAGGCAGGCTGGGCCCCTGTGGACGCCGGTATTCTGAACTACCAGGACATCCGCTACCCCGGCGTGCTCGACAACACGCATCCCACGAAGTACGAAAAAGACATGATCAGGTTCTACGACAAGATCGATCACATAGCCAGGTGATCAAAACATATTAATGCATTGAATTTAGTAAATTTGGCTATATAAGATTTCTTGTTTTTGTTTAATATTATGTATCTATTCATACTGAAATGGGTCAAAACCAGGTTATATTAGAAGCACGAGTAAGTTCAACGTTTTTTACTGATGCGTATCCTTCTTATGGTCAAGGCATAGGTGTAAGATCTGCATGGGCTCAGCAACACCTCACAGCGTATACGTGTGCTTTTTTTTTTTTTTTTTTTTTTTTTTCGGGTGGGAAATCATCCAATGACTTCCCCCGCTCTGGGTGGAGCGGGGGGGCATGTCAGACTTGTACTGACTAAAACCCACCCATGTTTCTTCTATTGCCCTTTACGTTCCGAGGCCGCGGTATCTCTTTCGAACAACCCGCAACCCCGGCAGGCAGAGGCTCTGGCAAGCCCCTCTGCTTTGCTGACTCTCTTTGAGGCGCGCGTGAAACACGAACGCGCCGTCGACACGGCCTGTCGTCAATCGACGGACGGACGGTGAACTACCCATTGCTCACCGCCCACAGGCCCGCATCTACGGTGGCCGGAAGTCGTCTCGCGGCGCCCGGCGCCATGGGCGTCTCCCGCGGCGGCTGGGTTGGGCAGATGTTCTCTCCCTCAAACGCCCGGCCACCTCCTTCGCTAACATTACTGCTTCGCAGAAGGTGGTGACCGCTTCCCATTCCCTCTCGCTCCGGACCATGGCCTGAACCAGGGCCGGACGCGAGAGATCGCCGCCGCCGATCGCCTCTACGAGGGCACGGCGGTGCTCCGCCCAAGCCGGGCAGATCGCCACTGTGTGCTCCACCGTGTCCTCCGGGCGATCGTCACAATGGTGACACCCGGGCGCTTCCTCCCGCCCGATGATGTGCAGGAACCTCCCGAAACTTCCGTGTCCGGTGAGGACCTGCGTCAGGCGGTAGGTGAGGACGCCATGACGCCTCTCCAGCCACTCCTCAAAGAGGGGACTTACCGCCACTATTGTAGCGTGCCCTGCACGGGGTTGCGACAGTCGCTCTCTCCATGCCACCATGAGATCGCACCGGAGGTCTGCCCGCCGAGCGGCAACTTGCCGCGGCAGTGGGTTTTCCCTCCGGTGTAGTGCCTCCGCGCGCCACTCAAACAGGCGCGCGAGGACTATCGCCTCCAGATCCCACGGTGGCAGTCCGGCAAGGAGGCTTGCTGCCTCGCCGGAGATCGTGCGGTAGCCCCGGACAAGCCGTATGGCCACCACCCTTTGGGGCACGTTCAGATAGTGGGCGGCGCGCCGCCCTAAAGAACGCGCCCATACTGGGGCCCCGTAAAGGGCCATGGACCGCACGACTCCGGCATAGAGCCTACGGCAGGAGGCGTTTGGCCCCTTGAGATTGGGCAGGAGCCGCTTGAAAGCAGCCCCCGTCCGCTCGAGCTTGGGAGCCAAACGTCGGAAGTGTTCGACGAAGTTCCACCGGCTGTCGAGGACGATTCCCAGGTACTTCATCGTCGACCCGACGCCGATGCGAACCCCTCCTACCGTCAACTGGGATCCCGACGGTGGCGTGTTTCCGCGGCCATGAAAAACCATGGCCTCGGATTTGTGCAAGGCCACCTCGAGACCCAGTAGCCGGATCCTCTCCGCAACTATCGCAACCCCGCGTGTCACATTGTCGGCCGCCGCCTGGTGCGACCCCCCCTGAGCCAGGACGAGCGTGTCGTCAGCGTAACAAACTACACTGACGCCGCTGGGGAGGTCGGCGCGCAGCACCCAGTCGTAACCGATGTCCCACAGGAGCGGCCCCAAGACCGATCCCTGTGGGACACCGCACAACATCTCTCGCCGGTTCCACTCTCCAGAGCGACCGGGGTATATGACGGCCCTGTCCGTCAGATATGCCCCGACCACACGACGAAGATAGGTCGGCATCCGGTGGTATTGGAGTGCCTCCCTGATGCAGCCCCAAGGCATGGTGTTAAACGCGTTAGCGATGTCCAGAGACACCGCCACGACAACCCCACCCCTGGACACTGCAGCCCCCGTCGTAAGGGCTCTCACGCGCATGATGGCGTCCACCGTCGAGCGCCCCTTGCGGAAACCATACTGGTGATCCGCAAGATCCGGCCCCGTCCCCACAAGGTGCCCGACGAGGCGGTTTGCAATTACTCTTTCAAAGAGCTTGCCCACCTCGTCGAGCAGCACAATGGGCCGGAATGCGGACGGAGAGTCCGCAGGGCGCCCCGGCTTCTGAATGAGGACCAGCTTCCCCGTCTTCCAACGAAGTGGGAACTGGCCTCTCTCCAAGCATGCGCTTAGGAGCCCTAGTAGTCGGGGCCCGAGGTATACGTGTGCTTCGACCGTCTTAAGACTCATGCTAATGGCGACGGAATACATTTTATACATATTTTATTTATTTATTTATTTATTAATAAATAAACTATTAAGTAACATCTTATTGTCTTGCAGGAATTCTTCGCTGGATGCTTTTACGCCGCTACGGTAGATGGCACCACTTGATGCAATTGTAACAGGACAAATTAGTGATAAAGCTTGGTGAATGTTTCTCTTAAGAATATTTTTGTATTTTTAAATGGAGTGTTCATTGATTAATTTTATACGCTGACTTGTTTTTTAACGGGCAGCTAATAGCTCAAAATTCTGACGATTAAACCTTTAAACATGTGTTACGCAGATATTTTTTTGTGAATGGCATCTTGCAGTTCAACCTTGGAGGTTGCAGTCTGCTTAACCGGGCGATTACTTACGCAGATACTGGGTTCTGGTGGTAATTATAAGCAGCACTGAATAACCTTTAGGAATACAATTTCATTGAGTTATTCTGATACTCGACATGCATTCACACGCATTCAAACAGTGTATTTTTTTTAATTTAACGAATTTTTAGTAACATGATATTTTTAGAAGATAGTCTGGGACTAATTGTTTTTGTAATATTTTGTATGGAGTTGGCTGTGCTAGTAAAAATATTAAGCCAAAATTGTTTCAAGACCGGAATAAAAAGTGCACTAGCCATTTTACAAACATATTCACAGACTTACAGACAGTCGCCTTTATGATATTAGTTCGATTATAAAAAAAAAACTCTACCACAGATAATTTCAGATTTCACGAACTAACCCATCCCCACACAATGCATTATCAAACTTTGAAACGATAAAGATTTTGATTTTGAAGCCCTGGACGAATAGCACCATCCTTTTCTGTCAATAAAACAATGATTGGTAACACTTTATAATCTCACCTATATAGGTTATAGCCGAGACATTTGTATCCGACGCACGCTACACCAATTACAAATGCAATCAAATTATGCTTTAAACTTCTCCTAATTGATCTTTGCTGAGCCTTGAAACGTCAGTCGCGATATTTGTTTTGGATTTTACTATTGCTTTTTCGATACATGACATGGTCAACGGACAATTACATCATTGCACAGTATCAACATCCGCGCACCTCGTGTTTGCACCCGACTTTAAAACAGGAGAAGATTCGACGTTCGGCTGTATGCATGTTTACCGATTTCTCCGCCAATTGTGGTCCGTTTTCGATGAATATATTTTTCTCAAGGCTACAATGGGGTCCGCATATAACGTCTCTTACAGGACGCCTCAGTTCAGCAGCATATGCTGTTAGAAAAATCCGCCAGTTTACTGATGTAGATACCGCGACGCTTATCTATTTCAGTTATTTTCATAGTATAATGTCATACGGTATTTTACTTTGGGGATGGGCTGCAGACATCGAGTCTGTATTTATTCTGCAGGAAAGAGCCATCAGAGCCATATAAAACCTACGTAGGCGAGATTCCATAATGGAACAGTTTGAGGATATTAACATCATGACAGTACCTTGTCAATATATTTAGGAAAACATCCTGTATGTCAGGAAAAGTTTGCATGTATTTGTATATCTAAAGTTTTATCAAAGAGGTGACAGACACAAATATAATACTAGAAATAGGGACCAATTAGTTCAGCCAGGTTTTAGGTCAAAACCTAAAGTAGACTCATATTTCATGGGGGTTTAAAATATTACAATAAAATCCTCCCCACATACTACAACTGAATGAGACGAAATTTAAAACTTGTATAAAACGCACACTATGTAGGTAGACAAGCATATTATAAGTTTGGATAGTCCCCCAACTTATAATATGCATGTCTATTGAAGATAAAAATGCTTGGCTCAATGCTGGCCCTGCTCCACAAGCAGAGGGGTAAACACATTGATTAGTATCCGAAGTTATAGTGGAAGCTGCAGAAGATTGTAAGACTATCTTTGATTTGATTGTTAGACTCAATTTCCTAGTTTTGTAGAACTGTAAGCCTATGTGTGAGTACCATGTACTATTTATTAGATATAATTATGCTCACTTAAATGTCTCGCTGATGGTGGCGGGTGTGTAGGGTTAGTTTCCTTCAAAATGGTTGAGCAAATGGGGCTGATCCATACGTCATGTTCGTGAATGGGCGCTGTCAGTTGGGACTGGTCATCTTATAGCTACCACGGTTCATTTTTAATTTATTTAGATTTTAAATTGAATTTTGCTTTTTATTTACTCTGGACGCTCTTACTATGCACGTTTTTCGACATCGTTCTCACATATTTGTATAATATCAACATGAATGATGTAAATACGAATTTGTAATAATATTATAATTTAAAAGAGTGACCATGAAGTTTCTTGCCCATTCTTCTCCACAGATATCAACGCTTTGGAATGGGCAACTACAGTACATTCACAAGTTATTACGCCTTGTGACTGGGACTATAGCTTCATTTTGTTTCTTGACATTCTAAAGTACCTGTAATGGTCTAATTGAAACGAATGCTTTGAATTTGAATTTGATTTTTATGGAATATTTGTTCGCATTATTATGGTATCTACTGTACAATTTTACAAATAAACGTTTTGGATTTGATTTGCTTGTTTGATTAAATCCCCAAATTCCGCCAGTTACATTTCAGTTATATTATATTTTTGATACAGATAAGCCTATAACGATGACCTATACTGTTAACAACCTATATCTATACTTATAATAAATCTGTAGAGAGGTCAATTCTGTACTTGAAATATATTTCCAAAAAAACTATCAGGGGGTGATTAGTGATCGATACTGATGCCAAAAATGCAATTAGTAAAATTTTTGTCTGTCTCTATGTTCTTTATAGAAACAAAAACTACTCGACGGATTTTAACGAAACTTAGTACAATTATTCTTCATACTCCTGGGCAGGTAATAGTATACTTTTCATTACGCTAAGATTAATAGGAGCAGAGCAAACGGGAGAAGGTACTCTATTTTTTAAGCTTCCGTCGCGTGTGTAGCCTTAGTGGTTAAAGCTACACAGAAATCATGTATGGCGGAAATGTTCTCCTTAAAATTATATAAAAAATATTTTACTATATATATTTATTATATAACTAGCTGACCCGGCGAACTCTGTTCCGCCATAAAGGCAATAAATAATAAGCCAATTTTCGAATTTATTAATTTTTTTTTCTTTGAAAACGAAATTAAGTATATTAATCATTTATTATTGTTTCTGCATTTCAGTACATAGGTTGGTCTCCACTTAAGTACCTTGTGATACACGACATTTTTTGTTTTCTACAAAACAACGCAGATAGTCTTCCGACCCGTGAACATGCCACATATAATTGACCATGGGAAAAACATGGATGTTCTAGATTCAAACCATAAACTTTTAAGGGTTGGCTTTGTGATTTGTTTATGGTCATGGCAAATGTAAGACGGATCGGATATTGAAGTCTTTTAAATTCGAACGGCAAATCGGTTGGGATCATCGGGATCGTCAGAATGAGGACTTCTTCACCTTTGAATTTTCCTTTCACTATACGTCGCGTAAATTACATTGTTCATCAATTGTCTAACCACTAAATGCGTACTGGTTTGCGCCGTTTTGGTTGGTTTATGTTTCGAAGCTTACTACGGAGCCAACCTTTAGGCGTAAATTGTGCGGTGGTAAGCCAGGCACATCCTAGGAGTTTAAAAAAAAGAAGTGTGTGTACTTATATACACGCGTTAGAAGTCATACTTCTTTGGCGTATAGACAAAAAAAATACTAAAATGCTGTAGTGATTAAAAAATAATCATAAAAATGTGAGCCGTCACGGGTCGCCTGGCAGATGTGAAAAATCGATATTATTTTGTAAGAGTAATATGCAGAAAAGAACAGATTGTGATAGGAACTAAATATGTCATTGAAAACATCATTTTTCTGTTCGATTGTGGATTTACCAAAAGGACATCGTTTTCGTGTTCATCATCGTTTACGAATTCGTGGATCGAAGGCACTTTGAATAAAATTCTATTACTGCCCCCCTGTGGTAACGCATCCATTTCCAAACCTTGGCAAGGGTTACTTAACCTGGCCCGTGTGCTAACACATGCATTTCCAAACCTTGGGAAAGGTTGCTTAACCTTGTCCCCTGTGGTAACCCATCCATTTCCAAAACTTGGCAAGGGTTGCTTAACCTGGCACCCTGTGTTAGCCCATCCATTTCCAAACCTCAGCAAGGGTTGCTTAACCTGGCCCCCTGTGGTAGCCCATCCATTTCCAAACCTTGGTGAGGGTTGCTTAACCTGGCCCGTGTGGTAACACATGCATTTCCAAACCATGGCAAGTGTTGCTTAACCTGGCCCCCTGTGGTAGCCCATCCATGTCCAAACCTTAGTAAGAGTTGCTTTACCTGTCCCCGTGTCACGTGTGGTAACCCATCCATTTCCAAACCTTGGCAAGAGTTGCTTAACCTGTCCCCGTGTGGTAACCCATCCATTTCCAAACCTTGGCAAAGGTTGCTATAATTTCATGCGATCCTAGTAGTTTTATCTCAACGCAGTTGGTTCTATCAAGAACTTGAATCCACAGATCAAACTGCTGGAATTAATTTCACCGTGAATTCATGCAAGCCTAGTACTTTCGCTTGTATTAGTTAGGGTTTTGACTCCATTTTATTTAGAAAACGTTTGTATGGGGAATTTCACCGTGAATTCATGCAAGCCTAGTACTTTCGCTTGTATTAGGTAGGGTTTTGACTCCATTTTATTTAGAAAACGTTTGTATGGGAAATTTCACCGTGAATTTATGCAAGCCTAGTACTTTCGCTTGTATTAGTTAGGGTTTTGACTCCATTTTATTTAGAAAACGTTTGTATGGGAAATTTCACCGTGAATTTATGCAAGCCTAGTACTTTCTTTGACTCCATTTTATTTAGAAAACGTTTGTATGGGAAATAAAGAAGGACGGTTTTGAGGGTTTTCCCGACAATAATTCCAATTTTTCTCACCTTTTAAACCTTCCCTGGACTTCCAGGAGTATTTCAAGACTAAAATTAGCCAAATCGGTTCAGCCGTTCTCGAGTTTTAGCGAGACTAACGAACAGCAATCCATTTTTATATATATAGATAGATAGATAGATAGATAGAAGATAGATGTCAACATATGACATATTATATCTATCTTTAATGGTTGACTCACAATAACACGTGTTACTCCCGATAGCTAAGCAGTTCGGAGCTTTCTGATTATATTTGTCTAATCTTACGTTTATAACACTCGCACTCATCTCTTATTAAAAACCGTTAACATTACCTATTTAATAAAAAAAAGAATCATCTAAATCGGTATATAAACACCAAAGTTATACATAATATACACTAATAAGCCATCCCGCGTGAATACTTAATCATGACATAAGGATTATTTTTGTGTAACGGTCGTAATATTTGGCTGTTGATGCGAATAGACGTTCAGAGTGGTCGATCTTATTGACATACAATGCTTATCAGCGCGACTTTTAGCATAGTATAAAGATATCCTTTACTTGTGAACATAGGTACAATAAGATCTAATTACATAAAATATAATAAAACATAGGTTTTATGAAGTTTTATAATACATACCTATTAGTTAGATCCGTACCATTACCTATAGACGGACGGACAGCGAAGACTTAGTAATAGGGTTTTTACCCATTGGGGACGTAACCTTAAAAATGAGACGTACCTATTTTTTTTTATATTCGATTCGATTTCTTCGATTTTGTTATTTTTGCTATAGGCTGCTTTTTATTAACACACCACGCAGGCGAAGCCGCGGGCGGAAGCTAGTGTAAATTAAATGCAAAGCATTTGAGTGAGATATTACAACAGAAATGTAAGAATCAAAAATATTTTTGCGAAAAAAATAAAAAGAGACTTCATAAAACACAAAATGGTGAAACATTGCTTACGAACAAAATACAACAACTTCTGAAGCTTAAGTTATTTAAAGTCAGTTTTATTTTGTTATTACTTGATCCCGATTTGGGAAAAACAGATAAGACAGTGTTTATAAATTTGCCATAAAAAGTTTAAATTCTTAGCGGTACACGACTACGCTCGTTAATTTAAGACGCATGCAATTTTAAATTTTCTTTGTTTGTTGTTATTGTTTATATGTCCACTGCCTCGTTGGTCGATGAATTCCCGTGCCAATTTTTTTTTAACTTTATTTATTAAAACTGCATGTACAAGTAACAAAAACATTGTACAAGGGCGGACTTAATGCCTTGGGCATTTTCTACCAGTCAACCTTAGGGTGAATATGCAGAGACAAAGACATAGTAGGTGCAATGTGACAGGAAATATCAATTTTATTAATTTTATTTTACATGTATAGAAAACAATAAATGGACATGAAAATATATATGCATACATAAAAATACATAAGTAAAGAGAGGTAAAAACTAATAAAAATGATGAAAAAATGAAAAAAAAAATATATTTTGAGATGAGTCTGCCAACTTATTACGTAAGTATTCACGAGCTTTTACCTTGATATTCAGAGGGAACGCATTCCAAAGGAAAACCGCCTGGACAAAGAAGGAATATTTAAGGAAACCAGAGCGATGAGTAGGACATCGTAGAAGACGATTATTGGAGGACCGAAGGTGCTTGCTGTGCGCAGAGCATAAATATTTAAAATGAGAAGTAAGATAAGAAGGAGATGTGGGTTCATCGAGCAGAGAAAACAAGGTGGTCAAAGCCCTCAGCGCTCGTCGGTGTCTGATGGGTAACCATTTCAAAAGCGACCGATGTGCAGATACATGCTCATCTTTACTAAGATTGAAAACGAATCGAATACAGTAATTTAGAAGTAGGTCAAGTTTCTTGAGGAGATCTGCATTCAGGTCATAGTAACACACATGACCATAGTCAATTATGGGGAAAATAAGTGACTGGACCAGCATTGCCTTAATGTGACATGGGAGAATACTTTTTAAGCGATAATGTGACCGCAACGTTCCAGTGACCTTTTTGCTCACCATCGCGACCTGCTTACGCCAGTCTAAACAAGTGTCAACGTACAAACCCAAATCCTTGCCGTCGGAGCTAAACGGGATGACTGTGCCATTAAAACTAACCGGTGGCACCGTTAACCCATTCAGCCTTCGTAGACTATAGGGGCTCCCTATAATAATAGCCAGACACTTAGTTGGGTTAACCGCTACTCCAACCGATTAGTTAAATTTTTCACCACGTTTAAATCCCGGTTTAGCTTCTCAATCGCATCGGATAAGTTGTCAACACCCCCTGACAGTAAAGCTGTAAGTCGCGAGCGGAAAGATAATACGCACACTGAAGCTCAGAAGTTATAAGATCCATAAAAATAGAGAACAATAGTGGAGATAATATACTGCCTTGAGGGACGCCAGATTCAAGGTTACACCAGCTGGAAGAAGAGTTTGGAAGAGAGGAACTTTACCCCATACTAGGAATTCCTCCTGTGTTCGACGTTCGAGGATTACACGTGTGAAGTTATGATATATTTAAGATGCCAAGAAATTTGAGTATCAATGACTGTGGATGTCTGTTGGAGGACAGGAGAAAATAATAAACCATGGCGACACCGAATAAAAGATGATATGAACAGAAAAGAGTTTCCAGTGTAATCTATGCCTTAGCCACAACAAAGTATTTATATAGCTTGTTAAAATTAATCGTTGAAGTGTGCTGGTGGTAATTGAGCAAAATGAACGGCTTGAGTTTGGTGCTGATCATCTACTTGTGTTGTGGTAAGTAAAATTTCAAACTGCAATAGATATTAAACGAGTTATTTGAGGAGAAAAGTGAATCTGGAACAGGGAACGAAACAAAGAATTTTAAGTGCATATGCAAATAAATAATGTATATTTATATAATAGCCTGTTCGAACTAAACAATAAAAGAAGAGCAAAAAAATATAAGTAAGATGATGACAGCAGAAATGTAAATGCTGTAGTTTTATCAGGTTCTTTATGTACTATAGTCGAACCATGCACTAAATATATTCGAGACTATAGGTGCAACGTGATTAACAGAAACTTCTTTTTCTATCCAACTGGTGGTCAAACAAATGTCTTGATCAAACGACAACATTTCCAGCTACCCGTGCAAATCCAACTAGCGACTTGCGATGCAACGTGCGCACACGTATAGATACCGGATGGGTGTGCGGACTGCTTAAAGAAGGAGAATTCAATGGAAAGTATGCGAGCTTCAGAGGCATCCCGTATGCGCGGCAACCTCTGGGAGAGCTGCGGTTTAAGGTACGTTGCTCATTAGTTTATGCTTAGTAACTGTTATAAACGCTTAGCAGATGATCATCCGATAAGCGTTTTTCATAGTACCATCAATAACCCCACGAATATATACTTGGGCGAGATTTAAAGGTTTGTCCATTGCGCAGGACGAAAGGAAATAAGCGACATGTTTTTTTCTGTCATACAACAGCTACGCGCTGTAAGGCTAGGTGCTGTCCACGGCTTCATATTTTGGCTTACGGAGCTTAATGCGTTAAGCGACACTGGTTTCCATTGCGTGAGTTCGTCGTGTCGCTGACGCTGCGGTTCTAGGCGCACACTCTAAATCCGTCGCACGCAGCGTATCGTATGAGCAGGTATCGCGCGCACAAGCAATAACACAGTTAACCATACATTCAAGGAGCTGCAACCAGCAACACCCTGGCCCCATCACCTGGACGCTACCGAGGAGGGTCCCATCTGTCCCCAGCATGACGAGCTCTACGACCGCCTGGTCAAGCCTTACCGGGGCATGAGCGAATCATGTATCTACGCCAACGTTGCCGTGCCTATGGAAGCTCTCCCTGTGACCAGCGATGATGATGACTACCACACAGGTTACGTCAACAATGCGAAAAAGAAAGGTGCTCCTGTCTTTGTATTCATCCATGGTGGAGCTTTCCAAACAGGATCAGGAGATACTGATCTTCATGGGCCGGAGTATCTCGTCAGTAAAGGAATAATCGTCATCACTTTTAACTACAGGTAGGTATCATTTCTGATTTCTTAAGCTTGTTGGCTAGTTTGGGCATCATTGACATTAATCAATTCTTGTAGTGCAAAAAGAAGTTTGACTAATATTGGTTTTATGATACTCAATGCGATAGTCTGATCTAACGCTGCATAAATAATACCCAGGATTAACGTCTTTGGGTTTCTGTCGCTGAACACTCCCAAGATCCCCGGTAATGCTGGTTTGCGGGACCAGGTGACGCTGCTGCGCTGGGTGCAGAGGAATGCGCGTGCCTTCGGTGGAGACCCCAATGAAGTAACACTCGCAGGGCAAAGCGCCGGCGCAGCCTGTGCTCATCTGTTGGCCTTGTCTAACGCGACTAAGGGCCTTTTTAAAAGGTGATTTTTTTTCGTTTTCGCAGGATCTGAATCTATTTTCTTTACATATATTTACTTTATGGTTTCCTATTTCAGAGTGGTCTTGATAAGTGGCACGGCCGAACAATCGTATTACACAGCCTCTCCGATTTACGCCGCCACGGCTGCCGCTAGGTACCTTTCTATCTTAGGCATCAACTCTACAGACCCTGACTTCATCCACCATGCACTAGTTAAAACTCCACTCAAGGAAATTCTTAACGCTAACAGCGTCTTTCAGTACGAAACTGGGTTAGTCTCCTTCGTTCCTGTAGTAGAAGCCAAATATCCAGAAATCGAGAGAATTATAGACGATGATCCTACAAGACTAATAAAACTAGGGCGAGGAAATGAATATCCATTGATTATTGGCTTCACAACTGAAGAGTGTGAATTATTCAGGAGGAGATTGATATACGCAAAGCTTCTAGAAAGGATTGAAGCGAATCCCTCTTTAATTTTACCTGCCAGGATTCAGATTTCGACGCCACCAAATATATCACAGCAGTTGGGTATGAAAGTGATTAAAAGGAACTTCCATGGGAAGCTGAATATAGAAGAGTATATGGATGTGTGTCGGGATGTGTTTTTTGTGTACCCTGCGTTCAAGGTGACGCAATGGCGGGCCGAGATGAAGGCAGCACCGGTATATTTGTACCAGTTCTCGTACGAGGGAGACTTCAGTGCAGTGAAGGCAGGTCTGAATCTGCAATACAAAGGCGCCGCACATGTTGAAGACTTGACTTATATCTTTCGTGAAAATGCCGTCCTTGGCGGTGAGAAATCTTTTCCGCCAAGAAACAGAGATGATTTTATGAAGGACTGGATGACTCAATTTGTGGTCAACTTTATTCGATGCAAGTAAGTACTTGATTATTACAAATTTTGACAATGTGAATAGTTTGAGATGTGGCATGTATTTCTCCAAGGCACTGGTATGACAAAAATGCCTTCGTCAGTTCGCGCTTGCGTCGTCGTGGGTATGGCATGAATAGAGTCATCAACTCAGCATATTGCTTAGTCACTTAATCTGGTTTTAGTCAGCCAACTTGCAGTGAGGCAGGCTGGGCCCCCGTGGACGCCGGTGATCTGAACTACCAGGACATACGCTACCCCGGCGTGCTCGACAACACGCATCCCACGAAGTACCAAAAAGACATGATCAGGTTCTACGACAAGATCGATCACATAGCCAGGTGATCAAAACATATTAATGCATTGAATTTAGTAAATTTGGCTTCATAAGATTTCTTGTTTTTGTTTAATATTATGTATCTATTCATACTGAAATGGGTCAAAACCAGGTTATATTAGAAGCACGAGTATGTCCAACGTTTTTTACTGATGCGTATCCTTCTTATGGTCAAGGCATAGTTGTGCGATCTGCATGGGCTCAGCAACACCTTACAGCGTATACGTGTGCTTCTACCTTATACGCCTTAAGACTCATGCTAATGGCGACGGAATACATTTTGTACATATTTTATTTATTTATTAATAAACAAACTATTAAGTAACATCTTATTGTCTTGCAGGAATTCTTCGCTGGATGCTTTTACGCCGCTACGGTAGATGGCACCACTTGATGCAATTGTAACAGGACAAATTAGTGATAAAGCTTGGTGAATGTTTCTCATGATATTTTTGTATTTTTTTAAATTGAGTGTTAATTGATTAATTGTATAAACTGTCTTGTTTTGTAACGGTCAGCTAATAGCTCGAAATTCTGACGATTAAACCTTTAAACATGTGTTACTCAGGTATATTTTTGTCTGCTTAACCGGGCGATTACTTACGCAGATACTGGGTTCTGGTGGTAATTTTAAGCAGCCGCACTTAACTATTGATGCAATTAAATTCCAGATGGTTATCTTTTTGGAATTCAATTGCATCAAGTTAATCTGGTAGTTGACTCCAACATGGTTGGGAAAGGACGAGACCCTACATGCATTGACACTTATATTTTTTTAACGTAAGAAATTTTTAGTAATATATCATTTTTAGAAGATAGTCTGGGACAAATTGTTTTTATTATATTTTTGTATTGAGTTGGATGTGCTAGGCGAGCTAGTAAAATTATTAAATCAAAATTGTTTCAAATAAATGTTTTTATTATATGACTGGCTCCGCGCCGCGGTAAAACTCCCGTAAACCGGAACAAAAAGTCTATGTGTTACATCCAGAGAAATGAAAATGAAAATTGTTTATTGGATTCAACAAGTTCTCTTAATGTACCAAGTAGTTATTAGAGCCTCTATTTAAGCTCAAAAGTATTAGGAGACTCCGCTCTTTCATACATTGTTGGTATTAACTAAAAACTTGTTTATCAATAAAACAATAATAAAAATACAAATAAACTAATCTACGACAGCTAAATTATGGTGTAGTGAAAGTGTGTACATGATGTATTCAGTGTTTTTGTATGTGTGTGTTATGTGTGTAGGTGAGAGTATGTATGTAATGAGCGAATGAGTTCGAGCCTTGCTGGAGTGTATTTATAACAAGAATGCCTCTGTTTCTTCATAATTAAGTGGTTTAATCCATTCAGCTAATATTTTTTTGTATTAGTTTAGTTCCAGAGAATCCAATCTACATGCCAAATTTCATCGAAATCCACGAAGTATTTGCAGGAGTAACAAAGGTACTCACAGACTTGAAGACTTTCGCTTTTATAATATTAGTTCGATTATAACAAACTCTACTTACCACAGATAATTTCAGATTTCACAATGAACTGACCCATCCCAACACAATGCATTATCAAACTTTGAAACGATAAAGATTTTGATTTTGAAGTACTGTAGGTCTACTATGACGTCTTAAAGCAGAACTTATTCCACTGAGTGAAAGAGATGGTGCTAGACACCCTGTATAGCTCTGTCTCTTTCCCTCAGCGGAATAAGTTCTGCTTTAAGAAGTCATGGTAGGGTAGCAGGACAAATAGCACTATCTTTTTCTGTCAATAAAACAAAATCTACCCAGGCCATTTTAAATTTTAAGTCTGAAAACCAAACTAAAATTTCATCCTGGAAGGTGTTTATTAATTTGGAATAAAACTCTACAATCGCAGAGAATTAAAGTTAGATATAACAGCCAGTCTATTTGGTGTCATAAACACCTAATGACATAATTGACCACTATAGCCAAATTAAACCGTTTGAGGTCTTCAGGAGGTGCCGAAGACCTCAACCTGCCACGCCCCAGCGCTGCCCACCGTGGTAAGAAGACAGTATGGCGCAACGACACAAGTTGCATAATGTACCAAAGACCTACCCAACTACAGTACGGCCAACGAGAAGCGATACGAAAGGTCATTAACCTAAAGAACAACTGTGGCGTTGACAATCTAATATTTAGCTCTTTCCATCTTGTGCCTTTGTCGTAATGTCTCGTTCTCCCGGCAAAAACATGACAACGTTAAGACGGGTTCGCCAATATTCGGGCGGCCATTTTAGATGGGGTTTTGTTTACATTTGGTATCGCTTCTCGTTGGCCGTACTGTATCATTGCAATATGGTCATACCACCAATACACGCGTGCCGCGCAATACGACCTGCACTCTTACTGCAGGAAAGGCCATGGTGTCATGACAGCGATGTGGAGACACACATGTAGCGAGCTGGAAGGTTCTCTCACCTCATCACTTAGCTAGGTAGCTAATTACATTTATAAAAAAAAAAACAATTAGGTATTTCTTTTTGTATTTTTTTAGTTCATTGAGAAGTTTTCTGTATGAAAACACCTGTCTACCATGTCACAAGGTCGGTAAACACTGAAATGCTAATATGGTAATTTAATAAATAATGATGTGCCCACATACATTGTTAAAATTGCAAAACATTTTGTTTTTAAATCTTGAGTTTCGCGCACATGTTTATCATGTCACAGGAATTAAATATTTTGTCGGTAAACAATAAAATGATGATATAGTAGTTAAAGAAAAATCTTTCTTTGAAAAGAAAAATCTGACTTTTTAGTTGCAGTGTGATTGTACCCCACACGAATTCTGGTCGAGTGTTATAGTACCATAGTTAGTACGAGTTATTAGCAGATCATCCACATACACAAAGAAGCAATAAGATAACTCATAAACTAACCAAGCACCATTAATAAGCTAACATTAATTAACATTAACTAGCTACACGCAGAGGGCCAAAACGCTCTCCGAAGTCAATATAATAATGCGTTCAGGGAGCTGGTGGGGCTACCACGCAACTATAGTTCGTCTGCCATGTTTGCGCACGCTCACACAGACTTCCATATTAAAAAAATAACGCAGATAAGAGGTTTGGAGTTTATGTACATTATATTTTAGTATCCAGAACTAAAAACTTAATATCCCATCAGCTCAATTACGTTAACACAAATCAAAATCTCTGTCATTTCAACAATATTTTTCATTATCTATTTAGAAATTCCTGCATATACGGTAAGCAGCATGAGTGATTTTGGGAAAATACCAAAGAATTAATAATAAAATTAAAGAAACTCGCCTTATTTTCACGGGGGTAGCCAGAAATTAAAGAAAGCCACTTCCTCACATACACCATTTCTTCGTCCGTTTTCTGACATCTGGTCATACACGCGCACCGGTTGCGAAGACCAAGCACGTGACCAATCAACATATTAATCAAAACAGACGAACAGTAAATGATGCTGAAGTAACCTGCAACTGATGTCATGCTACCAAATTATCGTCTATGGATTAAAAAACTATACACAAAAGACGTTTGATAAAAAAGTAATAAGTACCCGGAGGCGATTGGAGGTGATGTATGCCAAATTACTGTAGGATATTGTTAGGGCTCTAACTATGGAGTAGCACATGTGATGTAGTTTTTTTTTTTACGTCAAAATTATCTTGACCTATTTAGATCCATATTGCCATGGGGCCAAATTGGAGTAAGTGCATTATTTATAACTCAAAAATGGCAGAACCGATTTGGCTGAAAATTGTCGGGGACATAGCTTAGAACCACGAGACAGACATAGGGTAGGAATTTTTATCCCGGTATGTAGGGTAGGATGTATTTAAATATAAGTTTATATTGGACATAGCTTGCATGGGCGGAGAAAACATCGTGAGAAAACCTGGTTTTGTAATTAATATACGTCTGAAAACGCCAATCCGCCCTGAGCAAGTGTGGTGATGAATGCTTATTGCTCGTGGTTGTCTTTTGCCCAGAAGAGCTACTAACAGTGTAGTTAGTGTATGTTGTTATTATTGTATTATATTGACTTAAAAAGAGGAATTTTAATTATTATAATATTTTGAAATTAAGCATAGAAAAATAGCACAAACTCAAATCCTAAAGCATTTATTTTAATTAGGCCATTACAGGCACTTTTGAATATTAAGAAAAAAAAGAATGAAGCTACAGTCCCAGACAAAAGGCATTATAACTTGATAAAGTCTTGTAATTTGCTCATTTCAAAGCGTAGATCTCTATGGAAAAGAATGGGAAAGACCCAAACCAATGTTGTACATAGAATAGTGTATTGCGTCGTTACAACATATGCATAAAAAATACATATTTTTTTACGTCTAATCTAGTATTATAAAGAGGAAAGATTTGTTTGTTTTTAATGGATAAACTCCAAAACTACTGGACCGATTTCAATCAATCCTCACCAATCTAAAGCTACATTAACTGCGGGTAACATAAGCTGTATAAAATCACGCTACAATAAATAGGACATATATGAAAAACGTTTGAAAAACGGGGAAAATTTATTTATTACTTTTGTAACTTGCTTACGCTGTGTAAATGGTACACAAAAATTATGTACTTCCGACATTATTGCTCTTATAAAGTTCCAAAAATAAGTCTGCGTTAGTACATATCTATCTTTTAAGGTTGATTCACTATAACCTTTTTATATAATATTTGTTCAAAAATAATGCATTTGTTGCGAAAGTGCTTTCATGAACAAAGTATTAATCTTTATTAAAAATGAATATGTTACCTACTCATCACAAGTATTTAATTTTCAACAAAGTTTCCCGTTACATCATTTAATTTCAATTAATATCTTAGGAAATGTCACAGTTTTAAAATAACTCCGTAGCGAAAAAATCACGCGGCAGTGAGTATAACGATAATTGTCAAGATAGTAGGAAAAACACTGCCATCTTCGAGTTAATCTAGCGTGCGCTGCAAAACCTATTGGTAAACAAATTGTGGATTGTTAATATATCGAAACCTGTGCGTTGTCGAATATACGCGGAGAAAGTCGCGGGCAAAAGCTTATATTTTATACGCGGCTATACCGTTCATCCGATTATAATAAAAAAAACAACCTACCGAGTCGGACTGGCACACACAGCATATATCCCCAAACAACTACTTTTTTTTCTGCATAGTATCTTAATAGGACTAAATGCACGACTTTTTTTATCTCTTTATTTGTGTTGTGCACTCGGAATGCTTCCAGGAAGATCAAACGGTATATAAAGAATATAATTTGCGGCGTTTGAGAGAGCAAATTATATATATCGACGAAAATCTTATCATAGCTCTCAGGGATTGCAGACAGCAATATTTGATATTAGTTTCAAAACGGAACCTCCACGCGTTCCCAAGATAAAAATTCTTGCCAGACAGACAGATGAACAAAAAAGAGCGCCTACTGTGCTATAAGGGTTCCGTTTTTTCCGTTGCGGAACCCTATAAAAGTGGGGCTTTGCAAAGCCTATAGTCGAGCGCAATGTGAAGTGTTCCTTAGGCACATGTATACGTGTCACTGAAAGGCTATATAAAGGCCCGGAACACTTAATTATTCAATGTTCACGGCGCCATTAAAATGTTAACATACTTTTACTTCTTTATTTGTTTATTGACCACATGCTTCTGTTGCGGTAAGACATGTCACTTATTAATTTTAATTATAACTATGAGTTTCTAATTGAATATATTTTTGCAAGTATTAATTATTTTTTGTCAATGTCCTGTCATCTGATTTCGTCTTCATTGTTCTTTGTCATAGCCGGTATGGGTAGGGATTTTAAAAGTGGTAAGATCTTTCTTAAGATAATATTGAGTCCTGAAGTAGAAGCTTCGTGACTAGTGTGAGTAGCTGTTCCGGCTTCAAGTAATTTCGCACGTTTGCGAGATCACACAGTATTCTAGCGGCTAATTGGGCTTTGGACTTCATTTAGAACCAGAAATTGAAAGCCGAGTAACACACAGAATAACAGAACGGTTCACGTTGCCGATGTGGTAACAAAGTTTACTATTGATTAAATACTGTTAACTACTTTTCTTTGAAGCTAATATCATTACCGCGGGTCTTCACTCTTTTCTTTGACCAGAAAGCCCAACGTTCTCGGTGAACAATGACACGAAGTTGGATTGCGACGTGCTCACACGCATCGACTCGGGATGGGTGTGCGGACGCGTCAGGGAAGCGGAGGACGACGTCCAGTATGCCAGCTTCAGGGGAATCCCGTACGCGAAGCAGCCGGTGAAGGAGCTGCGGTTTAAGGTATACTATCTTTAATGGATTCATGGGACCTCAGAGGAAAATAGTGAAAAAACCTAATAACAGGTAACCCGGCCTGATAATAGAACTCAGGAAATCAATGAGACGTTGCCTTCCTTCCTCCTTATCCTTCCTATATAATTTTGTGGGGACTACGAATGCGATGTTATAGACTAGCAGGCACAATTAACCACACACATTGTATTTATTTCAAATTGCAGAATTCGTTAAACTCTTTATATGATGAAAAGTACGTCTAATTTAATCTTAGTGGAAGAATAAAAACATTTGTTTATTTATTTATCTTCTCACACACACAACATACGAAACTTAAAAAAAACGTTTTTTAAGAAGTTCATGCCAAAAAACTTTTTACGAAATCTTCGACGAAAATGTAACCGTTTACAATTTTGTAGAATAGTGTTATTCTTTTATGAAATTTAACATTTTAATAATGTGTATTGCCACCTCGGGCTCTCAAAACTTGTTGAAGCCGATTCAGCAATACATCCATGACATCTTGGATATTTTAACTGGAAGATATTTTTCTACTTCTCTACTAAAGTCGTTCTTGAGATTCCGATTCCTTTCTGTCAGTCTTCACTTAGTGTGTTCACTCTCACTAACATTTCTCTAAAAGACGAGTGCGAGCCTCAGTGCAAATTCGATATCGGCCTTGGCCTGGCTCTTCGTGTATTGCTGTCTCCCGTATTGGTTTGATAGCATCCCGTATCTGTACCAGTTGCGTCGAATGGCATTTTCTGGAGATAAAAACAATAATCACAGAATGTGAACACGGAAACATTTCCACAACAACGCTAAAAAAAGTCTAAATTCCAAAAACGCTTTGGTGGCATTCATTTATGGGACGATCTATGGGTATAAGTGTTTAGTTTGGGTCTAAAGTATCCATTTGGCAAAATAAATAATAGTGTACAAACCACAGTTAACATAAACAAACAGGGTGATGAACGATGGTATTTATGATAAATACTGGTGGGTGGTTAATTGTGCTGTCTAAAAATATTTTGAGCTTATTTAACAAAACGACATTTTACATTCCAGGAATTACAACCCTTGGAACCTTGGGACGATGTTTTGTTAACTACAAAGGAGGGTCCCATTTGTCCCCAGTACGATGAGGTATATGGGCGTCTGGCCCGGCCAGTGGGCATGAGCGAATCTTGTATCCTCGCCAACGTCCACGTGCCTCTCGCTGCCTCAAACCGTGGGTCAAAGGGTTTATGTCAAAAGGGAGGTCTGCCTATCCTCGTCTTCATTCACGGCGGAGGGTTCCAAATTGGATCGGGTGACTCCGATGTGCATGGACCCGAATACTTAGTCAGCAAAGGAGTTATTCTTATCACTTTTAACTACAGGTTAGTACCTAGCACTCTACCAGGTGTCCCTACTACTAGAGTCAGGGCTGTTTACGAGAAATTCCTGCTGGTAAAACCCATTAGCAGTTCTCAATTAAATATTAAATGTATGATTGTTGGACACTCACACATTTAATATTTAATTGAGAACTGTTTTAAGGACAAATATTGAAATAACAAATTTATGAATAATAAATTATTGCCTCCGTACTTTTCAAACACACCTGTGCGTATTTAGCATGACCTTGTTTTGACCGCCTTTTTATTTATCTTTGCAGACTGAACGTGTTTGGCTACTTATCCCTAAATTCTTCGTGTGTGCCTGGTAACAACGGGCTCCGGGACGCCATCACCTTGCTCAAGTGGGTGCAGAGGAACGCGCGGGCCTTCGGTGGAGACCCTGACAACGTCACCCTGGCAGGACAGAGCTGCGGCTCAGTAGCCGCGCATTTGGTCTCGCTGTCTGAAGCTTCTGTGGGGTTGTTTAAAAGGTACTGCTGAACTTGAACTCAACATACTTGGATCTACAGTGTGATTGATAAACGACGGCAATACTTACTTTAAAAGCTTTAACCCATTTTTTCGACATATGCGACCGTATATCTTTGAGGAGGTGTATATTTTTATTGGATAATATGGTTATTTCTCTTATAAAAGTTGATCATTTTCAGTAATACACACTCTTAAAGTTTTGCCTACGTTATAATCACCCAGCACACTTATCTTTCACCTGTTAGTTTCGAATCTCGTCGTAGGTTCCGATACGGACGCGTTGCTGACGCGTATTTAATACCTTAAACCAGCGGTCGGCAACCTCTTGGCAAGCAAGGGCCGCAAGGTGACAAATTAAACTAAAGGCGGGCCGCAGTCATTTTACTCGCATTAACCCAAAAAGCCCAATATACCTGCTCATTATAATTGGTCATATTCCATAAAAAAATGCCATTGAAAATTGTTATAACATAATACTTTTTTTTTGTTTTTGGGGTGGGAAATCATCAAATAACTTCCGCCGCTCTGGGCGGAGCGGGGGGTGTGTCAGACTTGTACTGACTAAAACCGACCCATGTTCCTTCTATTGCCCTTTGTGTTCCGCGGCCGCGGTATCTCTTTCGAACAACCCGCAAATCCGGCAGGCCCCTCTGCTTTGCTGACATCTCTTTGAGGCGCGCGTGAAACAAGCGCGCCGTCGACACGGCCTGTCCGCAATAGACCGACGAACGGTGAGCATTGCGTCCGCAGGCTCGCATCTACGGTGGCCGGGAGTCGCCTCGCAGCGCCCGGCGCCCGGGGCGACTCCCGCGGCGGCTGGGTTGGTTTGAGGTTCTCTCCCTCAAGCGCCCGGCTAATAAAGTAATGCTAGCAAAGGAGTTGTTGCTAGCATTACTGCTTCGCAGAAAGAGGTGACCGCTTCCTATCCCTCTCACTCCGGACTATGGAATAAACCAGGGCCGGACGCGAGAGATCGCCGCCGCCGGAAGTCCTCCACCGGCTGTCGATTCCCAGGAACTTCATCGTCGACCCGACACCGATGCGAACCCTTCATCTGGGATCCCGACTGTGGCGTATTCCTGCGGCCATAAAAGACCATGACCCCGCGTGTCATTGTTTCGAGGAGTGAGGCGGAGAGGAGGAGGCCGATTTCTCGACATGTCTCGTCGGTTCCACTCTTCAGAGCGACTGGGGTAGGTGCATGATGGCGTCGAGCGCCTCCCGCAGAAACCATACTGGTGCTCCGCAAGATCCGGCCCCGTCCCCACAAGGTACCCGACGAGGCGGTTTGCAATTACTCTTTCAAAGAGCTTGCACTATGAGCCGGAATGCGGACGGAGAGTCCGCCATAATAATAATAACCCCGGCTTAGGTATGAAGACCAGCTTCCCCGTCTTCCAACGAAGTGGGAACTGGCCCCTCTCCAAGAATGCAAGCATCTTAGGAGTCCTAGTAGTCGGGGCCCGAGAGCCTCCAAGGCCAGGACCCAGGCTTTGCCGTGCAAGCTATTGGGACCCGGGGTGGTATTTTTGGCTGTAGAATAGTGTTCAAATGCTCATCAGTAAGACGAGAAGCATATTATTTTTTTCTATTATTGACAATTAAAAACTTGTAATGAACTGCTTAGCAAACTTTTTCAACTCGTCAAAAACAGATGGCATTAAACAAGATCATTGGATTCATAGAAGGAGCTCTGCTATATTATCAGCTAGTATGACACATTTCAAAGTGTTGCCAAGCAGAGGGGTTAAAAGGCGCGCTTACTTAATGCGTTGATTTTGGTAATAATTAAACTTATTTGCATAACATTCACGGGCCGCAAGGAAAACGTCCGCGGGCCGCATGCGGCCCGCGGGCCGCGGGTTGCCGACCCCTGCCTTAAACGCATCGAAACGAGCCCTTGCTTGTTATTTTAATCGCTACGGATCAGCGACTGAATGAATTGCTGACGTTCAGAATTCATAGCATTCAGCTGCAGCAGAAGTTAAATGTGAAGGGCGATTAATTTTATGTTCTTTTTTAAATTTCAGAGTGATATTAATGAGTGGTGTTGCCAACGGCGGATTTTTCACAACCTCACCAGCCTACGCCCAATCTGTCGCGACAATGTTTCTGCGATACCTAGGTATTAACTCTACTGATGCCGACGAAATCCACGAGCAACTTATACACGTTCCTCTTGATGAGATTATGGAAGCAAACAGAATAGTGCAATTCAAGACCGGGCTTGTGTCTTTCGTTCCTGTCGTTGAATCAGTACAGCCTGGCATCACCAGGATCTTGGATGATTATCCAGCAAACCTTATTAAAAAAGGCAGGGGGAAAAACCTTCCAATGATCGTTGGTACTACAAGAGTTGAATGCGAATACTTTAAACGGCGGATAGAGTATTTAAACTTAGTTGGGCTTACGGAAGAGAATCCTGTAGCAATGCTCCCTCCCAACATTACTTATTCTGTTTCTGCCAGCGAGGCGGTTCGTTTGGGTCAGATTTTGGCGGATCGATATTTCGAAGGAGGAGTAACAGTGGACAAGCTCCTCAAATGCGGTACGAACTCGTTTTTCACATACCCCGCATTCAAAGTCGCGCAGTGGAGAGCTTCACAACGGGCGGCACCACTCTACTCGTATCTGTTCTCTTTCGACAGCGACTTTAACATTATAAAGTTCGGTCGGATGCTGGACTTCGAAGGAGGAGGCAGTCATGTCGAGGACCAGACATTTGTACTGCGCGTCAATTCTATAATGGACCCGAATGAAAAGTCCTTCCCTCCCAGAACTAGGGACGATCTCATGAAGCATTGGATGACAACTTTTTTCGTCAACTTTATGAGATGCAGGTAAGACTATTGTTGGAGGAAGCAATTAGTAAGTTAATCAAAATTGAGGATCCTCTGACCTGATGGGTGTTATTTGGCCTACTGCCCGGCAGTTGTTGTCGACGAGAGTAGCGCGATTTGCATACAACCATGTATGTTTATCGCGCGTATAACTCTTCTTGCACGACACATAAGAATTTAGTGGTTGGTGGAGTTAGCTGTAAGCATTTCTCTCGATGTTTCCAAATAATTCTGGTGTTTTACAGCCACCCGCTCTGTGATAACCAGTCGGAATGGCCGGCGGCAGACGAGGAACAGCTCAACTACCAGCTTGTCAAGGAACCGGTGTTCATCTACAACAACGTCAACATGACGGACGCACAACGAGACATGTTCCAGTTCCACGACAATCTCTACGACATGGCAGGGTAAACACTGCTTTATACTTTTGCGTCCTTATTGCTTAGATGCGATTCCTTGTAGTATTGATAAAATATTTCGTGGCAAATCTGTCAAAAGCTCACAATCAAGACACTACGTACTGAACCTTTTGTACATTAGTGTAATTCGGGCCTATCGCAGGTTCCAAACGCTGGAGTATTAACTTGAATACTATTTGTATTTATTTAATATTGAAAATGACATTTAAAGTAAATTTTAAAGGGCAAACTTAAAAAACAATCTATAAATAATTATAATAAAATCGTAAAAATACAAATCGATGTTCGGAACAACGATTTGGATTTTAAATGGCGCAAAAATTATCGCATGTTCTGTTCAAATTTAGCACTGGTATTCTTCAAAAGCGTTTTAATTCAAAAGATAATCAATATTTGGTCATTTTGTCCGAGCTCTTCAATTGTTTACCATTTCAGTCATGATTTGTATTAAAACCATCATTTAAACCAATTGTCAAAAAAAGAATTGTGTGTGTTTTTCAAGTGATTTTCAAAAAATAATATCTTTCTTTTTCCTTTTTGAAATATTTTTTCATTCACCTATTTTCTTGTTATTCTACTCAACAATAAAAAAATTGTTTAGTGACCAGTTTACAAATATTTACTGTGCTAAGCTAGCAGTTTTTTTTCCTTTTTTTACATTCTGTGCATTTGGCAATATCCATTTGTACTGTAAGAATATGGAATATGTTACGGGGAATTCCTAAATTTAATTTTAAAATGTAGATGAACGAAATTGTTGTTTGTGATTATTTTCGCATTTAAAACAGGATTGTCAGGTAATAGCTAAGTTGATACTACAATATCATGTACGGTAATCTGTTTTCTCATTAAAATATATATTTGAAAAAAAAAACAACTGTTTTTTTTACAAACACGGCGGTATAAAGTTCTCTAATTACGCCTGGTATCAATAAACACAAAACGATTAGGTTTGCTTACGGATAGTAGTTTTTAGACATAAGTTCTGAGACGTATGTCGAAATACTACTATCCGTAAGCAAAACGAAATAACTTATGTCAAAATACTACTAACCGTAATAATTTATGCCGGCAATTTATTGAAAACGGGCGTTAATCGGTCAAGACTCAGGTATTCAAAAAACAAATGAGTGATAGTCAAACTTAAGCAGAATTTTAGAATTATACTAGCTGTGCCCAGCGGTTTCACCCGCTGCTCAGGCTACCCTTATCACTTAGGGGTACGAAAAACAGATGTTGGCCGATTTTCAGACCTACCCGATGTGCACATAAAAATTCATTCATAGCGGTCGAGCCGCTTCGCAGGAGTATGGGAACGAACATTGTGACACGAGAAATTTATGTAATTAGAAGTATTTTCGAGGTATCCCAGAGTAACGAAGAAATTATGAACAACTGTACGCTCACGATAATATGTCTTCGACTTGTGAGCGAAGCCTTGGTGGCTTGTAATTGAAAATTGGAGCAAATATTATTAGTTTTAATATTATCCAGTGTCGATACGGCATTATATGAATAAAACGGAATATTATAAGGACACTTTGATAGTCCAGCAAATCGGCCATGGTCTAACCGGGAGGGCGGTTGGACCATCTTTTATTATTATAATCCTTACTAATATTATTAAAGCGAAAGTGAGTTTGTGTTTGTTACGTCTTCACGCCTAAATGGCCAAACCGATTTTGATGAATTTTGGTACAGAGATAATTGGGACTCTGGAGACGGACTTAGGTTAATTTTAAAAAAGTGAGAAAAGGGGAAGAAAGAGGAAAAAAAGGGGAGAGAAACATTTTTTTATCTTAACGCGGTTTAACTTAGCGTTAGCCCAAAATAACTATGCCACGCGGACGAAGTCGCGGGCGCAAGCTAGTTCTTCATACTGCTTCTTCATAATTTTAAATACCGTGTAGAGTCCAAGGTAAAATCAATCTTTGTGTTTTATAAAATCATATAGATTGATAGTATGGCAGTTAATTATGTTGTAATTAGGGCTTTCAATACCGGTATTACGGGATCCCGTAATACCGTAATCACGGATATTTTTTGGTCTTTTTTCAATACCGGTACTGACGAGCCAATACCGTGAATTATTAATTAGATATTAGTTAATCTACTTACACGTTTAAAATATAATAATAACATAACAAGACAGTCTCAAAGAGCCAGTGACAATATGGCTGATATGACAATAGAAGAACCTTCTTTTTCTTCTTCAAGTTGTGAAAATAAAGACACGTCCATACAAAAGCGATTAGAAAAGGAGATTTTTAAATTGCCTAAAAGTAAGGATGCTGCCTCGGCTGTAACTACAAGCAATGATTTTAGATCAATAATAAGAGTAGAGATGTGTGTCTGTGTGCTGGGGGTGGACGTGAGATATTTTTATCGGCGGCATACATATATTTACTGTCTGTTGTACCGACAAGTGTTGAAACAGAGCGTGCTTTTTCGTCAGCAGCCTATTTATGTAACAGGCTAAGAAGTTCGCTTTCTGATTCGACCTTAAATGTACTTCCCTTTTTTGCGATCACAGTTTCAAAAAAAAAAAAAAACAAAATATCTTTTGAGTAAAAATGTTACAATATGATATATTTAAGTTTAGATTTTTATTATTGTTTGTCAGCAAAGGAGATTGCACACCAATAGATTCACACCATATGATGCCCCGTAGTCTATTGTTGTGTAACAACACTATTCAGTGAAATGTCAAACAAAATCGGTGTTTTCTGTTTAACGTGTTAGCTGCCGGTTAAGCCGAGAATATTGTTTATGATTTCTAGATCAATGTTTTAAATAGTAATAATAGATTTTAAACATAAGTAATACTCAATTATTAAGTACCAAAATAATGCAAAATATGTGCCAATTAATAACGTTTCAAAACGAATTGTTTTGAGATGTAACATAACCTCAATAGGTATTAAACATTTTTTTTCAAATACCCCACACAGTATGAAACTACCCCTTTTTGTGTCTAATTTTCACTACTAAACTGTGTCAAAAGTTGCGCAACCAAGTGCCATAGTAGGCTGCGCAATCTCCTTTGCAAAATATTATTTGATTTATTTTGTTACTTGTTTAATTTTGGATTTTATGATTGTTTTTTTTTATAAATATAATAGCGTTAGTAAAATGAAAACCTAATGATTTCTGTAATAATACATACAAGTATAGATCTCATTATCATTGTAATTTGCATAGGTATTCTAAGTTAATTACCTACTGCGATATTACATTTAGTTTATGTTTTGATTACGTTTATAAATCCTAGTCCTATAATCAATCAATATCAAATTGTTCTGCTAATAAAAGAGAACAAAGACTGGTTTGGAAACAAAAATACGTATTTAAATGGTTTTATTAATGCTATAATTAAAGTTCTTATGAACCTTAGAAGAATCCCTTAGAGGGGATAAGTCAAGCGCTAGATTTTTTTTTAATGTTTGAAAAACTTGAGTACAATACCGTGATCACGTGATCACGGTATTGAAATTTCTAATACCGGTACTGATACCGGTATTGAAAAAATCCGGTATTTGAAAGCCCTAGTTGTAATGCATCAATTTGCTACTCAAATATTAATCATGTGCAATATCGATATGAGATAACATCACGCCTGTATGCCCTGTAGGGATACGGAGAGGTGACCCAATAGTATACACATTCCACCAGTTTAGGCCCCATATAATAGGGAGCGAGCCTATCCGGACACAAGCACGTTTCGAGATTGTAATGATTCCTTATAATGCCTATCCTATCCTATTCCTATCCACGGTCACGTGAGCGAAGCCGCGGGAACAGCTAGTATTAATTTAAGTAACACCTTATTGTCTCGCAGGAATTCTTCACTGGATTCTTTTACGCCGCTACGATAGATGGCGCCACTTGATGCAATTGTAACAGGGCAAGTAAGTGATAGCCGATATTGTGAATTTATTTTATTTATAATGTTATTGTTGTATTGAAAATATTTGAATGCAATTTTCAATAATTATTTTATACGATGACGTTTTTATACGAGCAGCTAAAAGCTTGAAATTAAGACAAGCAGTTTATTGTCACATACACGAAAAATGCCAACCATTATTCTTACTTATATTATAAAAGCGAAAGTGAGTTTGTTTGTTACCTCTTTACGCTTTAGTGGCTTTTTATGATTATTGGTACAGAGATAGGTTGGAGCCAGTAGCTATTTTTTAAGGGGAAATGAAGGAGAAAGAGGGAAGAAAACGGAATACTTAGATTTTCTATTACAATCAATAAGGCGCAAGGGCAAAATCTGTACGTAGCAGGTACCTGCAAATCATTAAAGAGTAACTTTGTTACCCCGAATTTATCGCGAGCGAAGCCACGGGCAAAAGCTAGTTTATTCATAAGTTTTTTTTTTAGTTTTTATCTCCAACACGTTCCCAAACATTTCAGCCCCAGTTCGAACAAGAGAGTAAGATCGGGGGCTGGACCTACCTTCGGATACCTTAGAATACCCTTCTCGACAAGTGTTTTTTCAGGAGTGAGTAACCTTTATTGGTGTGATAATGATTACCGTTTGAATAATAAAGTAATGTTAAATATTTCACATGTTAATGTAATGATAACATCGTACACAGTTATCGTTTCAGCGCAGGAACTAGTTTCAAAAACTATTACGTACGGTAACGGTACACACGGCGACACATCAACCTATACAAAACCAGTTTATGCTGCTCTCTCAACAACGGATCGTACACCATAAATTTCAAGTACAATGAGAGATCCGCATAAACTGGTTTTGTATAGGTTAATGTGTCGTCGTGTGTACAACTTTGACATATTAATGAAAACACAAACGAATGAAATAATGAAGAAGAAGAGATTAAGGTCTGCTAAACGGAAATGAACCGAAATGTAATTAGTGATTGCGCGATACGATGAAAATATTGTTATTTTCATATGTATTACTAGCTTCCGCCCGCGACTTCGTACGCGAGGCATAGTTACTTTGGGCTAACGCTTTAACCCGAGTGATGATAAAAAAAAACTTTCTCTCCCCTTTTCTTCCCTCATTCCCCCCCTATCCCACTTTTTTTAGCCTATGTCCGTCTCCAGGGTCCCAACTATCTCTGTACCAAAATTTATCACAATTGGTTTGGCCATTTAGGCGTGAAGACGTAACAAACAAACTCACTTTCGCTTTGATAATATTAGTAAGGATTATAATGTATCTAGCGACCCGACTTCGCGCGGGTAAAATAAATAAATACTTTGCGAACCGTAAAAAATAGACAGTGTATTTTTTTGTCGTAGTATGTGTGTGCGCCCGCGCAGAAGCAGGAGCGCGCTAGCGTTTGCATCACGTATCGCTTCGGTGTGGGACTGCTTAAATTTATTTCATGCGCGATAGTTTTAATTTTGCGATAACTCCTAAGATATTAATTTAAATTGGGTACTATAATGTTAAGGCGTACAATAGTATTCGTGAATATTTTTTTAATTTGATAAGTATTAATATCTTGGAGTGCAACTGCTGAGTAAAAGGTCCTAGGTTCCACTCCCAGGTCGAAAAAAATGCTGTTGGGTTTTTCCATGTGGAATTTCTTAGTATACAGCTCTCAATGTACGTTCAAATAGCTTTACAATTTCAATATTATTTGTATCCAATTTTAAACATTGTCGGTATAGTAAGCTATGTAACTATAAGTGAAAACCCGTTCAGTAGTTTTTTAGATTATCGCGTTCCAGACAGACAGACGCTGCGGAGGTCTTTGTTTATTTATAGTCATGGTGATGATAGTTACATTGTATGAAAATCGGCTACTCATTAAAGTTAATTGTCAGCAATCACAGCCTTAATTGTCTTATAGGGTAAAGACAATTGCGGCTGATTTTAATTATTTCTTGCACCACACTTTATATTTCAACACACAGGCATATTAAATTACTGTTTTTCAACATTTACATGCAGTTTTGTATGTAAACTCTTCGTGAACGTCAACTTTAAGATCTTACCATTCACCTGTACCAAGAAATTAATGAATTTTGTTTTGTGAATATTGTGATTTGCTCGCAAATCTCAATATTCACAAAACGGAATGGAAACTCTTGGTACAAGATGCAAGATGCTGCGCTGCGTGTCGCGGGTTCGATCCCCGCACGGAACAAATATTTGTATGGTCTACAGCAGCGGTCGGCAACCTTTTGGCAAGCAAGGGCCACAAGGTGACAAATTAAACTAAAGGCGGGCCGCAGTCATTTTACTCGCATTAACTCAAGAAGCACAATATGCCTGCTCATTATAAATGGTCATATTCCATAAAAAAAATAAAAATGCCATTGAAAATTGTTAAAACATAGGGAATTTAATTCGTACACGTAATACTTTTTTTTTGTTTTTGGGGTGGGAAATCATCAAATAACTTCCGCCGCTCTGGGCGGAGCGAGGGGGTGTGTCAGACTTGTACTGACTAAAACCGACCCATGTTCCTTCTATTGCCCACAAACCCGCAAACCCGGCAGGCGAAGGCCCTGGCAGGCCCCTCTGCTTTGCTGACATCTCTTTGAGGCGCGCGTGGAACAAACGCGCCGTCGACACGGCCGGTCGTCAATAGACGGACGAACGGTGAGCATTGCGTCCGCAGGCCCGTATCTACGGTGGCCGGGAGTCGACTCGCGGCGCCCGGCGCCCGGGGCGACTTCCGCGGCGGTTGGGTTGGTTTGAGGTTCTCTCCCTCAAACGCCCGGCCAACTCCTTTGCTAGCATTACTGCTTCGCAGAAGGAGGTGACCGCGTCCCATTTCCTCTCACTCCGGACTATGGAATAAACCAGGGCCGGACGCGAGAGATCGCCGCCGCCGGAAGTGCTCCACGAAATTCCACCGGATGTCGAGGACGATTCCCAGGAACTTTATCGTCGACCCGACACCGATGCGAACCCCTCATATCATCAGCTGGAATCCCGACGGTGGCGTATTCCCGCGGCCATAAAAGACCATGTCCTCGGATTTGTGCAATGCCATCTCAGGACCCAGTAGCCGGATCCTCTCCGCGACTATCGCAACCCCGCGTGTCATTGTTTCGAGGAGTGAGGTGGAGAGGAGGAACGGCTCCAAGGCCGATTTCTGTGGGACACCGCACGACATGTTTCGCCGGTTCCACTCTTCAGAGCGACCGGGGTAGATGCATGATGGCGTCGAGCGCCTCTCGCAGAAACCTTACTGGTGCTCCGCAAGATCCGGCCCCGTCCCCACAAGGCACCCGACGAGGCGGTTTGCAATTACTCTTTCAAAGAGCTTGCCCAAATTGTAATGAACTGCTTAACAAACTTTTCCAACTCGTCAAAATCAGATGGCATTTAACAAGATTGGATTCATAGAAAGAGCTGTGATATTATCAGCTAGTATGACACATTACAAAGTGTTGCCGAGCAGAGGGGTTAAAAGGCACGCTTACTTAATGCGTTGATTTTGGTAATAATTAAACTTATTTGCATAACATTCACGGGCCGCAAGGAAGACGTTCGCGGGCCGCGGGTTGCCGACCCCTGGTCTACAGAATTACAGATACCTAGTTGTTTCGATTCTGGCTGTTTGTGTATGTGAGTTTAAATGTTTGTAAATGCACCCACAATACAGGAGAAATTACTAGTGTGGGGCAAAGTAAAAAAAAGAGATGGCTAAATCACTCAAAATTTGAAGAGGTCCACATTACAATGATCAGGAAACAGATAAGTCAGCTGTGAAGTGCGCAGACTGGTGGTTCGCACAATAAATGTGGTAGCATAGCGCTTTGTTCGGGCTCGTGGACCTGTGCGCATGTGAAGGTGACGCTGTACCTATGCTGGTCCGTTGATAGGCTGAGGGTGGGGTGTAGCGTCACAATTATGAACATGGCAAAATAGTACTACAGCGCCGTCTATGCAACCACTGAAAAACTAACTGCGAATTCCTACATCTCGCAAGCAGAGTTATCCGCGAGTTAAGCTTATATACGAGTACCCGCATAACTTCTGTCGGACAGAGAACCATCAGGCACGGCATCCTGGTCGAAAGATCCTCCCTTTTATGTAGAGGATGAAGAGCTGTACACCATGTTTTGCATATCTCTAAAGGAGAGTCGGGTTGTGCAATTCCACTCACCGTGATGTTTCCGATTCAAAACAACCATAAGCTTGGAACTTTGCGGCGATGGTCACCTGATGCTCAACCAGCTAGCTCTTGCGACCAGTCGAATAAAAAAAAATACATATATTTCGTGGGGATTATGCCATGCCTCTAATGGAGCGCAATGTGAAGTGTTCCTTAGGCGTATGTAAACGTGTCAGAACCAGGCTATATACAGGTCCGAAACGCTTAATTATTCAATGTTCACGGCGCCATTAAAATGATAACATACTTTTACTTCTTTATTTGTTTGTTAACCACATGCTTCTGTTACGGTAAGTCATGTTTAATTTTAATTAAAAAAAAATATTAAATAAAGCACTCACAGGTGCTTTATTTAATATTTATTTGTATAAATTTTATTTTCGGTCAATGGCTTGTTTTTTTCTTAGTTTCGTCTTCAGTGTCATTTGTTTAAGCCGGTACAGATAAAGACTTGGAATAATGGAACTTTTCTAAGATAATATTGCGTCCTGAAATAGACGTTTAGTGAGTATCTGGTCTAAAAAGGTTTTGTAACGGCTCGTCTTGGGCTCAAATTATAACCTGAAATTGAGGGCTGAGTAATACCACACTATTTTTCATTGATGATGGTCAACGTTGCCCTTTTAACTTTATTGACGCATAACAACATCTACTAGGGACAAAATGTTTTTCATTACTTTTCTATGAAAGTAGCTAGGGAACCTCGGATCTTCATCTTTTTCTGTGACCAGAAATCCCAACGTTCTCGGTGAACAATGACACGAAGTTGGACTGCGACGTGCTCACACGCATCGACTCGGGATGGGTGTGCGGACGCGTCAGGGAAGCGGAGGACGACGTCCAGTATGCCAGCTTCAGAGGAATCCCGTACGCGAAGCAGCCGGTGAAGGAGCTGCGGTTTAAGGTACTTTAATGGATCCATACCACCGCAGGAACTAGTGCAGTTTTCTAGCACATCTTTGGGCAGCTACGTACGATATTCTTTCAAAAAGAATTAATAACAGGTAACCTGACAATCAAACTCAAAAAATCATGCTCAGCCATAGAGCTTTAGAGCACGAGGGCGTTGCTAATAAGCTTGTCTATTTTACACGGTAACATAAACATGTGACTGTCAAAATATATGTTTACAACTGTACACCCTTCTTCCCATCCTTGTGGGATTACGGGCATGTTAATTTGTGTCTAGAAAAATCTGGCGCTTATTTCTCAATACATTTTACATTCCAGGAATTACAACCCTTGGAACCTTGGGACGATGTTCTGTTAACTACAAAGGAGGGTCCCATTTGTCCCCAGTACGATGAGGTATACGGGCGTCTGGCCCGGCCAGTGGGCATGAGCGAATCTTGTATCTTCGCCAACGTCCACGTACCTCTCGCTGTCTCCAACCGTTGGTCAAAGACCGTATGTCAAAAGAGAGGTCTTCCAATCCTCGTCTTCATTCACGGCGGGGGGTTCCAAGCCGGTTCGGGTGACTCCGATATTCATGGCCCCGAATTCCTAGTCAGCAAAGGAATTATTTGCATCACTTTTAATTACAGGTTAGTGCGTATTACTCTGACAAACATAATCTTAAGCCTGTAGTCCCAGAACAGTTAAGCAAAGGTGGGTAACAGGGGACATGTCTTAAACCACTGAATCGATCATCCTGAAACATTGCGTTGTTAGGTATGCAGAACGGACCTTTCATCCCGAACAAAAGTACTGGTCCTGAGAGCAACAACAATAGAGTACAAACCCAAAGTGAAAGCTAGTTAATGAATATTTTATTATTGCTTCCGTAGTTTTCAACCGCTGACTATTCAACAAAACTTTAGATTTATTAAATGCGCTTTTGCTTATATTTACAGGCTCAACGTGTTTGGCTACTTATCCCTGAATTCTTCGTGTGTGCCTGGTAACAACGAGCTCCGGGATGCCATCACCTTGCTCAAGTGGGTGCAGAGGAACGCGCGGTCCTTCGGAGGAGACCCTAGCAACGTCACCCTGGGAGGACAGAGTACCGGCGCAGTAGCTGCGCATTTGATCTCCCTGTCTAAAGTTTCTGTGGGGTTGTTCAAAAGGTACTGCTAAACTGGACTCAACATATTTGGATCCACAGGATGATTGACTAGGTCACGCCACAAAAGTGGATCTGTCCCCTCTTAGAGGGCACCTACCATCTGACCCAGGGCCTCGCCGAACACGTTAGATTAGGTAAATTCCTGCACATACTGATTGTGGGACCGGGAGGAAAAAGGCCCAGGTGTTACCACTGTAACGATCGTCCGGAGAACACCGTCGGTCTGCTGCGCTCGGGCGGAGCATCGCTGCGACCTCGATGCGGCGATCGGCAGCAGCGACCTCTCCTGTCCAGCCCTGGTTCAATCCAAGGCCGGAGCGATAGAGAATGGAAAGCGGTCATCTCGTCGTGGCTGGACGGTTGGGGAAGAGAACCTCAAACCGTCGCAGGAGACACTCCAGGCGTCAGGAGCCATCAGACGACTCCCAGCCCACGTAGATGGAAGTCTGTGATCCCCGCCGATGGATGCGTAGCTTACCGTTCGTCAGCCTAGTGACGAAAGGCTGTGTCGACAGCGCGTTCGTGTTACACGCCCGCCTTATAGAGGTGTCAGGGCCTGTAAGGGTCAGCTTGCCTGAACTTACCGGGTGTGCAGGTTAGTTCGAAAAAGAAACCGCGGCCCTAGAACACAAATGGCAAAAGAAAGAACATGGATTGGTTTCTGTATTGTATAAGTTTGCCACTACTATCCGTTTCGCCCAGAGCGGGAGAAGTCAATTGATGATTTCCCATCCGAAAAATGAACTACTCATGAGCATATAAGCAACTTTTACTACGGGACCAACTGTCAAATATGAAAAAACAGCTGTACCTTATTTTTTTTTGTTGAGATTTGCGATCATATATCTATAGTGTAGCTGATATGTCGCATAAGTAGATGATTTTTCACCCTAGTAAAAGTTGTTATACACGCCCTCAAAGTATTACACCCTTAAAGAATTCTTAACTTCGTTTCGTTCGGCTCGGATAAGTGTGCGTTCACTTTTAGGAGATTACGCGCGTGAGGTTATATAATTTAGATCTGTGAACAATTATGCATTTATTTATTTTTTATTTCAGAGTGATATTGATGAGCGGTGTTGCCAACGGCGGATATTTCACAACCTCACCAGCCTACGCCCAATCTGTCGCGACAATGTTTCTGGAATACTTAGGTATTAACTCTACTGATGCCGACGAAATTCACGAGCGACTCATACATGTTCCTCTTGATAAGATCATGGAAGCAAACAGGATAGTGCAATTCAAGAAGGGGCAAATGACTTTCGTTCCTGTCGTCGAAGCTGAACATCCTGGCATCACCAGGATACTGGACGATTATCCAGCAAACCTTATAAAAAAAGGTCGAGGAAGACACTTCCCGATGATCGTTGGAACCACAAGAGTAGAATGCGAATACTTTAAACGGCGGATAGAGTATTTAGACTTAGTTGGGCTTACGGAGGAGAATCCTGTAGTTATGCTACCTGCGGACATTACTTATTCTGTTTCTGCCAGCGAGGCGCTTCGTTTGGGTCAGATTTTGGCGGATCGATATTTCGAAGGAGGAGTAACAGTGGACAAGCTCCTCAATTGCTGTACGAACTCGTTTTTCACATACCCCGCATTCAAAGTCGCGCAGTGGAGAGCTTCACAAAGAGCGGCACCACTCTACTCGTATCTGTTCTCTTTCGACAGCGACTTTAACATTGTAAAGTTCGGTCGGATGCTGGACTTCGAAGGAGGAGGCAGTCATGTCGAGGACCAGACATTTGTATTGCGCGTCAATTCTATAATGGACCCGAATGAAAAGTCCTTCCCTCCCAGAACTAGGGACGATCTCATGAAGCATTGGATGACAACTTTTTTCGTCAACTTTATGAGATGCAGGTAAGACTATTGTTGGAGGAATCAATTAGTAAGTTAATCAAAATTGAGGATCCTCTGACCTGACGCTCATCATTTGGGCTACTTCCCGGCAGTTGTCTAGCTTGCTAGAGTAGCGCGATTTGCATACAACCATGTATTTTAATAACTCTGCTTGCGTGAGACGCAGAATTTAGTTCGCTTGGTGACAAATAGTTAAGGTTAAGGTAAGTGGAATTCCTCTCGATGTTTTCAAATAATTCTGGTGTTTTACAGCCACCCGCTCTGTGACAACCAGTCGGAATGGCCGGCGGCAGACGAGGAACAGCTCAACTACCAGCTGCTCAAGGAGCCGATGTTCATCTACAACAACGTCAACATGACGGACGCACAACGAGACATGTTCCTCTTCCACGACGATCTCTACAACATGGCAGGGTAAACACTGCTTTATACAAATATAATTGTTTGTGGACTCAGTAGAATATAGCTAAATACAATTTTGTCTTCTTGGATCTATAACATAAAAGGCTTCTTAAAACTAAATGAGCGCCTAACTTCCAAAATAAAAGTTTAATCTTAAAAATCAGGTCGCTTCCATGGACATCATTAAATATTTTCGCTGGTTATTTTTAGAAGCTGTTCTTTGTAGAGAATTACCCTTAAACTAAAATATCTTGAAAAATGGCTGAAATGACGTACTGAGCACTCACTGGTAGTACCTATCGCGGTCACGGTCCGTACTTTGAATCCCGCTGCTTCAGGTCAATCCTCAGTCAATCCGAAAAAAAAAGAATTGGCAGTCCTATGCGTAAGATGTACAGACGATGAAATAATTAAGAAACTAAGGCAATAATGACATACTCGAGGTTACAAAAAATAGACCATGTGGACATTCACATCTTTGAGACAAGATGTAATTGTGAATTCTTAACGGTTCAAGGCAGGCGTCAAAAAAAAAATCGATGTCGCTGCGCTCGCTCTAATAACATACATACTTAATGCTCTTGACTCTTCTATTTTTTTTTAAAGTCAACCAAGTAAGTCATATCTGTCAAAAAATAAATTCATTTGAATTTCAGGATTGCAACATTTCTATCCTGTCCATACATAGGTATATTTTCAAGCTTGCTCCGCTTGCTCTTGTACGTAACAGTACATATGGTTCAAAATCGCTTAACACATCACTTTTTGTTCAACATTAAGAATTTATTAATGCCTTGTAAAAACTTGACCATACGACATATTAATGTTGATTATTCTCGTGATTTGTTCCAGAGGTAGCACGTTCGCGTCATCGTAGGGCGCGTGACGCAATACTTGTGACGTCAGCAGTCTAGTCGTGCGTGGGCGCACTGAGTACACAACTGTGTACAGGATAATGATGCCAAAGTATACAACATTTACTTTTTATATCAATAAAAATATATTTGTTTTCAAGTGTCGGTTTTGCGTAATTTATTTTGGTTCAAAGTACTTACCAAAATGGGAGACAGGTGGGACGAATCGAGATTTTGACAAATTCCCAAATCTTTGATTGCAATCATTTATAAACTATCGTAATTTTTCATACCTGAAACAAGAATATAAAATTAAATTACCTTTACAAATATTATAAAGAGTAAAGATTTATTTGTTTGTTTGTTTGTATCAAATAGGCTCTAAAACTACTGGACCGATTTCAAACATTTTTTCACGAATAGGAAGCTTCAGTATCCGGAAGTAATATAGGCTATACAACATCACGCTACTACCTATGGGAGCGAGGCAGCAACTAAAGACGCGGGTGAAACCGCGCAGTGCAGCTAGTTTTTTTAACATACGTAAATGAGAAAATGTTAAAACTATAAATCCTACAGCAGTTTTCAAGTAGTTTTCTTTCTAATTGCAATTAATTGAAATCTTTTTGACAACCTGTTCTGCGGAAATAAAGTGTCAACATTCTGAGTTTGGCAAGAATTTCCCCTATCCATAGATTTCATAAAAAAAATATTATAGGTGATGTAGCACAAAATAAACAGCAGAGCTTTCCTTATCAAAGCTTCAAGGGCCTGATAAAAAAATGGTATTACTGAACTCTGATAAGTGCCCTAATCTTAGTACTGGCAGCACCAAAATAGAAAAACCAAAAACTTTGAATTAAATGGGAAAGTTTTATTGGTCGGTTCTAAAAAGTGTCAAGTTAAAAGGTTCATTCACCATTAATATGTAGAAGATAGATGCCTTCGTTCACGTGCGCATATACCGTAACTTAATATTAAATCAATTTATGTACAGGCTGAATGTTCCCGGCCAACCGGTCATTAATAAGAGGCGTAATTATAAGTTTAGAGGGTCTTCAGGACCTAAGGAGTCGACCAAGTAGGCTGGAACCTCATTAAAACATTTCACCCTCCACTTTTGTCTTTGTCGTATCTGTCAAGTGATATGGTCGCTACTCGCGGGATGGTATATGCATGCGGGAGGTTCTTGTTTATATAAACTTTTACATGTCAGTGCAGTAATATCGTAAACATACTATTAATAATTAACCATAGAATAGGCCGGCTCTTGCTGCTCGCTGCTGAGTATTAAATTCGTCCCTAAATAATCCTTACTTCCTTACTAATATTATAAAAGCGAAAGTGTGTTTGTTACCTCTTCACGGTTTAATGGTTAAACCGATTTTGATGAATTTTGGTACACAGATAGTTGGAAACCAGGAGACGGACATAATTTTTATTTAAAAAAGTGGGATATGAGGGAGAACGAGGGAAGAAAAGGGAAAACTTAACGTTGCTATTACAAATCAATCAGGCGCAAGAGCAAAAACTGTAGGTCTGCATGGTGTGTAATACCGAATTTAACGCGAGCGAAGCCGCGGGCTAAAGCTAGTCCTAAATAATCTAGACCCCATTTAGCCTGTCCCTTACTGCTCACTACTGTACGTAACCTCAGTTTGTATCCTTAGGGTGTAGTTGCCCGGTTTATAAGATTGTATGCCTTCGACAGGATGCCTTACACTCAAGTCTCTATAAGCAGATCCTTATAACCTTTAAGGCTGATCTCAAAGATACCACACAGTAAACAAAAGTTTAAAGACCTTCTAAAGGAAGCTCTCGCTACTGGTCCAACTACTGAGAGACAAAGGGTTTTGTTCACGAGTGTCCTGCGTCATCGAACTAGCAGGCAGAGCCGCATGCTCGGCAGTGAGGCAGCCGCCTGTGATCAGAGCAAGCGACCCACTACACAGCAACACGGAAAGGTTAGTAACTCACGAATTTCTTTCCACTAAAATAAGATCACAACTTTAGCGTGAGGTAGAGGTTTTACATAGTAGACCCACACGTCGCCAGATTTAATCAAGTTTCACGTTATAGGAGGTGCAGTGAAATGTTTTGCATAAATATGTAGGTGTATTCTATTTCATTAAACTCGACGATATTATCCTGAGGATGCTACACGTAGAGGCCAAACACGACTATAGGTTTTGGTATTTTTGCGCATGTGAGGTTATGCTGCATCCAAGTTTAGATTATCCTTTTTTTGCAGATGGGAAATTATTAAATATTTTCCCCACTCTGAGTGGAGCGGGTGGAGTATTATAACAACAGTATTACAGGCATGATGTAACTGCCGGAGTTGCGGATTGCTATCAATGGCAAAGGCTGCCTACACTCATTGGTTAACTGCACGCTGTGGATCTGGCCAGTCCTAGCCAATAGCGCTATTTGTTAAAGTATGCGCTGCATAATTACGCTGCATAATAACCACTTGAAATCACAGCGAAATCAATCAGAGCTGAGGGCCTTTTGACTTGAGTACTATTACTTTATAACGTTTTTTGTATTTTTCTTTTTTTTACATAGAAATATTAGTTTCGAATACTTCAAGTCTTTACGTTACTTAATTTATCAAGTAACGCTTGTGTGGTTTAAGTAAGACAAGGGTGTTTCCGCCAACTTCTGTAGTTTTAGCATTGCGCTAATTATTGACGTATTGCGTAAGAACTATGAAGCGAAGCGATCAATCAGTACAGTAATATGACACTATCTCTCCTATAATAACGACCGCGAAAACCGAAAGCCATTCATAGATTAGGTTCTATATTTAGCTATTTGAAAGTCGATGGTAAATCGGCACGAGTTCCAATTGATTTTGCAAATGAAATATGAAGTAAATAAATTGTTACATGACAGCTAACAAATGTTTTTTTTTTTTAGGAATGAACACACACGGATACTATTTGCAAATGTGAACAATGCGGTGGGAGACTACGGTATGGATGAGTGTGGTGCTACTGGCGGCCACGACGGCCCTGCACTTGCCCATAGAACAGAATCTCCACACCGATCAAACGAGCTTCTCTGCTCAAGACACTACTACAAAACAGGATACACTTCATATGACAAACAATCCTATCATCAGCGCTCAGACCAAAGGTGACGAAACAGAAAATGCATCGGTAGAACACTTCTCACGTTCTTTAATGGGATCTAGTTCCACCTATTCAGAGAGTGGCAACTTAACCAAAACTGATTCAAATACTAACACTGCTGAGCCCGGTAACTCTATCAGCAGAACTAGTGGAACTAGTGAAAACTCAGAAGAAAAAGAAGACAGTGATGAGACTACTTCATCGGATGAAGAAGAAACTACCACATCAGAATCAGGATCTACAGATAATGACATCACGACGGTACCAGAAAGTGATGCTACTAACGGAGAAGAAATCACCCCCAGCGAAACAGAAGAAGTTACACCTGACTTAGGACCCCAGAGTTCAACACCGGTACCAGGAGATAATGAAGACCAAACCACACCCGAGCCGCAGCAACCATTTGATACGGAGGTAGCAACATCTACTGGCCGCGTTCGTGGACACGTATGGCGACAGAATAAAAACATACTTAGCTACATAGATATAAAGTATGGTACTTTCAATAATTACTTCGAGGTACGTTTTGCAGTCAAAAATCTGCGTCAAAAGATTTTTACGCTATTATCATTAAATGCTTTTTATTTCTTCTCAGGCTGCAGTATTTCCGGAAGTGATCACGGACGGGCCAATACACGACAAAAAGTATCATAGCACACGCTGCCCGCAGCTTCAAGGTGAACAGATCCTCAAAGAGACGGACTGCCTAACTCTGAGCATTTTTAAACCATTTAAAGCCGAACTACGCGGTGCAAATGTCCTCGTTCACATCCACGACGGAAATTTCATAAGTGAAAGCGCTAACCCTGCAATCTACGGTCCCGAGTATTTAGTCCCCGAGGATATCATTCTTGTTTTACCTAATTATCGACTAGGGCCGCTTGGCTTCCTATGTCTGCAAAACGAAACGGCTCCAGGAAATGCCGCTTTAAAAGATCTAGCTTTAGCGCTAAGCTGGATAAAAGAAAACATAGAAAAGTTTGGTGGAAACCCTGAAAATATCGCCGTGAGTGGCGAGGGCACGGCGGGAGCTTTAGCTGGATATTTAGCTTTGTCTCCTATGTCTAAAAAAAATGTAAATAAAGTTATCGCAGAAAGTGGCTCAGTTCTATCACACTGGGCAATAGACAGGAACCCTAGTGTTGCTGCACAAAAACTAGCATCCAGGATAACGGGATCATGGGAATCATGGCAGACTATAGATATTGAGGTTTTACTGGTAGCCTCAAGAAATATTGCTTGGAGACCATGCTTTGAAAACAATACGGACGATGGAGTACATTTTATGGAGGAAACTCCATGGTCGATGTTACAAGAGGACAGTAATGTCACGTTCATGATAGGTTCGGCAGAGTACGCAGGTATCCACGAATCTTTATCTCATACATATGCTAGCATACAACAACTTAATGACGATTCCAGTCTTCTACTGCCGAATGACTTGCTATTTGAATTAGAGGAAGATATGAGCAGGGCAGGGGACAAAGTGAAAGAACAATATTTTGGCGAAGCGATTACCTTGGCCAATGTGAAAAGTCGAACCCTTTATTATACGGATATGGCATATCTAGGTCCTGGAATCCGTACCGCACGGTCTCTAGCGAATGCTGGATCGACGGTTTACTTCTATGAGTTTTCTTTTGTCGGAGATTTAAACAGGGAGTTAGAAGCTGTTCAGACGCAAGTTGATGGAGCAGTTAGGGGAGACATCATTGGCTACTTGTTCTATCAAGAAGGAAGCATGCCTGCTGAAGGATCCAAGGAAGCTAAAATGATTGAACAGCTTCTTGAATTTTGGACATCCTTCCTCGAAACTGGGTAAGACATTTGACATTCATCATTTAGGTTTGAATGAAAATCCACATTTTCATTCTGACCAATGCCATACTATTTTAAAATATAGAATTACATAACCAGATTTTCAACCAGCGCCGATGCTTGGAACAACCTATGTTAGCGACATTCGTTTCACGGTTTCCATCCCTATTTGTGTTATCTTAGAAAACATTGGCACATGGATATAAATGAACAGAATCGAATAACAAATGAAATTCCACTCTAACAGGTGGGTTAGCAAACCCGTCTTGACACAGGACTTAATCCAGTGTGGGAAAAAGATGTCGCTAGACATCCTGTTTAGCTCTGTCTTTTACCCATACTAGAGCTACACCAGCACTGTCTACCACACTGGAATAACGTGAGCTGACTTATAGTAGAAATAACACCGGAATCATAGGAGAAGCGATTTTGACAATATGACCACGACGACTGCGGATGTTTAAATGTTTGAAATTATTTCTTTAATAAAAATTGGTTCACTTGGCCTTAATAACTGTGATAAAAACATGATACCCATATTATACACTATATTTCTCTAAATTTTATTTTTTCTAGAATATGGTTATCTAAAAATTGTGTTTTTAACCCTGTATCTCTTACAGAACGCCTATAGCCAATGGCATTGAGTGGAGCAAGTTCGAGGAAGCGACCGCTGCGCAAGAGCAGTGGCTGTCAATCGGTACAGAGACCGCCATGAAGACAGGCGTGCATGTGAACCGTTTGGGGGTCTGGACCGACATCTACAACGAGCACTTCGTCGACAACCCGGCCGTGGGGCTCTCCTCCAGTGTGTACACCGTGCTCGTTTTCCAGGTTGTCTTTTTCATCACCTTCTTCAAAAACGCTTGGCATTTCTTCTGATCAATCATAACGTCTTACGTTGCATACTTAATTGTTTTTAGATCCTTAATAAAAAGCCATGTACTTTAGAAAATGTGAGTGGTATATCTAGAATAAACTATGAACAAAACTGATGTCGTTTCATTAAAGTCCCAATTCGTACTTACAACCTATTGTTACTGTTACGGAATTCCTAACATTGAGTCACAATCGCAAATAGTCAAACATTTGACGTGTCAATGTTTTGATTGTATGCCGTCTGTTTTGATAACGGAACATAAACTGCAGCTCCTGGACGCGACACAAAGGCTTGGAAAGCTCAGCCATGAAGATCGGGTGTGGGGGAATAGTGGTAACAATGAGTGTGCTGTGTATGGTGCAGGCCCGGCCGACGCCTACGCCGCGGGCGCATCGGGACGCGGCCACCTCGCAGGGCGCGGCCCGCGGGTATTTCGCTCTCGACCCACCCCATTTCGCGTACTTCGGGCTTCCCTACGCACGCGCGCCCACCCGTCGTGACAGGTTCAAGGTTAGGTCAGCTGATCCATTTGTTGACAGAATGGAGATCTATTTGGTGCCATTTACGTTAGATGGCTATCGGAAAGTTACTGCACTGATAAAATGTTATTACTTAGTTAAAAGATATATACATGTCGAATAAACCACCTCCTCATCTTTTTAGTTTTCGTCTCTTAAAAAACATTATCTTTTGCTGTAATTGTAATCAGTACCAGGTACAGATTCCGTAATAGCCTCTCAAATCTAGTTTTCAAATTTTGCAACGATAAATTGCAACGATAAATTATTTACTTTAAATAACAAACATAAAATCCTAGCTGGTTAAATAAGTGCTATTGTTGATACCATTTCATTGTGTCGTAAAATTAATCAGTAGTATATTTATAGGCACACACCTCGCCAGTTAAGACTCTAGTAGGGTAATTAGATTCTTACAATTAGTTCTCAAGTTTCTGCCTGCATCCTAGGGGTGAGTTTATGTAGGTATATATGATTTAGGAATATTATGTGTAATTTATGTTTAATTTCATTGCATTGAAATTGGAACACAAAGCAGTACGAATGTCTCATTCTCAATCAGTCTACTTCCAAGAAGGCAAAGACTTTAATGTCTGACTGGTAATTAATAAAAAACTAACAAGAAAATAAAAGCCTACTGTATATTGTGACTCATCAGAAAATGCATAATATAGTCCCGTTTCCACAGGCCCCCGAGCCTCCTCCTGAGTGGGACGGTATCTTCGAAGCCACCCACAAGATCAAATGCCTCCAACCCACCGCTGACGGTGAGGAGAACTGCCTCGTGCTGAACGTATTCACGCCAGAACACGCTACATCGCTGCCTGTCCTCGTGTTCGTGCACGACGGAGACTTTCAAAACGGGTAATGTAACTCATTCCTGAATTATTTAGCAAGATGCGCGTTTAAATGACGGTTATACAAATAAACAATATTTAGATGGTGGTCTAAATATGTTTCTATTTATATCGAATGATATGATACACCCGTGAAATCGTGACTGCGTTCGCGTTTTTAAATAAGATTGAGTGTTCGCATGTGACGTGTGAATTTAGATTTTAAGACGTTTGCTTATACCAACTCTTATACCAACTTCGGTATCAAAAATCAGAAGGTATTCTCGAGGTTTAGTTGAACCTACGACCTGTCTGATTTAAATGCATCTTTTACCACCCGCAAAACAAAATAACAATAGAATCGAGAATTTTTACTACATTTTCATCAAATGTGTGTCCTGACATTGCAGGCAAGACGGGTCTTGATTACTAACTGGGGATTACCGAAACTGAAATAGTATAACGGATGGCGATTGGGACACGCGATACACTAGGAAACAATACGTGACAGTGCACAGATAGATAGAAGATGTAATATCGAAAACGGATCCTCTAAATTAGCCTTGATAAGAAAATACAATCTATTAGTCATCAGGAACTAATTACTAAAATGACGAAATGCTCTGTTTTTAGATGGGGCGCTTATCGAGCACCCACAACATTCCTCAACGAGGGATTCGTGATCGTCACCTTCAACTACCGACTCGGGGCCTTAGGGTTCCTGTGCCTCGGTACCTCTGAGGCACCAGGGAACGCCGGCTTGAAGGATCAGATAGCAGCCTTATACTGGGTGCACAGAAACATCGCAGAGTTCGGCGGGAATCCTGATGACGTCACTGTTTACGGTACGGAGGCCGGCGCCGCAGCAGTACAGCTGATCTTATTATCCGGATTGGTTGAAGGACTTCTACATCGAGTTGTTCTAGAGTCAGGCTCAGCTCTCTCCCCCTCTTCAATGACGCATGACCCTCTTGTCATAGCTCAAAAAGGTGCTAGCTCTTTAGGCTATGAAGGTTCAGATGATCCAAAGGAATTGCACAACTTCTACCAAGAAGCTTCTGCCAAAGATTTGACAAGTATACCAGAAATTTACCTCCCCTGTGTTGACAACATGTCAGACTATTTACAAAGTTTTATAGATGTAGATCCCATAAGAAAGCTGAAAGATGGAACCTTCTATAATGTGCCGATGCTGATCACATTTACACATAAAGACAAGACATCCATCATAGGTACAGACACAGAACAATTTGAGAATCCGCCCGAGAACTTTGACAATTTACTGCCAAATAATTTAGAATTCCAAAAACATAAGGTCAAGCATGGAGTAGGGGAAATTGTGAAGCAATTTTATTTCAGTGAAGACTTTCGAGGTGATATGGTCCAGAGCTACGCAGACTACATGCATGACATATTAACAGAGTACCCTATAATCAAAATGGCAATGCTGCTAGCAGCTAAGAACACTTATTCGGTATATGTGATGAAGTTCACTCTGCTAAGAACGACAGAGGCCTCTGAAGAAACTGTATCAAACTGTTTTGACACTATACTGGATTATTTGTACAAAGATGACGAGCAAACTGAAGATGTCTTAGAAAAACTGATGACTTTGTTAAAGAATTTCATAAAATTGGGGTATGTTACTTAACACTTTACATTACTATTATAACTATATGAACATGTAAGACTAGACAAGCAGTTAATGGTTGTAGCAGTTGATGCCATATAAGCTACCAAGAAGTGGTAGAGTTAATTTAATCTCACATATCACTATTATCTCTTAAGCAGTTATCCAAAACTTCTTGATAAGGTTCTTTACTGCATAAACTGAGTTTTGACTGCATACCACAGAATAAAATTATTCTATATGTATTACTTAAACTTTTATAACAGAAATGTGTTATTTCTCAGTGACCCAACACCGCTAACTACAACTCTTATCCCAGTAATATGGCAACCAGTAACCTCAGACAAAGACGAATACCACATAACGGATGTGCCACTGCTACAGTTTGACACCTCAATGAGAATGAGTGTGCCGCCCAACAATCAGCGGCTGCTGTTCTGGGATAACATCTACAGCCGGTTCTACAAACCACTTGTGCTTCAACAACAAGGAGAGGAAGAAGATTTAGATGATAATGATTAAATTTCATCTATTAGTTAAGTGAAGAATGTACAGTTTCTTGCAACCATCACTTAGTTTCATTCATTACCTGTTGTAAAATATTATGCAAGTAGAAAACAATGTATTATTAATTCTAGTTGGACTTTAAGGACTAAGAAACTAAAAAAAATATTTGTTTGAATATAAAGTCGAGAATTATTCAAATAACTTCAAGCTAACGCGCCTGCCGTGCGTCCGTCACACACACAAGTTCCGCTTCGCAAAATTCGAAGTTTTGCCCAAATTATATGACCACGCAATCGCGTCGTACACAAACATGATTATTTGCAAGCACTGCTACTAATTACCGAGTCAAAGGTCATACAAAGAGATTACAATCAATAAAAACCAAACAAGTAAACGTTTCCAAGAAAATATCGACGTTGTCATAAATAAATCCCGTTACCTGAACAATTGGCGGCCGTGGAAGCGTTACGTTGAGTCGCCGACACTGTGTGCACTTACAAAACTATAACATAGCTGTCCCCGCGGTGATATATCGATAGTTCACTAAATTCTCATTAAATTCTTTTAATAAAATCAACAAGTAAATTACAAAAGGCAAAACATGGGGCACCCGTCACATTTTACTTGACATGACATTTGTGCCGTTCGGAAACTGCGTATAGATGTAGTCTTTAGAAAGTTATAATTTATCTTTTGCAAAATACATAAAAAAAAAAAATTAGTTTTATTTTAAAGCATAAATACTTTTTAGCAAAATTGTTTAAGTTTATTGTTATTTATTAATTTTACGGTCACACGGTCACTTGAATTTAACTACTAAAAATCATCAACCATTTTTGAACGGATTTTAGCGTACACAAACACATGCACAAGTCAAATACATGTAATATACACAGGCATAGATCCGAAAGTAACTTTCATTATAATAAGATTATGATAAATTATTTCAGTAACGATGAGTAAATGAGTTTATCGGTAAATAATATTACAATTGCTTATTATCTTTAAACAATAGGTAATAATCTCAAACAGGATTTATATTATTAATTCAGAGCCATATTTACCGATCACTATCGTCAGATAGAGACGCTAGAACCGGACGCCAGATGTTTTTGGCGACCCCGTTTAAACAATATTGTTTACTTAATAAATTAGCGAGCTGAGTTCCTGTTGAATTCCTTCAGTTATGCCATACTGACGTCTACGTTTAGCACGTCTCGCATTGTAGGTAGCTATCTCTAGACTCTTATTTGCTGGTACAGTCAGCACCGAAAGTTGATTAACATTTCAAGTTTTTAAAGCAAACTTACATATTTGTTTCTAGCTTGCTCTGTCCCACTTCTTAGCACAGGCCTCCACCGCAGTATTGCGTTTCGAACACGAATCGTAATTTTAACACTTAGTATACATAAAAAAAAGACAGTAAGTACTTTTATACCAGCCTGGGCTGGCGAGCACTGAGTTGATTAGGTAATATGGTCCACTCCCGTGACCACAGCGTGGGGCTGATGATCCAGCGGTGGTAGCTTTCTGGGCTGATTATCCCATTCCCTTGACACGGTAATTTCTATCTAAATACACATACAATTTATTCTTGTTCAAATAATAAACCAATTTTTATACGTGTATATTTTTACTGTGTCTCTCTCGGTAACTCCTCACCGATAAATAACCTACAATACGGTGAATCAATCAAACCTAGCAGAAGACCATGTAACAGATTAACAGTACCCATGTCCTGGAGTGTCGCCTGCAGCCACTACACGTTCAACCAACGCCGTGGGAAGGTATGTAGGTACGTCGTAGAATGGAAGAAGGTATCGTCCATATAATAGCGCATCGCCCCTTGCTTCAGAAAAAAGATCAGAAAGTTCCGTACTTCCTACTTATATATATACTAGCTGTGCCCAGCGGTTTCACCCGCTGCTCACTTAGGGGTATGAAAAATAGATGTTGGTCGATTCTCAGACCTACCCTATGTGTAGGTACACAAAGTTTCGTTTAAATCGGTCCAGCCGTTTCGGAGGAGTATGGGAACGAAAACTGGGACACGAGAATTGTATATATTAGATATATATAAATGCGAATGTTTGTGGGGACGGATGTTTATGGATGTTTCTTACTCTTTCACGTCAAACGGCTGAACGGATGTTGATGAAATTTAGCACACAGGTGGGGAATAACACATAGGATACATTTTTTTCGATCATCGCCAGCTAGTTTTTAATATTTCTGTGCGTCGATCAAAATATTGCGATATATTTTTCTACAGGCGACATTGAAATACGAGGAAAATCATCAACATCTTTCTAGCAGGCTACCAACCGGCTAAATACCAGTATTTTATGCCCCCGATCAAAAAGGAGAGTTGTTATAATTTTGAGTATGTATCTGTGGCATCGTAGTTCCTGAACGGGTAGGACCGGCTAAGATTTTTTTTTTTTGTTTAAAAGGTGTTAGTGTTTTTAGATATATATTTTGGACTGAAGAGCTTGTTCAGTCAGTTAAAAATTGTCACCTCTTTTCTAGTTGATAAGATATATTGTAATTTTGTAAAACTGTTACATGTCAATGATATTACAAAAGTATTATCATGCAGGATGGTAAAAGAACTCCTCACGGTGTACGGCATCTAAGTACCTTGTTTTGACGAGCACATGTTAATAAAATCTGGTAATAATCTACAGATTAGTCTGAATCTAAAGATTTTTGATTATTGAATACTTTGTACAAAACTAAATTACTGAAGTATCTATTGCTTCTTAGTGTTTGCAATTCTGCTAAAACCGAATTGTCATGAGGACTATTGAGCAGCTAAATAACCTCGACAAAAAAGACAAGCAATGTGGTCCCCGGAGAAACGACGCTTGGATTAAAAGATGCTCTCCATTAAATTGGTACCTATATTCTCATGTCTTTTTTTTTGTTGTAAATAACGTTACCCCACACTAGGATTTTCTCCTGTACCGTGTGTGCGTTTACATACATTTAAACTCACATACCTACACAAACAGACAGACCCGAAAGAACTACCTGTAGATCATACAAATATTTGATCTATGCGGGAATCGAACCCGCGACACGCGGCGCAGAAGTCGATTCTTCAGCCACTGTGCCAACTGTAGCGTCCATTTTATTATTATATAGGTAACTTATTTGTTATTGCTTTTTTTAAGAAGCTTTTTATTTTATTTTTTATTAATTACTTGTAAAAATATTATACATGGAGCGAATACCTAACTACCTATAATTTAGAAACTTTTGGAACACAGACTAGAAGGAAAAAAAGGAAAAGTGAAGTATGTTAACCTACTTTTATACTACTGTACTACTACTAGCTGTGCCCAAGTTTCACCCGCACGCTCACGGCTTACCAAATATACATACGAAATATAAAAATAGGTCAAGCAGTTTCGGAGGAGTATGGCAACTAAAACTATGACACGAGAACTTTAAAAATAAGAAAGATTGTAATAACTTTTGTAATACTGATTATCCGCAAATAAATCCTTGAATTCGCACGACATGGCGCGGGCTGGCGTCAAGGTTCCATACAAAACTTTACTCCTGAAGCACCGCCGGCGCCGTCAAGAACACCGAAGGGACATGCGAACCGGGGTTGCGGGTCGTTCAAAAGAGATACTACGGCCCCGGAACGTAAAGGGCAATAGAAGGAATATGGGTGGGTTTTAGTCAGCACAAGTCGGACACTCCCCCCCGCACCGCCCAGAGCGGGGGAAGTTATTTGATAATTTCCCACGGAAAAAAAGAGGGACATGCGAAATCAGCCGGAGTTCTTGGTGGATCGAAGAGATACCCCGGCCCTGAACCACAGAGGGCTTTTTTTTTTTTTTTTTTTTTCGGGTGGGAAATCATCCAATGACTTCCCCCGCTCTGGGTGGAGCGGGGGGGGCATGTCAGACTTGTACTGACTAAAACCCACCCATGTTTCTTCTATTGCCCTTTACGTTCCGAGGCCGCGGTATCTCTTTCGAACAACCCGCAACCCCGGCAGGCGGAGGCTCTGGCAAGCCCCTCTGCTTTGCTGTCTCTCTTTGAGGCGCGCGTGAAACACGAACGCGCCGTCGACACGGCCTGTCGTCAATAGACGGACGGACGGTGAGCTACCCATTGCTCAGCCGTCCACAGGTCCGCATCTAACCACCACACCACACCACCACAGAGGGCTAAAGAACCAATATGTATGGACATGGTGACCATCGGAATACGGTGTGTACCACAGAACAGATAAACTGACCCCAGGAGGAGAATATGTTGCAAATTGCGCTCAAAAGGTAGGTTGTGAATAATGAGTATCATCGAAAAGCTTGACTTGGATTGCAAGAAGGTTGGAAATAAAAAATTAAAATAATGTTAACAGTTTTCTTCTAAATATATTTAAAAGTCAATGTGTAACCAGACATGGCAAGAAACTATTGATGCTTATTTGTAATTGCAAGTCTTAACATTAATAATTATTATACGGAAACACACATGTGCAAGTATATATTTTAATTCTAAATTAATATCAATAAGTAATTGTCTTTCATGATAGGTACCTGAGCACTTACATTGCATTGATAAAAAAACAGCATTGACGTCAGGGGCCTACCACCAACTCTTTTAGTTGTAATTTGTCATACTTCTCTACTGTGGTGGTAGACCCCCAAATCACTTTTTAAGTTATTTTTACTAAAAAAATATTAACTATTTGTATTTAAGGTGTTCCTCTAAGCTTGAACTCGGTTTAAAAGACAGAGAGTACAATACAGGGGGTACTACGGTAAAGGAGTGGATACGCAATTATAGATGGTCACAAAATTTTGAGCATCAGTAAACTTAACTTTATCACAAAATTTTATAATAAAAAAATATCTATACCTACTTACTTATCTACTTATAAATAAGAAAATTGAATATCACATATTAGGTCCTACCCGCCGAAATTTCTTTTTTTGATATTTTTTTACAGCCGGTAATGTTAATGTTGTCAGTTTATGTAGTTTTGTACAAAAATGTATTAGTTATTATGAGGCAATAATTGAGAAACGTGAAAATGTCGGGCACAATTTCATAAAGTGTTCAACCAAACAAAATATATTTATTAATTAAAACATTTTTGTATTTTTTACATAACCATTAATTTACTTACTTATATTTCATACAAATTGAATGCACCGGCGGAAATAAGATTTACAAAATTCTGTAATTCTGCGACATCATAATGAATAACTGGTGTTAGACGCATTTTGGAAATATTTCATCAGTTTTCTTATCTTTTACAAAAATAAATTCCATGTGTTTAGTTCATGTTGTAACCCTACTGAGGTACCGACTCTGGTAATATGATATGATATTACAATAATTTTTGAACCAATATAAAACGTGAAGCAAATTTATATAAGTAAGTATCACGTTTAGTCAAATATCAGAAATAAAACCGGTTCGGTTTCGGCAGAACTTCATATTTTTTAAAATGAATGATTTGGTTCGTTCTCAAGCACAGCTTACTTTTTAGTAAGCACGCACCAACATCAGAACTCAGCTTTTGAACAAAAATGTACTTGTATAGACGAAGCACAAACTTAAAATAAGACCGGCCACAAGTTTGCGACTGAGTCGTTTCACTGATAATTTACGAACTAAAGAAGTCGCACGACGGGCTAGGTCGCGTGCAAAAAACCTCTTGATGTAGACTGAAGGTCTGAAGCCAGTCCGGGATGCTGTGTATCATTGGCAGTGCTCGTTGACGTCCACGACCGTGTTCTTGCGCCAGCCGAAGAAGAAGTAGCCGACGGCCAGGCCGAGCACCAGTGCTATGCAGAGCCAGACGTTGTAGGTCATGAACACCAGCATGAGGGTGTAGGAAGCGGTCGACTGGAGGAAGTGCAGCAATGTTTGTATCGCGTGGCCTGACGACAGCATCGTGTATCTGGAACGGTGAAACGTTTCAATTAGTATTGTGTCAAAAAACACTGAATTCATTGCATCTGCCATTTTTAAGGACTGATGAAAGAATGTTGGAGAGATAAATATATCTAATAAGAGAAACTGTATAATTAAGTTAAATAGTATTTATTGTAGGTACATGTAAAGCAACAGAGATAGTACCTAAATAACAGGTTTTTTGTCTGGTATTGATTAGGAAATCGTCTTTCGACTTCATTGCTTTATCTATCTTGTCAGAATCGTATTTAAGGTTCAGGTTCCGGAGTTGCGGGTTGTTTCCGGGGTTGCGGGTTGTTCGAAAGAGATACCACGGGCCCCGGAACGTAAAGGGCAATATAAGGGACATGGGTGGGTTTTAGTAAGTACAAGTTTGACACTCTCCCCCGCTCACCCCAAAAAAAAAGGTTCAGGTTTAGAGATGTTATTAATATTTCGTCTTACTTGATAAAACTTTGAAAACTAGAGTACATTGGCTAAAGCTGTTAATACAATAAATTGGAGCACGCAACATTATAAGATCAAGTGTAATTAGTACGTCTCGACGAATCCGAGGCCTTGCTCTCACTATTGCAATAGTTCAATTACACAACAAGAAGAGTAACTTTAAACTTTTTATTATCTAGATTTTTATTTATATCTACTTGGAATGGGCAGCTACAGTGCTTTCACAAATTGTTATGTCTTGTGACTGGGACTGTAGCAGCGACTTTTTTGTTTTTATGACATTCAGAAGTGCCTGTAATGTTCTAATTGAAATAAATGCTTTGAGTTTGAGATTGCGATTTCAAACTAAATAGTTTAGGGATTTTATTGTTCGGAAATCAAAGACTCATCGGAGATTGTGTCGACTGTTAACCTTCTTCTGGTATGACATAATGACAATAAACGCCTACCCCAATGGGTGCTATTGCTATTATAAGGGGAGGTTATTTTTAATAAAAAAACAGCATTGTCCCACAAACGCGCTTATGTAACTGTGGAATATCTACGTGATAACCGATTGTACATCGTCGTTCTTTCCACGCCGCATAAAAATGCCGCTAATATGTTACATTACAGATAGCACAAAATAATCCTTAGGCGCCCGGCCACCTGTCTCGCCGACTATTAGCGAGAAGAGACTAGAGCTAGCCAGTTAGTGGTTTCTTTAACACAGTTTTCGCCGGCCTGGTTGCACACACAAGAAAAAACTGGTGCCTCATACTAGAGTATAGCAAAAAGCTCTTACTTAACAACAGTAGTTCCTCCACATGGTCCATTGGCTCCGCACTCGCTCTTCGTGATGTTAACCCTGGAGTCTCCAGTAGACGCCGAGGCTCTCGCGTGGAGAGCCTCACGGAAGTACTTCAGCCCTTCGTAGAGCACGCCCGCGAAGAAGATGGCGACTGCTGAACCGAACAGCTCCAGCGCGTTGGTGGTCATCCAGCCGCTGAACAGGATCTCCTGGCATACACCAGAGTGGAACTGGAAGGAGAGACATTCGGAGGTTAGTTGTATACCTTGGAAAAGATCGATGGGTTGTGTGAGGGATGGTTCGGGAGAAAAGAGAGACAGCTATTCCTTAGTTTTTATTTTAGTTATTCTAGTTTTAACTTATAATGGGTGAAATCAAATGAATGCCTAATAAAAGTGCATTGGCTCTGTACCGAGTGCTGTTTTTAAATGATAACAACATACAACATACTAAAGATTTTCACTGTACCTAAATATTGCAATTTCGTGCATTGTCACAGCACACATAACTGTGATATTTACGAAACTATGCACTAAACCTATTACTATAGTCTATTCAAATTTTAAAAAGAGGTAAGATGTTTTTATTTGTATCAAATAGGCTCCAAACTACTGGATCAATATTAACCATTTTTTCACTAATAGAAAGCTACATTATTAGGAAGTAACATAGGCTACTACCTCGGGAGCGGGACAGCAACTAAAGACGCGGGTGAAATCGACAGAAAACCACTGACTCACTTATTATGAAATTTCAGAAACTACAAGTGTCAGAAGTCAAAACTTTGCATGGAGGATCCATATAAGACGTAGTACACGCTAAGACGGGATTTCGGATAATTTAGCAACAGGGTGGCAACATTTGTATAGGAGAACGCGCTTTCACGAAATTAATAGACTCTATAACATCATGCTACGACTTTGAGGAGCTGCTCAGCGTGTGAAACCGCCGGGCAAAGCTCGTCTAAACACATACTAGTAGAAGTACAGACGCCAGCAGGTCAAGCTACCCGAAACTGACAATTTTTCCCAATGAACTTTAAACCTAATACTTTAAAAATAAAGTCGAAAATCTATCAAAGGCTACTATAATCTGACAGATTGTCAGATTGTAGTAGCTTGATGTGCAGGCGTCTGTTCAATAACCGAACATCCGTTACTAAGTCATAACTAATACAAGTTGTTAGTATTCCGGGCTGATCCTTTCGTTTTATTCGCTATACTTTGTTGGGAGACACTCAACGCGACATTAATCAACGACGCGCTGACGCTTCCTTTTACGAATTTTGCATATAAACGTCATTCCCACGCTCTAAGGTACAGGGTAGGACAGGATATCGCAGAACTGATGCCATATGCATTTGTGAATAATTTGGTACTTACAAAAAAATCTTGACATAAGTATAAAACGAAATCGCTTCTTCTGTCTGTTCGCTTAGATCTGTTAAACTTCTCAACGGATTTTAAAATAGTTTTCAACAAAAGATAGATTGATTCTAGAGATATAAGTTCCAAGTTTAGTGGGACACAAATAAAGCAATTCCGGGCTAGTGGGACAAAACTGTTTCTCCCGCTGACAAGTTATATAACAAAAGTTAATACAGAATATTGTTCACAAAATAAGTTAATATTATACGCTAGGTACCCCTAATTTAAAGTTCCGTAAGATATTGTGTGAACACAAAATCAATATCAATCAACACAATATTCAATTACCAGGTCGGGCAGTGTTTTTAGATTTTTGAACTGGAATTTCTGAGTAGCTACTTAGGTACTCTGTTTAAATTTCTATGATTAACTGATCATATTTCTTTGTATATATTTAAACTAATTTGTGAAGTACTGCATGCTTTGAGATGAAAATGTAGGTTGCACTAAAGTTCTTCATTTATCCATGTGTCATACTCATCTCGACGAGCTACATTTGAAGCTTTTGGCACATTCAGAATTCCAGACCCAAGTCGGAGAAAAGCATCGCCTGGTGCCAAAACAATGTCGCACGATCAAACACACTGACACACAGACACGAATTTCTCAGTTTCGGTCCAACCGTGTAGGAATGCGCCTGTTTATCATATCGATAGACGTTTTTGTTCTTACACAGCGACGGGAAATTCGCGTTAAATTACAATGAAAACATACTTGCATACATTGTCATCAATTTGTAACACTTGGAGCAGGAAAATAAGAATGAAATGTCTTGGAGACTTCCTTCTCCTACTTTCCCCGTCTATGTGAAGATTCACATAGACGGGGAAAGTATGTCGAAATACGTGCTGTATATTCGTGTATGGAGAAGAAAACAACACTTGTTTTTGGTTATTATTAGTGTTTATTAACACAGTGGTGTTATTGGTATATTAACTCTTTGTAGGTCGTATACGTTAGGTATTCATTTACCTTTCTAAACGTATCATTTTGAAACTGAAATGAGATTAAGTAAAGTGGCGCCCATGTGATTGTTGTGTGTGTATAAAGAGGATAAAGGTTAAACCCTTAATGAAGCGAAAAGGTATTTGTTCACCCCGTCATTGTGATTGATATATTTTTGTTCTAGACCATACCTGGGAGTTACGGAGATAGGTATTGAGGGTCAAAGTTCCAAATATAGGACAACTTAACAAAAGAAAAACAAAGTTATAACTCAACTGTAAATACCTCTAACTCTACCTCAATAAGTAACAATGAGTTCAACACCGCAAAACCTAATTTTCCCCAACAAAAAAAGTACTTTCCTAGAAGTTTTTTTTTTCACACCATGTATGTGTCCCTTTGCATTATGAACAAATTTTCAATTATTTTTCGTGAAAATCATTCAACTCATAGATCGGGTTTAACGTGTTTCACTCATGTGCATTTGATTGCATGCACGTGCAACATTTTCAATCACATTCGTAAAATTGCAACACTAAAGAACTTGCTCATTATCATAAACACAACACTTCCGCTCACCGCAAACCATCGACAATATTATCGTACTAAGTCCCGTACCCTCCCGATATCTATGGGAAAGAGTGGTTGCTGGCGACCGCAGGTGATAACGAACAGATAGCGACAATGTATGTAATGTAACTACTATACTATTGACTGGATACTAGATTACTAGTATATTTCTGGTGATAGCCATATAGCTAAGAGGGCATTGCACTGCGTATTTACACCAAGGTGTTGTTGAGGTGGCTAATCAGCTGGCGGCTCATATGAGATCGAGATTTGATTTCCCTGATCAATAATGACGTTTGAAACGTAGCCAAATGTGGACCTAATGGGGTCATGTTCTTGCCGGGACTGAGAGTCATGCCGGGGTGGCGGGTTGTTCGAAAGAAGATGGGTGGATTTTAGTCAGTAAGTCGGACACTCCCCCCACCCCCTGCTCCGCTCATAGTGTGGGAAGTTATTTGATAATTTCCCAGCCGCAAAAAAAATGGTGTCATGTATATTTATCAACAGCGTTGTTCGAGTGCCAAAATGTATTGTATCAGTGTATTGAACGAATTATTCAAGGACGAATTTCGGTTGAATTCCGGATCGCTACTCCTGCTCTCGCCCCCGATACGTAGTAACTTAGTTAGTGTCCACTGTGGCGATTGCATTGCGACACGATTGTTAATTTTTCGTCGTAGGAAATACCTACGCAAGTGCTAAAAAGATAAAGAATTTTACTATAAAACGACATAAAGTTTATATGTGTACATTCTGGGGCACAGCCTCATACTTTTTTGGCCATGTTCTTTAAGTGTATGTACTTATTTTTGTTTCGAAGGTTTGTAATATATGTTTTTTTCTCACAGAGGTAGTGGTCGGAGCGGGTCTACTTCTGCACTGTCGAACCACCTTAGCGTTAAACATACACTAATTGGATGTTGTAATAACACCAATACAACATCCAATAAGTACAGATAAGCTGTAATACTCACCACCATAGCATGTCCGTGTCCTGCGTGCGCGCACGGGTCTTCGTGCATGTCCTCCATGTGGTCCATTTTCGCGTGGTCGTGTCCCGCGTGATGCATGCTGTGGTCCATTTTCTACGGCTGTCTGGAAAGGTGGATAAAGTTGTGTAAGTTTAAAGGAAAATGTGAAGTTAATAGATTTCAGTTTCCATAGGTACTTAATTCAAGTTTACTTATATCTGCTATCTGTACAGATCAATAAAAAATAAAAGTTAAGTTTTCATGTTTTATTTTGGATTTTGTTCCTCAAAGAGAAAAAGCGGAACCCTTATTGGATCATATTGTTGTGTCGCGTGGCGTGAAGGTATCGTGTTGAAATTAAAACAATATTCTCAAATCTATGGTCCCTTTGTACTGTGAAAAATCAACTCTAACTCTACGCAGTTAAAAGATATGACCGTTTTATGTCGCTAGTTTGTACGGAACCCTCGGTGCGCGGGTATGACTCGCTCTTGGCTGGAATTTTTTAGGGTATTTATGTGTATGTATGTATCTAAATTGTTAGATGTTGTACCCTATCACAATGTTGACGTATTTAACCCAAAGGTTGAGAGGTAAAGAATACCTTATGGCATACACGAATATCTATTAAACATGAAGTTAAATAGATAAAAATAGTAACACGCCTTAAAAGATTATAAGTATTTTGCGTCAAATTAGCTCAATGTTATTATAAGGTTTTACGCGTCCACATAAAATTATTTACGTTTGTAATATGTCAAGAAACCGGTAGTTCTGGTTCCACTACTATGATAATATGTTAAGTTAATATTATATTTCAATATTATTGGCTTTTCACTTAAGAGAGTTCATTCCAGGTACACTTTGTTAACTATTATATTTTATTCATCATCATCATCAGGCTATATTAGTCCACTGCTTGACTTAGCTTATATTATATTGTTTAGTTAAAATTTAACTTTGACGACACGGTTGGCGCAGTGCCTGAGCGATCGACTGCTGCGCTGCGTGTCGCGTGTTCGATCCCCGCACGAACAAATATTTGTATGGCCTACAGATGGTTGTTCCGGGTCTGGCTGTTTGTGTATGTGAGATTAAATGTTTGTGAACGCAACCACGATACAGGACAAATTCCTAGTGTGGGTCAAAAATTTTCTTTAATCGCAAGTGTTCACGACAGTCTAAAAACCAACACATACACATACGGTGCGGGAAAAATTTTTGTTTAACAAACTTAACAATATTTGACTTATTTCACCTACGTAAAACAGTAATTATAGGTAAGTATATATACATTGTTCAACAATAGCCAACACAAACATTCACGAAGTCCGTTCAGGTGCGGTTTGACATCACAGTCATGACAATGCTTCACATCAGCACATAATGACACAATTGCCACTAAATAACACCCATTATATACCTAGTGACGGAGGAAACTCATTATTTTCAGTATTTTCCTCTTATTGTCAATTTTCCACTCTTTTAATGTGTTGGTTTAAATTGTGGTTGATAAATGTAAAGAAAATTGACGCAATATCCATATTATATTATTCGTATCTTTATTTGAATATTATAACGTGTGGGGATCCTAAAGCTAAGGTATAATTAGGGACCCTGTAGGAGACAGCTAGAAGTATAAAGAAATTGTTAAATCTGTGGATGGGTGACCACCCGTTACATACCGAGATTCCTCCGAGCCTCGGAAAGCACGTTAAACTGTTCCCGGCTGTCATTGTAGATCTTTGACAGTCGTTACAGGAAGTCAGTGTCCCGAAAGTCTGACAACCAGTCTTACCAAGTGGTATTTTTTTTATTTTATTTTTTTTATTGAGAATACTTGTATTCAGCTGCATCCGGTTAGACTGGAAGCCGACCCCAACATAGTTGGGAAAAGACTAAGCAGATGCTGATAAGCGATAAGATTGCTTTTATCCTGTATCATCACAAAGTTGAATTTCGTATAGGTAGAGTAATTCAACTTCAATCTCTATTGGAGAATCATTCTCATCGTCAAACATTTCAGTTACACAGGATTACTGTTAACTGGTTGGACTGTGGCAAATTTCAGTTCAAAGAATGTACACAAAAACTATCTGTTAAATATTTAGATTGTGGATTTAATAACTATTTGATTTCTGGTAATATTAGACCATTAATGTTATTTATTTTAATTGACATAATCACAATGGTTACAACTGTTAATCTTCTGTTTAATTCCACCGGTATTAAGCAATAAATGAATTTGATTTGATTTGTAGCATATTTTAGTGCCACGTAAACAAAAAACTGCGTTTGGTGGAACATAGTGGTAAAGCGCAATGTTTGGGGACTGTCTGTTATCAACAACGTGACATTCTTCCAATATCTTGAGTTGTGCCGTCTACTTGTAAATCTGCTCACCTCGCCAAATGTGCGAATTGTTGAGTTTATTCTGCGGTTTTCCGATTGATACCCATCTTTACTGCAACCGCAATGGCATATGGTACGTACTACGCGTTTAATTATGCGCGGATAACAAGGTACGTACAAATACATCATTTGTGTTTTTTGCTGAAAAAGAGCTGACTTTCTCTTTATATATTTTAATGTAAGATGCTAAGTGTTGCCATACAACGTGGCAACGCGGCCAGTCTCTTGCAGACATTACCAGTTGTTTGCGATAAATCAAACAAAGATTTTTTATAGAAGTAGAATTTACTTGGACCTTTTTAACAAATCAATTATCGAATATTTTAGTGTAATGAATTATGGGCTAATGAATGCAGATTGCTTGATGAGAACGAATGAATGAGTGTTGATTGATTTTAATGAGTGAACATCATAAGAAGCTTGAGCGAATGTGTCGTAGACATCCTCGGGGGCCTTGAAAGCTTTAGAATAGAGCTTTCAGGATCATTGGTCGGTGTAGAGATCTGTTGAAGGCAGCAGACACAATCTGTTGATGGCTCTCCTCACGATGCCTTGCGATGTAGATACGTCCGCGACTCGAGGCACGCCGTCAGTCCCGGGAAACAGCTTCGAGACTCTTCCAAGGCGCCAGCACAATGGAGGAGCCCTATCATCCTTGATTAAAACCAGGTCGTCTACTTTCAATTCCCGGCACCGCACCTTCCACTTCGTGCGCTGCTGAAGCTCCGTGACGTATTCTGTTGACCACCGTTTCCAAAAATGCTGACGAGCTTGCTCCAATCGCTGAAAACGATCAAGACGGTTTGTGCTATAGTCCAGCAGGTACGGCGATGGTAAAGACGTCAGCGGCCTACCAATTATAAAGTGGCCCGGGGTGAGTGGAGATAGGTCTTGTGGAGAAGGACTTAGTGGACATAAAGGTCGGCTATTAAGGATTGCCTCGATCTGAGCGAATAACGAACTCAGCTCCTCGAACGTCAAGTGAATATTTTTGAGTACTCTGTATAAGTGGAACTTCGCTGATTTGACCCCGGCTTCCCATAGACCACCAAAGTGAGGAGCGTATGCTGGTGAGAAGCGGAATTCAATGCCTTCGCGAGATGCAGAGTCAATAATATAGTCGCAATTCGACTTAAGAAATGAATTTATTTCTTTTGCAGCTGCAACAAAATTTCTACCATTGTCGCAGTAAATGACTTTGGGTTTACCCCTACGAGCTATGAATCGTTTTAATGTCAGTAAAAATGCATCCATTGTCAAGTCACTGACTAACTCTAAATGGACACATTTGTACCGAAAACAAATAAAAATGCAAAGGTAACTTTTAGTTATTTTACAACCGCGTCCCTTGCGGTCAGTAATAAGAAATGGGCCTGCAAAGTCGGTACCTATCGTGGAGAATGGAAAGTCAACCTCAACCCTATCTGCAGGTAAGTTTCCCATAATATTGTCCATGGTACGAGCATTGAAGCGACGACAGATTACGCACTCGCGCGCTACACGTCTAGCTAGGGTCCTGCCTCCTACAGGCCAATAGCGTTCCCTTATAGATGCCAGCAGATGCTGAGGACCGGCGTGCAACAAGCGACGGTGCTCTTGTTTGAACATGAGTTTTGTTAGGTAGTGACTGGAATGCAATAAAATAGGATGCCGTTTGTCATATTGATAACAGGATGAATCGATACGCCCTCCGACTCTTAGAATTCCATTTTCGTCTAAAAATGGATTAAGAGAGGAGAGCGAGGCCTTAGAATTTAAAGATTTACCCTTTTGTAGTTGTCCTATTTCTATAGGAAAGGAATCTTTCTGGGCTAGTTTTATAGAGACCTTGTGAGCGGCTTCTAACTCAGAGACTTGAAGTGGGCCTTGTAATCTGTCCGGTTTATTGTGTGACCTAACATTGTTGATGAACCTTAAAACAGTAGCTAAAACCCGAATAAGAGTGGTTAAATTAGAATACTTAGCTAACACTTCAGACAAATCTGGCATGGAAGGTGGCTCTTCCCCCCCCAAAGTATGATAGGCCTTAAGCTCCGGCAATTCCACAGCGTCTGTATTGTAGGCTGGCCAGGAATTTTCGGATTCTAAAAGAAATGATGGACCGTTCCACCATATAGAAAGATCTTCCTGGTCTGGATCGACACCACGTGAAACTAAATCGGCCGGATTGATGGAAGTAGGAACATAACGCCAGTCTGTGGGATGTGTTAGCTCATTTATAGCGGCTACTCTGTGGGCAACAAATGTTTTAGTCTTATTAGAGTTGAGCCAACCTAATACTACTTTAGAGTCCGTCCAATAGACTTGACGTTCAATAGGGCAACGTAATGCAGTTAAAACAGTAGCAGTTAGTTGGGCTCCTAATAGGGCGGCACAGAGTTCGAGCCGTGGTATTGTTGTGGGTTTAATAGGTGCAACCCGTGATTTTGCACATACCAGGCTAACTTGTATAGTGCCGCTAGTGGAAATAGACCTCAAATATATACAGCTGCCGTAGGCACGTTGCGAAGCGTCACAGAAACAATGTATTTGTATTGAAGAATGATTGTTAATTAGAATGCATCTGGGAATTCTTAGAGCGGACAAGCATGAAGACTTATTAGCAAACTTTAACCAGGAGGACCTTATTTCTGAAGGAACAGGTTCATCCCAATCCATTTTGTGATTCCATAATTCTTGTAAGATTATTTTAGGTTTAATTGTGAAAATAGACAAAAGACCAAGAGGATCAAATATTTTAAATGTTGAGGAAAGTATGCTTCTCTTCGTGACCTTTTCAGGAGCCGAAATATCATGTTGAAAATGCAGTTCATCCGATGATGGCGTCCAACCAACACCTAGCGTGCAAGTAGCATTACTAATCACGAGATTACCACTTTCCAGGTCAACGGAGTCTGCGAGTAACTCAGGTAAGTTAGAACGGTATTTACGTAGATGGAAACATCCTTTTGCTAATTCGGATGAAACTGAAAGACGGATAAGACGCAACTCATCTTCAGTGCTTGCTCCGGTAAGCAGATCATCACAATATAGATCATCTTGAATTATAGTTTTGATCTTCTCATCCGAACACTCTTCGCCTATCTGCCAAAGAGAGCGAGTAGTAAGAAAAGAGGCACTAGCGAATCCGTAAGTAACTGTATTTAAGCGGAGTGTCCTTAAAGGCTTATCCTCACTATCACGCCACAGAATCAGTTGAAGATTACGATCAGATTCTTTGAGCAGCACTGAGCGAAACATTTTTTCTATGTCTCCTGTCACAACATACTTATGTTGTCTGAAACGAACTAATATATTGAACAAAGGTTCTTGTACAACTGGTCCCACCATCTGTAAATTGTTTACAGAAACACCTGAAGATGTGCGAGCTGAGGCGTCAAAAACAACGCGTAACTTAGTCGACTCGCTTTGTTCACGTATTACTGGGTGGTGGGGCAAGAAATAAGCATTTAACGGCCTAGACTCCGGGGATTCAGATAGGTGACCTAATGCTTCATATTCGTTTATAAATTGACAGTATTGTTGTTTCAGTTCTGGTTGTTTTCGAAAGCGAGTTTCTAAGTTAAAGAACCGCTTTTTGGCTAAATTATAGGAATTGCCTAAACAATCTATGCTATCACGAAGTGGCAACCCTACACAGAATTGACCATTACTAGTTCGAGTAGTGTTTGCGAGATAATGTTGCTCACACAATTTTTCTTCACTACTCGGGGGCCTTTTCTGAGGAAAGTTCTCAAGTTCCCAGAATTTAGATAACTCATCATGTATGTTACTAGAAGTGTCATCATTTGAGACTAGATTGCACATGACTGAGTTAATTTGGTTTTCGTTAAAACAAGGAAGTGAACCCGTAACGAGCCATCCAAACTTTGACGCCTGAAGTTTAGGATAACCATGTCCTAATGAATGCTGCTGGGCACTAATTATGTCCCAAAATAAGTCCGCGCCAATCAAAATATTGATTGGTGATGGTTCATTCAAAGTGGGATCCGCTAATTGAAATCCTTGAATATTTAACTTTTTTAAATCAAAATGTGATTTAGGTAAGTTGCCGGTAATTTGCGGCAATACTAAACATGAAACCGTTACATTAAAAGAAGTTGTTTCAGAATGAATGCGTAGAATACAGCGTTCTGTGTTAATATTTAATTTAGTGTTGCCAATGCCTACTATGGTAGTGTCAGATGGCTGAGGAATCAGGTTTAGATGGCGCTTTACGGCGTGTGTGATAATTGTCGACTGACTCCCGCTGTCGAGCAAAGCTCGCACTATCATAGTTTCGTTGGTGGCTGGGTTGGTAACCTTTACTCGAGCAGTACACAAAAGAACTTCAGACGAGCATGTCGAGGACATACTCGTAATGGAATTAATTGAATCGGAATTTTCAGTTACTTCTGATTTATGAAGAAGAGAATTATGACGTAATTTACACTGACGACATGTAGCTAAAAGACGACAACGTTTAGCGATGTGACCAAATCTCAGACAATTTTCACATAATTTGTTGGCAGAAACGAAGGCTAACCTAGCTTCTAATGAGCTCGATTTAAAAGACGGACAGTCATATATGCGGTGACTACTCTTACAGAACAAACATTCCGGCATTTTAGAAGTAGAAGTGTTGCCATCGTTGGGTACAGCCACTAAAGACTTCGAACTATTATATTTGTTTTGACTATTATTAGATGTCTGTTTTGGTCTATTGTCTTGATGTTCATGTTTGTGGCGATAAACGGTCTCTAATACATCAGCACGACTTTTAAGGAATCTGAAGAAATCATTAAGTGAAGGTATGTCACTCAAACAATTAATATGTTCCTCCCACTTAAAATATGTACTAGAATTTAATTTTCCTGCAATAAAATATATAATTAAAACATCCCATTTGTCCGTAGGAAGCCCTAGTGAATTAAGTGCGCGTAAGTTTTTAGTTACGTGGTCAATAATATATCTTAATGACTTGTCATTCTCTTGAACGGAATTAATGTTAAACAAAGACTTAAGGTGGTTATTTATCAATTGACGCTTGTTATCATAACGTTCACATAAAAGTTTCCACGCTTCGGAATAATTACCCTGAGAAACCTCCAAATTAGCGATCACCCGAGCTGCTTCTCCGTCAAGATATGATTGTAAATAGTGATATTTGTGAATACTTTCGATTTTGTTATTATTGTGAACAAGAGATACAAACGTTTCTTTAAATTCGAGCCACTTGAAATATGTACCATCGAAGTTTGGGATTTTAATCACCGGTAATTTAAAGCCTAATGTATTACAGCTGTGATCGTTATGATGACACGTAGCCATGGAAGAATTATCCTGCGATTTGTTGTCATCATTTTGAACAACAGAATATTTTTTAATTAAACTTTGAGCCAAAGCAATACAATGGTAGAAATCGTTTTCAATTAAATCTCGAGTAACTAACTCGCTACTTTGGCTATCTACATTGTTCATTTCTATTAAATTCTGCACCTCATCAAATTCAACGAATAATGCTTCGATTTTTGATAACTTCAATGCGAGTTTACTTATTTCTAGTTCTGGTATAGATTCTAATAAAGCTAAACTATCGAGACTTAACTTAAATTTCGTTACGCGTCCTCTAATAGAACCGCGTTTACTTATTAGTTCTTTTAATTTTAAAGGTTCAGTCATTTTCTAAACTCGCAATGAGCTAACACAAACAGATGTGATTAGTTAACGGATAGGTATAGATATAGCATACGGTACGCTCCTCGCTTTGTTGATCAGCTGATGTCCGCGGCCCAGGTAGACTGCTACGAGCTAGGTGGGTGGGGCGCGCCGGCAGTCAGGTGACAGCGATGCGCAAGCGATACCGTGCCACAAGTCACAACGCACGATTCTGGAATAGATCAATTCCGTGCGCCTAAGTAAACTGATAACAACAACTAATCACTTGTATGGTGAAACGATTATGGTTTGTAAGTTACAGTTATACTCGGGAGATATTTACTGTGTAAGGTATTAAAAGGTTCAATTGGGTGAAAAATAGGATATTGAATAGTGGAATGCTTATAAATCTTAGGTTTGAGTAACAGTGAACGAATGATCAACTTGTAAGTTAGCAGTTAAATGTGCTTCAACTTAAGAAAGTGAGCGGTAGGTAAGTCTAAGTTTTGGTGAAATTAAATGGAACAATTTGTACTTTGCCTCTCCTGTTTGGCCCTCTTTAGAGAGTAATATTATGGTTTGGCACAATAGACACAAATAGAAAGGTAGAAATTTCACTTGACCTCGAGAACTGAATCGCTAAATGCACAGATTAAGGAATAACAAAATGGGTGTGTTAGTAAGATGGAACGAGCTCACTTTAAATAGGCAGGCCGCTAATCCCAGCAGTCCTTTCGTAGGCAGGAGCACGCGAATAGGTGGATTTTGATTCCTGTGACTCGTTGACTCGTCTCAGGGTGGACCTTGCTTGATCGGCGTTCCGTAGTCCCAGCAAAGTTCCCAGAATAGCTTGGCGAAGGTAAGGTAGCTTGACCCAGGTATAGTAGAATGCCAGTCCACAGGCACAGGATTCTTGGTTTCTTAACACGTGGCCTTCCGTTGGTACTGGTAGATTTCGACCGGCGCCGACGATGTCCTTCGAGTGCCCTTGACACGCGAACAATCTGAGTAGCTATTTAGCTTGGATCCGACGATTGCAGGTCCTGTCACGGTCGCCAATTTTGTTTGCGATAAATCAAACAAAGATTTTTTATAGAAGTAGAATTTACTTGGACCTTTTTAACAAATCAATTATCGAATATTTTAGTGTAATGAATTATGGGCTAATGAATGCAGATTGCTTGATGAGAACGAATGAATGAGTGTTGATTGATTTTAATGAGTGAACATCATAAGAAGCTTGAGCGAATGTGTCGTAGACACCAGTTTAGAACGATTTTTCAGTTTATATAAATTATAAACTAGCTTTTGTCAGCGGCTTCGCTCGTTAACTTCGGGGTAGCACAGTTCCCCTTTCCTGATTTGCAGGTACCTGCTATCTGTAGGTTTTGCCGTTGCGCCTTATTTATTGTAATAGCAAAGCTTAGTTTTCCCTTTTCTACTCTATTTCTCCCTCATTTCTCACTTTTATGAAAAAATTGCCTATGTCCGTCTACAGGGTCCCAACTATCTCACTTTCGCTTTTATAATATTAAGTAATGATTAGTTTCTTTAGGTTATTTTAACCTATTATTATATGTAATAAAATAAACCATTTATTATCGTTATAAAATTAACGGTTAAAAAAAACTTGACAATTTCATATAAAATCTATGACTACGTCAATGTACTTTAGATAGATAAACCAAATATTTGGGTCTCACTTATCATAAGTTATACTAATTCGTGTGTGAGCCCATTACAGCTTAGCCACTTTTTATCAAATGCGATAGTCCGGCGGTATCAGCACCTTAGTTATTTATTTAATTAAACAAATTGACAGAATGCATATGTTCGTAAATAAATAATCATCACGCCTCAGATAGCCGAGAGGGTAGGCTGGGGTCACTGGAGGTCACCCATAGCCATAAGCTTAGCCTATAGGACATTGAAGCTAAATAAAAACAGCCGCTCTGTTTAATACCCAAATTAAGTTGCGATAGGCTAGGTTCGTACCTATAAACAATTAGCGGTTAGTCCAGATATCACAGGTAGTCATTAAGGAAGGTCTGACGAGCAGTCTTACCAAGGAGTATCATATTACTCAGTGCGAACTGGTCCAGATATGCAGTCGCTCCATGTATAGAACTGGTATTCAGCTGCATCCGGTTAGACTGGAAGCCGACTCCAATTTAGTTGGGAAAAGGCGAGGCAGATGATGAATGAATGAAGGTATAGTTATACCTTCGTATAATTCATACGTAATCTGTGTTAATGACAAGAAACTAATGACGACAGTAATAATAAACTACATTAGGTATGTAGGTAAAGCTATTATGTAGGTCGGTATGTTCTTCATGATTCACTATGAAACATACAATTCTGTGGAAACAGCTGGTTATAGAAAAAATAATGATTGGAATAACAGCTTGGAAATAAGTCGCGTTTATTTAAAAAAGAAATAATGTAAGTAAAATATTCAAACAAGCTTATGAAAAATAATGAAGAAAAACACCTTCAATTATTAATTGTATTGCGTTGTTTAGACATACCTATATTTGTGACCTCGATTTAAAATGACAGTAGGTACTGTGAAGGTTTTATAGCATTACCAAAACCATAGAGAGTACAGGCTGGTTTACAATCACGAATGACGTTCGAATACTCATTTATTTAAATAAAAAATAACAAATAGAGTTAAGAGAATGGCTTTGAAATTATGTGACATGTTATGTAATATAATATGTAAAATGATAAGTAATATAAAATATGGTAAACAGAACTATGTTTTTTATTCTATTTATTTTATTCTATGCTTAGAAAAAAAAACGCCCCTCACACACATATTCACACAAACTATTGCAGTAGGTACTGCTATTTACTGGAAAATTCGACTTGTCACCAAGGAAGGAAACTATCCTGGGGGCACGGCAGTGCCCCCACCAAGTCGAGCAAATAATTACTTGACCATTTCCTTTTGCACTTTCTTAGGTTAAGACCACTCGAATCATCACCATGGTGACGAATACCTATCTTTGCTCATTTCATTTGTCATCGCGCAATATGTTAGGATTCCCCGTAATTATAGTCGTATGATAGAAATTAAATTAAAAACTTTTTTACTAAAAAAAAACGACTTCCGTATTGTTTTTATGGAAGTTGTTGTTTTTTGGAAAAAAAAAATATTTCCCTTTTAGTTGTTGTATAACCATTATACAACGTAAACTATGCAAGCATTATAGATAAAATTCACATGGAACCCTTTCGATTATAAAATAATTTTGAATATCAGCCCAAAATCAACGGAAAAATCGCCTTCTCCTTGTCGGTTAATAAATTTTGTCTTGAGTGACTATTATTCGCTCTCTTTGTTATCAGTGTTTCTGTGACGAGCAGTTTTAAGATCAAGTTGCAAGGATGTCCAGTTATCTTTTAAAGATACTGGTTTACAGATAGAGGAAAACTGTGAGGAAACCCACACGATAACTATAACTATGAAAGGTGTTATTTTATTTACGTAATATGTATGCATGTGTTATTTGCTGGGACCGACCACAGATATATGATCACCTGTGTTTATAAGATACAATATTTATCTGGCTATCGTTAGAATTTATTTATTTATCTTAGTTATCTTTAAGTCCGTCGATACTGTAATTACTTCATGTGCTTAAACTTCTGGTATTTTTTCTGCTGTAACCTAGAAGTTGACCTTTTTTTCTGCTGTAACCTAAGTTAAAATAAGGAAAAGACTACGCTGTTAATGATGATAGGTATAGTATAGATATAAGTATATATTATTATCAAATCATCATTTTCCTGCCCTTGTCAAATAATTGATTCATATCAAACCGAGATTTTGCCGATCTACCTTATGAAGTTGAAAGACACGGTTATTTGTGCCCAACCCCATAGTTATTTTCTTGTACAATCTTGCAAAATTAATACCAGGCATATAAACTCAAACCACTGCACAATTTTAATGAACAGTGACTATGCATAAAGTGCATACAATTTCCAACTTTACCCAAGACTCGATCTAAGATCTACGGTTGCGCAAGATCGGCTTTCACTGCGCAGGGCTGCGCGGGCGCTGGTGTTGCGCAAACCATAGCCTTGGCTCCGATAGAGCATACGATGAACTTCCTCCGTTTTTAAATCTTTTAGATATGAGATTATTTTATCTCGTTGTGATAATCATGGATCAACCTCGTCGGTGCTCGCTAACGGTGAGCATGACGTCCTGGATTTGGGTTCTGACATCTGGAATTTCCAGCTCAGAGTCGCATATCTAACATAAACGTACCTAACTGTGAGCGAAGCTATATGTATTGAACATGATTATCGTGTCTAAAGGGACATTGCCCGTAGTTGCTTGTTGTAAGTGTCACATTCGTTTAGTGTACATTCGCATTTGCCCGTTAGCGGCAAGAAGGAAGACTCGCTAATGGAGTGTTCATCATTGCGTCCTAAATATGATCTACAAATATTTGAGACAAGAAATGAGCAAAGCAGTTCCAAAATAAACGCGACTGAGAATTTTGTTTGAAAAAAGATGATTTCTTAAACGAAAAGATAGATTTATTGACTAAGGAATGATATGAAGCAGAACGGAGTAAATGATGCCGTAACGTTTGACAGGGGAGAATAGAAGAAGAAAAACGTGTTGCGCCGACCGCAAATAGAATAGGAGAAGGGCAGGATTTTAGATGGGTACAAGAAGTGGAGAACCTCAGGTTCCATCTACAAATTTTATTTGCATATGGCATCGCCAAAGTTAGATAAGATACTTTTCTGACTGATCAGAAACTTGGTCGGAATTCCAGTAATGTCAGGTTATTACGGGCTGGACAAATCAAGATGATTAAGTAAACGTATCCTGAAGACGTCACTAGAGCACCGGGTTTTACCTATCACGGTTTACTACCTGCACGAACTGGTTTGGTTTTCCTCATTGGAACAGACACCTATCATAATTCACTACGGTATCAGTTCATGTATTAGCTTCTTGTGTTAAATATGTAGACATTGAACAATTATTGGTGCCCCAATTTGTAAGGTTGTCTTGTAACAAGTACATAAGCAGGTTTTTGTTAAAAACTACTTCTTATTTACCTTTGGTTTCGTCACAATTAAACACAACATTTTTTTTGCTGAAATTAATTTAAAAGAACTACATTCATTAGCCACATGTCGACCTAGTTTTATAAAAGTTGGTGAACCATGCGCTGGCGCAGAATTTTGTCGATAAGCAAAGTGAAATTTATGTAAGAAACGATTTCAGATAATTTTATGTTTGTACAGCATTGCTGGTGTTTGTTACGAAACGCTTGAGTAACATAACACGTGTATTATATTATGGTATATTTTAAAATATTTTTCAAGGGGACACGAAATTGTTTTCTAATGTAACAATAGCTCCCCGCGAGACTGATCCTGTCTAAGAGATAGCAGGCGACTATATTGTCATCTTTGTTTTGAGAAAAGGATTACCTCTCTCCCATAGATCACAAATGACGGATACAACCATTCAATAAAATGTGCTAAATATTGAAACGCCACTAGTTGTTATGTAATTAAGCAAGAATTCTATACTAAGTAATAGTATGTATCTTCTGGTTGTCTTGGATACTGCACTGGTTTTGTAATAGTTTAATCAAAACCGTTCTAGATGAACAGTGTGTCCACTCTATGTAGGTACCTACTTCTCTACCAGCTGTTGTTATTTTATGCGATGCTATCATGTCTCGGCAGAGTTAGAACAATCAGTGGAGTGCATTCGATTGCACAGGCGCACTTACAGCGACATTTTTTTCAAAAGGTTGTTTTTATCCAAATATGAGACTTTCGGTGAGGGCCCTAGTTGTTACATTGCGGAAAACTAGTACTAATTTACTAATGTTTTCTTCTTTGAGATCGAAGCTGTTTTTAATATCGTTAAATCGAGTTCAGTCATTTACCATAGCACCGTTCATCAATTGATTCTGCTTCAGCTATTAATTGTCATATTTTAATAAACAGATTTTCAATATTAACGAAATTAAACTGTAAATTACCCCTGGAATTTCTACACATCATGTGCGATTCTCTCCTGGCTTGTATGACACCTGTACCTACTCACCGCACAGATAAGAATACAATTTCAAAACAAATATTCCACTTACGCCATTTCAGGTACTTTTGAATGTCAAAAAAAAAGATAAAGCTACAGCCTCAGTCATATCTCATGTAGTTGCTCAAACCAAAACAAAAATATCTATAAAGAAAACTCCATGGCAACTCTTTTGAGAAAACGACTAATCTAGAACACAACAGTGACCCCTGACAGTGTGACCCCACCCTCCCGGATACATGCAATTGTTTGGTTGCGCGTCGCGAATGTTCTCGACTGCTGCAAATGAACCGGTTTACAACGGCCATAAGATATCCGATAGAAAGGCTCGAACGTGTGGGCTGGCGTCCAGGGTTTGTACTATTACCTTATATGGCGGCTGTGGGAGACCCACTTGATTTTAGATAACAGATTTAGCAAGTCCGTTGCACCCAAGGCTTGTTGGCTAGCCAAAAAGAGGTTACCGGTTTCAGCCTAAGAGAAAAATCAGGAAAAAAGTAGGTCAAGTAAAGTCACTGGTAAAGTATTGGACCTAGTCTTAAATCAACAATACCTTATCTGGTATAACCATGCTTGGAAACGCTCGCAGATATACAAGTAGAAGCGCTCTAGCAGTATCCAACTGGACCCACAAACCTTTGGCCTGTAGCTGAATAACTGTCTATCTTTGCTAATATAAGGTTTAGGATCGTCTGCAACATCTTTCGATACAGGCACAACGGGCTCGATAGGATTAGAAATCAACAGGACGACGACGGCACGGTTGGCGCAGTGGCTGAGCGATCGGCTGCTGCACTGCGTGTCGTGGGTTCGATTGCCGCACGTAATAAACATTGTATGGCCTACAAATGGTTGTTTCGGGCCTGGCTGTTTGTGTATGTGAATTTGAGTGTTTGTAAACGCACCCACGATACAGGAGAGATTCCTAAAGTCGGGCAACGGTTTTTTATAAAAAAAAAAATATAAAATATTTTGGAGCAAATCAAAAGAGGTGAATCTAAACAACAGTCTTCTGTAACAGTCGACTTATACTTAGTACTTTGTAGGTAAAAGATAATTCTTAACGGGACCCCACGTAGCGGTTACTAAAGTATCCAATTTAAAATCCATCCACAAACTTGGTTGAATTACGTTTTCTTTATGTACCTACCTATTTGTCATTATGTTTATGAAAAAATCCTGCAAGAATTTATTTAGTATCTTTTATGTACTAATCAAGATAAAAACTTAAATTATTAGGTGCATCATTAAGCTTGTTGTTATTACTAGATAAGTTCGGGGATTTTTTAAAATCGAATTAATATTAGGTACTTGTCTAATCTTGTGAGTTATGAACGTTAATCTTTGTTATTTTTGCAATGTTTTAACATAAGTATGAAAAATAAAGAAACGTTCTCAGTTATTCAGTTCTCTCCATTTGTAATCTAGGCTACTAAGTAAAAATAATGTAGGTCTTGTTACGCCACGTGCCGGTGTATTGAAGATTACCTTGTAGGACACGTGTGCTTGTTACCGATATTGTATGCTACAATGACTGCCTACTCAATGTTTGTAAACAATTGCGGTAAGGAAAAAATACTGTGATGAAGTTCCATCTTAGAGGAACGTAACGCCTACTTTTATCTGGATATGGTTAATCTTTCAAGAGCCAGATCCGTAAATTGTAACTCCTGTAAGACACCTGCAGTGAACAAAATAAAAACCGGTCAAACGGTTGCCGGGTCTTTTGACTTCGTAGACTTAGAGGGTTGATATTTTTCACAGCACAATGGTACCACAGAGTTGAGTGTATGACTTTAATATCAACTCGATACCTCCACGTATTCCCGAGACAAACAGACGGACGGACAATAAAATGATCCAATAAGGGTTTCTTTTTCTTTTTAAAACTGTTAAAACTGTTAATCTCTTTATCATAATAAGACTGCTCTGGGGTCCTGGGTTCAATTCTGGGACCATCTGGTTTTTCCATTAGGAATTTCTCAGTAACACTTTAATGTCTCCACTCGTGTTGGATTGCCGTCCCATCAGTCTATGCGAGTGAGGGAACAGAGTGCACCTACCTGTTCACACACTCGAAAACAGTCAGAAGGACTAGTTTTTGTCGTTGATCATAAATATTTCCAAAAATTAGACACGCACCGTATTGAATCTAATTACTAAGTATACCTTCCTTAATGAAACCTGACTTTTTAAAAGACAACAAGAAAAACCAAAACAATTCCAGTCAACAATAAAGGTAAGTTCAAAGTAGTGCGTACGCCTGCGCGTGCGCATCTACGTTCAATTCAAGGTGATCAACGTTAGGTATGCGGTACTTACAAAAGCACCTTGACATTAAATATCATAATATTTTTACTAGAAGCTATCGAGATGTGGAAGCCAAGCTAATCGTAAACTTGTCGTAGGTTGGGGTTTTAGATTGTTTTCTAGTTAATGAGTCTCTCTATACAAAATCTAGGTGCCTATTAAACTGCAGACGACGGCTTAGGTTTGAAGCCGATCCTACTGGACGTTCAGCTACCCTACCATGACGTCTTAAAGCAGTACTTATTCCACTGAGGGAAGGCGACAGAGCTATACAGGGTGTCTAGCACCACGTTTTTCTCACACAGGAATAAGAACTGCTATAAAATGTCATGGTAACCCTACAGATAATGAAAAGGAGCTCTACGAATTCTACTATGACCCCTTTAAAATTTATATCAGCCAAAAGGCCGCGTGTGTACCGTTTTCACTGTAGCATGGTGCTGGTGATATTAGTTAAATGAACCGTTCCTCTTCAATCTGAAAAGTAACCGCGATGGACGATCATTACTGAATATAGGCTTTTACCTGAATATCATAATAGTTAAGGACTACCCATTATAGCAGTATCGCATCACTCTATTTGTATTTTTGTCTAATGTCAACCACATTAAATAATACAGCGAAAACAATATAGGATCCTCCCTTTTACACCAGATTGTGGCGAAGCCAAGAGAAGGGGATGCTAGAAGTCATTTAAAAAAATACAAGTTTCTATTTTCTTTATACACTATCGATTTTCAAGATTTCCTTTTAAAATTCAATGAATGATATTGCAGGAATTCAGTGCAGTTAAACGCCTGCTACGGATTCCTTTAATTTATGACGATACATGGTAGACATCCCACCCACACGCACTAAACGGTTTGGGAATACCTTCATTGTGCGTACTGCTAAGGAGTGGAATTCCCTGCCGGAGTCTGTATTTCCTGACAGCTATAACCTGGGGGTCTTCAAGTCAAGAGTGAATAGGTTATTTCTAGGTAAGCGTGCTTCATCGTCGACCACATCATCACTTACCATCAGGTGAGATAGTGGTCAAACGCGAGCATCAAATTCCGGTAAAGTTCGTGTTGCTACAGATCGTGTAGTGTCAAGGATGCGCCGGCACACGACGGGACATACTGCTCGCGTGCTGAATTTAAATATAATCATCAACTTTGTGACTACTGTGTTATGACTATTATCACAAGTGCTAGACTAGAAAATTGGTGTGATTTGGGTAAGAGGTGTCAACCCAAAATGTCAGCACAGTAAAATGGTATGTTTTTGTAGGCTCACTACATTATTTAGTCTGTTTAAAATGATTCGGTTACTATTATGGTGTGGCGGAGCACTTCGACGTTAGTTTATGTTTAGATTATTTAATACAAATTAGTTTTTATTATTGTTGTTCAAATGATACACGGATGAGGCGACATCGCGATAGACCTATACGAAGACATGCGATGCATAGACTGGGTACACATTAACTTACAGGAGCACTGGAGAAATACGAAATATCAGAAACAGCAAATCCTGGTCCACGACAAAGGGACATATTTCAAATAAAATGTGGACTGAGGTAAGCTACCTGAAAGCTTAGTCATTCGTTTTTAGAAAGGCACCAGTATTTTAAAGAGCAAAGCTACTTGCTATCACTATAGCAAGGTAGTGACACGGCTGAAGAGCTCAGTAGCTATGCAGTAGATACCGACACGTTCATGCTCTGATAGCGACCGCTACTCAACAGTTATCTGTTATGTATTCGTTAACACCACGTAACATCGCTGGTTCAACGTTGAACTTGTAGTTAATAAAGAAAGGCTAGTCTATGCGACTGAGGTAACCAAGAATTATCTTTACTGTATGGAAAAGATTCGTTTTGAGTATTTAGTATAGTGCTGTAATTTAAAAGAGAATAAAAACAGACGTAAGTACTAAGCCGGTTTACTTCGAAGTTAATGTCTGTAAAAGTCATAATTGAAAGGGTAAATCATCTGACTAAAACTTATACAAATGTTCCTTCTTCTTTGTGTTCCGGGGCCGCGGCATCGCTTTCGATGCTATCGATTATTTTAATATTTCGATGTACAAATCGCAACCCCGGCTGGGCAAAAAACATGTCATGCGTTTTAGTTGTTACTGAAACCCATCTCTTATAAAAAGATACATATACCTACCACCAAACTTTGTCATTTTGTTACAATATAAGTAGTTACAAATTTTGAAGGCAAGGAAACTAAACAGACTTCTGTCAAGTAGTGTAATGTTTAATGGACCAATCAGAGCAAGCAATTAGTGACGCTTCCGATTGACTCGCTTGATTGCTTTATACTGTATATTGTTAACAGTTTCGTTATCAGCTAGGTTAGCAGCAACGTTTTGTGAATCGGAGCCGTTTAATTAGTTTCACATGAAACATTTTCGCGGAATTCGCTCTCTCAGATTACGCTTTTTCGGAGAAAGGACCAGAGAGCTTCGACCAATTTACATTTTAATGTACTTCTCATAGACGAGACTATCAAGAGAGCACAATTATGACTTTACACTTTAATAATCTAAAGACTTCACAGTGCACTAAGACTGGGATTTAAAATTATTTCTTCTTCTGATAGCTTGTAATAGTCTCTTAGATGTAGACAAAGCGATATTATGCAAAAAGATTAATGCAAAAAGGGTTGGCATAAGCTACCAAAAAACGGTGTTAGGCTTGTTTGTTAGTTGCTGTAGAAGTACGAAATGTTATCAACGCGACCCCCAAAACCACATTTAGTTATTTTTATTTCGGAAAAAGGGACCAATTTTTCAGCTCTTTCAGTTCTGAGAGTTTAACCACACATTGTACATTGTTCTTTAAAACCTTTCGCTAAAACACTGATTGTGTCCACGTTATTGTGTTTAATTCGCATCGTCATCATGGATATTATGTAGCAATAACTTGTCGGCTAGTTGGGCAATGCCCGCTGAGACATGACTTCGTTTTTGACATTGCAAGGTCACGGAGCTGGTTCATTTGTTTCTTGAGAAAAAAGGCGAAAGTTGCTGGCACAGAAAATGGCGAGCGTATTAAATCCTTTTATAATTGATGCTTGTATACATTTTAATAGGCTTGCGTTTGAACGCAACTTGTCTGATTTGAATTTCGATGACGCGGCTTAGGGTTCAGTACGCTTACCTAGAGGAATCTGATTCACTTAAACTCTGAAGATATGCAGATTATAATGATTGGCAAACAGAAGCCGGGTCTAGCATCAGATAAAGAGGCTATGCATATGAAGCTTGGCTTTTTATCAACTAGGTATGTTACGGTTGGTTTCCAGTCTTACCGGACGCAGCCATGAAACCTGTATTTAACAAGGAGCGGCTACCTATCTAACCAAACGATGTGGTGTGAAAGTTCCCTGTTCTCATCAATATATTTCCGAATCTCAAAACAAATTGAATTACATTATTATCATAAACTTCAATTTAGCCTAATTCCACAATATTGAAGCCACCTGCCGTCAAGAATTGTTTACCAAACATAATAGTGATAGTATTACGGATGTTTACTACTGCGCCCCGCGTGTTTACCTGCGTCTCTACTGTTATGTGTTTTGTTGTCGGTGGTACTGCTTTGTAAATATAGGTGACCTTTGGTAGGTGTCGCCTGTTGCGGGGTGCGTATATAAGTAACGGATGTTAACACACATGCGCAGGAAAATGTAGTTTCCCTAACAACCCATTTTCCAGGGCTGACCGAGAGTTCTATAAGATACCTATCGAGATGAAAATTATCAAAGGGGTAGTGACGAAAGTTCTCTCCGCCAACATTTAATCAAATTTCAAGACGTAACCTTGATTGGGCTTTCAATTTGAGACAAAACAGAGAAAATAACAATTAGCAATACAGGAAGTTGAGACGTAACAAACATGACATTTTCGGTAATTTCACGCTCCACGCCACTTAGTAACAGTCTGAGTAACATGTTAGCTGTAAGATGACTCGCTAATCATCTTGTATTGTTCATATACCAGCACCACTAATGCTGGTGAAAACAGACTGGTTTCTATTTCGTTTCCGGATGTTGTTCGGTTGTTTAGGAAATAGAGAGAAATTGACGCATTCAGTGAAAAAAAATAACAACCATTTTTGACAAAAATAGGACTTCCAAAAAGCAAAAAAGTCGGTGGCAAAAAAATCTACTTATGAATCAAAGAAGAGTCGTACTTTTGAGACGTACATAAAACAAACGAATTCGAACCGGGGACATATTGCAGCTTTACATGAAAAAACATAGGGCTTAGGTATACGAAATACCACATTTTTTTATTATTGCTACTTCACTCCTATTTTTAATTCCATTACCGATATTGTTTGGGCAACTTTCCTAAAAACCCTTATCAGGTAGCAATAGGCTACGAAAAGTGAAAAGTGGTTGGTAACTGACAAACCCCAAGGTCGGTTGCTCAACCGATCCGGTCAACCGCCAGTGACCTTTACTATTACTACTATACTATTACTGGTTGGCATAGATTCTTGGAACGGTTTTTTGAAAAGTAGTTTAGAGTCTAGACAAAAAGGAGTTAAGGTAAGTAGGTAGTATTTATTTGTTTTGTTTAGTAGTAGAAAAGTGACGAAAATGTAGTAAAGTGACGAATGAATCAAAAAAGCATTTTATTAAGACGTTTGGCGATTTAGCGATATGTATTACAAATTCGTTTCTTTAATAAGACGGGGAAGCCCTTTATATTCCAGTAGCCTTATTTTTTTTAATATAACCTAAGCTTATTTAAATTTTTGGCATCTTTTATACCTAAGGACCAGCTTAAATACAACGATAAAAACTAATCTCTAAACAATCCATCAACTAGTACATACTTCGCACTTCACTAACACTAAAAAATAATTGAAAAGGTAAGTTAGTAAAAACATGGTGTAATATGATGGCTAGCAGCTAATCGTGCCGTGGCTGTGACGAACGTTGTTGGCCGTGACTGCACGCTGCAGCAGCCTGCAGACTGCAGGTGCTCACGGAATAAGGTGTTTACATCAGTCGCCGTACTGCTAGGCCGTGAAAGTTGATGAAAACTATGACATTATGCATCAATAACATCGTAATTTATTGCCTTTTACCAGAATACACGATTAGCAAAATTACTACTTCTTCGTTCTGGACTCATTCTTGCCGGATTGGCCAATAAACTCAAAATAAAAACAGGATTAGAGAGAGGTGGAGACTTACTCAGCATAGTAAGCATGCTCCTTCCCTTCTTAAGAAGTCTACTTGCTAAGGTAATGTAGAGGCAAGGAAGTTAAGTACCTAGCTCTCTACTCAGAAGTGTCAATGGAATGATGCATAGAACGGAATGGATGTCATGCAATTTTGACGTTTACAAGCTATCCATGAAAGTCAAAAGATTCTCAGTCTGTTTTAAATGACCATTTGACTATTGGTGTTACTTATGTATTAAGTAAGACCTAAGAGAAGACAAGCTGGGCCGACTCCAAATAAATTAGGATAAGAGCAGCAGAATTATGATGAAGTTGTTCCTAAGACACATGGTTTTTGTAAGTTTAAGTACCTCATAGCTAGGAGCGCACAATAATTGCATGTTGCATTCGCAGCCGGCAGTCTAGCTCCAACAGGGAAAACTCTTGTAAACCGGTCCGTTGAACCGGAATCTAGAGTTTATTGCGAGTCTGCCGACTATTCTCGCGGTATAACATACCTACCTAATATAATGTTTAGACCTAACCAACTTATTATGATTAACTTTGTTTGATATACAACAAAATTTAGATACAGAAATCACGAATGCTGGCGACCTGTTCCACCTCACAAAACGCAAGGGGAATTTATTCAGAGTATGGAGAGGCAACAGAAGAAGCAGCAGAAATAAACATACAGAGAGTGATATTATTTTATTTATAAACAAATTCGCGATGTATCTGTGACTTCGAGGTCTGAGAATCAGCACATGTCAATTACTTGAGACAGGCTCCCAAAACGCCCCTTCCTTAACAGCTAGTATTAGTACTACTGTTTTGGATGGGAGAAGAATTAGCAGACCTAGCTCCTCAGCACCAAATGTTTCTGTTAAGTTAAGAACAATTTTGGTAGTTACTGATAAAACGATTCAGTTTTTAAGTGGAAATCCTTTTTTATAAAATTTGTCCTTCCGTCCGAATTTCTTGAATATTGGAAATGTACCCACAACTTCAACAAAACATGCGTGACTTTTACAACACGAGCCAAACCGAAAAGCGTGAGAAGGTTTGCAGGTAGCATCACGATTTGAACGCATTTTGTAAATAAAGTGAACGCGAATCATTGGCAAGTCGAAAACGATCCGATGTTTTAAATAACAACACTATGCTCACTTTATTTTGACAGTTTCCTTCACGATTTGGTTACATTAGGAAGTCAGCTTCATGGTAAACTGTAAATATTTGAACGTATTTCAGCATGTTTTGTAAACTATGTGGTAGCTATTAATTGGTTCCTACATATTCAATAGAGTCAACTACTGTCACCAAATTCCTTGGCAATTTAATCGATTAAAATTTGGAGATCTCCGACGAAAGTAAACTCGCAAAACATTTGTACACATAATTGCAAAGCATAGAGAACTAACAAAAATGTAACATCTCACACACCTGTAACCTTTATATACAAATAAATAAATTTGAAAATTAAATCTTAGCTTTTACGAAATATGTAATAGGATTATCTTGTTGCCACAACTATCCAGTATTCGTTACTGTGCTACAGCTGGACAAAGGTGCCTTCCGATACTAGGAATTTAAGCGACGAGAGTTGCCCGTAGCCATCGTTTTCTTTGGACGCTAATACTATTTTACAAATTACTTATGTTTAGGGACAAAGTAATGATTTGTGACAAGTATCTATTGCTAATCTATATCAGCTTGTAACCATGTCATCTATTGTAGTGTTATCAATTACTGTAACGTCTTATCAGCTACTGTAACTTTAGAGAAAGGTATCAACACGTATTTTAGTGCTGCATCCAAAACTTTAAGATCGTGTGTAAAACATAGATCATGTATGTCGAGATAAACGGTAAAGTTTAAGATAAAAAAGAAAAGATTTATTTTTAGTTCGTGATATGTAACCGGGTGCAAGACTGAGTGCAAAAGAACTCATGGTCAACTTCTTTTGACGGAGCAATTAAATGTTGCAAAGTTAGCTAATTACGCTTAATCATCACCTTGTTTTTATCAAAATGCATAAATTATCGTAATGTCTTTTTTACGTTTTTTTTTCTAATCTAAGTATTTTACTATTTATTGACTGAATCCAATTTAAACACATCATTAATCCTTCGCGCTACAAAGTGTGCAGACGGGTGCAAATTTTCATACATTGTTACCCTACATCTATGTAAACAATCGTGCGCGCAAACTGTTCTATTGCATTGTCCTAAGCAAATTATTCAAAAAACAACATACCATACGAATTGATTTAAAAAAAAAACTGGGTTATGTCTAGTCTACCAATCAGCTTCGTGAGTGGTACACAATGGTCGAAAGGGTGGTATCGTGTCGAGATAGTTGTTAAGACTAATTAGGGTTGAACCTCATGTGTCAGCACTTCTCCATGCTCGTTCCTTTTTGTGTCGGTCAAAAGCGTTATTTACTAGAACGAGGAACAAAGGGTGCCGAACGCATCTTTTTAGTTGAGATCCAACAGTGCGCTTTTCTTCAAGCTTGCAAATATTAGATTTTTTGGGAATTACTTCTGAATTTAGTTTTTCGCACCCTTTTGAAAGAAATGGGAATATACTTGATCATTGCTTGGTTTCCAAGAGTATTTTATGTTATCCAACCCAATTATTTTTGACGACTTGCTCAGAATTTAGGCATATTTAAAAAAAAAAAAAGTTATACCGGTTTGATTATTATATTTTATTATGTAAATAATAACATTACTAGCAATAAAAACTCAGTCCTAACATCCGCGTTCATGTTTTAATCAAGGTTTTTTCTTGATTTTTCCGATCATAGTTCTAAATCTTGTAGTCAGTGTGGGCTCAGTGTGCATGATTGCCGCGGTGCCCCATTTTGTTTAATTTAAAACAATAAAGCGTCTCGATGGTGGTCGTGTTCGGCGGTGGTCGACGATCTGTGTGTCACCGACTTGTGACGTCACCCAGCGGATATCTGCGTTTATACTCTGTGCGATGAGAACATGCTCACACTTTTTCTATATGACAGGAAGCAAGTTGGGTGTTGTTGGAAAAACTAAACATGCTGTTGTTGTTAGCATAACACGTAACATCATGCTTATAATTTTCGAAACGTTGGCAGAGGCACACCTACATTTCACCGGTAATATTTTATTTAATATATCTGGTCCCATGTATAATCCACAGAAGTCTCAGGAGGACCAATAGGAGAAGAGCCTGTTGCTATCAACCCGGAACAAACATCTGGATCCTGGCATCACGGATTTCCGAAATTCATTCAGAAAAAAAACATTTTGTCAAAGTCGAACCCAAGATCTTTCGAGCACGAGATAAACGAGGCAGATGTGGCTAAACTCAACAATTTCTTGATAAATACAAAAGAACCGGAGTATATGTGTACATGTTGATGAGTAGGTACCTCAGGACTGTTGTATCACAGAGGCAATGTAGTGGCAACAAACTGGAAACCAACGTAACTATCGTCCATCTTTCCTCTGGCCGTGAGAACTCAGCGGCTGGTTCTTTCATGAGAAGATTTACTACGAGAACGTAGACAAAACTAACACTTTTTCTACTTTGTTAATTTGTTTTATTGTAGAGAAATGCACTTGGTCTTTTATAAGACAAGATACTGATGATGACTTTGTAGTTTAATCATAACACCATGATTGTAATCCAAGAAGGGAAGGCAGAAGTGTACCTAATAAAAGCCACATTTATCCAGTTATGTTTATTATTATTTTATTTTATTTTCCAAGGTCTTTATTTATGCATAAGTAGATACAAACTGTTTACAAATGATCTTATTCTATTTGTAGACAAATCGGAATTTATTTAGTTACACAGGCTTAATATGTCGCCTTTACAAACATCAAAACATGTGATTATTACCTTATTTTATAATAAACAACTAATTGATTTTTATAGATTAAGTTTTAGAAGTGTGCAGGTCTTGGTAAGGACCCACATAATATTTATCATGAGTAACATACAAAATGTACGTTTTCTTATAATACTAAGTTAGGTAAATAAATAAACGATTAAAATATTAATATAATGTAGGTAGCGGGTAGTTTAGTGCAAAGATCGCGAGTACACGGCCGCTCTAGCGACGTCGGCTGGTAAGCGAGCTATCGTCATGTTACGTCACCTAGGAAGTAGTGATGGGGGAGTCGATATCGATTGTACGTTCGAGCGTAAGGCAAAGTAGTTAATCTGCTGTTACCAATTGCAGATATTAGTGTGTTATGGTGTGATGGGTTTTTGTGCAAATAAAATTTACGTGATATCTTTAATATGAAGTCTTTTAAAAAAGGATATTTAATGCGTTTATGTAGTGTTTTAAGGTTCGTCCGAAATGGAGTGTTATAGGATAATTTTAAGGCTTTATTTTGAATAATTTGGAGTTTTTTGTATTTAGCTTCAGCCACACTGGACCACACAGGAGCTGCATAAGTTAAGCAAGGTCTGACTAATGAAGAATAAATAAGCAGTTTAGTAGCGGGACTGAGAGTTGTTTTGCGATTTAAAATGGGTTTTAGTGAGTTTAGGGCTTTTGTACCCTTATCTATGGTTAATTCTATGTTTTTATTCCAGTTAAGCGTCTTGTCTAATATTATGCCTAAATATTTTACCGATTCGCGCCACGGAATTTGGAAGTCATCAAGTTTAACAACTCTTGTGGGTAGTGTTCGTTTGCCGGTAAATAATATACCTTCGGTTTTTTCGGAATTTAGTTTCAATTTCCAGGTCTTAAAAAATTGGCTGAGTAATTCCAATGAAAATTGAAGCCTTCCCGCAATTATGTCAACATCTTTGTCAGTTGTGAATGTGGCGGTATCATCGGCATAGATGGCAAGGTGTGTGTGAGCCTGTTTAGGTACATCATTCACGTACAGTATGAAAAGGTATGGACCCACGAGCGAACCTTGAGGCACACCGGCTGGAATAGTTTTGGGAGCAGAATGTTCTTTACCTATATGAACAGAGAAAGATCGGTCGCGCAAGTAACTTTGGATGAGCTTTACTAGACAAATAGTGTTGTAATGTTTATTAAATATCATGTAAAAGGGGCAAACAACCAAAAATCCTGACTCAGTAGCTGCTATTCAGAAATGTCTGATGAAAAACCTGATAACAATTTGACACCAAGTAAAATGGGATAAGGGCAAGAAGATCATATTTATATGAATTAACTTACAAACAAAGGTGACTGGAATTGAAAATTATATTTGTGTTACACGATAGCAAAATTATTAGCGTCTTGCGCTCTCGTCTCGCTTTTGAATCCCTCGTTACGATCAGAATTCTATATTAAAATCACTCGCTATTCTCGTTATCTAATCATAGACTCTTTCGCTTGCTGGGGACAAAAAAGTACTTTGCTCAGTTGTTACACAAATAACTAATGCTTATCTATAAATAATAAACTGAAAATCCTAAGATTCCTCCGATCCGAGTTGTTTTATTAAGATGATTCAAGTTTTTGGGCCGGGTGCAAATCATTTAGTTTTTTACTGATCGAGTGCAAAAATTTTTGGTATCGTACTCAAACTTATCTTAAAAAAGCTAAAATTACACTTTCCACTGACTTAGGCACCTAACCTTGCAGAAGCTATCAATCAATCGTACCAACTTGAAAATCTTTTTGTCAGTAGGTAATAGGAAAAAACGTGATACTTAGGTATACAGAATGATATAACAAACAATGTTATAAATATGTAATTAAACATATTTTTTATATGAAAAAAAGAAATAAAACTGTAATTTACGACATACATACATAATTCATACATACCGCAGTGACGTAATGTGCAGCATGAAAATATGACGTTCTTTCAATATCGAATCAATCCGATATTAACCGATATCATTGCACGACATTAAGCAAAGTTAATGACTGTATTATGTACATTTATTTAAGGTGACATTTATTTATGTACAGCTGAAATAAATTATTTTGTACCCAGTAAGACAAAGAGGATACGTCAGCTTATTTGCATTTGAATTATGTTATCATTTATAAAAAAATAATTTGCCATCGTGGTGAAAGAATAAAACAATCGCCGTAATTTGGTTGCCCAGGGTGCGCCGGGCAGATCGGGGATAGAGTACGTCGCTTGGGGAAGCTCCTTTCGAAGGCACCCAAGTCGGTCGTAGCAAAGGCAATCTCTACATATGATGCTTCATAGACGGGTCAGATCTCAAGTGTGTATGCGGTATGTATCCACAGATAAGTGGTCCACCTTCTATATTATGCTGCATGCCCTGACTCCTAAGCATTTGAGGATCAAGTGCCTACATCAGCGAGTGATCTCCGCATAGCTGAATTTTAGGTGAAAAATATTTAACTCGAATTTGCCATCGACACGCTTTGTTTTTGTTCTTAAATTTTAACAAATCTTAATAAAAAATAAAGAACAAAGAATATCTAGCCGTTTATTATAGTAAGGGACATAGGGACACAAACTTTAATCATGGACTCTGCACATGATTCTAGTCCTCCCAGAATAGAAAAAGTTCAAGATGTGTTAATGTTTGTTACACCGTACTCTTGCCAGTGGAAGAAAACGAATTTTGCACAATACAAGGACCAAAGTGTTTACCTCAAGAACCAAAGTTCCCTTAATGTTTTCCTTCAACTAAGTTCTAATATTTATCTATTGTTACGATTATATATGTTCAAGTGGCTGTTAGCGATAGATAATAACTGTTCACCTGGCCCCCAAATGATCGTGTTATTACTAATTTGATAATAATTTTATAAAATTGCCCGCTCGACTATTATTATGTACGTACAGTTAGGTACTAAAACTTTAACTGCTTGTAAATGCACGCAATTTCGTGTCTGATTAATATCTTTTAGGCCTGGACTCCACTAAAGCGGAGACGAGCAGAGCGATGGGAGACTTACAACTGTAGATGTCTCCTCTCCGCTCCAGTCGACCGTGCCTAAAAAGGATTTCTTAGAGCCACTTGCACCACAAACCACATAAAATGTTTAGTGACAACCATGTTGAAACCTTCAGCTGTCACGATTTATGTTCAAACGATGTTATAAATACGCTTTCCAAAGTCCGGGGAGAGGTCCTCTTTATAGAGTTCCGTTGCCTAATGGACCCCTTATAAATTTGCCCTGTTTACCGTATGTTACACACATTTTAATTCGAAACTATTGGCACCACATAGTTGAAATTTCGAGAGTATATACCTTCCATAGAAGGAACATAATGTATATGCATATTTGTGTAGCGATTCATAAATCGCTACTGAACTACGATGCGAAAATATAAAACAAATAAATTGCAGAGAGTTTTTTGAGATACGAGGCTTTTTCATTAAACTGCAGCTAGCAGTAATCTTGTTTTTCATTTACTTAATATAAAGAACTTTACTTTTGAAAATCAACTCATATTCTTTAACGAATTGACGTTAAATTACATTACAGCACAAAGGAACGTAGAAAATTATAATATTTGGTTGTTGTCAATTAAAATTCAACGTTAATCGCGTTAACAAATTGCAGTTGACCTCGTTTGTAATTGAGTTATTTATCCGCTACTATAAACATGTGAATAATCGTAGTATTTGGATCAAGTTAACGCACGCGATGCAAATATAACACATATACATATTTAATACATGCTTTCGTTGCAGATACGTTACGATATCGTTACAGTAAGTTAAGATGATTAAAGTTAAGGCCGTCCGTTCACTCGGATATCTGGTTTATTTAATCAAAAGAGGTAGTACCGAATGTACGAAAACTTTGGGTCGAAAGGACTTTGGTAGGTCCGCAAGAGGCAATGAGCAATGGACCAGTTAATTATGCGATGTTTATAGGCCGTCTTAACGATGCAGTCCGATGTATGAAAACGAAGATTTTGATCTTCGTAAGTATTTTTTCAATACTGAATAGGTTTGTCCGCTTGATGGGAAGCGATAATGAAATCAAACTTTTATAGGTTTTTATTTATATTAAACTTAAAATATAATAATATATTCTGCAGCATCTTGAGAACTTCTTCTTGTTTTTCGTCAGTCAAAAATATTATATCAGTCTTCCGACTCAATGGCCAGTCTACCGCGACAGAGATCTGTCTGTGTTTGTTTGTATATAAACAAACTTGTGTACCTGTAGTGGTGCAGGTGTGACGTGTCTTACGTGCAAGCCAGTAGGTACCCCGCGTTGCCCCCAAAGGTCACCTGCGCCGGCGCAACACCGCTCACTTCAAACTTATCGTTTCTATGGCTTCGGCATTGTGTAATGCATCTTATGTAAAAATTACACATATTTGTTTGACTGGTTCGCTTTAGAAACGTATGTAATGTTTCTGTTATATAGCGATACTTTTGACGGGCACTGGTGAAAAGAAAATTGGTAACATAGCTGGGTACGTAACTAGCGTTGTTCAGTTATATTTTTGTTTTCTAGTCATGTGAAGGAAATCGGTTCTAGAATCTCAAGGTTAACGACTATTAGAAGACCATAGATCTGAGCAATTATAGATATTTCTTGGTAAACAATGGGGAAATATGTGAGTACAATATTATCTAGGTAGTAGTAATTCCTTCAAAAACTTAATGTTTCTAAAATATTTATCCGAAATACGTTATAGCAATCACAAGAAAACACAGTTAATTATTTTCACCAAAAATAACAGCTCATATCAAAGTCGAAATAACTGCAATTATTTTACAAGGACGCCATAAAATAACATTAAAACTATGAAACTAATATACCTACAGTTACTAGCAACTCACCGAATGGTCCCCAAATAAACAACAAACGGTATCACACAGATAACTAGGATTCCTCAAAAAAATGTAAATAGTAAACACTCGCGATTACCAGTTATGCGACTAGTTTGACAGCTGTCAAAAAGTGGCGCGAACGTCCGCGGCTGTCGGGCAACGATGGCGGAATGGCGAGCCGGCTGCACCACGCCGCCACTGCGCCTGCGATTACAAAGTTACGACACAAACTTGTTATCTGTTCTACCTCATTGTGTATGCGACTACGGAGAACGTGGTAACTGCGGTTACCTTAAAGGGTAGGTATGGGTTGTGACCGATTTTGGTGACGTCATGACCTTGCACTAGATATTTAGGACTTAGGTTTCAGGGCAATTGGCGGTCAACAGATAAGATATGGTGTTGATATCTTAAAATATTTTTTCAAGTTTATACCTTTAAAATTTCAATCCTGACACCATTTTTTTATCTGTATCTATGTAAAGTCCCAAAACCATCAACCAGTCTTGGTCCACAATAGCGTAAGATAAAAAAAAAAGAGTTGGAAATTATGGGAAATTGGGGAGGGAGATTTTCCCGGCAGTGGGATGACGCAGGTTAATATTAACCTAATGCCGGGTATCGTTCTAAGGTACCCATAAGCGGTGTTTATCCGCTCTTTAGGAGCGGGCGAACAAAAATATCTTTTGGTATAAATCTTGGATTGTAACGAACATAAAAGCGATCGGGAAGGAAGGAAGCCGGCGCATGCGGCTTAATCTCACGACTCATCGACTGTTTTTGGGGTTCCCACGGATATGGCAAACATTTGAAAAAAGAATAAGGAAACAAAATGTTAAGACAAGCTAGAACAACTAGACACCGCAGGGAAAATACGGATCGGATGAAAACAATTAAAATTTAAATATTTAAGAAACTACATTTAGATTACTTATTGGGCATCTGAGTTTGACAAAGCTCTACATTCATTACCTATTTAAGATCAGATGGTTTTTAAAAAGTGCTTGGATTTTTCTATAAGAATAAATAATTCCAATAATTTTCTAGATCTAAACCTAGACCTAAATAATATAATGATTCTATCCGAGGGTTTCTAACATCAAAGATTAAAAGATTATCATTTTATCCGTTGTCAATCAAAATGATAATCTTTGATGTTAGAAACCCTCGGATAGAATCATTATAACAAACTAAGTACTCATCATCTGCTGAGCGTTCTCCTTACTATGGAGCACCTAGAGCTGGCTTCCATTCTATCCAGTTGCAGCTTCATTTCCATGTTTACTATGAAACTCAGCTAAGACAAACTAAGCTTTATGGACTTGCGGGTAACACAATATCCTTTGGCAAGCCTGGCTAAAAGATTTTTATGCATCTGACCGCCCGTAACGACTGACAAAGATCTACAAATGACAGCCAGGACCAAATGCTTAACGTTCTTTCCGAGGCATGGAGACTGACAAACTTCCCTCCAACAAGACTACTATTAATCCAAATCACGCTCACCTCCGTTACCTACCCTTCACCGTTACTGATAACAACTACAGCCTTACACCAACAAACTCGGCTAACATGTAGCCTGCGCCCGCGCAGCATGCTAACGAGATCGCGCGCAAGGAAGTGACGTAACTCACTCGTGTCGTATAATGTCAGATTAAGATTATGTCACCGTGAAGACGTTGCGAAAATTAATGAGATGTGCTTTAGTATTTATTTGAATTATATTAATTATATGTGTAATTCGGTTGGTCGTTTAGTTTTGAATTACCAAAACAGATTTATAATGCTGATAGATAAGGAACTAGGGAAGACTTCCGTCGAAGATGGTATTTGTACAGAAGCAGGTTCTTTAATGTCCCAAACATTAAAGAACCTGCCCCCAAATATGGTAACATGACAAAAAATATGATTTGGACCTACATAAGAATGTCGAACATTCTTCAAATAATGGTATGATCACCTAAGTAAGTTATGCATGCAAGTATCTCTAAAATTATACCAAGATGCTGAGTCACCACAAGGCTCGATTATAACTCACGATTTTATAGAACCAAGCATAGATAGTCGTCAATCAATCGGCGCAACACTTTGATGATCAGATGCTAAGCTCGCTTGCGCGCGCGCAGCAAATGGCTCACGACTTTCATGTGCACTGCATACCTAATATGGCACTGAAATGACTTGTGATTGCATACTTTTGATATGAACCGATATTTTCATGATGTTTTGTAAAAAGTTCGATGACCTACTGACAGTCAAGTACAATTTTTTTGAACTGTATAACATAAAGACTGTAAATCGCAAAGTGTTAGACAGACATATACTATCTATAGTATGTAAGTACACCTGCATTTCGCGATTTACTTATTAGTGCCATTTATTAGGGAGTTTATTGCTATCAACCAGGCACACATCTAGAATCCTGATTGCTTTTAACTAATTCTTGTTGGAAAAATCCAATTATCATCCCACTCGACCTTCGAATCAAACCTAAGCATAGCAGTAACGCTTAAAAAGTTGCGACCACTACACCAAAATAAATTATACAATTACCATTATCAAACCTTGTTTTGTATTGTTAAAAATAATGACTTTAGCTCGTTTTTTTTTTAATTTAAACTTATTGTAAAAAATGAACATGTATCTTTAAAATTCATTAAAGCATCTGTACATAATGACACAGGATAAAATGATTAGACAATAATGTAGAATTGAATTAGATAATTATGCGTTTGACCATCAAAGACCGCCTTGATGCGCAACACCGTACTATTCATTGCCCAAAAATATATGATAATAAATTACCAAACAGAATTAAGGACAGAATGAAATTAAGGATATTAAAAACAAATTAAGACATCTATTATTGGAAAAATGTTAATATAATAAGTACCTACTATTGCCGATTTCCTTAATGATAAATTGTAAGTTATTTGACATTGATATTTATTTAATTTTGACATTGTCTTATTCTCTTTTTTTTTTGTTGTAATTATTTAACCCTTTGACGACCACGGGGACACATTTGTCCCAAGGCAAAAATATAAGATAACTAAATAACTAAAATACTTATGGATGTTATTTTACTTGAAATAGACTTTTTACGTATAGTTTCATTTTTTATTGCTGGCAACACATTATCCGAGCCATCAGTCTTTGTCTGTGGTCTTTCGAAATTGACTGTTCATTTGGCGCTAAAACCTAAAAATTTGCAACTGTGTTTTGAAGTGAAAAATAGTTTTCAACCTTTTATATTGTGAAATATCTATTCTCTGGTAAGTTTATTTTTATTATTTACCATCATTATATAAATGTTCATATTAATTACTTTGCTAAGTAGTTGTAAACATAAAGGGACACCGGTGTCCCTATCGCCTTTGAGGGTATATTTATATAAATATATTGCAGTTACGTGTTTGTATCATTACCCACATATTTATATTTTTTTTGATTGCAGATTATGTTTCGCCGAGGACTTGGGACTTTTTGAACTTCGAGAACATGAAATCCAACACATTTTAATGGGTGACAAGAGCGACGATGAGGCCAATTTGTTGCTCGATGAAGAAGACCAAATGCTTTTGTCGCAAGATGTTGACCAAGGCGTACTCGATGTGGAGATTGAAGATACGTCTCCTCAATGTCAAGAATCACGGAGATTGTCACCAGAGCCTTCAAGTTCTGCTGTAGAACATATCCCTACACCACTTGGCAACTATCAACCTGCTTTCAAATGGAACCAGAGAACATACGTTCCAAATGCTTTCGCTAGTGTGGACTACGAATTTGGTAAGGTGCAAATCTGTCAAGATATTAAAGGCGATATGTTGACTCCTTTCAAAATATTTCTTTCGACAACAACGTTTGATATATTAGTTGAAATGATGTATCAGAATCAGAACGGTACGCTCACCAAAATGGACGAGAATTCTCAGTTCAGACTGACGAAATGAAGGCATTTCTTGGTTATGGGTTACCATATTTTGCCATCTCTACGAGATTACTGGTCTACAGAACCAGACATGGCGGTACCTTAGATATCAAGTGTTATGCCTTCGATTTGAAGGAACACGTAGGAACTTACATTTTTGTAATAATGGAGAAATCTACCAAAAACTGCACCAGTTGACAAAAAAATTAAGCGTGGCGATAGGTGAAATGGATGGACAATAGAGCAGTACATTTACTGACAAACTTTCTATCTCCTGTAGAAACAAATATTGTAAAACGCTAAAAAGTTGGATCCTCTGAGAAAATTGATGTAAAATGTCCTAACATTACAATAAAAATATGGGTGGAGTTGACCTTATGGATCAACGTAAGGTCTGCTACGAAATTGATCGGAGATCGAAAATTAAATATTATCTTCGTCTGTCAATAACTCATTTACTATTTACACTAAGCTTCATGATGAAAATAAAATGGAAGGAAGTCTTTTGACCAGACTGCAGTTCAGACATGTCGTAGCCCGGAGCTTGATCAATGGTTTTACTAACAGGCAACGAAACGTTCCTACTTCAAGATCAAGTGCAGTTCGGAAATCCCTAAAGCGACAATTACCTATACATGCAATGGAGAAGGTGAATAATAGAAAGCGATGCGTAAATTGTGCCAAATTAAAAAAAGACAATCGTACAAACAATACCTGTGTATCTTGTAAAATACATCTCTGCTACACTAATGATAGAAATTGTTTCGCTGCCTACCATAATTACTAGTTTTAATTCATTATTTTTATTAAAATAAGAATAATATTTCATTAAATAATAAATGTAAGTATAATAAACACTGCGTTTCGTTTTTGTAAAATTCTTTGCTATTCATGACCAAAGACGACCATAGGGACATATATGTCCCAAAAAAAATTAGGAAACCCATTACAGGTTTCAGTATTTTTATTTCAAAACATGTTTATTTGACCCTCTATGTATCATCTTCACTAGTCAAAATGATAACTTTACCTCCCATACTCTTGTGGTCCTGAAAGGGTTAATTTGAAACTGTTGATTATTAGTTTTTAATATGTTTAATTTAAATATGTGAAAGAGTGAACAGTGTGCCTGTTTTGAGGTAGGTACTAATTATGTTTTTAGAAGAACTCATGTAAATTGCACAAAAAAACTCCCAGTAAAATGAATTTAAATGCAATGTACCAAGGGGTATGAAAAATAAATTTAACCGGTCAGTTCATGGACTTAGCTTATCTTGAATTACAAGGATAAAAATAAATAGCTGCAATACTAAGCTGTCAGTTTCTACTGATAGCTTATCTTAGAGATTACAATGGTACGTGGACTTGGATATACACCTGAGTTACTGGAGAACTGTTGCATATTACTTAGGCATTGACACTATAGTGTATTCAGCATCTAAGGAAGGTACGAAGTGGCGGGAAGCATGTGCAACTGAATGTTAGGTTGTGATCTAAATAGTTAGGTAGGTAATAGTTTTTCTACATCGTTCTCACATATAAATAATCTGAACAATATTTATGTATTTTTAAATATTATGATTTAAAAGAGAGTCCATGGAGGTTTTTGCCCGAAAGAAACTACAGTACTTTTGCAAGTTATTATGTCTCGTGACTGTAGCAGCACGTTTTATGTTTGTGTGTGGGCCCGCAATGGTCTAATTGAAACAAATACTTTGAGTTTGAGTTCGTGCTTTAAAGAAAGCAGTGTGTACGAACTAGATGCCTTAGTCTGAAGGGTCCATATTAGAAAACATTGTCATTAGGTGATAATAATATATAAGCACTGACTGCGCCCCGCGGTTTCGTACGTGCCGATCGGGATGAAATCCAATGTGTTCATCAATCCAGGGCATAAGCAACCTTTTTACCAAATATGTTAAGCCATTTGAGTGCGAAGGAGTTATAAACATACTCACACACACGTACAAACTTTCATCTTTATAATATTAATGTGATTGTCTCTTGAAATTATGCGGCAGCGGATTGTTCTCCTTCTTGCCGAAAGACTGAGGTTCAAAAAAGGTTTCGATATCAGTACAGTGGGATTCCTATGACGCCTTTAATAAAGCAAGTGTCATTCAAGTGTGGGGAAGAGAAGGTCCTACCACCACTCTGTCTCTCTCTCACACTAGAATTACACTGAAGTCCGATGATACAATTTTGAGCGAATTGTGAAACTGTATTTTATGATGCTACGTAATCGAAATCTCAGACGTAAATGATACACTATGAGAACTTTGTAAAATGTTACAAAGCTATTTTATTTAGAATGCACAGTGCTACAATTACATGAGAAGAAACAAGGTAAGAACTAAGAAGATATATTTTTAGTGTATTAACAGTAGATAAAATGACATCACTAAAATGTAACAAATCATATTTTGTTGACCATATATAAGATTAATGAAAATCCGTTAAAGAATTTAGACAAAGAAAAGACAAGATACCTACCTTTAATTTTACGAAAAACACCGCATTTAAGGCAAGTTTAACATCGACTGTTATAAAATTAAGGGAACGTCAAAAGTACAATAATTAAAGTCAACACGTATTTATAACTTTCCAGGATGAACCTTCATGAAACCTTAAGAAATAAGATTTAAAAAACAAATATGTGGAGTTCATTAGAATCTTTCAAAGAGGACCAAATCAAAACACAAACGCTCCCGATTCCTTCCTTTCACTCAGGGATATTAAGTCAAGGTCCTACCTTCCGTCCAGTAACCAGTTCGTCCACTCAGCGAGGGTCCCCGACAGGCACTGGAGTGCGACCCTATTCCTATCTGCTATATACCGATACAACACTATCTTTGCACCGAGGCGTTACCTAGCTGAAGTGATGCGTAGGTATGTACTACAAGCTAGAATAAAGTATAATGTCAATTCAATGCTTTTGAAATATTATGTGATGAGTGGGGATTTGAATACGATTGTTACGCTTAATTAATTTGATAAAGATGGATATAAAACGCTTGACTTTTTGAATATACTTAATAACTTCCAGTGTACGTTCTGAAGTGGTGAAGAACCTTGGACTGGAGTAAGTGGGAGCAGTACGGGAGGTGGCTGTTTAGAATAAACATCATCACTGAAAGATTGTTACTGTCGCTAATATCTACGTGGCAGCCGACTGTTATAAATAGTATTATCAACCCGAAAACAGACTGGAAGTCGTATCATAGCCCACTATAACTTATTCCTGATCTTAGGACCATGTCGTGTCAGTAACATAAACGTAATCTTATCTATGTGTGATGATTTGATGAAGTGGGCTGTACACCTATATGGTTGGTGATTATCTCATCTCTTCATACTTTTGGTTCTGTTCCTCACGAGGTTTTCCTTAACCGTTTAGAGGTTGGGCAGATTTATCCGTTAATAAAAATTTAAGAAAAACGAACTATGCTAAGATAACCTCCAGAAGACAGAACACCAAAGAGATGAAACTCGCAGAAAGGCAAAACACTCATTTCTTTGGAAAATTCTCTTCACGTAATTCCGCTACTTCATTCCAGCTACACAAAAAAATAAAGTGCTTTAGATATACCTATTTAAAGCAATATAGTAAAAGACCAGCTGTGACCATGAAGTACCATTACAAAGAATAATAAATTTATTGATCACAAACATCGAAAATACCCAGTCAACTATTGTAATGGCCCAAAATAGGCACCAAGATAAATCTAGGCTAAAACATGCCTCGCATACTCATTCAGGACGTGCCTTGGTTGAGAATAGCCAGATTTGGACATGAACTAAAAATATCGATGTATTTTGCATTCATCTGCATATTGTCTGATTCAAAAAGCCATAAAACTTCGTCATTTATATGTATTGTTTTATATTTAAATTTTTCAAAGTTATATAATGCTTTGAGCAAAATATGTGCATATTCAATATTTGTATGTAGAGAAACAGTGTGAATCTCTGAATGGTAGTGTCATCTACCGCGGATGTCTCGCAGTTTGCCAAAACACTGTTAAAGTCTCGGAAACACTGTTTCTAAGAAACCTACACAAAAAAAAAAAAAACAAAAAAAACCAACACTGTTTTCACTCAGGGTGTGAAGAATCAACATTGGGTAACCAGCAAGTGCTACTGCCCCGGACCATGTCTACGACGGAGAACTTTTTCAGGAGAGATCTTCACTACGGATACTCGAGCTTTGACCACATGCTGCAGCGGAACCAGATTTTAATCAGATAATATAAGAAAGAAACATTTGTGGGAGGACATTAATTTATGTTTAGTGACTGGCACTAAGCATTTTTGTAAACAGTCACCTAATGATCTTCAAACACCAATCCGAAATCACGCTCTGTGAGACCGAGCCACTTCCCAAGATTGTACATTATGCTCCCCAATCAAGAAGACAGACTTACAAGCTGTAATAAACTACAGCCTACACAGATTAATTAAACGTTTTACTGCTCACAAGATCTAATGGCATCAAGTTATTGGCAGCTTCTCGTCAATGTTTCACTATGTCAATGTAGCCCGGAGTCCAGGCAGCTGGTGAACGTGCCTGAGTACACGCATACCTTACGTAACGTATGATTACCATATAAATGGTTTAGATAGCTAAGCTTGTGAGACTTGTTGGCGAGCCTAGCTTCTGAGTAACAGTTGTCACGTGGCAATATATGTATTACATAGCTGCAGTACATGTGTAATGAGAGACTGCTGAGCACGGGGTTTAGGTTTAAATTCCGGATTAGGCAGTGTTATTGGGTTTACCCACCAGGAATTTAACGACACGGTTGGCGCAGTGGCTGAGCGATCGACTGCTGCGCTGCTTGTCGCAGGTTCGATCGTCGCACAGAACAAATATTTTTATGGTCTACAGATACCTAGTTGTTCCGGGTCTGGTTGTTTGTGCAGTAACTTAAAATGTTTGTAAACGCACCCATGATACAGGAGAAATTCTTAGTGTGAAGCAACTTTAAAAAAAAAACTGGATTTGGGCCGCGTTGAGAGTCAACAAAAATGGTTTCTTAAGTTGTTCCAAATAAAACAACCAAAATAATTTACAGATTTATATGTTTATACTACCTATTAGTAATAACTATATCTAACATTATGTACAAACAGCTGTACATTCACATAAAGCCTTCCAACCAAACGTTGAGTAAATAAATAAACGTGTGCTTGTACTCAAGCCGGCTCATAACTTTAATGAACCAATTCATTGAATCATTGATTGACTTATTGATTACCTCTACAAGAGACAGTTACCTCAACTTCACAAGAAGCTTCTTTGAGCGAAATGCACGTTAAACTTTATGTGTTCACAATCAGACAGCCGTGCACATAAACTTGTACATAAATAATTGAGTTATGTGTAAATAAAGAGTTTTGTTGTCTCGACGTCGTAAAAACGGATACTGCGCATGCTTGAATGAGTCATTCTTCTGCCATGACAGTCAGGACTTAAAGATAAATAGAATTATGTGGGTACTGCTGTCTCCACAATGAAGGTGACTATTTATTCATGGCTTAGTCATATATTAGCTCCATAGCAGCTACATATTGGAATAGCAGTTAGTCGACATAAGTTAGGAACAAAATTATAAATTATTTGTTGAAGGAATTCCTCCCTATCTTAACTTTTCAAATTGTTACCTACCACCAGGCGTTTGAAGTGAATCGTAATTAGCTAATTAGCCAGGTGTTCCTATTTAGTCAGTCAGCTCTCTAATGGCTCTCGAAACATGCAAGCCAAGGGTATCTACTTTTAATTTAAAAAAAAGAAACAAGTTTCGTCAAGAGAGGTTTCTCTTAGCGAAATTTTAAGGAAAATGATACAGCATCAGGTTTCCTCTTAGGTACCTATTCTATGTTTGTGCTTCCCCACCAGTTTATTATATTTAGGTACCTTCCCAAGCTTGTGTTGACCACACTACTTCCGGTTTGTGTGATAGTGACCTTATCACTACAGTGATTGTCTGATGCAACTGCAACATTGTCATGTTGCACCACTTTACGTAGCCACTTATTCTACCTACACTATGTTGGTCCCTACATCTTACGGGTAAACTTGTAGACAACAATAGAATATCCTAAAAGAGGTAATATAAGAATTAACACAACATTCAGAAACGTCTCCAAGCCAAGCTGTCACAGAATGGATCTGAAAGTTTCAGCAGACTTGCACTGTGGTTGGATTGATAGACTGAAAACGAACTACTGAGTTCAAATTGGTATATTAAGTCTTAAAAGTATCGTATACTAAAAATGTTGTTTGCAAAGTTCTAATCAAATAGAGGGTTATCATAAAGTTCAAGGGAGGCATGAAGCGACACATCCATCAAGACAATCAGCGAAAACCTCGCACAAAGCCTTGAACAAAGTTTCAGTAGTCTATTTGTATATTTAGTAGTTCCTATACATTCGATTAGAATTTTTTAAATCCTAGAAAACTTTCGATACGGTTATATTCTTATTATATCTATAGCTCAGTACTTATTTTAAATCCAGGAGTAGAAAAATTAGTTAAAAAAATCATTCATCTTTTGGCGTCCGCCGCAGTCGGGTGAAAAAGGGAGAGCTTGAGGAAAAAAATGAACCATGAACCGAACCGAAAAATGAACGCAAAAATTCAACGAATTGGCGAAAAAATCGCGCCTATCAGATTACATATATTTTACCTAGTACTTAGTACTTAGCTCTTTTTAATATAGAAACGAGCAGCACCAACACATAGGTTGTGTACACTGGTGTTTATATAATTATTAAATACCTTGTAAAGGCTATCTTTTGTAGTTATCAGTACAGTATTTTTGACAGTCGTGACAGGAAGTCATTGGCCCCAAAAGTCTGACAATCAGTTTTTCCAAGGGGTATCGTATTACCCAATTCTAACTGGGTTGTGGAGGTCAGATAGACAGTCGCACCATGTAAATACTGGTATTTCAGCTGCATTCGTTTAGACTGGAAGCCAACTCCGAATATAGTTGGGAAAAGACTAGACAAATGATATATTGACCTACCTTCTAAGTGTTGGTCAGTATACGATACGTATTTCGGCTAAAACACCTCCATTCTGGGATCAGTAAATTCAATTGTTGTTTAATACCAAAACAACTTACTTACCCCTTTATAGTACCTATTAATTGGAATTGTATGGTTAGCAATTAGGCGTAGGAATACGTACATACGTACACAAAGAATCAGCGACTAATAGGTATAAGACTTGCCGATTAAAAAAATATTTAAAAACCTAAAACCCGACTGCTTATAAAACAGAAAAAAAAAACAAATCAAGTAGACTTTTACAGACGGGACCTATTAAAGCGGCCCAAATCTCCTGAATAATTTAAGTACGTACCTGCTTACTGCTATATACCTAGTAGCTCACGAGTACTGGAGTAACACCGTGTGTGTCCGATGGTACCTAAATACTGAAGACTTATTGATCGTGGCACCACAGTCTACCGTCTAAGAGTTTACTTGTAGTTTATTGACCACTTAGGAATTTACACACACATCCAAAAATCAATTGTCGCACGCCAAAGTTAAACTTTGGTAAAAACGGACATAAGATTGAGTTAAGAATAATAAAGTCACATGATGTGTAATTTTATTGTCACTAAATGGAGGTCAAAACATTGAGCGATTAAAACTGACACACGTGACAGTAAAGATCGCCACAAAATACATGAAACAGAAATATCTTCTAGTCTAAAACAAACTCACAGACAACGGAAAGCCTACGTCGAAGGATGTGAAATCGGGAAATGCACATGATTTCCTATTACAAAAGAGGGGAGAAATAAGGAAGGATTGTTGATTATTAAAAAGTTTCTACGTTGTATTAGTTCGATATTTTTTCCGATGAGTAATCCCAACGACCGCATCAGGCCCAAAGTAGCTTATAAAGTATGTATTAAAATAAGAAACACGTATTTTCCCGTATCATTAAATCTAGAACTCTAGCTGCTTTGTCTAAAATTATCTGAGCATATAAAAATGCTGGTCTAGCGCAAGTCACACTTGCTCACACAGGGTCCCGTGTACACGTAGCACCCAACAATATATTTACAACATTTAAGTAAATGTAAATTTACACTCAACTACAGAATTAAATTTGTTCTTCATAGTATCGTAATGAAAAAAACAATGTTACGGCTGCAGTTTGATGAAAAAGCCCCTTTAAATCTCAAAAACTAAAATCTAATCTTCTTTGAACTATTTTACTTTGAAAATTGTGTTATATGTACTACAAACCTAATTAAACTTCTCTTACTTTATTACCTGGACACAACTTTGGCAGCAAATATCTCATAAACACTTTAATTGGGGAAAAAAAACATATATTAAAAAAAAACTAGACATATTTTAGAGTAACACTCCACATTAATATACTAGGTACCTACTTAGTTTATATTTTTCATTTTACTTTTTAATAATTTCTCATCATCTGTGTCGCGGTTTCGTTTTTGCTTTTTGATAACGGAACCCTAATTAAAAGTTACTAACCGTACGTACGTATCTTAAACTTAGTGAACATGTTATTGTATCCATCGCGCTGAGTTTCCTTGTCGGTGACGAGCTGGTCACACCAAATCCCGTTTCTCACACACTTGATTGTTTTTTCAAAACACCAAACGAGTTTAGTTTCACAAACGCGAAAGTTTGTTTTGTAAAAAACTGCACTGATGAAACCGGATCGCGGAGTTTTATCAATTAAAGAACAGTAGGAAGGCACATGTATCATTTCACTTCAGTCTCACTTATTCTGCCAGTAACAATTTTAGGTAATGACCTTATTAGGCTACTAGGAAGATTTTAACACAGTTATATAACTCAAATGAATGTTCTAATTATTATTAGGAACTTCATTACTTTTTCACCAAACTATGATTAATATTGACATTGCCGTTTCCAATTACTTAATGATTATTTAATCCACATTTAAAAACGGTTTAACGAAATTATGTTTTTTATTAATTAAGTATTTAATTCGATTCATTAGTGTAAGACAATCCGGCGGTACTGATACAGTTCAATGCTTCGCAGATAAGCTGATTGGGTGCGTGTGCGCAAGTACCCGCGATTGGTGCTTGGTAGCTACCTCAGCCGTGTGCAATGTTTATGTTTGAAATGCACGCAGCCCTAACGGATATTTACTTACGACATGGGGGCAGGAAGAAAACAAAGGGCAAATGAATGACCTTAAGCATTTCATCACATGCCATGATGCAAATAATTAAAGTTCGTTTCTAAAAATTTATAAATGGAAATAGGTTTTCCAAACATCCCATATTGTGTTCCCAACTCCCAAAATGTTTGTAGATATAGTGCAATCTAAGTGTTCTTCGTGGTTAAAACAAATCAAGTGCGAGTCGAACTAGCGCACGGAGGGTTCTGTAGGTACCATTGTCTTTAAAAACGTCAAAAAACATGTTTGTTGTATGGGACTGCCTTAAATACTTACTTAGGTACTACTGAAATACATCATCCGTGAAAATCTCTACTGTCTACTATCACGATTCGTGTAGTGTAGAGTAAAAGGGTCCAGTTTAACCCTTTGCGTATTAAACCTTAAAAAGGCATAAATTGCAATTATAGAAAAGATGCACCAGTCCTTAAGCATTCGTTAAAAACGTACCACATATAACTTAAAACTCATCCAAATATGCTATACAACCAAATACCTTCTGAATCTTTCATATAAACAACCCAATAGTATGGTTGATAAGATGACCAGCAACATTACATTGTTATCCACCTGAACAGTGTCGTACATCGAGTGCCACATTCGTGAGTGGCAGCTAATCGCTGAGAGCACTTCAATTTATGGAGCACTCGTGCTTCATAGTTTGTCACAAATAGTACCAACACTTGAGTATTAGATAATCGTTTTAGACGATGTCCGATTATTGTAGTGACACGATTATCATTGTGTCTGGTTTATTGTTATTAGATAAATCTGCAATTTTTTAAATAACGTAATTTTTATGAAAAATACTGTGCACTTTGACTATGGCTGTGCTGAAACAAATCAAGTTCCAATAAATAGAGATATAGATTTTAAGATTATCAAACCGATAGAAAAACCATAAATAATTATCATCAGATTAGCTAATTAATGACTGTGCAAGGCCTGAAGCAACCGTAAACATTCATTTATTCATTGTGACGGCACGGTTGGCGCAGTGGCTGAGCGATTGAATGCTACGCTGCGTGTCGCGGGTTCGATTACCGCACGGAACAAATATTTGTATGACCTACAGGTAGTTGTTTCGGGTCTGGCTGTTTATGTATGCGAATTTAAATGTTTGTAAACGCACCCACAATACAGGAGAAATTCCTGGTGTGGGGCAACGTTTAAAAAAAAAATACATATATGATGATCAGCATTAAGGCGCGGCGCAAACGTGGACACTTTTGTGTCTTGTGTCGGATACAAGATAAAAATTTCTATATAACCAGTATGAAATCTGTCGCTACAGGACACAGCAACTTCTACAACTCTATAGGAATCGGTAACTAGTATCCGACATAGGACACAAAAGTGGCCACGTTTGCGCAGCGCCTTATTTGTAATGTGATGATCGAAGATTTTTATGATGATCTCCGTATGGCCATGCAACCTAATGTTATTTATAATAGAAGTTTTTTTTTGTTGAATTCACTTAATATTGCTGCCCTTCTGCTAACACTGAGTTTCCTTCGCCTGCCAACCTACGAAGATTGCACGATCATCCTTCTTACCCACTCTAAATTTCCTATAATCATTTCATTGCGATTAAAACAGGGATTTGAGCAGATTACTGCGATATCGGCGCGCACGCAGGTTGCCGTGGCGACCCGAAGTGTCCCGAAGTGCTGAAGACTCGTGCACCTAACTACTCTATCAATGATAATAATTGATAGCAAAGCTGCTGATACAGAATTGTTTGGTGCCGCGCGCAAAACACTTAAGGAGATGATTGTTTATAGACTTTTTGTTTGTTGTAGGTGTCAATTTCATGAATAAAAGCTGAAAATGAAGGGCACAGATTGCTTAAACAATGATTAATCGTTTTAGGTATTAAGAGACGTGACAGTGACGATGTTTACCCCTAGCCTAGCTAGATTTGTTAATGACGAATGCGTTATTAACAAGGTTATTGTTTAGGAAATACGGAGTGTTTTCCAAGCATTAACCGTGGTGGGAGTAGGAAGGTGTCCAGTAGTCCGGTAGGAAGGAGTCCTTGTAGTCCGGTACAAGGTAGGAAAACCTATTTTCGGCAGGTAGGTTACGAATTATAAATCTATTTACCTAAATAACTAGTTTCTAGTGAATGAATCACAGAGAAGCAGGTACCACAATCTTAAAACTTCGCTTATTCATTTTTAATGTGATTTATTTCTTCTACGTGTCTGAAATCATAGGAGACGTGGTCCTATGATTTACAAAAGGATATACCTACCTAGTACACTGAAAAAACGGTGTAAATGCTCCAACAATGCAATTAGCAAACCATAGCAAGCTTCTCCTTAAGTTTAGTTCACCCGGTACCAATATTTCTAGTGCCGTGCGCAAAAAGGCTTTCGTAAATGAATTGTAATCAACAACAATGATATCACGAGATTGGTGCTCAATCGCATTTATTTGACCGATACATGCATACCTACGCGCACCTCGTCCGGTTTGCTACTTTGCTAAAGCCGATAGCAGCTTGATAATAATTACGAAACAATACAACAAAATTATTTATTGTGAAATAATGAAATAATTTTATAGTTTTGTAATTATTGGTTCAAAGTAGTTGCAGTAAAACAACTGGTAACGGCATCTAGCGTGGAGTGGAAACAACACTCGCGAGCTGTCGGTTGTTTCCCAGATGCTGTTTTTGCTATTTGACGCTAGATGGCGCTAATAATTCAAAGAATGGTAAACAAATTATTTAAAATCTCTTATTTCAGTAAAGACTATATTAACTATAAACTTTTAACAATTAAATAAACTAAATTTAAATCTCTAAATTAACCAATGATATAGGTAGTAAAAGAAGATTTTCTTTGAGATAATGTACCTACCAAATGGTCGGGGTAATCTGTTTGTTAGACGTTAGGAAGCTGATTCCCAGTTAGGCTTTTGAATGTAGCTATCTATTTTACTTTCTAATAACATCGATCTACGACTGTGACGGAATATGGCAGGTTAACACAAGCTTTTCTTCTCTCCAGTATTTTCTATTCTACAAACTGAAACAACTCACACTCCTTCTTGTATCCAATTTCTGGCGGATTCTTTAATTACAAAATTGCAATTTTTGGCGTTTAGCATAGTTCCTAGATCACTAGATCCACAGTCTGAATCATAAGAGTGCCTACCTCGATTCTTACACGTTCGTGCTAATGCTCTTCAGGATAGATCACAGTAATTTCTAACACTCTCTTAACCCAAGTGACCTTTGAAAGAGCGGCCACTAGTTTTTGCCTATGACCCATAGGCGCCACTCGGCCGAGGGCGTGTCGTGCCGCGCCGCGTCGCGTTACAAAGCGCCGCCGCGCCGCGCTGCACGTGTCGGCGACTTGTGACCATTCGACGCGCTCGACTGCCGCAAAAACTATAACAAATACCCGCAAATATAAAGAAATAGACACCGTTTTTATAGAAGTTTAGAAGGTCGTGTACCGTGTTGGTGGGCAAATAGTCACTTCGTTTTTTGTACTAAGAGATAATTATAATACTTTTATACATAGGTCCTTACACACATATATCTACCATTTTTCCTACGGACAGTTGCTCTACAATCCTTACCGACATACTCCTTTCGCTTCATCCAACCCACAAGTTGCTGCGAAAGCTGCAAGTACCTGTCCCTTCCGAAGGGATATTCACCAATAAGGTCACTAAATGACCATCAGTACTGACCTTAAAACACTTTTATATAGATAACTTTATAAAAGTGTTGTTTGTTCCTGGTGTGGTAATCTCAATGGGCTGAATCATTATAGGTTCTAAGATTCTATAGAATCTTTGTTAAATGGTTGGTGCTATTTCTAGAGATCTACAACCGTCTGTAGTATGCAGACATGCACTCATGCGCTGCAGCACACAGGACCCGACATCAGGTTCCCCATTGATGGAACAGCACTGCACTACTGAGCCACTATACTACATCCAAGCAGGAAGCTACGCAACACTGACTAACCAACCCCATCATCACAATGTCAATCCGAATTAGATAGGGATATCATAAGACTAAGGATTCGGTTCTAGACAGTCATGAAAAAACTTTATACAGTCGTCGAAACTACTCCTATTTTGCTTAGTATCGCAAAATTCAGTGGGATAATGAACTGAAAACTATTATATATATCGGCGCAACAACAACAGTTCCGCTATTGTAAAACTCAAAATAACTATGTTTAATAATTTGATTACTCTAAAATTAGTTCATTAGTTCATCAATTGATTACTTAAAGTTTGTTACAAGGTAAAATTAACGTAAAACAGCATGTCATCATTTCTATTATTATGATTTTCAATACTTAACCTAAAAACTTGTAAACACGTGCACGTACGACGATCCCATAAATACGGCCGCACTGTCGGCGCTCGGGCATTCGCGCTCGAGCAGCCGTACAGTACGGACCTCTTTGAGAAGTCGTTACGCTGCCCGTTGAATAAACGAAGCTTTTTATTTACAAGTGAAGTTTTTGTTCTAAAACCAAAATGAGTGATCATGAAGAAAATAACTATGACGTCAGCAATGCTGACGTCATGCTTTTTAAAAACAATTCTGTGGTGCATCACCCGTTATCAGAAGTGGGATTGCAAGAAACTCCTGCCCAAGCCACTTCCTCATCAGCTCGTTTACCACCTGATGAACTGGAACCAACCAACGCCCAGCATCAGGAACCCAGGTTAGTCACCAACGTACCATTAGAAGCTGTGCGTCAATCAAGACCGCAAGCGTACCCTTGCCATGAAACGCATATGGGAGGGATACCACCACAATTCCTGATGCAAATGATGGAAACAATGCAGAAAATGTCTGAACGCTTGTGTGCTGCACCTACTGAAGCAAAAATAAGGATTAAGGACGTCTATTTACCATCGTTTGATCCAGACACCCACGTCGGTGTTAGGGAATGGTGCCAGCATATAGATCAAGCAATGAAAGAATACAAGCTAGATAATTTTGATGTACGTATGAAAGTCTGCAGCCTGTTGAAGGGGCGCGCAAAAATGTGGATTGATGATTGGATGGTGACCACTAAAACATGGGAAGAGTTGCGGACCAATCTTATCACCACTTTTGAACCCGAAAACAGATACTCCCGGGACATAATCATGTTTAGAGAACATGTTTACGACTCAACAAAAGATATTGCGGAATTCTTGTCACGTGCTTGGATATTGTGGAAAAGAGTTACCAAAGACAACTTGGGAGATGAACACGCTGTGGAGGCAGTGATTGGATGCGTGAATGACGAACGCTTACGCATCGAACTATTGAACGCCAGGGCAACCACTGTTCCTGAGCTCATTTCTGTTGCAACATCCATACGGAAGAAGCGTAGTCACCAAAGCTCAAGTTCTACAACATACAATAAACGTCCACGTTTTTCGGACAACACACCGTCAACATCAAGCTGCCGTATATGTAAGAAGACAAACCACTCCACTAACGACTGCAGATTCAAACCTGCGGAGCCCAAACCTGAAGCTAGCAATAAGGATGCAAAAGTTACAGCCGCTCCTACTTGTGCCTATTGCAAGAAGCCAGGCCATACTTACGAAACCTGTTTCAAACGCCAACGTTCGTTGACTTCAAACGTAAACTGCGTTGCAGGCAATAAACTGGCTCCTTTCACCATCAAAATAGGCGAAAAGATTTTGCAAGCCGTCTTCGACAGCGGGGCGGAGTGCTCAATCATTAAAGAATCTGTTGCTACAGTTTTACCTGGACAAAGGAAACCAGTGGTCAATTACTTGAAAGGGATTGGTCGATTCCCCCACACTATCATTAACCACACTTACAACTATATGCGTTGTAGACACTATTAGTGTTGAGCTGGAGTTTTTCATATTGCCTGACTATGAAATGTCAACCGATGTTTTAGTTGGCATGAACCTGATCCATGACACTAATCTTAGTGTAATAGTAACATCCAATGGGACGAGACTGATCCACAAGACATCTGTAAATCATGTGAGTACGAATTCTCCTCTTTTTGATAACCTGGACTGTGACCTGACTAGTGAAGATGAAGTCATGCAACTGCATCAACTGCTAAATAAATATGAACATCTATTCATTCGGGGATATCCTAAGACCAGGGTCAATACTGGTGAGCTGGAAATCAGATTAAAAAATCCTGATAAATTTGTCGAAAGAAGACCCTATCGCCTCAGTCCAGTGGAACGAGAGAAGGTTCGTGCCATAATTCAAGAACTTTTGCAACACAACATTATTCGAGAGAGCAAATCCCCCTACTCAAGTCCCATTATCTTAGTGAAGAAGAAGAATGGTGACGATCGGCTTTGTGTGGACTTTCGAGAACTGAACTCCAATACTCTACGTGACCACTATCCGCTACCGTTAATCTCCGACCAGATCGACCAGTTGGCAAATGGTCACTTCTATACTAGCCTTGATATGGCGGCTGGATTCCACCAAATTCCCATTGGCGAGAACTCTATAGAAAAGACCGCCTTTGTCACACCAGACGGGTTATATGAATATCTCACCATGCCATTTGGTTTGAGCAATGCTTGTTCGGTTTACCAAAGATGCATCAATAGAGCATTATCATCATTGTTGGGAACAGCTGCACAAGTCTACGTCGATGACGTATTAAGTAAATGCACAGATTTCCCTGAAGGAATCTCACATCTGGAACAAATCCTTATAGCATTGCAAGACTCGGGGTTTTCTATCAACGCAGACAAGTGCAGTTTCTTCAAACGGTCCATCGAATATCTCGGAAACGTAGTTTCTGATGGACAAGTACGACCGAGTCCACGAAAAGTGGAGGCCCTCGTAAAAGCTCCAGTGCCCAAAACGGTCAAGCAAGTCAGGCAATTCAATGGTCTGGCTGGATACTTCAGGAAGTACATTCCTGACTTTTCTCGTGTTATGATGCCTTTATATGACCTGACAAAACAAGGAGCAAAATGGGCATGGACAGACAAACACGAAGAAGCTCGTAATGCAATCATCGAATGCCTAACATCTACTCCAGTTTACAACTATATACAGATGCAAGCAGCCTCGGATTTGGTGCAGTACTGGTACAGGTGATCGATGGACGACAACATGCTGTTGCCTTTATGAGCATGAGAACCACGGAGGCTGAAAGTCGCTACCACTCTTACGAGTTAGAGACACTGGCAGTGGTACGCGCTATAAAACATTTCCGTCAGTATCTATATGGGAGAAAATTCATCGTGATAACTGATTGCAACGCACTAAAAGCGTCGAAACACAAAAAGGATCTGCTACCAAGGATACATCGCTGGTGGGCGTTCTTACAAAACTACGACTTCGAGGTAGAATACCGTAAAGGTGAACGTCTCCAACATGCTGACTTTTTCAGCAGAAACCCAACTGAGTTTGCAGTCAATGTTATGACAAAAGACTTAAACTGGCTCAAAATTGAACAGCGACGGGATGATGAATTACGACCAATAATGGACAGTCTCAATGACGATAACCCAGTACAAGATTGTGTTAGAGGACAATGTTTTAAAGAAGATCGTTAATGACCCCACCTTCGGTCAGCAGCTCAGTACAGTCGTTCCGAAGTCTTTTCAGTGGAGTATTATAAACTCTTTTCATACTGCATTGAAACACACCGGCTGGGAAAAGACACTGCAGAAAATTAGAGAGACTTATTGGTTCAATAAAATGAGTTCTACTGTTCGAAGGTTTGTGGATAACTGCATTATTTGCCGAACATCCAAAGGAAGATCCGGGGCCGTTCAAGCCCAATTGCACCCAATACAAAAACCGACAGCTGCTTTCCAAGTTATTCATATGGATATAACAGGAAAACTGGGCACCCCAGACGATCAACAGTATGTCATCGTCACCATTGACGCTTTCTCCAAGTACGTTTTACTATACTTCAGTACCAACAAAAACCCACACAGTACACTAGCTGCTCTAAAACGTACTGTGCATCTGTTTGGTGCACCGGTTCAGATCATAGTTGATGGAGGAAGAGAGTTCCTTGGGGAGTTCAAAGAGTACTGCGACAATATAGGAATAAATATCCATGCTATCGCTCCAGGAGTCAGCCGAGCGAATGGTCAAGTTGAAAGGGTCGTTGCGACCCTCAAGAACGCATTGGTTATGATTAAAAACTATGAAACAGAACAGTGGCACACTGTACTTGAGGAACTTCAACTGGCAATGAACTGCACAGCTCATCGAGTCACTGGTGTTGCTCCACTGACACTTATTACGCAACGAAAGCACTGCGTACCACCTGAACTTCTCAACTTGGTGGATATTGACAACGAAACCATTGATATTGAAGCGCTTACTCAACAAGTGCAACAAAAAATGATCCGTTGTAGCGAACAAGATAGACAACGTTTTAACCTACATAAGGCCAAAATAAATCATTTCCAAAGAGGAGATTACGTCTTGATTAAGAACAATCCCCGTAATCAAACTTCCCTCGACCTGAAATTCAGCGAGCCATATGAAGTTTGCAGAGTACTAGAAAACGACAGATACCTGGTAAAGAAGGTTGTGGGCAGAGGACGACCCCGGAAGGTCGCCCACGATCAGCTACGTCGTGCTCCACAACCTGGTGATCAGTCGACCGTATCGGCGCAAAACGAATCACCTACTCAACAAGATCCATCTACAGAACCAACTGAGCCCGTTCCATCAACCTCGCGTGCAGAGCTACAAATACTACCAAACCACGACCTGTATGCTGAAGACAACCCATCAGAATAAAAAGTAAGTAAATCAATTCATTATAATAATAATAACCTCCGAGAACTCTACGAGAACCTCCGAGAACCTACGAGAACTCTACGAGAACCTCCGAGAACTCTACGAGAACCTCCGAGAACTCTACGAGAACCTCCGAGAACTCTACGAGAACCTCCGAGAACTCTACGAGAACCTCCGAGAACTCTACGAGATCCTCCGAGAACCTCCGAGAACCTCCGAGAACCTCCGAGAACCTCCGAGAACTCTACGAGAACCTTGCATGACATATTTGAGAACCTTTTAAGTTTTGTTAACATGCTCATGTTACAACAAAGTTAAAGCAACATAAGTTGCTTACAGATTCACTACTCAGAAGTAGTTCCTTCTATTGTTGCAGGTCAACAAGAAACATCGAGACTACGAAAATTCACGATAATCAACAAGGCTGGTGCAGAGCGCGCACCGCCTGTCAGTATGGCCGTATCGGCGCAACAACAACAGTTCCGCTATTGTAAAACTCAAAATAACTATGTTTAATAATTTGATTACTCTAAAATTAGTTCATCAATTGATTACTTAAAGTTTGTTACAAGGTAAAATTAACGTAAAACAGCATGTCATCATTTCTATTATTATGATTTTCAATACTTAACCTAAAAACTTGTAAACACGTGCACGTACGACGATCCCATAAATACGGCCGCACTGTCGGCGCTCGGGCATTCGCGCTCGAGCAGCCGTACAGTACGGACCTCTTTGAGAAGTCGTTACGCTGCCCGTTGAATAAACGAAGCTTTTTATTTACAAGTGAAGTTTTTGTTCTAAAACCAAAATGAGTGATCATGAAGAAAATAACTATGACGTCAGCAATGCTGACGTCATGCTTTTTAAAAACAATTCTGTGGTGCATCACCCGTTATATAAGTAGACGTATATTTGATAATTCAGCCTTTATCAAGTCGGATGCACTACTTACTATACTTACTATTGAGTTTGGTGACGTGGGTTCTATTCCCAGGCCATACAAAGATTTATTGGATATTTATTTATTTATTTAGGGATAACAGTATATAATATAACTACAATTGGGCTAGTGTATTATCTTCTGGAGGTTTCCACGAATTACCAAAGATATAAGTACAGTATACGGAAACACAATATTTTGCAATATTGTGTTTCCGTACACACACAATATTACATTACAACGACAAATAAATAAAGACAGGAGAAAATGAATATTACAAGCAGAGACAAAACGTAAATCACATGAATTAACTTATGACTTATTTAGCTTATGAGCATTTTGTTTTTTGTATAAAAAGAGCAGTACAAACACTCCTAATCACACATTTGCAGACTATCCACTAAAAGATTCTTAAATTGTTGGCGGTTTAAAGCGAATATGCTGGTCCTGCTCCACAAGCATAGGGGTAAACTCAGTATCCGAAGCTATAGTGGAAGCGGCAGAAGATTGTAAGACTATCTTTGCAATGTATAGAATCAATTCTCTAGTAGGTATTGTATAATTATTAAGCCCATATGTGAGTGCTATGTATTATCATTGACTTGACGAAGCCCTGGTGGTTGATAGTGTCATGCTCACTTAAATGTCTCGCTGATGGTGTTGGGTGTGTCGGGTCATTTAGCTCCCTTCAAAATGGTCGAGCTGAATGGGGCTGATCCATACGTCATGTTCGTGAACGGGCGCTGTCAGATGGGACTGGTCATTTTTTAGCTACCACGGTTAATTTTTAAACTTATTTAGATTTAAAATTAAATTTTGCTTTTTATTTACTCTGGACGCTCTTACTGTGCACGTCTTTCTACATCGTTCTCACATATTTGTATAATCTCAACATGAATGATGTAAATACGATTTTGTAAAAATATTATAATTTAAAGAGTTTCTTGCCCATTCTTCTCCATAGAGATCAACAGTCAGATCAGTGGGCAGGCCATACTTACTCGGCATGTCTTATTTTGTGGGCTTAAATACTTAACAGACAGATGAAAATTATGTTGTAAATGAATACTTGGTAATCTTAGTGTAACTACCACCATGTTCATTAAAGAGTGTCAGTCTTAATCTCTATTTAATCGAATTACTTTTTATTCTTACAATATCCTGATTTAAAATACTGTCCGTAGAGATTTTTGCTTATTCTAATCCATATAGATCTACGATTTGGAATGGGCAACTACAGTACTTTCACAAGTTATTATACCTTGTGACCGGGACTGTAGATTCATTTTGTTTCTTGACATTCAAAAGTTTTGATTTGATATGTCTATTTTAACAAAATGTTTATTGTAATTTTTGACCATTCTATGGAGAGGCGCCTGTTCACCAGCGTTTGTTTGACAACGTGTCGCGGCTAAGAGCGAGCTTCTTTATTTTCATCGGAAACTTCTCACTGGCAGTCCAGAGTTAGGAATTGTAGTTTGATGGTAATAGGCACACCCCTCACAGCTCTAAGATAAAAACGTGCGAATTGTTGGGTTAACGTTGTTTAGGTCTCCTTCTACCCAATCCTTTGGACACTACAGGCGTGAGTGTGTTATATACATAAAAAGAACATTAGTTGTTATTTGCTCCTGAAGTCAATGTCATATGCTTATCTCTTCATCGAATTATCATATTGGGGTAGGCAGGCGCCTGTTATCAGTTAATTATATTGAATCATCGCTAGCTAGTGATAAAACTGACATAATCACTATGTTAGACACGGATTAATGTTGTAAATGTCTAAATCTATCATTCTATTACCAAATACCTTATAGAAATATTCAGTTTTGTATAATATGCCCGACTTACCCGACGCGATAAACACAACAACAACAAATATAACAAAGTTCCAGCAATCAGAAATGTTATTTCACTGAAATAGTTTTCTAAATGGAAATCCCACTACTAATCCAAAAAGTAAATCGCTTTGAAATAAATTTAAATATGTATTAGATTGTTTTTGTGGTATTCTGCCCCTTTGGTCTAGTGGTCGTAAGTGCGACTGTTAAGCATTTGTTACTGGATTCAATTCCCACGGGTAGAGCAAAGTTATAGTGAGTTTTACCATCAGGGATTTCTTATTAGCAGACACTGAGTCTAGATTTGTCCAGGTTGATAGTGGCAATATACTAGCTCCCTTTTACATAGACGTAACTGGCGAACTATTGGTGTACTTGTTGGGTACACTGCCGAACCCTTAAGTGACTACAAGGCTTTATGATGATATGTTATGTTCTGTGTTCTATCAATGATATGGTATTTTCAACGACACCGTATCATTAACCACTATAAATCTTATTTTCAGAGTTTCTCCGATCCACATTGTTAAATAAAAAGAGATTCTTCTTCGTCTTGTCACTTACACACCGATGCAACTTCCCTGTTGTTGCCCAGTTGTCTCTCCAATAATATGCGAACGTCTTCAAAACCTGACGCAATCATACAAACGAACAATACAAATATTTGCCAACGCACTTACGTAGGTTGTATATATCTTAATTACGATAGTACCTAGGTATCGGTGTCATCTTTTTCGTAAACTAATCTGTTTGATAATCAAAAAGTATTTAGGTGATAACTAAGTATAGGCGGTTATTTATATATAGCAAATATTTATTTATGAATAAACTAGCTGTTGCAGCTTCCTCCGCGTGGACATCGATATATTTTATCGTAAAGGAACATGGTACAAGGAGTAGGTACCTACTCCTTGTAGGGTGGCTGGAGAGCCGCCACATTATATTCACCTACCACCTGACGCAGGTCCTTACCGGACAGGGAAGTTTCGACAGGTTCCCGCACATAATCGGGCGGCAAGAAACGCACGGATGTTACCATGACGCGATGAGACACAGTGGAACACACTGTGGCGGTCTGCTTCGCGTGGGCGGAACACCGCTGTGTCTTCGTAGAGGCGATCGGCGCCATAGGATTCTCGTGTCCGGCCTAGGTTCAGTCCATGGTCCAGAGCGAGAGGAAATGGAAAGCGTTATTAATGCTAACGAAGGAGGTGGCAGGACGTTTGAGGAAGAGAACCTCAAACCGTCGTCCGTCCGTCTGTGACAACTGGCCGTGTGGAAAGCGCGAGTGTTCCACGCGCGCCTCAATGAAATGTAAGCAATAAGGCGCCTGCCAAGTTGCGAGTATTTCGAAAGATATCCTCGGCTCTGTAGTAAAAAGGGCAAAAGGAGGAACATGGATGGGTTTAAAAAAGGAACTGTGAGGAAATTCCTGCAAACTCGTTTACAAACTTTTGCGTAAAATAGTAGGTAACATGAATACATCTATACGATACTTACCCGACTGGCGAGGGTATTGTGTTTTAATATTAAATATGCAAAAGTTTTTGAAACCCAAAAATGTTTAGCATATTAAGTAGTAAGGTAGGTAGAGCCCAGTTTAAAACAAGATTTTATTGATAGGATTTAGTTTATCATTTACTCTGTCATATTAGAAGAGTATATAACACTTTAAAAATATTATCAGATATCCCCTGTGACTGTAAGTTGTTGGTTCGTCACTGTAGGTTGTATCAAGTTTCTACCCACCGCTGCCTACCCTTAAGCACTGTATTCCTAAACATTGGTATTATACAGGTATATGAACACAACTGCGCCTGCGGCCCCAGCAGGTGAGAAAAAGGCTGGCTTGCTAGTCCAGCATTGAAAAACCAGAGGCTGCCCTAGGCCTTACCTTACAGTAACTACACCATAGGCATATTAATGGTAATAAAATATATAGCAGCACTACAAACAGCGGCACCGGCTGTGGGACACGATCCCACGGCAGCGCGGTCACATTATAATATAAATAAGGCACAATCCTGCGCGAGCGCACAAAGCCGCCGCAAGCCGTTTGCTGCACTTTTTAATTATGTTCTGCCCCTCTCATCACACAGAGCTCATAGGGTTGACATGCAAATAAACTTAAAACGCCCCGGCAGGGTAACGTCGGATTGAACTAAACGATAAAATAGCCTGTTGCTACCTAACTTAGAAGTTGGTAACTCGCAGTTGAATAATTCGGATGTCAGAGTCAACTAACTAGCTACATATAAGCGTACCTATGGATTCCCAGAGATTTCTTAGTTCCATGTTCATGTTAGTGCAACATTCGAAACAAGTTATTATAGCTTTTAGGTGTCCAAAAATTAACGCGTTGGCTGGTTTTGTTGAGTCGCCCTGAACCGACAGAAAATGCTCTGGGAATGTAGAACGCAATGCATGCTCTAGATATTGATGACATCGTCTGGGCTCAGCAACCCGCTCTTACTGGCGGTTTGCTGAGAACATTTACTAATAACTAGCTCGTGATAATGTGCAGGCGTCGTGGTCCAGCCCTGCGTGCCGCCGCCGTCGGGCGGCTGCAGGCGTCAAATGTCATTTTAACAGCGCGCCGTCGCCCGTCGCCATCTTATTTTTTGCTCCCGCGCATTTTCGAGCGCGATCATAAAATTTTGTTATTAATACAGTAAAATTTTCGGATTAGGTTGTATTAAATTCGAAACAAAGCAGGGATTTAATTGGTAATTCGTGTCGAGAGTCGGGAGGAACGTTATGCGAATATTTGTACGCGAGCAATATCCGTTCGTTTATTGTTTTCGGTTGTAAACTCGATTCGGGACGCGAGTGTGTGCGGCGGCCGCATTGTGCGCGGGCGCAGCATTCAATTAGCCACTGAATTTTTAATGAAATATCACGTTGTACAGACGTAATTAAATCACAGCGCGGCACTGAAAATAGAGGATTTATTTGTGGAGCCATTGTGGCGGGCGTTGAGCGCGCCCTAATCAATGGACGGTTTATTACGGCCCGACCAATTCCGCCTGCACTTCCTTTTTGTTCGCTTAAATATTAATTCGGAGTTGATATTGATTTCGTTTCGTATTCTATTTTGGTTTATTTTCGTTGTGAGACACAAAGGAGCCGTCAGTTACACAATCTTGCAGCAACGCATTACAAAGTCGACTTCTGAAACGTTTTGAAAAAGGCTTAAAATAACACAAAGCAGTGTAATGTATGAACAAACCAATTTATTTTCTATACTTTGACCAATAAAGCTATGTTTAAATAATATCATGTAGTTAGCAACTAGTTTGTACAGAGTTTTGTGTTTTTATAAATATTCACATATGATTTAAGTGAAGGTCCGAATGGATACGACTATACTGTGGAGTTATATCTCATCCGAGTGAAATGAAAAGCAAAACTTACTCAAAAGAAAATAAGAGAACGTTTTAATGAATCCTGATTGACATTAATTTACACTTTAGCAAACTTTAGCCATACAGACCTCACCTCTAACTGTTTTACAAACAATTTATTTGCGGATTCTTGTAGAGTGAAGGTAGTTTAAAAATCACAATATATTTTCAATAAAAAATAATTTTACTAGGAAACTATAATAGCATAGACTTCTAGACTAGACCAAAGACACTTCTAAACATCTCCAAAAAGAATGTTACCACTCTACACTTTCTTCAAGTGTTCTTTAATAATTGAAAGACAAAGTAAGGAAATAAAAATGCAATATGTACTCTTATGAGTGTTATTGTTAACCGAATAAGTACATTTGTGTCATATATAGTTATTTAAATATTTACATCATTGCACCCACACTTAAATACTCGCCAACATCCACATTGTTTAGACTATAACTAATACAATATCTACAATAATTTCAGCTTTGTTCTGCCAAAATGTGCTAAACCATATATCTTCCAAACATTTTCCATCTGAGCTAATAACTGTAGATCAGCACATTACGGCAGAACGAAGACCACTTGAGGCTTTATATCAAGACTTGGATTTTAAAGTAATCAGATCAAAAGCATTTATTTCACACACTGTTAAACTGTCGATACAATGACAATAATAAAATGAAGCTACAATCCCTGTCACAATGGCATAATAACTGTGATGGTACTGTAGTTGCCCATTCCAAATCGTAGATCTATATGGATTAGAATAAGCAAAAATCTCTACGGACAGTATTTTAAATCAGGATATTGTAAGAATAAAAAGTAATTCGATTAAATAGAGATTAAGACTGACACTCTTTAATGAACATGGTGGTAGTTACACTAAGATTACCAAGTATTCATTTACAACATAATTTTCATCTGTCTGTTAAGTATTTAAGCCCACAAAATAAGACATGCCGAGTAAGTATGGCCTGCCCACTGCGGCCAGCCGTCGGCACGGATACCGACGGCTCCCCACATGGGGCACTTTGATGCCGCCAATAAAGTTAATATTATCTGTGACAATTTGGCCTATTAATAAAATTATAATTTACTTTTTTTGCTGTTCAAAATATACACATTTTGCTACTGATAAAATGATCTAAACTAACAAACAAAAATAATGTCCTTTTAATTAAAAAAGGTAAAAACAAACCAACGGTATGACCCACAAAACCTTATCTTTTCGTTAATTTTCCAATTTATACACTTTTTTCGTTATCTTTTACTTTTAAACACAAATCTGTGATATTAAGCCTCGCGTGAAAATATAAAATCTATTTATCTTACACGTGATAACTTATATACAATAATAATATAATACTTTTTATCAAGAACTATCTTTATTTATCACTATAAGATCAGTTTTCACTTTAGTATCACTCTACGCTGTCCGCCCTGTGAGTCAGGGCCGGACTTCGTACTTAACGAACGGAATTTAGAACACCAGGGCCGGATTTGCACTAAAAGTGCCACAACGAATCAGGAGTCAGAACTTTTTACCGCTCACCCTCTGCTGTAATTTAGATTTTTACAATCATATTAGTAAACATGGGTTAGAGGGCACAACCAACAAATTAATAATGGCGTCATAATGGTGCTGTAGAGTCGCAATGCCGAGATATTTGAAGATTTTTGCCTTTAACAATATAACTGCATTACGGCACTTTATATCTTAGACTATTTTTTGTTGTTGTTAATTGCCTTTGAATTTCAATTGTGTAGCGAAACTTACAGAAATATCAAAATGTCGATAGAGTTTATCCATTTGACCTTCGGGTCCATGCCCTTTCCGAAAACATCAAATTTATTTTCGTATTTATGAGTATGTTCCTATTTAATCTTCATAAGTACACATTTCGGGAATGTCCGCTCAATTTATTTTCAAAAGCTCTACAAAGACAAACTCATGAATGCGAATATAGCCGCCATTTTGCATATTCACAGTTTTCGAAATTATTTTCACCAATAGCAGAGTTCATGACAACTGGACGCTAGTAATGTCTTGCAGCACTTTAGTATCTTCTCATTTCGCCGTACAGTGATACAACAAGCACATATCTTACTCTACTAATCTCAGTCGTGACGCGTTTACACGAGAACAGTGTCAAGTCACTCGCACGGTCGCACGGTCGCACCACTTATCACTTCACTGGGTGATCACTCACTGGTGATGGTGATCACGGGGTGGTGATCACCGGTCGTGGTTGGTGGCGAGATGCGCGTGTCAGAGCGCGTGCGCGTGCGCATGGTGAGGGGGAGGGGGCTGCTGGTGAGGGTGGGGGAGCGCGTGCGGGTTGCCCGCTGTGTGCTGACGACCCTGTGGACAAAATAAATAATAGGAGCTTATTGATACTTGATTTTGAGAAGTCATGGAAATTATGAAACTAAGAGAGAGTAGTTCTTTAACTGACATGTTTATCTAACCAAAGTTTTTGGAAAAACACAAAGGTTCGTGATTATATATGATTATTATTTTATTCGTGATGATGATAGAATGTGCCCTCACCTGTAAATACACATAGTAGTCATAAGGCTGGTGCAGCGGCCAGCAGCGCTGCGGCGGGACGGGGTAGAGCGGCGGCACGGGGTACAGCGCGCCCCCGCCGAGCTTGTTGCGCAGGATGCGGCTGATGCTGGACACCGACGGCACGTTGTACTTGTCGCACACGCCATCCGCCAGCAGCCGGTCGCGGATCTCCCACGCGAAGATGCCCGGGTCCTTTGCTTTTAACTGTTTTATGTAGGACACCACCTGAGGACGTGCACTACTTAAGAAATTGTTTAAGGTCACACAGTTATGGAAACCACCACCATTAAAAAGAAAGATACCTAATCCATGTTCGTCACTTATTCATTATATGCCAAGCATTTTCCTAACCAGCTAGCGTAATATAAATGGATACGGCCTAGTGCCTATGCCTACAGACTGCCCAGTTTGGTCAAGCATTTATTTTGTATCAACACTTAAATTTGATGCCTTTTAGAAAACTCAATGACCGAAGTGTCTCTTACGTACATATTTTCAGCCCAGTTTTTATACTCGGGGACGTAGCTCTCTAATTTCAGTGAGAATCCATTTAGCAAATCTACCCAATCGACCTGAGGCCCCCCTACGGGATTTATTGTATTTGCAGACCAATGGCGATACAGCACCGTTGCAGATAGGAGAGCCACTATAGTACAGAAACGAACCAATACCAGGTTTGTGTCTTCTGTCCGCAAAACTTTAATAGGCCAGTTGTAAATGGTATTAACTAACCTTAGGTGTGGTAACTCTCGGCTTGGACCCTCCGATGGCCCCTGGCAGGATGGAGCCCGTCTCGTGGTACCGCGCCAGGATCTTCGACACGCAGCCATGAGACACCCGCAGCTGCCGACTGATGTCGCAAGGTCTGCCAACAAATGAAAAACGTTAGACTTCAATTTTATTAGCTAAAACAAATCATCGCAAGATAACGGTAGCCGTAATTGCTTATCTGTGGGGAACGAAAACATGCTGCAGTGACCTCAACTAAATAAAGGGAAGAACATTTGTCAAGGGGATGTATTATAGGACTAACACTAGAATCAACCCCTTTTGAAAGAGCCCTTAAGAAATTGCCACCCATGAGTATTGTTTTAGAGGGAACAACCATATTGGAGATTGGCAGAGATATGCCTAATAGAGGGTGTATCAAGTGACCTCCCTTCGCCAGTAATGTTTAAATCCAATGTAATAGAGGGCGAACCTTTTGCCAACAACCGGCCACAAATGCTCCTAAATATTAAAAGTTCAATGCCAATAGAGAATGAATAATTCCTAAGTAAGATAAATTACGGTTTTAGTCGTCACCATCACATTAAAAAAAACTGTTTGTAACATCTCCCAAACCTGTGTTATGCAAATACATGAATTGATTCATTAATTGATTAATAGTGGGTGTTAGTGACGGTTGGGTGAAACGGCCGGAACTATGAGAGTGGTTTATTTTCTCCAACTCTGAGATTATCAACAAAGGTTACACTAACATCGTATTAGTACATGTAATGAAACTATCGATAAGGAATAATAGCCGATTATGTGATAGTATAGAAGTAGAGAATGTTCGATATGCAACAGTTTCAGATGCCGCAGCAAATAACGTTATTTGATAGAAAAGCAATTTGTAGTTCAACTGAAGGACACTAACACAATCAGAGTCTGGCGAAATGGCTGCAATGAAAGCTCTACCTAAACTATCCGAAATTACGAGCGTGATGATACGTGTGTTATCTATATTTATAAAAGAGAAAATTACTGACTCATCACGAAATTTCAGAGACCACAAGTGTTAAAGGCCTAATTTTGGACGGGCGTAGGGGATTGTTAGGACGTACTGTGGTAAGACGGGATTATAAAAAATTCAACCCCTAAGTAGGCGAAGCAGAGTGGCAAAGTTAGCATGGGAGAACGCAGTTCCTTAGTCGTATTGCCTTAAAATTTTACGTACACGTGCTTATATGAAACTAGCTTTCGCCCCGCGACTTCGTCCGCGTAGCATAGTTACTATAAGCTAACGCTAACTTTAAACCGTGTGATGATCGAAAAAAAATATCTTTCTCTCTCCTTTTCTTCATTCTTTCTCCCCTTTTTTTTAGCCTATGTCCGTCTTTAAGGTCCCACCTACCTCTATACCAAAATTTATCAAAATCGGTAAAAAATTAAACAAACAAACGAACTCCCTTGCGCTTTTATAATATTAGTAAGGATTAATGGACGAATGTAACAGCACTTTATGACACTGAAGACCTGAGCAGCGTTGAAACTGCGCTGGCCACAACTTGTATTTAATATTCCCACAGCAGCAAATTAGCCTCCCTTTTGAAAAATGGAAGATATGTGATCCACCACGTGTGTTGAGTGCATATTGATGTATGGCACAGATTTTAGAATTTTTAAATTGGTATTGGTTTAAGTCTAGGATATCCCGGTTTCTTCACAATGCTTTTTGTCTGGTGATAAACAATAAATAATTTATCCTGGTATCGAACCCAAAGCCAAAATATTAGCCCAACACCACTGAGTCATCTTCTGCTCACTGAAGAAATAAGATATTTTTGTTATGCAATCTGATTTCACAAGTTACTTGATTTTTATCTACATCTAAATCAAAATTGACTGCTAATTATTACAATGATTAAGTTATTTTTAATGGAAAAAGAGAAGTATTATATAATAGTATTATCAAAGGATTAAATGAAAAGATAAGATAAACTTTAACACGTTATTGACAGAACGACATGCAATCTATAAGTAATTAAGTTGTTGTAAAGATTAACGGAATTACTGACGTCAACAATGAGCTATTATAACGCTGCTCTGTACTTGTATGACTGGTTTGGGCATAACAACAGTGACATACAAACTTGCATCGTTATCCGTCATCATCCGTTACTGTCAGTATTTACCTTTTCCTATTTTCATTGGGGTCAGTTTTACCTGATGCCTAAGTATCTGCATTTTACGTGGCTTTTGTTTTCGTATGGGAAGTGGGAATGGGAAGCGGTCAGCTCCTTCTGCGAAGCAGTCATGCTAGCGAAGGAGGCGGCCAGGCGTTTGAGGAAGAGAGAGACCGCAGCCCCGGCACAAAAAGGGTAATAGAAGGAACATGGGTGGGTCTTTGTCAGTACAAGACTGACACTCCCCCTCGCTCCGTCCCAAGTTATTTGATGATCTCCCACCCCCAAAAAAAAAAATAGAGAGTGTCAGATTTGTACCGACTAAAACCTATCCATGTTCCTTCGTTTGCCCTTTTGTGGGCCGCGGTACCACTTTCGAACAACCCGCAATCTCGGTATGTTACATGGCTGATCTCCACAACCTAATTAGAACTGGATAAAACCTATTGACAAGAGTCTGGTTGTCAGACTTTAAAACCACGGACTAGTTAGTTGTAGTTCGTAACAACTGCCAAAGATCTACAAATGACAGCCGGGACCAAGGGCGTAACGTGCTTTCCACGACACGGTGTAAAATCGATATGTAATGTAATAGATGTACACCCATCCATAGACAGACCAACCACGGCAAGCGCGGCTAAATCTTGAAGATCGACCCGGGCGGCTTTTATTGTTTGAGTATTTTAGGTAGCCGCAACAGCAATAATAGCAGTGTTCAATACAAACCAAACTGCCCAGGCTACTAGTGTACCCATGGAAACAAATACATATATAATATGTATTTGTTTTGATTGGTTTGTCATGGCGTACCTACACGTGGTACGCTTGAGTTTTGTGCAAGTTTCTATAAAGACCCCTTATATATAAATATTTATTTACGCATGAAGAATAGAAGGCATATTTCTTTTGAAACACCATTTCTTAAATCTCTCCCTTCGAGCTACGACAAAATCAACTCTCTAAGTCTGCGCAATCAAATCATATATCCGTTTATGTCGCTAACTTGTACGTAACCCTAAGTGCGTGAGTCCGACTCGACCATGGTAACATTTTGAGCGTCGTGAATGTCCTTTACGTAATGTTTGATACACTGGACCCACTGCTTACCTGATCCCTAGTTGTGCCAGCTCGACTATCCGTAGCCTGACGGCGTTGGGTAGGGGCCTGCCGTTCACGAACACTCCTCCGAGCTGGTTCACCTCTCCGTACTGCTGGGAGCCGCTGCCAGGCACGCCAGGGTTGCCCATGCCTCCGCCGCTGGGGTCTGTCAACAAAGGAAAATGATTTCAGAATTATGACAATTTTTTTTTAAGAAACTCCATTTGGGGGCTGTTTTTGTGCACTAACGTTTTGGCACTACCATCAACAATAGGTATTTCAGAATTAGTAGCTATACTGTAATAACCAGCTTTACAGACCGGCAAAATAAAAATACCTGCCAAGTGCGAGAACTCGCACACAGCACAATAACAATAAGTATTTTTAATGCTTATTCAAATTAGAAGAAACTTGACACTCAACCGCAAAACAAAATTTGTTCTACATAGTACCAATCTCAATGAAAATCAGAGTTACGGCTGCAGTTTGGTGAAAAAGTCCCTTATCTCACCCAATGTAGTACAAACCAACTTTATTTTTTTATAAGTTTATGAATTTTCCTCCTCTTACTTTAAAAGATATGGAGGGGGAGCTAATTTTAACGAAGACAAAACTGCTTAAGATTCCTCGATATCATTTCTAAAGATTGATAGAGATACTAGATTTTTTTTTTCAACTCAAGCAAAGTCACTTTATTTGTTTTCAAAGTTTAGTAATATTTTTGTTTAGTGGTTCACAGAAGACCTCCATTCCGAAATTCATATATCTGATGCCAACAGTCTCGGAGAAAAATGGCTGTGACATACAGACTAACAGACAGACGGACAGAGCGAGCCTAAAAACGATTTCTAAATCTCATCTGAGCTCAATTAATGAAAACAGTCTGACAAAAACGTATGAAAATCAGAGGAATCTTTGACAGATTGACACAGATCGGGGAGTCTAAAATGGCCGATTTACCAGAATCAAATATAAATGACGTAAAAAATCTTATAGTGGTCACAGACGCAGTTAAAATCCGGCGACTTCGTCCGCCTCTTTCACCTCTTTCCTTCAATCTCCCCATATTCTCACTTTAAAAAAAAATGTCTAGAGTCAGAGATAGTTAACACCGTGGAGGCGGACAGCCTCCAGGGTCCCAACTATCTCTGTACCAAAATTCATCAAAATCGGTTCAGCCATTTAGGCGTGAAGACGTAACAAACAAACGTACTTACTTTCGCTTTCATAATATTAGTAAGGATTAACCTATTACGATTCTGGTAAAGCGGTCATATTAGACCCCCAGTTCATAAAAATACTTATTGCCTCTCAGATTCAATGCAGATTTACAAGTGATTATCTACGGTATTGAGTGTTACAGATTAGAACGGTGGAGTAGCTTATAACTAAATATCTCCTGCCGCGGTTATTAGCGAGCCAGTTGTTCCTGCAACTCAACCCCACGCCCGCGCCAGTCTAGCAGTTCATAATGAAGTCGAAGGCACCGTGCCCGAGTCCCGGTGTCACGCGACACCCACTTTGATGTCGCCACTCGCCGACGTCGACGTCGTTTTGTATTGACGGCTGACACTCGACACTGCGCCCGCGCAACTCTGTCGTAAAACGTTAGCTTGTTAACTTTGAGCTCGTTTCATAGTATATTGGCTCGCTAATCTATAGATATTTACATTGAACGAATAAATATTGCGCTTATTTTGTAATTTATATAATTCATCTTCCCATTTAATTCGCAGAATGTAAAATGATTCGAGCTAGATTCGTGAAGACTTGATTTAGTACGTGTCACTTCTGTTATGAATGGAACTACTGCTAGCGTGTTCGTGGTTAAAACATTCAGTTATCAGATCTATTGACTGAAATACTCCAAAACTTATTTTGATAAAATCACTAACATCTCTCTATAATATTTTGTAAAAACAAACCACATTCGTATCGCATTACATTTAATAACAAACAACGAACTATTTCCACCTCGGCTGTCGCTGTCATGCGCGCACGCATCTCCCATTGCATCCGTCCAATAAACGTCACGACTCGTCACTGTGACGAGCCGTCATTCTTACACACGTCACCTGTCACCCGTCACCGCGACATGTACGATCTGTCATCCCACGAGGACAGCGCGACAGTCACCAACAAATGACTGTAACCCTAAACTGCTGAAGATAATTTTCAGTCTGTTTCCACGACTGTTAGAAAACATTTATCACGGCAGCTGCGAGAGGGTTATGATTAACGGAGTGGCGATCTGTCGGTGATTTATGGTGGGGAATGGTGATTAATTGAAGCTTGTTTGTTATTTACTGTGTGGATATTAATTTAGTAAGTTTTAATTATGTTATTAAATTATTTTCGCATTTGAATTCAGATTCAGTCAGGCTGGTATCAACAAAATGTAATTACGACATCGGACGTCACTGCAACAGATTTTGTACGGTGTCCACAACCAATCCGTATCATGTCCAGCGAGCTGAGTTAGAGGACTCGTTGATTAAGAGAAAATAAAAAAACCGGGCAAGTGCGAGTTGAACTCGCGCACTAAGGGTTCTGTACAAATTTTCCGCCATAAACGGCCATATCTTTTGACTGCGTAGACTTAGAGGATTGGTTTTTTACAGTTCTAAGGGACCACAGACTTGAGTTTATGGTTTAAATTTCAACTCTAAACCCCACACAAGTTCTCGAGTTAAAGGGTCTTGAAAGAGAGACATGCAGACAGACAGCCAGACAGAAAAACAAACAACAAAGTGATCCTATAAGGTCCTTTTTTTTCCTATTGAGATACGGAATCCTAAAACACCCCTAAAGCATATAGTGACCAAAGTCGTACTCTAAATTAAATCCCTTCAACAGCAAGATCTTCGACACCCAAATACATCAAAAAGTGACCAAAACCAGCACATAGATCAGCCAACCTGCCCATATCGGTGACAAAGTACAGTCGAACAAAACGAGTACTTCCACTCCTCGCTCGTCGAGCTACAAATTAGCGGAGTCCTGAACAAAACGCTTGACAAATGCGCTCAACTCGTCGTGTTGTTGCGCGACGGTGACAAAATAGCATGTCATGGATTTATTTATACGACTGTACTTCGTTAAGAGGCGATGTAATTAGATTTTGAGGGAGAGTTTTTTGAAAGATAAACGCAAGTCGTCATGGCCCAGAGGTTGTGACAATATCAATTCATAAGTACTTTTCACAGTTTATCTACGACATCACAGACAGTGATGTGGCAGAGAAGGAATACATCGTGAGGAAACCTGGACTTTATAATAATAAATGTAACTCTGAAATCGCCAACCCGTCTGGAGCAAGTGTGGTGATCAATGCCTTCTCTGCCTGCATGAGAAGGCATTGATCAGCAGTGGAGTGGAACAGTAAAGGCTGGTATTATTTCAACGACAACACGGTAACACGGTTGGCTAAGCATTTGAATGCTATACTACGTGTCGCGGGTTCGATCTCAGCACGGAACAGATATTTTATGAACTACAGATAGTTGTTCTGGGTCTTGCTGTTTGTATTTAAAAACACACCCACGATACAGGTGCAACAAAACGTTTTAATGTAATTCAGTAAAGGCGAACGTCTTAGAAAACACCTACAGGCAGGTTATTTCCTTAATCAGTTATTTAGTAGGTTGTGTCGACGGGACCCTGAAGAACTTGCCTTAATAGGTCTTTAGTTAAGAACTGTCACAGGCGAACTATGTGCACTGTTATGTTATGTTATGTTATGTTATAAGTTACAGTACATAAACTTGACAGAATCATTTGGGAAAGCTCTTGACCCATAAAAATTTAATAAATGTCAGTCGTTTGCTCTGTTACAATGACACGACAGCGACATTCTTTTCAAGCTGTCATGCTGAAAAATGCAGTTGGCAACAGTTGCGTGAACAGTACCCATCTGTAAGTATACTATTGTTCTATGTATATATATGTATACCTACATGTACTGCGATACCAGACTAACTAATCGATCTTGACTAACTAACGCGTTATTTGCTGTGTGTAATATAGTGAGATCTTCGAGAAATTTGCTAATCAATAGTGCAGTGTTGGATTTTGAGCTCTCGTAGAGCCGAAGGTTTAAACTCCGCCAATGCACGACAACACGGTTGGCTCTGTGGCTGAGCGATTGACTGCTGCGCTGCGGCTCGCCGGTTTGATCCCAGCACGGAACTAATATTTGGATGGCCCACAAATATCTGTTTCGGGTCTAGCTGTTTGTGCACGATGCAGGAGAAATTCCTAGTTTAGGGCAACGTATTATAAAAAAAGCAATAAATATTTAGGTATTAATTCAGATTTTGCTCAGTGTTCGTGAAAACCAGCATAGATTTCAGAAGTTGTACAAAATGCTACGAAAGCGCCCAGATGTCTCAATCTGAATGGTGAAGAGTAAAAGAAGAACAATTGAACTACCTACCAACTACGACGCGCCCAAGATGAGGTAACTGCTTTTAATGATGCAGACATTTTACTGTAAATGCTGAAAAATAATGCTTTTAGTTTAAATGTGCACGCGATGTAGTACATACGACAACAATAATGCTGCGACATTGACAATGTTATAAACTGTTAATTTACGATACTGACGGGCACTTATGTGATGTTTTCGTACATTTTATTTATTGCAAAGTTGTTATTTCCTTATTAAAAAACTTTTTAGTAAAAAAATAAAACCGACTTCTAAAAAAAACTAAAAACTGGAAAATAACTTTATTTCCGGAAGTCGGTGGCTTTTGTTGGTTTCGTTGACTTTTTTTGCCACCTTTTTTTTTTACTAAAAAGTTTTTATTTCAGCATTTTTAGTTATAGTATTATGACATAATACGCAAACACGGTTAAAAAGTTTTTATTTTTAGCTTTTGTCCCGTCTTAGATACAAGTTTTAGTTCCACATCAAGCTATAGATTAAATACTAAGTATCTATATTATGCTTTAGTATTAAACCAATTCAGAAAGCATATGCATCATCCCCTAGGGGATACGGTCACCCTGCTCCCACTCGCCTGCCTACCCTGGCGAAACCCATACTTATACATGTGATTGCAGCAATCACGGCAGATTTGCTGTCATTTATTAAAGAGTGCCGTTGTATATCACTGAAGATCTATCACCAAATTAAAATACAATCACCTCAAAAAACTGCGATGACCTTCCAAACCATAGTAGTACATAGCATTTTTTGATCATTTGTCTTCGACAACTTCTAAAATATAATCGACGAATGAGTATATCATCAACGTACACGAAGTCAATCTAATACGCATTATTAAAGATAACTCAAAAACTACTTGTCGGATCTTAATATTTTTTTTATGGGACCAAACGACAACCACCAGCTTTCGAATAAAAAAAGAATCAACAAAATCGGTTCACTCAGACCTGAGTTATGAGGTAACAAACACAAAAAAAACATACAGTCGAATTGAGAACCTCCTCCTTTTTTTGAAGTCGGTTAAAAAATAGGACGTGTACATTTATGACTTTTGGCAAAAATTAAAAGGATTTGTTTTATAAGTAGGTACTTTATTTTGACTATAGTTGAATCCACGTTTAATACATCAGGTAATTCTATAATCTTTACTTGAAATAAAAGCCGCTTCCCATGTCTAGGCAGACATGTGTTATGTGTGACCGCATTATTCCTTTAAACTTTTTTTAAAGCTGCTAAAGTTTTTAAATTATAGCAAAATTACACAGTAGACAGTCGAGGGTTTCTGTAAAGATGGATGATCACAACAAAAAGCATTTACTGTAAGAAACATTTTTTAATATCACTTCTTCAATCTATCCAATTGAGCCTTATAGCTACCATTCAAAATTCAAACCACAGATTCAATCATTCGAAGTCAAGATGTCGTCACTTGTCCCTCGGTTGCCCCCGGGTGCCCCCTGGTGCCTCCTGGTGCCCCCGGGTCCCCCTGGTGCCATGAGCTATGACCGTGGCCGTGGCCCCCGTGCTCAATACACATACAGTGACAATGTAGCGGCCAATGGCGGCGGCACATCAAAGTGGGGGCGGGGCGTTCCGCCTCGACACATGCCGCGCACACGGCTTTGTTACAATGTCTCTAATGTGCCGACAACATTAAAAGAGTAAGGTGACTGGAACACCGTTTAAATCTTAAGTTTTTGGATAGTATTTCAATGGGTCACCATCGTCCATCGATCAGAAATTCTTTAGTATCAGAATGAACCACGTCAAAAGCCAGTAAAATCAGCATTTTTGTTTTTATTCAACAGCGGTGATACTAAAAGGAAGTTTATGGTTTTGACCGATATATATATACGTTAGTTTGTATGTTCACCTGCTCCCTTATGACATCTTAGCTATGTATCATAATGTGACAGTTAATGAGGTAACGTTCACGTTACATTAAATATGACGCCCTCTAGACGACATAACCGATAGCTGTTCGTATATCAGCTACCCTAACAATACAATACATTCTGACAGTAGTAAGTGATCATAAGCTTAAGGGCGAAGTGGCTATGACTAGACCCCGGCTCCAGCCACTCCTCAAAGAGGGGACTTACCGCCACTATTGTGGCGTGCCCTGCACGAGGTTGCGACTGTCGGTCTCTCCATCCCACCATGGAAGCCTTATTATAAAAAAAACAGCCAAGTGCGCGATTCAAACTCGCGCATCGAGGGTTCCGTACAAACTTGCGACATAAACAGCCATATCTCTTGACTGCGTAGAGTTGTTTCACAGCACAAAGGGACCACAGACTCATCTCAATACCTCCACGCGTTCTGGAGATGAAGGGTGTTGACAGACAGACAGACAGATGGACAACAAAGTAACAATAAGGGTTCCGTTTTTTCCTTTTGAGCTATTTAGACTTAGATCACAGCAAATAAGAGTCCTATACTTTATTATGAAACCATTTAGTCAGTTTAAGATCTGTGTCGGATCATCAGCATCTGTTCCCCGGTAGCCGCAACATGCGACACATCACGCGGCGGGGTCGGGGGCGGGGGCGGGGGCGGGGGCGGGGCAGTCACGCCTCGTCACATGTTGAGGACACTTGTCACCATGTCACCTCGAACAGGGACAATACACGGCGATTATGATTGTTAATTCCTTTTGCCGGCGCTACTATGAACTTGAACGTATAATATGACGAATAGGTTTGCCTATTGCATGGCACGAACAGAGGTTAAGCTGTGCTTGTCAAGGTCGGTCCGTGAGTGGGCCATTGGGGGCCTTTCATTAAATAAATTACCAATTGTTTCTTAGAATGTACGTTAATGTTTTATACCGGCTGCGGCTGCTAAGAGTAGATCTTGAGCAGTCATTACGGATGGAAGGAGCCTGACAGAAATTTTAGTAGATACCCAGTTGTTTTTTTTAGGTCTTTTGTTGTATTCTTTTTTGACATTGTGGTCCACGCTCTTATTTTTTTGAAAATTTATCGTTTACAGATGTTTTTTTTTCAATATTATCGTACTTATACTTTGGAATATGCTTAATTAGTTCAACCTACGTGATAACATTACTTTTTTCACCTGGTTGGTTGTAAATAGGTAAAAATCTTCAGCTGACACTGTGTTACAAAGACACACAACAAGCAGACACAATCTAAGTACCTACTTGCAATAACCAACTGATTGGGCGAAGGGCAGGGCGTTTTTGTGGGACTGTATCTTGTAATCTGACGTTCAAAAAGTGCTGATTATCAGCCTAATTTGAATAAATGACTTTTGATTTTGATTTTGATTGGTTATAAAAGTGTAATGTGTCAAACTGGGAAATTATTACATTTTGTTAGAAGCCTCGCTGAGGCATGTGATGTAATCACATTTCTTATGACAACATTTCCATAGTATTTCAAATTATCTTTCTGCCACCCAAACTGATCGCGGCGGCTGCGCGGGCGCACGTGTGCCGCCGCCGTTAGTTCCGCGAACGTCCGTCACACTTGAGCGCTGACGCCACATCAAAGGGTACCACAATGTCACACACACCACACAATCAACACTTTTTGTTCGTTTCTGTTGTTTTTCTGCAATATTTTAAGAATTTTGCGCTTTGAACTGAGGATAAAAATGGAGGAGTCACTGCAGGAATTGAGTGTCGGTTTCCTTAACCTTTTAAACTTGTTTAGTTACCAGTGTCTTGATGCTGTTAGTAAACATCTAAACCCAGCAACTACAGGGGACTCAGCTTTTTTATCAAATAACTTGCCCCGCTCTAGGCGGAACGGGTCCACTCCCTGTCAGACTTGTACTGACTAAAACCCACCCATGTTCCTTCTCTTTCGAACAACCCATAACCCCGGCAGGAGGATACTCAGCTGAGGTACTAATTTTGTACCTACGCGCAATTGAATACTAGACTGTCTGTACAAATGGTAACAAAACGCTTACAAAGCGTTTGGATTTTCTTAAATTACTTTTATTTAACAGTATCCGTCACATATATCTGACTCTTTCATCATGATCACTGATATTATGTCAGTTTCCTTAGCCGTCAGGAACTGAAAAAACTAGTCATATGGTAAGAGCTGAATACTAGCTATAAATAAAATAGAGGTTAGCATTTTATATTTCATGCACAACTTAAGAAAACTTCCCATATCTAAACCCACCATAATGAACAGTTCCTCAATGTCCACTAACCGATTAGCTAGCAGAACATCGCAAACACTGACCGTTAAGTGCGTGTGTCGAATGCGGCGACAAGCATGTAAGCGGCAATGTAGCGAACATGCCGGTAGATTGTCGCGCCAACTAATACGCTGGAAAACGGCGCGGATTTACGACGCGGCGGGGCGGGAAGGGGGGAAGTCATCAACACATTAGATGCATGACGTTTTAGTGATGGGATAGGATGATGATGTCGATGGTCAATGTTGCCAGTTCCTAAATGGCTTTTAGATGTTTTAGGACATGAAAATAAATGTATGATGGTTCTGACGTTCCACATCCCACCATATGCGATGATTGCTCAATAAGTAGAACTGTGTTTAGCTCTGCATCACCCTAAGGTAGACTGATGTAAAATGCGTAAAGCATTAAGTCCTCCTTTGTACAGTTAAAACTTGTGCATTAAATTAAAAAAAAAAAAATGAAATGTCTTCCCATTACTCTGTTGTAAACCTCATTCTTGTAGCAATGATAGCTTAGTGGTGTGACCATGGAACTGCCAAGTCGTAGGTCTCAAGTATGAACCCAAGACGTTAAATCTTTAATTATCACTTACTCACTTGGCTCTGGAGAAGGAAAACATCGAGAAGAAATCAAACATGCATAACAGATATAAATAAAAAAAATAACAGATATATCTCGTAAGAAGAGGTCTATGGAGCGCATAAAAGCTCTGACACGCGAAATAAGACACTATAAAAATAAAATGCGGCTCGCGAAAAACAAAATGAATTCAATGCAGTATCGAATATAAATTACTTTGCGATACCGTAATTATAATCAGACTGATAAACACAAACTTTACAACTGCACCACAGAAAAATAATTAAAAATTACAAAGCAATTACAATAACTTTCTTTATACCGATAACTATAACGCAAGACATCAATAAAACACAACACTACAAATATCGAATCGAATGCTTTCTTTGAAACGTTACTAATTGGTTGTGAAAAGAGACAACAGCATGGGAGTTGCTACATGTATGAGTGAGATAGAATGCCATAAGGCGGGAAACATCTTTCTTTCGGCAGCTAATTTACGATGCGCCTTTGACGTTCCTTCGCTGACAGTTACTAGTGTAGCAGACGAATAAAAGCATTCATTAATTCGAGAGAAACTACACAACTTTAACATCGCTCAAAATACATCGCTTTCTCAGTTTAAAAGGCCGACGTATTCATAAGAACAAAGGCAGCAATGGTTCGTTAAAATCTCAATGAGGACGTTTTGCCCTTTGTGTGCAACGTGAAATATAAAAATACATGTCGTTCTGTGTTCTCTTCAGTTCGGCGATTAATTAATAGCTCTTCTTTGATTCTGAAGCCGCTGAAAGTTTTTTATGAGACTGTTTTGGGTAAGCTTTGATATAAAAAACAAGAAATATTTGTGTAATATTAGATGTAAATGTGTTTGATGGTGTGAACATTTGAGAAACTGTTCGAATTTGTCAGCTGGTGTTATGAGAAGAGAGTTGGAGAGATCATTACATTCGTTTAGTTTAGTGGGTCATTGAGGCAATTCACTCAGAAAAGACAGTTTTGACTCTTTTGTTTAAAACAAATTGTTAATGGGATTTAATAAGATCTCCATTTCAAATTACATAAATACGTTTATTCGCTTTTAGAAAGCACATTAGACATTTTAAAGCCAATTTTCCTTTATTGGAGAAAATACTATTGTAGTATAATGTGGTTGTTAACAGTTTTATAATATCAGATTTATTCCTCAAATAGATCACTGTAAAATCAGCGCTGATACCATAAAAGTTTCAGTGTTCATCTCCTTTTAAAAATAAACTATCTATTAATGTTATCGTGATTTGTAAATACTTGGGTTGGTTTTCGCGAAGTAGTTTTTCAAAGCAGCGTGAACATCATCAACATATTTCTGTGGCTCCAATAAGTCTTAAAACAGTTCAAAGCTGTCAGACAATCAGTTAGTACCATCACTTCACAGTACATTTCGCACGGCTGATCTATGCTTCTCTTTTACGATCACTGAACAAGTTTACTTACAAGTTCTACGAAAAGTTGCGTAGCACTTGCTACGAAAAAAAAGACCATCTCAGTTAGTTATCTACTGTGAACCGTAAAGGGCTACGATAAACGTAGCAGTGCTACGCTTGATGTCCGCAATTTTAGGTTTGATCCTTTTCCTATAACATGAACCTGTTATAACTGACACTATTGGGCTCCCAAATAAACGTCTAAATATTTTAGGTCTGTCTTCAATTTAATCAACTAATTAGATTAAAGAGCTGAACGATAACAAACGTACGGAAGTTGATTATTCATTGACTTTTTCAAAGTTGTTTTCACTTTTTTGTGGTTTTTTCGGTCTGTTATTTTTTTTTGCAAAAGAGTGAAATTTCCGCTATTTTTGTTATGGTATGATGGTATCTGACACGAACTATTTTCGAGTAGGTATTCATTTTAGATTGTTATCAAAAGTTATTACTTAACAAATAATCCAAAGGCATACCAGAAAAAATATGTATTATAGCAGATAATTTATAAACTACCCTAGCAATATAAACAAACATTGATATGGAAATAATTGATGGAGTAATCGAATAACAAACATATAAAAAAAACTTACAACCGATTTATATATAGATACTCGTTCTTTTTATAGAAGTTGGTTAAAAACAGAATATGAGTTTTTATTTATGCATGTGCTCTTGTGCTAAAGTATCAATGATACCTGTGTTCTACTATCTATGATATACTGATCGACCACAACCACTGCTTGGGGCTTGCTAGAGACTCCGCCTGCCGGGGTTGCGGGTTGTTCGAAAGAGATACCGCGGCCTCGGAACGTAAAAGGCAACAGAAAAACATGGGTGGGTTTTAGTTAGTAAAAGTCTAACATGCCCGTCCCCGCTCCGCCCAGAGCGGGGGAAGTCATTTGATGATTTCCCACCCGAAACAAAAACCACTGCTATATTAGCCACTCAAGCGTCCAAACGCATGCTTTGCTTTTTGGTCATACATTAAGTTTCTTCCGTAGGATATATTCTTGGAAAGAAGATGAAGTTTTTTTTTCGTTTTTAAGGCGTCGATCCGGTGAAACTGCAGAAGCAGATCAGCTGAGGCTGACTATTCTAGAAAGGTTGGGCATAACCCATTTCTTATGGGTTATGCCCAACTAGCTGGGAGTTCTGCAGCTTCAACTTTATCTATGATTTTCTTGACAATAGAAACGTTCCAGTGTGGTAAATGTTCCATTACGTAAGTCGAAACAAAACATTTATTTATAAATTAAATAAATTCCAACTGCTGAACCTCTCCCATCGTCCTTGTTACCGTTATCGATCCCCTCTGCCGACGAACGCGGCTGTACGAACACTGTTACGACGGGCCCAGCCAATCAGCGGGCCGTACGCACTACGCACGCGCCGCTAATCAACTTTCTAATACAGATGTAGTGTAACGCGCAAAACGCGCATATCGCGTAATTACATATGCGTTTGATTTATTTACGCGCGCGATAAACTGTGCTCGTGTGTTTGTGGGGTTACATTGTGATTATTGAGTTTCAGTTCGGTTACTGAATTATTGACACACGACCTCAAATAGAAATACAAGCTGACGCCCCGACAGCACTTCAGCCTAGGAGACACCACTTGATTCAATCCATATTCCGCGGCGAGAGGAAAGGGAAGCGGTCACCTCCGTGTGCGAATCAATCATTCTAGCGAAGGTAGCCGGACGATTGAAGAAGAGAAACTCACACCAATCCAGTCATCGTTAAAGATTATTTTTTCTTTGATTCTTTTTTTTTTTACCGTCCATCCGTCTAGTGACAACTGGCTGTGTCGACGACGCGCGCCTCAAAGAGATATCAGCACAAACACCGCCCACCCTCCCGCTCCGCCAAGAGCGGGGGAAGTTACTTGATGATTTACCTACCATCCGAAAAAACACGACGCAACTAGGTTCTAGCGAGCACGCGCTGAAGTGCTTCGCGCTAGTCGCAGCCACTGTCTCATCAAGCGTGCCGCTTGATCGTGTCATCGCTCGTAACCAAGACGATGATATTCTACTTGAGAAAGGGTGAGAACGAATTTGGCAGCCAAACTCAAAGGCAATCAATGTTTTAACATAATGCCTTTCAGTTCTGTTATCTTTTGGGCATGATTGCTAATAAAAACAACTACTTCAAATAAGGTTTGTCAATAAGTACCTATACAAACGTCAATAAACTTTCAATCTTTTGACATTCAAGAATCTCTAGTCTTAGTAATGACAAATAACCAAGTGTTGCAAAACTCTGAGCAGAAAAAGTGGCCAATCAGAGCGCGCTGTTTGCGGTTCCCGCCCAGAGGTAAACAAACTTTGGTGCGATTTATTTCAATATTGCTTGTTTTGATATTCATAGCATGTAATGCTGCTTGATAAGTACTTATATGTTCACTTGACACGTTAGTGGGCATCCTTGACATACTTAGACCCTATACTGCTATGTCAATTGATTAAAGAAATATGTTTTTTTGCCCTTTATGAACTAAGTATATTCTTTTTAATTGACAATTCTATGATACTTGGTGGCTTATGGTAATGAACCTGCAATTCTAAAAATTCTATGTTCATGTAAGGGAGATTCTATGCTACATGCTTCCGGTAAGTCGCCGAAAGCGTGTTATAGCAGTCGACGCAGCCTTGTCAAGTTTTAAGAAATAAGGTATGTTAAGCATTTATCGTTTACTGCTGCTGTATCTTAATTCCCTTATAATAAGGGGCGAGCTTATTGTCATCTCAAATCCAGAGGCCGTTGCTTCTATTGCGAAATTCCTAATTGAAATAGCCAATACCTAACACTTTGACCGACCTGGAAATTTAATCTAGGACCTTAAGGACAGCAGTCACGCTTGCGTCCACTGGACCAACGAGTAAGTTATATATTAAAAAAAAAACTTAGCCTCATTCTAGGAATTTCTCCTGTATTGTGGGTGCGTTTACAAACATTTAAACTCACATACACAAACTGGCAGACTCGAAACAATTATCTGTAGGCAATACAAATATTTGTTCCGTGCGGAGATCGAATCCGCGACACGCAACGCGACAGTCGATCTCACAGCCACTGCGCCAACCGTGTCGTCATATTCATCTAAGTACAATGCAATGTCAAACTGAGCATAACAAAAGCACTTGTGCATTATTGTTTATTTTTTGGCTCTATATCTGAGGGTTACCTCTGCAGACATCATAGTATTTGCCTTCAATCCATATAGCTCAGTGGCGTTAAACAGAAACACTTGGCACTTTGACACGCGTCTGTCACAATTGGTTGTCGGCAGTGACAGGAGCTGTCAGCACTCGCAACCATTACTATTTACACGTGTAACGAGCTCGCGGTTACCTCGTACGTGTCTGTCAATTCATAATACTTACATTGCTAATTTATCATTACTGGAACTGAGCTTAAAATATGACTCCCATCTTCTAAAGGTCCAACGCAGCACAAATAACTAAATAATTTGAAAATGAAATAATCCAAAACATGATTAGATCTCGATAAGACAAGGTATAATCTAGAAACAAACAAAAAAAATATAATGAAAATCAGTTAATCCAGTCAGGAAAGCCCATGTTGCCCATTTTTGGTCGGAGTTAAAAATTACCCAGTCGCGGTCAAGTTTGACACGTTACCCTGGTTCTGATACGACGAATGAAATCAAATCATTTATTTCAATTAGGCCATTACAGGCAATTTTGAATGTCATGAAAGCAAAAAAAGATGTTGCTACAGTCCTAGTCACAAGACATAATAACTTGTGAAAGTGCCTATTCCAAAGCGTAGATCTCTATGGAGAAGAATGGGCAAGAAATTCCATGGACACTCTTTTAAATCAAATTTTACGACGAGTTGGTTATTACAAGTAGATTAAAGTTGGCGCTGTATAGCCGCGGTCTACTCCGGGTCAGTACGAGTATATCGAAATGTCATTGTTAGAATAGGAACCCTCTCTCCTTCAAGATACGTAACATACGCACACACACGACGAATGTTTACACATACATACACAAGTGTGCCATCTGTACGCAACCACTTCATACATCCTCCTATTTGAGCATCGCTCTCGACCGCCGCGCGCCGCTAGCGATAGAAGATGTACTTTTTCTTGTTTTACTGTATTGTGGAAGGAAGAATAATACTAGTTAAATTGAATCAAAATGAAAAGAAATTTATTATTAAAATAAGGTTCAACTACGTAACGGTTTTAAACGCATAACACAGCCAAAATATCCACATTTTGCCTGTTCTTTGTGTATTAACTAACTTCCAACAAAGAACTTGGTACTATACGGATTCGACTAGAAACAACTGGAAGAGTGGTCCAATGACTCGGCTTGTATAATTGTGCACGACTATTATGATATATGTGATTACACAGTCGATGTCACTAAGTTCAGTACCCAGCACTCGCGTCTCTGTCTGACTGACCACATCTCCTCTCCGAACAACTTCTCGACGTAGTACTTGTAAATCCGATCCAGCATTACGTGAACTGGCCGATCAGCCAATCAAAACAAACCTCAATATATTTATCTATCATGTTTTCCGTAATTTAACTTTCCACGGTGTCGCAGCGTGTTTGGCGTCCCCCGCGACCACACACGGCGACAGGCCGCCGACAAACGAGCCCGCTAAGCAAACACGGGCTACTGCGGGCCGCGGCTCACGTACCCGTCGTTTGAAGAGGCCTTAGCTGTCGAGAGGCAGCCCAGTTAATGGCAGTAGCCTCGAGGAGTGTTTGAACTGCTGGACATTTTGTTTTGAATTAGACGTGGGCAAGGCTGTACGGTAAAATGAACCGGTGCGCGGTGCTCGCAAGCCTGTGTTCGGAAATTAGTTGGCTATTATTGATGTTTTCTGAGATGGTGATTAAATAAATCAACATACCATCCTAATGTTATGTTGTGGAGTTGAGAATCTTTTTTGGTTGTCAGGCCAACGATATCCAGAATGTGATCCCATGCATGCTCAAAAAAAGAGCATTATCATTCCTCTTTTGAAATGTAATTTATGTTCGCACACATACCTACCAACACTATTTCTAAATAAGTGCAAATGAGTAATACAATAAAAAGGAGGTAATTCAATAGAACCGAATCTTAAACTGCTATAGCGGATGACTTCATCTATAAATAACGGACCACAAACTCCTACTAAACCAACAAAAAATCGACATTACCACAGAAAAATCCGGTTCACTTGTTAGCCAAGATATTGACAACCACATCACGTTACTTAAGTAAACGTATTCATTAACATATTAATAATGGCAAACATTACAATATGCGCGGACCAGTGTGCAGTGTTTAGAAGTGGAGCTCCATTAAAATGTGCTGTTTGAACTTCTAAATATAGCAGGACGAGCCACTCACACATCATTGACATTCCGAGGTTGTAATGGTATCGGCAACACATCATCTGCCCCTTATTAACCCCTATAAACACTGTCAAAGTATTCTCCCATAAGCCATAACTCAGTAGAACTAATTATTGACATGGCACGCGCCACAGAGCCGCAGCACACGGTACATTTCCTCCGGGCGGGAACAGTATGCTCGTCGCGCGGTGGGACAATTAGTTATCCTGTGACTGTTGTGAGGTGATTTTCATTTGTTGCTGTTATTTCGGGATATCCGCACGAGCCAGCTGGACCTCGTGCTGGGTGGTGTATTTATGGGATTCCTAATAGATGGGAGTTTGGGATACAGTCCTTTTATTATTTGGCTAATTAGAATCATCATTAAATTTTGTGACAAAAAAAACTACCCAAAATCGTAAATGCATAAATAAGTGCAGGGGCAGAGAGTAAGTAGGCTTGTGTCCCTGCAGCGGGGTTATTACCTATGGGCTGATTATGTTTTTAAATCTACATCAAATACGATGTACTTAGATTGCAAAACCCACGAGGGATGCAGTATATTATTTTCCAAATATCTAGTGATATTTTTTGCGGATGAATGACTTTCCCCGCTCTCTGCGGAGTGGGCGGCGAGTGTCAGACTTTTACTGACTAAAATCCACCCTTGTTCCTTACTTTGTCCTTTATGTCCGGGGCCATGGTATCTCTTTTACTAATTCACTACCACCGTCTCCTGACAAACAAAGTTGATAACCCAACTACGTTGGAGCGGGTAGGTCTAGCGGGTGTGCCGAGTCGTTTTCTTGTGGGAGGTGAAGGCGGGGAGGGTCCTCGTCGTCGGAGAAAACTGTTCGCCGCGCCCCCGGGAGTGCGCACACGTCGAGCGGCTGCTGCGCCCACAGCTCGAGCTATCACACTGCTCAACTCTTTGCTCACTCAGCACGTACATCTGGATATCTTCCATGATAAACCATATGTAATTTGTAAATTTATATATTTATTTTTAAGTAATAGTTAGTAAGTTATTTTTTTATTTAAGTAAGTGTTAAATTTTAGAATATAAGTGTTTTGGTTTCATGTACTGTTAGCTTATAGTCTTTTGAGTAAATAAATAAATAAATAAATAAATAAATAAATAAATAAATAAATAAATAAATAAATAAATAAATAATCTCTTTTAAACGACCCGTAACCCATGCATGATCAAGTCATATTTTATTTATAATATTTTCACGCGGAATAATATCGCGGTCAACAGCTAGTTTAATAGTTCTGCACAGAATATTGCCATATCATGTTGAACAGCCTTAATAGCCTGGTAATAGTGACGTAAGTGTGTAGGTAAATGTTCAAATAAATGTAGTTTTCTTTCGACACGCTCTCGGTAGATATCGAATAATGGAAATATAGATTAAAGCATTTTTGAACGAAGTATTATAATCTATTGAACCAGTATTGTAATCTCAAAGCTATTAATATTTCTCCGTACTACCAGTCCACAGTTAAATAAAAAAAATAACGTTTTTATTTTCTTTCTTTTATCTTGTATTTCATCAACTAGTTTGGGATTAAATTCCTTCTTCTTACCTATATATATATACATATACTATATATATACCTTCTTCTCTTAAAAAAAAATTAAATCTTTAAAAAACCTTGTCATTACTATTCTATTCTACTATGCCTATCAGCACTTACAGGCATCGATATTATTTCTAGAGTTTTTTTCAGGAATTTGAACTTTCTGATTCCATTTCAAAAGTTTCCATACATAATAACTAATTCAGTTAGTGTCAGTGAAGCAAGGCATAAAGAAACTGACAGATGAGAAGGTGATAAACTTATATAAATTGTTTTTCTCCAAACTACTTAATTCATCTCAAAATCAAAACGTCACCTCCAAACATAATTCTGAAGCGAACACGTCACGCTGCGATCCCGTTGCGCCGGCGCATCTGTCAAGACAGTAGCCGGGGGAGGGGAGGCAGGCGGGGAGAGAGGGGGGTACTGTTTGCCGCCATAACGCTGTTTACTCGAGGCGGGCCGGCTAATGCGTGCGCAAACAGTGACTGTCACTTGCCCGGACAAGCCTGGCGAAACCGATAGACTCGAATAATAGCTGCTGGTTAGAATAACTTGTGAGGATATGTGGACGACCAAACATGAAGCGATTGAGTGAGATGTGATGTGAAAGAAACAGGATTAAATGTTAGACTGATAGCTGGGTATTCTCTCAGGATTCAAGAAAACTGTGTTGCTCTGATCGTGAGTAACATGGGCCATGCGAGTTTGTAAAAGAGCCGGTCAATTACCGTTATCGATGCTTGAACAGTTACAACTGTATCAGATTGTTGGACAGTAGATACTGAAGAACTGTTATTGAAAATGTTTGTAGAAATACGAATGTAAAGCGATGATCCCACGTTAGGCCCTTTTTTCGGATCTGGCAATAGGATTCCGCTGTAGGCGGAGCAGAAGGGAGAGTCATACTTGTACTAACTATAGCTCATCCATGTTCCTTCTCCTGCCCATTGTGTTCCGGAACCGCGGTATTTCTTCCTCTCTGCTTTGGTGACATCTCTTGGAAGCGCGCGTAGACGGACTGTCGTTGACGGTGACGATCAGCTACTCATTGCTCACCGTCCACAGACCAGCGTCTACGGTGGTTGGGAGTCATCTCGCGGCGCTCGACCCCCGAAACGTATCCAGCGGTGGCTGGGTTAATAGAATATTACCCCTTAAACGTCCAGCCGGAAGCTTAAGGGGTAAAGGGGTTTAAGGGTTGTTGGCCACTGCTTTGCAGACAGAGGTGACTACTTCCCATTCTAGTCTAGAGGCTCTAAGACTTTGATTTAATCAAGCACGTTTAACAGAAGTCGGAACAAACAAATATATCGTAGCGACCAAATGTAGCTGGAAAGTTACTGCCCAGTTTGAAGAGTTATAACGGTAAAGAATAATTAGATACATTTTGAACAATAAATACCGAAACCGACACCGATGTCTATGAAACGAACGAATTTAAGCAAAATCATAGATCACGTCGGTGGTCTATCTAATGCGCATGAGTACCTTATAATACTGCTGAATTTCTCAATGTAGGGAAGGAAGAACTGGCATCTTGACAAAAAAAAGTGTTGCTGAAGTGATATTGTACAATTTTAAGCCATCAATTTTCAACAAAATCTAAACAGGATAGGTATGGCGATGCGATATTGTACATTTAGGTATATAAGTAGATATATTTTACTCCAAACTGGTGTGACGTACACAATGTGTAGTATCCGTCGTGAGATACCGTACAAGTACCAAATAAATACTTGCTTCCGGCTAATCATGATCAAATCAGAAATATGCAATTAGGAAATCATTAGATTTAACGATATATGGCTGCGTGTTCGGAAGTTGATATTTGTGGTAAATATGCGACAAACCGACAAAATGATTAAACAAATAGTGCTGCACCGGATTTTTTGAAAATCAAATAGTAATGTGATTACGGTTTATCGATATTCGGTGTAAATGTGTTTGGTTTCGGTAGCGGGTGCGCCCGCGCATGGCTTAATGATCGTCCGTCGGAAGAGGAATGCTCATTTCACTGTTTACTAATTTATTAAAACTGTGAGAACTATTCAACTGCAGAATTTAATTTGATAAACGTATGAGTTTGTATTGCGTTGTGTTTATAGGTAGTTTTTTAAATATTTTTTTTTTAATTCTTCATCCATATTCCTTAGACTTTAAAGTGTGTACGAGAAAATTACTAAGTAATTAATCATACGATACGTAACAATATTTGTGAGCAATCTTTGTGGGACTTGTATGAATTTTCAAATAGGCACACGACCAGACGGCAATCATGCAAAATCTTTACGTTCTAATTACTGATGAATGTATGTCCTAGGCATCCTTCTCCACCATCCTTGAAGCTTAACTAACGCGCTAGTGGTCGGGGCCAGAAATGAGCCTGTTCGAAGTATCTACTCAACAAGTAGGTAAATCCCAAATATAAATAAATACTCTACTAATGTAAATGCTGGACTTTTGTAGACGTTGTTTAAGTACAAATATCTGAACAAACTGCTCCAGAGACCCTAAAAGTAACCGAATACGTTCAGCAAATGTACAAATCGGGCGACAGTGCTTATCCTTTTATTACTCCCTAAACAAACTCATGACTATCGTCCATATTGCTGCAGAGCTAAGGTTCGTTTTCTCTCAGCCGAGAGCAACAGGAGCGAATCAAAGTGGACAAACAATGGTAATTGACAGGAAATTGTAACATTATGCCGTGTTTGGCTGAGAGCTTAGACTTCTGTTTAGTTTTAAGTTACGCGCTAATAATTATTTTGCTTCTGATTTTTGGATTTATGTAGTTATTTATAATTAAGACAAATAAAAAGGGGAAAACAATTGATATAAACTTAATCCGCAGAAAGGTGAGCCTTTTTCCAAGTATTGTATCAAATTACTTTTACCTCCACGGACTTCAGATTGTGTGCTCTGAGGTGGTCGGCCAATAGTCGATTAGTCGTTATCAGTGGTTTTTCTACTGACCTTCTAGTTTCTTATTTGCTAAGTTATTAAAGTACAAAGTTGCTGTATTGAAAATAAACTGAATACTGCTCCAAAAAATGTTGTCCAAAACATAACCTCTGGATGTATCGAGCGTAATGGTTCTGTGTATTATTTACTGATATTCGTGTATTAATATACTCTGCGTGACGCTCATGTGACAGACTGAACCGACGCACGACAACAGCCTTCGGAAGCACGGAAGGCAAACACAAGCGGGTCGCCCATCTATAACTTGACCGCATGATCCATTGTCAACGGGAGCCGTATGATCACTATGATCAGCTCAATCGATGCCGTTGTCCCCGATCCCACGGGCGCGTCATCTCGTGGTGTGTTGTTTGAGGTGCGCCGGCGCAGGTCGTCGCGTCGTACAAACAGCCGCCCGGCTCCGCGCTCAAACACGCTCTGTTTGTGCTATATTAGTGGACAACTACCGAATATTTATTGTTGTTTTTTTGCTAGATTTATAAGATGTACCGTTATTTTTGCTTTTCTTTAGAAGTTTTTTTTACTCAGTGTTTTAACAGAAGTTACCACCAACATGATTCTTTATTATTTAGTTTGAAGAATTTTGTAAATCATGTTTTTATTTGAGCTGAAGCTCAAAATTGCCAACGCTTAAATCTCTTGTGCCTAAATGTTCTAGTTTGTGAAGTTAACGTGTAATTTAGGACCTAATTTAGAATCTAGTTAGTGTTGAACTAATTTCTGCTAATAACGTATTGAACACTTGTATAGGTCTGTACACTTTCAGTGTGTTGGCGACCAGCTACCAAACTTTTTAATAATTTTATATTTCTTCTTTTTGACTGTCATTGTTTTATGTTTTGTTTTAAGAAAAAGTCAGTCTGTGAAAAAACATGTGCTGCAATATATGAAAAGCTGAACTTGTGGTTTCATTGCTCTCTAAAATTATCCTGTTCTCAACACAGTGGTTGCAACAGGAAAACGCTCTTTTATAAACTTTTGGCCTACAAGAGTTTCCGGTCTCGATATAATAATATCTTCAGACGCACAAACGCAACAAGTCTTAAATTAAAATTTTAATTTATTGATAGTAAAAATCATGCTGTTTCACCAAAATATTTTGTTTATGATATTTGTGACGATCAATATTGTTTATCGTGACATCTACTGACGGATGTCGAACACTATAAAAACTGAAAGTAGCAAATTAAATCATGTTTTTTACCTACGGCACGATAACTATCTGCTTTTTTTAAAAAAAATATGTATTTTTCAGTGGAAAATATATAGGTACCTACATCGTAACGTGAGAATATAACGAGTAAGTACACAACCATTAGTATGTATAGTATATGTTTAAAAAAAGTACAATAATGTTGTCGCTGAGCAGAGGCGTTCAGGCTGACTCACGACCTGTCTGTCACGGTCTGTCGACGAAACTTGGATTAATACGTAGCCGTCTCTAAATCGATCTTTGCCGCTCTATACTCGTTCGTATGATAAACATCTTCTATGCAATCTGGAAAAACTGAGTTAAATCGTGCTTTTTTCTTGCACAGAATCTGTTATTGTGAATTTACGTGAGCGTAGAATTTCACGATGAAAACCAACACGAATATTAATGTGTGTGATTATAATTAAGTACACATAATATGAACGAAGTGTGTGCGTGGCTCGTGCTGTTTAACGCGCGGCGGATAACCTCCCGATAACCGGCGATTATCGACGACCCCTCCGATATGGCACTCGGCGGGTGACCGATGTCGATACTTTGCTGTTAGTCGTTCACATCACTAGCGTGCTAAGGCGTAGGGCTGGTGGAAGTTTGTTGTCAGCAAGTTTTGTCAGGGCTGACAACAATAGGGCAATAACATTGAATTCAATTTATGCAAAGTTTTCTATCAGAACTGTTACAGGTAGCTAAGAGGTACCTACCTAATTAAATATTATAACCCATCAAATTAACCGTTCTTATGTTAAAAGATGTGAGTTGAAAGTTTATAGTGGGCTTACGTATAACTACAGTCGGATAAATCTAACAGCCAAGGTGAGATAAGTACTCGTATAAGTAACTGGTAACAATTTCGTGAAAAACTTTTGTTAACTTAAGTATACATTTCCAGTAAGTTCTAGACATTTATAGAGAACTACAGATTACTGTACTACGCATCAAAATATATACAAACAGATTTTTTTAAAGAAGTATAACAGTTATACAATAAGCTTAGTGACGCGCAACGGTGCCGTTTTATCGCAGTTATCGATAACCCACGACGCCCTCTGACACGTCGATAAACCGCGCGCGTTTAGTGCGGCGCTGCGTCTGCGCCGCCTTTATGCTCATTTTAACTAAAGCAGGTAATTAACTCCTAGTTTTTTTTGACGCGATAACGTGGTTTTCAATTAATTAAATGGCTCTTTTTGACAAGTTTGTTTTATGAAATGTAATTGAAAATTGTGTGGTGACAAATAGTTTATTTATACTGTTTTAGTTTTCTATTGTCATAAATCAATCATTCTAAGAGTTTGCTTACTAAATATAAGCAAACTCTCATCATCATGCAACTTGTAGACGTTGCATGCTTTTAATAAGTGGTAAAACGTACCCATTACAGCGTCACCGACCGGTACCACACTAAGTTGCTTTTTGTGAACTCCTTTGTATAGTACTGCACCTACAATGCTAGCCTTGTTGGGATCGGCTTCCAGTCTTACAGGACGCAGCTGAATACCAGTATTTTACATGGAAGGACTGCCTATCTAACCTTCACAACGCTGTTAGTAGGTACTAGGTAGTACGATACCCTTATAAGACTGGTTGTTAGACTTTCGGGACCCTGACTTCCAGTAACGACTGTCACATCTACAAATGATAGCCGGGACCAACAGCAACGTTACCGTGCTTTCCGAGACATAGAAGAAACTCGGTATGTAAGTAATTGCACCATCTTTTATAGTTATTAATTATTTGGAATAAACTAGCGAAATGTTGGTGCTAGAAGGATCTTCAAGGATTGCAGGTGATGTTATGTTGTATTCTGCTTTTTAAAGATTTTTATTAAAATTATTTGTCACACAAATTTGTTATTTCCTTTCTTCTTGTATAAATAAAAGCTACAACGTAATTTTATCAGCGACTTTTGCACATTCGGTTTGCACTAAATCAATAAGGAATCTAGTAATTTAGACCTTTTATATCCATAATATGTTTTTTTTTAAACAGTATAAAAAATATTTTCTTTTTAAGTTAAGATTCAAATTACATGGGTAGCTCAAGCTTGACCTTATGCATTTCACTGGACTTTCATGGCGTCTAAAATTTCGAACGGATAAACAACATAAACATTTTTATTTGCATATTCAGACATACAGACAGATCCAAAAGTGTAATATTAGTTCGGATACTGATAAACGATCCAAGAATACCTACTGGGTACCTCAATACCTAATGTTTAATGTCGTAGTAGCCAGTTATCGCGAATACTACTAAGTGTTTACATTTAACAATACAACTTAACTCAAATGAGACTCTTCTTTCGGAACAATTCGGGAGTAAAATCTTTTCTACGACAACGCTAATTTCACAGGAACATCAAATCGTGATCCTTAGTTACTTTATTTTCAAACTAAGCCAGGGTTGTGTAAGATGACTGAATGATGATATAGGTGCTGATGCCACTTTCCTAACTCATTTCATTTGTGGTTCGCACAGTATGTCTTCTACTCCCGTTCTTCTATTAATCTTCATCTTGGTAATAACCCCTTTCTAGTTACATCTCTTCTCTTATAGCCTGCTTAAACGACGATGCCCTCACGATCTTCCACATCACATGCCTACGTTGACAAAGATTTCAACTGTACTTTTTAGTCTTTGGTACTTACTATTTTCTCAAACTTTGTTCTTACAAGTTAAAAGTTGTACTATAAAACCCTCTGCTAATTTGCGGAGATTCACAACATTGATGATTGCTGGGTAATTTGTTCTGCCACTTTTTCCCAGCTAAAACACTAGGAAGTGGTGAAGGGTGGGCATTTTGGGGGACTGTCTTATGTAATGATGTTCAAAAAGTGCTGATCATCAGCCTAGTTTGAATTTTGATATATAATAAATGCATAATAGATGAATTAGAAAACGTTAAAGCCTATTAAATTCAAGTAGGATCCTCGCACTTTAATTAGCTAAGCTAATTCGGGTGCCACACGTAATCTCATTTACGTAATCATTCTAGTTTCTGCTGGTCTGTTATCCGACTACAACAGGCTAGCTAAACTTCTAAAAAGGTGTAGAGATACAGATGCGTCATATTTAATAGCATGTCTCTTTAAAGACGTAGGTGTAGTTGACAGTACAAAATCTGATCCCGGTTCTGCTGCCTCGTTGACGTGCGATTTAATCAACACCGCACAGAGTTTGTAGATAACCAACGTGCAGGGATAGCTAATTAAAATAATGACATAGAAATTAACGTCAATGAACAATATGTAAACGCATACAGTTGAGTGACGCAAACTGGTGATTGCATCATTTCATTTTAAGACGGCTTCGATTTTACTCTAGTTTCAGCAGCTATGCTATGCTATATATGTCACTGGAATCCAATAGAAGTGTGAACCGCAGAAAAGACCAAGATGACTTTGTGCGAGCATTGGCTTGGAAGAGTCCTATATGTTACAGATAAATGATAAATGATAAATGATAAATGATAAATGATAAATGATAAATGATAAATGATAAATGATAAATGATAAATGATAAATGATAAATGAATGATAAATGATAAATGATGTTTATTTTGCAAGTAGGTTTTCACAAACACTTTTACACGTCATTTTTTTTTAAAACTAGATGAGGCCGGTGTTTTGTACCCGACTACTCTGAGAAGAAACAGCCGAAACAAACTCAGAGGTCATAGTCTCTTTTAAAGTCCAGACAAAATAATCTTGGTCAACTAACATGAGGACTATGCAGATAGTGTCTGAAATGGTCTTTTTAAGAAAGCACCACACAGATTGAGTGGACCTGTCCAGTCAGTGCAAGCATTTGTCAGTTATCGTGTAGCTCAACTCATAACCTAAGGAGCTCAACGACACGACGAACAATACCAAAAAAAGGACATTTGTGTAGGTCGCTTATAGCACTCAAACTGCCAGACCTTTGTCAAAAAACAAAGTAAATAAAAGAAATGATCCACATGGTCCTCACATTTACAATAAACAAATAAAAAATAAATAATTAATGAGATCATAATGAAATCATAAAATGTCATAAATGAAAATAATAAGAAAATAAAATGTCACTAATCATAATAATAAAAAGAATGTAAAAATAAAGTAAATATTAATGTCAAAGTATATAAAATAAAGGAATAGACAATAAATAAATGAAACAAAGGCAAATTTTGACACTCACTGAGTAAATTAAATTGGAGCAGCTTAATCCCAAGCCTTTTTATCTTCAAGGTAATGATTCATGTTATAGTAAGCTTTGAGACATAGTTTATGTTTTATGAAAGATTTAAATTTATTGAGGCTTAGTGTTTGAATATCGCTTGGCAGTTTATTATAATAACGTATACATTGGCATGTGAAAGTACCTCCTATTTTTTTGAGCCTCGTTGCAGGAACAACAAATTTGTGTTTGTTCCTTGTATTTATGTCGTGGATATCACTGTATTTTTTAAACAATTTTATATTTTTATGCGCGTACAAAAGGTTTTCGTAAATAAACTGAGAGGGCACAGTAAGTATGTTAATCTCTTTAAATTTTTCTCTGAGGGAGTGTCTAGGACTTAATTTATACATTGAACGAATTGCCCTCTTTTGCAAAATAAAAATTGTCTGAATATCGGCGGCATGGCCCCACAAGAGAATACCATAGGACATCACACTGTGGAAATAACTAAAATAAACTAAACGGGCTGTCTCTAAATCAGTCAAATCACGAATTTTTTTAACGGCGTATGCTGCTGAGCTAAGCTTTTTTGACAACTTATCTATATGAGGGCCCCACTGAAGCTTAGCATCCAAAGTTAAGCCTAAGAACACTGTATTATCTTCCGGTTTCAACTCTTCATCTTTGATTAGTACACTAGTTTCCACTTGTCTAACATGAGGTAACGTAAACTTAATGCATTTGGTCTTTTTTTCATTTAGAAGTAAATTATTAACGTTAAACCAATTAACGACCTTTGCCAGAGCGCTATTAACATCGTCAGTAGCTAGCTGCTGACGTTTTAGTTTAAATAAAAGAGAAGTGTCGTCTGCAAACAACACTACATCATGATTATCCTTTATGAGGTAAGGCAAGTCATTAATATAAATAAGAAATAAAAAAGGGCCAAGAATGGACCCTTGTGGTACTCCCATGCTTACTACAGATCCGGGAGATCTTTTCCCGTTTACATCAACTCTCTGAATCCTACCACTCAAATATGACGTAAGAAGATTCAGAGAGGCGTTCCGGATTCCGTAGTGGTGTAGTTTTCTGATTAATGTTTTATGGAGAACGCAATCGAAAGCCTTGGACAAATCGCAAAAAATCCCCAAAGCATCACATTTATCTTCCCAGGCATTATAAATGTGTCCTAGAAGTTCAACACCGGCATCAGTAGTTGAACGACCCTTTGTAAAACCGAACTGTTTATTATGCAATAACTTATGTTTATTGAAAAATCTTTGCATTTGATCTAAAATTATTTTTTCAAAAATTTTACTAAATGTTGGTAGCACTGAAATTGGTCTATAGTTAGTAGGGTCTGATGTACTACCCGATTTAAACAATGGTATTATTTTACTATTTTTCATTAGATCAGGAAACTCACCACGGTCAATACAATCATTAAATATAACAGCTAATGAAGGAGCTACAATGGTTATAATGGACTTGGCAACGTCCACAGAATGACCCCATAGATCAGCGGTCTTCTTAACATTTAACATATGAAAAGTTTTAATTACATCATTACAATTGACATATTGAAAATTAAATTCGGAATCATGGAATGGAACATTTTCCTTTAGTAAAGCATCTGCAGCAGCAGGTGACGAGTCTAGCGATTTAGTAGTCGATACAGGAATATCCGCAAAGAAATTTTCGAACGCTGTAGCAACTTGAGTATCTGATTTTATGATATTATCGCCGATAGCAAGGCTGTAGTCACTATTTCGCTTGCAAGACCTTCCTGCTTCGCTATTAATAATGTTCCAAGTCGTTTTAATTACGTTACTACTATTTTTAATTTTTGAACTCAAATAATGTGACTTAGCTATAGCACAAACTTTTTTAAAAACTTTAGAATAATTCTTAACATACAAATTAAATTCTACAGTATTAATACAAATTCGCTCTTCATACAGCTCATAAAGCCGTTTTCTACTTTTATGAATACCAAAGGTGGCCCAGTCATTGAAAGAAGCGTTATTATTAACCGAGATAGTCTTAGGGGAATCTACACTATAACTTAGCTGTGCCTAGCGGTTTCACCCGCTACTCATTTAGAGGTATGAAAAATAGATGTTATATAATAGATTCTCAGACTTACTGAATACTTATGCATAAAAAAATCATAAAAATCGGTCGAGCCCTTTCGGAGGAGTATGGTAACTAACACTGTGCCACGAGAATTTTATATACCTACTAGCTGTGCCCAGCGGTTTCACCCGCTGCTCACTTAGGGGTATGAAAAATAGATGTTGGCCGATTCAGAGACCTACCCGATATGTACACAAAATTTCGTTTAAATCGGTTCAGCCGTTTCGGAGGAGTATGGGAACGAAAACTGTGACACGAGAATTTTATATATTAGATTAGATTTAAGGAGGTCAGTTTGGAAGCTACCTACATACCTAATTATTGAATTGTTCCAGAGATAATTTTCGACACTAACGCCAGTGAAGGTGCGGGCACAAACTAGTGACAAATTAAGATGTACTGAATAATAATTTCGTAGGTATAACCGAAATTGAAACCAAATATTCTACAGTGATAAGACCTATAGACGAAATTAACGATTTAAAATCCAAAATTAGATCACCATCCATTCGTGCAATCTATCAGATCGGTAAAGGCCACTAAAATGCTATTAAACCAAATTAAATGAGTAATGCTATGACTGCCATCGAACGCTATAGCAGGCGGACAGAAGGAATACTAACAGACGTACTCACTAATAATATTGTGTTAACAAATGAGGGGAACACGGATACACCCACATAGAGCCGCCCATGCTTTACTTTATGGGGTGAGGCTGCACAAAAAACTAACAGATGCATAGAGTTTTTATCTAAAATAAAACTGTCTTTTTTCTCAATTCAACCTGGTGCAATTACTATTTAACCGAGTAATGTTGTAAATGACATAGAAATTTGAAATTATTTTTGCGGTAACCGTATGTTTTTTTTTATTTCGCCTTGAACAGTTCCACCCCCTTTCCCATTACATAATATACATTACCGAATATGAAGCAATAAAGTGTGGAACATACAGAAGAAATGCATTTCTGCCTACCCTATGAGAGAATGTCATCAATGTACGTCCGTATTATATAGCGTCATTCATGTCTCACGGTAAGATGTTGACCCTTTATCGAGTCGACCTGAGTTATCGACAGTCTGCGTCACATCACTATCATGCGGCGCTAATTAATTGTGCAAGTATTGGTAAACATGTGTTGTTCTTTATCTACACAATAAACATTAAGATTTATCGAGCTCTGCATATTAGAGGCTATATCAGCTGTTGCTACGTCATCTATTCTTTGAATGATCTTAAGACTTAGTATATTGTAAGACACAGATGAACAAATTCGCTAACGATATATAGGAGTTTAATCATTGTAGCTTCGAGGTGAGAGCCTGGGGATCCGTCACACAGTGTATCCTAGTTTAAAATCTAGTTTCTCATAAAGGAACATATGTTTTTGCATTTGTTACAATGTTATTCTTATATTTGTATTTATTAGACCTATATGCCAATGTGTACCTTTGTGAAGAGAGAAAATAAAGTTCAAATTATTATTGTTGAAGTGTGCATGAACGTGCCAAAGCCTTCGGAAATAATTCGATAAAACCATCTGCAGGCATTTTCGAACTGTGGGAATCGGTCAGTCGGTCAGGATGTTGAGGGTAGAAGGCCACCACTAGACCTAGTTACCACATGGATACCCTGTCTTCCCGCAAATTATGCATACTGGCTAGCTTTTGTTGACTAGCTAGTTTTTTATCACTGTGTAAATAAATTACACGGATATATATTTATACCTTGGTAGTTTTTGTTGAAACGATTGAAAACAATCACGTATGATGTTGTGCTATAATTTGGCAACAACACAACAATTTCATCTTTTTCGGATTTCGTTGTTATAAATAAAATAAAATAAATAAAAATAGCCTTTATTAACAATCTTACATCTAGTTACACAAAATTTACTTAAAAAGAAAAAAAATGATAGTATTTATTCGACATCGGTTTCCAGTAATTGTTTTGCTTTCGCATAGGCCTCCCCCATAATCTTCCACGTTTCGCGATCGTGGGTTTTCCTTTTCCACAAAGACCCCGCTGCTGCTTTAATATCGTCGTCCCATCTTCGTATCGGGCGTCCTCTCTTCCTTTTCCCCTCTCTCGGGTACCATTCTGCTACCAGCTTTGCCCATTTCTCTTTCTTGTCCCTTATTAAGTGGCCCGCCCATTTCCATTTTAGCTTTTTTATTTTGTGTGATATATCCGCTATTTTTGTTTTCCCTCTAATATGTGTTAAGCTTAGTTTGTCTTTTCTCTTAACATTAAGCATACTTCTTTCCATGTTATGTTGGCATATTTGTAATTTATTACTGTTGTGCTTGGTTAGAGCCCATGTTTGGCAACCGTAAGTCATAATTGGAAGTATACACGAGTTGAACACTTTGCTTTTTAACGTCATTGGTATTGATTGGTTTTTTATTATTTCTTTTAGGGACCAGTATCGCTTCCATGCTACATTTACTCTGTTTTGGACCTCTTTGGATGCATCGTTTGTAGGAGATATGATCTGTCCGAGATAGGTGTATTCATCTACAAACTCGATTAGATCGTTGATAACCCGTATAGATGGTTTCGAGCGATTTGTCATCAGTTTTGTTTTTGCCAAATTCATCTTTAGGCCTACATTTTGGCTTTCTTTGACAAGTTGTTCGAGCATAGTTTGCAGTTGATCTGGGTTATTAGAGATAATAATAAGGTCGTATGCAAAACGAAGGTGATTCAGCATTTCTCCATTTACCTTTATACCATAGTTTGACCATTCTAGATTTCGGAACACAAGTTCTAGTGTTGCTGAGAATAATTTCGGAGATAAGGGATCGCCCTGCCTGACGCCTCTTTTCGTTGTTATAGCTAAGCATAAACATTAGTTTTAAGGATGAGCATAACCAGATGCATTGTAAGTTTCCTTCAACGCTTCGTTTGTCACTTGATAGTAAGACTACTATTGCAAGAATTTTCTGTACTGACCGATTGATGAGCCTGGACAGTAAGCGTTTATCAAGGTTCTATCATTACTCCTCGACTATAAGTTTTAGCAGCTTTTACTACGCTTTGCGTGCGCATACCGTAGCAATGTAAAGCCATTTGATTAAGTAAAAATAAAGAATGATGAAACGAATAAAGTAAAAACAAAACAGTGGGCTCGGTCACCACAATTCTAGATTGAACCAGTATATTCGCAATCTTATCATTTAACGACTTGAAAGAGGCGAGACCTTTGGGAGTAATTCAACAATACATATTAAAAACGCTTTCAATTGTAATAACAGTTAATATTTTAAGATTGTACTGCTTTTAGACGAGCGTAAGCTGGATAACCGGACAACCGTTGCCCATAACGACATGAAGGAGGCACAAGTAGATAGAAGAACTGCCAAGTAAGAAAAATACGTCTGGTGGAGTATGAAGAAGGACGCCGACTCTTCGAATAGGATAAACTCAGGCAGAGAGTTTTTGCTTGTGAAGATCAGGGAGTAAAGTGGGCATCATTCCTACCGGTCAAGTTGTCAAACTACCTAAGGCTGTTGCGAGGAAAATAGTTTAATCAAACAATGCTTTTTTTTCACTGTTTGAATTCCCTTTGAAATATTCCCCATGAAAGACGAAATTAGATGTACTGCGGTAGGCTTAAACGACCATCCTGAAACTAAGGAGTGTAATTACTATGGTAACCAAAGGGAACAGACTGGCTCGGTCCTAATCTACCACTACTGCATGACGTTTAAAAACTAAGCTTTATGCTACCGCAGTACCTGGTCAAAGACACAAATCTAAATTTTAATAAGATTTGAAATTTTCTGGCAAAGGCAATGGCCGCGTTGCTTCTTTACATTTTTGGTCCTTGTTAGTTGGTTATAGTTCCCCAAGTTTTGGTAAATCCTTCGAGCTGTTGCTTTCGGCTGGCTTAACAATGTTTGTTGTTTGGCAACGGGCGGTAACCCTAAAAGATCCATGTCTACAGACTTCGGGGTTCCAGACAGCTGCGAGAGTTTGTGGGGTCGCCAGAGAGGGCTATTTATTCTACTAGAGTAGGCCTCTTTGACGACATTGATGCAACTTATTAAACAATGGAAGTTGTTGAACAGCAATTTATAGATGTTTTTGGTTTATGAGAAGAAAACAGTGGAATTTGGAAAGAGAAATCTGCGCTTTTTTACTAACGTAAATTCATAGACTTCTAGTTTCTGGGACAGTTAATGGTAACATTAAAGTCATAGCAAAGTTTTGAGCTGCCTTAAATGGCTTTCGACGCGCTATAACACAGCAATGACTTACTTTCTTCTTTGTTATTATAACTCGTTATGATCTTTTAGGAAAAAGATCGACGGCTGTGTTTAAGATACTGAAAGACAAGGTCTTGACTAAATCCTCAAAATGTACCTTTTTATAGGAAATCTTTTTATCGATATAATCTTGCAAAGAAAATCTTTCTACTGCATTTAAACTTGAGTTTCTAACAGAACTGGTAACTACGCACTTTAAAACTGATGTTTAAACTTTGTTTGACAAATATTGTTTCAATTTAATTACTTGTTCACTTTCTGTTTTACCGCGGTACCAACCGCTTGGCACATTACTACGAGCTTGCTACATAGCCGGGTACATAACAAGCATATGAGTGTTACATGTCAAGCAAATGACAACCAGCACATACATCATGTTTTACTTTCATTAATACAAATTGAACGTTTGGTGTGGCGGTTTCATTTTCGTAGAGTTCTTTTTATTTGTTCTTTACGTTGTGGTAATACGAAAGCGGTGCGCTGGTCTTATGTGACCTGACCAAGTCTACTTATTTAAAAGAGACTGACCTCTGAGTTTGTTTCTTCAGTAGTCAGAAAACAGGGAACCCATCTAGTCTCAATTACTTAGTTTGCAGATAAAGTTTGGGCATGAACATGGAAAGGGTTTGACAAGACGATTATAAAAGATGAATTATTAAATGAAAGGCTTGGAGAAACATCTAGGGACGACGGTTTTATTTTTCTTAATAAGATCTGTTTTTTGGACACTTATGTCTCGAACTTTCGCAAACATAAAGATCAATGATTGTCATCACCTTGGACATTTATTTGTTGACACGATCGAAAAGTTACAATATAACAAGAACAACTACTTACCTAATAGTTACTGTCTCCGTCCGTAATTCAAGATTTTAGGGATTTGTCTCCTAAGACCAAATTCACTAAACTTGTTGTTGCATTTTTTTTCAAACAACAATTTAAGTAGTACTAGTAGTTTTTAGTACCTAATGGTAATCTTTCCAGATAATTTTCGACCATAACCAGATTGGTTACAGGTATTGACATTCGAGATTTTAGGGATAATAAGGTACTTCTCAAACTCGAGACCGTAGGAGATGATTTGAGGCCTAACCGGATTACACCATTAGGTTAATAACAATGCTTAGGCGACATTTTATAATAATACTAAATTAATATTTGAACATTTTCAAGGGTGCCGAAGACAAATCTAGTGGTCTATTAAAATAATACTGGAAGATTGCACTCACCGGTGTCCATAGCGTACCCCGCGGCTGCAGCTGCAGCGTGCAGCGCACCGTACTCCTTGCCGTCCATACCGCCCAGCATCATGTCAGACTCACTACACTTCACATGGACACGCACTCACGTTCGCCACGCGACGCTCCGCCGCCACATGTGCGCGCGCGCCGCCGCCGCGCTGCCAGCCGCTGCCCGCCCCGCCCCCCGCCGCCATTGGCCCGCGCCGGCCAATCGCTGCGCTTCATTTCGAACGCTTTCCTTTTTCCATGTCGCGTTCTATTTGAAGCGTGCTGATGCATCTTTACTTTTTGCCAATCAGAATTAGACTTAATCTGTTGGAAGCAAAGTTGACATTTGGTTGTGTGCTTGTCAAGAAATATGTCTGTTTTCCCGTTCGGTCGGATGCGCTCGGGCAGCGAGCGAGACGAGAGCCGAGGAAAATGCGTGCCGCTCGAGTAGGCAGGGTGCGCCCGCGCAGCGCCGGCGGGGGCCACACGTCGCTATGTATGCGGCTACGGGTTCGATACGGCTCTATGTACTATGTACACGCTCTTTGTAATTGATATTTTTTATGTTCGTTAATTCGTGTTGCTAACTAATGTTCTGTGACTGACGAAGATACGAGGAACTGATACGGCGACATTTTGTCAAGAGAACGCAGTCATTTTTTAACGATTTATTTATGTCGTTTGTGGGTTTTTAATTTTAATTAGGCTGGAGTTGGTCTGTTATGAAGCTGGTTCACAATTAATCAGTTGAACTGACGGAGTGCGGGCAGTCGGCGCTATCGCTCGGCGCGCGGCTCACTCTCATCTGATAAGACCGTAATTAATTGTTGGCTATGTGTTGCTGAAAATTTAAATGCTTGGCAGACAGGCCAAATGATTCAGGTGCCTCCCAAATACATGATCATGATGTATTGCTGCAGACAATAAATTACAGTACCTACCACGCAACGACCGTCTAGTCTTTTTGTGAAGTCGGGAGCAGAGTCCTCCACGACCTCTAGATACCTATATTAGGCAAGCCCACGCACTAACTTAGATGTGAAAGCTACGGAATCTATGAGTAGTACAGTATGATAGCTATATGCTATATATAAGCTAAAGTCGCAGGAAGCTTTGCTTTATTAACCATATACGTACGTTGTCAGAATATTAGATCAGAAAATAATAAAACGATGTAAAGAAGTCCCATGTATCAGAAGAACGCCGCTTAAACCCCAATTAAAACTGAAAAATTCCTGAAATACTCGTAAAACTGCACAACTCGGAAACACATGGCAGACATGAAACTTGTCAGATCACATGTCATGATGATTATCACAAAAAACTCTCAAGTCGATGCCGCCGGGCGTTGTCTGTTAATTACCCCAAATATGTCGCTTATTTGCGTAAAAACGGTGCTTGTGTTTGAGTCGCCGCGTGGATGCGCAGGCGCAGCGGATGGGAGCAAATTGGCGAGAGCAAATGACGCGGCGCGGCAGACTCAAACGTGCCGACGGACAAACTGTTGTCTTTGTTCTGATTCATGTGCCGGTGAGAAGCGGGTTCATGATCAAGTGTGTTTGTAACACGCCAAATGGACTGTGCCTGCCCTGCTAACTGTACCTACAATACTCTTGTATAGTACGTATATCGGTTTAGACTGGATAAAACGAAATATGGTGTAGCTATAGGTACATTAAGGCAGTAGGTGCATCTTTATCCACCCATCCATTTGGGAACTAGATAAGTACAGCCCCTGGATAATGATAATCATCATCTGCCTAGCCTTTTCCCAACTATGTTGGGGTTGGCTTACCGGATGCAGATGAATTTCAGTATGTTACATGGAACGACTGCCTATCTGACCTCCACAACCCAGTTAGTACTGGGTAATACGATGTTCCCAGATAAGACTGGTTGTCAGACTTTAGAAACTACCTGTAACGACTGTCAAAGATCTGCAATTGACAGCCTGGACCAACAGCTTAACGTACTTTTCGATGCACGGAGGAAACTCGGTATGTAACGGGTTGTCACCCATCCACACACATTTCTTCTCCCTTGATAATGATAATATTATCTCCTAAAACAAAGTAAATATTAAAAGCCCTGCCTCATTGTTGCACAACACATTCCTGGAGTAAATTAATTAGATTATTTAGATTTATTAAAACATATTTTTTTTAGAATTAAAAAAAAACAAATTATAAACATAAAAATAGTGGGCCGCAGGACAAGGTACCCGTGGTTAGAGGTTCAGAAACAAGAATAGATGCAGTAAATTATAATTTCGGGGGTACTGCCGTGCCCTCTGATGATTGTTTAGACATTTTTGTCCCACTGCTAGGCAAAGGGCACTAACCTCCTTCCACTACTCCCTGTCTAAAGCTATTCTTGACCAATCTTTACTAAAAAGACTCGAGTCCATGCCGCCATCTTTTTCTGATCGTTTACTGCTGTTGCGACCCACTGTGTGTGTGTGTGTGTGTGTGTGTGTGTGCGTGAAAATAATAATGCGATACCTATAACGCAGTTTGAGCTTCTAGTATCTTACAGCTTTCTTTCTGTAAGCTCTTTTTAATCTTTATTTTCGGATGGTAAATTATCAAATATCTTTTCTCCCAATGGGTGGAGCGGGGGGGGGAGGTGACACTCCCCGTGTCAGACCTTTACTGACTAAAACCCAACCATGTTCTTTCATTTGCCCTTTGCGTTCCGCGGCTGCGGTATTTCTTTCGGACAACCCGCAACTCCAGCAGGCAGTGGCCCTGACAAGCCACTGCTTTGCTGACAAGGGCACGCGTGGAACTCTAACGCGCGTCCGACACGGCCTGTCGTCATTCGACGGATGGGCGGTGAGCTACCCACTAGTCACCGTCCACAGAGCCGCGTCTACGGTGGCCGGGAGACGTCTCGCGGCGCACGACGGCAAAAGCGTCTCACGCGGCGGCTTAATAAGCTGCCAATTAAATTATGATGGATTAAAAAACGAAATATTACAGTACAATATTATTAAACATAATATTTAGTTTCGGAGATCTAGGTAAATAGAGTACCTACCATTTACCTAGATCTCCAAGCAGCGTGAAGGAACACGGTACATAATGATATTGTAACACAGAGCAATCGGCGCGATTCGTTGCGTTCTGTCACGATTTGCTTCACTAAATAACAACGCACTAATGCCCCCATATTACTATGTCATAGCAAATTGAATATATACTGTGAAATTCACGAACCGATGAAAGAGCCGGGAAACACCACTGTTTTAATGGGTGATCTGAACCCTCGCGAATTCGCAATAAAGACCATTTTGTTCGATGACTGAACTTGGTATGTGAAGTTTTGTGGATATTGTGTGTTAAGCAGCCAATTACAAGAATATACCTATAATATTAATATACTTTATGATATTTATACTTACACTGTAAGGATAACAGGCTGCGTTGTGTAAAATATAGCATTGTCGCCGAGAAATACTTACTGAATAAACAGTTTCCTATTTTATTTAAGCAGGGACCAACGACCAATAGTGGTGTTAAGACAGCTCTTATATACACCTATTTACCTAAGTGCGTGGTAATAGAAACCTGTGAAAGCTAGCCCCTTACGTGCGGTAAGGGACCCATTGTATGCCTTACGTAATCTGTGGAGTTTACACCTCGTACAGCCGAACAGAAAACAGATTCACTACTAACGGGACATTTTTTTTTCCTAAAATTATATAAATAAAACACCTTTCTTAGTATTGTGCCGCTAATATTATTATGGCAAGGCTAAATAAACAAAATGTCAAGCAAATAAACTATTTGTTCCGTAGAATAATGTAAGTAATTCGTGTTTCGAAAATGTGATACCTAATTTAATAAAATATATTATTATTATTTAAACAAATATTTAATACGACTTATTCAAAATCGAAATCACTCTTCAATTTCTAAAAAAAAATATATTAATAAAAATATAGCACAAATAAAATATCAATAACAAGCTCGTTTGTATGAAATTATATCGTAGAATATTACAAGAGTTTCGGTGGCTGCGCAGGCGCAGGTTATAACGTTAATAAATAACCTATAAAGTGCATTGTTCTCGTTCAGGCGGCGTGGTTAATGCCCGATTGTGTCGCCCCCAGCCACACACCCAACCACGATTTATAATCCCCTCGGCAGTATTGTTCAGCTTTTATCTTTTCTATAGCTCATATTTATAGCTGTCGTTAAAGCTGCATTTTTCACGAAAATTAAATGTTTAGTTCAGATTAGCAAAGGTGGTGCGGAACGGAACAGATCGCGAGCACGCCGTGAAGATATCGCCGCACTTCGAATGATTACCGACATCTGATAATATAAAACATACGCCACTTGATAGCTTCACGCTTTTTATGTTTTTGCATTTTTTATGGATTATTGTGTGACTAGATTCGATTGTGGCTCAGCTTGCATGTTCAGGGTTCTCCGGTCGCCCTGAAAAAAATACGAAAATAAACATAAAATGCGTAGGAATGTACGACAGGATTTAAGACTTTTGTATTGGGCTGAATAATATATAGATTTTATGAGATGACGGACAAAAGTTTATTTTGAACCTTTACTACCTACATACTGACTACTGTTTTCTCTCATTATATTAACTACTATTATTTTTAAACTACAAATAGACATAAACTAATAATAAAATGTACACAAGAATAAAAATGGCTGTCAACAGGAAAAGTGGGCAGAAAGCTGGCAGCATTATCGCGTTGGATGGCAATTCTAATTCGTTGGGCAAAAAAGGTCACGAGAAGCGTCGAGCAACTACTTGGCGATTTCTCGAAATACTATGTGGGCACTCGGATCCCATGGCCCTAGTGTTTCAACCCCAAACGGCTCAAACACATAACTTGAGTTTTCAGCACCTGTAGCTGCCGCACCAGTGCAGCCTACCGTGCCAGGAAGATGGTAATGCTGGATGGCAACTTCCATGGCATTATGGTCATAACTTCTGGTTTCTTTCCATCGACGCGTACCAAGCCAGTGGGTTCTAAGATAGCTGGCACCCCGGCGGTGGCAAGAGCACGGCGGATGAGATCATTAATGCAAGCGTGCCGTGCAGTACGACCTGCACTCTTACTGAAGGAAAGCCCATGGTGTCCAGGTGAAAATTAAACAGGAACGCTAAGCGATAACTACTCTCTAAACAGTCGTTTTGTAAATGTTGGAATCACAGCAGGTTCGGACCATATTCGTTTTTAAACATAAAAGGGCGAATGTAAGGTAGGTGGAAAGTGAGGGATCCACGAACTGGTGAAGGTTATGGGGTAAACCAGTGGGTTTCTCATCCAGTGGGATGAGATCGGACGTTATTACGATGTGGAGGAAGCCTATGTGCAGAATTGGATGTCTTTTACTTGTCCTAGTTGAAAGAGAAGAACCAGTTCTGATATTTCTGTAGAAAACACATATCAGTGGCAAATGTTCACACATTCAGACTCTCTTGCAGAGAAATTTGATGTGAGGTAGTTCATGGCTTAGCTAAATGGTATGCAAAAAGTTCTAAATGTAAAATTAAACTCATCTGAATCCTAGAGCCTCTGTTACCTTATTGTGCTCAAGTGTGCCAAGAAATAATGTCTTTCTATTTAAGGAAGTAACTACTAGGTATACATGTACATCTTTGCACTAAATTCGCAATATTTCTGTTAAAAATCATAGTAATATAAGTTATGTGGATTTGAAGTATCAAGTTAAGTAAAGGAAGCCGAGGGCAACGATTTGTGCAGTAAAGTGCATGCATATCGTTATTAAATCAATTTGTATTGCGATGTTGTATTTACTTTTATGATCTCCCAGACACATGTATTTGATTGTCATGCTAATCTGCCAGTGAAATACTCTTATTCTCAGTAATAACTGCCGTGGTCTGGTGCAAATTGTGTTGTTACAGCGGGAAGGGGTTAAGTGAATGCCTTCAAGTGTAGCGGGAAAATAACGAACCGGTTTTGTTACCGAACCGACCACCGAAGACGAAAACAGTTGGAAAAGTTTTATTTTTCTTTTGGTACTTGGTAATATCAAACAGGAAGTACTGTTTGGAGGTTTAATTACAATACTATCTGTGTTTGCGGAAATCCCGATAGTGACATTATTTTCGTCTTCCCTGACAAAACAAAGGCTTTCATCAAGCAGTTAGTGGTTAGTACTTTTTTTTTTAATTTAGGAGTTTTGTGTTAGCGGCTGAAGCAATAACCCTGATATTGTAAATTTTGGATTGTCAAGTATAATTTCACCAAATCTCCAATTGCATCCTGAACTTTAAGCTATATTCCTGCTACATCTTTCCGGCAGCTACGCTAGCGGTTAGCTTACAACAGAAAAGTTGCGCCAACTATACCACTAAACTATATCTCATTTACCAGAACCCATAAGTTAGGTTTAGTGCAGGTTCCTTCAGGCCAACAATGACAGCACTGTGACAACATCCGCCTACCTGCGGCCTACAAATAGCTTGTCAAACAGACACGGCGGCGCGCGCGCAGGATTGTTTTAATCAGCGTGGTCGCGCGCCGCCGACCGCGACCACAGGCCGCTATTCATAGAGCACCTGGCTTTTATGTAGTCGCCGCACACCATGGAGGTGAGGCCAGAAGTTTCATTGAAAATAATCCTGTCAAATCGCTGAGCAATTAGAGCTGAGCATAGCAGCATACATACCCAGGCCTCCCTATGGGGGGGTGAAGATAATTAAGTAATCCGTCATGAGTACCCAGTGAGGGTTGATGTTTTGTAAGCCTGAATCTTATCCAAAATATTTCACACTGTTGTGAATTGAACGATAGTAACTTTTCTGAGACTGCTGGGCTGCTGCTAACTGGTTAACTGCTACTGATGACGTCAAAATGATAATTTACATGACTCGAATTCTTTTCCCAGCGAATACTGCAGAGCAGTGGACAAGTGCTGGACATTTACGAGTTTATGATGGCTTCCTCTCAAAGACAGTAATGTATATAGTGTGCAGGGGTCTACCAGCAGGCTACGGTCGTGAGTGGATCTTTTCGATTGGTTCTTCTGCTTGTCGTCTCTTCCATGGCGCCGTCTAAATGCGTGGTTTGAGAGCTCGTCTGTTGTGTGAGGACTTGATTGTAATGAGGAGGAGGGACGGTGAGGGTTCACAACACTTTGTGAGGACTGCATTAATGTGTAGTGGGTAAGCTTAGTCGGTGCATTGTGTTGTAGCAAGGACGGTACTGGGGTGGCACTTGGTAGTGACTTGTCAGCTATGATAGTTAGATCACTGTCGTGTGTTGCACAGGGTTTGTTTGTTTGCTTGCGGCTTGTGTTGTCTTACAGTAGTCAAGTCATCTTGGTCATGTTTGTTTTGCTGTTTAATGTACAAGTATTAATTATGAGTGGATGAGTGAATAATGGAACGTAATTTGACGATGTCATCTCGCTCATTGTGAATAAATAAATGGCTGTAAGTTTTTCAATTTTCACCGTTTCCATTAAATGTTCAAAGTTTGTTCAAGCATATCATGTTTAACTCTTGCTTTAGCAGCTACATCACTCTTGAAATCTGCTCAAAGGCTCAACCTGCCCTCTACTAAAACCCCTCACACGACATTATTACAGTCAGCATGCGCTTGCGCAGTATCTTGCGCACTATTAATATGCGCGGGCGCTTCCCATGCGCCTCAGATCTCAGCGGTGGGCGCCACGCTCCACCGCCGACGGTAATCGGGCCGCCTACCTTACCCCTTACTGGGAACATTTGCATGGTAAAAGAAACTTTAAAATAGTGATCTATAGAGTTCATTTTCTATTAAGTGTTACAGTTGAGTTGTCGATGAGTTTGATGGTTTTCAAGATTGAGCTTTGTATTTGTGAGCATATGGGTTATTTTTGTGTAATCGTTTTCGAAGGGCGTAAAACAACGGAAACAGTGTAGATGGTATATCTGTGCCTTTAATTAGATATTTAATTAAACCAACAGTTGCCTAAAGCGATAATTGGATCATCAATTTGTGTTCAGCGGTCGTGTGTCTTTGTTAATGCTTAAATAACCGAACTATGTGGCTACACGGAATTAAAACAGGAAAAGTAAAGAATAAACGTTCGTCTTCAATTTATTTTGATTCAGATTTGAACGCGGCATAATTTTGTAAACGTAGTATTTACACTGAAAAGTTGTGCGGTGATCGGGTGGCTTGGTGTGGGCTTGTGATGCGGAGGAATGAGGAAAATGTCGTGAGGAAAATTTTTGAGTATGAATGTGGATGGAAGTGTCTGTGTGAAAGGTTCTATGGCAAGTAAAGAGGTGTGTGATGAAATGACGGATAATAGAGAAGTATACAAGAAGAAGACATGCTGAGCCAACCACAAATATTTTGCATCAAGGGCAGGAAAATAATATAGTATTCCCAGATTAAAGCTATCGGTCCTAAGATCCCGATTTAAGCACAAAAAAACCAGCAAACACAATCTATTGACGAAGACTTCAGAAAAATAAAATAAAACAAAAGAGTTTAAATACCTATACATAAACAGTTTTTCAATAAGTGTTGAAAATAAGTATTATCTGGATGAACTAAGCCTATGCATATCTTAATTTTTAACCGACTTAAAAAAAGGCTGAGGTGTTTTGTTACTTGAGTTCTCTGTCAATTTTGGGCCGATTTTCATTGTCCAATATCAATTTTGTTTATATTGCTTGGGTAGTTGATGAATTATCTATAATATATATTTTTCTTGAATGTTAAAGGTATGGATGGATGATTTATAACATATTTTAGTAACAATGGAATATTAATGCTCGATAAGAATTTGTGTGAGATACCATCATGAAATAACAAAAAAAAACGACTTACTAGTTATTTTCCACATTTTTTAAGTCGGTTTTTTTTTTGCTAAACACTTTTGTGTTCATATTGTACCCGTCGTTTGTAATCTTTTTGACCAAACAATACCTTATTATATCTTCCCTTCATGACTGTATCAAAAGCATGAAAAGCAACCGATGTTCAAAGGCCGACCACCTTCAGCGCCACTATCACATATCAGACCAGTTCATTTTTCACAACAAAACGTCAGTCGTACGTCAAACTTACACACACACACACACACACACACACATGCGCTCAGCTGTCACAATGTGTAGATGTCAGCCCTCGATGTATCGGTATCAAAGGCGCCGCCCTCACCACCACGTCGATGTCGTGTGTAGTGTATGTGCTTGACACAGGGCTGCCAGGAGGACAGAGCTGCTGAAACTGCAGTTTCATGTTTTATTTTCAGTGGTTTTGTATTCAGAAGTCAGGAATTCCAAGGTTTTTATTATTATTATTTCATAGTTATGTTGTTGGCAGCATATTACATGCCAGTATATGTGTTTCTTACTGTTTATCATAATTGTTGACTATGTTGGTGTCTGAGTGTTGGTACCAGACAAATTAAAATATATTTATTGATTTTTGATTTTTGATTTTATATAAAGTAGTTTAACAACGATAACGTTGGTACAACTTAAAAGTGTATTAAATGGGGATGGCAACTGTGACAGCTAGCAAAGCATCAGCGTTATGGTTGGAAATATTGTTGTGTCATTTTATATTTCAAAATATCTTGACCTCATCGGTCAAATTGAGAGTATGGTAGAGCTATTACGGTTAGCTTTTTGCGGTCTTCCTTCTCTTTGAAAGCGTAGGTAATTGTCACTTGTATATGCGCTAAGAACTACAGTTCTATGTGAGTGATACAGGTGTCTATGATAGATACAGCGACACAGTTGTTCCCCCTTGACCATAAGTCAGGAATTGAACTCTTAACTCACCATTAGTTAGCTTTAGCAACGTTTTTAAGTAGGTAAGTATGGTTTGTGTAGTGTAGATACAATAACAGAACAACCATGATTTAAAGCAACAAAGCTCTAAGAACTTAGTAATCGGAATTCATGCCAAGTTTCTATTGATTGTGCGGTATCCGCGAGGGTAACTCTGTGGGTGACAGCCCTGTAAGCTGATCTCTTGTCGCAGTCGTCATGTGATGTTCATTAACAGAGCGTCTGTAACTGTAAGTATTGTGTTTCAGCTGAAAAACTCACTGACGTGCTCTTGTTCACCTTTTTATGAAATGTTCCGGATTCCTTCAAGCGCCTTGTAAAAAACTCTTGAGTTTCACCTCATAAGGACCATGCAGAGCTAACCTCAGGCTTGGAAGGAAGTTGTAGCCTGCAACTCCCTTCCAAGCCCTTAGGTTATCCTGCAACTTGCAGGATGCTGCCTATTACAATCCTTGCATGTTTCTTCATAAAAACGTGCTGAACGATTGAGAAGTCTTCTACGCCATACTTTTTCTAAGACGGAGTTGACACGAATCTGAAATGATTTAGGTACTAATAACATAATAAATTACAAAAGCTGTTCACGTCGTATAAGAAAAATCAAATGCAAAGAAAAACTGGTGCTACGACCTGGTAGGCCGAACAAGCGGCGCCGCGCTGTCGTCACAATTATTTGGAGATCGAAATCTCTAATAATAAAGTTTAATGTACGATGACCATGAAAAAACACGGCCAAGTGCGAGTTGGATTCACGCACCGAGGGTTCCGTATAAACTAACGACATAAACGGCCTTATTTTTATATTATTGTTTTAATTTCAATTTGGTACCTTCACGCGTTCCTGAGATATAGGGTCATGAGAAACAGACAGATAGACATACGCACAATACAGTGATCCTATAAGGGATCCGTTTTTTCCTTTTGAGGCACGGAACCCTTATAACAGTTATCGAAGCTTTCATGAGTACAAATACAGCTTCTTGCATTAACTAATGTTGATCGACGGTATTTACTGAGCGGCGTCCGTGCCGCCGCACTCGGGCGCAGTCGGGCGCACTCGGCTGCGGTCGGCCGCGCTCCGCCGCGCCTCTGCGCCCGCGCACTATCTGCTACGGTCTGAATTCGCTAATATTTGCTAATGATATAGATTTTTTTGTTTTTATAACATAATCAGTTAGTTTGACACTCGTAGTTTGTAGGTGATGTGTTAAATATGGGTTTTGTTTTATTTTTATTGGAAGCACAGAAATATCCTGAAAACACCGAAAAGTGTAATTGCCCGTGAAACTATTTCAATATAATATTTACGTTAACAATAATCATTAAGTTCGCTGCTCCGTGGAATCATTATGTAGTTTGGTTCCGGAAGCGTCAAGCACTATTACGATTTTCCTGAAAACGATACCGTTAGCAATAATATTATTACTGTTTTTAGAAAATCGTAGATTATTATAACTTCTTCGTTGTGTCTCGATCAAATGGGTTAGCTGATTGGGACAGCTGTGCAAACTTCGTTAGGTATACCAACATAAGAATAGTGTCGTCCTTTATCTTTGTGTTAATTATGATATTTTCCTCTAAAGTATTTTTTTATTTTTTCCAGTTCCACTCTCTCCAGCAGGAGAGTTCTAAATGAAATTCTTTTTATATCCGTACAAGACACAGCACTGCTCATGTCTGGTGGGTACCGGCGCGGGCGCGGGCGCGGCGGCGGCGACGCTGGCCGCATCGCTTGCCGGCAGATTTACGACGCGTCACTTCAAACGCACGCAGACTTGTATGTACTTGTGCATCGGTTCTGTGGAGAGAGTGCAGCAGATAATTTAGATGAGTAGGTATAGTTAAGATGTAGCTAAACCAGCAAAAGCCTAAGCTTCGGCTGAAGTTTTTAGCTGCACAAGAAACTCTCTTTCATTCACCTCTGTTCTATAATCGCAGGTCTCCTCCATGAAATTTCTAATGAAATAAACAGTGGTCTTCTCATTTTATTTTATTTATCAAAAGTTTATGCACATTAATAAAAAAACACTGTACAAAGGCGGACTTAATGCCTTGGGCATTTTCTTCCAGCCTACCAGGCGATGCAAAGAGAAAACATTACATATGTTTTTAGTGTATATTATTTAATAAGTAAACACTACGAGACAATTCGTTGACAAGGACCAAAGTGAAGCTAATATGAGTGTTTCATGATGATGTCGCCACACAGTTTTCTTGCCGCAAGCCCCACTTAAATCATTCTATTTTTTTAATTTAAGCTTCATTAGAACCAGTTTTTAGATGAAAAAGTGATAAACCACAAATCGATGTCGTCAAATATAACTCTAGCTAAAAAACCTAATTACTCGATCATCAAACAAAACATTAATAATAATCACGGAGAACACAAATATAAATAAAGCTACTAGCCCACTTAGATCTAGCGGTTCCTAGCCGCGCGTAACCGCATCCGTTCGAGCGTCTCTTCGGGGAAGCGCGCTTTCAAGTCGCGTGGTCGCGCGTCCTTCGCGGAACAGGCGCGCGGCGGAACACTGCTATACATACGCTGACGGACCAAGCGCTGATTTATGATATGAAGCGAGGAGCTTGCCAAAATGTAATTGGGTACGGGACGTTAATTCGTGTTTTTCCAGATAAGTGTACATTTACTGCGCGGAGAGAGTAATGTTTTCATTGAGGGAAACACTACTTCTGTTCATCAAGTGTGTAAGTAAGATTGTGTGATAAATACGTTATTAATTCAGTTTCAAGCAATTTGCAATAATCGATTTGTGGAATTCATTAACGCTAGCTAGCTATTAACTGTATAAGAAACAGTTGAACACAAACAGTTATTATGATTTGTAAATTAATCAACGGTCGATGGTGAACAGTCTGGTAATCAGCAGACTGTTATTTAGTGACGCAGTGTGAAAGGCATAGATAAGTAACATCTGATCCGGACAATTATCGTGCATCTATCATTTGCCTGCCTTCCCCAACCATGTTGGGGTCGACTTCAGTTCTAACCGGCAGCTGAATAACAGTACTTTAAGTGAGAATATCTATATCTATACAACTTGCTGGCACGGAGGAAACTATGACATCACTCGGTATGTAATGGGTCACCCATCCATGGGCTAACCGAGAAGAACGTAGCTTAACCTGACGGTAAGGCTGTTATTATTTAACCACGAGCTCTTCCGCTATAATGGATCAATGCACCCAAAATCTTGTTACTAACAGCTAATTTAAACCAGCAACCAGCCACTTGAATAAAAATTAATGTCCTAATCATAAATTAGATGCAGAGCCAACTATGATGACCACAATGAGCCTACCACGTCCAATTAGTTCGCTAAGTAGGTGCAGCGCGCGACCAGTCGCGCCGCCATCGCCAGTCGCGCGGTCGGCTGCGACTCGCCGCGACTGGCTGCGACTGGCTGCGAACCATTGGCGCGGGCGCAGTTACACCTTGTTACCGCCACATGTAGCGTACCTGCGCGCCGGATGGCTCATTGCGATCCAAAGTTATTGCGCGATGTGTGTGATTGTCGAAATGTGACGTTGATGTGTGCGGTGAATGTTTGTGTAGTTTGAGATGATGGCAGGGAAATTGTAACTGCACGTGCGTACACTGTTCTAGGTTATGTATATATTTATTATATCATGTCAAATTTACCACTAGCATTCCGTTTTAGAAACAATGTGGTAAAGTTTAGGCCATTTAGCGAGCACTGGTTTCTATAAATTATGGAGATCTAGACAAATTATATCTTGTGGCCCTACTTATTCAATGGTCAGTAGGTAACAAGTATTTTTACACAAACTAATTTGTTTGACGTATTTATTCATAGTTTACATGAGTTTGGTCTATTTCTAAGAGTCTCCAGCAATCTTCAAAACACACTTCACAGTAATTATAAATAATAATGAGGACGTCAGACTAGTTCACAAGAAAACTTGTTGCGAAAAAATCTCTGAAAAATCAACACAATTACTCATTACATTACGAAGGTATTTATAACTGTTTAATTTCTGTTTTACACTTCAAAGATTTATTTAATTCGTTACGGTAGACCTGAATTAAAAATACGTTTCGTTCCGCCGCACGCCTCGCTTGCCACACTAAAACATTTTACTTCTGCGCCTGTTCTGTGTGTATTTTTTCATTTTCAGCGCCGGTTCTAAAGATATTAACAGACAAACCGTGACCGGACGGTCGGAGTTATTCGTAATGTGCGTCGCAATTAATCAGCATAAGCGTTTTATTAGGCGGGCATGCGCGTGCGCTGTTCCGCCATGCATCGCGAGTGACAGCCGACGAGCAACAAGATGGCGCGCATCGTTTTGGCGGGAGCGTTGTAATGGCGGTGGAGGGCGCGCTTTGATCGCGACGCGAGGCGGACGGGGCTGCCTGATTCATTGCGAGCTAACTGTCTTACATCGTTCGTTACTAATTATTTGGGCAGACAGGCGTACATTATAAACAGACAAAGAAACGATGCATGTACTGTAGTGGACTTAGAAAAGACAAGTAGTAATTGGTACAGCTAGACACCTACCTGAAAAAATCTACCGTAGACGTTTATTGTGAAAGATTTTGGTAAACGCAAAACAAAAAGGAGAGTGAATGTTAAATTAGTAACAGGCATATAAGTCACAATCTCATCTAAGATATATAATTTTTATAAACGCCTGTCAACAAAAGACGTTTTTTCTCTAAACATAAAAGTGACAACAGTCTCCCCAAATAGGTAATACTCGTATAAAAGCCACTTCAACCGGAAGCATCCTGGGGTCCTTTGTTTTCGTCTACAAATAGCGGCGGAGGGGAGATCACGAGACGCCGCGAGTACTAGCGGCTGACCATCAATTACGGGAAGCAAGCGTGGCGAACAGACACACAAAAATGTGTGATCGTACACAAACACTGAAGTACCGGGTACATGCGCATACACAAGTGGGAAGGACGACAACACGCATCGCCATAATGACTTCTAATTTCTACAATATAGGACGAAACGTTCTTTTAATTCTTGTATTTATTCCGATCTTTAGGTAATAAAGTTTTTGTAATTTAAATTGTTTCGTTCTTTATTTTCGGAGATAAAAGTAAGTAGACAAATAATTGTCATTTTCTATTTATTTAAAATCATATCAAAAAATATAGAAATAAAATCATTTCATTCGTCCGTGCAGTGCTACGCTCGTAGCTACGGCTACGCGCTACGCATCGTTGATCTTCTACGAGACACCTACATGCAGTTTGGTGCATCTACGCCGTAGTCTGCTACGCGTCACTGACATAGCTACGAATCGAAGCTAAGTGTAGATTTTTGTCTACTAACCTACTTGATAGTTTGCCTACGAAATCTTATGTAGTAAAATGGTCTTATTCATTAACTAGAATTTCATACGTTTTAACCGATTGCGTCGGGTTAGTGGGACTTTACTTTGGGTTAATTGAGTATGTATATAAGGATCGTAGCTGGATGACTCTTACTTTATTTTTTTGATGTATCTTACTTTTATGTAAAAAAGCGTGAGTTTATTTACAATTTGCCAAAAGAAAATTCTTTTTCAAAATAGCTATGAATGTAGCAGATTTGTTGAGTGCGGATTTATGAAATGTCATACATTAACCACGCTGTTCATATTCCGAGTTCACTGAAATCTCGTGTTTAATTTATGTCAAAGTGCTATAAAACCATAGTTATAACGATTTTATAATGTACAAGCTGTTTCACTTCAGTGGGTACACGCTTACGTAACGCTGGAAACTAATATTAATGTTTTCTCGTTAAGATTGAAGTTTGCGGCCGTACCGCATACCTACTACTACTAAACTGCCTGCTACTTGCAGGTTAAGCAACTTGAAAATATTTTTCTAGCTGTAGCTGTATATGCAGGCTATACTGGAGCATGGCCAGTTTAGCTAGATAAACTTCCTCATTGTAATAACAATAAACAAAAACATGACGTTGTCCTAAAGTCATTATTTCAAATAACTACTATTTCAGTTCGTTTAGACGCACATAGCTGTACGTAGTAAGTTGATATGATTGGATTATTTTATGATAAAAGATAGCAAATATAACCTTGTGACTAGAATAATCATCATTATTTTAACCTTAACGCAATTCATTTGGGATCATCACACGTCTTACTTCATCAATAAAAACATAATAATTCTATAATATGATCATTTTTCTTCTAAAACGTTTTTAGTTTCACGTGAAATCAGAACTAAATGAATCTCTAATTCGATCAAAGCTCTCATCAGTGTTTTAACTCGATTCCTACCGCAGGATGCGCGTGAGTGTCCCGAGCGAGCGCGACGACCATTTTTCATATCACGCGTGAACGCTCGGCCGAACACGACGGATTTAGACGAATACACCGCTCGGAGACGCCGCAGGGCTTCAGGGCTGTCGCTGGAGCCCTGCGGTGGGAAAATGACTTGGGGATAATACATCCATTAAGAACTATCTTCCGCCCGCGAGTTCGTCCGCGTGGCATAGTTACTTCGGGCTAACGCTAACTTTAACCGATGATGATGACCGAAAAAAAATACCTTTCTATCGCCTTTTCTTCTTCTTTCTCCCCCTTTGATCACTTTTTTTTTTAAATTAGCCTATCTCTGTACCAAAATTCATCAACATCCAGCCAAAAGACGTAACAAATAAACTCACTTTCGCTTTTATAATATTAGTAAGGATTAGTAAAGATATCTCTTATTTTCTTATTGACGGTACATCTTTACTAGAGTACTGTTTGGACTCAGAGGTCACAAGAATCGCGTGAGTTGATTCTAAAATTACCGAGAGTGTGTTAGAAGTTTAATATAGACTGAATGGCAATGCCTTGGGGTATGAAAGATTGTATGAAATCAGAGTAATAAAAAATACAGCCGAATGGAGAACGTCCTCCTTTTTTATTTAATTCTAAGTAAATAAATGTGTGTTTTACAAACTGATTTTAACACGCTGATGGTAATAGCAGTTTTATTAGATAGTACTTTCTGAACACACATATATATTACATTTGTTGAAATAGTAGAAATAAAACACAAGCACTTGATGTAGGTACTTCAAACTACGTATTTTCTTTCTTCCGAGTATATCCAAAAGCAATCATTTCGATATAATAGCTTATTGCAGGGTGCCATTTTATTTAATCTACTTTATTACCTTCATTACACCACATTATTCATATTCCTATCGTTTAAAATCCCATTAAATAAATAAGTTACCAACCCACGGAGAAATAATATAAAAAGAATAATGATATTGCGATTTATATACGCAGTCAGGAAAACTGAGAAAAACCTAACGCTGTGGATAAATCTAGAATGATTTCATGGATGATGTTATATAACTATGTATATTATTTGATTCTCTATAACATGGGACTAAAACATGACCTACGACATACGGATCATCATTCACTTTCTCCCAAATCACAGTATAGTGTCAGCCCTAACTGTACATTTCAGCTAATTGCTTTTTTCATAATAGCGGTGCGATGGTGCGCTGGCGCAGGAAAGGATGCACGCGCCGCTTAGCGTGATGTACTCGTGATCAGTACGGAAACAGAGCGGCGTGGTTTGAAGGGTATGTGCAGCTATTGGATACTGTACGAGAGGATGGATTGATTTGTTATGATAGGCTGTGAATGGGATTAGTTTAGTAAAAGATAATATGAAATAAATAATGAAAGTCTGTAACTAACAGAAATACAATACAATGATATTTATTTTCTCTCAAATAAAAAAAAATGTACCTTTATAAAAGACTGGTGTCCTGGAGTCCATACTAGGATACCAAGTGTGACGGATCCCCAAGCTCCCGCCGCGAGTTCGAATTCAGTAGTTAAAACAACATAGTATACGCTAGACAATTGATTTATTGCAGAAATGAGGAATACAGACATATTAAAGATTAATTAATTAAGTGTTTGTTTGTTTTTTTTTTTTTTTTTTTATTTTTTTATTTTTTTTTTTTATTTAATTAAGTGTTAGTACGTAAGTACGTGAAGTGAATGAGTGATGTGAGCAGGTGAAAAAGGAGGAGAGGTAGGATGTTCTGCAAATGTGAAGGATGATACAGTGTACGAAAATTAAATATTACGAGGAGAATGGCCATAGTCTAACTTTTGCAACCAGTTTGAGACTTTAACTTTGAAATGCTTTTTTGATACGGAATAAATTGACAACATTCTGTTAATTTCATCGCACAAATGGTTTCCGAGAAAACCGACAACGGCTGTCGACGGGAGAAAGCGGAGTGGGACTGAGTAGTTCGACTTTAAGATTCGTTCGAAAGAGAGGAGTGCTTGTGGAAGATGGTATTTAAAATGAACAGTTGCCGTATGGCTCTTCAATTTGCTCATAAAATTCTTTGGTGGGAAATAAGAAACACAGAGTATTACTGACTTTAAAACGCCCCTTTGCGAACGTTCGATCCGGAGTATCGATATTTTTGTCACATAAACTGTTCTCATTACGCTAGTGTCTGCAACGAGGCTACGATTTTTAAAGACAAATAATAATGTCCATTCTTGAGGAAAAAGCATCTTTGTGCTGGTGAAAGCTGAGAGTGTTACCTAAGATCACTAGGTACTTAATCTGTCCGCTGAAGGTCCGAACTAAGCAGTGAACACTATGAGTAAAAATGCACGTTGATGAATGAGCCGTATTTTTTAAATTAACAAAGGAGCCAATAGCTTATTTCATATAGAAAAAAATGTACATCGTTTTTTAACATTAAGAGTAAGTTTATTACTAGCTAGCTAGTAATCCATCCTGAATTTTTGGAATCTGCTGGTAGTCTAAAGCTGTGTATCCATAAATAACAAATGTTCACTAATTGCTAGGGCAACAGTGGGACGGTGACTGTGTCAAAAGCTTGGGCAAGATCCATGAAATATTATTATTTGTCTCTCAGTTTCGGAGTTAAGATTTTTCCTGGTTGATGTTCTCCCTTCACCTCTGCTTCACCCGTTTAATATTATTCTTGGTTTTTTGCGCTTATCTATGTGGGGGGGGGGGGGGGGTAAGAAAGTAGGTGACCTGCCTTATCACTCAACCAAAAATGCAGTTGTTTGTGATTCTTTATCGTGTTTTGCACAGCACCAAATATTAATGTTAGGTACTTACTTATTCTTGTGCTCTTAATCAGCAGGATACAATAAACAGCACGTGCACGGCGGCCTTATCTCAAGAACGTTAAATCAAATCAAATCAAATCATTTATTTCAATTAGACCATTACAGGCACTTTTGAAAGTCAAGAAACAAAATGAATCTACAGTCCCGGTCACAAGGCATAATACTTAACTTGTGAAAATACTGTAGTTGCCCATTCCAAAGCGTTGATCTCTATGGAGAAGAATGGGCAAGAAACTTCATGGACACTCTTTTAAATTATAATATTTTTACAAAATCGTGTTTACATAATTCATGTTGAGATTATACAAATATGTGAGAACGATGTAAAAAGGCGTGCACAGTTCTTACTGTGCACGCAAGAGCGTCCAGAGTAAATAAAAGCAAAATTTAATTTTAAATCTAAATAAGTTTAAAAATGAACCGTGGTAGCTAAAAAATGACCAGTCCCAACTGACAGCGCCCGTTCACGAACATGACGTATGGATCAGCCCCATTCAGCTCGACCATTTTGAAGGGAGCTAAATGACCCGACACACCCGCCACCATCAGTGAGAAATTTAAGTGAGCATGACACTATCAACCACCAGGGCTTCGTCAAGTCAATGATAATACAATTACAGTTACATTTCAGTGTTGTTTGATTTCTTCTTAGATTAATTAAATTCTAAATAGAAACTGGATTATGTCTGCAGATTACATAGGTACCTACATACATTTAATTTGATTTGTTTTATAGCAGGAAAGGTACATTTTATGGATGACTTCTTGGTTTCTCTTGGAGAACTGGTAGTAGTTGGAATACAGTATTAATATTATTATGCAACAGAATAGCTGAAAATCGGAACAGAAAAGAAACCTCACACAAACTTTTATTTTTCTTCTTGCCCATTATTCTACTCTTGACTATTACACCTACACAACTCGAATTCAATCGAGATTTTGCGACATTTTGTGTGAGATGAGAATAAATAATTAAGAGCACAGATCATAATTGCGAGAGGTGCCCACCTACTTTGATTATGATTTGTTAGGTATGTGTAATTTAGATCCTATGGTTATGCTTTGTCTAGTTTAATTAAGATATTTTTTTATTTAATCACCGTGTTTTTATTTGTATGTTGTTCTTTTGGTGACTAATAGCATTGTATTGGATGTATTTGTAAAGGTGCTATAGATTGGTGGTTAATAAATTATTGAACCGCAAGGAAAAGCATGCTACATTACTTGCCTACCTAAATTAATATATTTTTATTTACTCGACGCTTTTAATGTGCACGCCTTACTACATCGTTCTAACATCATAATATGTGTTTAATCTCAACATGGATTATGTAACCAGATCTTGAACTATATTTGGATTTAAGAGTGTCCATGGAAGTTTTCGCCCATTCTTCATACAGCTGATCTACGCTTTGGAATGGGCAACTACAGTACCTTCACAATATTATTGTGACTGAGACTGTAGCTGCGTCCTTTTGTTTTTGAGATTCAAAAATACCTAATGGTCTTATTTAGATAAATGCTTGAAACGTACGTAAAGTAAAACTAACTTGGAATTTAGTCTACTAAGTAGTGTGCTTCAGTAGTAGTTAGTGACAGAAGATCATACGAGTAATCCGATGTAAGTTTAATGTGAAAAACAGCGTACCGTGCCCATAGCACGTCAAACGTTTACGAAACGGAACAAACTTAGTAAAACATTTAAATCTATTTCAGAAGACATGTAGGCTGGGAGGGCGTCTAGGTACCTACTTACTCTGATATGAACTGACCAAATGTATGCTACTTAGTTTGCGCATAAAATTTACACATTTATTAAAGAAAACTGATTTACATTGGTTAGGAAACTGATTAAGTACATGCTTTTGAAGGTAGCAAAACCGTTTTAGTGTCAGTTTTGGGCTAAGTAAAGATCTTAAGACTGTCAACACCCTTCGATTGGACCTCATTCATTTCTGCTCTGACTGCTGCGTTCGTGGTGGTTCGTGGTGTAGAGGTTGTGTTGGAAATAATTAATAAGATAATAGAAATTGCAGAATGAGAATGTAAATTATGAACTACACTATTACGTGGAGAAAATTAAATTTCTGCAAGTTCTTGTGTAACGGCGTTCGGTAACAGCAGTGACGCTGCGTAGGCGCCGGCTGGGCAGGGCGCGCTCGGGCACGCGTGAAATTAAACTGCCGTCCGCCTCTCGACACCTGCCACACAGGAAGCCCAGACATTTATTATCAGGGATCGACTTCATCTGTCTCTTGTGGCAGTGAAATGTGTCTGAAAAGGACGTGTCTAAGAAATTCACAGTACCTCCACCGATTTCACTCCGTACGTCATAAGTTCTTTTCTGATGTTCGTTACGGGATCCAAGACAGGTCGATTGTTTCTCTGGGATTTCGTTGACCTTTATTGTGTTGGCGCTTTTTGAGTGGTCGACACTGTTGATTCTGGTGCTCAGTTGCAGTGCTTTGGGAATAGTGTGGCAAGCATGAAGCCAAAAAAAAGGTACTTACCTACCTACTATAAAAATTGTGGAATGGTTGTAAAACGGATTTATATTAATTCTTTCCACCAATTAACATTACTTCCAAGATTTCTTATTTCATAATAATTCAAACTCAAACTCAAATCATTTATTTCAATTAGACCATTACAGGCACTTTTGAATGTCATAAAAACAAGAACAAAAAAAAAATGATGCTGCTACAACAGTCCCAGTTACAAGACATAATAACTTGTGAAAGTACTGTAGTTGCCCATTCCAAAGGTTAGATCTCTATGGAGAAGAATGGGCAAGAAACGCCATGGACACTCTTTTAAATCACATGTTTTATAAAATCACATCATTCATGTTGAGATTATTCATAATGTGAGAACGATGTAGAAAAAATAATATTGTTATTATGTAGTTGCAACTGGCGGCGCCGGCGTGCGTACCTATATGATCAGATCACGACGACACGACACGGTTGTCGCAGTGGCTGAGCGATCAACTGCCGCGCTGCGTGTCGCAGGTTCGATTCCCGCACGGAACAAATATTTGTATGGCCTACAGATAGTTGTTCCGGGTCTGGCTGTTTGTGTATGTGAGTTTAAATGTTTGTAAACGCACCCACGACAAAGGAGAAATCCTAGTGTGGGGCAACATTTTTTGTAAAAAGAAAAAGAAAGATGTATGAATGTGTGTGAAAGGCATAACCAATAAATAAACTCTCCTAAGATTAAAACATACACTCGAAAAATTAACATAAAAACATTACCCTCCTTCTTTGGCAGTCGGGTAAAAATCTGTTTTGCAAAGCTTTTCGTCACATAGGCTTTTCGTATGTAAAGCGCCACCTAGTATCGAGTAGCATTAACAATTTAGCCCAATCAACGCCATCTGTTTTTATTATTAAAACTAATGTTAAAAAGGCATAGTATAAAAAAGTATAATAAAACATGAGCAAGCGATACTTCAATTTCAAAGAACAAATAATAATTTGCAAAATTAAAAGTCCTTGAAAAAACTAAATATTCTTTATGTTGCGTTTTCTTTATTACATTAGGGTTTCGGACGAAACAGAACGAAACTAATTTATAATCTGTGGAGTGGTGTTTTACACAGCCATAAAAAAATTAAAAGCTCAAGTGCTAAATGAATATTCTATTTTTCCATTATTTTTAATATTATGGGGACAGAAGTAGCTGTATCGTTTAGTACTTTACGTGCTCAACTAGAAAATGAGAGAAGTAGTTTGTTTAAAATAGATGAAAACATTAAAAAAATAGTTCAAACTACCGGAAGATTCAATGATAGGTTAGCGATCACCTTGAATGTAAATTTTATGATTTTGTGTTTGTATTATTAGCTTGACAACGTGTTTAATTCTAGATTTAACTCTACGGGAGAATATGCAAGGGGAAACAATCGTACAGGAGGCCGAAACTCCTTTCCAGACAGTGGAAACAATTTCAACAAAAATGATGACCAGTTTGCAAAACGAAAACATGAGACCAAAACAGTTTTCAGCAGGTATACGAAGTTGTTTTATGTGACTAATTGGTTACTGTTACTAGTTAACATTGCGTACTTGTGTTTAGTTTCAGTTACGTAACGTTACGAGTCATACAAAATCGGAATTTTGATCTTAGATTCTCGTCATTTGCAGCGCATGTTTTCTAATTGTATTCGTTTTGATTTCGACGATGTAATAATTCTGCAGGGGTTAATGCTAGATAAACTTACAAATTTCCAGAATTTTTTATGTTATCACGAAATTAATAATTTTCCTAACACAGACTGCACTATGTTAATGTTCAAGACGTATGTTTTAAATCTGCCTTTTGCCTATTCCGGTCTTGTTTCTTTCTGAAATTCTAAAGCTAACTTAAATAGTTATTTACTTTACAAATTACTTAATTTATTTTGTAATTAGATTTACCACTTAATTATATGCAATATAAATGGAATGCTTATTAATAACAATTTTACACGGTAAACATTATTTTAGGTTGTCAAAAAAACAATGTAATAGATATACCCATGACAACACTCAACCTTACCTAATAATATTTTACAGATTATCTGCCCGGGTTCATGACAGTGATGGAGAAGATGATGGTCCTGGTACAAAGCGGGCGAGGGTGCCTTCAGCAGTGTGCCGGGAGCTCCCCACTAGGGCGGCAGTGTTACGGGCCCAGGGTGATGATGAGCAGGCCAGGACTCGTAACAGACGTATTTTTGGATCACTTCTGGGAACACTACAAAAATTCAAACAGGAAGAAATTGTATTACAAACTAAGGTTATTATTTATTATTATGTTTAAAAGTTATTTAAGCTAGCTCATGCCTATGGTGTTTCCCATGTGAGGTTCAGTAGTTGCCCCAGGGCACCATCCTGGCAGGATTCAAAGTATTATACATTTCAAATATTAGTAGGGAGTAGGATTAATGCATCTTGCATGTCACTACATAGTATAAAACAAAGTCGCTTTCTCTGTCCCTATGTCCCATTGTATGCTTAAATCTTTGAAACTACGCCACGGATTTTGATGCGGTTTTTTTTAATAGATAGAGTGATTCAAGAGGAAGGTTTTTATGTATAACACATATATATTATAGTAGAGAAAAGTGGGGATTTTCAAAGATTTGTAACACCCGTGCGAAGCTGGGACGGGTCGCTAGTTAATTTATAAAATTAATCATCATAAAATAAACAGTACTTACCAAACTTTTACAGGAAGATAAAAAAGCGCAAGTGGAACGCAAAATAGAAGAGCAAGCCAGACAAGAGAAAGAACGAGAACAGAAAGAAAGAAAGACTCTATTTGCTGAACGGGAACACAAGAAAGCTACAATCAAAGCATTGGAAGCCAAGATGGCTCGTGTCCAGGAGTTTGAAAAGTGGGAGGAGTCACAGAAAAGCCTTGCCAACTTTATCCTGACTAAGGCCAAGCCTCACATCTACTGGCTGCCCAAGAAAATGTCTGAAAAGGCTACAGAAAAATTAGACTCCAGTAGAAAGTATCATGAAAGTGGGTATTTTTGTTGACATTTAATTTTTTCAGTATTTGTTTTTGCAAAATTATCTGTATTGAATTATTTGATTCATTCTTTTTGATCTTTATTCTTGTTGTAGAAACAAATTTATCAGTATAGAAATTCATACTAATTTATAATTTCCAGCAAAATATGGTCCATTATATCGCAGTAAGTAATTGTACAATAAATCAAGTTGAGTATTTTCTAATAAACAAACTTTTCTTTCAGGTGAAGGTATAGTTCACAGGCATCATTATTTAAGCTTATTTACACATCACTTGGAGATAGGAACTTGATTTGAAATTCAAATATTTCTAGAACTAGACACTAAACTCTGATTAACCAGGCGGTGTACTATCTGTAAATAAGCATAAACCTGCCACTGTACAGTGTAGGCATTTGAGTTGTAGAAAATAGGACTCTAGCAAGTATTTCTATATTCATTACATCCTCTCATTTTCTCAGAATGCATGGCCAAGAAACGTCTAGAACTCCAAGAAGAGCTCCAACGAATAGAGCACCGTGTTCTACGGCCACGAGGACCTGGCTTCAAGGAAAACGACCCTGACCATAATGATGGTTATGACCAGAAGGACATAGACATGAAAGATGAAAAGAAGAAAAGAGACAAGTTTGCAGCGGATGCTGATGATAAGGAGGACAGTGATGGAGATGACAGACATGAGGAGGAGCCTAAGGTGGAAAACCCAGAAACTGAGATTACAGAGACTCAGGAAAAAATGGGTAAGAAAACCATATAAAAATGTTCTTCTCCATAGGAAACCAACAACCGAAACCATGCACCTATTCTCGACTTTTTATAAGAGCAGACCTATGTGAAATTTGAATAATTATGCTAGAATAGCATAATTATTCAAAGATCAAACAATTGGCACTATATATACAATTTAAATCCTAGAAATAGTGTTGGTAAAATAATAAAAGTATTTTGATTTTGATGACATAGTAAGCTTAGTATGTCTACTATAAGTATATTCAATATTTTCAATTTGTTTTTCAGAAACAGAAGAAATCATAGAGGAAATCAAAACAGAAACAAGCACAGAGCAGAACACAACTGTGGACACTGAGATAGCCAATGACACCACTCAAGTGTCCCTGGACACGACCCTCAACGACACTCAGATGTCCACAGACATTGACACAGAGAACCATTCCTAACGGGACACTTCCGCGCTCGCCAGCTGTACGGGACACTCCCGCGCATGGCAGCTGTACGGGACACTCCCGCGCACGGCAGTTGTGCTCAAGAGTTATGTTCGAGTTGATCGTGAAGCTTGTGTGGACAGTCCTGTTTACCCTCTTTTGTTGTGTGAGATATCTTGAATGTGGGTGTACAGGTCATTTTAGTAAGGGTTTTCGTAATGTTTACAAAGGCACTGCTAGATTTTGATATAAAACTAGAAGTGATCTTATTCGAATTATCAAACTCAATAATACGGTTTGTAGTCTGTAGTCGTAATGAACAGTAAAAATTGTTTGAGGAATGTGTGTAGAAACAAAGAGATGGTGGTGCTAGTTCAATCTTTTCCACAAAATGAACTATGCACAGCATTTGTAACGTCAATTTTGCAATATTGTTTGTTTACATTGTTTGAAAGCTACTAAAATGAACTGTTAGAATGAGTGTTTAAGGTATTAAGATTATGGTAATCTAGTATGATATGTTCTCTAAAATTAATTAGGCAAAGACATTGGTATTGAATATAATAAATATACGAAACATAAAACACTAAAGCTGTTACCTGATCCAGACCAATATTAAGACAGATTGTAAGTGCCCGTCCAGCTTTAGTTTGACTTCAACCATAGCTGCCTGACCGTGCGTTGGCTTGACTTATATGTATCTCGATGTAGTAAAGTAATAAACACCCCACGTGATATTTTTCAAGTCAACGCATCAACTTGCCTTCGTCGTAGGGGAATCTGCTTTCTTCTTGGACATTCCAAATATGTTTTCGGGACTATTTCGTGGGTTTACCTACGGCGTAAAGGTGTTTCATTTTTAATGTATAGAAAAACAAATTTATGATGTTTGACAGTTCCAACAGTAACAGTATAGGCATGAAATAAAACAATGGATTTGTTAAAAAAAAGTTTAATATTATAAACTTAATAATTTACAAAAACATCACAGTTTTATTTGCGTTAGATTATAAAGCGAGTGCTATTTTAGAATGCGATGATACATTCTAGCAGTTGTGTAATAATCTTAGCAAGCCATACATAATATTAGAGCTTAAAAAAATATTAAATGGGTATCAAGAGTTGAAATTACTAAGAATATTTCTATTCATCAGATTATTTCAGTTAAATGCATGACATTAGAAAAAGGAATACTTTTTAAATTAAGACAATTAAATATTATGTTCTTCAGTATTCAATACAATCCACAACTGAGGATTAAGGAATCATTTTTTTCTAAAATTGGAAACAACTTTAGGCCTAGATTGCTCAAGACAGGCTGACCATTCTATTATTATTGCATTGCTATACCATGGATAGTATATCAGTCAGTTCACCCCACAACAGATCAAGCTTTCAAAGCCTAGTTATTAATATATAAAAGGGAAGATCACCGACTCACTCATCATGAAACTGCAGACACTGCAGGCATTGGAAGTCTCCAAATTTCCCAGGGGTATCATTTTAGGAATTTGATGCTCACTAACACGAAGATTTTGTAAAATAAGGGGTGAAACAGGGTGGCATAGTTTATATAGCAGAATGTGATTCATTGGCCAGATTGGATTTTACATAGTTATTCATGCTACAACAGTAAGGAGCTGAGCTAATATATATAGTTGGATCAAGTAATTTAGCACACATCCTAAGGGTCACAAGGGTTTACATTCTCTTCCAAGCAAGCAGCATTGCTTTTCTTCCCTTTATACTTATATATAGAAGCCTATGTAAAGCAGATACTAGTCCAGCGTGAAGATCCTGGAGGCAATGTCGTCGAGCATCCAGTCCATGCCTTCCAGAAGGTTCTCTCCCGTTACTGCGGAACAGCGCACAATGCGCCAGTGATGGGTCTTGATGCTGTCCAGGTCTAAAGCCTGAAAAACAAAAAAGAATGATATGGGAAATCCAGTGAATCCTTCATAGGTTTTCTAGACTGGAACCACTAACTTATTAAAGAATAAATATTTTATGTGTGATTTTTCTTTTTACAGTAGTTTCATGATTTCATGATCTCTTTGGAGTTACTTGAAAAAAATAAAACTGAGAAAATTGGAGTTCACAGGATATTTTCCTAGTAAAGACCTACTTTTTGTGTGCGAGAATTACCTCTCTAATCTCCTGTGAGGTGAGAGCTCCTGGTAAATCTGACTTGTTGGCGAGCACTAGTAAGGTGGCCCCAGCCAGCCTCTCTTCCCGCAGTAGAGAGTGAAGCTCCCTGGCACAGTCCCAAAGTCGCCGTGCATCTGCGCTGTCTACCACCCACGCCACACCGTCTGTGCTCTCGAAGTAGTTCTTCCAGTATGACCTGGAAAATGAATAGCTGAATAAGTTTTGGTCTAGTTATGATTTCATTATGAATTAATTGGAATGTATAATCAGAGAATGCCCCTGGCCACCGTAGACATGAGGCTGTGGACACTGAGCAATGGATAGCTCGATGTCCATCTGTCTATTGATAATAGGCCGGCGAAGTCTGATACCTACTATGAATTTTATTACAGTTATCTTTCTAATTTTATTGTGAAGAGAAATTGAGTCGTCTTAATTTCTCTTAAAAATATTTAATCAATGGATTACCTGAAGTTATTTGCCTCCAAATGGTACTATTTTATTTATTTTATTTATTTATTAATAAAGAAAACTTTAAATCTGATAAAGAAGTGAAAAAATTATTTGATGTTGTAGCTTTTCATTTAATATTACTAGCTGTACCTAGCGGTTTCGCAGGCTGAGGTTTAGGGGTATGAAAAATAGATGTTAGCCGATTCTCAGGCCTACCCAATACGTACCCAAAATTTCATAAGAATCGGTCGAGTCATTTCGGAGGAGTACGGTAACTAACATTGTTACACGGAAATTTTATATATTAGATGTTATACAGTAAATACAGTGACTGAAAGTCAGTGTTTCAATAATTGTCAAATTCAGAGGTTATATTAGAATTTTAATATCCAATAACGAAAATTAGAATTTTAACATTTTCTACGAGTGTTTAATATATTCCAGTTACAAACATACCTCAAAGATTTCTGTCCCCCTACATCCCAAATATTGAGCTTGTATCCGCGGTGCTCAAGGGTCTTTATATTGAACCCCAACGTTGGGGATATAGTGTCGATGGGCTCGCCGTTGAAACGCTTCAATATCGTCGTCTTACCGGCATTATCCAGACCTCTGAAGAGATATCGCTAAGAAAATTATAGAATGATGGTGTGGAATAAACAAGGTTATAATTAAAATTCTAATGAAAAGGATACAACATGAGTATTCTCATCTCCTTCTCCTTTTGCCGCAATTTCTTCAATATTGTTAGGAAACCCATTGTATAAATTATCTTACTATTTACAGCATATGTTTATTTTCATAACAATAACAAATTCACTTTCCAAAGCTTTTTTTTACTTGTCTGTGCGTCATCACAGCTCATAATTTTTTTGGCATGATTGTCAGTCCTGTCAGTTGCATTACGAAGGACAGCTGGGGCAAGGATAGTTTTATTCTGGCACCTGCGGATTAAATAAAATAAAGATTTTCCGAGTAAGAAGGTTTACAAACTAACAATAAATTGAAGTCCGCAAATAAAATAGTATTTCATTGTAATATGTATTGGTATGATTATAAACACTCACTTTAACAATATATTTTTTCTACGATATTGGTTGATTATTTTCTTCTAAATTAGTAAACGTTCTAAACTAGTACAAACTCAAGTTTTGTTTATTTTTTTAGAATTTTAAACGAAATTAGTTAGAATATGTCAGTTTAGGTTGAGTTTAAATCAGGGTCCATCCTTTTGTTTTGTCTGTAAATACCATAGCCAAATCCCATAACATTCTTCAGGAAATCGAAATTGGAATCCATTAGTAACCATAGAGTAAAATATCCATCCATGGCCGATTTTGTCGCTGTCAAGTCTTTTATTTAATTTCTGTTTCTATTATGAAGCACCTTCAATGATTTTAAGTGGGTTTATAGTGTGGAAGTGATCGTGTGGCGGCGCGGTCTCGGTGATACTGCTCGTTGGCCGGCAGCACCATGTTCAGTGGCACGGTGCGAGTACGGGTTTGCGAGGCGACGGGTCTTAGGCCGACCGACTTTCAGAAACGGCATAATATGACCTTCGGAAAGCCAGGTGAGCCTCATCCAACGGCTCGGGTGCCTCCCTAACATATCTAAGCGGATGATTGTGCAAAGATTTTCGTTACAGGATCATGATTTAGTTGTAATTTTATGTACAAAGTAGGTCTAACGTGTTTACCGAGATGGGTGTTGGTGTTAATATGTAAATACGGGGTATCGTTGCAGACGACCAGCCGATAGATCCGTACGTGTCGATAGACGCCGACGAGCACCATCTAGACCGTTCCAGCACCAAGCCCAAGACATTCGATCCTGTGTGGAATGAGACCTTCATTCACGAAGTCCATAATGTTGGCAGGTATGTTATCATTCCATTGATTATTTGTTTGACATGTTATTCTTATTTGAGTGTCGATTATTCAACTGGGTCAAGTGATTTCTTTTAAAATTGAATATAAATAATGTGTTATTGTGGTTTGTATTTCCCTGAGATCGATCATATTGTGTTGTAAATAAATATAAATAGTCAGTGCTATTTCAAATAGCAATTCATCAAGTCTTGTTCTGAACAGCTGAACTTGTCAAACATGACCAAAATAATTCTTATTGGAATGTGAAGCTTCTGACAATGACATCATATTATGACTCACATGGGAATCAAGCCCTATACATGTATAAAACAATAATATAACGCCAGCTATATGAAATGGTTGCTCATTGGTTTTCATTTTATAGTTTGGGGATCACGGTGTTCCATGATGCTGCAATACCTCCAGATGACTTTGTGGCCAACTGCACAATTCCATTTGAAGATCTTATGCACCGAGACAAGGATGCCACAGACTTTTGGGTGAGTACTACATACTTACAGCTGGTTTTAGAAGAATTCTTGGAAGTAATAACTGAATGTATTTGTAATGTGAATGCTTTTGAATGAATTATAATATTAAGATGTCAATCTCATCAAAGAAATATGTTAAACCACCATTTATTTTGTCAAAACGATAACACTTAACAAAAACTAAAGAAAACAATATCCCAGTAATAAAACTCAATTTAACAAAAACTACCACTTTGATAAAAATTCACCGCAAGACTGATTAACAAGATCCTTAGATCAGTGTGTGTTTATCTTCCATAATCCACAGATAAGATTACAAGACTCCATATTTGTCTTACAACTATGTTATCAACAATTGACATAATATTTGTTTTCATTGATAAGCCGTTTCCCTGACACTGCAGACATTTAGTATGTGCGGTTTATTCTTTGAGTCTCAGTGTGCGTGATGAATAATTTTAGGAGAAGGTTCTCATGTCCGGACCCTAAATATGTACAATTTAGGGATGAGGTGTATTTTTGCATGTATTTATGATGTCTGGGAATAATTTTTCATTGAGTTTTCCTGCTTTGTGTTGGTTGTAGCGCTAGTATTTATGTAATTGTGTGGGTTCATTAAATGATTAGTGCAGCTATTCTTGACTGGTTTCAAAGATGTGATATGATTCACTGACATTGTTTCACAGATGTGTCAACTCCAACTTTGTCGCTGTTGATATGTTTTGATCTTTATGTGAATGTCAGGATAAATTGTACAATTTCCTGGTAGTAATTATTCGATGAATTCAGTACCTAGTTTGTTTTAATTAAGTTGTTATTGCACTGTAAAATATTTTTACTGTATTTTAAAATAGGATGGTTTTACTTTGGTAAACAATAAGATTAATTAATAGGCAAGCAACAATTACAATTTATTTAATAATTTTCCTACTCAAATTTGCAGTATGCATAGATTATGGCTGGAAAAGTATATTTTGTGGGCTCTTATCCTCCTATTATTAATAATCTTTGTTGTTTTGGATGTTGAAATAGGTAGTTTGTTATAACATTTTTATATTTCAGGTGGATCTAGAACCTCAGGGGAAACTGCATCTCAAGATAGATCTGAAATGGAATTCTCAAGGTCAGTTACTAAACCAACTTATTATTTTGCAAAACTCATAAAGCCATGTTATTAAATACTAAACAAGAAAAAATGTTTGTTTCCCTCCTAATTCTAAGGTTGATTCAAATTAAGCTGAAATAATTTTCTAAATAATTTGAATTCTGATAGAAAACTAAGCATGCCTCACCATAATACTATTTAGTGATTATTTTATCAAAATTTTTCATAATAATTTATAGTGACTGGCTTTTCATTATTATTATGTAAGTAAGTATGCTAAACAATCGCGGCTAAAATTGTTTATGTTGCCTGTACGAAGACAAAATTTTGGGTATCCGTTCTAAATTATTAACTGAAATAAAAAAGGTGTTGTATCCTCAAATGATCGAATCAAATAATGTCGTATGTTATTGATGTTTTCGCTTCAATGTTGTATTAACGTGAACATATTCTCGCGCGCCTTTGACGTGCAGTTGCGAAAACCAGTCCTATGTACCAAACTATTTTAATTCTTGCGACCGAGCGCAAGGGTATTTAGTATAACAAATATATATCGGTTTAATAATATTACAAAACAAAGAAGCATCTCTCATCTGCAGTTTCCCGGAGAACTCTTCAAGCTTTGGTTTAGCGCAATAATCTAGTGTCGCAGTAAATTACGCTACGCTATTGCCTTAAAACATCGATGACAACCACTCGGGCTGAATTACCCTCGCCCGCGCTTCTAAGTGCCTTGGTCATTTCGTATATCGTAACAAATGAAGTGCAGCGCGGCCGCTCGGCGCTTGCAAATAATTTCCTATTATTTCCCGACGAAGCGCTCTGCGACGCGAGTTTGATACTGCGTCCAGTATAATCCAAACCTTAGATAATGGTAACTGTTTGTGCAAAAGCGGGTGTGGAGGCGCCCCGAGGCGGCAGCTCGGGCTCGGGCTCCGGCGGCCGCGAGTTCAAGGAGGGCACGGGCTTCGCGCGCCGCCGCGGTGCCATGCGGCGTCGCGTGCATCAGGTCAACGGGCACAAGTTCATGGCTACCTTCTTGCGACAACCCACCTTCTGCAGCCACTGTCGGGAGTTCATCTGGTGAGTCACTTTAACACCCTTTTATTGTCGAAGAAACCGGGGGTTTATCAGCCATATTTTATTCTCGAACTGATATTACGATATTGCATATAACAGGTGAGCCAGGATTGTTACGCAGTGTGTCAAACGTTTCTTTTAAAACGTGACGTCATCGTCAGGAAGTGCTTGCAGTTTAACAAATGAATTTGGCGTTACGCCGTCTAATTTCTCAGAAAGATATTCCTTTTTAGAAGTGTCGTCGTTTACTCGAGTAATGCATGTGTCGATCTTAATATTAAAAATATAAATCATTTATTTGATAAAATATAGGTACAGACACCTGTCTGTACCTATATTTTATCAAATAAATGATTTGACTCCCATGAACCCGAAATACCTATTTCGGGTTCATGGGAGTCCCGAAATTTCGTGCGGTAAGTACTGCTTGCAAAATTATTTAATCCTTAATTCATTAAACAGAATAAAACATAGATGAACATTCGTTGCATTCACTAAGCAAGCAATATGACTATGATACTACAGGCCTTCTTTTTAATTAACAATGTTAATAGAAGTAAACATGTTTATCCTCATTTCTGCTACAAAGTTCTATAATATCGTTTTCTTTTTTCTTCAGGGGTCTGGGCAAACAAGGCTACCAGTGCCAAGGTAAGCATCACCACAACAACACCGACACGTCTCACATTACACATGAAACTACATGAATGATCTATATTATAGTATGTTAGTTAAGCAGTGGCTGACATAATATATGGCTGATCATTTAGTTCAGACGAATGTGTTACTGAAAATATTGTTCCACCACTTCTTCAAACACCAGGAAGTGGTGAACAGCGAACGTTTTGGGGGATAGTCTTACGTAATTTTGACGTTCCAAAAGTAAATCTCAACAGAAGTATTTTTTTTTTCGGGTGGGAAATCATCCAATGACTTCCCCCGCCCTGGGCGGAGCGAGGGGGCATGTCAGACTTGTACTGACTAAAAACCCACCCATGTTCCTTCTATTATATTTACGTTTCGGGGCCGCGGTATCTCTTTCGAAGAACCCGCAACCCCGGCAGGCGGAGGCTTTGGCAAGCCCCTCTGCTTTGCTGACTCTCTTTGAGGCGCGCGTGAAACACGAACGCGCCGTCGACACGGCCAACAGAAGTATTCACAAGTTAATTTGTATGAACAGCTTTTGAAAACATTTGTTTCTGTCGTAGTTTGCACTTGTGTGGTGCACAAGCGCTGCCACTCGTCGGTCGTCACCAAGTGCCCGGGCATGAAGGAAGAAGTGCGAGTAAGTATAACACACACCTTACTCATTGTAAAATAGTCTGTTGTTAGATGAATTAGGGTATCGAGGAGAGGACGAAGAGTTCAAAGTAAAGTTGTGTAAGTGAAAATTGAAAAATACAAAACCAGATTTAATTTTTTCATCAACTACAAGTTTCTCCCGCCCATCCATCTATTTGCCAATATTGAGTTGCAGGTGACACCTTCGCTAACCTGCATAAAAGTGATAGTAGCTACCCTTGTCAGTTTTTTATAACTAGTCAGATTATGATTTCCTATTAGACGATGCTCTTGAGGATTCTATTCGGTTGATAAACCGAAGTACGAAGAGCTTTGGGAGCCGTCGTAAAATCTCCGACTTCATAAGTTGTGGTGGTGATGGGGTTGTTGTGGGTTTCAAGTGTCCAACCATTTCCTACATGATAAAGGAAAAGATGGCATGTCATAGACCCAAAATCTTCTAGGGACAACATACACCTGACCTGAACCAAAAGCATACATATAAAATGGCAATCCATCAGCAATAATGAAGATCGAAAATGAACTTTTATAATGTATTGGTCTGAAAGTACTAAACACTTTGAAGGCTATGTTCATTTTTCGGCTTTCAACACGAGTTACTGACAGTGGATTACGGTCTGTCTCTCACTTCAGCAGTGGGAACACTATAGTGTAAGTTTGGCCAGCAGTGGGCTAACGAGTCTGTCTGTGTGCAGCAACAAAGTGCGGTGGGCGTGTCTGGCGGGCAGCGCTTCAACGTGAACGTGCCGCATCGCTTCGTGGTGCACTCGTACAAGCGCTTCACGTTCTGCGACCACTGCGGCTCGCTGCTCTACGGACTCATCAAGCAGGGCCTGCAGTGTGAAGGTTCGTATGCTTTGAATCACTTCCCCTGACTCCATCACCTCCTCGTCAAAGCTGGTGAGAGGAAAAGGCGTATGCAGGAGCATTCGCCTTTATGGAACGGAGAATGAGGAGAAACGCGATACACAATTTGTAACAAGTACTTGTTTCTGTACAAAATCTAAAATTGGGGAATGCTCCGCTGAGTGAGCGCCTTTAGATTAATAGTACAAGTTGTGGTTGTGTAACATATAATTAATCTTTTTATACATTTAATTAAAGATACTCGTCTTATCACTGTAAAAGAAAGTAATTAAAAATAACTTCTCTCTGTCTGTCTAAAAATATATTCGCTGTCACCTGCCACAATTTTGTTCCCTTTCTATTATACATATTTTTAAAAGTAATTTATGGCGTATACGCTAAATATAGATGATCCTCGATAGACCGAATAATTGTACACTACGACGATGTAAAATATTTTTCAAAGGCAATATTACGACGTCCTACAAGCCTGGTTTAGCAAATGGTGAGAAACTGAATAATATTGGAATATGTACTTAGTTTTTAATGACGAGTGCAGATGCTATAAGTATGGGTAACAAAAAATAAACATGTCGAATTGAGAACCTCATTTTTTTCGTCGCTTAAAAATACAAAACAATTTCAATTTAGATTAATATTTCGCAAAGTAACTGCTAAAACACTTTTTGGTCATTAACTTCAGAATCAGCATGATTGTGTTGTCCTGGATGTTTTCGACAAATCACATCATGGTTCACGACAAGGCCTTAGTAGGTATTAAGAAGTACGTTTGTATTGCAGTATGTTCGATGAACGTCCACAAGCGATGTCACAAGAACGTGGCAAACAACTGCGGCATCAACACCAAGATGATGGCCGAGATCCTCAACGAGATGGGCATCTCGCCCGACAAGAACCCCCGGCCCAGACCCTCCAAGGTAATACGACTATACCATCATTCCTTGTCCCAAGAAACTGACCTTTGTTTACATTGACTAGTTATTTGCGTTAGAAAATACTGTGTTTTTTTTTTTGCTTTCATATTCATAAAAATGGGAACTATATAGGAATTTCTTATCAAAAACTAGCTACACAAAAGTACGAAAATAGCAGGCATGCCATTGTAACATTTACCAATCAGAAGTTGTTGGCATAATACCTAGAGGAGTTGAAACTCCTTGTCCTATGACATGGTGCAAGCGACAAACATTTATTTACTCTTTTTCAAATGTTTGTTTTTGGAATTCTAATTTATTTTTCTTTGTCATTCTTTTAAAAGAACTTGTGATTTATTTTGATTAGGATTTTTTTGTGTAATTAAAGTTGCCTGAAACCAGTCATTGTAAGTATATTCCGTTGTCCGTAGTACCTAAACGCGGCGCTGATAGGCGAAGGCGCGGGCGAGCTGGCGGCGTCGGGCGACGGCGACGGGAAGGAACACGACAAGCACGACGACAAAGGTAACTCGTGCTTACCATATATTGACGACGACTAGCGATGTACACGTCACCGAGGGTCTCGGTAGCTGGCTTTTTGGACTTACAACTAGGAAAATCCTTGATGCTTTCGGACTTCAATTGCAGTCTGAAAAAAATACAGCCCTGGTACAGATAGAAGGCTAATAAAAGGGTCCCAATAATCTGAAATCCAAAAATCACAACATCAAAAGGTACCTTAAGAGGGTTAACGTTTGTTGAATTGTTCTATTCAATGATTTTCTACAAATGTTGAACACTATTTTTAAACAAGTGTTTCGAAATTTGTTTGAATTTGATCCATTAACATTATACAGACTAGCAAACTTTATCTGAAAGTAGCATCAGTAGGGAAACCTGATTTATAATACCCCGCAAAAGTGTGTTTATGAAGCAGGACAAATTAATATCTAGTTACGTTATTCTAGTTTTGAGTCGAAAATCAGCGATACAACAACTTCGTCCAATATTGCCGAAAATTTATAATTTACTGCCGCATTTAAACTGCCAACACATTATAGATCTGATGTATTTATGCTTGCTAGAGATATATATATACGTTAGAGTAGTTTTGGTATATGCCCACTGCCCAGTATGATGTATTTATGTAGATGTAAGTGATTTATTTACCTCTTAGCTGTGTGATATCGTAGCATTTGTGAGTGTTCGTTTATATGCAGTGTGTTGGCTATATGACTGATTTCATCATAATGTCCGTTATGCTTTATGAATGGAAAGTCGTCCAAAATTCTGAGACATGGTTTGAAATTGTTTACAAACAGCCACTATTTTTAAGTAATGCAATATGTGAGTATTTTTATTGCACATGACCCGAAGCGCTAAAACTATTATTACTCATGCAGTTATTTCAGTAGTATGCCTCGTTTAACCAAGGTTCATTTAGAATAGCAATGGCGTAATACTAAGACTGCTCATCAATTTAAAGTAAACGAGAGTGTTTGCGACAATTGGCCGGTAATGCGCAGTAATGGCCGGTGCTATGGTCAGCGCACTGCGTTGTGTAGCGGTAGTGCTTCGTGCGCTACTGTGGCCGCTTCCACTGATTGTACCTTACAGCATCGCTTATCTTATATTCTGTATGTTATTCATGTATTTATCTTTTGTTCAAATAAAGTTTTGGTTTATTTTTGTTTGTTGTTTCAATTATGTTTGAACAGCATGAAACAACGTTTTGATGTAGAAAATATATTAGAATCATTTATATTTTTTATCCCCATTGTTTATTTTGACACACACATTACATTTACATTTTGAAATGAAACAAACACTCGGCGACTGAGCTAATAAGACAACTGGCAGACATTGACACTGGCGTTAAAATTTGCATTTAGGTGCCATGTTCAGGATTTTTATTACGACCTTATTTTAGGTATCAGTGAGGTGGCATTACAACATGAGCAAGTGCTCAACGTACGTTCTCAAGCGGGGTTTTCTATTTAGCTCAGTCGGGTGGTGCACGTTACGTAGTGCATAATTGAATGATTTAGTTTGAGCACATAGTGGAGTTGCCCCCGCAGGTCCGCTGGCGGCGGGCTGGCGCTCGCACTGGGACGAGCTGCAGGACATATTCACGTGTTACGAGCCCGACACGCCAGGTGGACACTTTGTTATGTCGGGGACGGCTTGTGTGTCGCTTTATATGTTGTGCTTGGCTTTGAGTCTCCTATCATCGTCATTGGCCTCACTCATTACATTGATTGCTTATGGTATAGGAACGCTCGCTCCAGGTGATAATGCGGCAATGTTTGATAGGAGGCTCCAAGCTTCGTAGGTTGCACTTTTATTTGGTAAGTAAACGCGAGACAGATGAGCGGTGACTGGGAATCATAAACTAGGTTTAAGATGGTAGAGGTCATAGGTTTAATCAAAACATTTTTTTGGGTAGTTTAAAATAAGTAATAGAAAACAATAGTGTTTACACAGCTCGAGTTGGCAAATGTAAGTTAATGCGTTTAGTTTAAGTACGAGGTTTTTGGGTCTTATTCAAAATCGCTTTTGACGTGAATTTGCAGACTAATTTGGATGGCACTGTGTACTGTAATATAAGTATTATTTATTTTAATATCTCTGTAGCTGAACTCAATATCCATTGCTGGCTAAACAGCTGTATTCTTTCTATGCAATGTTAGGCATTAGGCTGGGACTATACTGTAGGTCAGGGGTGGCGAACCTTGATGAACCAACGTGCCATTTTTCCTAAATAAATGTTGAATGAGGCCACAGACGTGCCATCAAATAATTTTGACTAAGTGATTGTATTAGGAAAATAATTACTATCAATTCGAAACTTTTTTTAATGACTAGTAGAGTCATTGCCAAACGGTTTGTAAGCGAATTAATTTTATTCATCTCTGAAAATAATGAATCGCTCCAGCGAGTTAAAAAATGATAGTAAGATAAAAATATGATTAAAATTGTTTGCGTGCCCAATTCGTTTTGTCGCGTGCCGTCTTTGGCACGCGTGCCATTGGTTCGCCATCTCTGCTGTAGGTAAAGCTTTGATTCCTGAATTATAGTTATAATGTATAAGAATCAAAGTTACAACCTTTTTATAGTTTCAACCTTAAAATGGGTATGGCAGCGCATGAATCGGGGCTTTTAATAACTTCTTACACTCGAAGCGTAAAACTAAGTATTTGTGACGCAACACTTATGGCACAGGTTTTATTAATCTATGTAATTGGTGCTGGAGAGGTTATTCGATAACTTTCCACTTGGTCTGCTTACTTACCTGGGCTACGGAAGCTTTGTGGAACTATCCTATCGTACTTGTTTACTCCTTTATTGCTCCTATGCACATGTGACACGTTCAGCAGCTGCCGACTTTTACATTTGTTTGATTGTGACTACTTGTTTATTGTTGTAAAAAAAAGATTAATCTCTTCGCTTTGGAAAGCAACTCACAAGTTCTTGACAATTTGCAAGTCGTTACTAGTTAGTACTAAGTACTGCACAGCGGCTTTAGGAATAAATCGATCATATTTATAGTTGTGGATCGAGTTAAACCCGTCAGAAAGGACTTTATCCACCCAATGGAAGCTAATAATAAATAATGCACCAGGCGATTTGAAGCCGCGGCTTAATATTTGCTTTCAGCATGGACGGACATAAAAGTTTTACTGAACGGGCTCACGTCGATTCCACGTCTATAGATGTTCTGACTTTCATTTACAGAGCCTCATCTGTTACCAGTACGAAAGTTTCTTTCTCAAGCTTTTTCAAAAGATTGATATCATAAATTGTTTAAGTTTTTCTTCCTTTGGTCGTCGGTCAGCTGCTGAGTGTCCACTTGTGTTGTAAGTCTTTTGTAAGACAATTGCTATATTGTTATTACGTTGCGTAGGCGACGATGGCGCGAGCGGGCTGGACAAGATGTCGCTGGACGACTTCCACTTCATCAAGGTGCTAGGCAAGGGCTCCTTCGGGAAGGTCATGCTGGCGGAGAAGAAGGGTACTGATGAGGTAAAATCATTTAATATTCATTAAGTACAGAAGTAAGTAAAGAAAGTGTTCTGTAAGTGTGCGTGTAAGTGACGCTCGTGTACGCAGGTGTACGCGGTGAAGGTGCTGAAAAAGGACGCCATAATCCAGGACGACGACGTGGAGTGCACGCTGACGGAGCGGCGCGTGCTGGCGCTGGCGGCGCGGCACCCGTTCCTCACGGCGCTGCACTCCGCCTTCCAGACCAAAGACCGGCTGTTCTTCGTCATGGAGTACGTGGACGGCGGGGACCTCATGTTCCAGATACAGCGCGCACGGAAGTTCGACGAGCCCAGAGCTAGGTGACGACTTATCTTGCAAACTGCATCTGTTGTAGTTATTTCTTAACTTTAACACAAACTTATCTTTATTTGTTACTTCAAGCAGACGTTTGCAACTAATTTTCCGCGTATTGTAATATATTTGGGCTGAACAAGTACTCCACTATGTTTGTGTCTCGGACCCCCCGTCGAATAACTATTCAGAGGACCTTTTTAATTCCGCAGAGAGACGGCTGTTCTTCCTATTGTTGCCATTGTTATTATGATCTGGATCTGGGAATCCTATTAACATATTGCTTATTTTACCAAAACTCCTTGGTTTGTTTTTTAGTTTACAACCAATGTTTCATACTATATTAATTTCCCTTAAACAACTTATTTTACAAATGTTTTATTTTATAAACATTTCTTGGGTAAATGCTACTCTTTACAAAGGTTGCATACGATATTTGCATTTTTTATTTGTTTAAAATATGTTTCATAACATGATAAATTTTCTAACCAGTCACAAAGTAAATAATGAGCATACGTATTAGACTAAAATACCTGACAGCTGATTGATCTTAATGGTTGCTCTTACCGTATGCAAAATACGCGCTTTGGGCGTGGAAACACCAGCTCGTTGCTCATGCAATACCTAATTGTAAAATATCTACATTTTATAGTTTCAAAATGCAAAATACCTCCAATGACGGGCCTGTTGGTCTAGTGGTTAGTGGCCCTGACTGCTGAGCCGGAGGTCGTGGGTTCGATTCCCACCCAGGATAAACTTTGTGTGATGAGCATGATTGTTTATTTTGTGTCTGGGTGTGATTTATCTATAATATGTATGTATTTATAAATTATATAAGTATGTATATCAGTTGTCTGGTTACCATAACACAAGCTCTGCTTAGCTTGGGATCAGATAGCCGTGTGTGAGTTGTCCCAAGATATTTATTTTTATTGATTTATTTAATGTCATGGCACCGATGAATTTAGTGATACGTGTTCTAGTGTGGCGCAGTACCAAGTATTTTTTTTTTGGTACGTTAGCCCTTATTAAGTGTTCAAATTCACCTTTTTTGCGGATTGGAAATCATCAAATAACTTCCCCCGCTTGGAGTGAGGAGTGGGGGCGACTGTCAGACTTACTGACTTGCCGGGGCCGCGGTATCTCTTTCGAACAACCCGCAACCGCAGCAAGATTCAAAGTCACCTTAAATCAAGGAAAAATAAAACTTTGAATACTTCGCATGACCCTTGAACTATCATTCACCAACACAAAGTTTTGATTTCGATTGCACTCAATCGAGCGTTACCATAAGACGTAATTTTATACTCAAAAAAGAAGGTTGTTTCCCCAACATAATTTTGTGCGCAGTGTTTGATATACAGAATCCTTGGGTGATAGCTACGCGTGAAACGACCCTTGTTCTTTCGCAGCCTGTATAACATAACGTGTGTATATACGTGCAGGTTCTACGCGGCGGAAGTGACGCTAGCGCTGCAGTTCCTGCACTCGCACGGCGTCATCTACCGCGACCTCAAGCTCGACAACATTCTGCTGGACAGCGACGGCCACTGCAAGCTCGCAGACTTCGGAATGTGCAAGGAGGGCATCCTCGGTCAGTTCTTTATGTCATCACCCACTTACAGACTACCCATCACCTAATGTTACACAGACTATATACAACAGCCCACCTTACATCAGAGATGTCTATGAGGAACTAAACACCCACATATGTACGGAGAACGGTTTATACCATAATAACAGCTGTAGCATCTGTGCAACGTATTCAATGGCAAAAAAAAACTACAATGGTAGTGCCACTTACTTGAGTATCTAAGTGGTCTTTAAAATATTAAGTGTATTTATATCACTGCCCTATGATGTAAAAAGCGCTTGGAGGGGGCTGCGGACTTCCTGGTTGCTTCGGTGACCGGGGACACGCAGGGTTGCCCTGTGACTATCAGATTATGAGAGCTGAGGGCTCTGCTTACCCTACAGATGAGTAATAGTTGTGCTCGATAGTACAGATAGTGATAAGGTGTGTATGTTTCAGATGGTGCGACCACTACCACCTTCTGCGGGACGCCGGACTACATCGCACCGGAGGTATGTCACACAATCTAATACTACATTTACATTTTATATATTCAAACAAAGTAATAATCCATTTTTTTAATTCCGTACCTCGAAATGTATAATTAATGAAATCCTTAAAGATCACGTTATTGTACGTCTGTCTCTCTGTCAGTCAGTTAAGACCCTTTATTTGGGAACGCGTAGAATGGTCGAGTTGACATGATTACCAAAGACTGAAGTCTGCGGTCTGAGTGAGCGGTGCGACTGTGAAATTCAATCAACCATCCAAGTCTACGCTTTATAAATCCAGAATTCACTTGTAAAAAATCATCGAACATTAGCCATTTTGTGCCGTGGACCGTGGGATTACTATCATTCAATATCTAATATCAGTCTAATACGAAATATTGTGCCGCTTTTATGATTTCTCCTCACGGCTACTATTTGTTCAACGGGATTTGAAACCTCTTACCCTTTATCTCGGGAACGCTTAGAGGTATCGAGTAGAAATTTAAACCATATACTCAAATCTATGGTTCCTTGGAGCTGTGAAAACAATTACCCCGCTTAGTCTACGCAGTCAGTTTATGCCGCGAGTTGGTGCTGAAGAATAAATATACCTTTTTTATGGCCTCTTAATTGTTCCACTGCTGGGCCTCCCCTTTCTCCTTCCAAACCTCTTTATTCTGTGCGATATTTGGCCAAGTTCGCGTCGCATGTAAGACCACCTTCGTCGCGGTCTACCTATACAGGGTTATTTGTAAAACACCGACAACCTCGCAGGACTGTATTACTATCATCATAAACAACAACTTTTGTTATGATTTTTTACAAAATTTTATACATTTACCAAAAACAAATCATCAAGATTTCGTTGCCCTATCTAACACATTTCGACTCCGCCCGTTTGCTGTACCTACATACCTATACCTGCTGCGTACTGTCCCCGTAGGTACGTTTGCTTCGCATAGATTTCGTAACCTTTAGAGCGTTGCATTTTTTTTTTTGTTTGAAAATCTGATGAACTAAAATATGATAAATGTTTGAATGTCATAGAACAAAAGTTGTTGATTATGATGCTGGTAACATGGTCTTGAGAGGGTGCCGGTGATTTACAAATAACCCTGTATAGATATAGAATGGTACACATTGCATTACAGCTTCCTTATAACGTAAAGATCGTCGCCGAGCGGTCGCCAGTATAATTTTCGCGCTTAGTTCATTTGGTGCGCATTTGTTTTCTAATACAAATTCAAACACGCAAGAGTGTCGAATATATTCTGCCGTTTGTAAAGGAAACTGTTTTCTTTTCCTTCGATTGGAACCTTAATTGCAGTTGGTAAACTAACCGCGACTTATACCTACATCGGCATGTACCTATGTAGGTATATAACAGTTTTCAAACGGTCGAAGTTAAGTTTGTCCTTCAATATAAAGTATATGTTTTCGATAGAGCAATGTTCAGTACTTTCATTATCTACCTACACGGTTGTAAGGCACCCAAGCGAGTTTTTATTTCTTTTTTTGTCGATTATAGCAATGTATATCTTAGGTCAGTGTCGTTTAAATTGCACAATTTAACACATCGAAAGAACTAGAAGCTATGCGGAAGTGGGTCCCATTGCTCAGTGTAGAGTTACATATTTGAGTTGGTCTAAAAGAATATTAATTTGGTATCAGATCCTCCAAGAGCTGGAGTACGGTCCGTCGGTGGACTGGTGGGCGCTGGGCGTGCTGCTGTACGAGATGCTGGCGGGACAGCCGCCCTTCGAGGCCGACAACGAGGACGACCTGTTCGAGTCCATCCTGCACGACGACGTGCTGTATCCCGTGTGGCTCTCCAAGGAGGCCGTGTCCATCCTCAAAGGTCCAGTGTTTTGTTTATTTGTAAATGCGGGGCGAGCCTGATCTTCTTCTAAAACGTCAGGAAATAGTGAGATTCCCTCACTATTTCCTGACGTTTTAGGCTTTTGTACATTTCGACTTTTAAAAAGTTCTCATTATGAACTTAGTATGAATGAATGGTTCAAGGTTTTGAGTTAACTTTACTACTAACTTACAACTATATGTCTTAATAAAAACATTTAAAAATATAAATAGTAGCCTACCGGTATCGGGAACACGGTCCAAGCTACCGGCGGTCAGGGCTCCAGAGAAAGGAACCTCCTAACTATACGAGCCGCGTCCAGGAGTACCGCGCACTGTAGCAAGCCCAACATCCAGCTGCCTAACGAGAGCCGAGTCAGGTGTTGGTCGAGGCTCGCGGCTATTAAGCCATTGGCAGATATGACTATCGGCACAATGATCGCTGAGTCCACATCCCACATGTCGACAACCTCGCGAGCCAAGTCAATATACTTGATTTGCTTATCTTTCTCGGCTTTCACGAGGTTCTCATCATGCGGGACTGTTATGTCAACAATCATTGCGCGCCGCTCTGATCGATCCACCAACACTATATCAGGCTTGTTGGCAACAATAGTCATGTCAGAGATGATGGAGCGATCCCAGTACACTGTGATACTGCCATGTTCAAGAACTGGGTCGGGCTCATACCTGTAGTACGGCACTTCCGATTCCACAAGGTTGTATTTTAGAGCAAGTTGCTGATGGATAATCCTGGCTACAAGGTTTTGTTTATGCAAGTAGTTGGTTTCCGTTAGCTAACATTATTATTAACATTTGAAATGGGATATTAACTATGTTTAACTTCAGTTCATAGCGTTTGCAACATCTCCGAATTATCGGAAATTCGAAATAAATAACAAATATGGTAAATATTTCGTTTCAATTGTTAATAATAATACCTTAAGGAGGATCATTTATCATTTGACAGTTATTTAAAGTCTAGAGGCAATATAAATGAAAATACTGTATAAATAAAAGAACAGGGTAATGTTTTTTGGGCATGTGAAGGAAGTGTAGTTGTTGTGCAGGCTTCATGACCAAGAACCCGGCGCGGCGCCTCGGTGTGCTGGGCGGCGCCGGCGGCATCCGCGCGCACGCGTTCTTCCGCGACGTCGACTGGGACGCGCTCATGCAGCGACGACTGCGCCCGCCCTTCAGGCCCAAAGTCGTGAGTACCCACAGCATCGAACAATATACAAATATACATCCATTACTTATATCAAAGGGGTGGAATTATATTTAAAGTTAATCAATACCCTTCAAATTATTCTTAAAAACATTGACATGGCTTTAATTGTTAAAGAAGAGCAAGCGCGAGGCGGCCAACTTCGACGCGGAGTTCACGAAGGAGGAGCCCGTACTCACGCCCGTCCCCAACGACGTCGTGCGCGCTATCAACCAGGTGACACACTCACTCGACCTCTTCTATTATTGTCCACGAGACACCGATCGTTCTACTGACAATATACCTTTATTCCTGTACCCTGTTCTGCTTGTTACTCGACTGCTTTCTTTTTGAATTGTACAGTGCACAAAGAAGCTTCGATCGCAGCCGCTAGCCCATAACGGTGTATATGACATCGAGCATTCTCTTCAGGCGGCATTGTCAATCAAAACTTTGTTTACAAGCCAAACGTGTCACCGTTGACTCGCATTACAACACTAACACTGTGATATGTCCCGGTTGACTCTGGTTGTAACTGGTAGCAGCTGGAAGCCGCTATATGAGACTTGTTGGTCGCGATGGATGGCATGTTGTTGGAGAGGCCTATGTAAAGAGTACACAGCGCAGACATCTTTAGGCTGTCGAGGATGACAGAAGAAGTGTTTCAGTTCTGATGCGTGAGTTTGTCCTTGCAGGAGGAGTTCCGCGGCTTTTCATTCGTGAACAAGGACTTCAACCCGGCGCCGCCCGTGGAGAAGCCGCCGCAGGCCTGAGCAGTCCGCACGTACAGTGCGCGTACAGTACACGTACAGCGCACGTACAGTGCGCGTACATTACACGTACAGCGCACGTACAGTACACAGTACACTCTCATTTTTTACAAGATTATGTTAAGTGTAATGCCAACATCTGTCTAGTCATGACGATGCGTAAGTTAAGCGCAGACGCTGTTCTTATTTTATTGTAGATGTAGCGCGCGACGTGTACTATCGACGTCGGACGAAGTATTATTTTTATTACGTTTTTATTTTGTACGTTTTTTGAATGTACGTTGTCTGTCTTTTAGTGTATGTTAGTTTAGGAGTGCTCGAGTCTCTCACTGCGACAGTTGGCACAAGGACGCAACCAGGCACATGTCACTTGCGACGAGTTCTTTCGGCATAAATACTGATACTTTAGTGAAGTTAAGTTCGGGCAGAATTCCTGACCGGACTGCGGAGCGGTATGTCCGTACGATCCCCATAGGAGCTAGCCGCGGGACTTCGCAACGTGTTGAAGTAATGTTGATGATGATAGGACGTAGCACGCAATAACATCTATATACAACACTATCATCATCAGATTCTTCCCGGGTTAGTGACTATGTCCACTTTGCCTTTATATGAGGTCCGACATGTCTGACCGATAATTATTGCTTCGAACAAAACGATTTCCTTGCGGCAGACCTCCAAGGTCAGGTACTAAAACGAATATCTCGAATAAGTACGCTTGCCTTGTGTTGAAACCAAAGTTTCCATTAAATAAAAACGCTAGCTCGCTCGTACAAATATAAGACTTGTTCCAACAAGTCGTTGAGTTCACGACATTGAGTAGCCTATGGGTCTCATGAAACAGCAGCTTTAAATACCTCGTAACATTGTACAGACGTTGCCAAAGTCGACTTGAAACACGGTTTTCTTATGATGTTTCTGTCCACTAGTTCATTCGACAGTTGCTTACGACGCGCCGGGCGCGCGTTCACGTGGCCGCACACGTGCACGTTGGTGACGTGCACGTGTCACGTGCCTCTTCCTTTCTGTACATAATAACTGCTCCTGGGAAGCCGAGTGCCACGACTGCGGCACGCACGCCGGTCACTAGGTGCAGCCCGGCGCGACCTTATACATCACTTCACATCACATTATTTTATATAAATAAATAAAAAAAAACAACGTCTTTGTTGATTCGATGAGTATATTTTCCATTGAGTCCTATAGTGAAGATAAGAGCAATTATCGATTGTTGTAAATATTGAACAATACATAGTGAGAGTCGCGCGTGGGGTGGCGCTTTGGTGTGCTGTGTGGACGTGTTGTTAGGACAGAGTCGCACGCGTGTATGGCGACACGCGTGTGTTGCCATACAGTGCGACACGGTGTCGCGATATAATGCGTCACGATATCGTGATACAGTGCGACACAGTGCGTCACGATATCGCGATACAGTGCGCCACGGTGTTGCGAGCGATACAGTGCGACACGGTGTACGGCCCACAGTACACCGAGCGGCCCCGCGATGTCGGAGGACGATGTAAACCCCATACGCATAGTAGAGTGTTATAATTGCGTGTACTTCGTGACTGTGAGCGTGTGTGTGCGTGCGAATGTAGGAGAGTATCGCTGCAATTCATTCTTTTAAACTTACGACGTACCTATTAATCGGTGCTTTGAATTTAAAACTTGATGTTTTTGTAATGATTGGGTGTTGTGTTCGTACAGTTTCCCCTTTAGGCGTTATAGAAGTTGTTCTAAAGAGATTTGGTTGTTTAGTCATTCGCGCATAATATTTATTTCGATAAGTTGAATTACTTTGAGAAAGTCCGCGATATTTGAGACGCGTGCTGTCGCGATATTTACTGTTCTAAATTTAATTTGTCAAGTTATCGCGTTAGATTACTCGCAGAGTATATTTACCATTACAAATAAAAAATTATTTACATTTATAGAAAATACCGATACCCTAAAGTTATTAGTGAGATGATGAGACCAGTGTGGGTTCTGACTCGCGTAAGAGAGATGACCGAGGGGTACAGATTAGGATGTAAGAAAAGCTCTGCGATATAACACCAAAGCAATTGTTTGCACGGGCAAGGTTTGAACCACAGACATTAAAAATTATCAGTGTGGCGCTGGTACCGTCCCATTGTTTGTTTGTATGCGCGCTGACAAGTGAAGACTATTCTTCACTTCGCAGAGTACCGGCCAAATGACTCCCGAAGTCAGCGAGTGTGACACAACTTTTGGTATTGGCCTAAAAACCAGTATTCATGAAAGTTCTTAATCTAGTTCCGTGTGCACCACTCATTATTAAATACACGTAACACTTTGAAATGTCGTTCAATTTCTGACAATGGGTTGACGGTGGCAGAAACAGAATGATGTTTTGGAAACGATTAGGTATAGTTTATATTTAGTTGTTTGTGTTGCAAACATGCCTTAACTACCTATATTGTATTGTCAGTAGCTTGTACCCGGCTTACTCAAGTTGCTGCAATAATGTGAACTCGCAGTATATTAGACATTTAAGCAAAAGCGACCAAAATTTGTTTCAACATCAACTTTAGTTCGGCTTTACTTTCACAATGAACATGCGTAATCCCTTGTTGTGGTTCTCCCTGTCGCCCCTCGGTCGAGCAACCAGTGCTAGTGATGCGTACCCAAGTATATCGTTACTTCTAGTCCCGCGTTTTGTTCGCGAAGCCTTTCCTCCAATACTCATCGACACATTGTGTTACAACAGTATTTCTTGATCTTTGACCTTGTGTTACATCTGTCACGTGCTTTATATGGGGTAACAGACTGGTTATACTCGACGCAACATCTAACATCGAAACGCCGAATTCATGGGAAACAAAAGTTGCAGCCAACGTTTCATGTTTTCAAAATAGTGCAACAACGTTGCTCAACTTCTGTTCGCCTAGAATTAGAGGGTTTTTTTGGACGATGCCTGTACAAGTGTCACATGTCTGTTTCCGCCTAAAATAGTCGCGAAGAAACCAAAGTGTTACCATAACATGTTATAAGAACATCGGTTAAAAACTTAAATTAAATACGTATTTTTTTGCGTACAAATGTAACACAAGCATTTACCATTTAGTTGAGATTCTCTTTACATAATATTTTGTTAGATATTTTATATTAAATATATTTTTGTCGTACTATGAGTACATTTTACTTTAATTTTGATTTTTTGTCTGTGTTTTTTTAGTCAGTCTTGATTACTTTGGTAATCAAGTAGGAAATTATTTATAAATCAATATTTTTGTCGCAGACGACCATTTTATGGAAGTTTTTTTTCTTATAAGTATTTGGCATCACATTGAAGCTGAAAATATGTTTAGCTTACGACACTGAAGTGGACGACGACGTTAATTAATAGATAGCTCCGAGATGAAGTCAGTTCTTCATATTTGTGGTGATGTAAGCTAAACATGTCCCAGCCCCTGTCACGCATCGCGACAGTATTCTGAATTAAGTATTATTTAATTAGTTGTTAGTTATCGATGTAATACCAAAGGATTAAGTTTAATAGTTTAAAATAACGTTGGGTTAAGTTAACTTACCAGTTGTGTTGGTGTGCCCGCGCCCGAGCGATAGCACAAAACGTATTGCTTTATGTAGTTGTTAGTGTTAAATATTATAAAGAATAATATAAATATATTAAATTATAAATCTCTGTACGTGTTCCCGTTATCATTGCTATATATCTATTGTGTTTATATGTTTGTCGTTGGGTGCGTGGAGCGATGTGTCGCCGGCAACGGTGTCACAGTGGTTGCATCTTATTACCTACGTACTAAAGCTTAATTTACCTTGTTAAGGTTTGTATTTATTTCGTGGCCATTTTATTTTTAGGTCGGTGGATAGTTGTTGATCATTTGTTCGAGTGGTTCAGGAGAAAGATCGGTTGATATTGTGATCTATTTACAGAAAAAAAGAAATGTATATGGTTTTGTTATCGCATGAGTATGTATGTTTATTGATTTGATTTAATTATCGACTCACACATATCTGGTCGACAACTTTCCGCCTAAATAAATCTGTTATTGAAAAGTTGAATGTATTCAGTGTCGCATAACTCTGCAACTCAGCTTATTAACTTATTGTAAGTATATTGTAAGTTTGTAAAGTCACGCAGTATGGAGCCGGTAGTTTCGCTGATTAGAATGTAAGCGTAAGTGGTCTTGCAGAGTGATATTGAACCGTGCACCAGCAACCTGCATCACTGGACTTGACCGTTTGTTAACTAGATAAGTTAAATGTATGTGAAGATTTAATTTTTGATGTGGATCATACTAATATAAAATAAATTAAATAGAGTATAGTATAATAGACTATGTTACGTGAGCCGGCGTATCGGCGTGTCGGCACGGTCATGTTATTAATTTATTCGTAAATATTTCATAGTTGTGTGTTGTTCACATTGTGGTTTTTTATTCGTACGCTGTGTGTATGTGCGTGTGAGAGTGTGCGTGTGTGCGTGGGCGGCGCTTGTGGGCGTGTCTCGAGGGTAACACTAATAGAAAAAGTATATATTCTATGATTGTAACATAGTGCAGTACTAGTCCTAGCCCATATGTGGGTGTGATGAATGTCGCGTTTAAGTCAGTGAGAAGGAGTAATAAGCAAGGCCCTCGCGAGACGCGCGACAAGCGGCCGCGGGTCGCGTAGTGTCGCAAGCGCCACAAGCCTCATCTCGGTAGATGTACTTACCTTTATTGGAGAGCTGCCGGAGACGGACGTGGTCTGCCTTACACTTCATATTACATTATATTACCGCCGCGAGACATGACTAGATGTTGGAATATTGGTCCAGTTGGTTAATTAAAGTATGCAGTAGCGTGTGGCGACCACGCCGGTCCCGCGAGCTCGGCCGCGAGCGCGACGCGGTTTGTTAACTGTAGCTGTGATTACGTTGCTATCGATATACTATGTTTATTTCCGGACGCACGTGTGTTCTCATTTCCGACCTTATTGCAACAAAACTAACAAATTAATGATCAAAACATTTTTGTAACTTATATTTTAATATTTTGAATGTTTTACACTATTATTTTTATTATTGTGAGATTCGTCGAATGTAATATTGTTTGAAGATGATATAAATTGATTGATTATGACGTAATAGCTGATAATTAAATCGTAGTACAATTTAAAGTGTAGTGGAGCGTACTGCCGCATGCCGTCGCTAAGTGTTATGTACAAAACATGATGAACGCACTAAATGAAGCTATTTATATAGAGTTGAGCACATACCACATAGATAGATAACTATATTATTTATACGAGAACGTTATTTTTATCCTAGATACCATAGATTACTAGACTTGGTGACAGCAAACCTTTGAGATTTGCATTTTAGCTGAATTGTAAAAGGATGAGCAGTAAATGAACTGGAATGCGATTTGCGTACAAATGAAAGCTAAACCAAATGAATACAAAGGTTCAGTTACTGCCCGTCACGTCCGTCTAGTTTGCCTTCCAAAGTTGATTCTAAATCTTAAACCTAAACCTAATCAAAAGAATTACCTCCTTAAATAAGATAGATGAGAATAGAACGCTTACCTGATTTGTCTGCGTGTCACCGACTGTGCCAAAGTATCTTCGTATCGATCAGCTGACCTCTGTGCGCAGTGGCCGGTCACTCGCAGGATTACGAAGAAACATGTCTGGACAACCGTGCGTCGTGTCCTGCGTCCTGCTCGCTGACCGGCCGGTGTGTGCGGGTTGAGTCCCATCTGTTATAAATAGCTTGTTGTCCGGCGTGCTTAGGCGACGCTCCGGCGGCACGCGGGCTGTCGCCGTCGCGGCTCCGACCTGAGTTAGGCAATAACGACTGTTTCTATCTACTCTCATGTCTCAATTGATCTTAAGTTTTCTCTAAATCTCCCGAAAGTGTTCATGCTGCCGATGCGGACAAAATCATGAAATAAATCTTGAGTTCTTGATTGGCCTAAATTTCCGACTCCCCGTCTCTTACAAATACTGAATCGTGTAAATAGCACCAGAAAACAGCCTTACTGTAGAAATATTGAAACAGATATAATAGTTTAACTATAGACCAAATATGAGACAAAACGTTCGTTAAGAAACAATTATGAAAGTGATATTGCCCGACTCAGTCGCGCGTTTGCACAAAATGTCGCTCGATGTCCAGTAACAGAAACGAAACGAATAGTGTTACACTGTTTAATGCCATTTTGTAACATAAGCCATATTAACGCTAGCTGTAACTTGACATATCACGCTGTATTATTATTTTTATGTGTATATTTTACATTATCGCTGTCGGCATGTTACTGCGCCCGAACTGTCCAAAGTTAGTTGCGAGCACGTGGTAGTTACCAGATGATCCGTCGGAGGCAGTAAGGTGACCGGGTGCACTCAGTCCGTGATCTATTTAGTACCAATATGTACTGTGTCAAACATAGCGCATTATTTTATCTGTGCGCCGTTTATTTGCAATGTTTACATGATTAAATATGGTGTATCGTCTGGAGTGGTTCAAAATGTAATGGCAGACAATAAAATGAATCTGTAATATAAATATTTCAAAACACTTATTTACAGTAAGTTACGTTCACTATTTAAGGATTTCAACTTTAAATCTTACAATATTCTTGTGCACTTTATTTTAAGTATCATAGGTACTTACATGTTTTTGTCCGCCATTGCCTTATATGAAGTCGCTCCTTATTTTGATTTTGTAATGATTGCAAATAGTTGATGGCGTAAGTACCATAAGTTATTTTTTACTAATTTTGGAATGCTTATAAATAAAATAAAATATATTTTACGCTTCCCAGAGGTGTTATATAGCCAAAGAGTGGTTAAATATTTGTACAAATCGGCTGAAAGCCCTTATTTTGTTGTCTATTAGTTGGAATACATATTTATTGTCTTGCCAGTATATACAGAGTGTAGGTAACACTTTGGTGGAAATATAATAATGTGTTTGTATTATTGTGTTGTAATGTCGTCTGCACTCGACCTCGATTGTTTCTGAATCTCTTGTTTATAATGATTAATGGTTAATTATGTTTAGGTTATTTTACGTCATTTTAGGTTTCATGAAATTCCAAAGCGGCGTTAGAATACAATGCTTCGTACTTTAAATATCATTGTTTTAATTTTGATAGCAACTTTTGTGGTTGTTGAAATAGATAGCCTGCTTTGTTTAAACGTTACGGGGCGGCTGTGCTTGCGGATAAGGAAGGGAGGGTGGCACGAGGCCCACAAGCACTAACGCGCCCATATTCTTTTTGTTATGTTCTAGTACAAGGTGGAGTAAAAATGAACTTGAATCGAATATTGAAACGTCCTGATGGGTGCTTTGACCCTTAATTATAAGAACTTGGTGTTTATAACTTCTAAATTGTGATCTGATTGTTTCGAATGTATTAGTAAATTGTTTAACAGAGTGTAGACGACATTGAGACAGGCGTACGTTATAGTTTGTGTTAATTATTTGTAGCTAACACGAAGATATGAGATCTGTTGGATTGTAGCCGTACGGGCGCGGCCGCCGCTCTGGGGACACCCGCGTTATATTATTAAATTTAATATGAAGCTTACAGTTACTGCCTTATACAACGTGCAATAAGTTAAGACTTACTAAAGTAAACTATGGACTGTTACAAGATTTATAGTCAAAAGATAAATCTGATAATAACCCATTGGTAAAAAAGCTAATATTATGGGGACTAGACTCAGCTGGTCCCCAGAGCATCGGCCTGACTCGTACGACCTCACCTGTTCACCGTCACTATTAGAACACATTAGCTGAATAAATTATTGCATAAATATAGTTTTATGATGAGATAAAATATGTATATGTAATCCTACATGTCTATTAAATCATGAAAATAGATTATAATGTGATGTTTTATTTTAAAGTATTCCTTGCCGATATCCCGCGTCAACCCAGAGCCTATGTACCGAGGTTCACCCTGTTGCTAACCGTCCTATTTCAAACAATGTACCGTTCTAACCATACCTATTATTTTACCTACTTTATGAAGTGTAACACCCAGAAAAACTTTGAAATGAAAACACGTTGCATTTGTTGTGCATGTTCATTATTGCTGAATGGAACTTTATAAGTATTTTTCTTTTTTTAAATTATATATCCGTTACCCAAGCAAATCAATCTAGACTTGGTCCATTCCGTCAATTAGGGGTGGCGCTATTTTGGGTGAGAACAATCGCACGCGGCAGCAAGCTCTAGCTAATGATGGATGCTAGCCTACGGAAAACTAGGAGCAAAGACACATTCCATGCGGATAGATGTGCCGATACTTTTACTAGAGCACAGCCTTTCTGGTTCCGCCAAAAAGCATGACAGACATTTTATGTAAAACTGTTACCCATTAGGAAAAAAAGTACCAATTAGTAACACTAACTGAAAGCCACATTTTTCCCCCTATGTAGTCCGGTCAATTTAGACTTTAGTGATCAAATAAAGAAAATTCCGACAGAGCCAAATCTTCGTAGATACCTTAGGTTTGCCACAAGGAATAATGTGTCAAAAGTCCCAATCAGTCCCATGTGCGCTAAGGGATTTATTCGGGGCCCAAGGTCAAAATTTTAGGTTTTTTGGATTTTTCTCGAAAACGGTAAGTTTTATGGAAAAAGTACCTCAGAGTAAAGGTGTAGATCTTAAAATTGATGATAAAGTATTTATTAGTATAAAGGGGGACCACACTTATCTCATGGACAAAATAGTTCAAAGGACGAAGGAAATTTTATTATTTTGATATATTTCCTCAATAAATTGGGGAAAAAAATCATCGTAGATCTAGGAGATGAAGAGAACTCTTTTCCATATTTTTTATAGGTACCAGGGGCTATTGCGTTAAATTTTGAAATAGTATGCTGTTTGTCGGTACCGTCTGTTATTCATTTAAATTAAATTTAGATCTTTTAAAACGGTGTCCACATTGCCGCTCAAGGTGCCATCATCAAGGTACCAACCGTTAAATTTAGAATTTAGTTGTGTAATAAAAGGGTCTACCTATCGTAAAGACCGCCCCTTTTTTTTGTGAAGTCTTTAATAGCAACTGCTCTCTCGATCTTATGATGCACGTACTCTACAATGACGTCCGCCCTAGTGGTGTACCCACCTATTGTATGCGAGAGTCACTTCGAGCTTCAATGGAACACCCGTGTCGCATCGGTTCTGGTTGGCACGCTGACGGCGTTTCCTCAACACCAGCGAGCAGTTATGCCCGCGGGTAGGCAAAATCGCTACGAACATGTGATTCTGCAGAAACGTACAGCGATCATGTGCGTGTGAACTGAGGGACCACACTGGGAATTGGCAAAATGAAAATCGTAGGATTTATCGAATAGGTATGGATGCGTACCTTATGGCTTATCGAACCTGTCTTCTTTAACATAAATTATTGTTATTTTTAATTAATGCCGACAGTTGTTCCCAAAGGGTTCCATATTCAACGAGTATTTATTGTTTGTTCAACCCCAATGTAATTCAATAGTGTAATCGTATTATCATATGGCACGTTTGTGCTTTGTAGTATTGTCTGTTTGTTACAATGAACACGGCGTGCCTCCCTTGTCCGCCCGTCTGCTCTATCGGGTAATATAAACATGTGATAAAATCATTTGGGGCAAGACTCACATATGCCGCGGTTTACTTATGTGATTATTTTGTAAATCTCGTTAGTGTTCCCTAGTGTATTGGTTATTTTTATTTCGCTGTTTTGATAACTTCTTGTGCCCCAGTGTTGCGGAAAACAAACCTGCGTCTTCACACGTAGGTACCTACACATTATACTCGATGTCTTGTTGAAACTTTATTCTTAAGCTAGGTTTCAATTTTAAAGTTTTAGTGGCTCGTTGTGTTTAAGCTTGCTAAGCCCGCGAATTGTATAGTAATTGTTGCTTACTGGGATTGGGTATGAGATGTATGAGATAGGTGCCACCCATTTTCAATATTTCTATGACTAGTAGTTGTAGTGGTAGGTATACCTACACGGCGTCCAATCAAGGTATTCTGAACTAGTTGGCAGACCTTTCATTGTATTGTAAATCAACGCGAGGCCATTTATACTGGAAATACCTATATAGCTTGATGTCATGCCGTGTAAACCACCGATACGCAAGAAGGTGCTAAATAATTAGAGTATTATTAATATACATTTCCATTGGGTCTTCTTCTTGTCATCCTTATTATAGGTACCTATTTTAGCCCTTTAAAACAAAATTCAGACAAACTGACCTAACTGTGCTAGAATCTAGTGGCTTACAGGAACGCTTTACATCGCCATTTGCAGCCCCAGGCCATTAAGTAGTGCTGCTAATGAAGCGATGCAGCGCTGGCGAGGTGGCGAGGTGTGCGACACGGTCGCGGACAGGTCACAGTCGCGCTATCCGGCGTCACGACGAACAAAGCCGCCTTGTACGGCCACTAACACTATGCTAAACCTCCACATTTGGAAGCTAATTTGTAATAAGATAGTTCTTTAAAGGGATTCTGTTGTTTCAATGTGCCGCTGGTTTTACTGTATAGTGATATGTTTCCACGTATTCTGCTGAAAAGTTTTTGTAGGAACCCTAACTTTTATGAGCACTTATTTATTTTTGGCACTTTACCACTGTTGCTACCAAAAATATACCTACTTAGTATTATGCGGCTAATGGCAAGGTTTGCTAAACCGGAACGATGAAATTAACAAGCTTGTGAGAGAAAATCTGAGCTCATTAGTTATTCAACAACCGTTTCAGGTCATAGCGAGCTGACATCAGCATCGTGGCGACATGATCACGTGGTTACAAGACACATCAGCTTCATCGGGATAAGCTCTCTAAGCTCTACGAACATTTGTGCAAACGTGCACAGACTCCTGATTGCCCACTTGTCCTAACATCATTATTCTAACCACAAAAAATGTCGGCCATTGTCCTGCGACCCTCCGCGAGGGTCACGACACACAATACCGCATCAAGCGCAGGTTTTTACGACGTCAGCTGCGCAAGTGGATGCCCATTGTCACAAAATGGGATTAAACTATCCCATTCAACTATTTATTACTGTTTTTATTGCAAAACAATGAACACTTCACAAATAAAATCAACCGTTTGTCGTTTCAAATAAGGGCGGTTTTCTGTTGCAAGCGTCTAATTTACATCTAATGTTTTTCCCCTTCGGTAATCGAGATCCCTTCGCGAATTATATCGTTTTTTATCTATTAAAACGATTATAGTATTTAACCGTGCATCCAGGCGTGAAATCGGATTGATGAGCGATACGTATGAAGCGAATAGTTTATCGATTAACAATTATTGTAATCGATTCTCGCTACCGTTAGAATATTTTATGTACAATCGTATCGAATCGGTTCGCTCGGGAGGCGGCTACCGTTTTGGTAATTGGATTTTGAAGATTTATGTGTGATGAGCATACTGCATAACTGTAGTGTACATTTTTAGACATGTCTTTAACGAGTTCTTTGGCAATGTGTGTCGTCATTAAGCAGTAGGTGCGACCGTAGCCGCACGTACTGTGCCCCCTGCTGCCCCCTGCCCTGTGCTGTCACGCCTGTCACTGGCGCTGTTTGTTCGCGTGTGACATGCGATCCTGAAGTGTGTCGATGTATTGATGACATCAGCCCGATCGTCACGCTCTCATTATTTCACACGGCGCGGCGACCAATCAAAGTCAAATGTGTCCCGGACTGCTTTCATGCTTGCTTACCCCTTACCTACGCCAAATAATATAAACCATAGTATGGAACTTCTTTTATATTTATTCATTTCACACTTCAATCACAAAGTACAGAGGCGGACTTATTGCCATAGCCATTTTATAATATCTTTGAGTGATGCAGAGACAAACACTAGTAAATAAAATATTAATTTAGACATGGATATAAAATACTATAAACATGGAACAATGACAATAAATAAGTATATATCAAAATGTACTTACACAGATCTACTAAAATAAAATGATAAACAATGAGGAAACATTAGGTACCTAACAATGAGTCGACGGCGACGATGTGTAATTATTGTTCTACAGTTTGGATTAAGTACATCACAGCATAGTTTTTTTCATACATAGGTAATATATATCGAGCTTTATCTTTGGTTTCACGAACAAACTCCAAAAACGGCAAGATCGTTGAATTACGTACCTACTCAAGATTAAAACAAAAGCGTTTTAGTCCTAAAGCTTAGATATAAAAGACATAGGTATAGTAGGTATGTATCTGTAATATGACTGTGTTAGGTATTTTCTCTTCTTTCGTTCGTTTAACTAAGCTTAAAACACAAGAAACTCGCTTTGTATTTCGCATAAGTGTAAAGCATGCATTAGTGTGTTCGAGTGCAGCCGATGGCTAATATATATTTCACAGAGAATTTCCTCTACTTACTATTTAAATTGAAAACATTACTCGTAGATTGTTACAGGCAGTGTTGCTATTACGTGAAACACAACGGCCGTCGTGACGGCACAGGACGCGGCACGACACGCCCGGCGCGGCACGACACGCCCGGCGCGGCGCGGCACGCATCCGACACCGCGCTCATTAGTCCGCGCCACCAGTGCCGTTAGCCCTCGTTAGCCAACTTTATGAACTTCTGCATAAGTAATGTATCGACTATCAGCAGCATTACGTGGACGACCGCTCGTGTCGTGCACGGTGTGACGGTGTGACGGTGTTGCCGTACCTAGCTGCTGAAATAAGTACACATAGTTAATCGTATGAGTAAGATAAAGAGACTGTAGCCATATTTATGGTATAAGATGGTAGCATTTCTTACAATAGCAATACAATTCGTTTATTTCTAATCAAGAAAATAATCATTTAATTACTGATTGAGGAAAGGCTTTGGCTTTGATTGCCAGCAGTGGAGCAGGAATCGGCTGGAATTATTATTATTTATGAGGAGGTGATAATTATAACATGTAGCCAGCATTCATCACCATGCTTGCTCAAGACAAGTTGGTGACTTCAAACTTATTTGATTTATAAGTCCAGGTTTTTAATGTTTTCCTTCATCGATGTCTGTGAAAGTTTATAAGGAGGTCCTAAACCTTTATCGCGAACTGCGTTATTGGTTGCGAGCGCTACTACTAAGCATAAGGTCCTGGGTTGTGCTCCCACGTCAGGTAAACTGCCATTGAAGCTTCCTGCAACAATCCTGCTAATCCCTTCGGGGATAATGAAATAAATTTACCTAATAGGTAAGTGGTCTGGTCATCATTTTCGAGCTATTCATCAGACACCGCTGCATTAAGACGCCTTGAAGATATATTGATCAAACCGATATGTGTCGGATTTAACTAAATATTGTGCTATGATTTGTCTCACAGAACCACAGTCGCAACCATTTACTAAAGCAATAGTTCTCGCTTTAAATCCAATGATAAAATCCGATTAAAGGACCTGTTTCAGTCCTCGGTCCCGTACATCATTGTAATGGCGTCCATTCCTCTGGCCGTCTCGTCGTGTCGCGCTCGGCAACGCTCGGCACACATCGGCCACTTCCGCGACGCTGCACTACACGCCGCGCTAATTAGGCTGCGCGGGCGCAGGTTAAGTGGCGTCTTGTACGGAACCTGCATGTCCCAGCTAATGGCTTTTATTGGTTATTAGTTTGACGGTTGTCGTTCTGTGTGGTCTAGGCTGGTTGAAGACAATTCGATTTCCTACACGAAAGATTATGTCATAACCTGAAAATATTACTTGAAATATTCGTCATCAGCCAATTTCATTTTGAAAAAATATGTACCTACCTATAAATATAGGTACTTACATATTTTTTCTTCCAGTTTCAGTTTCTGTTTTCTTCATTTCGACGTTATAACAACTAATCTGAAATTAATTTAATGAGTCACTCATAAAGATAGAGCTTACACAATAATCGTGACTTTCAACATCAAAATACCTCAACAATCTAAATTCTAATTCAGTCGAACTCTATCAAAAACATCGAAAATCATCTCAATTTTATTATCATTACAATCTGGCACCTACCTGGACGCACATACACCTCGATAAAAACCTCATTTTAAATTATCTAATCTAATTTGATACTTTATAGAAAAGTTGAGAGTCACCGGATCGAATCGTGGACATTTTAATTGTGGATGATAAGTAATAAATAAGTATGGGCTGGTAATGGAGGCGGGGACCGGCGACATGACGGTAGAGCCTCAATGAAGCTCATTTACATTTTAATTAGAAGCGATCGATGCGTCGGTAATGACGCTGTGGTGACGCGGGAGGTCCCGTATCGTGGCCACTGATAGACGAGTGATGTGATAAGGAAGCAGCGAGGATAGACGAGGAAGTCACGTCTTAATTACCTGGAGATTAAGGATTTCAATTAATTCAAACTAAAATAGGCACTCACGGATAGCTTGGTATTATTGACATGAATGTGACACATCTGTCTTTGCTTTTATACTTTCTGCATAAAAATAGGCTCTCAACTTTTGGAGAATTTGTACTTTTTTTTAAACGTAACTTACTACAATATCTAATATATAAAATTCTCGTGTCACAGTTTTCGTTCCCATACGGCTGGACCGATTTAAACGAAATTTTATAAGCATATTCAGTAGGTCTGAGAATCGGCCAACATCCATTTTTTATACCCCTAAGTGAGCAGCGGTTGAAACCGCTGGGCACGGCTAGTTATTTATATACTAACAATCCTGCCTGTTTGGGTACAATGACGAATTTTCCATGTTTCTATTTTCTCATTTCAAGGAAAAGGTTATTTTTAAATCTCTTTATTTTTCTTATTTCCCTTTGATTTAAATAAAATAAAACTAGAACGTAAAGTTTAAGCTGAACACCGAGCTAGTGCGTGTACCTGGCGGTCGGTTGCGCCGGCGCAGTGTAATTAACGAAGTGTGGCGCGTCGTGCTCTCGCGCCGCTCAGCGCTGCATTTACAGAGCCACGGTCAGAGGACACGGCACCACTACACACACGGCACATGGGACATTACCAGGGAAGAATACTTGCAATTAAAGGAATAAAATATTCGATAGTAGCTTTATTTTGAGTTAAGAAAATACGAGGAGCCAGGAGCTACAGAAAATATCGTATGCATTATACTTAATTAGACGCGGATCTCTCACTTAGTTTGATCTACTGATTATGGATCTGTCATTTTGTGAAAAGTGTTTTAAGGCCAATAATTCGATTGTCAAAACTTCTAACGGTTTGTATGGTTATAAACTTGTAAAGTCCCACAAGCCTGTCATTTAATTTTCGAATATAATTCGTACTTACTCGTTTTCTAAGCTGCAGCAGAGCAACGCTCTTTGGGGCAAAGTATTGACTTAGTGTGGTAGCTTACCTTCAGTGAGCAGCATCAACTCAACGCTTGGCCTTTATCAACAAAATATCGACTACATGACCTCTTAATAACCGCGACATCATCTCATTCCTAGCCGGCCGCACAATAAACGGATCAACACACAGACCCTATAGCCTAAAGCCACATCGGTCATCATAACCCATATCGTTATGGTTTCGAGTAACTTTCACGTCGTTGGCTATCCCGGCTACGTCTCACTGTATCGACTATTATTGACTATTATCCACGTTATGACCGCGTCGATATCCTACATAGATTATTGCTCGTTATGACTTCGTATCGACTAGCTATTATAAGCTTTGGACCGCGGGTTTGTCTACATGTTTTTTTTACAAACTTGCGTCCTGTTCATTTCATTCTTTGTCTGGTTTAATTGAGATTTGTTTCGGCCGTTGTTCTTCGCAAACACATACTAAGTGCTTGTTTTCTTCATGTTTTTTCAAAGTTTGTCTGTGTTCTGCGAGTATATCTTTAACTATAACACGTGATTCTGATCATAGTTTAAAAAAAAAATGTAACTGGGCTACACAAAAATGCGGTTAATTTGATACCGCGTACTTACATAATAACAAACAAACAAACTGGTGTCTATCTTTTGTGTGAATCATCAGTAAGGATCACACGACAAATATGATGAGCCAATCCTTGTGGGCTTCATATGTTAATATAATGGTGAACGTTTACACGATGGGCCAAGTAACGATGTTACGACGCTTGCGCCCACGCATCGTTCACACTGATCGGTCCGACATCAATGCGATGCCTTCAATGGGATGCGATGGGATCGGGTGAAGCCAATGTGGGATGAAATTAGGTGATTGGGTTAGATTTTTGGGCATTGTTGATGATTTGGGAAATAAAATTGTTAATTTTGTGAAGATGTTGTGCTTGACAGTTTTACCCGCCATTACTTGTATGATGATAATGGTTTTATGACAAATCTCGGGCGGAAGTAGGTAGTATTTTAAATCTAAGTTGAATGTGTTGATCAAGAAAAATAATATTATGGAATAGAGTGCAAACCTGCATGATTGAGAAGCATTATATGATCGTATCAAGTAAATCTCGAGAACAATTTAAATTAAAATCAAACCCAGTAAACCTGCAGGTGCAGTCATAATCATAACTCATATTGTAGTGTGTTCGCTTGCAATAAAAACAAAGCAAGCCCGACATCAGGGCTACTCTCTCCGGTCCGTACTTACAGTGCTTTGCCCCGTTGCGTGTCTCGCAGAGTTGATGCGAACAACAAAACAAAAGATAAACTACAAATTATCGAAGGCAACGCGGCTCAAACAGTTGGCGCATGAATCATAGTGTTTAAAATCTTCATTTTAACTTGCTGCCAGTTAGGCATGCAGGTGGGTATGGTGGAGCTTGGTATTGTTCGTCTCATAGCTATTAATATTGTAATTACTGATTTGTTAGGTAGTTATTTTACACGGTATTTTAAATATACTTCGTAATAAAAGTACAAAAAGTTATTATCCAGTAACTGCGTTTACGAGCTACCTTATATGTAGAGGCTCGTATCGTAGGGAAGTTCTTTAACGAGTAAAATGATCTTTTTGATCTCTTCAAGGTGGTCGCCATTCTTGATGAGATGAAAGTATACTTAAATAGGAAAAGTTTGTTAATGTGGCAACTAGCCTTGCTAAGGCATCCAGAGCTAGGTTGGATATGATAGGATAGGTACTACGATCAGCTTAATATTTTTTTTACAAATGACTGCATTTTTACTTACCTATGTTTAAGTAACAAGTGGTTTTTCGTAGATTTATTTATTTTTCAACATATAATTACATTTTTAAATATTTCTTAAAATCATAAAAAAAAAACATAAGCTACCGGCGGTCAGGGCTCCAGAGAAAGGAACCTCCTAACAATACGAGCCGTGTCCAGGAGTACCGCTTTCTGTATCAAGCCCTTGATCCAGCTGCCTAACGAGAGCCTCCTCAGGTATTGGTCGAGGCTCTTGGCAATTAAGCCATTGGCAGATACGACTATCGGCACAATGATCGCTGAGTCCACATCCCACATGTCGACAACCTCGCGAGCCAATAAGTTGTTATTATTATTCATGCAAATAGCTAAAATATGGACAGCTGGGGAAGACTTAGGAATATACAAACATAAGTCAGCTACCGCGTGCCACTGCCGCCTGCTGCCGCCCCGCTCGGCGCCCTCCAATCCCCAGGCATGCGACTTTTAAGCACCGCGGCGGTCTCAACTCCTGCGCGCAATATTGTTGATTTCTCCGCAAATACAAAGCCGTACAAGAGCGATCAGGGGTAAGGACATGTAAGTAGTTGTCTCGCAACTCGTCAGAGAGCGGAGCGAGCACTGGGAGCTGTGGGAGCGGTGGGAGCAAGGCGGGCGCGGGCGCAGCGTGACAGATAGATTGCAGCCGAGCGACCTCTGCCGGCTCGCGCACGTTCCGGCACTAGGGTGTCCTACTCATCTAAGTTAGATTGAAACATGGGACATTCTTTGGCAAAATCTGGTTCACATATATTGCATTTAATTTGTAGATTTAATTTGTGACTTTTGCAGTTTTTATGTTATCTCATTCCAATATATTTTAGGTCAGCGCTGCAGGTGTTCTGCGCTTAAACTTCTCTATTAATCTTCATGTCATAAGTCACTCAGTCACCTCCGTTCTAGTCATCTTCTTTCGACCGGTCGATGATCGACCGATAACTTGTGTAATTTAAGATTGCATAGAATTCTTCTCCTTCATGCTGATGGCTGACATTGACGTTATGATTCGTAGCAGCGTTGAGGTCAGTCTTAGGATATAATAACCGGACAGTATGACAAATAAATAAGGGCAATATTTCTTATATACTTATCAATCCAACGAAGAAAAACACAATTTTTGTGAGTTTTACCGCACCAAAATTCCAACTACGTACATTGTATGTAGATCATTTTCTGCCAGTAATCCTGCTGTTTCCCAAGATCTATCCCCTGTACAGACAACTCACGGCTCAGCTAGCAACTGGCAGCGCACAATGAAAAAGTGGCGTCGTTCATAAATTATCGGCGCAATGGCGGCGCGTGACGTGGTCTGCGCGCGCGCACCGCGGCCGGTGCACGACCTAGTACGCAAGGAGGATGGGGGCAGAAGGGCGAATGAACTATTAAGCATAATTATTATTGTAAGATTGATTAACCAATATATATAATATAGAACGATGGCAGCTTGGTGGCTCGGGCCAGTAACAATAAGAGGCAATAGAAGGAACATGTGTAGGTTTTTGACAGTACAAGTCTGGCACTCCCCACGCTCGCGCTCTCTCGCCCACAGCGGGGAGAGTCAATTGATGATTTACAATCCGCAAAAAAAGCTTGATGTCTCACTTCACATAGTTTACCTAGCATCACGTGTGTAATCTCTGAAGGGTGAGCAGAGGGGTATAACAGTTTGTACTCGCACATGTTACTAGTCCAAATAATACCAATGAGCCCTATTAGATGTAACACGGCATCGGTAAGGTCTCTGACGTCTACGTTCACTCCGTGAAATAACTCCTGCTTTTATCTAGGAATGGAAACGCGTCATCATCCTCTAAGTCTTTTCCCAACTATGTTGTTTCGACTTACATCTACATAATGTGAAGCAGAAAATTAAAAAATTCCGAAGACACCAAACATAACCCCAGCTTTTATGTTTCAACATAACATTTACCTCAGTTTATAACTTACATTGTTAGCAGTTGACCTTCTGCCTGTAGCACGTTATGGTGCGGCCCCAGCCTCTATGTTTATGCTGATTAATAGGGATAAATCGATGGACAGCGCCGTGATACGTGGATAAATTACTTTTATATCTTCTATATTTTTACTCCCTTTACGAATAAACTGCACGAGATGTTATTATGAAACTGTCAGATTACTTTGCCTGCTTACATGTAAGACAGGTTTCATTAAGCTAATGTCGGAAGTTCAAATTACGTAGCTGTTCTGAAAACGGTCACTTCTGCTTACAAAGTGATGAAGGAAAACAAAGTAAGGTTGTCCTAGACCCATAGATTTGAAGACAAGTGACATCTACCAAAACGCACGAGGTCCGTATGCTGGACTACAGCCTGGTGCCTCACACTGGCAGGAGGCTCGTGTAATAATAAACATATTATTATTCTACGTGTGTCTTGCAATTAATACTTCAAACTCTCTTTCCTAAAAAATTGCATCGTCATGTTCTTCTTCTAATTTTCAGGTGCCTCTCCACCACTTGTGACTCCGGGTTCTCAAACACTAATGTTTTGTCTGGCCAACACCTTGTCTCCTCCTGTTTGCCTCTCCTTATAGGAAGGGGAACTTCATAAATTGCTTTGCCATATTAAACCCAATAAGTAACACCATGTCTTCTCCGTTTCCTATATGTCCGACCAACGGCCGGCGCGGGCGCAGGTCGGTGGCGTGCCGGCGCGTCGTTTGTCCGGCGTTACCGACGGCGCGGTCCGCGATACTCTGCTCTGATTGGTACACGCGCGCGATGAGCGATAAGTGCGGGTTCACACGTCCGCAACACGCCAGGCTCGGACGGGGTTAGGGGCAGTGCACACGATGACACCAGATGACTTAGCGAAATGTTAATTTTACATGTCAAATGATGGTGATACACATCATAGTTAGATTTTAGATAGATAACTTCTTTCCAAATTACCATCACCAAAAAATGATTAAAGGCTTTTCAGTATTACAAAAAACCATCACCAGTCTGACAATATGTCGCCAACAAACATTTCACAATGGAGAAGATAAACAAAAACACTGCAACTTTTGAAAGCCAGTATCAACAGTAGGGACACGAGGCAAGCACCGAGACAATAAAGCTCGATGTAATCGAACGAATTTTAAATGGAAAAATATAGCAAATGAGTAGAAACATAAGTCACACTTCTCTCCATATCAGCAGGAGACAACTAAACAAGCCTAATAGGATAGGCATTAAGGATGTTTTCAACTGGGATAAGCGCAGTTATATAAAATGATAACTAGTTGAAAAGAGTGGCAGGAGAAAACGTTCTGCGCTTATTTCAAATAGGTTAGGATACGATGAAGATGACGATGAACCATCTCATCCCAAAATGTCCAGCGCGACACTTTCCAGTCGTGAGCACTCACCTTGATCCGTTGGTCCGTGATTGGTGCAGATGCGGCGATAGCGCGCTACAAGGAGGCTGTATCGCAACGTGTCCGCGAACACAATGACGCTATTTATTGCTCCAACAGCTCATAAATATTAGTATTGTTGTAACTGTATTTGTTTGTAAGGTTAGCAAGCTGATGCTATCTACTTTATGGGATACAATTAGTCCCTAATATAATGTTTTTTTATTATTTATATGTAAGCTCTAAGCGCATACGGGGTTAAGGGTTGTTGAAAGAGATTCCGCGGCGCCGGAACGTAACGGGCAACAGAAGGAACATGGGGTGGTTTTAGTCAGTACAAGTCTGACACTACCCCCGCTCCTTATATAACATTTAAGAAGTTTACTAAGGCAGAAGTGGTAGGGTAATGATGTACTCATACTTGTCGTTGACTTTCCAGGTTGCTGAAGTGAGTTGAAAAGTGCATTACACATTCCACTCGCTCAAATGTCTCCAGAGTTTTCTGCCAGTGAAGATTAAAATCTCCTTTGCACAGACTCTCATCCAGCCCATCATAGACTACGCCGATGCCTGTTATTTGGATGCCACCGAGGAGCTCTTAAATAAACTTGAGCGTTTGCAAAATATCTGTATCCGTTTTGTTTTTAACCTTAGAAAGTATGATCTTGTTTCCAACTTTCGCAAAGTTACACAAGTGGCTCCCAATTCGACTTCGCCGGAACTCTCGAATATTGTATTTGCTTTTTAACATCCTTCGTAACCCTAAAACGCCATTCTATCTGCGGGAACGCTTTTCGTATTCCCGATCTTCTGATGCTCCTTGTAGATCGCACCTTAGGAATCTCCTTAAACCCCTCCCCACTCTACCGACTTCTATTCCTACTCCTTTACTGTTCACGCTGTGCGGTTGTGGAACTCGCTTCCGCCTGACATTAGGGACTGCAAAACTGTTTCAGTTTTTAAGAGAAGAGTAAAAGAACATTATCTTTCTATTTCACCATAGTTGCATAGGTATTTATTATTTTATTTTATATTGCATTTATGTTATATATTTCGACGCCCCCCGCGAATAATCTGGTAATCGTAAAAGTGTAAATGTTCAGGAAAAATAAAAAACCATTTTTCCTTAATAACTCCATTAAACAACAAGTATCCGAGACTTTTTATATCGCATATGGAAGCTAATTTTTTCAGCTATCTGGTTATTTCAACAAAATTTAAGTAGTCCCAAGGGCTTCGTTGTTATTTAGCTGGATGCATTTTACTATATTAGTGTAGGTTAAGCTCTGGTCAGTAATGTCACTTACGATATTGTTCGTGTAAATTTATATTTTCAACGGCAACAGTAAAATCTTGTTGCGATATTATTCCTGTAAATTTATATTTTTGACGGCAACGGTAAAATCGTGTTGCACTATTATTCGTGTAATTTGTTTTGTATACTGAACATTTGTAAAAAGCGATTATTAGGTTATTCGATTGTTTAACAGTAACGTACATTTATTTAAAAATATAAAAATAGTAGCCCACCGGCATCGGGAACAGGGTCCAAGCTGCCGGCGGTCAGGGCTCCAGAGAAAAGAACCTCCTAACAATACGAACCCTGTCCAGGAGTACCGCTTTCTGTATCAAGCCCTTGATCCAGCTGCCTAACGAGAGCCTCCTCAGGTATTGGTCGAGGCTCTTGGCAATTAAGCCATTGGCAGATACGACTATCGGCACAATGATCGCCGAGTCCATATACCACATGTCGAAAACCTCGCGAGCTAAGTCAATATACTTGATTTGCTTATCTTTTTCGGCTTTCACGAGGTTCTCATCATGTGGGACTGTTATGTCAACAATTATTGCGCGCCGCTCTGATCGATCGACCACCACTATATCAGGCTTGTTGGCAACAATAGTCCTGTCAGTGATGATGGATCGATCCCAGTACAATGTGATATTGCCATGTTCGAGAACTGGGTCGGGCTCATACCTGTAGTACGGCACTTCCGATTCCACAAGGCTATATTTTAGAGCAAGTTGCTGAATCTCCGGTAGTTATTTGTCATCATAACTTCATCCATAATTGCACAGACAAAACCTTCGGTTTCTCCAAAGAGATCCCCAGAACGTAGCCAGGCTACGGACGCTGATTGATCTACATCGGGTCCATGTAGGGCCCGGAAAAAGCGTCCGTGAAGCTCCTTACTCTGCCATACATTCCTGCGGTCGTTAGTATCAAGCACTACAGGTTTGCGCCAGTTCTCTTTAGCCAAGGAGAGCGGGGTAAGGCCTTTGTCTACTGCAACCACATCCCGATGCATTCCCACGTCGGTTTCTAGGAAATATTCCCTGAGACTGCATATCTCGCGATTGTGGAGAGTCTTGGCGTTTAAAAAGCCTCGACCTCCGCAACTCCGTGGGATATACAGTCTCATAACCGATGCACGTGGGTGATGCATACGAAATGCCGTTAACAATGTACGGACCTTCCTATCCAGGGCGTCCAGTTCTGTTTGAGTACATTTGAGTATGCCGAAAGAGTACATCAAAACCGGCATGACCCAACTGTTGAAAGCACGCACCTTGTTTCCGCCTAATAAAAGACTATTAAATACTTTTTTCAGGCGGCCAAAGAAGCGCTCCTTCAACGATTGCTTCATGTCAGCAACATTGATGCCCAGCGCTTCCGAAATCCCCAAATACTTGTAGGTTTCGGTTGCTGAGAGGGATCTAAGGTTTATGGAATCTGAGAGCTGGGTTCCCACAGATTCCAAAATTTTCCCTCGCTTTACATGCATGACCGCACATTTGTCCACACCAAATTCCATCCTGATGGCACTACTGAAAGTTTCAGTTACCTTCAGTAGCTCCATCAGCCGCAAATCGTTGGGGGCAAAGATTTTCAGGTCATCCATGTAAAGAAGGTGAGATATAACCTGACCACCTCTCCTCAATCGATAGCCAAGACCTGAATTCTCCAGCAGCGTGCTTAGAGGATTCAAGGCTAAGCAGAACCAAAGTGGACTCAAACTATTGCCTTGGAATATACCTCGCTCTATCCTTATCGGTTCACTATTTCTCTGAATCTGCCGACATCCTGGATAGCGAAGGACTGTACTCCATTGCCTCATACACGAGATCAGGAAGGTGCGCAGAGTTGCATCAACTTTATACAACTCTAGCACCCTCATGAGCCATGTATGTGGCACGGAGTCATAGGCCTTCTTATAGTCTATCCAACATGTCGACAGATGCCTTCGGGAACGGCGAACCTGTTGACTAATGGCCATATCAATGAGGAGCAGCTCCTTAGTACCGCGGCACCCGTTCCTACATCCATTTTGAGAAGCAGACATGATAGAATTGTCATCAATGTGTTTAGTGATTTTAGATCTCAAAATGGATGTAAGAACTTTATAAAGTGTCGGAAGACACGTAATTGTTCTATAATTTTTGGGTTCCGCTGTACTACCCGATTTATGGAGCAGGTGGGTTATACCAGTTGTCAGAAACTTGGGTAGCGACCCTGACTCTAAGGCTGTCTGGAATAGGGTTGCCAAACAAGCGTGTGACCTCTGAATGCTCTTTATCCAGAAGTTGTAAGAAAAGGGTTGTGTATGGAGCCACTCGATAATGAATGTAGCTGGAAATCGTTTTCTTAATAAAACCTCGAATAAGCCTGTACTAGCACTTACTTAAATAAGGTAGAAAACTATTTACCCGAATAATATCGTAACAATGTTTACTGTCAAATCATATTGTCATTTTTTTTCGTAAAGATCTAAAACCAATTATTCGTTTAATATACATTTTAATGAATTGTTATGGAATATACGCGTAGTTTTTCATATCTTCGTAAATAAAGATAGAAAAATTCTGAAAAAAATATATATGATGTATTTTAACTTCTAGATGCCGAAAAACCCCGTAATAGGTCATTACCGGATTATTCGCGGGGGGCGTCGATTTGTCATATGTCATATTATGTTGTACTTGTATATGTATGCTTGTATATTCTTATATTGCATTTAGTCATATTTGATCATGTTTTTTATGTATTTTTTTTCTCTTTTTTCTTTACGCACTGTGTTTACATCGCTTTTTATTTACTTTCCTTTCGCAGGTATGCTGGAAGAGATTTCTATAGAAATAAGCATTACCTTTGTACCTGTTTTCTGTTCCTGTCTTTTATTTTTCTGTATTTAGGGTGTATGTACATAAATAGTTAAATAAATAAGTAGAGGACTTTGTTTTTTTTTTAATTTGTTTACAAGATAGTACCTCAGTTTTGTACATGGTATTACTTTCAAAACTTGACGCTGCATGTTTCAAAGTTTCCACCAATATGTTCCTGTAAACTATTGTGATACAATGGTTGAAGTCGGACACTGTGACAGAGACTTGCAGGCATTATTGCAAGTTTTGAGCAGGCACAACAAAATGGGAATATAATAGCATTTCTTCTGATTTATACTACACCATATAACCATAAATATGGGTACCTATAAGAACTACGTGCTCCTGGAGCAGCGCATGAAGTAATGAGTTCAAGCTCTCTCGGCACGTTAATTCAGCGGCGTATCTCCGCCACAGATCAGCAGATAGCGCGGAGTTGCACGGAAAACACTGTAATGTATCTAGAGATAGCAGCTAGGTTTGGTAGCTAATATCGTGACGTCACGTCCGTTCAACTCATTTGCGTTGAGATAATGGTGGGGCGTATGTATAATATGTCTTTCTTTTGAAATACAATAATGGTTAAAAACTCTGTACATCCCGTCGATTGTAACGCGGTCGCAGTCGAAGGAATATACCTCTCAGATACAGACAGGTTCCATCCAGTACAAGACCGCGGTTATCTGATGTTCTTCCTTCGTATCGATGGTACATCACATCAAATTATTGAGCACACCCGATGATCTTTGTATTTATAGCCTTCTCTCACTTGAGTTGATTTATCCTAATATCCGAAATATGTGAAAACTCGTCTGGATCGGATTAAGATGTCAGCAGGAGTATCAAGAGGTTAGGTACAGAAAGTGCAAGCAAAACATCAGGTAGGTATGTATCACTCTCATGTATTATTATTGCCTAATGCCATGATTCGGAATTTCGGATACAATCCAGACTAAATTAATATTCCCAAATAACACTTTCGTTCTATCCAGTTGCTGACTCAACGATACCTATACGAGACCACCGCGCTTCCTACATACCATCGATTGATCGCTGTGCAGGCACATTCTCGACCTCCACAAAAATGACATGATGATGACTTTTGCAAAGTTTTAAAATATTAAATTGTTTAAAAATACTGCAGTATTTATATATCGCCGTCGATACAGGTAAGTATATCCAACAAGCATTTTTTGGGTTAGCTCATCCCATCGTGGAGCTCGCCGCTGTAAGACAAGATTGAGGTCAAAATAGAGTCCATTTACTATAAAAAAAACCTGAAAGTTGTGCGCAGGAAATCACCATCAACTCAAGATCGGTAGCCAAAATATGGTAAACCAGAGTTAAGATAACCATAGACTTAAGTTGATAGATCACGTAATCTGCAAGTTCAATGAACATTATAAACAAAATCGACTGTAACAGATCGCATTTGATCAGTGGTCTACATCGAGAGCTATAATTACTACTTCTTGCTCATATTTTTTGCTCACCAGCGAACTTTAAGTGGCACCTCCAACAAGTACATCACTATGATTTAATGCTATGCAGCAGTAGCGTGATCGTTGATAATAATAGCTCGATCAGCAATTAGGACAGCAAGCTTCAAGAACAAAAGCAATTTGATTAGTTGAGTGGTCAGGTTGGGTCAAGTTTTACTATTATGTTGTATGCATTTTTTTGGTTATTTCGAAAGTCTTAATCTCGTTGATAGTCACGAATGTTTCGCGAGGAGTAAGGAGCCCACCGAGCTCACACAGTTCGTTCACTGTGACACGCGTATCATCAATGTTGTTCCTGGTCTGCATGAGGCGTGCCCTTTGCCCCGTGGACCTACGCTAGGCTGCTACCATTACTCACTATCTCTACGTTTCTCGCGATAGTTTAGATCCTAGTTACCGTTATGTTCCTCCACTAAGAATAGGTGTTAACTCGGACCGATTTCACGACTAGACACCAGACAGGGATCGATCGTGTGACCCCGCGACGTTCCGCTAATAAACCAGCGCTAGTGCAGCGCCTGCGCAGCCAGGCTGGGTCACGGGGAGGCTAGCGCAGCGGTGGGGCGGGGCGCGGGGGGCGTGGCCGCACTGCGCTCCCATTGGTGCACTCAGTTAGAAAGGCGCACGCGCATTCACTGCGCTTTATTAGCGATTTGATGGTCAACTCCTTAAACAATGCCAGTGAACGTAAACAATGGAGTGAAACGTGACCGCGGGGTCGCGGGTTCTGTTCCCGTTTCAATTGCACGACGTGGCGCAACCAGAGTGGCTCAGAGTGGCTCATTGTAACAGCGTGTGTTTTTGTTGTAACAAGAGAGGATGTTGCGCACGCAGCTTTTTATTTGCAGCGATTAAAATTGCGGAGCGGATGGCGACGGACGCGGTGCGGTGCGGTGCGGAGCGGTGCGGTGCGGTGCGGTGCGGTGCGGTGGCGTTTTTATTGTTATGTAAGCATTGCAGTCGATGCGCGGATCGTGTTATTATTTCTAGAGGAAACGGTAGAGGCTGCGCTGATTAATTCACTCAAACAAGTTATTAAGTTACGTCGTAATGTTTAGTTGAGGCTCTGGGATCACGTTTGTGCAACCTGATCGCTGGCTGTATCACAATGGCTAACCATGGCGACAGAGACCACCTTCTTTCAGCATTGTATTGTACAAAGATGTAGCGTTTGTGTACTACTTACATGTATGAAGTTTGTTACTCCTAGGCTGAATAAAAGGACCTACCCACACTTCTGACATACCTTCTCCGCTTAACTGAGCATGAACTTTGACCAACGGTCTACTCTACTACTTTAGTTAAAGGAAGTCCCTAGGCTTTTAAGAGATCCTTAAATTCCGAAAAACTTATAACATTGTTGACGCCAATATAAATCTCTCACTTATTCGTAGTTCATTGTTTACAAAAATGAATAGACTGATGTTGCGTGAACTACTACGGTAATCACTTGAAATGTCGTTCGTTGATGTCTTTTGTTCTGTGCTACGAATGATGCTACATGTGAAGCGCTTGCTACGGGTACCTACGTATGCCGTGATAATAGAAACGTGAATATGAAAAATGGAATGAAATCTTTCAAATTTGGTTGGTTGGTATCGCAAGCTGCGATTTTGAAGTCCTCATTATTTCTTATGTATTATGTTGCTCACAATTCAAGTGCAACAGCATCCGTTGCATGATCTCGCCACATAATTAGTGCACAAGACCTTAGGTCATAAATCAAGCGGACCACAAGCCGGCTAGTCTGCTATGCTTAGAGGAAGTATCAATCATAGAGATTGACTTGTTCAGTCATTATTATTTGAACCGGAAGTCATCAATGTCAGTTAGAATACCCATTAAATTGTACTCGACTTCAATGAAATATTGACTAGGAAAGATTGTGAAATCTGTAAAGTAAAATAATTAAGACAAGTTTTAATGTTTTCCCATTGTATCGCAATCAATTAATTTAATCCTTGTAAATGTAATGATTTGTTGTCGTTCGTCATTCTTTCGTGCGCGCGCGCGTTGGTCGCACGCCTTCTGTGCCTCCCAGTGTCGTTCGTTGCACGTTGTCGTGGAGTGATTCCCAACGTCACCGAGTTATCGTGATTGATAGTGATGGGAAAAACATATCGATACCACAAAACGTCGACTTATTCTACGTGTTCGCCATGGAGCGATTTATAACACGTTCCAACTCGGTGGGCAAACGCCCACTGGAAGGTCCTGTAAATACCAGTGAGTGGAAGATTCCAAAGTTCGGTCTGCCTGCTGCTGTACAAGCCAAACCTGATCCGGTTAAAACGTCAAATCGATTCAGTGTTCTTCGAACCGTTACATCTCAGGAATCAGATACCCCCGCCGCGCGTCTCAAAGAAGCTTCTACTCCAAAGAGGAAATCAAGCCATATTCCGCCCATTATCTTGCAAATGAAATCCGAATGGACACATGATACAATCAAGAATCTCGTCCTGAAGCACACCAAAAACTTCGATCTACAATACAGAGGTAACAATAAGATTGTAATTACTTGCTATAATCCGGAAAGCCACCAAGCAGTGAAAAAAGGTTTCCAAGCTGATGATCTTCCATTCCATACATTTCCAAGGAAGGACGAGAAAACATACAAAGCGGTAATTTTTGGCCTACCTGCCTACACTGAAGATTGCTTAACAGAAGAACTCGAGATTCTAGGCTTCAACGATGTGAAAGTTCGTAAGATGAAACTGTCGGTTGACAGCAACAAAGGCAATGATTTTTGTCCACCAATCTTAGTGCACCTTCCAGCTGGCAGTGATTTTTCAAAATTCCTGAAAATCAGGTACATAAGCAACTGTGTGGTCCAAATAAAGAAATATGAAGCAAAGAACCCGTATGGTACACAATGTTTTAGATGCCAAGGTTTTGGTCATTCTTCCAGGAACTGCAATTTGACTCCACGCTGCGTGAAATGCACAGAACTCCACCCTACGGCTGACTGTCCCAAGAAAGATAGGACCAACCCTGCACAGTGCTGCAACTGCAAAGGTAACCATCCCGCCAACTTTCGGCAATGTTCCGAGAGACAGAAATACCTGAAACTTGTACAGAGTCGCCAAGAACACATAAAAGCAATTCGGGATGCTAAAACTAACCCAAGAAATAGCCATATTGACGGGCGTAGCTGGAACTCTGTCGCTGCAAACAATACGGAATCTAGCACCACTGGACCTCAAATTGGCGTTCAAGACCAGACGACAGCTGACATGTTAGCAATTCTTATGACTATCAAATCCATCAAAAATCAATTTGTTACTTGCAACAGCATGATGGATAAGGTAATATTAATCCTGACTCACCTTGGCCAGTATGTCTAATGGTAAAAATTTGAGCATCATGTACTGGAATGCCGATGGCATTCGCACCAAACTTATGGAGTTGTTAGATATGCTAGGTGATTTGTCTATAGATATAGTAGCATTGTGCGAAACTAGAATCTCCTCTCGTTATAAGCTTCAAATACCTGGTTATAACTGTTATCGTCTTGACAAAAAACCTGACGGCCGTGGGCAGGGGGTGGCACTGATGGTCCGTCGTGATATACTGCATACCCTTCTTTCTACTCCTAGCACGTATAATTTAGAATGTATAGGCATCCAAGTAAGCACTCCAGATCAAAACTTGATCATTTACTCTGCCTACCAATCGCCGAATCGCCCTCTACTAAAAAATGACCTTGATTCTCTAATAACAAACGCAAATCACAAGACTCTGATTATGGGTGACCTTAACGCCAAACATCCTTACTGGAACTGCAGTATATCTAACTCGCATGGTAAAATTCTCTTTGATCACATGCTGGCTAACGATTATGAGATATTAGCACCTTCTTCTCCTACCCTGGTTCATTACCATAGCTCTCACGAACCCTCTACTCCAGACGTTGTAATAGCTATCAATACACATGAGGTGAGCGATCCACAGGTTCTCACCAGCCTGTCATCAAATCACTTGCCAGTACACTTTACTATAGGTGGTAAATACTGTGTAAAAACCCAGTCGGCATTCAACTTTGCCAAAGCTGACTGGAGACGTTACAGATCCCATCTAGACCAAAACATCACGTTAAGTAATACAATCTTTGATGCAATACCCAGTATTGATGCTGCTGTAAATCAATTTACTGACAGTGTACTAAATGCACGTAAGGCGAGTGTTCCTATCGTTGAAATAAATAAGAGCCGCTTAAAACTACCAAGACGCATCAAAAGCCAAATCAAGCGCAAAAACTACATCCGTAGAAAGGCATTAAATGAGCAAAACCCCTGCCTCAGAAAACAACTGTTCTCTAAAGTTCACCAGCTAGTTCATTCAATTAAAACTAACATTCAGACCTTAAATGACAGTATTTGGAATGACAAGCTCTCAAAAGTCGATAATCCTAGTAATGATGTTTGGCGATTAGCTCGTTCAATAAACTATACCCCTAGTACTATTCCTCCCCTAAAAATACGTAATGATCAAATAACCTCCACCGTGTCAGAGCAGTGTGAAGCGCTTGCCGAGGCATTTGCTGGTAATATGAGTCTTACTAATCAATGGACCAGCGATGTTGAAACTGAGGCCGCTGTCAAAGAATCCATAAAAACATTAAATTCTACAGTCACATACAATTATCCTACCCTTGCTAGACCTAAGGAAATTATACAAATCATACGCAAATTAAAACCCCGCAAGGCTCCTGGCTTGGATGGACTCAATAACCAGCTACTTAAAAACCTATCTCAAAAAGCCTTGGTCTACCTCACAAAAATATTTAATGGTTGTCTAAAAATAGGCTACTTCCCAGCATGCTGGAAAACAGCAAAAGTAATCGCGCTTAAAAAACCTGGTAAGGACGGAAGCATCCCTACAAACTATCGTCCCATAAGTCTACTTCCATGCCTAGGTAAGTTATTTGAAACTCTCATACTAGCCCGTCTTTTAAAAGTCACCGAAAATTTATTGCTGCCGGAGCAATTTGGATTCCGCAAGGCACACTCCACCACCCAGCAGCTGGCTAGGGTATCCGAACACATCGCACATAACCTAAACGAGGGTAAATCTACTGGAATGGTGCTCCTAGACGTTGAAAAAGCGTTTGACACTGTCTGGCACGAGGGTTTACTTCACAAGCTTATTGTCAATAACGTTCCTCTCTCGATCGTTAAAATCGTTCAGAACTACTTGTGTAACCGCCATTTTAAAGTTTTTATAGGGGAACACTGTTCTGTTGCAAAATCCGTGCTTGCTGGCGTACCACAAGGTTCAAATTTAGGACCATTCCTTTTCATTTTGTATCTTAATGACATCCCGAAACAACCCAGAACCCATCTCGCAATATATGCTGATGACACCGCGTCATATACTTCTTCTGAAGATATCGACTTAATAATTGAAAGGCTTCAGCTCGCACTAAGTCTCCTTGATACGTTTTTCACTAGATGGAAATTAAAATTGAACTCAAGTAAAACGGAAGCCATTCTTTTCACGCGAAAACGTTGTTTGCCTTCTAGGCTTATAAACTTCAAAACGATTTCCATACCCTGGAGTCGTTCGGTAAAATATCTCGGTGTGGTTTTAGATAATAGAATGACCTGGAATATAAACACCGATGCACTTCGTGAAAAGGGTCTGAAGGCTATAAATGCTTTAAAACCTATTCTAAACAGAAAATCTAAGTTGAGCGCCACCACTAAACTACGCGTTTATACCACCCTGGTTAGACCATGTTTGACATACGCTGCGCCAGTCTGGAGTTGCCTGACTGACAAAAATTACAACAAATTGCAAATTGTCCAGAATAAGGCAATTAAAATTTCATTCAATACTTCTTTCCGTACAAATCTGAAGCGAGTGCATGAGCATATTAAATTCCCACTTATTAAAAATTTCATTTTAAAATCAGCACGTAAATTCTATTTATTAAAAAATCCTAAACACTACAATCCGTTGGTATCATCCATAGGTAAAAGAAGATTAAATAATTTGTCGTATTCGATCACATACAATCGATATCGTTTACCACATCACTACTTTTTAGGTGAATAACAATATCTACCTACCACCGGACCGACTGGGCTACCCTCACCCGGCCGCAGTAACTATTACTCGTAGCAAGACTGTGCTTTAATTTAATTACCCACAACTTAGATTCAAAAATTTTACAACTATTGTTATACCAATGTATATTTCGTATTAACTACTAGTAATGTATTTAACCAACGCTCCAATTAGTTGCATTACCTTGTGTAAATAGTTTAGTTATAGTGTTATGTTATACGTATAAAGTCAGTGCTAAGACTTTTTGTGCCGTTTAAATTTCTGTGTTCTTTATGAACTTGCTATGTAATTAAATCATCTAAAGTAATCTCAGTGCAAAATGTTTATAAAGGTAAGTTAACCTAGAAACTAGTTACATTTAAGGTTGTAAACAATTAGAATAAGATCTCATTGTATGCAAATTTCAAATATTATGGAAAATAAAGACCTTTAAAAATCAATCAAATCATTTGTTGTCGGTCCGAATATTTGTAATGAAAATCAATATTCTGCAGAGTCAGACGCCGATTGTCATTAAGCGCTGGCAATACTTTTGACATAGCGTGAGAAAACAATACAATATCATTTTCCTTGAACACACACATTAAAACATTCAAATTTTAACGCGTCGAAATCATTAGGATTTCCAAACGCTAAAATTTCGGTGAAACGACAACAATATGATTGCGTTCTTGTAACATCCTCTAAATACTTTCTATTAGCCATACATCCGTTAAAGACTTTAGAAAGACGAACAGTGATGGCCACTACCCTGCCCCGCAGAGGGCAATAGGGTAGTTGGCACCACAAGGATAGTTGACAATCAATTGGTATACTTTTTATGAGCTGCCAAAACGCGCTTCCCCCATAGATTTTGTATGAGACTCGCAAGCGATGACGTCACTAAGTTGTCAGGTCAATGATGCAACTATTTATTTATTTAAAAGCAACTTAAAATCGAATTTTAAAGTTATTTTAAAATAAATGGAGTTCTCAGGTCTAGAATAAGGTGTTCTTACAGAAAAATATGTTTTTAAATTATTGGTTCATGGTTTCAACTACCCAATTCTAAACTAAATAACGTATCATAGACATAACTAGTCTAGAATGAATTCATCGTCATTTACACTTGCACACATAAATAAATCTCTGCTGGCCACTGTGGATGGATCCCCTCCATCCGTTTCCGATGCCTCGCTCTCTATAATAGAGGCATGACTGATGCAGTACAGTTAGACAACAATTAAGTACGTGAGTGCAATGCGCGCGCGGCTGATCTGTGGCGAGATGCGCGCGCGCCGCCCGCATACTAACTGCCGGTAATGTTGCCAGAGATGAGGGAGCAGACATATTGTAGGTGAACGAGGGATAAGAGCCTAATTTGACATCAATTTCTCTCTTATTACCACTGGGGGGTCCCATGAGCAGCCATTCAACCTGCCGGTTGAGGGTTGTTCTAAAGAGAAACCGCGGCCTCGGAACATAAACGCCAAAAGAAGGAACATAAGTGGGTATTATAACTTCCCCCACTCCGCCAAGAGCGGGGGAAGATATTGATGATTTCCCATCCCTAAAAAAAACAGCCTTTCCTGTTTACACTGTTTGTTCTCGGTGAGATCCCAGCGCCACTAATACCACACCCCTACACAAAGTTATTTTTTAAAGGAACACTTGTAAGTGTCAGAATCTTTATTGAGATTGGTCGGAATTGTTGAAAACTTCGTGAGATCATCTAGTTTTTTTGTTGCATGTGTTACTTTAATAAGAATCCTCCTCTAACTACTACATTGCCTTAACCAATCGGAAGGTTGTACCCATTTTCAAACATTGACAGTGAACAACAGTGAACTTAACTTTTTGCTAGCAGCATATTTACAAACACACGACACGGGTGACCCCTCACCAAACCTCAAAAATGAAAATCAGTCAAAACTAACTAAAATCTCGGCCAGATATGTATAATACGTCCAGTATAATGCGCGATAAGCAGGAGGGATGTCGGATAAGCGCCATCACCGGCACTTGGCATGCGCGGGACACGCCACTGCGCGTGAGTCGCGCTCGTGACGGGGGCGGGGCTGGCAGGGAGGTATGTTACTTTGATTAGGCTTTTGATTAAGATAATTTGAATGTACTGTCATTTTTAGGGTTCCGTACTTCAAAAGAAAAAATACGGATCCTTTATGGATCACTTTGTTGACATCTGTCCGTCCGTTTGTCTGTCTATATTTCTGTCTGTCAAGATCCTTTATCTCGGGAATGCTTGACGGTATTGAGTTGAAATTAACCAATTATTGTCCCTTGGAACTGTGAAAAACTCAACACAGAAATAGCCATTTATGTCGCATTTCCATACATTTCCAAAGGGAAGCAAAACCTACTGGGTACTTTCCGTTGGCCTAGGATGATGAAAGGCAAGAAGAAATATCATAGAGTAGATATGGGAAAATCGTTAATTTGTAAAAACTTCACAAAAAAACTGATTAAAAACATAATTGCAGTTGGTAATCTAACTGCGACCTATGTCGATGTATGAGGACGACAGTTTTATAACAGTGAAGTTAAGTTTGTCTTTTTATTAGTTACCTAGAAGTTTGTGCGGAACTCTCGGTGCCGAGTCCGACTCGCACTTGGCCAGTTTTTTGTTTGAATGAGTAGGTATGTCGTGTACTTGACATGGCTGGCTACGCCCAGAATTCTTCCAACTTTGTTTGGGTTGGGCGGTCTCCGAAGTAATTAGGTGTTGAATGTCAGCAGTTTATTTGGCTCTTGGAATCGTGTGTTCAGTTACTGAAAAAAGCTCTAAAAGTCTTACGAGTAACTGAAACATTTCAGGCCTTCGGGAGGTGGAGCAACAGTTCCTTCAGTGCACACTTACCTTTAGACGCACTTTCAGATCGATCGATACTTTTGAACTTCCTGCCTGAGCGAAGCCAAAAAATTATAACAATAGTTTGGAATTCTCGAAGAAACATGATACGAAATTTTTAGATAAAATGAGGCAACCGGAAATCAGGAGTGGTAGCAATTGTGTGGATAGAACAATGTGCATCGCCCTTTATTAATGCATGGGACTTAAACAAGTGAAATGTGAGTATACAAAACTCTCAATAATCACATCTGCATAACTTTTCGGGATAAATAATATCGATGTTGATTTCTAAAGGACCGAATAATTGTAACACATTTAATTAATTATGCGCAATAGTGCATCCTGTGGTTTCCTGTAAGTGTAGGAATGTACCAACACGATACTATTGTTGTCCATAATCTGTGTACCTACATCTTTTGTTGGAGATCCTTAATAAATAAATAAATAAATGTTATCCTCACAAAAAAACAACATCTCATTTAATCAGCAGCCTCCAATAAATCGTGCCCAAACTAAAAGCACTTACTGCCATATCTTATACAAAAACAACATCTCCAGTTAAATTGAGATGCTGTATTCATTAGGATGGCCGAGTGTGGCCCATAAACCTGGCCATTAGTGGCCGCTGGGCTATCTTAACGAGCGCGTCACGGCGATACGATTGGCGCGCTGATATGCGCCGGCGCATGTCGCTACACTGTTGATCACGTACCTGCAGATCAAGTATTTATCGGTTCGGTACTGATTAGTTGATCGCGCTGGAGTTTATATTTATGTAGATTAATGTTTCTTTTATCAGTTTAAGAGTTTTGCAACACGTTAGCAGACGTTGATTGCGTACAGTCGCACTGGTGACGGGTGGGATGCTGAATACCAAGCAGGTGCAGTGCATATCCGCGAACGCAGCTGCTGAATCTGGGGTCCTGGGTTCAATTCTCAGGTCGGGCAGTGCTATGGCAATGAACAATTTCAACCTATCATAACAACGAAAGTTTAAATGTAAAAACTTATTAAAAATAAGAATAACCTGCTTCTTATCACATATTATCCATTATCTTTACTTTCCTTCATCATAAAATTATTCAACACTTCAGTACAGTTTTGTCAGAAGCACCGTGTCATCGCGTTTAACTGCGCCCGCGCAGCCGCCGATATCACCGCTTATCTCACACTTTATTATTATTTCGCCACTTAACTCCACTCTGTACCCTCTTAAATACTCACTGTACTCTTAACTTCAATAATAAACCCTGATAATAACGCGCACTATTGCACTTAATAACTCAGATAAATGAACAATTAAACACTTAAAAAAACAAGGATTAAAAGTATTCAGTAGTTTTGAATTTAAATGTTTCTGTTAATAGTTATATAATTACAAATAACACTTAAAAAGTTGGTAAGTAAAGAGAGTTTGGAATCTCTACTGCATTCAAATGCAAATGGCCTCTGTTTATAATAGGTGATAAAAATATATGGGGATGCTTGTCTCACGGGGTTCAGGGAATACTTTGAACAGGAAGGACTTTGTGGCAGAACTCACCGCATTTATTAGGCTAACAAAACTGTAATAGATGAAATGCCTTGTTTTGTTTACATTAGGCACTTGAATGGCCTTAAGGTCTTTTAACTGTACAGTCAAGAGCAACAACATATTTAGACTTATCAAAACTCAAAAGACTAAGCTAAAGTTTGACTGTTACCTACTTACTGGACTAAATAACGTTTTTCGGTTTCACGAATATACTGTACTTAACATAAAGCAGTTACCGAAAAACCTCTTTTGAATTTTGATAAGAGTGTATGTGTCAAAGGTCGTGTTTCTATTGTAATGTCCTTTAGAACAATCCCTTATCGGACAATGTCTTTGTCGTTCAATCTACCCAAGAATTCACCTGCCAGACTGGACCAGGCGTCTCCGAAGCTGCACTACGAAATGCTGTGCTCTTCCGCAACTCGATGACATTACTCTGCGCACCCGTTGGATCTGACGTAATTTGTGCTCGTTATCACCAAACTTGGGAGATTGCGCTGAACGCAGTCAATGGAATACCATGATATAGCAATGACTCTTCAATTAATCCATTATTCAACACTACTCCAGAACATCGCGTCGCTCTCAACAAAAACAGTCTCCCTCACATAAACATTCGAACTACCCGCAAAAACGATCGCTTTCCGATAATAATGATGTAAATACCCTCCAGTAAGGTGAACAGCGCCTTAATAGTTCAGTACACGAACTCAAACGTACCTGCGGCCTTTTGCAGAAAGAAATATGGCGGCCAGTGAGCGCATGCGCGCCGGAGAGGGCGGACGTGCGCGGTTTATTGCAGTGATTAGTAACGTGCATCCCGTACCCCTAATTGGTTGGCTGCACTCACGGAATAGCTCCAAGATGAGAATGTACCGAGCTGTATAATATGGATTAGCTCATTATGTTAAATGCTTATTAGACAGTCCCGGTCGTGAAAAGCGCGAACTAAATAGGGGATTAATAATATTTTGCAATAATGTATGCCAAGTACTTGTCTCTTATTACGGTAAATTAATTAACAACATTGTTACAAAACAATGTCAATGTTTTGGAAATATAACTTCTTCCGTTTGTTTTACAATCTTAGACTTATTGTCTAACATCATCAAAACTGACTGCACAGGTACTAAAGTATCGTACATGAACAAAGACATCACATCACACAACTATACAGGACGAAGGAATATTTAAGAGAGTCAGATTTATCAAGAAGATTTATCGACTACTCCTCTGACATAGAGAAAACACAAGTCTAGTTTAGTCTCCGTACGAACCTGTATTCATGAACATTTTCGGCTGATTTTATACTTACCTTCTCACATTTACTTCCCATAAAATACTACTAACTTCCCTTCAATAAAACTCGATAGTACCCCTAAAACATTGCCCAGTTGACGGCGTCGTGCTTGCCCTCTATTGGCTAGTATTATTATACCACAAGTGCGGAAACTCAGTGCTAATCGTGTCAGCTAATGCACTATTTAATTGAGAATAAATTCGCCAAAGTAAACGCAGTAACGTTGCGACACTCGCGAACTTATGGCGAACACTGCAGCTGTAATTGAACTTATTGTAAACGCAAATGAGATATATTAGTCGAGTTCACACGCTCGTGCTGGAAATATGTTGTCGGAGCGTGCACTAACTATTTATACTGTCTTACCTTCGATTCAAATGTTATGATTGTTGTATTCAACTCATATTGTGTTCAGCTTTTGATATTGGCATGCCGTTTTTTTTCTATGATCACCCTGTGTATCTCCTACAAAAGACGTGTACCTACTTAGCAAGAAATTGTGTTTTAAATATTAACAGAACCTGTGTGTTTATTATCAAAAGTAATGAGTTTTTGGCTGATGTCATAGAAATTCGAAAACCTAATAAAGCCTTAGTATCTTCATGTTTGCACAATGAGTGCGGACTTCTCGAAGCCTATCTGTAAGAAGCTATATAGCTACCTACTCATATTATATCGTTAATGTAATTTAATTACGTTCTTTGTCTTATTGGTTTTCCATCGTGACTTCCTCCTAGCCAAAGTACCGCGGTGTTGACGGATGGGGTCCCTCATTGCCGGAGCGCCGGGGGTCCCGCGCCGCCCCACAGCGCCACGAGGCTGGCAACGGAGTCCTGCGCCGCGGGCAGAGCAGGGATTTATAACTAGCTTTATTGATCACACCGTCTAATTGAGTGCAACTGTTGCAGGGTTGGTGCAATCCTGAAGAAAAACATTCATTAAATGTAGCACTAACCTTACTGAAAAAACAACCAACTAATACTTCAGTTTTCAAATTTTGTGCTTTGATTAAAGGTTGTCTATGGTTTCAGTAGTACAGCAGTCATCACGTCCGCGATATCAGGATGACGATAGTGGCATCCTGCAATCAGGATAACCAAGTAGCAATTGCCTAAGTTGCGTAAGAAACGTACAGGCATGAGGGTAGACCGTTTTTTGCTTATAAACACTTATAGGAACTTATCTTTATATATATAATTCTTCTGTGAGTGTGTATGTCACTGAACTTCTCTCAAACGACTGGACCGATTTTGATGAAATTTTTTGTGTGTGTTCAAGGGGATCTGGGAATGGTTTAGATTCACAATTTTGTCCAGCAGATGGCGCTGCATCACATTTTTTTTGTAAATACGTAGCGAAGCAAAAATCATGGTAAATATCCCGTTTCACACGTTATTGATAACGTTAGTGACCATGCCAATTTAAAAAGTGAATTGCCAACGTTACATTAAATCGTATTGTTTGGTTCAACTTATCAAATAATAATTTTATTTCATAATTTGATAATTGGATAGTTATCGGATAATTATCCTGCATCGTCGATGATTTAAGAACACTGAAACTCACATACACAAACAGCTCGACCCGGACATCTACCTGTAGGTCATTCAAATGTTTGTTTTGTGTGGGAATCGAACCCGAGACACACACCACAGCTATCAATCGCTAAGCCAAATATTGCAAAATACAGTCTCATACAGGCAAAACGGACAGATTTGAAGTTTCTAGCTTAATACAAAATTGTTCTCCTAGATAACCTCGGTGCTCTAGCGGAAAGACAGCCCTATGTTCCATGCGCCCGCGCAGCTCCAGATCGTTGTGAAGATCAATCGATCGGCGGCGCTTGATGGTTTTACAAGGTTTGACATGTTAAATGACGTCGAGAATTAGACCATCCTTTGTGCCGCAGTCGGTTCAACGACGCCATGAATTACGCTAATGGGTTTATTGGATAGTGATCAGTTACTGCACATTACTAACTTCTATAATTTATTGTTGTTCGTGCAATAGAGCTTAAGTAATAGTTAGCAGTGATAGCCTGTTAACTCTCCTCTAATATTCATGTGAGTATTGTTTAATTACGAAAAATAATTTAAAAACGTTTATTTGGAACATATTAAGCTTACTTGATTATATAAAGGAAACGATGACAGCTACTTGCGTTTTTAATATCCATTTGTTTGCTTCGGTTAAGAAAAACATCGTGAGGAAACTAAACCAGCTCACGTTATAGATATTTCTCGACGGCATGGATCTAACGGCAAGTCAGAGGACTATGGACGGCATTGAAACTCTGACACCAGGTTAAGTTTAGTGCCAGTACAAGTAGGTAATTCGATCTTCTCATTGGTGGATCTGGTGATTTGAATGACAGGTTCGGATAGTAAAACACTCAGTGTCTTGCCCCACTCCCACGTAACTTGGTGTCGGAGCATCACGTTTTTCACGAAGTTGAGAATTCTAAAAGTAACTCACCAACTTGTACTCCGTGTGAGCAGCAATGGAAACAAACAAACGCACTCCACGACGAAACTTCGACAAAACTCGTTCGAAATCATTCAATATTTCCAAACATTCTCCCATCCACTCTCGCGCAGGACCGCACTTAAGACCCTGTCGACAAACGAGCTGTAATCGAATATTAATTGTTGACACTCCCTCTTCCCGTGAAGCCCGCGATTGTCCCGCTTATGGCGTTTACACGCTGTTTTTATGGGCCTATACAAATATTGGGACAGACGGACAAACAGACAGCGATGCCTCTTAGACGAATATTTGGGCCGTGTGTGATGAGCGGTGCTCGGTGATCGTGACTTGGACTTTGTGAGTCAAATCAAGTCAAAATACGTGAACATTAATGTCGTACCTGTGTGGTCAACAGAACCGTATTTAATTATATACAGAGGAAGCTAGCTTACAATTAGATTATTTTTTAATATTTATTTGACAAACATGACAAGTTTCATACAATATTTTCATTAAATTAAGATATCTCATGCACCAACCCTCCAAAAGTCAAATATCTTTAATAGCGAAAAAAATACTTATGAACTATGTATCCTACGTACAGGTCACACATGTGGTCACGGAATATTGATATTGAATGTGGAGGGTAACATTAAGTAACGCTGTATGATTGCTAACATTGCTGTACACTTTGGAAATTTTTTGGCGATGTTATCGTAGCTGCATAATAGTGCGAACAGAGTGGGAGAGACAGCGATTAACGATCCGGAAAGGTGTGTCTGAATGTTTATTTCTGGGATCATTCATATCATTATAATCATCATTCTACTGTTCCTGATTATTTGGGTTCAGTGCAGTATGCCATCATCTTGCATACTTCGGATCTAATTAACAGGAATTAGGTACTCACTTTTCCGCCTTGCCTCGGTCGGGTCTTTTCGTCGTGCATGCCACAGAGCCTCAAGACTAAGGTCTTTAACCAGTGCGTCCTGCCCGTTATGACTTACAGGGTTGATACGTGAACACTCACGGTAGGGTTGCTACATAAAAAGGTTACTCAGTGAGCTATAGAACGAGCTCTGCTCTAAGTGTTTCTTAGGGATCGCAGCCGAAACGAGGTGATCCGACCGAAAATCAGAATTGTCTTAGGAATCGTATTAGGAAGTTACAAAATAAAATTATCAAGTACCTAAGCCAAAAATAATTATTAAGTGGCCCCAGCAACCCGCTCTTCTCACCACTATATGACCGCCGCGCGCCGTGCAGTTCGCAGGTCGCGCAGTGATTGACCATTGTTGTCAATAGCCTGTGTGTCGGAGATCATACGGTCATAGACGCAACTAGCCATCGGACTAACCGACATAGAGTAGAAAGCGAATGGAGTGATAGACTCCATAGACTAGCATAGGCTTTTGGCATATTTTACCATACGCATTTTATTTGTGCAAAATAAACAGTTTTTTTTTATTATTCTGAAGTCAATGTTTCTACGACCCTGCAGCATCTTCGGTGATAAGCAGTGAAAAACCCTATTGCGTTGGAACGTTTATAATGTGACATTAAATGGTTTATGTATTCGATCCATTCACTAAAAATCTTTAGACCGCTAAAAGTTGTTAAAAGACCAGCACTTCGTACCTCATCAGAGTCAGTGAGTGAGTGTATCAAAGACAAGAGTATTAGCTCTAGGAGAATATGCTTGTGATGACTCCGTCTACTACCTACTCCATGTCGCCCGTCAAATATCGATAACCATCGGCCGGTTAACTTAAATGTTTCTTTGTTACCATTGTGCGTTGTTTGGAGCCCGCCTCATTAACTGCGCCTATCTCTGCAGCATCTACAGTTCTTTCGAAGCAACAGTCGATACATTTCGAGGATAATGCTCAGCATAATGCTGGCTATTGAGATGCGTATCTAGCGGCAATGGTTCAATACTGTTGTAGTCGTGGGTTCAAGTCCGGGAGGTGACTGTTATGGTTAACTCATTTGTGGGGCTCAGAAATCTTTGGCTTAAGCGACATTACTTAGTTATGACTGTATCACGACTATGCTGTTTCTTATATGATCTCAATTTTGACTTCCTATTTGTTTAAAGCGATATTGATTTGAACTTACGATAAGAATCACACACATAACATTATGTAGTTACCTACATACCTACAATGAAAGAGCTGGTCAGAGCTGGTCGAGACTCGTGCGGACCAAGGGGGCCTGGTACAACCTGCTGGTAGAGAGGAGGCAGTTACTCAGCAAGCGGTGGGACAAGTGGCTGCCCGTGATGGTGATGGTGAATGATATACAAACAATATGGATGTCGTTAATTTTAAAAAGTTAGCTCCATATTCCCTACATAAGCTTTTGTTTTATCTCTGAATCAAAGACACTTAAGCCAATACATGACGTACCTACCTAACGGTTAATTCCAAGTCCGTGTCTTCACACAAGTATACCACGGACAAAGACACGCCCCATTACCAAACCATTAACTAAACGACCATAAACATCTCAATTCTAAGTTAATCGGAACCCCCGCATCGATACCAACTCGATACCGGCCGATAATCGATACTTCCGAGATCCGATGAGATAGGTTTCCCTATCAAACGAGTAAACACACATAAGTTAGCTCCATGGGCTCAATGGTTAGATGGTAAAGCTATCAGGAGTAACGCGAGAGCGTCGCGGTGGGTCCGGGTTCGATTTATGTGTTATGATGTAACAATGGTGTGGCGTGAATACAGTATGGCCGTCATTTGTTGTGTTGTAATAATCGGCATGTTTTTGTGAGCTATCGAATATTTGGCAGCTGTCTCCTTTGTGTACTCTCACACATACTCGACTGTGATGGAGTTTGCTTCATGGAAAAGATTCACAGCAATCATAATAATAATTTGTTTAATTTGGAGAGAGTTTAAGGTGTAGGCCTACATTAAGATAAATCTACGCTACGGTTAGGGGACACTTCTCTAGACATAAGGGGTACAACGTGGCAACGTGGCCGGTCTCAGGTGGATATTGCCAGTGGAAATATAAATCTTTAATAATTCATTTATTTCAGGAAATTTTCTCATTTTTTTATAAGATAACAGATGTCATATTATAAAATTTTATATAATTAGTTTTACTGTACTCAGAAGAGCTTGCACATGCTCGTTATAACCTTCGCGCCTCCTTACTACCAAACAAATAAAGTTAGTGACGCGTTCTTGCAATAAAATAAAATAATATTTTTCATTTATTAGGATTCAAATGATTGCATTTCATACAGATCAACATGGGCACACAGAAGTAAGGTTAGGTTAGAGTTAGACCACGGTTTGTGGAAAAAATATAAATAAAAGCGAATTGTTTATTTGTTTGTTTATTTTTTGTTTGTTACCTCTTCACGCTTTAATGGCTAAACCGATTTTGATGAATTTTGGTACAGAGATAGTTGGGAACCAGGAGACGGACATATTCTAACTTTTATCAAAAGAAAGTGAGATATGAACGAGGGAAGAAAAGGGATAACTTAGCGTTGCTATTACAAATCAATCAGGCGCAAGAACAAAAACTGCAGGTCTGCTTGGTGTGTTATACCGAATTTAACGCGAGCGAAGCCGCGGACGAAAACTAGTTAGTAATAAAGTCAAATTAAATTAAATACCTAATCAAAAATTAAGTATCACAACATATTATTGCTAAGCAATAAGATCACTGTCAATATTTTTTTTTTGCTTATGTATTTGCTCTTCTATTATTTCAATATTTTTTTAAAGTGGGATGTGAGAGAGAAAGAGCGAAGAAAAGGGAAAACTTAGCGTTTCTATTACAAATCAATAAGGCGCAAGGGGAACTGTGTTACCCCGAATTTAACACGAGCGAAGCCGCGGGCAAAAGCTAGTGAAAATGTGAAATATTTAAATGTATTGATTGTGCCATACATGTTGGTCGCCGTCGGTACAGTTCAAACATAGACCTATGTGATCTTGACGGTTGTTATGACAGCGCGGCGAACACGACTCGGCAATCATCGGCCGTCGTCGTTCCATGCGCTCGCGCAGCATCGCTTGTACACGGAAGTTTATCCAATAACACAGCGGTTTTATAGATCATATTTATTTATTGTACGTGATTTTTATTCGTGACTGGTTTGTTACCCTGAAAAAAAAAACGATTTAAATACCTGTTTCGTTTAAAATAATATTTTCTCCTGTACCGCTGGTGCGTTTACAAATATTTAATCTCACATACACAAACAACCAGACCCGAAACAACTATCTGCAAGTCATACAAATGTTTGTTTCGTGCGGAATCGAACCTGCGACACACAGCACAACAGTCGATCGCTCAGCCACTGTGCCAACCGTGTCGTCTAATATAACTGTTTGATAGCCTATGATATGAATAGCTGAAATGTGGATACATTTCAAAAGTTCAATACCTATGCAATAAGGGGAAGCCATATTATCCAACCTCGGTTCAAATCACTTTTTCGACCTGGGTATCAAACTCACGATCTAATGATTAGCAACAGAAAAGCAATACAATTGTCAATAGCAATGTTCAACCGCTCAAAGTAAGACGATCAGATTGATTTGACCACAAACCGCCCCCTGATTGATGGTCGAGCAAGCGCCGCCGCCGGGCAATTGAACACAACTCACACGATAGATACCGTAACCCCAACTTGTGGTTATATTCTACAAAGTACCAATTGACAGAGTTGTAATACTTCTGAGGATAATTTTGTGCTCGTCGATGGACGCAATTACCTTTTTTTTTGGGTTGGGAAATCATAAAATAACTTCCCCCGCTCTGGGGGGAGCGGGGCAGAGTCAGGCTTTTACTGACTAAAACCCATCTATGTTCCTTCTATTGCCCTTTACGTTCCGGAGCCGCGGTATCTCTTTCGAACAACCCGTAATCCCGGCAGGCGGAGACCCTGGCAAGCCCCTCTGCTTTGCTGACATCTCTTAGAGGCGCGCGTGAAACACGAACGCGCCGTCGTCGACACGGCCTGTTATCAATAGACGGACGGACGGTGAGCTACCCATTGCTCACCGTCCACACGCCCGGGACGCAATTACTTAGATATATCCTACTAATATAATAAATGCTATTGTTTGTGGGGATGGATGGATAGCTGTTATGATATGGTATGTTTGTTACTCTTTCACGTCAAAACGGTTGAACGGATCTGGATAAAATTTGGCACAGAGGTACATTATAGTCTGGAATAGCACATAGGATACTTTTATTTCGATATCACGCAGGCAAAGCCGCGGACGCCAGCTAGATCAGAATATTGTTGTCGATTCTGACAATTTTTTTTTTAAAAAACGTCTCACACTAAGAATTTCTCCTGTATCGTGGGTGCGTTTACAAACATTTATACACACATACACTAACACCCAGACACGAAACAACTATCTGCAGGTCATACAAATATTTGTTCCGTGCGGGAATCGAGCCCGCGACACACAGCGCAGCAGTCGATCGCTCAACCACTGCGCCAATAGTGTCGTCAAACTACTAGCTTTTAAGGTTGTGAATCATCGACACGCCAAAGAAGAAGACTGCAATCGCACTCACGTGACACTTCTAGTCCATCATTTAATGCTGACAAACTGCTGTTAATAAAGATTATTGTATTATAAGTGAGCAAATCCTGGACTTCATTTGGTCAATCTTTCAGTAGGGAAGAATTATTACTGAATAGTGAACCGTTAACTAATAAATTAAATAGACGTCGTTACAATTGAGAACTGTATCTAACTGAAACTCCATTCCTTTCAAGTTGCAAATGAATAGACCATTACACTGCAGTGAGCGTCGATCCTCGGCTAGTCAATAAAACTAAAATCTCAATCTAAATGAGGTGGGGCGGGGGGGGGGGGGGGGGGGCGGGGATAGCGGATAGGGGACAAGGGACGACTCCCATCCATATAACTTGTGTATTAATAGCGTCCGCCAACATATATGATTGAAGCAAGAAGGTCTACTTTATGCAAAAGTAGCCTGAAGAAACGAAACAAAATTTATTTGATCCAGGTTGAGGCATTGTTCTCACCAAAATATCTTAACTAAACATATTGAAGCTGAACTGAATCTATAAATATCTTGCCATGAATCGGGAGTACTCTATTTTCTTCTACCTTTAAATAACCAAGAGGGAGCAAACTCCACATTATAAGGTAAGAGTTAAACAAAGGAGTATGTTGACAAGTGTTGTGCCAAGCGTTGACAACAGTTAGCCTTCTCTATGTTGTTCGTGTGGTCATTGAGCGCGGGTGCAGGCCACCGCGTAAGATGCGCGCGCGCAATCTTAATTGATCCACCGTGGAACCCGAGCATAATGAGCGCTATTGAGCAGCTCCGTGTAATCAGCTCCGAACAGTCGCGTTGATAATGTTAGAGATATAAATTACTTTGTTTTCGGGGTATTTACATAATGGATTGAGTTGGAGGCACGGCACACGGCACACGGCACACGGCACACGCACGAGCTCATTATCTGCTTAACATTTTATAGTTGCTTAAGTTTGTTCAGATATCGGTGACTATTATAGAGGTGGCTTATGGCAGTCGGTCCGTAATATACTGATACCCAGCTGCATCTGTTTAGGCCTGAGCTGAAAGTGTAATCGGAGGGTTATTTATTTAACAGTTTAATGAAACACGACGCAGTTGGGAATACAATGGATTAGGCGAGGATGTGAGACAGATTTTTCTTTCTTATTTCTTTTCATTCAGAAACGTTCTTTATTTATTTATACCAACTTACAACTTATACTAACAGTTAAGCAAGTCTTCAATTATTGGTACATACATTCAACTTGAAAATCGTAAAAAATTAATACAGCCATTAGCAAAAATAGTAGATAATACAATAGGTATAATATTTAAAAAATTAAGAAAAATAATCAAAATAGTTAGGTACAAAATAATAAAATTTACAGTGATAGTACTGGGAGTAGCAATGGACTTCAGGTAACGGGAAACGTTCAGGAATCTCAGCCAATCGGGCTTGAAACAGCGGGCGGATCTTAAGAGTTATGGTACTAGATTAAGGAATCGAAAAAAGAGGATTTTGTTTTTATTATTAAACTAGCTTTTGCCCGCGGCTTCGCTCGCGTTAAATTTGGGGTAACACAGTTCCCCTTGCGCCTTATTGATTTGTAATAGCAACGCTAAGTTTTCCCTATTCTTCCCTCTTTCTCCCTCACATCCCACTTTTTTAAATAAAAATTAGCCTATGTCCGTCTCCTGGTTCCCAACTATCTCTGTACCAAAATTCATCAAGATCGGTTAAGCCATTAAAGCGTGAAGAGGTAACAAACAAACAAAAACTCACTTTCGCTTTTATAATATTAGTAAGAATGGTTCAATTTTTAGCCTATGTTTTGTTATGATCGTCATTCCTTACTAACCAACAAATTATAAACTGAACCGTTTGTTAATACACAACTATTTTAAAATATGTTTAATAAACAAATGTACAGCTTCTTTTGAAACACCAAAGGTCAAATATTTTTATAATAACGTGGATAAATTAAACAAGTTACCACTTATTAACTTAATATTAATGTAAAGTTTATATCAAGTAACCTGTAGGTTAATCCGCGCAGACAAATGGCGTTTAAAACAAAAAAATGCTGACAATAATTAAGGCTCATATTTTATTAAGATTATCTCCACGTAATGAAAACAAATATTGAAGTTATGTAAATCGCATGAATATCATCCATATCTTAATTTTCGATAATGTAATCAGATATAATCGATAAGCACTATTTATTAAGCATCTTTCGATTTAATGTGTGCGTGACTTGCACTCCAAGTTCTAAGTTGCGTTTTAATAATCACTGAACAATTTGATAACATTACATTATGAAGTTGTTCTGTAAAGCGTTACATATAGACAGTGCGGACTGGCTGCGGACACCTACCATTGCTTATGAGCCGCTCTTGTTGGTCCTTTCGGGTTTTGATTCAACTTTATCATGATCATCTGCCTAGCCTTTTCCCAACTATGTTGGAGTCGGCTTCTAGTCTAACCGGATGCAGCTGAATATCAGTATTTTACATGGAGCGACTGCCTATCTGACCTCCACAACCCAGTTAGTACTGGGTAATACGATACCTCTTGGTAAGACTGGTTGTCAGACTTTTGGAACACTACCTGTAACGACTGTCAAAGATCTAACAAATAACAGCCGGGACCAACAGCTTAACGTGCTTTCCGTGGCACGAAGGAAACCCATCCACAGACCAACCTAAGCAAGCGCGGCTTAACCCGAGATTAAGCGCGGCTTAATCGACCCGAGCGGCCGCTATTATTTAGGTACGACCTTCTTTGATTCAACTTTTAAATAATATACATGTTTAAATCGTAAATAATTAAACATTTTAATACTTAATTGTTTAAATATATCTAAAGTGCTGTGAACCACCATCTACGTGATTTTTCATTGGCTGTCCATGTGTTACTCCTCAGTGACTGCGTACCTTACGTCCGTCCACCCGGCGCATGCGCAGGTCGCGTGCTCTCCATCGTTACTGCTGATACTGCAGATAAAGAACAAGCGTGTATCATTTACAGGTCGGGCCACGTTACTTAACTCCATTAAAAAATCTAGCTGGATCCTAATTAGAGTCAGGATCACGAGTAAATTATAATATAATCGGTAAACTTAATAAATACATATTATTTTCATTCCTAATAACTTATTTATTAAACTTTTATGCCCAAGTAAAAGATGAACTTGAATATTACATTTACTACCAGCTACACCACAGACTAGCACAGCTGGGTACATAAGTACTCCACCAAACAGTGTTTAGGTATGTTTGTTCCGTATCTCAAAAGGATAAACGGATGCCTTATTGAATCACCTTCCTGTCCGTCTGTCTGTCTGTCAAGACCCCTTGTCTCGGGAATTCGTAATCGAGTTGAAATTAAAACCTTATACATACTCAACTCTGTGGTCCGTTTGTACTGTGAAACAAATCAACCCTCTAAATCTACGCAATCCAAAAATATGGGTGTTTATGTCGCAAGTTACGCGAGTCTGATTCGCTCTTGATACTTTATTTTTTTTTCGAAAAATCATCTTATTTCAGTACTACTCCCACCATTTGAGGACACCAGGCGGTCTCCAAATGTAATGGCATGTCCAATCGGTCCAACTAAACAATGTGTTTGGCTGAGCAGATTCCAAGATACAAAACTTTCGCGCACATCGCGAATACCAAAGTGTTTACTTTCCAATCGCATTAGCTGCCATTGTTACTGTTGCACAACGTGGCCGAGTGGCCGGCGCAGTGCTGTGGCCTGGGAGGCTGGGCTATCTCCCGGCGCTCGATCTACCGCCTGATAACATGTACCGCCGGAAAAGTATTGACATTCTTTTACGTAATGTTGAGCAGCAGTGTGGACGAAACATACGGGCTGCTGGGTGGGACAGGCGCGACGCGGCTCTAGTCTCGCTCACTTGTCACAATGATTGAGAACTATCTATTATACTGTACCAACTTTGTTTTGTCTCTGCATCAACCTCAGGTAGACTGGTAGATACAGTACAATACAGTGTGGGGAACAGTGGGTGTTTCTTGACTGATGATGATGACGATGAAAAGCTCGCAGTCGATGATGAATCATGAAATTAATCTTGAAGTTAATGACGTTTAACAAAATCTGCTTTCTATAATTTTAAGAAGGTAATGTTTTTCCTCCATGGAAGGATAAACCCGATACAAACATAATATTATATTATAATGCCGATTTATTACTTTAGGAACACAATTCTATAAAAAAAAAACCATTACGAAGAAGCCTATTAGGTACCTACTGATCACATCACATCTGCGATAACTTAAGAGCATATTTTATCTAGAATTAAGTCTAAATCAATTTTGATTAGTACAAAGCTTACAGCTCTAATAAAAACTGGTTAATATGCAGATTTAAGTATATTTGGGAACGAGTCACCAAATGTAGTAAATTGTGTTTATTTATTAAATAAAACCTACATTAATCTTGAGCTAGTTCATTATGTAAATATGTCTCGGAGTTTATTGCATGAATATAGATAGGCATATAATTAATTGCAAATAATACAATAATTGGTTTGGGACATCTCGTTCATAAAACTATAATACCTAAGGCCATTATGTAGATAAAAGTGGCAAAATATTTTAAAAGAAGAAAAAATAATATTAGTGACGGTATTTTCCTCTGATTTGTCAGGTCATTAACTCCCTATGAGATGGTTTAAGTGGTCAACTCATGAATGGAATCAAATAAATCTAGTAGTGCTGCCGACACTCTCCTTCTATGAAGCTGTATGTTTCCATCAGTTACAGCATGCTATGAATTAGTCGGCAGATTCCCAAATTGGAGTTCGTACTCACTTTGATTTACGTGTCGATGTCGCACTGTAGCGCCATTCCTGAGATCACTCAAAACTTATGTTGTTTCCTATTTAGAGTGTTGAGTAATGTAACCTTTTAACATAATAATACAAACTTTTGGTACTTTTTGTTGTTTGAATTGCAAGTTCTGACAGTATTGTTTACCGACTTCCACAAAAAAGAGGAGGTTCCCAATTTGACTGTGTTTTTTGTGTTTGTTACGCGAGTTCTCCGTCAATTTGAGGCCGATTTTCGAAATTCTTGTTATAATAGAAATAGTCCTCCAAAGATGTGGTCCTGAGGTAGTTTATAGATTATATTCTATGATACATTCTACTGTATGTAGGTGATATGTTTACATATTTTAGTGGCAATGGAAAATTAATAGGTAGGTACTGGGATACGAATTTTAGAAGGATAAGCTCACATCGAAAGTAAATAGAAATTTAAACTCAATTAACACGACCAAAACTGATCGTTGGTTGATGAAACTGTATCTGCACCAATAAAAGCAGCTGTAAACGAAAACCCGAGTTTATTTAAAATAACCACTCACAGACTTAATTACTGAAGTTAATTTAACAAAGACGTGTTCGTGCGACCTCTCAATTATTTCGAACTTTTCTCCAAATTACGAAACGAAAAGAATCTAACAGTAAGTAAGTACATCATAAATTAAACATGGCTTCCATTTAACCGGCGGGCCGCGCGCCGCCCGCCACCCGCCACCCGCCGCCCGAGCCCCAACAGATAATGTTCGTCCGAGGTCACAGGCCACAAGCTGATCTGCATAATCCGAATATTTGGACCGCGCAGACCACAAACCCTTTACATATATAATTGGCTTAATAAATATGTCGGGGATAAGCAGTAACGTGCGTGCGTGTGTAATATACTAAATAAGAGGATAACGCCGACATCTTCGGGAGGATCGATTAGGACCTGTTCGGGTACCGTCGCCATCGCTCGGTCGCGGTCGCGGTCCCAATGTAATAATATTTGCAAACACCCGTGAAGTATCGGTCGGTTGCATTGCGTGAGATGTCTGCATCTATCAAACTGGCGGCGTTTTATATCTCGGAAATTATCCGGCTACGTTTTATGCTACAATAATGTATATCAAGCATTTGTTGGATGCATATCTATAAGATCGACTTGATTGATTACGTTTAGACTGAGTAATTATATTAGCCTTTAAACAGGTCTTCTTTATACACAAATGAGTTGCTGGAATGTATTTATAGCTGAGTGGCGGTGTACGGTGCACGTACATGGGTTTTAAAATATGTATAATTATTACAATAAGTTAGCCAACAGTAGGCTCGCGTATTTGCACTTTGGACGCGACCTACATTTGACAGTGCATTGACATTGTCATATTGCATTTGTTCTATGCATTTTATGTATTTAAAATTTAGTGTTCAATTAGACGTGGTTTGAGTCGGACAACTTGCATTTTCATTTAGATTCATCCCGTTAACACTCAGTGACATCTCTGCATCTTACATTACATTTGCATTGACAATTGACATTACTTATGTTAGGGATGCACCCTACATAGTTTTTTGGTCCTTCGTAACTATTGCAAGTACATACAGTCCGATACGTCGGTCGATAAGACGCCGCGCGGGATTTGTGTCGTGTCATACCGTGCCACGTGTGTTGCCGTGCAGGAGCATTCGGGAGGTAGCAGCGGTCCAGGTTCCAGAGCGTCACACTGCATTACATTTGCATACAGGGAGAGTTCCTGAATTTCAAGTAAGATCGTTCATTATTTATCTTACGACTTTACAATGGAGGGTTTAATCATGCGTCAAGCGGAGATCCTCGAGGAGGTGAAGAGAATCCATTCTAATTTTAAGAAGGATTCAACGAGCAGGAAAACCACCGATTACATTCTTAAAAGACTTGAGAGGTTAGATGCACTATGGGCGGAATGTGAAGAGAAGAACCGAGAGCTGAGTGCAGTAGCGGAGAAAGATCATCAATATTTCACCGGTAACATTTTCGAGGTTATTAAAGGCTGGTACCATGGAACGCGTCAGGAGATCGCAGCGTTCGAGATGAAGACTCTTGCTGGACCCAGTAACGCCGGCCATAGTAAGCTAAATATTGAGTTTGACAAAACCCTGTTCGAGACATCTGTAGGAGCAGAGGACAAGCTACTCGAGTTACAACAGTTGCAACAAGCTAACTTCCGTGCATTCACTAGGTTAGTAAATCAAAGCCCAGACAAGGTTAAGGAAAAATGGGAAATTGAGGATATGCTTAAGACTGTAGAGTTCCGGTGGAATGCGATTGACAAATTACATTTACAAATTGATGGCATATTAGAGGGGAATTCACAAGATTATTATGAAGAGTTTTGTCGTTACGAAGATGCATTTATAGATTTGAAACGGGCGTTAAACACTAAATTGAACGCTTCCGTACACCAACAGCAAACATTACCTAAAATTGATATACCTATCTTTAACGGCAACTATACCTCATGGCCTACTTTTATGGATCTCTACGTAGAAGCAATTCACAACAATCCAGCGATTGCAAAAACTCAGAAAATGCAGCATTTAAAGGGTAGACTTCGCGGTGAAGCGGAAAAGCTCGTGCAGCATTTACACATAGCACCTGAAAATTATGACACGTGTTGGGAAATTTTGAACCATAGATATAATAATAAGTTTCTGCTATTCACAAGAAATTTCCAGGTATTTATGCGTCAACCTAACTTGCAAAAACAATCTGCGTTCGAGCTCAAGCGGTTATATGATACCACTAATGAAACAATAAACGCGATACACAACTTGGGCATTGATACAAGCTCATGGGACCCGATTCTAGTTTACGTGTTGTGTGAAAAATTAGACTCAGAAACTTATTCGGAATACATGCAGTCCAGGTCGGACCCGCGCGCGATACCAACATACAATCAGTTGATGGATTTCGTCGAAAATAAGTTTATGGCATTAGAACCATTGCACAGGAAAAGGCCAGAAAACTGTGATAAAACTGCATCAAAACCACATTTTCAGACGCCACATCCGTTCGGAAAAAATTCCAAGTCACAACCCAATAAAAGTTCAGCGAACTTCTCTCGCAACTTCCATGCGTCAAACGCTGGACAATTCAGCAAGATTGGTTGTCCATTGTGCAATATGAATCATGCACTATTCCAATGTACTAAATTTGCTGACATGTTGAATCCGGAAAAAATGGCATTTATAGAAAATAATAAAATATGCAAGAATTGCTTATATGTGCATAATAAGGGTTACTGTGCGTCACAGAAAAAATGCAGAGAGTGCAACGAACAACATAACACAATTCTGAACAGCGATATTGCAAAGTCAGTGCAAACGCCCTCAGCAACACAAACGGCATTTAAACCGTCGTCAGTGACTTTAACGAGGTCAAATAAAAATCTGCAAAACAACTTCGCATCAAATAATGATGATGAAATATTATTACCAACAGCGTTATTGCAAGTAGCCACAGCTGGAGGTGATTACATTACATTAAGGGCTCTAGTTGACCAAGGCTCACAAATTACTTTGATAACGGAGAATGCAATACAAAGATTAGGCATAAAGCGTCAACAGCTGAGTGCAAACATAAGCGGCATCGGTACTTTATCCAACAGGAGTAAAGGAAAGGTCCGTCTATCCTGCAAGTCCTTATATAACGACTTCCAGTTTGCAACGGAAGCGTTAATCATGACACGGGTAGTAAACAATCTACCTAACGTTACATTTGCAAAGAAACCTTGGTCTCATGTGACAGACATCACACTAGCCGACCCAGATTACAACTTATCTAGGCCCATTGACATGCTTCTGGATGCACACGTATTTTCCGAAATACTCATGAATGGCCTAGTCAAAGGGGAGGTTAATGAACCCATGGCTCAACAAACACGGTTGGGTTGGATATTGTCAGGCAATGTCACTAAAACATTTAATTGCAACGTCGTAGTTAATGAAGTTAACGACTTGTCAAAATACTGGGAAGTGGAAGACATCAACGGAGATTCATGCAATTCTATGACGTCAGAGGAACGATACTGTGAGGACCTCTACACTACAACAACCAAGCGATTATGTGATGGCAGATATGCAGTTCGTTTGCCAATGAAGCCTAATTTTAATCAGCTGTTGGGCAAGTCAAAGCCACGAGCTGTAGCACAGTTTATGCAATTAGAAAGGAGATTAGGCAGGAATGACAAATTATCAGATAGCTACACCAAATTTATGCAAGAGTACCTGGAAATGGGACATATGAAGGAGAGCAATCCTGGCTGCAATACGGCTTGCTACTTACCACATCATGGAGTCTTTAAACAGGACTCAGTGACAACAAAATTGAGGGTGGTTTTCAACGCCTCCCAGAAAACTGACACAGGTTACAGCCTGAATGACTTGATGGAGTGTGGCCCTAAGCTTCATCAAGATCTATTGACATTATTATTAGGATGGAGGTTATACAAATACGTCTTTACTGCAGATTGCGAGAAGATGTACCGCATGATCCTTGTCCATGAAGAAGACCAACACTTACAAAAGATCCTGTGGAGGGAATCCAACCAAGATCCTTTGAAGGAGTACCAGTTGTGCACAGTAACATATGGCACCAAGGCAGCACCATTTCTAGCTCTTCGAACGTTGAAACAGCTTGCAAGCGATGATGCAGAGAAATATCCGTTGGCAGCGGATGTCATTGCGAACGAAATGTACGTTGATGACGTCCTAAGTGGCAGCAACTCCATCGAACGAGCACAAGAAATTCAAAAGCAACTCATCGACATGCTGAGTGGAGCTGGCCTAACGCTACGGAAGTGGTCAAGCAACGACCAGACCTTGATTAGAAGCTTATCTTCCTCAGATCTAAACCAAACGACAATGCATTTTACAAACGATGGAATGACAAAAGCCCTGGGGGTCCAGTGGAATCCTACAACTGACACATTTTCGTTTACAAACAAAATACAATTTGACAATAAAAACCAATTGACAAAAAGAAAGCTACTGTCGGAAATCTCGAAAATTTTCGACCCACTGGGCTGGCTGACACCTTTGACAGTAAAGGCCAAACTGTTATTTCAAAACGTCTGGCTATTAGGCTGCGATTGGGATGCAACATTACCTGACGACGTGCAAGAGGAATGGAAGCAGTTTACTAGCGATTTACACAAAATAACCGAATACCAAATACCAAGGTGGCTGGGAGATATTACGAAACCATTCCAAGTACATGGGTTCTGCGATGCGTCCGAAAAGGCCTACGCATGCGCTATATACCTACTGACAACAAATGATAAAAACGAGCCTGTGACTAGACTTATCGCTGCAAAATCGAGGTTATCGCCCATCAATAAAAAATTGACCCTACCACGACTTGAATTATGCGGAGCGCTACTACTTTCACGGCTCATGAAAAAGGTCCTGACAGCCTTTAAATGGGACAATGTACACAAAAACACATACGCCTGGACAGACTCTATGATTGTATTAGGCTGGCTGCATGGTGACGTCACAAAATGGAAGTCGTTCGTTAGCAACAGAGTACAGCAAGTGCATGACGTAATTCCTAAGCAACACTGGAGTTATGTCAAATCCGAGGAAAATGCTGCAGATTGTGCATCACGCGGAATCAGTTGTACCCAACTATGGCGACATTCTTTGTGGTGGCAAGGTCCATACTGGATGAAAAATTACAATGAAGATACTTATGACAAAATTGCAATTACAACGACAACATGCGAATCAAAACAAAAGAAAATGCAAACATATGTTGTGAAATGTGAACCGTCTTCAATAATAATTGAGTTATTAGACAGACACAGCGATTTGACTCGTATTACAAGGGTCACTGCTTGGATAAAACGTTTCATAAACAGCTGTTCGAACACCGACATTCATTGTACTACTACTTATTTGACATCTGCAGAACTACAAAGCGCTGAAAACCTAATAATGAAACATATTCAATTGCACGCCTTCAATGAAGAGACTATGAGATTGAAGGAAAACAGAGGTTTGAGTACAAAAAGTAACCTCTTGAGTTTAAATCCATTCCTTGACAAACATGACATTCTGCGAGTAGGTGGAAGGTTACGTAACTCAAACTTACCCGAAGACGCTAAACATCCAATTCTACTACCACATGACAATAAACTGACAGAGTTATTAATTTGGCAAGCTCATACAAGAACATTACACGGAGGTCCTAAGTTAACCCTGACACATCTACGACAAAGAGTTTGGATCGTAGGAGGACATCGCGCCGTCAAAAAAGTCTTACATAAATGCGTAACATGTCGCCGATTTAATGCTAAACAAACAAACCAGATTATGGCTGATTTACCAGAGCCGAGAGTGACAGTATCTCGCCCATTTACACATACAGGTGTCGATTTTACTGGACACATTGAAATCAAGGCAAGTAAAGGCCGAGGCGTCAGAACATTGCTGGCGTACGTTGCAGTATTTGTTTGTCTAGCAACAAAAGCCATTCACCTAGAACTGGTATCAGAACTATCCAGTACAGCATTCCTATCGGCTTTCAAACGCTTCTGCGCACGTCGAGGTAAGCCACGGGACATGTACAGCGACAACGGCACCAATTTTGTGGGTGCAAATCGGATTCTACTGCAACAATACAAATGCATAGTAGAAAACATTGACAACTTCTTCTTGGGCAAAATATCAGAGATGGGAGTTCGATGGCACTTCAATGCCCCGGTCTGGCCAAGCGCAGGCGGTTTGTGGGAAGCCGCGGTGAAGAGCATGAAATATCATCTCAAACGGGTCATTGGAGACCAACGTCTGACATACGAAGAATTTACCACTCTGTTATGTCAGATAGAAGCTTGCTTGAACTCACGACCACTTTGCACCGTTTCAGAGAACGCCGAAGAGATAAACTGTTTAACACCAGGACATTTCTTAACAGGCACATCACTCATGACAATTCCGGAACCCGAAATGGACAAGACTTACCATCTAAACACGAGATGGCAAATTGTACAACAACTTAGCAAGGATTTCTGGAAGAAGTGGTCGCAAGAGTACCTCCAACAACTACAAGCAAGACTAAAGTGGAAACGGCAGAATACTGACATAAAGAAAAATGACATTGTATGCATTAAAGATGAAAAGTTACCTGCAGGAAAATGGGCACTGGGTCGTGTAGCGGATTTACACCCTGGAAAGGACGGCCATACTAGAGTTGTGACATTACGAACTGCAAAAGGCGAAACTAAACGACCTATTACAAAATTGGTCCCCCTAGTGGAGGCTGAAGAACAAAATAACCATGACACTGACAAACTACCCAAAAACAAGCGAAGCCGTGCTAAAAGGCTTAGCTGGAACAGCTTGGTATGTTATATGCTGCTGCTAGTTATGACATTGATAACACCTACTATCCAGCAAGATATGAAACTTACACAACTGACAAAAAATCAAACACTCTACTTTGACAAGATTGCAAACCTACAAGAAATTAGAGATGAATGGAAACTGGTATTCTATTACAATATGACAAACTATTGGCGCAATGTGGACACGTTGCAAGAATTCGTATCTCACATAAAACAAGCTCGTTGCGAAGAGTGGATGATGCAATTTCATGTTTTGCTTAACCAACTTGAACAAAGCACGAGTGAACTAAATTATTACAACGAATTATTGAGGTCCCAACGGATAATTCAACACAGGTTCAAAAGAGGATTAATTGACGGAGTAGGTTATGTTGCGAATTCGTTATTTGGAGTGCTAGATCAACATTTTGCAGAACAGTATGAACACGACATAGAGACAATCCAACATAAGGAAAATCACCTACTTCAATTACTTAAAAATCAAACAAGTGTTCTGGAAACCGAGAATAACATTGTACAGCGTAACGAAGCAACAATGGTAAAGCAGTTCACTTTAATCAACGATCACCTCACGTCTCTAGAAAACAAGACGCTCAAAGATAAACTTGAGAGTTCACATGCATTCTATATCATTACATCGACCATAGCTGCAGAAAGAATGGCCCAAAACTTAAAAGATATTCAAGAATCACTCATCAACACCCTGACAAATATGTACCAAGGACATATGGACGTGCATCTATTATCACCAACCCAAATGCAAAGCGAACTAGACAGAATAGCTCGACTACTACCTCGCGATTCTACACTACCTGAAGTTCATAACGACATAAGAGACATCTACAGGCTGTTCAGAATACATGCGCGCATAACACAGCACTATCTGTTGATGGAAATAAGAGTACCGATCTTGAGTGATGCCCTATACGAACTTAACAGACTTATCAGCATTCCTCAACGTATTGACATAAATCGGGTAATGTATGTTATTCCCAACTCAGAATTAATAGCATTTAACGCCAACCAATACTCATTTATACCCCTAGAACAGTATGACATTAATGAATGCCAAAAATTACATGACCAATATCTACTGTGCAAACTAAATCACCCTATATACAACACCGGTGATCGTCACAAATCTATTTGCGATGTACACCTGATTCGAGACAACGAAGAACACAGCGTTTATTGCCATACGCAAATAAAAATATGCGCCGACAAATGGGTCAAATTACATAAACAAAACACCTGGTTTTATTATTGTTGTGACGCGTGCGAAGTACAATTAGTGTGCGGTACTCAAATGACAGCGGAGACGTTACGTCACTCGGGTCTGATAACGCTGAAACCAGGATGCAACTTGCAAGGCGACTCATTCACACTGCACGCATCTATGGAACATACAAGTGACATTTTAGTCAATGAACCATATGCGATGATCATGCCCACGATCTCTCCAATCAACAACATAATCAATACTTCGATTCGTAACTCATCTTTGCATATTGAAACGCACGAAGAAACATTCAAGAAGATTGACACGCAATTACGCTCTATAAAAGAACAGTCTAAGCTAGACACCTTATCCTCTCACGACGTTCATCACTACATTGCAATCTATGTGGTTGTTGCGATTAGCATTGCACTGTTTGGAACATCGGTATACTTTTGGCGAAAGATGGCCACCCAGAGACAGGGGGAGGGTCCGCAAGACGCAAGAAGCAGAAGCAGACGAGAAGAAGATGATGACATCGAGGACAGGATCCGCAAGTTCCACAAACGGGACTCAAAAGTGAATCAAGTGTCGTGTGGTAACCCTTCCACAAGTAAAGTGAAATTTGACACTGAAAAACATAGTGAAGTGTGCTAATTTATTATTATGACATTCTATTTATAGACTTTAGATATTCATAGGTTAGATCAACCATTATTTACATTAGAGTCCTACATTTTTACATTGTTTTTTTTGACATTCTTATTTTACTATTTTACAGTTATTTTGGGATTGTTTTAATTAGTTATTCTTTGTGTTGTGGCAATATGTACGGTGCACGTACATGGGTTTTAAAATATGTATAATTATTACAATAAGTTAGCCAACAGTAGGCTCGCGTATTTGCACTTTGGACGCGACCTACATTTGACAGTGCATTGACATTGTCATATTGCATTTGTTCTATGCATTTTATGTATTTAAAATTTAGTGTTCAATTAGACGTGGTTTGAGTCGGACAACTTGCATTTTCATTTAGATTCATCCCGTTAACACTCAGTGACATCTCTGCATCTTACATTACATTTGCATTGACAATTGACATTACTTATGTTAGGGATACACCCTACAGGCGGCTTAATTTTATTTCAGTTAATTAGTGTTTTTTTTACTCTAATGAGCACCGATCATATTCACTGTTCAAATAACAAATATTTGGGAACGTGAATATGATCGGCTCTGAAAACTAAATATTTCTAATCAAAATATCCAATATTTAATGTCGAAGTCGTAATTTCGTTTTTGTACTCGGTTGTACCATTAAATTTGCCATTTGGCATAAATCATTTGGTCTTGTTTTTTTTTATAAAGCCATCCATTAAGCCGTTGAAATGAAAATATTTAATATCCGTGTCAATTCAATTTGATACTACATTAAAATTATACTTTTTGTGATGATTTAAAGCAGACAAGAGTCATTGGTCTGATGGGACTGCCGGCTTCAAATCAATAAAAGATTTTTGATGAAAATTTTAACACAATGAATTAAACCTTATTAGTCATCTACTTACTTACATACTCTAGTAAAGTATTGAACTCTATATTGCATACTTATTCTATGATCAACAACAGAAATAGAATACGTTAAAACTTCATTTACATATATTGACTCTCTTCCGTTCTTCCTCTGCATCACTTGGATACTTCTCGATTGTCTACACCGGCCAATAGTTACATATTTTTCAATACAAACATACTATATGTATACTACATTCATTTCCTACTTATATTATAAATGCGAGTGTTTGTGAGTATGGATGTATGTTTGATCCTCTTTCACGAAAAAACTACTGAACGAATCTTGATGTAATTTGGCACACAGGTATATTATAGTCTGGAATAACACATAGGATTTTTTTTTTATGATAAGCCGCGTGGCGCCGCTAGTCATGTATTCTGTGGATGCTTGTTATTAGCAACTTTATAATTGACTGTCCTTTTCTTTTTATTTAAGCTAATAAAAACAATATCAAATATTACATAAAAGGTCTGAGGCGGCGTAAAAAAAATTGAGCTCGCTTGGCTCCTATTTGATTTGACTTTCATCCTCCTGCAGACCCCAAGGGGAAACCTTGGGGTCTGAAGGGGGGTGAATGAAGATGAATTATGACAAAGATGTCCTTGTTTCCAATCATGAATGTGTAAGTGATGACCTGGTACCCGAAGACCAATATGACAACAAAAAATTGAGCCCGGGTATGGTATGGTGTGCTTCAGATACAACTCTGCTTAACCAATAGTGGGTCATTGTTGTGATGTTATGTGAGATTTCATTGCATCATTCATTGTTTCCTTCATTCTCGTCATGACCCTAACATTCCCGCCGCGTGTCCCGCCCACATTCTGTACATTTAACTAATTTCCCGATGATTAACGACGCGCATGTAAATATCTTACGTCCACCGAGCAGGCGCGGTGTCAACTGCTAACATAAATTCGGCCATCGATGCCCCCTGCGCGTGCGCACTCATACGTACAGACAACTGCATGTGCAAGCCAAGAACTAGACATTGACAGCACCTGTACTCTTGGTAAATAAACGCGAAGTGAGCGTCAAATGGTAGCCATGGCGTGCAGGTGATGGTACTTTGTTTTATTTAAATGAGTCGATATCGTTATCTATGTAGATACGCTCATCTATGGCTCATCTATATCGATACGCCGTCTATTATAACCGTTGGGTAACTATATTTATGTGAGTTTACACACGGCTCACTGGATTGGCCCATTAATTCATGTTGAACTTGTACCTATTTGTATGCCGAGATAAATATCTAAGAATTATATTGGTAATAGAAAATGAAAAAATAAACATAGTTACGATTAGTATCTATATTTTAAATTGGAATAGATCCAGACATATTTATTCGTTGAATTCGCAGACAGATGAACTTAGGATAATAAACTAGTCTTGGTGGCGTTTGTGAAACTATTTTTAAAGAGGTTTCCACCTTATCTACTTATATTCGTACATACTTAGTTTATATTATAATAATATACCAGATTTTTATACGATTAAAGTGCCTATCGTATTGGCAGTTTTTCGTAATAATTTAGTACGTTATATATATTAATATCTAGCCCATGACAATTATAAAAGGAGCTTAGGTATTATTATATTAGATGAATTGAGATAATAATATTTTGGGAGTCAAAGAGAGTCTGCTATTATGTGTTATTGATTAATATCGATACAGGTTGTAAAATAAATAGTGTCCAACTCAAGAATACTCAAGATGTTAAATCGCAGAAATATTTCAAGTTCGTTAGCCTAAATTCCATGTTCATGTTGAACTACCACCTGCCACATTCTACCAAAGAGATTACTACCAAAATATTAAATATGGCAACACCAGATCAAAGGTGAGAACTCGTTGAATTAAATTACTCACCACGAACTGTTGGAGTCAGCGATACAACACAGGAATCACTTTTATATCTCCATTTTATCGTTAAAATCCATCGGCCATGTTAAATGTACGGGGCAGTATATAAGGCGACCTCGACCTCTGCCGGTGTTGCCAGCTGTAGCAGTGTAGCGTGATACGCGACCAATTAATTGTTGCACTAATAGTTTAGACAGAGCATGTCTGTTGTGACGCCCACGGTACAGCGGTACGCTGGCGCAGATTTAGAGCTGGCGGGTCACGGGTTCAAAGTTTTTGTGGGTGAAGTAGAATGTTTAGTTAATGTTAGCAGCATACCGCGGCGTTGTCTGCTAAGTGATAAATAAGTTAAGAGATAACGTGAGTTGGAAGGTTGCTCGTAATGCTCGTATTTTGTATGTGAGCATGTTCTTCACAGTAACGTTTAAGCTGTTTTATCGTTTGTCACGTGGTCGTTAAATGTTTGTTACACGTTTACAGTTATCATCAAAATTAAATTAACAAAGTACATGTACGTGCGTGCCTGAGAGATCTTTTGTAATGTACTTATCTACGTTCAGGAAACGATCATACTCATTGAGTCAGTAATCCTAGCGACAAACGTCGATGAGCCAACACTGTCTTCTATAAAGGCTGGAAACTGAGAAAAACCTTCTGGTTCGTCACATTGACGCTATGGTTCATAATTGGCTTGTTTAATTACTCTAGTTTGAATAATATGTGACTGGCAAACGATTTCGTATTTCAGGAATAACGTTATACCAGATTGACAAGCTTTTCGGTTGGCTGACATGTTCTAGAACAAAAACCCCTTAAAAAAAAAGATAAAAAAAAGCTTTTCGGGAGCATATTACGTCAATCCCATACATTTTCAACTTTTCCAGCATCGTCGTCGTCATCGCTGATGCAATGCCACCTTGTGTGGGCCTTCAGGTTGTTCCACAATTCATTATGTTGGCTAGGTTCCCACGCATCTTTCCGTATTAAATACAAATAATAATTATGATACTAATGGCAGTAAAAGATTAACAGAATATAAATCGCTTAAACAAAAAAAACTAGATGCTAAGCAGATAGGTATTAGTCATAAATTGAAAAGTAGATAACAGTCTTTAAATTATAACTTAGCTATTTTAAAATGTAGAAACATTCCCACATTATTTTGAAACTGATAAATCCATCCATACTTACAATTTACAATACTCTGTTTGTTACTGTTATTTTATGTCTTTTCTGTATCGACAATATCACATTATAAACTAGTAGCGTCATCTATGATAGGATACGTAGTACTGTAGGTTTGTATTTCGAATAAAGTCAGTTCTCATCTGTGTCTCAAGCGTTTGATTTATTAGAGGTTATGGGCCCAGATTTTTTAGTTTTTCTCGCAATTTTCTTGGATATTCCTAGTGGAAATAGATTTTGCAGATTGAGATAAACTGTAATTAACGCTGTGACTGTGAAAATGACGACGAACTACCTTGTCAGTGTGCCTAAATTGAAAGGGCGAGAGAACTACAGTGAGTGGGCTTTTGCGGCTGAGAATTTCTTAGTTCTAGAGGGAATGTCTGATTGCATCAAGTCGGAGACTGTACCAGCAGAAATAGGAGCAGCAGGTGACGCGAAAACCAGAGCCAAACTGATTCTGACAATAGATTCGTCGCTGTATGTGCACATAAAAAGTGTACAAACGACCCATGAGCTGTGGAAGACATTGAAGAACCTATTTGATGACTCAGGATTCACGAGGAGAATCAGTTTACTGAGGAGTTTGATTTCCATTCGACTCGAAAATAGTGTTTCAATGACTTCGTACGTGACACAAATCATCGAAACAAGCCAAAAATTGAGTGGTACGGGTTTCAATATTAATGATGAGTGGGTCGCATCGCTTTTGTTAGCGGGATTAACAGAAAAATATTCCCCTATGATAATGGCGATTGAACATTGCGGCATACCATTAACAGCAGACGCCATTAAAACCAAATTGTTGGACATGGAAGAAAGCGGAAACGGCGATAATAGCGCTTTCAGTTCCAGTGGCGCGTTTGGAAGTTTTCAGAAGAACCGGAGTAATGGTTGCTATGATACCAAAGATAACACCCAGATGTCAAAGTCAAAACCAAAAGTCATAACATGCTACAAATGTAAACAAACAGGACATTACCGCAACCAGTGTACTTTTTTGGACAAAAATTTGTCGAATACAACAAAAAATGAACGTACAAGCAGTAATGTGTTTAGCGCCGTGTTCCTGAATGGCGAATTTTGCAAAAGCGATTGGTATATTGACTCCGGGGCTAGTGTTCATCTTACTGCAAACGAAGAATGGTTGTCAAATGTGTCGCGGGATCTTATGATCAAGGAAATTGTCGTGGCAAATAAAGATAAAGTACCTGTATTATGTACTGGAGATGTGCAGATTACGACAAAGACGCATGCCTGTGAATATGATATTACAGTAGAAGGTGTATTATGCGTGCCGAAGTTGACTACAAATCTGTTGTCTGTTAGTCAACTTATATCAAAAGGAAACAAAGTTTCATTTATGAATGATGGTTGTCAGATTTTCAACCAAGCAGGAGTACTGGTGGCTACAGCAAGTCTGTTGAATGGGGTGTATAAACTAAACATGCCTGAATATTGTTCATCAGCTGCAGTGATGGTGTCCAGTGAAGTTTGGCATCGACGTCTAGGTCATGTCAACAGCCAGTATTTGAACAAGATGCAAGATGCTGTACAGGGATTGACACTTGATAATAAGACTGACATATCAAAGTTATCATGTGTTGCATGTTGTGAGGGCAAGCAGACCCGCTTACCTTTTCCCAAAGAAGGTAGCAGAAGTACTGAGTTACTACATGTTGTGCATACTGATCTCTGTGGACCAATGGAAAATAGATCTTTAGGTGGTTCTAAATATTTTATGTTGTTCATAGATGATTTTAGCCGTATGACATATATTTATTTTTTGAAAACGAAAGATGAAGCATTGAAATGCTTTCAACAGTATAAAGCAGAGGTTGAGAATCAACTTAATCGCAGCATAAAGATCTTGAGAAGTGACAATGGGACAGAATACTGCAACAGTAAGTTTGATGATTTTTTGGTGTCGCATGGGATAGTTCATCACAAAACGAACCCATACACACCAGAGCAGAATGGTCTCTCAGAACGATACAACCGTACTATCGTTGAGAAAGCCAAGTGTCTACTGTTTGATGCAGGTCTCGAGAAAAGGTTTTGGGCTGAGGCTGCTCATACTGCAGTGTACTTACAAAACAGGACTGTGACTACATCATTAAATTATAAAACTCCTTTCGAAATATGGACGGGCAGAAAGCCAGATGTAAGTCATCTTCGTATTTTCGGTAGTACAATTATGGTGCATGTGCCGAAACAGAAGAGATTAAAGTGGGACAGAAAGTCTGAAAAATGTATCCTTGTCGGCTATTCAAATGATGTCAAAGGGTACAGGATTTACAACCCGAAGTCTAATGTCATTACTACCAGTCGAGATGTTATAGTATTGGAGAAGATAGAGACGGAGAATGTTCTGGAAGTACAGGAAAATTGTTCAGATGAGGTGAACCTGGTTCCAGTGGGGGAAGAAGGTTTGACACTTCAGGAAGATTCACCTGAACATTCAGAGAGCTTGAACACAGATGACAGCGGTGAACTGTATGTACCTTGTGAAAGTGATACGTCAGATAGCTCTGAGTCTGGTGCAACGAACGGAGAAGACTCCATTTTATTCAACAATGTCAACACATCAAGTGGTCCTCGGCGTAGGCAGCAGCCAGAAAGATATGGATTTGCAAGTGCTTATATAGAAGATGACAATGCTAGAGCTTGGAATAAAAAGGTTGATGATTGTTTGATCAATAATGGTTACAAAAGGTCAAAAATAGAGCCATGTATGTCTAAAAAGAATATTAACAAATGTAAAACTATTGTAGCGGTATATGTCTACGATTTCTTTATATTTTCCAATGATAACGTTGAAACTAAGAACTTGAAACAGATTTTATCTAATAAGTTTAGCATTAAGGACTTAGGTGAAGTTAAACTATGTCTTGGAATGAAAGTAACCTTCAGTAAAAGATAAAGTTGTTAAAGTACTGTATTTGCCAACAGCTGATATGCCGGCTGACATTTTAACGAAAAGTTTATGTTCAGCAAAACATTACTTTATGTTGCTTCTTGGCATAGTTTGTTTAAAATAATTTTGTATAAAATTGTTTAGTGAATATTGCGATAAGTGGGGGTGTTATTTTATGTCTTTTCTGTATCGACAATATCACATTATAAACTAGTAGCGTCATCTATGATAGGATACGTAGTACTGTAGGTTTGTATTTCGAATAAAGTCAGTTCTCATCTGTGTCTCAAGCGTTTGATTTATTAGAGTTACCTTTTGCAGTATTTTTACAGCTAAGCTACTGAACGGATTTTGGAACATAAATCAGTGACCCGGGTAAGGTTTGAGAATGACTTTTAATCCTGTATAATAATAATAATTATCGATAATTTTCGACTACTACGCGAGAGAAAGCGGGTAGTAATAATAATTAATAAGTAAACGGAGCAACAACCAGAGGAACTTCCTCCTAGTAAGTTGTCATTAATGTGGATAATAATGTAGATTATACGTAATCACGGCAACCGGTGGCTTGTTGTGGATCGATTCAGATATCAATAAAATGAGTATTAAAAGTTCAAAGCCGAGTCTGTAATAGCCATATCCCATAGCTTGATGAATAGCAATATTGTTTAGTTTCTTGTTTAAACTATTATTTATAAGAAATCGCGTGTAAGTAGACAAGTGTGGTTATAAAGTGATCGTTCCGTCGCTATGATAGAGGCCTTCACCTCTGGAGGCAGAGCTAATTAATTCCTTAAGATTGTCATCTTCCTATTACCTCCCCAACATTCCTCTCTACTAGAGGTCCAGGAACAATCCTCCCAGCGTATAACTCACAAAATATGATACTTAGTAATTAAAGCCGTAACTGTATCCTTGTTCGGAGGGCATTTCATTAACCTTGCGATGCTATCGTCTAATTGGCCGCGGACGCGCCCCGCACCCCGCGCCCCGCACCCCGCGCCCTGCAGCTCGCAGTCCGCGGTACGTTCACCGCACTTCCTAGACCACTGGTGCTCAACCTGAAATACAGTCCGCCAAATTTTTAGAGATTTAAATTATTTTTTTACGGAAGTATTTTTATCTCAAACCAACCGAATTATAATTAAAATTTTGTATTTCTCTTTTAGTAGCGATTACCTGTTGCTGTATGCTACTTTTGAATTTTACGTCTTTAAGTTTGGGTTCAAGTTTATTTATCTTCCCAAATATGTCAAAGCGGTCCACATTCCACAAATGTTGGGAGCCACTGTCATTGCCCAGAGACTATAAAGTCTATAAACTAGCCCGGCTATATGTGCGGGACGGACATTAAATTCATTAAGATTGCGATCATATTGGGGTGCGTACGCGCAGGTTGTGTTGTTCCTAACTAATTAGGTTGCTAGGTTTAGGAACCGTTACTGGCGGAGGAGCCGGAGGAATGTATCTGTAACATTTTTGTTTTGCCAGTGTTCCGTTAAAGAGAGCTTTATTGTTCGGATATAGGTATGATAACGTACAACAAGCCAGCTTATGACCGCGACTCCGGCCGCGAAGACATATAAATCATGTCATGGGTTAAATAATTATTATGTAGGCTTGCATGTAGCTTCAACTGTGCCTATATCCTTAAATAGAACCTATGAACCTGTTCTACCATGATAAGGTAATAGACGCTGTTAATTTCGCATTTCAAGTAAAAGTATGGCGCAATCCCTACGGCTAGTCATTGTGTGTCTTATTTTGTCACCACAGTGTACGTCGGTACGTCGCTATGTTGGTTCATAAACATTATTTCTGTCGTAACTTCTGTGTTATACGTTCATTTATCTCAACAAACCGTAGGAAGTCGGCCCCAAAGTCGATAACAGAGAGACTTCCAATTATCTCGGCGAGATATGGAACAATACACACGGGGACACGGATGCTGCGCTGTGACACAATAAATCGTACGCGTGTATCGACAATTAGTTATCTGTCACAGTCGCAGGTGTGTGTCGCACTATATTATCGAGTGTCGCCTATCAGACACTGTTTTTAAATACTTGCGAGTTTGGATAAAGATGGCTGTTCATGATGCGACTTAAAAGTTCGAAGTTATTCATAATCCGGTCATTAGAAGCACAGCTTACTAAGCTTATGAACAACACTTTGTAGTGTTTGTAGCGATTGTTGCTATGCATTTTGAACACATTTTGTTTGTAGTCTGTCCAGTCCATAATTAAAAAGGGGTGAAATAAATTTAACCACCAGACAGACATTACAGCTACTTCAGCCCTTTTCTAAATGAGATGAATGGAAAATTAAAGAGAAAGCGGGCTTCATGACCAGATTCCATACAATTCATTCTCTTTGTCTGTTCTCATTCTCTATTTCTATTAAAAGATTTCTTCAATCAACCGCTTGTTAATACATAAAAAATGCTTTTTTAGTCGTCCTATGCGCAGGCGCCGCTTGTGTATCGCGGAGACACAAATGTGTCGTTACATCATAAATATTAAACGTAAGTGGTGACAATGTTTCCGTACTGATATAATATAATATGTGGGTACCGACACCGACGAGCCACGTTAGCCGCTGTGGGAAGACGCTTTCCACATTGAGTTGGGATTTGATCTTGGTTGGTAGATAGTTTTTTTTTAATATTCACGCGTTAATACGAGTACCGGAACCGATTAATCTAAATTGTGGCAAAATACGACTAAGGAACATTGCATTTCCGTAATTATTGTAGTAAAGTATGAAATAATTACCTTTATAGAACTGTAAATATCAAAAATGTTTCATGATCATTTTTGTTGTGTCCCTTGCTCTACTGATTGCTGCATGCTGGTCTATTTGTAGCACATTTCCTTGGTCAAATTAAATCATAGTTTCACATTGATAAAAGTACTACTTTGTGTCCTTTTATTTTATTTCTCCGAAATGAATTGTAAAACGTCGTTTAATTCACGTGAGAATATGTCAGTGCTGTTTTTGGCTCTATAACGCTCTCGCCTGGTGACTGTTGCCTCTCTTGAACCAAAATTTATTGTTAGTTTAACGTCGACGTTCATATATACTAACTTCCCATAAAAGGCTGAGTCAATAGGAGCAGGGTATCTTTTCATCACGGTGATTGAGCTTGTAAACTGACATTAAATAATAAGTAAATTCCTACCGTTTAACGTGTAATAATTTGACCTATTAATTTAACCCTTAAAAAGATATTTACACTTTCCAATAGATCTCATCGTGTAGATTGTGTACATCCCAATTTGTCGCGTGTGTCGTCACATTACTTATGTTTGTTGGCCGGTTATTTACTGCCAGCAGTGGGCATAACTGCGGCTTGTCCAGCTAATTGATTGCGGTGCTGTGGCTGTTAATTGATGGCATGTAGCTGATGTACTGATGTACTGTGTTGTACTGTTGTACCTGCGTAGTGCGCACCGCGTACACGGGATATTTATGTTTAGTTGTGCTATCGGCGGGAGTCATCGATTGTTTCCATTATTGTGATCTATGGATGTAGATTTTAATGTTTTTAATTGATTTACCGTAAGTGTTGATTACAATTATTTGTTCCGGAGTCGAATCAAGTTATTAAATCTGTGGAAATATTTACTTTATAAAATGTTTGTCAGTAATAGTCATATGTTCACTGTCTGCGAGGTAAACACAACATTTGAACAATCCGTCTTCGGACAGGGAAAGGGTAAATAAATCAAAGAAGAAACTTTTTAACGGTAATAGCAAAAAAAAACAAAATTATTTTTTTGGGAAATCTAGTAAAGATAGTGTGGGATTAATTGGAAGTCCTGATTGAATTAGTACCACGTAGTAGGTACTCGAGAAGGGCCGTTCAAAACAGGGTAACAATTAAGTATCTTTTGAAATCACATTTTCATCCTCATGCCTGTATCTCCGACAGTTGTGTGACTGGTCGCTGGTCGTGTGAGGAACGACTTCCCAAATGTTCTACCCAACAATTGCAGTCAGCACAAGACTGTACGTAATTATCTTGCTACTTAGCTTGGTTTTCTGTTATTAACCTTTCGTGTGTCTATGATACAGACACAATTAATTACGCATTGTGTCTCGCGTGGATCCACGTCATAGACACACGAAAGGTTAAGTAAGTGAAACATGATCTAGTTAAAACGTAGGGGGAAGGAGAGAGGGGATATACGTTCAAACAAGTGCCCAATAAAGTTCACAGTGAATGGTTGTCGGTCGTGTTTAGACGAGTATTAGGAGCAAACACCGCTGAGTACGCCCACGCAAACTGCGCACACGCAGCTCACAGGGCTGGCCCTAACTAGTCGTAAAAGGGTACTTCTTTCAATCTATCTAAGTCAAGTAAATCACGCTTGTTAATTTTAACCATTGCAATGATCAATTAAATAGCATTTAATTGATCATTATTACAACTGACAAAAATATATATATATGAACGTTTTAGCAACTGAAACTACCACGCTTGTAATTTAAAACGCGTTGTTAACTTGTGTCAATATTAACATTTTAACTGCAGCTCGTAGTTTTGTGTCAAATTTAAATGGTCCTTCTTCCCTAGCCAAAGTTATTAGTAAAACTGTAGACCAGGTACACTAGGTCTCAGATGTTTCATTCGCACTGTACCAGCCCTGTCTGTTGTCCATCGTTTGCCCAGTGCCCGCTCGTAACGTCTCAAGCGTGTTTGCCGAGCAGCTGCGACCGCCATCCACATCCACGGGCCGCGGGTGACCGTCCACGTCTGCGGGCCGTGTGTGCTCAGCACACTGCGGCTATAAGGCGTGTGTACACGGCCGCCTACAATAACACGTGGAGCCTCCACTTGTTATTCTAACTGAGTGAAAGCAGGCTCTGGTTTGTGTTTGTAATGGGCTTTTAATGTTGGATGTCCAGTCTTTGGTGTTGGTCCTCATGGTATGCGCGTGAGTGCCTGTGAAAACATTCGGAGGGAATCTGGACCAATGTTTGTGGAATTGTAGCGTGGCAATGGTTGGCGGAGCTTGCTTGTTTTCTGTCTCTGAAGAAATATCTGCCGCGAAGGGCCATAATACTCAACATATTACTTGCCATGCGGAAAGAGTACTTTCGATATTTTCTTACGTCTGTTCATTACGACACCCACAGGCTCAGAGGCTTCCTCATTTGCATTCACACATTAACAGTACCTTCCAACAAATATTCCAATTTAATTACCTGTAGACAAGTCTGCCGAAATAACGATAAATCTTCGAATTGTGTCTCCGGATTCATCGGCGATGGTTATCGGTAACTCTATCAGTAGTAAATAAGCCATGCACCGCTGTGCCTGTACCGCGCAGTACGTGTACATAGCGCGATGTATGTGCGCTAGTGTGTCGCGTGACCTGTACCCTCCCGATGCAAGCGGGATTCCTACCGCTAATGTTAATTAGAAATCGCAATTGTAATTAATAATCCAGTTAAGCTGGTATTTGTTGTTTGTAAAATTGCTGGCGATGTGTGTAGCTACGGTTAGTTTAAATAGGATGGTAGTGAAAGGTTTATCTTCGTCTGTAGACAAAGCTATTCTTTTAGTTTTGACCTGATGATAGCACACAAAGCAAAACAGGCTCCATTACTTTTCACCTATTATCTACTTCATTGAGATAAAAATCAAAGATGAAGTTCTGTTTTGGCATGCGACAGAAACTTCAATCTTCAAACAGCAATCGTGTTCCATGCCCATACCTATGAATTATGATGCATGCTGGAAAGTTTGTTTCAACATAGCTTACCTTTTTACTTATAGTATAGTACAACGGCCACGGTCTCACTCTATAGTAGATACGCGTACGCGCCGCTCTCACGCGATGCTGCGTTCGCGCACTATTTAAAAATAAAATACGTTGCCCTACACTAGGAATTTCTCCTGTATCGTGGGTGCATTTACAAACATTTAAACTCACATACACAAACAGCCAGACCCGAAACAACTACCTGTAGGTCATACAAACATTTGTTCCGTGCGGGGATCGAACCCGCGACACGCAGCGCAGCAGTCGATCGCTCAGCCACTGCGTCAACGATTAATAGACTGCTGGTGAAGTTGTAGGAACATTCGGAAATGACTTTTTAGGTGCTCAATATAACGAAGTGAGAATGAAGTTGGTCAGGGTAAGTAAGTGTATGAGGACGAGGTGGCGAGGTGGCGAGGTGGCGAGGTGGCGAGGTGGCGAAGTAGCGAGGTGGCGAGGTGGCGAGGTGGTGAGGTGGTGAGGTGGCGAGGTCTATAGAATGTAAGATTAGATTAAAACCTCCTCGGTCATATTGAACTTAAATCCGTCACAGGGTGATGATTCGGTTATAGGAATAAATTTAGAAAGTTGTGATGTTCAAAGGTATGAGGTTTAGCTGAAATATAAATGATACAATAGAAATTTTCATGAATATTTTCGAACAAAGTTAATTTTTTTTTGTTAGAAAACAAACAGTTGCTTAAATAAATTAATTTTGAGTTAAAGATGTGTTTAATTCGACTATATCTGACGAGTCTGATCACTTATGTCTTTTGTTGACTGTACATACCTTCACAGACAGGACCACGTTTCCGGTAGTGTTAGACACAAACACCGGCTCGTTACACCAGTCGATACAACCTGTAGCGCATGCGCAGCAATGCGGAATGTTCTGACGCTAAATCTATGTAAAACACCAGTGTTGGGGTTCCAGAGTTCAGCGTGTACTCACGCCGCGTCATGATGACAGGAATGCTGTTGGAGTATTTATTTAATTATTAAATATATTTTTAGTTTATTTTATTTATTTTTTATTTATTTAAATAGTTTAGTTTAGTTGGATTTATTCAAATAGTTTTATGAGACAGGGATCAGACTCACCCACAGCCCTCAGTTCGTAACAAGTCCTACTTCCACTAAGCAAATGAACACGCCAGCAAGTACAACACTCTATAAACATAATATACTCAAGCTGCCAATTTAAATAATACCATAATAGTCCTCGTAGCGGCGGCGGCACGGTGTGGTAGTGTTGTCCGGTGCGCAGGCGCAGGTCCGCGGCTATTACAAGCTGCGCAGGCACTTAATGTGCGGTCTCACTGCTATATTGGACGGTGTTACGTTATGTCTTGACCACAGAATGGATCCACAAAGTCAGCTGACTCTGGAGTCTGTTTGGGAAGTACAAGATATTTTAGCAATTTAACTAGCACTTGTTGGAATGAATCTACCTGTACCTACCTGTTATTCTTAGGAAAACTGATAAGGTGGAAGACTGAGTTACCAAGTATAAATGTGAATTAAACAGTTAGTTAATTAAGTCGACCGCCGATGTTAATATTGAAATAAACGCTTATCATGATGACGTAAAATAAATGTCCGGTTCACATGAGAGTGATGATAATCGATTTGCGTGAACTCTATAATGTTTCTTTTTTAGAAGCAGCTTTCAGTGCTTTTCATTTTGTGGTGAGCCCATCAGCACGGGGATGGTCTGACCGCACGCTTGCGTCTGACCGCACGCTCGCGGTCGCCACGGGTAATGGCGGACATGGACTGGTAATTGAACAGTTTGAACGTTTTTTTCTTGGGATTACTATCAAGTGATTTTGCGTTTGCTCATCAAAAAGAAAATCGCAGAAATCTAAATGATGTGCTACTGCTAACTCTAGGCTATCCATTCCGGCTTGAGATAAGTAAATTGAATCGTATCTTTAGTCTCAAGTAAGAGCAATCGTAGAAATAAGATTTAAATAACATTTACGAATACATTAGTCAAGTTTATCTGCATTAACGGAACCACCCTTATCCGCGAGTATCTCCTCATCTATGTGCACAGTGCGCCGGCGCAGTCGACACCTCGTAAATACGCGTCGTGGAGCGTGCGATCCGACATGAGTTCGCACGAACTCCGCCGAACTCCGCCGAAGTTGGCCGATGTTAGCCGATGTTACCTGATGTTGTTCAAGTACCCGCAAACGCAGTAAATCACACTACAGGTGGAACCGATGCATGGGATGTGCTCTTTACTTCTGTCACGTAATAGTTTCAAATGGACTTTCATATGCGGTTATGATAATAATATTGAATATTGAGAGGAAGCTGTGGAAATATGAAGCTATACGGTTGTTTGCAGGCACCGTGTAATAAATAAATAAATAATACATGAAATCAAAATAACTTTCAGCGCATTTTCTTTATTCAAAACCGTGATTTTTTGCAGTGTACTTGAAGACGATAGCAGCTGTTATTTGAGAAACTAATTAAAAGAGAAATACATAATGTGCAGGCCAGTGAAAATAGTTGGTTCTGGAATTATGCTAAATTATTCAGTGTGTAGAGTACCGGAGTCCGTGAGGCGGGAGTCGTGATGCCGCTGAATGATGGGGTTGCGGGTTCGATGCCTGATCGGCGGCGCCCGCGCAACAACTTGTGATAACCGCGCCGCGTTCCATTCGCGAGAAACGGTGATAAATACTGATTTACACGATTTAACTAGTGATAGAAAGATTTAATACACTCGATACAAAGATACTGACGACGGATTCTATTCTCGGTGTTGCTATATATTCTGTGCCTTCTTTATGATCATGAGAACATTGTGATTCTGCCGAGAATTTGTTTGAACTGCGTGTTAGCTGCACTCCAGGACTACTTTTGAAGATGACTGCCAAATCATCTAATTAAAAATTAAAATGTCATGTCATGTGTCTATAATTAATAACGGATATACCGGAATACTAAGTGAGCGAATGACTGTAGTAGGTAACAGTCGAATAAAGTAAATGTTATTTATTGTAACTTGTAAGTTGTGTAGCACATGAACTGACTGCAATAACATATCTGGTTTAAGAGCGACACGTTTTCACTTAACGAAGCACACTACGTACATACACACTCATGTGAAAGAAATCAGATGAGACCGGATACTGCCTCGAATAATAATTAGCGGCGCAGCCTCCCGACTGACAGCAGGTGTCACAAACAACCGACATATACCATCGGCGTGAGATTTTTATCAAAATATACGAATATACAAATGGTTATTGCTACGACTCAGCGATAAAGTTCTCCGCAGGGCGCTTTTATTTTAATTTTGCACATTTGTATAATATTTTAACGAGTGATCCTGCTGGCTGGATGGCTTTGTATGGGAATTGAATGATTTACATGTGATTAGTGAGGAGACGCGTGTGATGTTCCCGCGGGCGAGCTCGTCACGTGCTCCGCTAACGGCTTCCAGCTGGGCGTCTCCGCTGAGCGTGTCGCATGGTGTCGGCAGTTTACCATTTTCGCTATTTATTGTATTAAGTTGACTTCGGGTCACTTCAGATGGGTGACACCTGAGGTTTGCAACTCATAAATACAATTCTCTCAAAATATTATTTTTGGCAATATTGTCTTGTTTACAACAGCTTTTTTTTACTAGTGACAATAGCTTTTTTCCACAACGGCGTTCACCAAGATGGACATACCTTCTTTTATCTCCAAATCTTCGTTATTGCTATATTTGTCTCGGTACTTAATCTGATTAGCCACAAATTCAAACTAGCAGAACTACGAAGTAATTTTGCTAGTTCAATATCGTCCCGACTTCCGCGATCCCAGACATATCTTGTCCGTGCAACGTGTCCTTGTCTGTCAGCGCCATCTCGCGGTATATCGGCATCGATATCAAGACATTACCATGGACCAGTGATGGGATCGCATCGATGCTAGTGATACTATCGCTTGTCGTAAAACATGCTATGAAGTGCGCCAGTGCGCCGGCGCAACATTGCTGTATCCTCCCGGTGACGGCCGCGCATCTACAGATCAAGCAATATAACAAATGGAGTGATAATATTGGCAACTTTAATGTTTTTTCCAAAAGAACAAGTGACTAGCAACCTTACAAATCCTGAACGTGGTACATAAAACTAACAAGTGTTGACTTATTTTGACAAAGTTAGTTCCTTGTTCATCTGTAGTAGTGCCTAGTGTAGCTACTAAAGCTACACTAGGCATATATTTTTTAAGTTTATGTTACTAAACCGTAATTTATACCGAAGGTGGGTTTAGTCAGCATAATACCTCCATGCACGAACTCCTCCGTGTGTCGGACGCATAAACTCAGTTTGATGTATCCGCGAAAGGATTTATGTGAATATTTGTAAATAAATTATGTTAATTACCGTCTGGGCTGAATGAGCGGTATTTCGGTATGCGCGGGTGAAGTGTCGGGGTTAAGGTCAGCCATTTTATGAATGAGCGGGAAAAACCTCTGTAATACCGTATTAATAATGATATGTTTGGTAAAGTCCGGCTCACAATATACATGGCTACCTTATGGGTTCATCGGGTCTCATTTGATCCTAACTGTAAATAATCAAAGTCTGCCCTCAAAGCGGCGCATCCTAGACATTTTCTAAGAAGTTATTCTTCACTGTTATACCTCAAATAATGTTGACGGACAAAAACCTTAATTGCAAAACAATACCACATAACATGGAAAAATAAAACACATAAAATAAAAATAAATACAAAAGTCACTATATAAGTACCTAAATCGCTTGCAGAGTGCATATCTATACAATTTGAAGTGTTTCCTCCATTTCGCCAAGATTCTATCATCAGGTCAGATCTGACCCGACGAGTATAGGACCCCAAGTAGTCCTATACTCGTCGGGTTTTTAGTTAAGTTTAAGGGAAAAACATGGAAAAATCATTTTCAACTAGAAAATTATTTTTCCATTTTTCAATTCGGTCCAGGTTTTTTTGAGTAATCGGATAGCATATATGTACATAACATGAAAGTCTTCCGTTGTTGAAGTCGGTGAAAACCGAATACTACATCTGCTAGCTCGGATTTTTGAAGGAGATAATAATATAATGATCCTGCTTTGTGCTTTACTTAGATCAAATAAATATTTTTTTCTTTTAAATAGTTTCCCAAGTATCGCGAACTGTAGGACCGTGCTGTAGAGCCTGTAGTTATAAGTTAATAAGTAGTTAAGTCAAGTTATCAGTTGGGATAAGTTACCGCTCATAGTAGGGGAGCCAGCACTTATGGCTCCTGCACTGTGTTTAGAGCCCGTTACGTTAATGCTGTAATACTCGGTTTGTGCAGAATCTGTTATACCTAGTAGGCAGGCAAAGCCGAGCCACACGATGTGCGTACAGATGTCAATATCAAGTACAGATGGAAATATAAGCGAACATTTTCCATACTGGATACTATTTCAAATAATGGGTTGTTGTTCTCCAATTGATAGATTTAAGTATAACATGAATCTTATTGCGCGTGTATTTATTTCTACAATTCATATTTTTAAAACAAAAACACGTCCCTTTGTCAACGTCATTTGAGCGTCAGAAGAATACTAGTGATTACAAAGGTCACTAGGATTATTGTTGATACCGAGGACAAAGAATAATTTGCGGCATGTACATAAATATTTTGCATTGAAAAAGCATACTCACCTAATTATTAATTTTAACATAAATGGCAACTAAAAATTGTATAAGCCAGCCGCCAAATTCGAATCAAAGTATTCATCCACTCGTCCTACTTGTAAATGTTTCTTTGGAAAAAAACAGCGTAATATTTTCACTCACACACACACACAAAAAGTGTCATATCTTGTCCTACTAACTGTATCAAACGTTGATAAAGTATGAAATTCCACACTGCAGCATAAGAATAAAAACATTTTGATTTTCTTCAAGTCGTCCTAAATAGCGCTAGGCATGTAGTATGAGTTGATGAATTACTCAATGATGCTACTAACAGTATGTAAATATTGACTAGTTAATTACAATCGATACTAATATATGATTTACATTCACCCCTCCTCCCCTCACCCCTTGCCGCACAACACAGGGCGCCATTAATATTTGTGACGAGTATTCAAATCATGCGCCTGCGCACCGCACAGATTTATCTCAGGAGATTACCGCTTTCACAAGTGTCGTGAGCAACGACTGTCTCTGATCTCATTCACTTTGTGTTCCCATGTCACTAAGTAGGCGCTTACACAGAACATCTACGCTTTAGATATTGGTATGTAGAAGTTTATACATAAAAGGTAACGTAGCTACTCCAAAATGGTGTTGGATAGCATTCTGAGGAAACAGCAAGTCGTAGAGGTAAGCATTGCAAGACGTGTCCCATTCACCAACCTGCAGCGGAGCCACTTGGTGGATCCTCTCCCTCATAGAGAGGTCTGTGCCCCCGTCTGTGGGAGCACTGGGGGTCAGTGTGCTGGAGGCCCCGAAAATAGACAAAACAAATATGATTAGAGTATTTTGCCTGTTTTCTTCAATTTCAATAAGCAATTATAGCGACAATTTACACGATTTTAATTAGCTTGGTATTCGGCAACACAATTTAACAGTGTCCATGGCCACATTCCAATAATTATACTAGACTTGTTTATTACGAAGCCGAACCCATCCGAACACGGTAATTAGATAAACATATTCAGATTTCATTCGGTTCTTACCATCGCTGAATGTCGTTCGGGTCGGGATCGCTACAATTATATAAGAGCTGTTTCCTGAATGCACATCTCTATAAGTATTCGATGTTGCCAGTTAGTAAAAGTGATGAAAACCAGGCTCGTTAGATGATAGATATAAAAAGTTATTAACTCACCTTTAATTTATTTAATTAACTGTTTGTTTTCTATGAAATAATTTTAACTTTTTTTTAATAATTCTTAGATTTTTAAGAAAACTTCAACTGTATATGACTGTACACGGTACACGTGTGAGATACGCGTCTTGTTTCGAGTGATCCTTCTGATCTTGTACAGCAGGTACTTTTTCATGTTCTGCTCAAGCACACGCGTGGGATGGCCAGGGGGGAGGAGCGGGGAGCGAGGGGTATTTGTCGGGGGTTGACGAGAAGCAGATAAGCGCAAGCGGGTTGCGCGCGCGCCGCATACTGATCAGCGCACGACTGACACAGCCAGATAACTGCACTACCATAAGGCTAGCTTTCCAGCAGAGTAGAAAACGCAGCGGTAAGCGATGGAACAGTAATACAATAAAAGTTGCAGACGTTCCCAGGCAAAATGGAGCATTCCTTTTGATGGCTTTTTATCACAGTGAGGCATTCGAGCTTTGGGAGACCTCAGTGTCTGCGCCGCGAACCGTGACAATCAATCAGAGATAGTGATGAAAGAAAAGTTTACATGAAATTACATAGATTTTTGCTATCAAAAAGCGTATTACAAAATGTTCTGGACGCTCTTATTGTGCACGTCTTTCTGCATCGTTCTCACATATTTGTATAATCTCAACACGAATGATGTAAATACTATTTTGTAATAATATTATAATTTATAAGAGTGTCCATGGAGTTTCTTGTCCATTCTTCTCCATAGAGATCAACGCTTTGGAATCGGCAACTGCAGTACTTTCACAAGTTATTATGCCTTGTGACCGGGACTGTCGATTCATTTTGTTTCTTGACATTCAAAAGTGCCTTTAATGGCCTAATTGAAATAAATGATTGGTTTTGATTTGTTCTGAGAGCGATTCCCACTTATTTTGCGCAGCAGTGGCCTCTCAATTTATTACAATTTTCAAATCATTGATTGGTCTAGTACTAGCATTACAAACTTTTAGTGATTCTATTATTGTATGTTTCCATATTACTCCGCTCTGTAGTGTTTTCCGTGGCCGCCCAGCTGCGCACGCGCAGAGCAGCGGTCACGTAGCGGTACGGAGATCGTCGCGACTCTCGCGCATCCACTTAGCTATTTGTTTTTACAGTACATTACAGGTCTGTTTAAAATTCTACTGAAGTTTGTAGTCATTAGGTACAGTAAGATGTCGTCATTTGTGAACATGATAGTGATGTAAGTACACAGATAGAGGTATCACTCTGTACACGCACATTTCTGGCCGATTTTAACAAGATTAAGAAACACCTAAATAAACGCCTACATATTGTTTTACATTGTGTTTTATTTTGACTGTCATTCAAGTGTATACAGCCACGTCACGTCGGAGGTTCATATTGCCGATTACTGGCACAGAAGTGGAATCCAACACGAAACATTCTGAGAAATAGACCTGTAACAAATGGAAAAATAAGTCTAAAACGTTCTATTATTCCAATCCATTTAATTCGTATCCAAATAATAAAATATGATTAATGTAGTGGTCATAAGCGCAATAAATAGTTAATTGGCCGCGGTATCTACATCCGCGGATCTAACGGTTGCTAATGACTGCACATCACTAGTCCGCGCACGAACTGGGACTTCCCTCTCACCGCTATCAGCTACAGCTAATATTAATGATTCATCTTGATTTAGATTAAAATTAGAAGGAATAGTAATTGAGCTCATAAATAAAACTTTGCAAATATATAAGCTTCCTACAGCTCTCCTACTATTGTGATGTTCTCGACAAAGATCTCATTACATTGTAAGTTTATTTCATTTATGCCCAACTCAACTTAAAGCAACATAAATTAACCACTTGCAATAATTAACAAAGGATGAATGAATTAATTATGGTTCTGTGTAAATAAGTCACTTACAGACATGTACATACTATTCACCGATATGGATGGAAAACTAAACTATTGCCAGTTTAATAGTAAAATGTGATAGTAAATATAAAGTTACCATCAGCCAAGTTATGTATTTTACTTCACTTTTCTATTAGCCCCTCCAAACCAAGTTGAAATACTCATGTCTTGGGCTGGTCGCCCCATCGGTAGTTCGACAACGAGTGGGTATCGGAATCGTGATCTTTCATTGACCAATCGGACGCTGAGGACTAGTTACCCTGAATGTATTATTGTGTACCTAGATAGTAACTATTTAATGGACTCGTCCTTAACTTGAGGCATATAACAGTTTAGAAATAGTTTTCTAATGGCGTCTTTAAACTCGAATCGTTTAATTATGTCAACATTGAAATTGGCGGAATTATTGAAATGTCAACGGTGTACGAGCCTTGACATTTGGGGCCCTCCACCAGTAGTGAGTGCGTATTAACAAGTGCAATTTACTTAATGTTTTTCATAGTATCCGTCCGCGAGGAGGCGCGGCGGCGGCGGTGCGCGGACGCAGTTGTCAGCAATTATGCGGCTGTTGCAGTAATTGTTGGTAAACAGCGGGTGTGGCCACAGCTGAGTGATTGGCGTTTCTAGATATTTATAGATTCGTTGTATTTTTGAAGGTTGTGTTTCTGTTATTACTATTTTTTTTTATGAAACGTTGCCCCACACTAGGAATTTCTCCTGTATACTGGGTGCGTTTACAAAGTTTTAAAGTCACATGGACAAACAATAAGACTCGGAACAAGTAACTGTAGGCCATACAAATATTTGTTCCGTACGTGGTGCAGCAGTGGATCGCTCAGCCACGGCGTCAACCGTGTCGTCGTTTTTTTCCGCTGTGATTTTGTACGCAAGGATCTTTTTTGCTTAAATGGGCCTACTGTTGAATTCAATCTTGTTTTGAGGACAGAGCTGAGGGCGACGATGGACGATGGGACCAATTTCACAGGAAAGACCCTATTTGATTACTCGCGACTTGAATAGACCCGAGCGGACCTCACGCAGGGAATGCTACTCCTAGGCTAGCCGCGTAGAAGTAAACGCGCTTCGTGTGAATGTCTGGAATATCATTCTCGGAGTACCTCTGGACTCTCAATGGAAGAAGAAAGATGGTGGAATGACCTGGTGGAGGTTTAGCGCTTTCACAAAGGGACATTCTGTACAGTGATAAGCATGTAATGTCCAAGCTTACCCGGAAACAGTAAGTGCCTATGTAGGTCCAACATAACCATTTCAGAAAGGTATGTCAATAAATCAATAGAATGGTGGTTGAAGAGGTGACTTGGTGGACAATATTAACTACAAATGTCTGTCTCATCCTGCACAGTCGCCCCGCTACAATTATTTTTGATCAGCTAATCTTCTTTCGAAAAATAATATTTTCGTTTCGCTCAATGCTAGTTCCGACGCCCGTGTGCGCCTGTGAGTCGCTGCTCCGGCGGAAGTGTTGCCCTACTCTCCTACTCCACTCTGTCAACACATCATTACTGTATTTACTTATCGAGTTTATTGGCGTTTCACTTTCAAACAACTCATCTATTAGCATGTTACCACACTCCTTCAAAAGTAGATCAATTACCTGGCCGGGCCTGTTCCATGGGAAGCGAGTGACCTCCCACGTCCATCATAACGCCGTTAATTAGTTACGTGATGAGCAGAGCACTGGCCCTGACTTTTAGACTAGCTCGAGAGCTCCTAGACAGATGCCTGGGAATGTCTCGCTCGCAACCTTAGCCTGCATGTGGTTTGTGTTGCACAACATGCCAAGTTTTGTAGTGAACTAGTTCGGTACTGAGATTCTAATCTCGAAGACATTAATTTCACAACAATTTGATGGTTATTTCAAATCACCATCATGGGTTTACGGTTGTGTTTAGACTCGCATTGTAATTCACTAATATAATTCTGGCATAACTTAGCTTGTGTCAGCTTATTTAAAGGTTGTTGAAAATATGTCTGCTCTGCTTCCGGTTCGCAAGAATCGCATAATTTGCTAGAAAATTCTGGGTTAAGTACTAAAATTATAACTATAAGCCTGTTTTAGTCATTGTATTTCACATAGTTTAATGTTTAAAACCACATTTGTACCTAAGACACTAACTGAGCCACCATTGGTATTCATAAGAGTAGGATACGACTATATGAGCTGCATGCAGAGCGGATTTGTAATGATACTGTAGAATTTAATTTAGTAATGTTATTATTCCATTTTTTTAAAAAAGTTCGTTTAATTGCAAAGTCCAGTTATTTGAGTTCAAAAAGTTTTGTCAACAAAAGTAGGAACGTAATTAAAACGAAAGGGAACACTATTATAAACGAAGCGGGAAGGTGCAACCGAAATAGTTACTACAGCCTTGCTATTAAATTGGCGATAATATTTTAAATTCAGATACTCAAGTCACTACAGCCTTTAAAAATTAGGAGTTAAATTATTTGAAGTTTAGGGCAGGTAAATAATGCCACCTTCGTTTCTAGAATTATGAACTTGCCGATTTTGATTTAGCCATAAGAATTATTTTTTTATTAACTGCTATTAAACATGTATGTTATGACATTATCGTAGAGACATTATTGTTCATAGTATGCGTATGACGTGCGCGCTTGTAGTCATCATGTGCGACAGTTCCCACACTCTGCTGCCCCGCCGCGCCGCGCGCCGCCCGCTAATGGCCGCCACCACTAAACGAGACTAATTCGCGGCCACTCGCCACTCGCACTCGTTACCATTTTATTGCGTTTTTAATTCAGCACACACACAGACAGACACACACACACACACACACATACACACCACACTATTAAGAACATACACAGTAAGCTAACTCTTTTCGTACTCAGAAATCAGTATTTGGAACGACCAAGGAAAAAATGCTGCCAGCATTTGAAACAGGCGTGAATTACATTATTAGTGTATGAAAAAGTTCGAATTCTCAGCGTTACATGAAGTAAATTAGTTATCCGTGAATTTTTATTAGCTAAAAGCACGTACACATACGCATCGCTCTGGTCACAGTACTGCTACATGAAATTCTGTAGATACGATTTCGTGTTTCGGCCCGGACTGCAGCATGCTCGTTGAGTGACCTGCCGTGCCGTGGGACTCTGAATCACAGGTTCTTTTTGGTAGGATCGAGACAGACCTGTCTTTTTGCAAGCCATAGATAGGGCTTTGCTGGCGACCCCAGACAAGAAGTGCGAGGTAACCTCGTTTTGTGAGACTGTGATGGTCCAGAAAGAGGCTGCCGGGAGTGGTCGTGAGAGTGCCGATCCCAGTAGGAGACGATTGTCTTCTCACCGACTTCTTCTGCAGGGATACAATCGTCTCGCCGCTTTACACGCCGAAACCCGCGTGTATTGTTGTAGTGTATTTACACAGCGAAGCTCAGGGGGTTTCTCCTGAGCTTCGCTGTGTAAATTACTCTATAGTTGCTTGCTTTAACAGCGTTGCACAGAGGGGGCTCCTGCCAGGTCTATTAAAAGGACACAGTGCCACCTCTCAAGTGCGGATTGTATCCACCGGGGTAGTTATAGTGCGGTAAAAGTCCCACACTCCCCGGTCTTATTCCCAAAGACCGATCGCCTTTTGAAGATTTTCCCTGACAAAAAGAAAAAGGTTCGGCTCCGGGCTATAGGTCCTGGGGCTCTTCTCCCACTAGCTACAACTCACTCCAGTCGTAGTGTCTCCAGTAGTAGTGCTTGCGCTTGATCCTCGGTATCGATCTGCTCCGTGTCGCACATACATACATACGTATTTAATTTGACACATTGAGTGTTACTGTTGATAGCGCAGGCGCAGGCGGCGACTGACCCGAATGACTTGCCTACATTATAGAATATAGTGCGGTGGTAATGGCGGCCATTATAGTGTAGCCACTTTTATCTGCATTTGTGAAGTTAAAATTTTGGTACATCATCAAATCGTTCTGCTAAATACCATCATCAATCAATTCAAGACACGTCAAACAAAATTCCATCGAGATTATAGAGTTTACTGTAAATAGGCAGTACATGTAAGATTTAATTTTTATAAACTTTATAATCACTAAAACTACGACAATATTTCACTCCTTAAAAGTATGTCAAGCTCTAGATAATATTTGTAATGTGCAATAAATAGCAATGTAAGTAGTTCGTATAGGTATACGTTATTAAAGTTAAAACTATAATTGAGTTAGAAAGTAGTCAGTGAGATACGATGCCGATCTAGTTATTAACCGGATTACTGGGCGGACACGAATTATCTGACAAGTGTGTGGCCGCATCATTTACTTTGGGTTCCCCATCCCATCCATGTATTCGACTGATATTAAAGTTGATGTTTTGTAAATCTGTAATGGATTTGTTTTTGGTCAATACAGCCTGAATGACTTGATCATTTTGATGTTCCAGTCCGTCAGCCCGTGTTTGTTTTCCGTTAAGTAAGAGTTACTAGCGGAGGATATTTTATGTGAATTTTTTTTCGATGAAAAACTTCAGGAAAGAGTGAACGTTTAATAACAGTTTAAAAATGAAGAAAAAACATGGACCATTGTAATATTCGTGGAGAATTTACAACTCATTACGGAAATCTATATAGGTACTGTAATGGGGTTTGCTCTCAGCAAAGATCCCTAAGACGCGGCATGGCCCAGCGTGGGCGATTAAACACAATTACAGTGGGTTCGTGACCGCCATCGTAGTAAGAAGCTTGCAGATATTATTACATTGATTACGCGCGGCCGTCGGATCAATGTCTGCCATCGATTAGAGCATCGCCCCACATTTGTGCAAGCCTTCATTTTATATTGCATGCCATACGTCGGCTAAAACGATTTAGTGCTTGTTCTTTATTTTAGTCACGAATTAATAAACTTGCTTTATTTATATCACCATTAGATGGTTGTGCTGTGTACCCCGGACACTGGGATGTGTCAGGTATATGTTCTACCAAAATGAACATCGTACAAAAGCTACATAGAAGTTCAGTAAAGGTTTGTTTGTATAGTAGGTAGCTGGTAACTGTCGAGTTACCATCCTGCAGCCTACAGACTGGACGCCAGTAAAAATAGTGCAGTAGCGGCTTCCCACACAAATCGCGCTCGACATATCTTGCGGGTAACATTTCACGATTGTCGCGGCTAAGGCGCGCATTAAGCGCGGGCGTGCGGTCATCTGTCTCGCGCCTAGCGGGCTGCGGGCTGGCGGGCTGGCGAACTGGCGGGATGGCAGGCTAGCGGGCGCGTTTCCGTACTTGGCGCGGTTAGTTGCCACCGCCGATCGATCGCAGTAAATTCTGCTAACGGTCGCCTACGCAATCACTTGTCGCGGCGTGAATTGTCCGCTTTATTGTAACTGCAGTTCACATGTCTGCGGTCGCTGGTCGCCGGTCGCCGGTCGCACTCGGGTGCGATTTTAAAGTCGGGTGAGATATAAAGTTATGTGTGCGCTTCTCAGAGTTATTGCTGTAATTTCTTTTCCGTATCAGGCAATTGGTTGTAGGTTGAACACATAAAATGTCATGACTACCGCTACGATTGCTCACCCATCCAACTTCTTAGACAAGTGCAGATTACTGTCGCAGAACTCGTAGGTCGATTAATGAAAGCTGTCGCCCACATTTTATGACAAGCTGTTGTTACAGTTGTACATCAGCTTAAAGCTTACGCACATTTGGCTAACGAATTACTAACGATTTCTTGGAACATCTATATGCCGGAGGTGTAGACTCAGAGACACAGAGACTACTCCATCAGCGAACATGCTAGTGGAAAATTCAAAAATATAATTATTGATTGACATGCATGAACTACTGAAAACTTATATCCATCTAGTTACACAATTACGATATGCTTTGAAAGCTATTGACGGTTCTCTGATCATGTTTATGTTAGTCATCTGAGCAGCGACACATGTATAAACACATGTAACACGTAAAGCTGTTGTAAATGCAACATAACTCGTGTTAGTCGCAGTACTCGTGTCGCAGATGCAATCGCGCCATGAATAGGATCATAGTTTTCGGCTTTCTATTCTAATGTCGGTTGATATGTATTGCTAACACGCGGTTTCGCTCGTGTTTACTTATATTACTCTGTACTCTAACGAAACGGAAAATATGTTGTTACATTACAAACACAAAGTTACAAGCAAACTTACAGCGTCTTTAAACGAATACTGCAGTTAAATATAATTGGTATTCTTATCACCAGGATGTCATTCATTATTTTGTTTTCAGGAACTGACTACCTTCACAAGGATGTGAAGACTAGCATTTAAGTTGATGTTGCAAGAGTTTTTCAGGAGAGTTGATGTTATCGGTTGTACCATGTAGCCGCCATCGCCAGGGGGACCTGTCATAAACAATACCAATATGAATCGTTATCTGGTTGTGTATCGCGATATCCTTAGCCAGCAGGCCAGCGCTCCAGCAGTGAACAGTGGCGTAATATTAAAGTAACAAGCAATGTTACACTTGCGCAGTTATGGTTAACAAACAAGGCTCCCTGAACTGTCGCCAATAAATCTAGGCACCGGTGCGTGTCTGACTGTCTGCGCCGGCAGTTTAGGAGGTGTAATGAGACGTCGGCGGCGCGAACAAGGCGGCCTGTCCGATGTAATGTATTGCCGGAGCTGCGCCTGCGTTACAATAGAGAGCTGCAGTGCGTGCGATGGTGCGCGGTGCTCGGTGCGCGCTGTTAACCCAGTCCGGGTTAATGGTGCACAGGCACAGGCACAGGTGGGTGTCGTAACCAGCATAGAGGGGTTCTATGTCAGTAAGATCGCAGCGGCGCGCGGCGTGTACCTCCGGTGCGACATGTGGCACAGCAGTGAGATAAATGTATCAGTAGTGGCAGGTATAACTACATAATATGTGTAACTAGCTGATACAGAAACTATGTATATACATTTAGTTGTACTTTTAGTTAGTAAGTATACTACGACTAATGGCAACACCAGTGGCAGAGAGATCAAACTGTCTTCAAAGTTCATTTCAAACAAACGTGATAGTTCTCAACACCGACCTGTTTGGTCGGCAAACTCCGTCATCTTACTATTCTCCTCATCTCCGCATTACACTTGCCAACATCACACACTTAGCGACACTATACACTACTACAGATCTCGACGATACCAGTGTCTGCGCTGTCAGCAGTGTCCCGACACCCGGCACTCCGATACCATCACACAATGCAGCACATTTGGAAGGGAAAGCAGCCAGCCATTGCTCCTAATGTTATTTACTACGATCTGATTGGCACAGCCGTGACGCTGTATCGTGCAGCATGCGTTAGATGCACTGATAGGCTGAACGTATAATGCTGCAGTTAGGTGCGACATGACCAAACATTTGTTAAGGGCTGTGAGTGATCTGGATCGGTGCTGGATTTATTTGCTGTGAACTTAACTTGTGTTAACAGGCACACCATGGGACATAGAAAACGATGGTTCCGACAAGGATTTTGTGGCGGAAAGTTTTCGCCAATTTAAGCCTACAACATGCTGAACAAACAGTCATGGTGTAAATACAAGTATCATGTTAGTCAATGTTCCTGAGCAATTATTTTATTGGAAGACGAAATCAATACATAATATACTGACGATAATGGGGTGACTGGAGACTGAAAACAGGTGCCTTTCCCTACGACTTATATACCTAAATTTTCATTTTCGATCCCAATGTTTTGCTGCCAGCAGTCTCCGTGTTTGTTACCACTATGTTTATTGTACGTATGGGTCAATGAGCGGAAGCTCTAAAAATAAACACTAAAACATGGAGTAAGTTTTAACGTCGGTTTTGTGTTGTTCTTACTCATGTTCATACATTTACTTGTTTGGCCGTCAGTCCTTTGAAGCAGTTGCGTGTCCGCCTGCTTTACGAGTTGCGGACGCTGCGCGCTGCGGCGGGCGGTGCGGGCGGCGCCGCGGGTCGCGCTCATGGCTACGAGCTGCACCTCTACATGGGGAAGGTGCTGTGGCATAAATTTTCACAATTTACCTAAATACCAAACCGGACAATGAAGATGGTGTTTCCGCTTCTCCCTTTGTTTTCATGTTATTTTGAAGATGGCGACACAGTATGAATGAAAAAGGTTTTTGTTTTAGAATTTTATCAACAAAGTTCTGTTGTTAACAGCTTTCTAATATACTGCGTACAAGATTAGTTTTAATTATGTTAAATTTTAAAAGAGGAAAACGATTTATTTGCTTCTATTTGGCATACACATCCACTCCGCCTGCTGAGCAGTTTAATCTTGATTCATGTTCTGAAAACACATCTTTATCACACAAATCAACACATTTGATAACTGAGCGCTAGAATAGAATAAATTAGGAATAAATTATAATTACCAGTCGCCTCTCGGCCAATGCATCACGCTGAGCCGCGTACAATGCCCGGGCGCCGCTCCCGGCCGTACTTACGAGCTAGTGTGTTGCGCTTAGTATTTGGTTTAGTTGAGTGTACTTCTTAGGAAGTATAGTATAAGTGCTTCTGTTATCATGGTAATGTGCGCCGGCGCAGGAAAATACGGTCCTTTGATAGAAATGGTGTCACCAAGTATTGCGGCAGACTTTCCTTGTTTGATGCCTGGCGTGAAGCTACAACTTTTTAACGGGCTGACTTCAGAACAATTCAATTCTGTCACTTGACAATTTTATTACAAAGGAATGATAAACTTGATCTGATACGCAAGCATCACCGGGAACATGCAGGATTCCCAACATCTCCAGAGGAACTCCTCAACGGTGTACGGCATCTACCTTGTGTTTGGACTCATACGATGCGTTTTCACGAGCACATGTTAATACTAGCAATCAAAAATCTACAGTTTACTAAATCTAAACATTTTTCAATATTAAACACTTGGTACAAAATTAAATTATTAAAGTACTACTTCTCAGACTTTGTAATTCTGCTAAACCGAACTGCCATGAGGACTATTAAACAGGTTTATTTGATGGAATCAATGATAGCGTGACTACCAGTAGTATAAGATTAAAAAGCATGGACTAATTAAATTAAAAACCCCCGACGCTTAATAATGATTATAAACAAAAACGTCAAAACAAAAGAAAGTAATACGTCACCGTCCGCTAAGTAGACTGTTTACAAGCAGGTGAGATACGCACAGACAGAGACATACAAAGCGGCCCCCCGAAGCAACGACTCTTAGATTAAAATATTCTACTTCTTTTAAATGTAAAGGGATAATATACTTACACAATATTCTTCTTCTTAGACGGTTATGTTAAGATTTTAAAAATTATCAGGAATTTTTTAAATTACTATTGAAGTATGTATAAAAACCAATTGACTCTTATATTTCTTCTTTTTCTTCTGCCAAGGTATGTGTTTTTATTTCAGAACTAAAACCTGATGCTCACCACTGTATAAGTACCTCCCTACTTATGACAAGATAATTACTTGTACTTACTAAATCGTAATTATTAAAATGTCCCAAATGACTTCAAACGCTTGGTCTTGGTCTCCTAGCGAGGACTACGGACGTAGATTTATAGGTTCAGTTCACACCTCATTCTTATTTAAATGAGTTAGTGACGCCGCGGCATCTGCTCATCTTATGGAAATCTTAACGCCTAAGATCTTAAGGAGTTCTAATGAATGCGAGGAGATTAGTGGCGGCCGAGGTGTGGCGCTGGTGTTGTAGCGGTACACAAGTGTGTTGGTGAATCAGGGAATTGTCTCAGGTTTCTTCATGATGGACTGATTGCAGACAGGATAAGGTACATTTTTTAGCAAATCCGGCCGTAGTTTTCTCTTTTCTGTAAATTAACCTTGTTCTGAACAATTTCCCGAAGACTTTCTAAACCAAACTTGAATGTCTTTGCGATTGCGCCACGTAGAAAACTCGCCTCCCAATTAATGACATATGCACATCCACAGGACAAGCACGTTACAAGTTTATAAATAAGTAAGCGCAAAATTAACCATTGCATAGGCTACATTTACTGCAATACTAGTAGAATTATAGAACTTACCTACCTACTGCTGGTATTGCTATAATGTACTCACTAAGTTTGACTTGTCCGTGTTGTGGGGAACGTGGTAACAAAGCTTCGCTGATTTTTCCTCGGGTTTGTTTTCTATGTAGTATGTACTACTGTATCCTGACCATCACGGCGCTTATTCACTAGAGGATATGACATCTGTGTTGCGGTCAGAACATGTCTGCGCTAGTATTGCGGTAGTTGCACCTTGTTGGCGCCCAACAGCGCTGCGCTTGCGCTCCACAGCGGCTAAGGTTAAAGGCTACCTTTAGCGGTTTCTTATCAAATAATAATTTCTAAGTCTACCATAATACGAAATCTATTTCTATTGAAAATAAGTATAAACATGAAAACAAAGCATACGTTTGTTTTCATGTTTATACTTATTTGCTCAATGTCCCGGTGATACACACTCGACTTCTCAATAGTTTTCATTAGACATTGTCTTCAAAATCTAGATAAATACGAGACGAAGGAAGACAGGGGGATACTAGGGCGGTAACGCGCAGGAAAGATTTGCCTAATTTTTTGCAGCCAAAATTAAATGTTGTCAAACATGGATCTAAAGTACAGGCTGTAAAAATTTTCAATAAATTGCCATTAGAATTAAAAATTATTAGTAATCCAAGAATATTTAAATTAAAATTAAAATCATTCCTTTTGACGAAGTGCTACTATAGTATAGAGGATTTTTTTAGTGACAAAAATAATGCCACAGTGTAACTTGTCAAATAGCCTAGTTCCAAATATGGATGTCGTTATTTTTGATTAAGTTAAATATATAATATATTTTAATATATTAATTGATTGTAACTTAATTACCTATTTATTATTATTAATTTTGACTTTTATTTGCATTTTATCCATTTATTATTATTGTAAATTTAATTGATTATTATATATATTATTGATTGTAAATTTAATTGATTTATTGGTTATGTTAAGTGATTAATCCTGCATTCGACACAAATGTATTTTTGTTCAGAATAAATAAATATAGTTCTTAAACATCATCTCATCGGCACTCGCTTATCAGGCTGAATGCCGAACAACAAATAAAATAAAAAGTATTAAGATGGCGGATGTTCGTTTGCTACCGGTTGCCGCAACTTCGTAATTCCGGGTTGCTAGGCATGCCGCTAATTACTGCGCTGGGCCACTGTTCCCAGGGCTGGGCCGGGCTGGCCGCGTGTGTGACGCGCAGTGATTGATGCACGGCTGCGCGCGCGCATGTCGCTGTCAATTACACGCGCGCTCATCCATCACGCCGGCGACGTCGCAACGACCACCGGCAGAGAAGTCAGTTGTGCAGATTTTTGTATCTTCAAAGTCATGGTCAATCCTTATAGAAGGAATTTGAAACCGTAAGAGACAGACGAGATGCGTTAAATAGTTCAGTTAGACATTCAAATTAAGCTTGGTGACCTAACCTCTGTATCAATTTAATGTCATGGGACGCGGCGGGTACCTTTCAGCTTGAAGTTAACCCTGTAGACAAAATCGATTCCGCTTTTTGTTAGAAATCACTCATATAGTTGTTTTATGTTCAGCCAAACAAATCTACATTAGTACCTATAATACCTACATTGTATATTAATTAACTTACAATTTTATTTAACTTACAATTATACCTATTTAAAAGCAAAATTTAAAAATGACATTTGTGATATTATGTATGTGTAATGGATTGTATAAATTGCTACTCAAATTTGTATGGGAAAATCTCCTGAAATAAATGAAATTTATTATTATTTTCTTTATTCACTTATCTTCTTAAAGTTACATTTTTAAATATTTCTTAGAAAACTAATTTAACAAAAAAAAAAAAAAACATTTAAAAATACAAAAAAAAAACATTTAAAAATTTATTATTATTATTAATAGTGAAACATAATCAAAAGCAATCACAAATCGATAAAATCTCTAGATAATCGATATCCTCGTGGCATTTAATTGATAAATAGTACTTACATACAAATAAAGCTTCCGTAATTTTAATGAACAACTTCCACATAGTCATGTTCGTAGGTACTTGTCATGCGCTTGAGTCTAGTTCGTCAGGCTGCGCAGGCGCATGCTCGCGTTCATTTGCGAACAGCAAAAACGTCTCACGCGCTCACTAACGTAACGTATTCCACGCTGTGTTCTGCGCGCGCGCATGCGCACCTAACGAGCAGCCAATGAACATAGTTTGCACCTACAGTCACTGGGCACTGAGTACAGGTACAGCTGTCGCGCCATTCATTATTAGAGAAGTGCCGCCCAGGCAGGACGGTCTCCACTGGAAGATATGCTGTATCTTTACTGGAGGCTGTGTAGTCTTCAAGATCGTATATGACGAACCATATGAGGCTAAACTGAACATGTTCCTGCATAAGTTGGTTGCTATCCTCTCCTATACGATCACGATGATAATGCTAATACCCCCACACCCTCTGAACTTTGAAGCTTTTTTCATCTTTTGACGTACAATTGTTTATAAATTTCATCATTCTGTAATCACTGCATTATTTTTATCCTTCGCGTATCTATGAGTAGGGTTGAAGCTCGTGCTCTCTCACTGCCAGCTTCTGATTCATTATTCCATTCAGTAGTTTGACAGCTTCTACAGTGATCAATGCGCACACGCGTCGTGTCACGGTCTTCACACTTTCCATTGATAGCAACACCCATCGATATTTCCAGAGAAATAGGAGTTTTGCTTTGGCGTTGCAGTTTTTCATAGAAATATCATTTGGAAGTTAATGCTTTCTCGTATATTTTTCTGCTCTTTATTTTATTTATTTCAAATCCTGTTCATGTTTATTATTAAATTTGTAAAATGAGCTCTCTCAAGCTACAAGCTACAAGTGCTGCTCACACGTTACACACTGTTGTATCAATAAATGGTATAAATTAATTATAAGTTAATTAGTTATTAAGAAGAAACATACAAAAATGCAAACTAGTTAAGGGAGAGCGGCCACTCCTGGCACAGGTGTTTTCACACTTAAAAGGAGAGGTCAACCTCAATACTGTTAAACCAAATGTGTTATTGAATAAAACATTTTTCATTTTCATTTTCATTGCTTAGTTTGTGGCTCAATGATTATTCCCCACCGTTGTGTTTATTTTGACTTATACATAATAAACATATTATTACATTATGAACTTTTATAAAACAAAATTAAAAATTTAAAAAATTCTCTTCATCATCATCCGCTTATAACAGGCCCATCACAGTAAACTTCTGAACATTATCATTCTACTATTTATATTAGTTACGTTAATGGACTTGTCCCCAAATTAATTCATTAACAGTCAGTCAATAATTATTTATTGTGGGCATTTGTGGGCTGTCAAACGAGTCCCAACTGTTAGAACTAGAGCTCAATCTGTCCTCTAGTTGAATCAATGTATTATTTATGTCACAATATTGTATCTTTATCTCGTTTATTTCACGCTAATTAAGTTTACTTATGTTAATTAGACAGTGTTTTGCATATTAGATTATTGAATCGATACAATTAATCATGATTGGCATTGTGAATCTATTAAGTTCCTTCGAGAACATGAAAACTAGAATTCAATAGAAAAACATCCAAACCTGATTCTATTTTGTTTAACTACACAAAATAATTTCTAAAGCTACTCAACTAAGATGATCGAATTATTGTGTTTTTATAAACTCCAACAATGGCTGCTCCCGCTCTGAGCGGAGCGGAACGGAGTTTCAGACTTGTACTGACTAAAACCCATCCATGTTTCTTATTTCGCTCTTTGTGTTCCGGGAATGTCGTATCGCTTTCAAACAACCCACAGTGCCGGCAGACAGTGTCTCTGCCGGCCCCCCTGCTTTGTTGACATCTCTTGACGCCCGTCCATATTAGACGGATACCCATTGCTCACGGTCTACACACCTGCCACACCCTCTGCCCTAACCTTAACGTTTTCTATTTGGGAAAATCTGTATCACTTTCAAGGCAATGTTTAAAATATCGGATTTCCCACAGAGCCACATCTTGGCTTACTCCATACCAACACAGATTATCAGGCTTTTAGACTTTCGACTTATGGCTGTATAAATATAACGCTTTTTGACGTTTAGAGAATATTGAACTCGGCTTGAACATAGTCGTTGGACATAAACGATTCAAATCAACCGAATCAATTCAGTATTAGCGAACGTACGATGAGTGAACTCGAATGTCACTGACTGTCACAAGCATGTCATAACGACGCCATACCGCGGCGGTGACGTCACGTGCCCACAGTCCTACAGTCCACATGCTCTCAGTGTCTTACAATTAACCAATTAACATCAATTAAACACGCGGTCCATTGCCCCCGGCTGCTGACCTGACAACAAACACTAATCCGATACTATTTTATAAGCCCTATGACTCAGATTACAAGAGTGATTTTGGCGCGGCTAGTTATAAGAGACAAAATAATTATATGCTGTGTCTGGAAACTGTATGTAGAGATGAATATGAGTGATTTTCGCTTGGCAAGGTGTCAATAGGTTTTGTTCAGCAAAGCACGTAATAGTGGAATTAAATTGGGATAGAAGCGTTAAATGAGAAGAGTTTCGGAGGCGGGGCTCGTGGGCCCCAGGGCCTCTGGGGCCCGGCAGCTAGTGACGAGAAGCGACGTTCAATATAGCCCGTTATTATTATAAATAGATGTTAATTCGTAAAGTGTTGCTGTCGAAATATATTTTATGATTATTTGTCGGGGTATGGAATGGGAGCAGGATTTGATAAAAGTTTCCTGTTAATCAGTTAACTTTCTTTTCCTGTAGGTGGCGAGAAACTAGAGCAACGTGAGAGAGTTACCTCACAAAGTACCCTTTAAGTTAAGCTTAGAGATGTAAACTTCGTCGCTGACAGATGTACGAGCAGGCGCCATGTGTTGTGCTGTCTCTGGCCTTTCAACTACTACGACACGCTAACAAGTTTGTTCTGTAATTGCTAATCCACGTTCTATGAGGTTATGTTAATTCCACTATGAGGTAACACGCTCACATTTTTTCAGAATGTTTCGTTTCTTACAATGGCTGTGCAGGAAATAGGTACAATCACCAATTAAGTTTAACTTGAAGTGTTGTGTTGACCACATCCCTAGCTCGCCTAGCACGGTAGCGTCAAGTCATGCGCGTTAATGGCGGTCCCAAATTAATCGCCTCTAACATGCGCGCGCGCACCTTCCCCCCCCCCGCCCTTCTCCCCCGCGCAGCTCGCACCCCGCTCGTCACACTGACACCAAACAGCTGCATGCTTTGAGGCAGTGTGCTGAGCCGGGCGGCCAGAAGGTTCAGGTCCTAGCTGAACTCATACGGTAGCTTTTAACTATCTACTAGGCATGGAACTCGCACTAAGTGGTTCTTCTGCCGAACATAGAACAGATACAGACAGAGGCGAGCTCAGCAACAGCGTACACAATGGTGGCACGTTGGTTGACCGGGCTAGCAGCATGATGCTGGAGGAACTCTCACCAGTCAGAATGGAACCACAAGCTGTAATGGAGAGAGGAGAGTGAAAGATTAATGGCACCGTTTCGAAGAGGATCTCCTTTAAACTTTATATTACCTGGTATATGTAGTAGGTATTCCCGTCCGCTGTTCCATTCAGCCTTCTCGTAAGTAACTCGTTGTCAGTCTCCAGTGGAACTTCTGCATCTCTTCACTGTGTGTCCATCAGCTACCGAGATTACGAAGATTACCGGCAATTATATCAAACCGTTGCGCTGTGAGTTTTTTGTCTAACATTGTTGAATAAATTAATTTTAGGAACTCATTGATTATCTTATTATGAAAGTCATGCTTTTTATTTGGCTGCCGTAAAAAAACATAAAGGATTGCAGTAATTGAATTACGTCTGACATTGGAGGGTAATTTTGGGTGTGATGTAATGAATGGTAGCATGATGACAAGAGGATTCCAGATCGACGCGTTTGGATCACTTCAAGTCTGCGACTCAATGATATATAAACTGTAGGAACGTTAACCAAGATTAATGTGAACTGTGCAAGTGACCAGCTCGTGGTATATCTTTGTTTGTCTACAATTGGTTCAGCAATATTTCGACAAGAATTAGTAAGTGTTACATTGTACAAGAAGTACTAACACATTACATTGTAGTGTATAATTTGCAGACATTCATCAAGCAGTTTATCGGCCGAGTACTTACAGTAATCATAGCGAACCATGATATCGCAATGTTAACACATTTGGTATGCACTTAAGCAATTTAGATGTTTTTGTTGCCATTTTAGGGTTACCCATCGTCTTACTCCAAACCCAATTTAGTTGTCTTCGGCGCAGCATGTCTGCTTCTATCATAATATGCATCTGTATCTGCCGTCATCTATTGTACCCTCTTTTCTAAAAAAAGATTATCAATTGGGCTGTATTTTTTAAAATGCTGTGACTCAATGGTTTCTGGTCCGTACGTACGTACATATGTGTGTGTGTTTATATTTTTCTAAGCTCCAAAACAAATTGTAATTGCAAAAACGTTGGTTTTAGTTGGACTTACTTAGTTTAACTTAGGGAACAGGGCAAGTTTCAGTAAATTCGGTTCAGTAGTTGTTGAGATTGGGAGTAAGTGTGTATCAGTAGGTACTAGAACAACACAAGTACAAATACTAAAAGGAGATTTTCGAAAAACACTAAATAAATTTCAAAATAACTGTACTTCCGGAAGCCGGTGAGTTTAGTTTGTAGGTATTTTCCTCTTTAAGCCATTTAATTTTTACATTGAATCTATCAATTCAACAGTGTTGTGGGAGACATAGACACTTAGAGTTTGACGACTAGATTCCATGTGAGGCGATCAGCTTGTGACAGATGTAAGTACGACGAAACATCACACGTCACTTGCCGCAGGATCATTCACAAAACCAAATCATCTCACGGGATTGCCACACAAGTTATTGGCTAGTGTTGCGCAGGCGCATGTGGGTTGCGCGCGCGCCGGACAATGATTTGTGCAAATTACACGCTGGCAACACTGGCCGGTATTGCCTTGTTTATGGTCTGCCTTCAGTCGGGGACGCGGACGGGACGGGGCCGCAGAGAGCGGCATTCTCGACAAATTGCCGCCAGACCTATTTGCGGTCATGTGAGGGAATACAGCTTTACTCGACTTTCGTAATCTGAGGTTACGTTAGCTTTGGCAATCTGTAGCGAAGTTTTGAAATAATAAGTATACTCCCGCAAACAGAAAAGAAGCCTTTTTACAATAAGCGATTTTCAGAAGAAACATTTAAATGACTATTAAACAGTCATTTAAATGTTATGTTTATTACTAAGTAGTAGGTTATATTGGCATCGGTCGTCTTTTTGGAATCGCTTTTGTATTTGCTCTTCTATTATTTCAAAATTATTACAAACATCCAAAATACTGAGCTAATAAGGCTACCCTGTGCAGACCGCTCGAACGTTTAGTATCTACTTATGTCCATATGAACAGTTCAGAGCCCTCCTAATAAAGCCACCAGCACACTTCCAATGACACTCACTTGTAATAATCCCATCTCACAAACACAGCGACTTAAGCTTAAGCTGTGACCCGCGACGGGGGGGGGGGGGTCAATCCGGGGTCACTGTCAACTGAGCTCAATGGCGTTGTTAATTCCTTGACAAATAGACACGTTGTATGACGTGTGACGTGTATGGACGTCGCCGTGACGTGACGTGGGCGGAGCGTGAATACACGTCGTTAGACATAGAGGAAGGCTGTGTGTCGGTAGGAAGGAGCTGTAGCGTGCACTGGAACAGCAGTAGGGGGACCATGGAGTGTCAGTAAAATACTCACATACAATCAATAAACACAACCAAGCTCATTGATATCAGTCAGTTCAGTTCTAGTGGAAAATGTAGAAGTTTGAAATGCAGGCGTTGTGTAAAACTAGGAGTTTGAATGGTTACAGACACGACACGTTCAGTCTGTAACATGTCGCGTATTTAAATATTCTATCTGTACCAAATCCTAAACTTTACATACACTACTCTTACTATTACTAAACGTTATCTGAGACTTTTTCAATCTCTAGATGATCTTTCGTCTCTTTTCATTGTTGACTCTCTTTACCGTTACAATCGATTTCTTTTTTGTGTCCGATATTTCGATAAGATTGTCCTGTACAACCGCGCTAGCTGGCTACCAATGCGTGGGCGCAATATTCTGAACAGCTTTGTGACTATCATTATATTTTACGAGCGCTTATGACCACGACAGCTAATTGGAGCACTGCTTCATGCAACACTGATACTTTCACGTTAAGAGAACGTCACACGGCACATCATCACGCGGTACTTTTAAACGATTTGTTGTGACTTTCTTTATCAAATGTAATTTATCTAGCCAATAATATTTATTCGTGTGTGAGACAAATTTTAACGGCAGAAAGACAAGTTAGAGTATGCCAATCAGTTCATCTCATTAATCGATATGCACATAATTAGTGAACAAGTCTGAACATCTGCCCTCTCCGCCGCCGCTGCCTCCGCTGGTCAGACTCATCTACTTCAATAACTCGACGCATGCTTCTACAAGAATGTTAATTTTAATGTTACGACTACAACTACACATGAATCGTTTCTAATTTAAAATGGCTACCGACTCATTAAAGTAAAGCGTAACGTTGTCGATGTGGGACTATTCCATCTGATTCTCACGCTTCACGACGTGTGTTCCGTGGGCGGTCGGCAGAAATGCGCGCTTTTTCTCAACATTATAAAATAAAAAAAGGAAGGCGTCGTTTGCGAACACTCCCTACAATTTTATTATCTCATTAGCGTGAAGAATGTCTTCATAAAGTGTCGCCGGCTGGTGCAGTAAGCGCCGGAGTGCGGCGCGGGGCGGCGGCGGTGGCCTGGGGCTGCCTCGGGACATCATTTATTACGCACACTAATGGCTTTAATAAAATCCTATATTTTTCCTCTATACTATGATTCACAGCATCTTTTTAATCCATCTAGTTGTACACCATACATTTCTTCTCCAAAGTGGCTGGAAGTTTCACTGTTTGCATCGTAACAATCGATGTATTATGAAAACGACGACTCGCTATTGTATGCTGAGCTTGGTGGTGTGGGGACCATTACAGGGTGCCTCGCGGCGCGGCGTGAGGCGCGGTGCGCTCGCGCAACCCGGCCGGCCGGCTGCCTCCCCGGGGGTGTGCCACTGCGCTTGCGCGGATAACATCTACCGACACGTATTATTGGCACTCAGCGCATTGTTTATCGACGGTTACCGCTCACTTGTGATCCGAACACTGTAATTTATTCAATAAGCAAATGTCTTCGGGCTTATTGCGCTCGGCTCACTACTACGCGCTAAGTGTTTGTTTACGTCGAGCGATCGCTACCGACCGGCATTACCATCCATTTGAATTAATAGCAGATTAAGCTCAAATCGATTATCGATAAGACATTATCGGCATAGAAGTAGATTTTATTCACCCATAAAATAGGAATTTAAACTATAAGCGCGCTGGGAATTGATTAATTCTAAAAAAAAAACGCTATTTAGTTCATTAATCGATGCTGTAAAATGTAAGGGCCTCATTGTAATTTTAATTAAATTCCTCGATAGATAATTCACATCGCTCGATCGAAGTTGAATAATAAAAGTGTGTTGTTGCGCATGCGCGGTCGTTATTCAAACATGGCGTCGCGTCGCGTTGCGCCCGCTCTCAGTGGGATGTGAGATGTAATCTAATCAAATATTTGCGCGTTGTGCTGGTTGTGCAACGCGCTCCGTTTGGACGAGATCATGATTCAAATAAATTGCTGAACCAAAAACAGTATAATTTGAGTGTTCCAAATAGCGTGGTGAGGTTCACACGCTAGTGCTGCGCCGCGGGCTAGTGCGGGACACATCGATCATATCGACACGCCCGCGCCCGGCGAGCGCGCGCAAATCGCTCCGACACAGCACTATTGTGCAACTGTCGCTACGGCTCACAGTTATTTATGTCTGTTTAGATAAACGCGTTTCAATTATATGATCTGTCACTCGGAACCGTCCGCGAACTTTTATAAGATGGCCGCCGAGCGCCGATACGCCAACTAATGCCAGGTAGTCGGTAATTGGAAACTGATATTACTATTTTGATTACAAACTCGTATTGAAACGAGATCGTATCGCCAATTTATCTCAACGAGACCAATGAGTTCGTTAAATTGCATTAGTTAAAAGATTAGAGGAGGGATCATAAATCTGTTGGAGATTGTCATAATATTGGCACCGTTTGTTTTTATGTGAAATGAGTCGTGTTCACCGCTAAGCCACTTGATTAGTGTACCGGTCTGCGCAGCGCGACGCGGACCAACACGATTAATAGCGAACCACTGAGCACCTGATTGAGCGAGATTCACTCTGATTAATCTATTTCACATTAAATCTAGTGGCGAAACGATTGTTGATATTTTAATAAACACTCTTTTATTTTTATAATTTTATTATGTAACATTTAGAACGTGGAGTGTGTACGTATGGACGTGTTGTCTGTTCTCGTGATTCAGTATGTGGCAGTCGTTACAGACGTTGTGGTAGTCGGCAGACCTACCGACTGGGTTGGAAATAAAGACAATACTGGTATTCAGCAGCATATAGTTAGATTGGAAGCTGATTCCTTACATTTTGGGTGTACGTTCAAGATCCCGTGAGGTGTGGAGTAAAATATTGATTCAATAAAATCTTAATGACGATCTAAAACTAAAAAAGCCGTGCTTATCTAAGCCGATTGTAGATGTCTTAATATTAAACAAAGCGAGGTTCATTCTGAACAACACCGCCATTAATTAAGTGGTTCTCTCAACTCAATGAACAAGTAAAGTAAATCACTTAGTTTAGCGTAAAGGTCACCGCACACTTAGTTAATGAGCCGTGCACTGTTCACTAACAGGTGAGGCGACAGAGGTGCGCCCACGCAGCGGTTCGCGCACGCGCACCGCGTGGGCGACCACAACATGTGCATGCGTAGTATTTTATTAGGGTAATATGGATTTATTGTCTCTTAATGAGGGAAATTGGAAAAATAATCGGATTTGATAACGACAGTCAAACAGGAACGATGGTCATCGTCCAGAGTGACCGTGGATTCCCTCAGCCACTAGAGACCTATATTGTGGAACGGGCTCCAACTTAACATCTACTTGACTGTACATCTTGTCGATTCCAAAGTGTCTGTGATTGGAATTAAGACTTTTTCATCAAATTACTTCCTCCGCTCTGGGCGGAGCGGGGGGAGTGCCAGACTTGTACTGATTTAAACCCACCCATGTTCCTTCTATTGCCTTTTCCGTTTCGGGGCCTGGCAGGCTCTGCTTTGCTGACATCTCTTTGAGGCGCGCTTGGAACACCAACGCACCGTCAACACGGCCTGTCATCAATAGACGGCGGGCGGTGAGCTACCCATTGCTCACTGTGCCCGCCGCAGAGTTAGTTGGTTTTAGGTTCTCTCCCTCAAACGCCCGGCCACGTCCTTCGCTAGCTTGACTGCTTGGTAGAAAGGAAGTGACTGCTTCCCATTCCCTCTCGCTCCGGACCATGGTCTGAAAGAGGGCCGGACGCGAGAGATCGCCTCTACGAGCATGCTTCTATTTTCATCACAATATATTACTATGTTTTATAATATTTTTAATAATCCTCAGTGGCTCGAGACATATTTCTCGCGACTATCCCGTCATCTCTACAGTAGAGCCTGTTTGTGCCACACATCGTAGAGTTCTTTTAAATACAATATTTCACGCTTAATTCCACGCGCTGAGTACAAACGTCGTTCACAAGTTATTTATAGAGTGCTAGAGTCCGTAGAGTTGCGTAGAGTCGACTCTACAGTTAATGGAATTTTACTATTTTTATCAACAAATAGTTAGTAGTGACTCTACGTGGTTTATGACGCTACATTCATTATTTAATTTCTTTATGTTTGAGATAACAGTTAGTTGTGTTGTCACTGTGATCAACACTACAGTTGTGTGGACAGAAGTTTATTAGTGTTTTCGTTTATTTCGTAATGTTAAAAAATTTCAGATTGGTGTTTGTCAGCAGCAGCCTCGGAGATTGGAGTTGTGTCCGCTTGATGGTAATAGGGTCGCCCCTATCTACATGGGATATCACTGTACATAGCTATACGTGAATGACACATCCCTCTGCAATAGCTTTTAGACATAACAGTCGTAACGGTATGTCACGTCAACCATAATGGATGTCATCCCGGTTTTTTCCATTTTACAAATATCCAGCTCTATATACTACTGCACTAGGATTTCCGTGGTGATATGATCATGTAACTTTAATGTAAATGTAATGGTTTGTATGAATGAATGCTTCTCATACAAAATCATAAAACAAACATCAGCTTATATTTAATCCTTTCGCTTCATTAATTCTGAAACTCATTAAAACGTTGACTTAGTAATTATCTCCCTCGAGTAACAAAGGGCGGCGCGTGCGCATCCCACAGCGACGTGTTCGTGTTTGTGACTTGTCTACCCACATATAGTGTGTTCGTGTGTGTGTGTGTGATCATCAGTTGATTGCTAATTGTGGTTAATTGCAAGTGCTTTGTGTTGCGCCGGCGCAGGTGTTGCCTACAGTAAATGGCACAGAAGGACTGATCTGTAGCGCTGCCATGATAATCCTTTGTTTTAAGAGTCAATCATTTATTACAATGATATTTAAGGTTAAATTTTGGATGTTTATTAAAATGAACAGATCCTGGGAATTTAAAAAAGACAGTGGTTGATGTACGTCAGCCGGTAACATCGCTATCGTGTCGAGTTCATTGTTAATGTCACTGAAGGCTAGAGGGAGAGGCTGGAGGGTTCAGAAGCAGGAGGGCGGAGGAGCACTAGAAGTTTACGACGCTGCCGTGGAGGCAATTGTTACAAGTATTATTATTGTACTGGTCAAGGTTGAAATGGGTTTATATACTTAAATATTGCTGTTGGGAGGGAGTTATTTACTGTGAACATTTTGTGTTATTCCTAATCCTGAAATTCTTTCGTATCTACATACATTAGTAACTGCGGTGTTTTATGTAGAGCTACTAAACACTGGAACTTTCGCTGAACTGCATACGTTTACTAAGTAACGGCGGCTCTCGTCCGCCCTCTCCTGACACTCCGTCACAACCTACCACCCATCACGATTCCCAATTTGTCCCAATTTGAGCATAAAATTGACTAACTCTCGGCTCTACCTGCGGTGGGCTCTACAAATGGCATAATTTCCACGGTATTAGGTATCAACACGGAGGCTTCTGTGCGCTCTACGTAGAGCTGCGTGTAATCGGTGCAGCGCGGGTCCGGCACGACCCCAGCCCGTGACCGACACGCTCTACGTAGAGTATCAACGCCGACTTAGAACCATCGGTTAAATACACTACACAAGATTTTTTTGAAACCGAAGAAGCTACGGTAAATATTTTATCAATTGTGTCTACAGAAAATAAATGGACGACCGTCTGACAGCTTTACGAGATCCTGGGTTTATTGCCAGGTCGGCCAAGTGTTATTCGGTTTTTCCATAAATTTTTTTTCATTAGCAGCCTCGGAGACTGAATTCCTGTCTGGTTGACGGCAATTGGCTCGTCCAATATTACATAAAGCTTAAACTTTACTTGTGAAATGTGCTTCTACAAATATGTACACGTCTGTCTAACTCTCTGGGGAAATACAAGCGCGATGTTATGTTATGTGACAACGATTTCATATACAAAGTTAAATAACCAACCTTATCAACTAAAGTTTCCTAACCATATTGGTGTTCAAAACTAATAACATAGATAACATCACGACATTACGGCCGTATTAACTCTCAAGTGATTGCGAACAAAGAGCGCGTTGATGTCTTTTGTTCGCGAGAGCAAACATTGCGGCGAGTACAGACATTGAGGCAATATCAACGGTGCTCTACATTCTCTAGCGTCCTGTAGAGTACTCGATGGCCCCCAAATACTGCGGGGCTGGGGGGGCGGGGTCATGGGTCTCGCTGTGGGGTGCTGTGGAGTCTTCGATCGCAGTTACAGTACAGTCAGATACACAAGTATGACGATTTATTGTTTTTTATTCACAACATTTTTTTTCACTGTCGGTACTGTTCGTACTTATTGCGGTATAGTTCAGACAAATTGTAGACCAGCTGTGAACACCGGACATAACAGATATAACTACAGTCCGTGTATATTCGTACCAGGAGGCGGCCTGCCATTTGTATTGGTTTGTGAAATAAAGTAAAGTGTCCAATTTCAACAATGCTCCCGCGGAGGGTCGCGCCTTGTTGTTCTATTTGGAGGTTCTACTCACTGCCATGTTGTTAACATGCCGCTTTCAATTCACAGATTGGTTTTCGACGTGTTAGCAAGTTATTTGGCATTTTGCATGCCTTCGTGTGTGTGTGTGCATGTGGAAATGCGTTATGTAAACACAAGCTAGATAATAGAGTCATGGGGCTGACTCTGCACGGCGAGTCGCTTTAATTACTTAAAACTGAGTCACTTCCAGTAATTCTAAATACTTACTGGGTTGGATCCAGTGGATTCAGTGCCTTTCCAGCTAATTGTTGCCGCTCTAGCGCTGGTTTCCAAAAGTTACAAAAAAAAATAGGTATTTTTTATTTCTAGCTAAATTTTGTGATTTCATCCACGAGGCACCAGTTCGAAAGATACTGCTTTATTTCGAATTTGGTTTAGGAGTACTTCACGTTTTAGATCAATACAGCCTCCAATACACGTGTCTGCGGTTGTACTGCGCCTGCGCCCGCGCCGGTCGGTGTATGTAACTACCGCTATCTATAATTGAGATCAGCGCATGCGCACGGAGCTCTGCGCCCGTGCATCCCACCACACAATTGCACCCAGAAAGCCCACTCACAGCATATCACTTTAGATGGCAGTGCCAATATAGTCTGCGTTGGTTCATCTCAATATCGTTGTATTTCCCACGACTCAAATTGTTTAAGAACCTTCCGTAAAGAGTTTCAATTTTATCATATTTATTTGGCATTATTCAAATCATGCTGATGATTTTATAATTCAATAGCTAATAACCAATTTTGTAAAACAGTGTATCAATTCTGGTGTACAATAGAGAAATTCATTTTGCAGAATTATTTTAAAGAATAAAATATTTGCCTTCCGTACAGTGTTCGTTGGAAATGGACCTTCTGTATCCACTTGTCTAGTATCGCAATTCTTTGTCCGAAGCTTTAAATAGCTTTAATACGGCGGTGAATTCCATCGCAACCAAGAATAAAGAACAACCAGCAACCACTGTGGGTACTGACGGTTGGCACGTCGCGGTCGTGCCGCCACCACAAACAAACCCCACGTTATGTTACTGCGTCAATAGTGCGCCTGCGCCTGTGCGCTTGTGCACCTCGTCATTATCCCGGCGTGAAGTGCGAGGGATCGGCAGACGTAGTGCTCCTGAGTCATTACCGGTGAAGCTTAATAGATGCCAAAAGTGTTGCTCACAGAAGCATACAGAAAATAAAAATTGATGTTATTTAAATGATGATATAACTGCAACTCGTTCATGATACCAAAGAATAATGACATGTGTAATATTTGTTTTACAATGTTCATTATTAACGAACAAATATTTTTTTTCTAAGTTTACAAATCAAGGTTGATCTGTCAGTTGTTCTCTCCGCGATGTAGAAACTAAAATGTTATAAGATTTGTGAACCAATTCTATGAAGTGCAATTGGGCACGTCACCAGGCCTTTTATAGATGATTTAAATTTTTTGATTTCAATTTCAATTCACAAATTCATTTGCGACCAAATAAACCATGAATAATTATTATCATATGCTATTACATAAATTATTCCATAAATTCTTTTCGACACTAATCAAATTAACTTCTCCAAAATTTCAGTCTAGACATAGACTTAAATTCATACCTAACTATAGTTAAAAATACCCCGTAATTACTGCACCACTTAACTCACCGACCACGTACGAATACTCACAAAAACTTAATCCTAACGTAAGCTCTTACTTATACTTTGACAAATATATAAGTTCTCGGTATCGAGGCTAAGCGGAGGCTAATAGCTGATAGTTGGCTAACATTAGGTACGTGATTACATCGGCTAGACACAAACTGTGCCTGTGTCGGTGTGTCGGTGTGTCCGCTTGTTACAAACGATTTACAGCACAAATTGACAATAACTTACAGCTGAATAAGAGGCGACATTGACACTAAATTGATTTTGACTTGGTGAAATAGCAAAATAAGTCTGGTTATCAATCACTTAACCTTATACTTGCATTTAACGAGAGTCTCGCACTTTTCATTCTTTAAACTAATTTGTTATTTGTAAGATGTTGTCAGTGTTTTCTTAATAACCATAAATAATATAATAACTGAAAGCTAAGTTTTTAGGCGAAAATGCATATGTTAGTGATGACAACGACTATGATCCTACAAATATTATTAGTGAAACACATCAGTTATCAATTACAATAATTCAAACAAATCCGTGTGGCAGCACTACCCACAGCGGCAGTATTGGTACGAGTACGGTATGCGCGGGCGCACATTACGATCGCTTTGTGATGCCGCCACATTAATCCGATTACCGTGAACACACACAGATAAAAACACAGCAATTACTCCACACACCATCACTAATTGCGTCCATACACACATATGTATATATAAATGTGTTGTAACAACCATCGCACTTTGCCACGCCGATTTAACAATTAAAATGGAGTTTAAAGTGTAACAGAATTCATTTGGTTAACTCTTCGTAAAGATACGGTTAATTAAGATTTAAAGCCGTGAAGTTCGTTAAGGAATTCAGTTTTATTTCGTAATCGAATCGGTTCTGATTCGATGATTATTTATGGAAGGAAAAGAATAAATCGTTTCGTAAGTCTCATCGCCAGCCAAGACTTAAACCACTTAGTTCATCTTTAACAATAGGTGAACTAAAGATCCCCCAGTGACATTTCTACAGAAGACCATGTCATGCCACCATGACATGACATGACACACAGATATTTGCAGAAGGAAGGACCTTGCTGCCAATCTCATTTCCTAAACCCTATTATGGCTTGTTGTGAAAACCAGGGTTGAGTTAGTTCCTTTGCACATGACATTCTATGCATCCTGCCTACCGCATGAGAATGCTACGATCTTATATCGACTAGTATATAATAATAACAATTAATATTAATCCGTGACCGTCACGTCAGCTTACGAAGCTCGTACAGATTAAATGAGCCGTGATTGTTAGCGGACACATTAAAGTTCTGATGTTATCTGCTATCTCTCAATTGGCTAAACAGATCTGTTATACATCGACCGGTGGAACTAAACGAAATGGTCCAAACAGCCATCCAGCGTCCGTCCGTATGTCATGCGCGACATTCTCAAAAACTGTTTCAATTACCAGACGTTAGCTGTCAGCCGGAAATATCAGGCGTATGCATCGTCGCGTGACACACAGTTACAGGAAAGCAAACTGTTGCAGTACCTGACTGAAGCAGTTACACCGCCGGGACCCTTGTTCGGGTGTTCGCTCTCAGCACCATTTTGATTTTATATAGAAAAAGTAAGGGTTGTTTGGAGTCAGCGTTCAACTAAATACAAAAGTTGACCACCTTTAAAATTAAAACCAATCACACACGTTTAGTACTTTCTCAGTAAAATAAAATCAGTGGTAGTTTTTCCCAGCAGATCGTGCGAGGCGAGTGCGCGCCTGCGCGCTGACTCAGCGGGAACCGGATTTACTTTTAAACCGCCATAACATTTTATAGTCGTGCGGTTTATTACTGATACGCGAGCTTTTTGCTCGCTCCGCTCTCGCCGCGCCGCTCCGACCGCTCCGCTCCGCATGTCATAAAACATTGACTATAATTTCACGCGACTACGAAGAAACGACATAAACTATAGTATTTTATGATTGTCTTTAAAATACAGGTTATTGATTCAATTTAAAAGATTTCGGTCTAGTTTTTAGCATTTCTTTAATAGGCCATTAAATCGGAGTCGGAGCCGAGTGTTATTAAATACATTTTCATGTATTTGTGATCACAGTTTTTTGCAGTAACCGTTTAATTAACTTTTATTGGTTATCTTGATGTTTATTTTGGGTCTTTATTTAATTTGGGGCGACTTAACGAACGTGCACGGCGGTATGTCCACTGTTGGCGGTGATTAAGGACGTTATTATGCGACTGATTGTCGGCGATTATCTGACGATGGCCGTTCGTGTCCAGTGGTCGAGTCGAGTGGTCGAGTCGAGTGCTCGCTTTTAAGAATTAATTAGTGAAGCGGTCGTTACCTCGTGTACACTGAATTGGTAATTTGTTTAAATCTTTTTAATATTGTTGTTAAACGGAAATAATTGCAGCTCTCTTATTTATGGTTTGTGTTCAAGTTTAGTTTATTTCTTTGTGAATACATTTAAATTATTGTGTCCGAGGTTTTGTTTGCAAGGGACTAGCTCTACAAGTAATTGAAAATCTTTATCACTTTCACAAAGAGAAAATCAAATGTATCACCTCACAACTAGATAAACAATGATAAATGATAAATGATAAATGATAAATGATGTTTATTTTGCAAGTAGGTTTTCACAAACACTTTTACACGTCATTTTTTTTTAAAACTAGATGAGGCCGGTGTTTCGTACCCGACTACTCTGAGAAGAAACAGCCGAAACAAACTCAGAGGTCATAGTCTCTTTTAAAGTCCAGACAAAATAATCTTGGTCAACTTACATGAGGACTATGCAGATAGTGTCTGAAATGGTCTTTTTAAGAAAGCACCACACAGATTGAGTGGACCTGTCCAGTCAGTGCAAGCATTTGTCAGTTATCGTGTAGCTCAACTCATAACCTAAGGAGCTCAACGACACGACGAACAATACCAAAAAAAGGACATTTGTGTAGGTCGCTTATAGCACTCAAACTGCCAGACCTTCGTCAAAAAACAAAGTAAATAAAAGAAATGATCCACATGGTCCTCACATTTACAATAAACAAATAAAAAATAAATAATTAATGAGATCATAATGAAATCATAAAATGTCATAAATGAAAATAATAAGAAAATAAAATGTCACTAATCATAATAATAAAAAGAATGTAAAAATAAAGTAAATATTAATGTCAAAGTATATAAAATAAAGGAATAGACAATAAATAAATGAAACAAAGGCAAATTTTGACACTCACTGAGTAAATTAAATTGGAGCAGCTTAATCCCAAGCCTTTTTATCTTCAAAGTAATGATTCATGTTATAGTATGCTTTGAGACATAGTTTATGTTTTATGAAAGATTTAAATTTATTGAGGCTTAGTGTTTGAATATCGCTTGGCAGTTTATTATAATAACGTATACATTGGCATGTGAAAGTACCTCCTATTTTTTTGAGCCTCGTTGCAGGAACAACAAATTTGTGTTTGTTCCTTGTATTTATGTCGTGGATATCACTGTATTTTTTAAACAATTTTATATTTTTATGCGCGTACAAAAGGTTTTCGTAAATAAACTGAGAGGGCACAGTAAGTATGTTAATCTCTTTAAATTTTTCTCTGAGGGAGTGTCTAGGACTTAATTTATACATTGAACGAATTGCCCTCTTTTGCAAAATAAAAATTGTCTGAATATCGGCGGCATGGCCCCACAAGAGAATACCATACGACATCACACTGTGGAAATAACTAAAATAAACTAAACGGGCTGTCTCTAAATCAGTCAAATCACGAATTTTTTTAACGGCGTATGCTGCTGAGCTAAGCTTTTTTGACAACTTATCTATATGAGGGCCCCACTGAAGCTTAGCATCCAAAGTTAAGCCTAGGAACACTGTATTATCTTCCGGTTTCAACTCTTCATCTTTGATTAGTACACTAGTTTCCACTTGTCTAACATGAGGTAACGTAAACTTAATGCATTTGGTCTTTTTTTCATTTAGAAGTAAATTATTAACGTTAAACCAATTAACGACCTTTGCCAGAGCGCTATTAACATCGTCAGTAGCTAGCTGCTGACGTTTTAGTTTAAATAAAAGAGAAGTGTCGTCTGCAAACAAAACTACATCATGATTATCCTTTATGAGGTAAGGCAAGTCATTAATATAAATAAGAAATAAAAAAGGGCCAAGAATGGACCCTTGTGGTACTCCCATGCTTACTACAGATCCGGGAGATCTTTTCCCGTTTACATCAACTCTCTGAATCCTACCACTCAAATATGACGTAAGAAGATTCAGAGAGGCGTTCCGGATTCCGTAGTGGTGTAGTTTTCTGATTAATGTTTTATGGAGAACGCAATCGAAAGCCTTGGACAAATCGCAAAAAATCCCCAAAGCATCACATTTATCTTCCCAGGCATTATAAATGTGTCCTAGAAGTTCAACACCGGCATCAGTAGTTGAACGACCCTTTGTAAAACCGAACTGTTTATTATGCAATAACTTATGTTTATTGAAAAATCTTTGCATTTGATCTAAAATTATTTTTTCAAAAATTTTACTAAATGTTGGTAGCACTGAAATTGGTCTATAGTTAGTAGGGTCTGATGTACTACCCGATTTAAACAATGGTATTATTTTACTATTTTTCATTAGATCAGGAAACTCACCACGGTCAATACAATCATTAAATATAACAGCTAATGAAGGAGCTACAATGGTTATAATGGACTTGGCAACGTCCACAGAATGACCCCATAGATCTGCGGTCTTCTTAACATTTAACATATGAAAAGTTTTAATTACATCATTACAATTGACATATTGAAAATTAAATTCGGAATCATGGAATGGAACATTTTCCTTTAGTAAAGCATCTGCAGCAGCAGGTGACGAGTCTAGCGATTTAGTAGTCGATACAGGAATATCCGCAAAGAAATTTTCGAACGCTGTAGCAACTTGAGTATCTGATTTTATGATTGTAACAATGCTTGTAACCGAATCAGCGTGTCGTACAAACAGCTCGTTCCGAACATTAGTATATCATTACATACATTGTCCGTCTGTCCGTCTGAATGTCCACGCCCGCACCGCAGTATCACGTTACAGCGATTGACTTCATTAGCTAACATGGGTATACTGTCGCCGTCGGAGGTACAGCTAGTTGCCGAACGGGCGCATGCTCGCACCGTGGACTGTGATCCAATGACATACAACATGTTCCTTTCCTCTCGGTTTCGAAATCTGGACTGGACTATCAAATATGCTGTTGTTAATCTTCTAAACAGAATAATACTCGTAAATGCCGCACGTTCTGCTCTGTGCTGCCCGTGGCGCCGCATCACCACCTACATCTCTCGACAAACATTTTTTTTTTTTTAGAATGGAATTTTGTGGTATGCTGCGTCTCGCTAAGGGCAGAACAAAGAGAGTATCAGAATTCTACTGACTAAAACCTATCCCGTCCGTTCATCCCGGCAGGCACAGGCGCTCGTCCCGCGCCCTGACTCCTGCCTGTACCGAGTAGAGACAAATACTGTTACCAGCAACATATTGATCACAAACCATTTTATTTTATTTACTGCTCAACGCATATTTTGTGTCAATCTGTTAAAACTTACGTTTACATACAACAGCGGGGAGGAGGGGTGAGGGGGAGGGGGGCTCTCGGGTTCACACCCGTTAGATGAGCGGAACTCTTAGTGCTTGAAGTATGTTGAGTGGGAGGTGAAGAGATTTTTGTATGTGTTGTAGCTGTAAGTAAGCAGAAGATTGTGTGAGACAAGCTATTCACTTCTTGAGACAGAAATATTCCATTTTAAATTGCACACAATACATTCACATTAAAAACACATTTCTACAGAAATTCTTTAATAATATTTGTATTAATGTTATTAAGGTATAGTTCAGAGGGTGTACACCAAGTCACATTCAATTAGAACAGCGATAATGGTGTTGCGAAAGTCAAAATGTAATGAACTGACTGAAAACCTCGAACCGAATAGCTTATAAAAATAACAAATAGATCACCCTTTGTAGAAATTTGAAACGCTCCGATTACCGATGCCCTTTGAACTTTCAATATGTTCACTGATCCGACAAACAACTAAAATCAAATAGATAGCTATAAACTCCGCAGCTACTGGTGCCAGCGCGGACCCCTGTGGAACCCCATCATTTATCATGACAAGAAGTTTGCATACGAGATATCTGTTCGAGTTCCACCGCTTGTAACCTCTGCGACTCTACGGTTAATGTAAAACCATTACTCTTTGTAATATTAACTGCGCTGCTCAGTGCTACAATACAAATCATTTGTGAGAGAGATCTGTAGCAAGAAGCTATACCTAGGTAGGTATGCAGGCAGGTAGGCAGGCTCGAAGGTCAGGCCATTACAGCCCATCGCGGGGAGTGGCGGAGGCGCTGTACTATTGGCTAGTCTGCGAAATGGGAACAAAACTAAAAGAAGGTGCAGTCTACCCAGCTACATTTCGGCCTCAACAAAGTTGACAACTACACGTGCGATTCGGAGAAAGTTCAAAAGCTGTCTGTTCTTTCGAATGACTCAGTCAACAATCGTAGCTACAAACAAATATTGATGACCAACACTTTACGATTGATGTGAATATAACTTGTAAAGATGAAATCAAAAGACCAAAAGACTGGATACTTTCATTCAGCAAAAGTACTCTGTCCATCTATGTTAAAATCATTGCACAGCGGCATAAGCGCTACTGAACCTTCTGCGCTTCAGACTACGGTGCCAGGCTACCTACTCCTGCGCAGCCGAGGTCTGAACTGTGACCGATCGCCGCAGCCTTCACCGCGCCCCATTCTATCCGAGTTCGTTTTGTTCGCCATAGTGAGCCTGTGTGAACGACTTATTCTTTTTAACCGACTTTGATAAAATAAGTGATGTTGTATTGTGGTTTTGATAACAAAGGTAAGACATAACATGTGAAAAGGTTTAAAACAACAAAACCCGCGTCATTCAGTTTTGTCATCCTCTGAACCGGCATCGTTAAATCAACTGTAATTCCTCACGTAGAAATATCAATGAGAGACAAGCGATTATACAAAGCACTCGTGAAGTTGATGCTGCGCCGGCGCCGTAACTCTCGCGGGACAAAAGCACATCAAATATGACAAAGTTACGTCTGTCGGTGATACAAGCGGATACACAACTCAACTTATTAAAGTCGCGGCCATCGATCACGAGCCATGTTATAAATAAATCGCGCGAGTCCGCGTATCTTCGGGCGAGATCGGGAGCGTCCGGCGGCGCTCGGGCTGAGTCAGGCGCATTCGTGACCCTCGTCCGTCCGTCCGGGCAGTAATTGATTCCGACTTGTACGCTAAAACAATCGGGAGATATGTCGGAGCACGCCACCGCCATACATCATGATACCGATCTCCGTAGCCGCTGAGCCGGCCGCGGCCGAGCGCTGCACGCTGGAGCCCGCGGACGCAGCCTGCGCTGCGCCTACGGGATGTGTACTCGTCACATCTTGATAGCTATAGTGTTGCGTTAAAAGCTTATCTACGTATTCATTAAGAGCTCTGTCATATTTATTTATTGGACAATACGACGTGATTGAACATTCGTGTTATCGAAACATCGAATAGTTACAAAACTGTTCGACGGTTACCTGTCAGCGGAGCGTTATTGTTCTCTACGGACGACAAAATGGACTTATACAGTACGGAGCACCATTTATGTACGAAATAAAGGTAGCGGTGACACTTAATAGTGCCCGTTTAGATCCAGTAAAGATTACTAGTATAAGGCTTCTGAACTGTTAGTGGAGACTGCAGCTTCGATGCCCGGTTGATGCCCTTTGCGGTCTCATTACGGACTAATGTGTTTCGTAACTGCGGGTATTTGGTTGACGTTTACTAACCAGTTGGTTGAATGTCGCGAGAACATAACAACTGTAAAAAACATTTAAAAGTGTAACAACCTAACAGGGATATAAAACGAGCAGTCTGCGCAACCGCCGCCGCCCTGCCCCTGCCCCCCCCTGCCCCTGCCCTGGCGAGGTGATCACCGGTCAAAGTGTTTATTGCCAGTAAATGTGGGGACATGTCATTAAAGTACCCAAATTATATCGACGACATCGCACTCTGTAACTGTAACACACACACTGTGGCAACAACACGACAATGATGTATAGTGTATGATGATCATGAGATCTATTCGTGATCTGTTTAAGTTTTATAACTAATTTGACTGAAACGCGCAGAATCGTACTCAATGTTAACTCCTCAGCAGTCATCCCACGCCCACTGAATCGCACCGCACCGCACCACATCGCACCGCATCGTAAACTGCATGACTTTACTCGTCACTCGCCAATATGGACTATTGTCTCGACATACAAGAGATAAAATAAAAACGTTCGAGATTTCATAAAGCCGTACAAGGAGGGTCGCCTTCGGAAACAAATTGCTTGCGAACGAGACGATCAATGAAATGAGTGTTATGTTAGTTATGTAGCTTGGAGGAGGGTCAAGGAGTTTACGGTGAGTGGAAGTGATCGTTACCGTTATGTAGATCACCGAACAGAATTGTTTGTGTTAAGATAAAAAGAAACTAAATGTTCAAAATCAAGTAAGATAATGAGGAACTATGGCGTGAGTATGTAACTTGTGGTCATGGATAAGTGTGCAGAAACGTTAGCTTTGGCACAGAAATATGTTCCTACTCGTAGTGCTCATTCGTTATACACATTACAGTAACAGATACCAGTACCACATTCTGGAGCATGTGCACCTGACCTGTATACGACAGTCTCTTAAAACGCTATTCCGTAAATAATGTTTACTGCACTTGAATGATAAATAGTAACGAACTATTCTACTTTTATGGTAATCGTAACTGTCATAATAACAATCATTTTATTGCCGCAACGTTTAAACACAAACCCATCGGAGGGCGCTAATTGAAAGGCATTAAGACAACTAAAATCAAAACGGTCACTTAGTTACACTACAGAAGGCAGCCATCACGACTATAACTCGAAGCTATTAAATACATTGTTAAGGGACGACATTACTTCGAACACATTCGCTTATCGGAACACTTAGCGAGACGGTGCGGTAACGAGCCCCGGACAGCGCCGGACAGCGCCGGACACGGGCGGACACCGGGCTGCGGTCACCGGTGACCCCGCGATAACTCCACTCGTAAAGCTCTCAAATAATCCGACCACATTCCGGTGACATCGGTAACGTATTGGTGTACGACCCGGCGCGGCGGCGGCGCGGGTCACCGCCACTATATTCAATATTACTGACTCCGGAATAATTGGGCAACACGACAGCGCGACACTTCTCTTAAATGTTAATAATTTTACAACAATATCTCCGAGTACTCGTTGTGGGAATTATTTATTAAGAGATCAGTAAAGATCACGGCGAAGCCTCTTCCAATAAACATACATACATTGAACTTAAGTATTGCATCACATGTAACGATTTGTCATACGACTTCACTGCGGACGACATACTTGGGATTTCCAGAAAGTTTCAATATGTTCAACGGTACCAACACTATACACTGTACAGTGTCAAAACAAACAAATTAACGTTTCTCATGGTTATTGAAGTCGATTGATCTTTGATGTTTGCGAGTGCAATGATCTTTATAACCTTTGCTGCTTCAGGAGCGCTAATGAAGTATAATTAGTGTAGCTATACAATTCATCGGCTTTTTGTCCACAACTTTGAGGCCATAGCATCTATTGTCAGCCAACTTGGCTACAGAACATCGATGGTCTACCTGAAGGACTTTCCTTAGTATGCTCATTGTTCGTCTTCTTGGGTTGTTATGAGTAACAGTGTCGGTTAGTGCAGAGTGTCCAATATTATTGTCAAGTGCAGTTGGCTTGGACGAGTCGCGCTGGAGACGGCCGACCACTTCCAAGAAGGCCCGACTAAGTGTTTATGGTAATGCGCGAGATGCGCCTGCGCATACGGACGCGACTAAACGCGCAATTTGTTTACAATGTTTTGTTCTTTGCTGGCGTATTATACGCGTATGCTAATACGTTTAGCGTGTAAACTGCGCGGTCAGCGCGGGAAGGTGTCGTTGGGGGAAATAAACGTGGATAACGAGCCAAAATAAAATGTATGGAAATACGTAAAAGGTATACAAATGTATGGATGAAGCATGTCGTGTAGCGGGCGCGGCTCTTATTCAGTTCAAAACGATTCCACTGAATTCCACTCGTAGTAAACGTAAATGCTCTCTTCAAATCAGTGAGAGTTCGACGAATATCTCCACATCACAGCATCTGCTTGTAAATGTCTGTGCTGTAAATCTGCGCTGCGGTGCGCAGGCGCGGCGTCACGCGCTGCGCATACATCACCGCGCAGCCCCATCCACCATCCACCACAGCACAGTGCCATCGACTACTCGCATTTGATCGCATTACGCCTTTCATTACTGTTTCCTGTGATATATTTTATTAAACCAATTCCTCCAATCAATTTACAACCCTATCTCCCACTTCGTAAAGTTATATTTTCTCTGCAGCATAACACGGTATAAGTTATGGTGTTGCATGGTGTTCACGCGTCCCTGATTTACGCGTGGCGTGCGCGGGCGCAGGCGCAAGGTATAGCGCTCTCAGGCGCAACTGTTCAGATGTCGAGGGGATGGATTTACGCCGCGGAGTCCCGGGTACTGTTTCGGATATCAAATAGATGGGCGCGGATCATAAATTATTTGTTTCACTCGTTTTATTTATCTGCAGTATTGATGTAAGGATACGACTCCATGGACGCGGGCGTTTGGTTACACTGAAAGCGGGTTGTGAGTGACCAGATCAGTGCACAAGACAAGATATTAATAAATGACCGCAATGCTTTATTAAGATTGATTGTTACGAAAAAGTTGACGACATTTATTTATTGATATTCTTTATTTCACTCACAAAGTACGATACTACAGTTAATGTACAATGTCGAGCTAACCCAGATTTGGGTTTTAATTGAGAAATTTGCAAATGATTGTACTATATCATTCTGCACTTCAAAATACAGAAAACGTTTACGCCACATGAGTCATTCTCAAATACGTACAGGTTGACATACAACTGAGATACCTTCCTGCTGAGGCGGTCGGCTGTAATAAAACGTTTCTTGAAGGCGCAGCAGTAATTTAGGAATACTCACTACAAGTTACTTATCCAGGGTAATGTGAGTGAGTTCTCGCGCCTGCGCAGGCTCTTCAATCACTGCTTCGTGCTGGCCACATTCGAGCAAGGACAGAAGGTCCAGTTCTAACTACTAACTTTCATATAATAACCTAACCTCCCTATTCGTTTTCATCATCGTATATAACGTATGATTCGCTAAATTTACAAATGCTGACCGTTTTTGGGAAAATGTTTGGTTGTAAGACAGAAAGTAGTTAATATTGTTCATCCCATTGCACAGCACAACCGTTTATTTCTGTGTTCTCCATTGCTGCAAAGTGCCCAGTAGTTACAAATAAACCTTAAAACTTGTTCTGTTACGGCGAGGTAATCAACTAATTACCCATTTTACATCTGTTCATCAGTTGGGGTCAGACAAAGAATAGTGCAACAATCACCAACCGATTTGTTTCATATTTTGAATAATATATCTTGCGTTTCCTCTTCAAAACTCTTTATTGTATAGTCTGTTCATTCAATGATATCCTAGATACTGCTTTGTTATCACAAGTCTGAAATAATCGTAAGTGATCGCCAGCTAATAAATATGATATTGGTGGCTCTTCTGCTTCAGTGTCGTTTATTGCGACTTGCGCCTGCGCAGTGTATCGGTGTCGGAACACGCGCAGCGCTTGTCGGCTGACACTCGCTACGCGCGGCGTGTTGCGCGTCGTTGTAGCTTGTACCTGATGTAGTCAGTTGTAGCCGACTTAGCGCGGCGCAATCAGCCAGGATTGAGACCTTACAGGATTAGGGATGGGTACCCGTGTGCAAAGCTAAAGTAGCCTATTGGCATAATGTTATTTGCCACCTCAAGACTTTTGACTTACATACTTATAACGGAATTCATACTTAAATCAGTAATTGCAAGCGTAACTGGCATCGACTTGCATCGTTTGACCACAGATTACGATTAAACTTTTTGTTGTACATTTCATTGATCAATTTTCCGATGATTTACTTAAACATTCGTTCGCCGGTAATCACTCGCCCCCTGGAGCAGTGACCGCAACATGGTGAAGCATGCTCCGTGCACTCTCAGGCCCGGTAACCACAGAGTAATGGGTTACCAACCACTACACAATCTGTGCATTCTTCTGGTTGTCGCTGGCAACCGCTGACGATGTTCAACTGTTGAGGCGGTGCGCCCGTTGTGATCGAAGCTGACCACGGAATGCGTCTGCGCATACCGTTTAGAGATCCTTTGGATGTTGTAAAGTCTCAAGTCTATTCTATGAATCCTATATAATAAATTGTAACTTAATAAAGTTCACTTTGGTTTGGTTTGGTTTAATAAAACCAAAAAAATATTTCAGTAACACTAGACAACCATAGAGTGATTTAGATTTTAAACAGCGTATGAGTGCATTCCATTGCATGGAATAAGCAGTTTAATTTTTCCTACTTAACGAAAAAATAAATGATGAATATTTTAAAAATTTGTTTAAACTAGAAATGGATTTTCTCTGAGCTAACATTGCAGTTAATTACTTAAATCTCATATTATGTATAAGTATAATTGTTTTTAAGTTAGCGACGCAGGTGTTACAAAGATTCCGCAGTCCTCAATGTATTTTTTCCCGCGAGTACTTTTCGGAAGAGTCATCAGACGAGCAGGATATTATCTGGGCCACCTGCGAAGTTGTTATTAAATCCTGCCACACATAGCGCATGCGCTGATGCTACAGTGACGGTGGCCACTTCCGGTGAGGCTCCGTTTTTCTTCACGTTTTGAGAGCGAAATTATTTTGGCAAATGTTGTGGTGTCTGTAAGTATGAGATGTACTTTCTGGGAGAAACTGCTTAAATTTTTTTGTAGAAATACTGTTAACTTTACGGTTTTAGATTTATTACGGTTTTAAATTTGTAATTAATCACAGTCAAACAACCGCTGAGCTCCTAATTATTTTATTTTTAGCTTTTATGAAAATAAACCTAATTTTCCCATACAGAACCCACAATTCTCCAGCGCACCCCAGTCGTGTGTACACACAGAACAACGGCACGTCACAAGCGTTGTTCAGCGGTCACGTGAACAAGAATATGGCGTCCTCACGGATTTGCTTTTTGTTACTAATTGAACCCCCGACATAACTTACGATACCGAACTTGTGGTACTGAAACCAATGTTGCGATTTCTTGCTAATTCTCATAGTTAGTCGCTGGGAACGAACTATTTATTCGTGGAATTAGTTTAAATACATAACTGAGCCTAACCGCTTCGAGGTCGGGTGTACCGTGTACCGTGTACCGAGTACCGTGTACCGTGTACCGTGTACCGAGTAGGTACTAGGAATTATTAGCGCACGCAGTTCTGCGCGACTCGAGCACAGCTCAGCTACTTACTTTGGCAAGCGCTACTTACGGCACTTGTTATCGATAATGGGGGAATTATGTAATTGGTTCACAGTTTGTTGTCGCGTATAAAAATACCGCTGTCAAGTACTAACTTTATTATTTCTGTAAAAAACTTTTACGTTAAGTGGGATGACCATTTTACTGCTTTCAATATTAGAGAGCAGCTGGACTTTAGCAGTTTTAATTATTTTTGACTGACCGACATATCCGCAGCCCGCCATTTTGTTTTGCGTATTGCCAATACGCACTTTACTGGTATTACCCCATTTCCGCGCTCTATAAAAGTAGCCATTAGTTAGCCGTGCCTGTGCGCCGGAGTGACAAAGAAACATGTTCTGATTGTAATGCCTGCTCTGATGGCTGCGCTCTACGTTAGCTGCTCGTCAACGTTCGGCACTCGAAGTATTTATACGTTCCGGGGCTGGCGCTGGCACCGCGCTGCCAACGTAGCCAGTTGGCAGCGCGGTGCGCAGACGCAGGCGCTGTCACGCGTAAGTAATGCGCCGCGTAATTTAACGTTTGTGTTTTATATCGACAGCGGAGGAAGTCGTTGAGTTCACATGCGGATTATGTATTAGCTTAGATAATGGATTCCTTTCCCTACTCACTTGAATATAGCCTGCTAAATTGATGGTTTCAGAAGGCATGGCTGTGTTTAGGTGAGAAATGTCATGTTGCTTTAAGGAACTTGGCAAATTAACACTCTACTAGACCAACGATGATGGGAGAGCCAAGTAAAGCCAATTGAATTACTACCCAATCTACTGAACAGCTTCTGTAAATTCAGATGACAGTTGTTGCAGTAATAAATAAAAACCGGCCAAGAGCGTGTCGGGCCACGCTCAGTGTAGGGTTCCGTAGTTTTCCGTCCGTCACAATAAGTGTTCCCACTTATGAGTTTAAAGGTCCGCAGCAAGCGCTCCGGCTCCGACTTGTGACGATTTTAAGCACGAACACAAAGGGGAGCGCTCAAACCTCGACAACTAATTAGATTATGCACTCATAAATAAAATTACGAATATATGTAAGGTGCAACTTACTTTACCACGGTAGGTCATGAAAGCACGGAAAATCTTAACATCGACTTTTAAAAAAATACGTCATTACACAACGCCATCTATCGAACCATTTATGAACTGGTTTTTACCTTAACATTTTGATGGTGTTAAAAAAATAATTTTAGTTTTGTTCTAAATTGCCTTAGCATGTTCTTAATAAAAGTTTTATGTAGTTATCAGATACCGCCAATGCCAAGGAGAGACCAACCGGAGAATTCGGAAATACCCGATCTAATGTAATAAGTACCTACAGCGCCATCTCTCGGGGAATTGGGTTACTAATTAATACTTTTTTAATAATTTTGGATTGCGAGAACCGATTTCAATAATTCTTTTTTTGTTTGAAAAAAGATACGTTCAGGATAATAAAATATGTAAACGAAGTAAAAAAAAATGCTTGCATATACGATTATAGTACAAACTTAGTCCAGAAATTATTTTGTACAAATTTTTGTCTTTTTTGTACAAAAACTGTTGTGTCAATCAAGTTCAAAATAATTTTCATAGAAAGTCTTTATAAAGTTCTACTTTTCAGATTTTTTTCATATTTTCTAAACTTACCATAAGTTTCAAAAGTTAGAGGGGGGGGGGGGACACATTGTATTTTACTTTTAGAGCGATTATTTCCGAAATTATTGACATTATCAAAAAATGATTCTAGTAAACCCCTATCCATTTTTAAATACCTTTCCAACAATATATCACACAATAGGGTTGAAATTAAAAAAAAAATCACTTCCCACTTTACATATAGGGTGGCTACCCTAATAAAACATATTTTTCCAATTTTTATTTTACCACTTTGTCGGCGTGATTGATATACATATTGGTACTAAATTTCAGCTTTCTAGTGCTAACGGTCACAGAGATTAAGCGAGGACGGACGGACGGACGGACGGACGGACGGACAGACAGACATGGCGAAACTATAAGGGTTCCTAGTTGACTACGGAACCCTAAAAAGAGGTTCAAAAGCAGCTGTCCCTTGTACAGGCTCCGTGGAGTCGTGGAGAGCACCGGAACAGTACGTTATGTTCAGGAATTTCCTCCTTTGCTCTAACAATGGCCAGTCACTGTAAACTTCGGTGGACTAACGCAGAGTAACGCATACATTGTGGAACATTCTAGTCCCAGTATCTGGAGCATTCTAGAATCTCCTGGAATGTCCGGCTCGGTGAGAAATGTGGTAATATAGGCTAGTGCGCGTATTTCACAGTAACACTACAGTGCAGGTTATTGAGTGCGACGCCGCGCGCATTAACGTTGCTCTAATGCATTCAGCGATGCGGTGCCGCAGCCTGCGATGTGATCCCGTGGTGAGATGCGGTGCCGCAGCCTGCGATGTGATCCCGTGGTGCGATGCGGTGCCGCAGCCTGCGATGTGATCCCGTGGTGAGATGCGGTGCCGCAGCCTGCGATGTGATCCCGTGGTGAGATGCGGTGCCGCAGCCTGCGATGTGATCCCGTGGTGAGATGCGGTGCGTTGTGTTAGCGGGCTCCTTATTTAACTGTTACAGATATTAGCTTTGTTTCAATTGAAGGGAGCGATGAGCGATTTGGACATGCCTCGGAAATTTTTATGAAATGCGGAATATAGTGTTATTATTTGTATTATTTTCGCACAATATATTTCGCCAAATATGATAACGATTATGTAATAAGACGCCAGCCTCTTGCCAACAACGACCCCACTAATTTTATTATTCCTGACGGAAGAACAATAAAACAATTTGTCCACAATCGAGTTCGACACAATTTTCCTTATTCCGGGTAATATCGAGCTACTTAAATACATTTGGAACAAATCTGTGATTCGTAATATGTATCCTGTTCCCAGCAATGTGAGTCGTAGTCGGTGCGGTGCGCGGTGTACACCCAGTAATACTCGCCAACAGAACACAGCTGTACAACTAGCCCGCGCGTCGTTTTTTGTGCATTTCAAACGAATAATATTCGATTGAAATACTCATATTATAAGTTACATTATTTCTTGTCACAAGCTGAATGATTTACTGCCTCAACGAGCTTTTTATATGATCTGTTATATCTAAACATCACGTTCGCGTATTTATTTCTATTTTATTTCTGCCCCACACTAGCAAGTTCTCCTATAGTGGGTGCGTTTAAAAACATTTAAACTCACATACACAAACAGCCAGACCCGGAATAACTATCTGTACACCATACAAATATTAGTTCCGTGCGGGATCGATCCCGCGACACGCAGCGCAGCAGTCGATCACTCAGCCACTGCGCCAACCGTGTCATCACCTTAGAAACGTCTAGTACATATATAGTCTACGGCTATTATTCTGAATCGTGCGTTTCCTGATAATAATGCTTTTAACCTGCTGTTTCTGTGTGCGTATAATGCGCTTGCGCAGTGTGACCCGCAATAGCACGCACGTTACATTTACATGCACATGTTCCTCACGCTCTCAGTGCCACACTTGTCACTTGCTGGAAAGGAGTCATTCATAGCGATTTAACTTTTTGTTTAAAATATTAAACAAAAAGTTAAAGGTGTATGTTACTACACACACCTCCTAGTTCCACCTCTGACCATGACCATGTTCACCCTTGACCCCACAAACTCGTAATTTTTGCAAATTAATGGCGTCACGTTATCTAAAAGGCCTATTATAAATCTATCCTCAAAATGCGGTGATTAAGTATAAAATATGAACTCAAGATCGTCTGTTGCTGATAAGTATTTAAATGGAAATGTTTGTCACTTGGCATCTCGTCACCGCGCAGGAATTCGGAACTAACCTCGTCAGTAATTAAAGCAAGGAGTTTGTGTGAGCAGTGAGTAATAATACGCTGATGGGTCGGAGTGTCGGAGTGAGCAATACATTGTTAGTGAGCAATTAGCAACGAACACGAAGTTATTGCGACCGAAATACTGCTTGGACTACACAATAATTGAACAATTAGCATCATAATTGTTGAGAATTACGAAATGATTGTCAACGTTCTGTAATTTATACAAAAAAAAAACGATCAACCCCCTATATGTGTAAATATAGAATACACAATAATTCAAAAGGAGAATAAGTAATTACTTGTTATTGGCAAGGCAAGGAATTTTTACATACCATCATTAATTATGGTGTGTAGAAATGCCTTGTTCTTGATTGCAGTTTAATTGATTGGACTACCTAATATAGGTACACATACTTATTTAAAAGGTCAACAAACTGCTCTGATTTAAAGTTTTGCAGACAGTATTGTATCAGTCGAAAAATACTCATACTGTTGAATGTGATCCTGCGTGAACATGGAACTATTTTGTCCTGAAAGGCATTACTCACCTGCTCTTGGCACAAAAATAATCTAAATGAGAGCGATAACAAAACAAACGGTATCGTAATGATATAACATCCAGCTGCTGTGACCACAGCCTTCGTACATTTATTGATAAACAGATGCAGGACTTCGAAGCGGCCGGTGCGCATGTGCAGCGGCGCGGGCGCGATCCGGTGCGCATGCGCGTTCCCACAGCGCTGGTATTTGCCGCACAAGTGTAACAATCGTAACAGCTAACTGTATCGACTACTAATTATCAGTCATTATACATGCGCATCTCGAGCTCGGCCGCGTTAGGCGTGTGTGTGCTCTCGCCTCGGTGCGAGAAAAGAAACGTTTCGTCATAAAACATAACGTTCCGGTCAAATACACCATTTTTACAGCACGCATCAGTATCGAATATCTAAAAGGTTATTAAGTTTAGAGCGCATTTCGTCAGTTTAATAAGTCACATGTACCTAATAAGAAGGCGAGCCTAATGACATCAAACGATCACAAATCTAAACTCCGTGCTCCTTCTGAGACTTGTTAATAGAAAAAGCTATTTTCAAAAACCCCAACCTAGGAATCAGATCCCAGAACCTCGTTACTGGGCAGTAGCGCGTATGACCAACGTCTACATCACCGAGCCGTACCGTACGTACGACCAAGCGTGTGTAAAGCTGTTATTATGACAGATTTGTAGTAATGTTATCGAAAGCCGCATAAATTAATAAAATATATATCAAGTTTGCGTGCTTGCTACATATTGTCGATCAATTAAATAAATCTCTGTTATATATCAGGAACTTTATTGACAATAAGTTAGCGGATAAAGCAAACATATCAACGATCAAGTCGACATTATTCAGGCTTAGGACTCGGCTGTCGTATCCTGGTCACGCGATGAACCACAATAATACGACGAGCGTGATGATGACGTCACCAGCGCCCGACCTGTCCAATACTTATTGATGCAGTAATCGGATTACTCGTGGAATTACCCCGGAGTTCTCACGCGGCCACGCGGGGTGCGCGCGCGCAAGTCATGCGCGGTAATGATGCGCCGAGCATGCGCACAACACTTGATGAGGCACCTCACGCGGCTCAGAAGTCACACTCCTGCCTATACCTATGTTGTTGATTTAATAAGAGCGTTGTTGTTGTGTGAAACAAAAAGCTGTTTCCCTTACACGGAGCAACTGCGTGTTGCGGCCGTACGTAACAGAAACAACAACATCATGTAGAGGAATTAAAGGCTGTTGCTGCTGTTGAAGCGTGGCGACCGCGACGGTACTCACAGTGCGGAGTGCGCCTTCTGTGCCTCCCTGCCCTCCCTGCCCTACGTGGACAGGTAGTCGTTCATTCACACATTATTATTTTAATTTATAAATAACTATACTTGTGACCGCGGCCTCGCCCACGGTATTCGGGATGTAAAACGAACAAGTCTAGGGCTTAATCTGCGCCTGCGCGGGGCGGTCAGATCCTTTGTAATCTTATGGTCAGATCGGGAATGTGTGTTAATTAGGAGCGAGAAATATAGTAGAATGTGACGACGTCGACACACAACATATATTATATGTTGAAGAATTATCTTACACGACGTTTGGGCCCACTTCGTTAGGGAGCTCATACCTTTGTTCGTTTTGGGAAAATAAACCAATGATTAGCTAATTAATGAAACGACCGGATGTTCTGAACGTGCACACAGTAGTGTATGCTATGTGCTAGGGACATATCACAGCACTCCGCGTGTGGCTGTGTCTGTGTCTGTCGACTCTACCTACCCACGTACGAAGAGCCGTGAGTTTAACAGAACAACACTATGTCGTTTTCATTAATAAGGTAGTTTACATTCAGTCGAACAGTTGATGTTCGTAATGAACGCTTCCAATTTGTCAGTCGAGTCCATTACAGTATCGAATATCGACAGTATTTGTATCTAATCGTTATTACAATCTTGATACCATCAATGTTCATAAAATGTAGCAATACCAATACTTTATGATTGAATTCATGAACGTTTCACCGTTGATTGGTATTGGTATCGGTATCGGTATCGACGCGGTATAATGAACACATTGCTACCACATCACAAGTTATACGATATGTATAATAATATTGATTTGGTGTTACATTTGACACCCAATTACCTGGTTCCCTGCCTACCTAGCAATACATATAAATTACTTATAAACAGTAAACAAACACCCACTTGTATTAACATACATAAATATTAACGGATAACTGAACTGTTGAACGTTGGGACTACGCACCACGCACCACGTACCACGCACTACGCACCACGCACTACGTAGGACATAGCGGGTAGGGTGGATTGGTGATCAAATAGTATACTGCGACGCCGACACCGACATTGTATTCCTGAAGCATCCCTCTCTGCGCGAACTGCGCCCCGCGCTCGCCACAGCGCCCGTCAGCGCCAGCGCCGGAGCCGGTGTCGATGTCGGTGAGAGAGATTTCGAGCTCCAAAGATATGTTCTAGTCGTATGTCGAAATCAACTAAAATAAGATTAATAATAAATCGCAATATTTATCGAATTTGTTCAGTAGGTATCCATTACCTATAATTTATCACAAAATAATGTAAACTCGGCTGTAGTGATTATATTTTGTTCATAATTATTTATAAGGTAGTAAACAAATATCAACTCGGTATGGTTTTGTAAATAGTTTCACGGATCAAATGATATTCTTAATGGAAAGCCAACAAACTGATATTAAAGAAAATATTTACTAACACAATATAGAGACAGATTTACAACGTTTAGATTATCATAATTAGGCGCAGGCGCAGGTAGAGCGGTAGAGCGGTAGAGCCGCGAGCTCGAGCGAGAGCTGCTCTACCACGCATTAACATTCATAAGTCCATAAATAGAGCCTAATGTGGCGACACATGGTAGAGCCATGTTTATCGACTCTACTTTATTTACAACTATAGATTTGCATCATTTACTTAAACAGCACATTATTTAGATTTTTGTAAACAGACTCTACGTAGAGTTCAGGCTGGTTTAATGAAATTCCTAATGATATTAGTTTGTAGTTTATTTATTTGTATTGCTTTAATTTGTGAATGTTTGGTAATAATTTAGTGAACGTGTATGTTATGTGCGACGGACCAAGGTTCGGCGCTGTTTGTGGAATTGTATGTTATGTACGAATATGTAATCGGAGGCGCTAGGCGTAGGGAATACATTAGTTCACCAAACGCACACCCTTTATACAATCACCAGCTGTGCCCAGCGGTTTCACCCGCTGCACACTTAGGGGTATGAAAAATAGATGTTGGCCGATTCTCGGACCTACCCGATAAGTACACAAAATTTCGTTTAAATTGGTCCAGCCGTTTCGGAGTATGGGAACAAAAATTGTGACACGGGAATTTTATATACATTCAGTCAAAAAAGTATCGGGAATGGATGATTTGTTTATGGTTCCAAATTAAAAAAATTGTTTTTTTTTGTAGTTGTTAGATTGGCACAACTGTTTTCCATTTTGGCGCGGAGATTGAGTTGCATCTGTTATTTATATTAAATACAGTGCTGGTTTTAGTAATATCATATAATTATAGTGTGTATTGCCAATGGAATTTCGTGTTCGGAGTCACTGAAAATGTTACAGAAGGTTTACGGTGAATCGACTTTATCAAAAACTAGTGCTTATGAGTGGTTCAAAGCGTTCAAAAGCGGTCGAGATGTGATGGAAGATTGGCCTCGCTCTGGTAGGCCGTCAACGTCTGCAACTGAAGTTAACAAGGCAAAAGTGAAGAAAATAGTGACTGAAAATCCCCATTCAACTCTGAGAGAGATAGCCGCTGAACTTTCTGTATCTCACGAGTCGATCCGGACCATTGTAACTAATCATTTGGGTATGAAACATGTTGCTGCTCGGCTAGTCCCAAAAGATCTGAATTTTCTCCAAAAACTCAATCGCATGAAAGTCGCTGAGGACATGCTAGAACGAGTCAGTTCGGACCCAACATTCATGAAACGCATTGTTACTGGTGACGAGACGTGGGTTTACGAGTTTGACATGCAAACTAGTCAACAAGCTTCGGAGTGGCGCCTTCCAACTGAACCGAAACCAAGAAAAGGAGAATTGGCGGCGAGAACTGAACTCAATTCCGGAAGCAGCGTTTAAAAAATGTTTTGATGAATGGATTATTCGTTGGCGCAAGTGTATCGTTTCTAAAGGAGCATACTTTGAAGGTGATAAAATAAATTTGGATGAATAACAGACATTTTGTGTATTATTGATCTTTTCCCGGTACTTTCTTGACAGAGTAGTATATATTAGAATATACACAAGTATTGACATCAATAATTAAGTAAGCTCAGGCAAACAACGCATGTGTCGTTACTACGAGTATGAACATGTTCACGAAATAACATAAACGTTATTAATGCGCCTTGTGTATCGGTGTGCTTTGTAATTAATCAAGAATATTCTAACGTATTCAACAACCTATCAGAGACAATGATGATGGTAATCGTAGTGAATTGAAAGTCTTTTAAGAAATATACTTAAATCATTTTAATAGCAAGATTCACTTCAGTCTAATTGAGTTCTGTGCCTAGGTTTAGCAACTAATATAACGCGTAACACACAACACCCAACATGTTAGTCACATGAAGTAACTTATTACAGTAACGAATCAACTAGTTCCAGTCGTGTGTATTGCCGTCGGGCAAATGACATTCATTATTATGTAAATAGTTATTCAAATAATGTCCAATATCAGCATCAGTTGCGACATTCGTAAGCAAAACAGAAGTTCAGTTAAGTTGAGCGGTATCTTTAATTGTAACTTACAACATCGCCATCGCCATCACCATCGCCACACAACACATAACTCACGCACACAATTTCCTCCGAACGCGCTGCTAATGCCCAAATGTACACATTTCACGTTCAGACACTATTATATCCGACACAGTGTAACCTTAGGCTAAGTCCGTAATTGAAATAGTTGTCCGGTTGGCGACGGTTGCCCGACGGTTGCGCAACTGTGGCCGCCGCGGGTCAGTTGATGATATTGTAAAGGTAATCGCCAATTGATTCGATGTGGTGCGGTGGGTACACGCCCTCTCATCTCACACCTTTCCGCTTTAGGGTTGTGATGAAGTTATTGCTTTGATTAGGTTTTCGTTTCTTGTTTATTAATTTCCCGTACCCACCGGTTTGACTTGAAGTAACACAGATAAGTTAAGTTGGCGTCAAATCAATGACCCTGTAACAGAGCTCACGTGTGAAGGCGTCTCGTTATTTATGAACGCGCTTGAGGCTTCCACGTGGACAGCTTGAGTTATTGCTTTGATGGGCAGGAAATTCTGCGATCAGTCACAATGCTCTCAATGGCCGGATTTCTCCATAATTTGACGTAATAAATCTAACATTTGAATTGTGACGGACAGCCCTGTTACGTTTAAGAGTCGTTAACACGTTTCGATAAATTGCCAACCTGCGGCGACGCCGACCGACGCCGACCGACGCCGACGGTACAGTTTGTTACCTGCGGGGGGAGGAGGGGGGGGGAGGATGCTGATTTATGCACAGGCGCAGGCTCCCAGATCAGCATCATTAACGGCGATCAAACACGAACGCTCCCGAACTCGCCCGAAGAAGACCAAACTAACTGTTGTTGTCGATAACTTAGTGTTATTGCTTACTGATCGAAATTGATACACGATAATGAGATTACATCCGCTGAGCTGAGGAGAAGCTGCGCCCGCGCAGGCAGGGCGGGCACGGGTCGGAATGCGGCCCGCGTTATTGATAGCCAAATATGAATGTTAATAACGTTAATACGTGTATTAACACTAACCAATCTAACGAGATGTCTACACAAGAGGAATGTTCGCATTCTACGAGAGAAATAACCTCGGATATTAAACGAAAAATATTGATACAATCAGCCATCTATGATAATTTATTTTGGAATTATTAAATCGTTTTAGTTTTATTAATGCTATTTATAATTTAATTCTGTAGATATGCGCTAAGATAGTGTAGAAACAAGCCTTACGAATAATAATGTCGGGAAGTGAGAAGTTCTGAACGTGGCACGTGTATGTGTCGCTGGCGTCGCCATCTGCTGCAGACTTATTATAAAGTAGTTTAGAGCTCTTCTTATTCTAGATGCTGCTAAATGTATCGCTATATCTATAAAACACGAATCCAATCCAACGGTTTCTTAGGTCACTTAATATAAATAATACAGTTTTCTATTAAATGCTGCAGCTGTCGGTGACGGTGCCGCATGCCGGGCGCACGACGACGGCGACGCGGCCGACGGGGCCAGCTCGGTACTGTGGCCGGCTGGTGGCAAACTGAAATATCTCGCGACGGGTGTAGGTTGATGTTATATTGCATGTATGTATGTCAAGCTCACATTTGAGATCACACTATTATTGGCCTGAAATGAAGAGCTTATGCCGTTTCATTACAACACCAGCGTGTATGATGTATTGCCCTTTGTCTGATAACTCTGCGCAGTCTTGTGGCGGCCGATATTTGATTACACCCAACAAACACGCGAATGTCCGAGTGATGGGTGCTGTCTGTGCGGCTGCGCATGAGTCGATCGTCGGCAATTATGTTATTACGCGCATGCGCAGCGCTGAGCGGCCGTGGCGCCGCCGCCGGCCGGCGCAGCAAGTCAACGGCGCGGCGCGGGGCGGCGGCGGCGGGCGGTAGCGTGACCGCGCACTAGGGATGAGCAACACATAGTATCGTGCACACTGTTAGCATTTCTTTTACAAAACAAAGAGAAAAATAAGGATATCGACCCCGAACTGTACAGTAACCCTTGCCAAGGTTTGTGTTGCTCCTTTCTGACTGGACGTGGAAGTTAAGTACCAATGGCAGAACATCATCGCAACTCGTCATTTGTAAATAACTAAAAATTGGTTCGCCACTGGCACAATTTGAAGACTATTACAGTAGCCCGGGCAAGGGTTATCTTTGTTTTATTTTGGCAGTATGAGCTAGTTTATGTTTTTATAAAAATGATGACTTTGTCGTCAAGTCACACACATTTATATATGAATGTAATCATCATGTTACATTACTTACGAACAGCTGCCGCTACATCAGCGGCGCCTCGAACACGGTACAAGTTTACTCGTGAAGACAGACAAGAAGACTAAAAGTCAAGGAAGTTATTGAGGTTGCATATTAACGAATACGACACAGAGATAGTGATCTAATCTATCTAGAGATCTTTGAAAATCTGATATGTCTGCTGATTGCCAAACAGTGGCCTTTATAATTAACATCAATAAAGGCTTTATTGTTGAAGCCACTCACAAGTAGCAGCCTGAAACTTAAGATCCAGGAAGACATGTGATACTAATGAAGATGACGAGATTTAATCTGACACGGTAATAAGGACATGATTAACAAATATTCAGATCAAGCTAGGTGACGCTTTGACGAAACAATGAAAAATGATTAAAACATAACAGAAGACATAAATAAATGTGTTGCGACATAATGATCGATACAGTCGGCCACAGAGCTCTGTATCGACTTCACTTATCTGATGTATTCGGTCCGTAATGCGCAAACAAATCTCCCGGCTAAGCCTAAGTGACAGGTCACTAAGCGGTACCACACGGTACCACACGGCACCACACGGCACTATACGTATACGTACTGCGGTACTTTCTAACGTGACCTTTAACTAATCCCTACTAATGCAGTTATAACTTGTGCGGAGACAGCCCGAGCTTAAATAAACATACTTGTGATTGTTTACGATGTTTTCATTCTGGAGCAAGATACAGCTTTCAAAACAAATGATGTCGAACGACATGTAACTAGAATGGTACATTTTGATTCAAGTGGGGAGCTTTGTTATTGCGTCCGAGGCGGAATTTACACCCGAACCGCTAGTGGGCGAGGAAGTTATGGAGCCGAGAACTGTAGTGAAAAATACTCACGTGAATCAAATGACGTTTTTTAATACAATTATGAACAAATATAACAACAGAACGAAAAGTATTTTTGTCGTAAATCACTGTGAAACTATTAAAGGCTGAATGAAGGAGAAGCAAAGGAATGAAGCTGTTAAACAGCCTAATATTAAAAATAAGAAATGGAAATACACATTTTTACAAATAAATGTTAATTTGTGGATAAAAACTATTGTTTTGTTTACAATCTTGTTTATTTATGATATTTTGTTCATAAATACAATTTTCGTTTAATATCTTTATGATATCCTTGCAAAAAAACACCCTTGACTGTATGGAACTGAACACTTGTATTTTGTTATCTGTAGCAAAATCAGAAAAAATAAAAGCGCTCGTTGCGATAAATTAATTTTAAGACATAGTATACGTGTGGAATATATTCCATGTTGAAGCCTATCGTAGTGCAGTAAGCTTCGCTTCCTCGAGCCTCCTTCCTCGAGTTTTAGAGGAAGCGTATTGAAAACGAAATAGTGCATTAACTTGTAATAAATAAAAAAAACTGTCCTGGAACTTGATGATAGTTTTTTATTATAAAATCAACAAACAGGACAATAAATGCCTGCACAATTATGTAAATCATTGATCAGTAACTTATAAGAACACGTTATTGTCTTGGAATGTTCACACAATGACAGTGTGCCGTGTTATTAAAACATTACGTAGTTTAATTAACAAAAAAATGCATATTCTATTTTATTTAAATGACTACTACAAATATTATGGGATAGCTTGAGTTGTGCTTGTGGCACATCACTAGTGTTAACAATGCACTTGGGGCCCAGTGGCCCACGAGCCGGGGGCTGGGGGCCGGGGCCTGCTCTCGCGCAATTACCCACCAATTAACAGCGCTTTCACTTTTATAACATTATCTGTGTTATTATCTCCGGCTTTGTTTTATTCGTTTACAGCGAGAGTGCCGAGTGCCGAGTGCCGCGCGTTTCGGCTTGTCTTACATTCCTACAGTAAATGAATGCACTGCTCTTATTTGAACTCATTTATGTAAGATTATCCATTAACCTGGAACTACCAGTATTTACCCACATGTCTATGAGTGTTATTATCGTTCGTGCGTGTCTCGTCACTATGGTCATGAACTAGTTTATGTCTTGCAGTTATTTGCTACAAATCTTGTATTTCGGTATTATTAGTTGGCATTAGCAGTGATGGTGTAGTGGTGTGGCCGTCGGAATGCCAGGGCGCTAAATAAAATTTTAACTGTGATATCTTATTACTCGATTGACGATCTTCTTAACGATGATTCATTAGCTGATTGACATTATTCTGACTCACACAAAAATTAAACTTTTATTAAACCTAGCTGACTTTCTTTTTTATTTTTGTTTATTATTATATAATTTGCATTTCTTTATTACTGTGGTCACGATGACATTTTGATTTTTAATTTCATTTTGGATTCCAGAAATCTGTCATGTATTCTAATTTTAATATTGTAAAACCTTTGCATGCCTATGTGAAGGTAAAATATGGTGACAGCGACTACAAAAAACACCTATACAGTACACTATACCCATGATTGCAAAGAAATAAATGATTTGATTTGATGCCAAGTCATAGGTCCCGAGTTCAAACCAAAGACACCAACATCTCTGTTTTTTTTACTACATACATATCTATATTTATCACTTACGTCGGTGAAGAAAAACATGTATCATGTTAAAGTGCATGCTCGAGGGATATTTGTCGAGCGAGGCCGAGCTCCATGTGCGACATAAAACTGTGACACCACGTTAGCCGCTAATCACACAAACAGAAATGCGTGACTTATTTATACAATGATATTTTTTATAGTGATTTTCATTGTCATTGTACAACCTTTATCTTCTAGCGATTACACAATTGTCATCATCACACACGGACTCACACGGTACAACTTACTTATGTTAAAGGTTCAACATTAATGACATAACATTGTGACAGTAAATATGTAACTAAATGTTTATTCGTTTACATATGATGTCCACGACCTTTTTATAAACGACAATATTTTGATTACAAAGCGGTTTTAACAGCTGATCATTAAAGTTAACTACATGACACCGACTAACGCTATAGTATAATAGTATAGTTAGTTAATACGCGAATACCATCGTCTGTGGTATTTCTGTGATGACGGTATAAGCGTATAATAGGCGAAGTTACCTCGCCGGGAGTGAACCCGCGACCCGCGCGTTACTCACCACTTCTGACATCAATAGCCGTATCGTGCATTACGGCATAAGTACCACTAACTTTATTCATTAAAACTGTTTACACAATAAACCGATAATTTTAAAATCACAATCGTTGGGGACTTGGACATTATGCGATGTTAGCGTGTAACCTGTTGTTTATTTACAGCTAGAAACAACAGATTGTCAAAGTAACAAACCGAGAGCGGTACCTAGGGTTCAAAAAAGAGAACGAACCTGCGCATGCGCATACCTATACACAGAACAGGTGTCATGTGCATCGGACATCGCAAGACGTTCATCAGACACCATTGCCGTAAGCATAGTGGACCCGCCATCCATCAGCGTGCGGTGTGCGGCGAGCTAATTGAATGTTTAGCTTTACTGCCTCCGCTAGTTCGATACCAACCCGTACTTGCTTGTCTATAGTCAGTCGTAGTTAGAGCCAGCTCAGCTCGTGAAGCGCGCACAAAGGCCTGCCGCCGCGCAGCGGACGCTCTCAACGATGGCTTTGCCGGATAACTACAGACTCGTAAACGATTGTTAATTATAATTAAGCTTTTTGTAGTAAAGAGTACTTATTGTTTTACTGTGTTTCTTTTTCAATTAAATAAAACGAAGTAAACCCATCCTTACTAAGCATAGTTATGGAAGTTTATAATAGAATAGCAATGGACCAAACTGAAAAGTTTTTGTCATCAAACCTTATGGATAAGTCGAGCAAACCCACTATAAAAGCTTTCATATTTAGGCGAGTTTGTGTGTTGAACAGCTCCGAACTAAATGTACTAATATTACTAGCATAGAATAGTAAGTACTAATATTACCAATGTTGGTACCAGGAGAGCGCGAGCGGTCGCCGTACGCCGCACGGGCTTGTGTTAATGTGCGTGCTATCACTTCACAAGTCCGAACAGAAGGCGTATAACGAGTGCACGAGTAACTAAAAATGTAGAGGAAGACCAAAGAACAGAGGACGGGTTACGTGAACGTCGTTATGGTAGGAAGAAAGAGGGTGACTGATAAATCACGGCTAATAGAGACTCTAGTATTACAAGTGCCTACACTGTGATCCTTTTGGTAAGTTTCAGTTGAATGAAGCTTTTGCTATGTTCTAACCGAACCCTGTTCTCGATCGACTAAGATTATAATTCAATGATTTGTATTTGTGTGAAGTAGACTTTCTGCTGGTACCCTTATAAAATAAATGTAATAACAGCGCCATGACGGTTGCTATTAACGCCTCAATTAACCGACGTCGCGGACGAGAGTTATGCGTTGTCTCTGATTTATTATTATTTATTCCCGAATGCAAATGTTCCGCTGCTATGTTCACTATGTTCGGCTGTTCCGTCAGCGATTTAATTATGCAGTCAGATAGTTAGTGCACCGTTATCCGCGATTTTTGCTACATTAATGAAGTCGCTGGCTTGACGTATGCCTGGGAATATAAAAACCGTCCGCGTTGACGTCAACGTCGCGTCGCCGTCGGGATACATTTGAATATCCTTTTAGATGTTTTGGAAGATAACGGAGATTGCTTCACTTCCTGGAGTGTCGTGTTCAGCTCGTTAGTGCAGCGGCTCGTGGATGTTATGGTGTAGTTAGCCGTGCGTGGATTTAAATTGGGTAATGCAAATGTATGAAGGATATGACTGCCTACCCGATACCTGTCTGATGGGTCTGATGACACCTTCTATTTCTTAAATATATAGGTACTTCGATTAATCTTCAGTTCAGTTGTGTCCTTTTCTTATATGTACTTGACCGTATGTAGGGTTCTCTTCGATCAAGGTCTACATAGTATAACTGGCCTATTAACGTTAATTAGCTATAAATATTTCGTCGATGTGCAGCTCCTATCTCCGTCTCTACTAAAGCTACCCTAGAAGGTATCTTTGTATTTAAAGTTGACTCTGATACACCGTATATTGATCGCCACAGATTGCATTTCCTCTCGGTGATTAAAGGTTGCTATAATAAATAGTGGTGTTTGCTGCGCGTTCTGCGCGATGCTGCGGGGGCTGCGCGGGGCGCGCGGTACTGCGCGGGCGCACGACTGCGGTACTTTATTGCTAATAGCTAATATCGCTTCAATTAATACGTCTGCCGAGCGCTTCCTGCCGTATATACCGCGGTGTTGCTATCATTTACGATATGTGACCATTTTGTTTATATTATTGGGAGTCTCATCGCTTCTATTCTATGGATTTATATTAAAATAGTTTTGACTTATCTTGGCTTGGTATTTTATTACCTCTTATTATTGGTCCTGGCGCGTACTAAGATCGTTGATATTGTTGGTTAGTCAAACTAAATTTTTTCTCCATTCAAATAGATCACGAACCTCAGTCGTGTATGCGTGGTAGTAAATACCAGAAACTACAACCGTGTCGGCTGGCCAGTTCTTGTCATAAGTATTGTGAATCTCAGCAAATAGCCAAATTACTAATGTATATATTACTAGCTTTTGCCCGCGGCTTCACTCGCGTTAAATTCGGTAGCGCCTTATTGATTTGTAATGGCAACGCTAAGTTTTCCCGTTTCTTCCCTCTTTCTCCGTCACATCCCACTTTTTTCAAAAAATATTAACCTATGTCCTTCTCCTGGTTCCCAACTATCTTTGTACCAAAATTCATCGAAATCGGTTTAGCCATTAAAGCGTGAAGAGGTAACAAACAAACAAACTCACTTTCGCTTTTATAATATTAATAAGTAAGGATTATTGACGACACGGTTGGCGCAGTGGTTGAGTGCTCGACCGTTGCGCTGTGTGTCGAGGGTTCGATTTCCGCACGGAACAAAATATTTGTATATTCATATTCATATTCATCTTTATTTGCATACCATAATGTGGAAAGGTGTTAAATAAGTCTTAAAACTAAGGTACAATTATGGACCCTGTAAGGGCACAGCAACATAAAATACACAGTAATTCATTAAAAAAAAACATCAATAAAAAAAACATAAATTATAACTATCAATTCATTTTCAATTATATATTTCAATTATAGTATAACCTACAGGTAGTCGTTTCGAGTTTCGAATTATTTGTGTATGTGAAGAAATTCCTAGTGTGGGGAAACGTTTAAAAAAACTAGGTTGTTCCGGAAGCAGCCTTCCCGCCATTTACATACTTATACATATAATCCCTGCACCAACTGGCGTTCATTACTGTGAGTACCACCATTGAAGCTCTCAGCTGAGCCTGTGTTGGCTGGTACTTCAGGATAGCGGCATCCAGAAAGAATTTATTTGACTAATGTCATTCGTCGAATAAATACATTAACAGACACCTTTGGGAAGACAGTACTACCAACACATGCTACTTAAGAAAGAACAATACACTCCAAGCATTCAATGCGCGGGGTCAAGTATAGGTACCTAAAGATCCTACTGAATGGTCAGTATTACTGACATGATTTCTCAGCATCACCATCAGTCGGGTCGTGGATGATGTCCACATGTCCACGGCCCGACTGCACTCACTGCTGGGTATAGAGCTGCCTCTCGTTGTGATTAGGGCACCGGAACCGGATTTCGATACCCTATTTGTGATTCCTCTTACAGCGTGTGTGTACGCATAGTTAGTCCAAAACATAAATTAATAAACCGAAAGGCTGGCACTATATTAGTAATAGACTATTAATGAAGCGTATAATATCCACAATCACAACAGTTGTCAACTCCGTCATTAATAACGATTTCTATTCGCTACAAATTCATTGCGTAGTGCAGTCAGTCCGCTCACGTCTGCGCTCAGGGCTGCCGCATGCGCCGCCGACGTTACACCTTATATACTGGTTCATCCCTAAGGGTTGGTATAGGCGTTCTTTAGGGCGGCGCGCCGCCCACTACCTGAACGCGCCCCAAAAGGTGGTAGCCATAAGGCTGATCCGGGGCTACCGCACGATCTCCGGCAAGGCAGCGAGACTCCTTACTGGACTGCTACCGTGGGATCTGGAGGCGCTAGTCCTCGCGCACTCCACCGGGGGGAAACTCCGCTGCCGCGGCAGATTGCCGCTCAGCGGACTGACCTCCGGTGCGATCTCATGGTGGCATGGAGAGAGCGACTGTCACAACCCCGTGCAGGGCACGCCACAATAGTGGCGGTAAGTCCTCTCTTTGAGGAGTGGCTGGAGAGGCGTCATGGCGTCCTCACCTACCGCCTGACGCAGGTCCTCACCGGACACGGAAGTTTTGGGAAGACATTGGATGATTTCCCACCCGAAAAAAAAGGGCTGGTATCGACGTGGCAGAGTGAGCAATAGCCCACATGTGATAGCCTGACTGGAGTCTCGGAAAAAGTCAAAATCATAGCTTCTCGTACCGTGCATTAAGCATTAACGTACGAGGCATTATTTAATGTTACTTAAATCAGTAGAAAAACACGGTTTCCTTACAATACCCGAATGCTTACTAAAAGTAGTAAAGTACAAACACCACGTGCAGATCTCTGGCAGCCCTGGCCGTACCTTACTTCACATTCACAAGCGCAGACCTGATTTACGATTGTTTATATAATAACCATTCTATCTGAGACTCAATTGATTTGTTTTGGACGCCACTCATCCACGGCCGTGTTTGGAGCAAACATCTTGCCACACTGGCGACGCGACGTTCTAGTGCCTCTTGTCACACTCGTGCGTGTTGTGGCACTCGTGCACTATAGTAGCGCGGCGGAGGCTCTCGGGGCCAGCTGAACGGTGGAGTGTTGTGCCATGTGTGGACGATGTCAAGTGCTGCCCACTGCCCGAACCCGCGCCGCCGCCCGTTAGCGAGCACTCGATGTTACACTGTGAGATGCGCGGGCGCACCTGGCAGGGCTGACACCTGTCTGGCTAGGAAACTGTTTAGGCAGATCATGTGTTTACGTATATGTTTATATTTGAATACGGGCATAAACAATGATCTTAACATCGGTGCTGTACTAAAGACAATCAGACTCGCAAACGTATCCATAGGTATCTCGAAATGATCTCATAGGTAATAACATTATGGAATGCTGAACCGCGACCTCGTTCCCTGCTTATCTCCCCTCAGCATCATGCGAGAGCGTCTGCGTAGTTTCTCGCAGTGGCGTGTACTAGCTATGTAAATCCTGTGGGTGCGCTCGGCAGTTACTACAATGTATACGGTTATCGAAGTTGTTATGATAATATCCGCATAATTCACTTAGGTAGGGCTATTTGTAAACCTAGTTACAGACAAATCTAGACTAGTTTACATCATTAGCCAGAAATGCATCAAATGAATTCCTAGTTATTGTGAATCAAGTAGGGACAGATGCAGATGGAGAGGTTCTGATGCTGACCATCACGAGGTGGACATCCCTGCTCGATGTCTGGTTGTCGTGTAATGTCCGCGCTAATGAGCCGCGCGTCTCACTGGAACGTCCCTCACGCGCCCATCACGTACTGTGTACAATATGTGAGCACTTCTGTTTGGCTGCAGTAACAACAAACACGCTCCGAGTGCAGCACACGGCGACACGGCGACACGGCGAGTGACGTGCGGCCACACTCGACCACATCAGTGTTTTTATTAAAACACGAAGAAAGCTCTTGTGACTTCGTCAGTGTAACGCTGGCTGACATATATTAGCCTGTCAGAAGATGGTGCGCCGTCTCTCGTAAGGTTCACGAAGAAGTCATCAGCGGGAGCTGGCTGCTGTCCCGTCCCGCGCGTTTTGTGTGAACCCGGAACACAACACTAAGATCCCGCTAACAATTGATTGAAAACGATTACAATTTTGATTTAGAACCTCTCCGTGCGCTCGTCGCGTCGCGCCGCGTCGTAAAGCGCGCACAGTGCTGGTACGAGTGTTGGCCATCGTTAGCGCATATCATGAATAAGAACCGAATGTACCCGGCGCGTTTACGAGCACTTCTAAACAGATGCGCGCTATTCAATTATACAGCTTCGCATCGAGTCGCATACAATATTTATATCCGTTTAAAAGTCGCATTGTGGCCGAACTATGAAAATGGCAATATAATCGGTAATATCGGCACTTCGGCAGAGCTCGGTCGCCGGTCGCCGGTCGCATGCGCACACTCATGCGCCGTTATTCAATTACCGCGGCCGATGTATGCGCGCGCATGCGCCCGGCTCCCCGCCGCGTGTGTCACACTCTCACGGGCCATGGGCGATGGGACGCGGCGACATCACTATTCCCACATCTGGACCATAAAACGCACATAAACCATAACAGCACAATTTTATGTAATTGAATTAAATTCTCCAATTACTGCGACTGCGCCTGCGCCGCCGTGTGCATATAAATGAGTGTTTAACACAAAGTTCCCGACCGCGCAACGGCAATGCGCATGCTGGACAGCGCCCTTCCGAATTTGCATCTGCCGACTTAACAGACATCTCAAAATAACCTAAGACTTTTTAAAACTACTTCTTTATCAATAAACGCCTGAAGATAATATAAGCAAGATAACTATGACTACGTAATGTCACGCAGTACACACTGAACAGTGTCAGAGAGCTCGCGTTAACTCGACAGACTACGTAACTTGTCATATTAGTATGACTACACAGGCTGACTTATCGATAGGCGACAGTTGCCGCTAATAGTGTTATTACTTCATTTTATAGGGTTTCATGAGATCTTCAGACATTCTCCTCCCGCAGTGAGTCACATTATCAATCAACTAACTTGTAGAAACATAAACAAACAAATAATTATTTGTCATAATATAATTCTTTGTAGTTGATAAACTGTGAAAACTAGATGGCAGTTGCTTCTCGTATAATGACACAAACTGGCAGTAGAACAGCTCACCGGAGCGTCTTTCAAAACTCATTTAACAATCGTAAGGGAAGGACTTCGGAAGGGGTTTCATATCAATTTCATTTATATTGCTTCCGTAGTTTATGAGTTATCTTTTCTTGTTATGTAGGTATGTAGATGATATACTTATATCGTTTAGTTTAGTTTAGGAAATGAATACTCGATAAGAATTTGTGTGAGATAGCAACCGAGATTAGCATTAAAATAGATTAAACTGTTGTACGTTATTGAAACTTAGACGTTTAGACATAGGTATATTGTGAAGATGTGAAGGAGCCATATTAAATGGATAGGACATGTTGTAATAAAACAAGGAATTGCATACTAAATAGGGATAATAACTTCATTGTATTCAGCATCAAAGCCTGAAAAAAGTAAAATGTAGGCATTACATTCTGAGATTAACATCTGATCGCTGAAGATACAGAGATAGTAACATAAACTATGGGCTCTAGACTTATTTGAAATTCATAGCTTTTACCACAGTATGTTTGTTCGCTGATTTCCGAAGTATTAAAGTGTATCAGCGTAGATCTGCGATGTTCGCGATGGTGTGCGCCGGCGCAAGCCATGTTTAATGTATGGCGGGGTGGCGCGGGCGCGGGCGGGACGTGTCCATAGGTTTCACACGGACGCTCAATGGCGTTGTCGCCACCGCGCTTCACATTACTAGCTGTCTGTTTGTTTGTTTGTTACTGTTTACATACATTTCATTTGTTGCGTCTATTGCCACCTTGTTTAGAAATTGTACATTTTAAATCTCAAATGAACAATATGGGGTTCATTGAGAAATAAGCACAGCCAAAGCTTAACCCTGTAATGTTTAAGTACAAACATTTTAAACTTCTGCCAACAGTTTTGGAAATATTCATTACTTATTTTGAAACCGAAGTGCAGCTTGCATTTCGTAAATCTGTTGACATACAACATTCTGCTGATACGGCCGCGCAGGCAAACCCGCATGTAACAACATCTATTGACCATAATATGACCGATAGTTAGGTGTTGGTTGAGCTCAGCGCAATAACTGGCATGTAACGACTTCACACGCGCCTGTGCCTGCGCCTGCGCCTGCGCCTACACGGCGCACGGGTATGCGACAACTGATCTCGATGCGACAGATAACGGGCTGCGCCTGCGCTCGACACAGGACGGACGGGACGCCGCGCGCCGATGGGCCGTCCTCGACAGTTTTTGTGTAACGTAATGACATGTTATGAAATGGTCGCAGTTCCTCGATACATTTTTATGGGAATATCTCAAGTTGTTTGTGTTGGCAAGAAGTCTGCGATGTCGATTGTACTGCTTGTGTTTTTGTGATCATATCGAACCGGATGATGATACAGCCGCAGACGCCGCCAAGCCGCTGAGTCGGTGAGAAATATTTATTGCACTAGATAGCCTGATCCTTGCTTGTGCAAGTGTCCATCACGGACGACTCCAGCAGTTTTTATTGCGGATAATGCTTAGCAATTATTGGATGATTGTAATGGATTCAGTTATCTAAGCATTTTTATATTTTTTTAATTGATACGATGGGGACAATAAACATTAGACATCGTATCGAATAGAAAAATCAGAATCGTTGCATTATAGATACCTATAAGGCATCAGCAGATTTGTATGTTTTAGAGGCAGGTGCGTGGCGGATGCGTGGCGTGTGCGTAGCATGCGCGGCGGCGCTGCGTGGCACATTAGGCGCTATCAGTCGCTATCGGCGCGTTGCGGGTGCGCGGGCGCATGCAGGTGCAGGACGCGCATGCATTATGGATGCACAATAATGTTGACATTGTATTCAAATTCCGCTTGTTTTATGAAAATGCTGCAAAACCCCAGATACTAACTGTTTGCCATTATTTTGCTTTACAAGTGCAGCGGCACTCGGCAGTGGCCCGAGCTCTGCGTTAACTACACTTCGACACTGACTTTGCTTAGCTTACTTAAAAGTCTGTACCTACTGCCGGGGATGACCTGGGCATTGGCTCTAATCGTAATAGAACTAAATGTACTTATATGTAATTCTATTAATTCATTTTATAATACTTAGTAATATCTCTTAAATTCACAATGAAGGAATGTATTTTAATAAGCTCTACCAAAGCCGGATAATGATACTGTAGGGTTTACCTACCGACCAATAGCTACCGAGTTCGTTAGCGATGGACTCACAGCATCAGCAGCGCGTCCCAATGCGAGGTGTTCGACCGACGCGCGACGTTTCGGCGTTCGGTAGTAACCGATTAATCGGATTCGACCAGAAATTGACCACTGATCTTAATGAACCTAATAAAGAAAGCTGCTTTAGATTCCGGCTGTCATTTAATATTGACTTGATTGCTGGTTCATATTTAAATGATTCACAAAACGGATCTGAGCAACACAAAGTTTACCTACATTTTTTTACACGAATATTTTCAAGTTCAAATCTGAAGTATGTGCTTATGCGACGATCCATAGTTAGTGACGTCAGCAGGTCTGGAGCGTCGCGTCGTGTTGACGCTCTGTGGCTTGTTACCCGCCGCCGTCGTCGAACAGCGAAATGTCCCAATCATGATCTGTTTGGATCCAAAACTAATATTTGTGTAGATCTACATCCGCCATCCGCCAATGGATCTCGTCGAAACAAACATGGCGTGTTTACACTCGCGACCAATCAAAACAAACAGCTCACGGTTTTATGTCAATATTCACGAAACCGAAGATCAGGTGAGCAACCGTGTCGGGCGCGACCGTATTGTGGTGATACTTCGTGACGGCTATGTCGTACGTGAGCTACGGCTGTGGTGTGTGACATATTCATGTATGTATGTATGTGACTATCGAGCTATGCGCATAGTAAACGAACGCAAGCTCATCTTGATATTACATAAGTGGATAGCGCAATATATTCCACGCTTGAGTCCAGGGTTCGAGTCCGGGTCGACACCGCGCCACGGCGACCGCATGCGCCCGCGCAGATGACGCCGATAGCTCACACGACACCCTCTAAAGGACAACACGTACTTCTGCGCATCCTGACACACTCCACCTGTACACGAAAATTTATATCAGAGAAAGCAAAATACAGGCAAATACTACCTAATGTTATGAATACGAATAATTCAATACAATGACATTAATAATAGCTAAACAACCATAAAATTGATCTTATTTCTGTTCTAAGCATAAGCTATCAGACTATTTACTGGCAAGAAATAGGCGAATGACAACGTTTCGGCTGTAAGACAAAACATTATGCGAATCAAAAGAAATAACAGATTGCACTGTAAAATGTATGTTACCCTTAACCGCGAGCAGCAATGTGCAATAATCGCGTGCGCTTGCGCCTGTGACGCGCAGAACACAATGCGCAGGGAATTATACGTGATTGTGAAAGAAGCACCAAGAATACAGACAAATACTACTGCAGCTGCTATATAAGCACTTGTTGCTCAAGAAGTAGGCATACAACGTTGGCATTCCTATCGAGCACCACTGCGGCTCTGGTTTGTATATTATCTTGAACAGCAGTCGACGATAAAAACGTCAGTTTACATGTTAACACAGTCTCTGTGGCACAATGACGACACAGTTGTACCGCAACGAGCTCAATCAAACAGAAAACAGACATATCTCATAATCACAACATAACAAAGAAGAGAAAGAGCCGCGCGTTTAATTTAATGAACAGCTCGTTTAAATCCCTCAGCTCACACGAGTGACGCCACTAACGGCTAAACAAACAATGTTAATATCTCTTTCCTTTATATTGAGACGATCCGTCTTCCCATTCATCCGTGCCTCTCGGTATTCCCGTGTATTGATGCCGCGCTCTCCTGCGCCGCTAACGCCATTCACGTCATTGTCGTGACAAATGCGCGTCACTTGTCATGCTTGTCGCCTGTCACTTGGGCAGCAACGGAGACGGGGGTGACCTAGGGGAGGGGGGGAGGAGAGGCTAAACAGACGCCCACGCAGCCACGACGCCTGCGCATCAATTACTAACACAATAGGTGCAGAAGGTGAGGTACTTAAAGTTATTAGATATTTACATAAAGACAGAGCACAGTCTGATAATTCAAAAACCGGCCAAGAGCGTGTCGGGCCACGCTCAGTGTAGGGTTCCGTAGTTTCCCGTCCGTCACAATAAGTGTTCCCAGTTATGAGGCCAACCGAACAATTCGGTAATACCCGATCCAATGTAATAAGTACCTACAGCGCCATCTCTCGAGGAATTGGGTTACTAATTAATACAAAGACGTGCAATTTCGGTGGTAATTTTGGATTGCGTGAACCGATTTCAATAATTCTTTTTTTGTTTGAAAAAAGATACGTTCAGGATAATAAAATATGTAAACAAAGTTACAAAAAAAAAGCTTGCATATACGATTAAACTACAAACTTAGTCCAGAAATTATTTTGTACAACTTTTTGTCTTTTTTGTACAAAAACTGTTGTGTCAATCAAGTTCAAAATAATTTTCATAGAAAGTCCTTATAAAGTTCTACTTTTCAGATTTTTTTCATATTTTTTAGACTTATGGTTCAAAAGTTAGAGGGGGGGGGACACATTGTTTTTTACTTTTGGAGCGATTATTTCCGAAATTATTGACATTATCAAAAAATGATCTTAGTAAACCCCTATTCATTTTTAAATACCTTTCCAACAATATATCACACGTTAGGGTTGAAATTAAAAAAAAAATCACTTCCCACTTTACATATAGGGTGGCTACCCTAATAAAACATTTTTTTCAAATTTTTATTTTACCACTTTGTCGGCGTGATTGATATACATATTGGTACCAAATTTCAGCTTTCTAGCGCTAACGGTCACAGAGATTAAGCGAGGACGGACGGACGGACGGACGGACAGACAGACATGGCGAAACTATAAGGGTTCCTAGTTGACTACGGAACCCTAAAAAAGAACTTTTCCATATGGTTATGATTGAAAATTCATAAAAAGACTCATTTAATTAGTCCAGAGCCCTCCTGCTATGATAGATGGCATGCAGTTCAGCCTTTATTTTTCACACATTCTCGAGACGAATGAACTACGCTTATTATCCGCACTTCATCGTGGTTTCGCGTGGTACTTCTGCGCCTCCCTGTCCTGTATCACCGTGTGTACCTGCAGACGGATCACATTCCCACAAGTGATACCTGCGCATGCGCCGCACGCGACCGTATTGTAGGCGAAACCTTTAAACTTTTACTTAGTAAACAACTGAAACTCTACACCATGCTAACACCAGTTACGATTTGTGACGAAACTTATACTTACATATAAAAACACGTTAAATATACATTTGATAGTTCTAAGGTGGTCACATAAAACATTACTTAACACAATTAAACAGTTATTTACATAAAAGGAATTTTAGGCTTCCAGAATCGGGTGCTAGTGTTCGCTCTAATCAGTCTCTCTGACGACGAGATATTAATTTGTGTGCCGTAATACAGGGACCCTAGCAGAGTGTAATTAAATATAAGTATAGAGAAACGCTTCAGGGAGATTTTCCGTAATTTGACTGCGGCTCGAGCTGCCGATGCCGGCTGCTACTAATGGTTATAACTCAATATATCCATAATAGTGTAAAGCGTCAATCATCACGTTATGGTGTTACTATACAGGTAGTCGTAAAGTGTGCTTCCCTGAGCCGCGCCTGCGCAGTAATGAGTGAGCTTTTATACTGCACTACTGGAGCCAGCAGTGACGTAATACATAACCAGTATCACTTACCGAATACCACTACGATAAAAAACGCAATGATAACATGTAGGACACAAAAGTGTTGCATGTAGTTCGCATGCGCTGCCCAAGAACACCAAGTAGGATCTGTCATCTGTGTGCAGGTGACTGACAACGGCCTGTCGCATGTCGGCAGCTTGGACTTGTTAGTAAGAGTTAAAGGAAAATAACGTTAAACCTCAGCGTTTATTCGGTTACATTTGGTGTTCGGGTAGCGTATCGTCACGATAATGATTGATGTAGCTCGCTAATGAATGGACGCCGCGTCTAATCGCTATCGAAACAAATAAAAGAATGAATTAAGTGGCCGCCATGTTGGATCCCGTCCGCCATGCTGGGTCTCGTAGGTGCGTCTGTTTGATCGACAGATCGTACGAGATACAATCAATACAGAGCGAGATTATTTCTTTAATTGTTGTTATTACTTGTTTATGAAGCAAAGCGTTTAATTGGTTTGTTTCGGCTCACGGCTCACGGCTCACGGCTGAGAGGGAACTTTGTGTTGAATCATATCCTGTGTGGTGGTTTGTTAGCGCGGTCATCTAACAGTCAGTCAATCAATTCAATCTGCGGCAGAGTGAGCTTCGATATAGTCTGTGTTTAATGGTGAGTGGGGCATAGCTAAGTACGAACAAGTCGTACACATAGATACATATATTATTTAGTTGTTCAGCTAGCTGGCCCAGAGTGCGTCGTAAGTCTAGTGTAAGTGTAAGCGCGACTGCTGACCATATGGTCAGGGTTCGATTCCCAGGCCAGGGTTTTACGATCTGTTTCTCCTTAGCAGTCACGCAGTATTGATTTATGTCAGGTTGCAATTAAATAGGCACGCCCCTTTTATATGAAACTTAAAAAAATTACTGACGAAATGTGGATGGCACAAAAACGCCTTTCTGATATCTCTGGGATGGGTATGCGATGGTACTACATGTACACCTCTGCTCTAACGCTTCGGGGATTACAAGCGTGATGTTTAAATACACCAGTATCTAATGATATTGGCATCAGCACGTCACTGTATTGATATTATTCGTTGCCCTAATATATAAATATATATTTAGACAAGGAAAAGTTGCATTAAAATCTTTTCTTTTTTTAAAAAACGTTGCCCCACACTAGGAATTTCTCCTGTATCGTGGGTGCGTTCCGAAACAACTATTTCAGCAGCCGATCGCTCAGCCACTGCGCCAACCGTGCCGTCAAGTACTATAGTTGCAGTTGAGATATCGTGTGCGACCGAGCACGTCATGCGTGCCGCTAGCTCCTCAACTGCGCCTGCGCCTGCGCATCGTGTGTGCGCACGACATTCACGCGAGCGTGTGGCACATGGTGAGTTCCATTATGATTACTTTAACTATACTATACTTTATCATGCGATCAGCCAAGGAGTGGAATTCCCTGCCTGCGTCTATTCCGGAGTACATAAAACCCGGGTCTATTCAAGTCACGAGTAGGTAAATAGGCCTCTTTTGGGTTAGCTCGTTCTATCGTCGACCTCATCTCTGTCTTTTTAGACAAGATTGAGATCAAGAGAAGAGATGAGCCGATATCTAAAAAAGAAAACGATATTTGTAAATATTGTAACAGACTGCGTGGCGGCAGGTACAGCTGCCAAACACTTTGAACATTCTTAGCATTAGTTGTCAGCCGCCTACCATGGACCAGCCTCGTTTAGTTCTCTATTATTATACGTGCAGCAGTGCAGCAGTGCAGCAGTGCAGCAGTGCAGCAGTCGTTACCGCAGCCTGCCGCATGCCGCGTCAGCTCACGTCACGCGATTTACTGCTATTATCGAATTACGAGTGACGAGCCGTGCTCATAATTACTGCCACGATATCCGTTATTACGCTCGTAACTCATAATAAATCGTACGTCCGCGAAGCGCACGCGTCCCTAACATGTAATTGTGAATGTTGTGACGCGTCCCGCAGGCGCAGCCATCAAACGCTTTCACAAATCAATCTCGGCCGCCATAACTAAGCATTACGACTTCCATGTCCTGAGGCCGGTCGCACAACGTACTGCCTCTACTATAATACGAAGTATATCGATGTGCGGCACGGGACGAAACAATTGGTGTTATTAAACCGCGTGATGACGAGCCGCGCGCCGTGAACACGTTACAGTTCAACTAGCTGCGGAGCCTGGAGGGTTTCCCTCCTAATAAGGGTGTATAAAGTGCGACACCGCTACGTGTGCGGAATGCTGACAGCGTCTGCCGGGAATTGAGACGTTGGGCCACAGCTTCGCACGTTCTGAAACATCTGAGGATGCTTTATGTGATAGTTGACATCGAGCCCCTCGGAAGTGGCTAACGCCATCTGTGGACGCCGGCTCCAAGAGTTGGGCCAAGTTTTGCATTGTTGCATCTTTTATAGAGAAAAATCTATACTTTTTTAAATTTCGTAGGCAGTTATTTCTAGAGTGTGGTACTTGATGAACATTCAGTGATAATTATAATGTAACTGTTAATGAATGCTGACTGTAATGTCATCGCATCAACCTATCGGCTTTGCTATGATAATTGAATCACCTTTAATGTCCCTCAATAACACTATTAATGAGTCAATTGGACACACTTGACTCTAATCGATATGATCACCATTTTGATCGGAATCAACTATAAAATATCGAACTTGAATGCGAGTGTTGCCTAACTCGATTGGACAATATTGTCGATCGCGCAGTGATTCGGTGATGGATGGGAAGTGTCGATAATGTGTCAGAATTGTCGGACGTGAGTGATAGTGATGTGATGTTGTGCGCGCTGTAGTGATGTACTACGGTGTATGTGTCACTAATAGTGATGCTGCCGCAGTGGACACATTAATCATAGCGCTGTTACATGCTCAGATTGTATACTGTGATTATGGACACATGTATCATGGTGTTCAAAAACTTTTGAAATAGTTTAATGGTTGTATTGTTTGGTAAGCGCGCTAAGTTTGATTGCCATAATGTCGACGCGACGACTAGGCTTGAAGTTTTTGGAGAATCCACTGCAGTTAGTTATCATGATAATCTTACCTGGTTAAATCGATGAGTCAACTAACTCAGGAATCGATTTTAATCGAAATTGGGTTACTCGGTGCTCGACTTGCAAACAATCTGCCGATACACGTTCTGTATGGCTATCAGTACGTAACAATATCAACGATAGCTTCACGGTCGAGCTTGTACCGCGGTATGCGGCGGAGTGGCGCGGCGGTGGTGGTCGCGATCAGTCTCGCGGCTCATTAATTACTAATGTTTAATTAATTACAACGTGTACCGCAGACTGTTGAGCAATCACAGCGGCTATCTATTAGCTGAGTTGTGTCGTAACAACCCAATTGTTGCAATGCGTTTAATTACAACCTGTTATGTTTATCTTAATGTAACAATGTTATGTACACTCTTGTCTTGATGGAGTAAGTGGCACTTTCACATTGTCCATCAGTTTTCGATTGTTAGTATCTCAATAATGGTACATCGTGGACATGGTTGCTCTGTATCACATCACTTCTCTTTCATCGTGTGATTAGTGACTAACCTGGTGTCAGAGTTTCTATGCCAACCATGAGCCTCTGACTGACATGGCTAACATGCCGTCGAGGAATATCTCTCAGGAATGCTGGTTTCCTCACCAAAGCAAGTGATAATTATACAATATGCACATGAATCTGAAAAGTCAGAGGAGCAGCCTCGGGACCGACGTCAGCGTCACACAACAGGCTATCACTCCATGTATCACATTGTACCGCAACATGTGCGAACATCTAACAGTTGTAGGTGATGCCGACAGCAGCTGTCGCACGTACATGTTGGCGCAGTTGTCGCATCTGTTGAGCTGCATTTCAGTAAAGTAATTACTGCAATAGTTATTTACATCTAGGGACAATGCCTGGTATCCACTATCTCAGCGAGCAATAAATGGTGGCTATGTTCCCGGTGCGGTGGTGTCACACAGTTGAACGCGGATACATTTGTCGCCGCAACCAAAATATCCGCCTCTAGGCTCTACCCGCAGAGAACCTGTGCACGCATTGTGCAAGTCTGTGCAGGCTGTGCAGGCTGTGCATTTGTGCACAGAGCGCAGGTTCTGCAATGATTTTTGTAGGTAATGTTATATTTTTGCTGGCTGTATGCGTAACGATTAGCATGAGCGTTGGTCGCTAAACGTAACGTATTTATAATAAGTTGCCAAAAAGCTGGAAAGAGCTTCCGCTAGAATTATTTTAAAAAAGACTCCGAAACTTTTTAGTGGTGAAAGGTTATTATAATATAAGTGAGTACCTACCTTACGGTGAAAGACTTTTTGTATTAAAACTGTTTTTTATTTAGTGTAATATTTTAAATTGTTATGTAATTTTTTTAAGTGGTTTCTTAGTATAAGTTGTATGTTTTAAAACTTTTGCATGCCTGAATGGTAAAATATGGCTGAACCTATCAATATATTTTTGTCATCATTTACTGTTACTGTTATGTATGCAAAATAAAATTATCTTTAACGTAGCAGAGTTATATTATTACATTTGTGACTTGCAGTTTCACTCTTGATATGTGACGTTTGTAAAGGAGCGATCTCGCTAAACTCTTGTGGAATTTCCAATTGGAATAAGCCTAGAACATTGTGATGTGATATTAATACTTATATTACCGAATTACGCTTTTATACACATAAGTACTGTTCCGTCACGGAGCTGCTAGTATTACCGCACAGTCGAGAACAAGGCCACCTACATATATGTATATACATAAATTAACGTAGGTATATAATTTCAACATCCAATTTATCGGTTTATAACAATTGAATTGTAAACCCATACTGACATGGTAACGTACCGCGGCCAAGCTCTGTCTCTATCAATACTTCGACCGCATATCACACTGCGAGCTAACTACAGCTGATGTAATGCAACACAAACATTAGGCGCGGTGGTACACGTCGCGTCGTCATGACACGTCACTACGAGATGGGGAGGAGGAACACTGGATTGACTGACTTCGACTTGTCCGGCTTCCTAACATCTTACTCTACCTCTACCTTTACGTTTACGATACCCATTCTGCCCGAAAGAACTTTATCGTTTGAACCATTTCTATGTACGTTGCGTGAGTCCATGACACTTGTGTTACTGAACAATGCCACGACACGTGAGCTCCGTGTGTTACTACACCTCACCGTTCTATTTAAGATCATGAGTGACACACATTCAAGTGGATCGCATGTTCACAGCCGGCACATCTCCTATCGACTAATGCACGGAGCGATGCGCGCGCGCAGCCGATGCCTATCTTAAAAGCTTCGCATGAGGCGCGTGTTTTTTTGCCTGAAGTGTGTTGTGTTGTGTTGTGTTGCGTCACGGTTGTATTGTGTGCAACAGTCGTCGTGTTTGTTGTCTAATGGCGGCTGTGGTGGGGTCGTTGACGATGTTATCTCGGTATCTATTGCGCCGCGCGCCGATAAGGAGGTGAGAGCTTGTTTACTGAAAATGGTTCAGTGGCAATCGTTTTTTGATTACAGCATTTTAGAGCTGGTCCTGTGGTATACATACGTGTTTAGACATGTCGAATATGCACTGAGTGAACTCGGCTATCACTGTGACGATTGTCGTAACCAATGCCCTGGATAGCCAAGAGCCTCGACGATCTGTCGAAGATCACCTTAGGCGGGGGGATCAAGAGCCTGATTGAGAAGGCCTCGATACGGCCCGCATTGTGAGAACGTTCTTGTCTCTGAATCCCTCTCTCTGAGTTCTTGCCCCCGATACCGGCGGACTATTACCTACATTTTATATGTTTTTTTTTTTTTATGTAAGGTTATTTTTCGACAGATGGACGTAGAATGGCGATTCCGATGATATTATATTTAGTCCAATTTTAACAAATGGGTTCAAATCATGCTTCTGACCACAAGAGACAATACATAAAAAACACAAGAAAATCCAAAAAGCTGATCGAAATGTGAAATTATGCAATTAGTTTCAACAACACAACGCACAGGGGCCCATAAGTTTTAAAATTCTACAAAAACTAAAAAACAGTAAATCGTTTAGTTGTTCCTATTATAAATTGGAGCAGCGTGTAAGTGTATAACATCAACCCTTTTTTGTGTCCGTTCGGTAGTCGACAGGGCGGCACGGCAGCGGCACGGCACGGCACGGCACGACATGGCGGCGGCGGCGGCGCATTCTATCATAAAACCATTTTTTACCGCGAGAAGCTCAGGTAGTGGGGTGGCTCCTCGTCGAGTTCCCATGGCGCTCAGCTGCAGTATCGGTGTCAATGCAATGAATGATGATCTGCGTGATGGATGGAGGCTGCGTGTCTGCTGACCCCCGGGCCGAGATGGCGCGGCGATACCGAAGCTATGCAAATGTCTACCACGGATGGTTACATACTATACAAAAGTAAAAGTGGCCGTGTGCTTACTTATGGTTGTTACATTTGCTGCTTCTGATTTATGAACGGAGGTTAATTTCTAGCGAACGTGAAGTTACATATAAAAATCTGCTTTCAATGATGAAAATCTTCAGCAGCCATACTTTAAAATAGGCGATATCAACTTTGTGCAAACAAGTAGACATCTCACAAAGTGCCGCGAACCGAAAGAAGGCAGGTTCACATGCACCGTGCCACTGCGCATGCGCACGTGAACTGGGCCGTTTTAGCCAGAACTTCTAGTATCAGCAGACACACTCGCTAGCAACCTAGCACTTGTAATTATTTTACTAAACGCTATTGGATTTAATGTTCTTCGTGAGAGTTACTTACAAAGGATGAAATGGACTCATAAGGTCGAACTCATGATTCAAAACAATAATTTGTCATTTAAACTATAGATTCAAGAACTTATGGGAAACTTTGTTATTAGAAGTAGCATGTTACAATTTGTTCACCGGCCGATCGAATTAATTCACGCACTGACCCCAAAGTTTCAATACCCATTACATGCATGCGCCCGCGCACAGAAATCGTAAAGATTCTGTAGAACGCTGCGCTCGGAGGTGCACACGCATGCACCGCGGCTCACAACACAATGCTACCGCTTGAGGTGAACATTAAAAAAACGCATGCTTTATTTTCAAATCTCGAATGCTATCATGTCGTTGGTCGACTTATAGGTAGGTACCTACTTTAATTAAGTATAATATCTCCCGTTAGCAAATGCGCCCTTGTCAGTTACTCTTTACGTGACCGCTGGGGGTATTTATACAGCTTTTTTTTTTATTTCAGTGATATATTTTTTTTTAATAAAGCTTTTAGAATCAGGTAAGTATGTCGTTTTGCTATTTAAACTCGTTTCATATCTCTATCTATCTACACAACAACCACATTTGCTTAATAAAAACCCCTTTTGTTTTAATTTTGGTTTGGAACTGGAAACGTAAATAATCATAGGATGTTTTAATTAAAACACAATTTTTAAATCATTTTTTAAACATCCTATGATTAGATGTAAGTATTTATTCTTTAAAAACATTTCCAGTCGGAAAATAAATAAACAGTGTGTCGCTGTAAACACAGCACTAGTGAGCAGCGATCAAACAACCATACTATATATATATATACCTTCTAACGATACGTCTATTATGTGAAATGTATTGTATTGTAGATATTGCTAATTTCGAATATACTAGTAGCAAGTTCATTGTAGACTGGGGACTGACTACCACCACACCGTGTACCGTCCGTGTTACGTACAAGGTGGACCGACTGTCTCCACGAGGAGTAGTGGAGCGCGGCCTCACGATGGTGGACGTGGCGGCGGGTATCGGGCGCCATGCACATCATCAACAGGAGCCACCGTTGTGTTCAGTTCTATTCATATTGAAGAAGCTGATCCAGTGCGTGAGGCCATCCTGCGTCAATGTTCGTATCCAACTAACTCCACTTTTACTGCTATCACTAAGAATTTCCAGTTTTGTTTCTATTTTCATTGTTGACACGGTTCCACGAGATATTACAGAGCTTTCTGTTTCCTATGAGACATCTACAAAAAGCATAGTTAATTGTCTATTCACCGGGTTAACGTTTTTGTGTGTTGCACACAGGCGCGCGCGGCCGTGACGATGACGACAGCTCTCGAACCCGAAGTGGCCCGAGTGGCCGTGTGGCCGTGTGGCCGCTCCAACTCTCCAGTCATGCAGTTAATTAAACTCTTTGTCAGTTTGTATAGATCTTCGAACATCGCGCCTCACGAATTAATTAAATAAAATTATGGACAACATTGTTAAAGGTAAGTATGAAAAACCAATTGAGAGAATAAAATGCAAATATCTTTCAATACAAGTGTAGGACACATTGAACACAAACAAAACGAATTTGATTGCCTATTTGGATTGTTAATTTAATCTACATATGTATAAGATTGTTATTTTTATATCTTATTCACGTTGTGTATTACACAAGTTGGTACTCTCGTTAATTTCGAAGTTTGACTAGACAGTAGTAGGGAAAAATGACGATCAGACGTTTTACCACCGAACACTCCCGCTTGTAAGTGTTACCTTCTCACTAAATATAATAATATACAACAGTTTAATAACTAAATGGACTCAGTTATCCAGCCAGGGTCACACTATACACCTCTCAAATAATGAAGCAACGCACCGCATACACTTTAGAGATAATAGTTGAACTAAATACCAGTCTCACGCCAGATGTACATCTGTAGCGATCTGTACACCATCACATACAAGAGCGCGGAGATACTTCAAAACTTGTCTCAAATAAACTAAAACTAACAGTGATTTTGCTGCTAAGTACCTCGCTTATAGAATCGCCGTAATGGCCGAAATGAGCTCAACACAGCGTTATTAACATTAACACCGCACACGTGTCAGTCGCACACGCTATGATGTCGCCGAGCTAGCCAGAGCCGAGAGCGACAGGTACGACGACGAGCGGCGACATACCCTCCACAACTATGTACTGATACAAGCCAGCTTGAGAGGGTTCCGGCACAGTGACGGAGTTGCTTTGTTTGAATGCAATTAAAATAAAGAGAGCGCCAGCGGGACGGATACGGCGGCGCGGCGCGGCGAGGTGCGGACACACGGCGACAATTAAATAGTGTTTAGTGCGCGGGCGCCGCACGGCAACCTGTCCACTGAGGGGGGCCAAGTGACGAGCAGTAGCGGGGAACGAGCGGAACTATGAGCCTTCAAAGGATGTTTCTAAAAACTATAACCTACATCTAACTATCCGTTTACGTTTGTTAATACTGACGCGCGCTAATTATTGACATTAGTACACGAATCGTCTCTTTTATATTTTGCCTACCTCAAATACATAAATACAAACCAGACCAGGCACACCCTCGCTTCTCCGAGTATTGCAAATGTACCTACTGCAAATTTGGAGGTACCACAACGTTCTGAAGATAATATCCTTGGAAATCTCAGGGTTGCGCCTCATCAGGAAACATGGAGCATTCAACCATGCTCTTATCCATTTCCGTCGCTCAGAACCATAATACGTTATTGGTGTAGTGATAGCAGCTGGTTCGTACTGGTTCTAGCCATCCTCTGTCCGCTTGTGCGTCGAAACCTACTTTACCTAAGTCGATGTGATGTGGTAACTGCGCCCAATTACACATTAAACGGCGCACTTTCTCCTGCGCGCGCGCATCTCACCGGTTCACCGATCTACGAAACAGCCACACGCTCGTTCTCATGCTCTACTTGTAGGGATTTAATTGTTGTTATTGTGATCATACCTAATCACGACGTTTGGTTGTACTATAGGCAGACAATGGCAGTAGCAGCTTCCACGGACAAGTGCCACATGAACGTGCAGTGACATAGTGCAGTGAAGTGTTACTAACATACTTGCTAATGATTTATTTACTAACACGATTTGTATTAGATATGTATATGTTTGTATGTAAGGTATTTTGCTATGGGACTAAATTGCCTGAAAATAAATGTTTTATTATTATTAAGATAATAACAAGTTGGTGCAGTAGTAGCGGCTGAGGTTCAGCTACCACATCACACCACTTCCAACATTCTGCACCGTTCGTTACACGGGTTCAAACACTGATCAGCACATAACTGACTACTTCACCTAAGGAACTACGCCAACACAGAGTTCACTTTTATTTAAATTTCTTTCTGCTCAATAACTTGTAAATAAGTGTATATGTTAGTCGTGTGTCTACACAAGACGTCCACTCGTAGCTACAATTGTCGTGTTCAGTTGTCAGCACGTGTGTGCTCACTGCTCACTTGCTGAGCTCGGCGTGATCCCCTGAAGGTGAGCGGAAGAGGTTTTTTGCTTGGTTCGTGACAATTAGGGTGCGAGTGCGCGTGCGCGCGCGTGACGTCACGCCGCGACATGCGCGCGCGCTCATTAGCGCCGCAGGAACTTCCGCAGCAGCACGGCGGCGGCGGTGCAGGGGCAGCCGCCAGCCCGTGACATCGCACTCATTAAGCTTTTTACTTGAAACGTATGAAGCAGACACTTACTCAATGCAGGGTTCACTACTTCGAATATATGAAAGCACCACACAGGGAACACAGCGAGTCACTTCTGGTTTACGATTCACAAGCAAACCTAAATCGAGTCCGGGAAGCAGCGAATCAAAACAGCAGTTACATCAAGTAGGCCGATGTGATGAGGTTGCTGCCAATCTGCGCAGATTGCAGCTCACGTGGATTAGCTGCATTAGCTGCATACATACGGCGGACGTAAACAAGCTATCTAGAGTTTAATTTACTTGCGGCAGGAAGCGACCAGCGCTAAATTGGTCATTAGTGTAGCTGACCCTAGGGCTACCCAGCTCGGGTGGAGCAGCAATACATCTGTTTCTCTGCTTGCAGGGCATTGTTACTGACAAAATATAGACTTGGACTGAAATAAATGTTTCTTTATAAGAAGAAATGTGAATAATGTAGTACCTGCTTAGGCTGCTACCAAAAAAATGTTTATCTTAAACAGGTCAGCCATTGCTAACAAAGAGGTGTGAAACTACTGCAAGTGCAACATGTAGAGAATCGACTACCCTTTGATATTGATTATCTAACCACCGTAATACTAAGTTGACAATGTCTATATCATTATTTAAGCCGTATTTTGTAAGTTGGTATAACATTGCGCCGGACACCAAAGCTCTCGACAACCTTACGTAAGTCATCGAATGCACTCGCTGTGGCCGAAATCGGCTTGATTGCTTTATCAACATCATGATTGTTCTGTGAGTTGGTACTCTGGATGATACAATGTTTACATTCCGCAACACTTGATGTTTAAGTCAAGAGTTGGAACTTTGTAAGTTCTCTTAGCAATAACACTGCTACCCGTTACAGTTGCAGCCCTAGTCGTGATGGTGGCGCGGCTGTCGGTCCATCTGGTCCGTTACACTGCGCCTGCGCGCCGGCCGCAGTCGCTTGATTCAAACTCCTGCGCCGCAATCACACGCCGAACTGTGCAAATGTTCCGCGCACTAATGAGCGGCCGGTCGATGACCTCGCGCACACACACACACACACACACACACTGCGCACTGGACGAGCGGCTCACCCGAAGCACAGTAATGGCAGCATTTAGTCAACACTTATATTCGTGTGTTTGCATCAAGAAACAAGTGTTTGATCTGTTGTGACTCCTCATTATGTGTGAACTTTTACGTCCGCCATGATACTGTTATCTGTTCGGTGGATCTGAGCTCAGCTCAATACGTGTGTGGAGGCTGACGTCCGCGTCATGCAAATAAGTGTTCATAGTTGCGAACAACTTGAAGAGACTTCATGTTGATGAATTGATTTCATTATCTCTTTCACATTTGGTTAGGGTTCTCTTGTCAATCCCATCCACATGGACTCCTACAGAAGTGACCTTTCCATGAACAATAACGCACTCATCCGTGATATAACAAGATTCCGGCAGTTTGACAACTGAACACTCGCTGATTAGCCCCATTCAGAGCTGACGGCTACGGTCTGTTGTGACAGCAATATCGTCGCGCGATTAGTCGCGCTCGCGTCGCCATCGTGACGCAACGCATCACGTAACGCAACACTTCTGTCAGACAATCAGAAGCCAGTCGTCCCGAGACAGCTGTGTCGGACCACCAACGACACAGCGACAAAAAGTTGACGAGTGACGGAGATGCCTTGAAACTCGCCGGACCACCGAAGACCGAGCAGCGACGGCCGAACACAACACTTCATTACGAGCTCGCACGACTGCTGACAACTGAACATGGAATGCTTCTTTGCATGTTTTGTAGCATACTTAGGTCATGTCTGAATTTCCTGAAGGTATAAGCAAAATACATCCATCTGATAGGTGGGAGTCTATCTGGCAACATTAGTATCGCAACGCACACAACAGTCATCAATGTTGGTCAATTAGATATCACTAAAACTATACACGTGAAACCGCTGATTAGCGTTTGATGCAGTGAAGGTGTAGAAGTCAATCATGTACGTAAGTAGTAGACAAAAACAGGCCACTCCATTTACACAATTATTACCATACTTCTCCATCTCATCAGCGATGGGAACTGGAACCGCAGGTTCTAGCACTAACAGCTTCAAAACAATCGATGCTATACGATGTGATCTGTTGGTACAGTATCATCAAGTACCCCTACCCAAGATCAACTCAAGATGAACTGGGTAGCGGAATCAATTAGTGTTGCGTTGTTATTGTGGTCGGACACCAAATGAATATATTCTGTTCGAGATCGTCTCGAGTAGTCGAGATGAAGCTATAGACACACCACACGTGCGATAAGTTCCGCAGCATCACGCTTACTGCTCATCTCATGGCTCGTCAGTAGAACATGTTCATTGATCACGCATTATACACGCTGTGTCTCTCGGCACACTCGCAATCAATCAAGTATTGTGTGCGCCTGCGCAGCCATTCAACGCAGGATTGCTCATTAACCCGCCCTGATCCAACACTAATTAAATCGTCTACGGACAATGCGCGCGCGCCTCGCGTCTCGCGTCGTCCGAGCTCCCACTGTTTTAATTAAACCCCTATTATAGTCGCATAGATGACGCATGCGCATACGCAGTAACGAGCACCTCTGTGTATACATACACTCGATTAGCTGCCTGAATAAACACGAGTGGACTGTACAGTGATGCGAAGAGGTGCGCGCGCGCAGTGTTCACACGACACCCCTGACCTGCCTGCGCGTTCTGTTGGGACGGGGGTGGGGGGGGGGCAGTGGAGGTAAATAAATAATCTCAAGTTAAAATACATCATTTTGTTAAACTTTCACCGTTGCTTTATAATGAGATTTGAGTTGTGAAGCTGTTTTAATACGTTTAGTATAAGAACAATGATTTATGTTGAGATATCCGCGCGTGACGTTGATTTGTTTGCGCGGTCGCCGGCCGACCCGGTGCGCGGTGCGCGGTGCGCGTCGCGCCCGATTTCTTCGCATTCCGTTGCGATCGCTTGCGAATACTTCATGATAATGCTATCGTTCAATAACTGCAAGATCTGCCTAATGAGACGAGAATGAATTCGTTTATTGAGGAAACTGCCTTCTCTTTAGCATTCACATAATACATAGATACGATCGCCTACTTATATTATACAAATTAGTTAATCTTGTGGAAAGTTAATCGTAATCTAGTCTGGGAGTTGTCTATTGTTCTCGAGAGTATTGTGCACCGGCGGCGGGCGGCGCAAGCGCAGCTCAATTAAGTAGCGACATCGTAATTGCACAGATAGTCGCTATCGCCGATCGCGGAACAAATTGACCGCGAAATCGATTACAATCGGTTGCGGACAATGGCGACCAATCGCGCGGCGCGAGCGTTGCGCGCGCGCACCATTGGCCGTTGTGTGCACGCGCCGCTTCACACAATGCTACTGAAATCTGAAACTTGAAAAGCTCCACCATCTTGCATTCCGTATTCGTCTCGCATCGACCAGCACCGTGACGTCAGCGCACCCTTTCAATTTGGTCTCCGGTGGCAGCAGGCACCCGACGCTATACCCACCTTATAAGCACAGCTTAAAACTCAACGCACCAAATATGATCGATACTCACAAACGATACAAGTACAACACTATGTTCCCGGTCGTAGTACGTATACGTTTGCTTTGAGTTGTCTCAGCAGTGCAGTGCTGCACTAAGTAGCTCCATTTGTCAAGTAATAAAGTTATCGCTGCCATTGTGCTCTCACAATGAGCTCTATGGGACAGTAGCGGCTACTGTACTAGCCTGCGGGCACTGCGCCGGTGAGCGGCGGGGGGGGGGGGGGAACACACTACCGAATCAATGGGCAATTATCGTGGGCGCGGGACCATTAGTGCAGACGTGACGCAGAGTAGGTTGCAGAAGGTACATTACTATAATCATCGCATGAACACAACACAACAGGCTTACAAACACATTTATAGAAAAGCATTGTCGTGTCGTTCAATAAGCTGAACTCCAAGTTTAGTATGACGTCATCATTTGCACTAAGCAACACTTACGTTTCAGCTTGCTAGGTATAGCATTATCTGCAGTTGAAACTTGATAAGCACATGTCGAACAATGCACAACTTTTTATACTTCGAAATTTGCAAAATTTCGACAAATTGCTCCGTGCTTCTGGTGCACACTTACAAACAATTCTGCCCTCTCTCTTAAGGATATTGTGGCAAGTTATACTTCTGAAAATCGTGACGCCGCGCCGTGTCCCCAGGTTGCCCAGGGGCGGGGGCCGAGTGTGGCCCACCGGGGTCGCGATAACCCCCGGGAGCGGCGACAACATAATTGCTCACTATCGGGTATCTGCGCTCGCGCACTACGCCAGCTATCGCGCGGTATCGGCGCTGATAGTACGACCTTTATTACCTAGACTTGTTGTAGAACTAGTGCTCTCTTTAGCTAGATAGGTCTTATTGCCAGAACACGCTTAAGCTCTGGATTATTTTTTGGCTATTTCATAATATTGGAAGGCGATTAATATAATACGGTTGTAATGAATATTTTCAGTGGTCACATAAAAGAGATGCCCGTAAAATATGTAATATACATATATCCCCAAGTTATTTGAGCAACTCTTGTGCCAATACTGCCGCAAGGCGGGCAGACGGGAGAAAGGAGGAACAGGCCATCCAAGTAAACGGTACAACGGCAACCACATGGTGAGGGGAGACTCTTTGGAAACCTTTCCGCCAAGAAAACAGCCCGCTATTTTAAATGTCCCCGGACATATTCTCCATATTGATGGCACGTCCTGTAAGACAGATGCGTCTGTATGTCCGCCACAAACGCCTTCACACGACACTCGTGCACTTGCTCGTTTCCCTCATTGCGTACGTTTGTCTGCGCTGTTGAGCGCGGTGTAGCATTCATGACGTCGTCCATCGCCGCCCGTAGCAAGCGTCGCGCGTCGTCGCCTTGTCACCGTCTCGCTTGTCGCCTATACATTTCAATTAGTGCAACATGGCGCATCGTGATAACACAGATAACAGTACAAACTACAAGCGATCCTGAGCTGGCAAGTTATAAATAAACGAAAGGAGAGGACGTTCACTTGTCTTTGAAAATATATGTAGGTCGATGCATTCAATATATTGTATTGACTATTAAATACAAAGCTGCATTGAAACAATCACAATTCAGTATCAACGCTTGCAGTCGCAGGCGCGATTGTCAGTCGTCACGTCAGTCCCCTCCATCAAACGATGCCATCATATTATCACAAGTGTGATGATCACACTGTATCACCGCTCACTATTTGTCGAACCTTGTGTTTAATTATCGACGCCATCGCTTCGCCGGCCATGGCTCTCGCGGTAATCGGGTCTATAAGTTATGCCCCTAACATAGGTATTACGGCTATAAAGTGACAAGCTCGTCGACGTACACCACGCACACAGCGAGCAGCGCCACGCGCCGCTATATGTACAGAACATTATTATGTACAGTGAGTATGTAGTCCTACTCACTTCATCCTCGCATATCGTTTATTGTGATAGATATCGCTCAACGAGTATCCACAAAGATCTTAGACTGTTCGTATTTTAAGAAAAATACTTGAAACTAGATTGGTTGTCTGAATTGATCTTAGTACAGAATAAAGACATGAGACGTCGCGTCGCCGTCGCCGTCGGTTGAAATGAACAAGAAACACAATAGGTACCTAAGTAACAAACCAATCCGACATAATATGACGTGTGCTTTGATCTGTAATTAATTCAAGAGCGCCCACTTATTGTTAGTATGTCATTTAGATACATTTTGAAACCCCTGATTGTCCGTAGTACTGCAGTAAGAAGCTTCTTGTGAGTCAGCACGTGTTCGTCACACAATGATAACGGCATCAGGTCACGGTCGCTTCGTCGCCGTCGGCGTTGCGCGTCGCCGGCACGCGCTCCACGCAAACTATTCATGAATGACGTAAAGAGTGTGAAAGGGCTCTGTAATACTTTTGTACATAAACTGCAGCGATCTGCTATAGTCCACAATTACCCGCGATGGCCCAGGTCTACAATAGCTGCAGCTGCGCACGCTCATCCCGCCGATGTCGGACGGGTGCCCACCGTGACGGTAGTAATTAAAGTCGTTACCATTCATTAAGTAAACTAGTTAATACTTAAGTGTGTCTGCCTATGAATGCATTGTTGTAACTTACACGTACCTACTCACAATAACACGTCAAATGATACACATACAGAAGATAGTCTTCTACTGTAGTGCGCCTAATTAATTAGATTGTGCTAAGTAGTCAGAGGCGACTTCAAAGAAATGTATTAAAATTGTAACAGTGGCTTACCGACAAAAGCTTATGATATACAATTACGAAAACAATGAAACGTCAATTACTTTTGTAATTCCTTGAGCATGATATAAATAATCGGACGGATGATACTCGCTCGCGTGCACTACTCGCCCCAACGAACGCGGCGACCCCGACCGACGTCCTGACTGCACTTGTCACGTATTTGTTAACAATTAGCGAGCGCCCCTCAGCGGGCCCCACCGCCGCCGCCGCCGCCGGACAATGGTGCGGTGGGCCCCTGCCGCATGCCGCACGCCGTGCATGTGCACTTGTACACTTGTGTCCGGGGACGCCGGCGCCGGCGCCGGGACGCTGTCGTATTGTCGGAGACCACACGACTCCGTTAATTGTGAATGTCTCATCAATGGACATTCATAGTGATGTCGCATTTAATTGTGTATCGCATGATGTGCACAAACGTTTGAACATAAATAAAGCTAGGGTCATTCTTTTGACAACTGAACACGTGTTTGATAAAAAAAGTGCCCCACTTTAGTTTAATACTGTGCTAATAATACATTTAGATAATCCGGATTGTTAATGGCCGCATACATTAATTATTAACAATTAATTACGGCACAGAGTAAAAGTATAACAAAGAATGTTATTTTTTTTTTGTAGTATCGAAAGGAAACGGGACACGCGTAGTCAGCTGGACACGTTGCTTTACATTCAGATAAGGGCTACAGTAGACAGGCGGGACCCATTCAAATGTAGAACGGCTCACACTCCCATAGTGGTCCCCGACTCTGTAAGTTACTGTAGACTTAATTTTTTATTTAATTACCTTGATAGTTATTCTTCAGTGCCAGGGGGCCTACTCTCTTTCTCCGAAACGTAACTTCGTTAACGAACGAAAGTCAAAAGTAGTTAGTTAGTTTCATTTCATTTCATTCATTTCGAAATTTTCGGACGTCCGAAGTTTATTTGACATTAAAATTTTCTAAACCTACTCTAATTCGCGCAAAATGATATACAGGGTTATTTGTAAAACACCGGCACCCTCTCAGGACCATGTTACCAGCATCATAATCAACAACTTTTGTTCTATGATATTTAAATAAATAAATAAATAAATAAAATAAAATATCTTTATTTCAGACCCAGAAGAGTCCATAATTTATTAGTGAATTAGTAACAGAATATGCTTATATACTATGTTAGTGTTATTAGTACTTCTTATTTACACAAACCTATGGCTAACTTCATCCAGTGCCCTTGAATGGGGCAGTCGGGCCTACCAGCAATCATTTTCAGGATGCTGTTACGAGTGTTACGCAAACGTTGCAGTAAGGAAGCCGCTTTCTTGCGCATAATGGCATGGAAGCCATCCGTGTGGGCTGCAGCAAACATTCCCGACGCACTACAACGCCGCGGCAACCGCAACAGCATCCTGAAAGCGTTGTTGTATTGTACTCGCAGGACGTTGTAAGCTCGATTCGTGTATGACACCCATAGGCCGCTTGAGTAGAAAGATTTAAACATTTATCATATTTTAGTTCATCAGATTTTCATACAAAAATAAAAATATTTAAATTGAACGCTCTAAATGTTACGAAATCTATGCGAAGCAAACGTACCTACGGGGACAGTGCGCGGCAGATGTAGGTATGTAGGTACAGCAAACGGACGGAGTTGAAATGTGTTAGATACCAACAACCAAAATCTTGATGATTTGTTTTTGGTAAATGTATAAAATTTTGTAAAAAATCATAGAACTAAAGTTGTTGTTTATGATGATAGTAATACAGTCCTGCGAGGTTGTCAGTGTTTTACAAATAACCCTGTAGAGTAGGGTTACCAACGTAACTACTTTTGACTTCCGTTCGTTAACGAAGTTACGTTTCGGAGAAAGAGAGTAGACCCCCAGATTACAGTCCTTGTTGTTGTCTTTTCAGTTTATACTATTACGTATAGTTTGGTTAACTTTTTACGCGGTTTTTTTTTTAATAGTTATCACGACGGACATTCTTATCAGTACTACATCCCAATTTCATTGGAATTTAACTTAATTTTAATTTAATGTCCTACTTTACCTCAAGACGGATGATTTTTCATAAAATAATTGGAAGCATTGTTTTTTTTTTTTGTTTTTTTTCCTATTTTTTTTGTATTGATTTATTACCATAGGTCTTTTTAGGGTTCCGTAGTCAACTAGGAACCCTTATAGTTTCGCCATGTCTGTCTGTCCGTCCGACCGTCCGTCCGTCCGTCCTCGCTTAAGCGGGGCATTCACTAACAGACATACCCGTAGACACGCCTGCGGGCATGTCCGGGCGGGCATCTTTACAAGAGGTTTGTCCTTAAGTCTGTATGTGTGTGTCTATCGCAGACGGTCTGGCAGGCCGACGTTGCAAGTCCGTGCGATCTCATTTTGTCTGCGCGGGCACAGACATGTCCGAACGTGAATGCTTACCGCAGGCCGCCTGTTCACAGACACAGAAGCGACAGCAACCAATGCAGACGTCCGTTTATTATTATTGGACGTGGAGGTTTTTTCAGAATGAGTTTTAACGACAACAATTTTTTCTGGGAAGAGTTTAAAGCTATCTACAAATCATATCCATATTTATGGAAGGTAAAAAGCAAAGAGTTTATGAACTCAGTGTTCATAAACTCCTTGCTTTTTACCAATTACGCAATACTGCCTATCAAAATTTAATTGAGAAATCCACTCCGAAACCGATTTAGCATTTGTTAAAAAAAATAGAATTCCTAAGGAACTCATACAGGCGTGAGCTGCGTAAAATACGCCAGTCAACAAGAACTGGTTCATCAGTAGATGAGGTGATATGAGTTGGTGTTTTAATCTGCTCCAGTTCACGTTCGATCAGGAGCAAGCACGAGCTGGTACTTTGTCTATAAGCTCACAGCCTAATTCTTTGTCAGACGAATCATTGGTATATACAAGTAAAAGTACATAATATTCAATTATATTCTAATAAGTAAAAAATAAAGTATGTAGGATAGGCAGGTGGGTGTAGGTGATTCAATAAAACTCAATATTGTACTGGATAGCAGCACCAGTAATTATTGCAATTTTTCGTCTTTTCGTAGTCATCTTTAATGTGCACAACTAATCGCCTAGCCGGTCTAAAATAGACTGATGTGTCCGTGTAGTGTATTGAGGCGGCAGACATGCCCGGACAGACTGCCCAAAGGCGTGCCTACGGGCATGTCTGTAAGTGAATGCCCCGCTTTAAGCGGGGCATTCACTAACAGACATACCCGTAGACACGCCTGCGGGCATGTCCGGGCGGGCATCTTTACAAGAGGTTTGTCCTTAAGTCTGTATGTGTGTGTCTATCGCAGACGGTCTGGCAGGCCGACGTTGCAAGTCCGTGCGATCTCATTTTGTCTGCGCGGGCACAGACATGTCCGAACGTGAATGCTTACCGCAGGCCGAATGTTCACAGACACAGGAGCGACAGCAACCAATGCAGACGTCCGTTTATTATTATTTGACGTGGAGGTTTTTTCAGAATGAGTTTTAACGACAACAATTTTTTCTGGGAAGAGTTTAAAGCTATCTACAAATCATATCCATATTTATGGAAGGTAAATAGCAAGGAGTTTATGAACTCAGTGTTCATAAACTCCTTGCTTTTTACCAATACCCACTCCGAAACCGATTTAGCATTTGTTAAAAAAAAATAGAATTCTTAAGGAACTCATACAGGCGTGAGCTGCGTAAAATACGCCAGTCAACAAGAACTGGTTCATCAGTAGATGAGGTGGTATGAGTTGGTGTTTTAATCTGCTCCAGTTCACGTCCGATCAGGAGCAAGCACGAGCTGGTACATAGTCAATAAGCTCACAGCCTAATTCTTTGTCAGACGAATCATTGGTATATACAAGTAAAAGTACATAATATTCAATTATATTCTAATTAGTAAAAAATAAAGTATGTAGGGTAGGTAGGTGGGTGTAGGTGATTCAATAAAACTCAATGTTGTACTGGATAGCAGCACCAGTAATTATTGCAATTTTTCGTTTTTTCGTGGCCATCTTTAATGTGCACAACTAATCGCCTAGCCGGTCTAAGATAGACTGATGTGTCCGTGTAGTGTATTGAGGCGTCAGACATGCCCGGACAGACTGCCCGAAGGCGTGTCTAAGGGCATGTCTGTAAGTGAATGCCCCGCTTTAATCTCTGTGACCGTTAGCACTAGAAAACTGATACCAACCAATATGTATATTAATCACGCCGACAAAGTGGTAAAATAAAAATTGGAAAAAAAAATTTTATTAGTGTAGCCACCCTATATGTAAAGTGGGAAGTGTTTTTTTTATTTCAACCCTAACGTGTGATATATTGTTGGAAAGGTATTTAAAAATGAATAGAGGTTTACTGAAATCATTTTTTGATAATGTCAATAATTTCGGAAATAATCGCTCCAAAAGTAAAAAACAATGTGTCCCCCCCCCCTCTAACTTTTGAACCATAAGTTTAGAAAATATGAAAAAAATCTGAAAAGTAGAAATTTATAAGGACTTTCTAGGAAAATTATTTTGAACTTGATTGACACAACAGTTTTTGTACAAAAAAGACAAAAAGTTGTACAAAATAATTTCTGGACTAAGTTTGTACTATAATCGTATATGCAAGCATTTTTTTTAACTTCGTTTCCATATTTTATTATCCTGAACGTATCTTTTTTCAAACAAAAAAAGAATGATTGAAATCGGTTCTCGCATTCCAAAATTATTAAAAAAAAGTATTAATTAGTAACCCAATTCCCCGAGAGATGGCGCTGTAGTCTTTTATTAAGAACATGCTAAGGCAATTTAGAACAAAACTAAAATTATTTTTTTAACACCATCAAAATGTTAAGGTAAAAACCAGTTCATAAATGGTTCGATAGATGGCGTTGTGTAATGACGTAATTTTTTAAAAGTCGATGTTAAGATTTTCCGTGCTTTCATGACCTACCGTGGTAAAGTAAGTTGCGCCTGCCGCGGACTCGCGGAGCGTGCAATGTTGCACGCTCCTCCACCTTTAAACTCATAAGTGGGAACACTTATTGTGACGGACGGAAACTGCGGTACCCTACACTGAGCGTGACCCGACACGCTCTTGGCCGGTTTTTTTATTACCTTTTATTTATACACGCGCCGCCCAGACACCGCTGATATGTCCCTGCAGTTTAAATCTGTAATATCTTCGGAAACATTCATTTAAATTATATGCTGTAAGGGGCCATATTGAGTTGCGGGTTGTTCGAAGAGATACCGCGGCCCCGGAACGTAAAGGGCAATAGAAGGAATATGGGTGGGTTTTAGTCAGTAGAAGTCTGACATTCATGACTTCCCCCGCTCTGGGCGGAGCGGGGGAAGTCATTAGATGATTTACCACCCGAAAAAAAAGGGGCCATATTGATCTATATTGAATGTATTTAAGGTAATTAAAAGGATAAAAATTAATGCTATATTGTTTAAAATACTTATGTATTACGTGGCTTAAGTTTTTATTGTTAAATATTTGTAAATAAATAGCCACTTGAATCGAAAAGTGATGAAAGAAAACTGTTAATGATTTTTAAAAACCTGATTGGCGATACCCCACTTTACATATTTGGTTGGTTTTCATTTTTTCATTTTCTCAATATGGCGTCTCATGGTCGCCATTTTGTTTTTTTATTAATTCCATGTCTTAAGTGACACTCGCAGGATTAAGAGGAATCGATTGACGTATGATTCATAAAAATCGGCCAAGGCGTTTAGACTGTATAGTGCTTCAAAGGAATTAGCTTCCTTTGCGGTGCGCAGTCTGGTAATAAAACACGCAAATCACTGAAATAAATCTAGACGTTCCAATGTAGCACTAACGAGACTAGTCATTTCTTTGTAGATAGATAATACCTAGCACCCTACATAAGCACACCGATCTTCTGTTGGCTTCCATGTTTGTAGCAACAAAGACGCCAGCGCAGCTATCGCTGATCGATAGCTGCGCTGGCGTCTTCGGCCGTGTTCGGGCGCTACGGGCCGCGACCCGCGCCGACCCGCGCCCCTGCGATGTTAATTAAAGATAGATGCGCCCGCGCCGATCATAATTTAGAGATTATCTTTGTGTGAGCCCGAGCAGGATTTTCAAATTTGTTGGCTGACAATTTGAGATATTTATTTGGTGATAAGGCGTCGACATCCGTATCCACCTTTCATCGCGCGTCGATCCTCCAACACGCTCCTAATAAACGGTCTGTACAGACCGCGGAGTGACTGCTCCTGCGCCACGTCTTGCAAGTGTTCTCGCCGCATGTCCGACGTGCTCCTGCGCAGGGGATGCTGGAGCTAACATCGCAGATGCAGGTGTACAACTTCACCTGTTTCAGTGCCGTTTTTTGACAATCTTCCTTCTACGGTAATGTACCACCAAGCGTAATGTAGACGGTGGTAGGTGGACTGTGTAATGTCTATTAAAACTAGTTTATATTTTATCTATAATTACAGTATGTTTTTGTTTAAATTATGCTTCCAAGCAATAAACTTGTCAGTTTTGAGGTTAATTACCTTGTTTAAAAGTTAATAAACTCGCTGTTCGGTCACTCCGCCCGCGCACCCCCGCTACACCCCGCAACCCGCGCGAGGCGCGCTTCTCGCAACTCGTCTAGTGCCGCGGGTTTGACTCTCAACAAAAAAGAGCAACACGGAGCAAACAAACATATACGACTCACGAGTAGAGCTAGAGAGCGACCATCAAGAGCGTTACATATTTAATATAATTACATATCTGTCATTGTAAATTGCTCGCGAAAAGAATGGTCCGAGGGAATGTCTCCCCCCCCCCCACCGGTTGCGCGCTGGTACCGGACCGCTGAAGGCGAAGCACACGGCGGCCGCCGCGCAATCATATAATTATATCATTCCACTCCGGAGAAATCAAGCGCAATTTGCAATACGATTTATTACAGCGTTTTTTTCCTAGATCGGGACGATTTATCTCGCGAGAAACGTCGTGTCGTGCGGCGGCGTGCGGTGTCGTGCGGTGTCGTGCGGTGTCGTGCGGTGTCGTGCGGCGGCATGCGGCGCGGCAGGGTGAGCGTTGCGTTCACTTAATTAAGCTAATGAATTAGATTAGCGGCGGCTAATGGCGCGGGTGTCCATCCGTGATTTGTGGACGTCCACGCGGCCGCAGCACACTATCAATAACTGTGCGCGCTCTCTATTAATATCTGTCGGAGGCTGCGCGCGCGCACCTATCATTTGTCTCGAGTGGCGATGGCGGTGCGTCTCTTGCACAACACTCGTCTGCGCGTCACAGAACGATTCAGTTTCGCGCAAAAAGAAGGGCTACCTCAAGAAATTTATTTTAAATAAGTAGGCATTTTATCTTTGAGTAATTCCTGGCACGGTAATTAGATTCCTTATGAGTTATAGTCCTCGTTAAAATGGTCCTTATTATACTGTACGCAGGCTCTACAGTTATTCCCCAAGCGCCGCGCGCCGGTCGTACAGCAGGGTTCTCAACTTGTGCACGATGACAACCAGTTACAAGCTTCTGTTCGAACTGGTTGTTCTCAACCACAACATTCATACAATGTATCTCGTGACAAAGTGACATTTATGTTGAAGTCATTCAAGATGGTGGAAAGTTAGAAATGTGTTGACATTCTACAAGCGGGTGCAACATCATGAAATGCTTTGAATGCGAATGCCACGGATATCTGTAACACAAATACTATTCCAACCTGGTGACCACGAATATGATATCCTCTACCACAAGTGAGGACCTCACAGCCTTGTCCGAGAGCCTCCGGCGGGTGACTGCTGGTGGTGCTTAGTGGCCGGAGTCACGAACGGCGCGAGTTACGTGCCCGCCAGGGGTCGCGGTGCGATGCGACACCGCGCGGCTAACGGGATGCTGCGCACAGCTCGCACATGTCACCGCGGCGCGCGGCGCGTCTGCATCCTGCCTCAGTCAGTCGCAAACGTGACTAAGGTCCTGGGTTCGATCGAAGACACAGAACATAATAACTAAACGGTGGTTAATGACGATTGACTCGCCCCCCGTTACATGGAACTTAAAAAACATTACTGTTGAAATGTGTGTGTACTATTAGGTACACCACTACCTAACCCTTTGGGCACCACACGCGTGATGAGGCGGGCGTGCCGACATCAACAAAACGGGGAGGAAAACGACGCGGATTATGATGATGCAATGTTTTTACTTAATACCACTGATGTTTGTAAGTAGGTACCTAATTAATGCTTTCAATGATCAGGGTTTCCACTTCGAACATTCTCTATCGTTGTCGCAACAAGATGAGTGCGCTGTGGACATTGGATGACGTCATCATCTACACGCATGCTTACTTCTGTAATGACGCATATTACTCTCAGAGACTGATGGCCGCCATCGAGTGCTTCACACGCGCTGTCTATTCGGAGACAAACGACGCGACACGTCTCAGGCACGTCGGTAATTAGCACCAAACCGTTGGCCATCCAGCACGATCCGGCGCACGCGGCCCGGCTCCGGCGCGCGACCCGCCGACTAATTGTAATATTACAGATATAACTCACAAATGGTCATGTCGTCGACGATCAGTTAACAGTGGACAAATTGACGGCGCGGCGTCTGCGCACACACAAGCCACGGACGTGCAGAAGGTACACTCAAGTGGCTGGTGGCGGCGACTGGCCTCCTATGGCAGTGCACTAACTCTAATGTTAACTTCTTCTCTTATGTCTAAGAGTAGAAGTTAACATTGAGAGTTGCGACTTCGAGGGCTCACCATTTAGTATTTATGTCAATACTAAGTATGGGTGCATAACTGAACTTATAAAACGTGGAATAGATCTGCTGTGTGTACATGTGAGATGGCAGGCATCGTTAGCGCCAATACTTTAATGCGTTATGAGCGACAGTATATCTGCGAAGTGAGCGTTACGTTACTACTGCGAGTGTTATCCGTCTACTACAGACATCGGCTCCACATGACACGACAGCACACAGCACACGCACGTGATCGATGAGGAGCAGTCGGGCGCATCACTAGTATGTGACACCAATTGTTCTGCGCGGTAACCCGAACCGACGAAGAGAATACAGTTATCTTACGATCTGGCACAAGATGCTGAATGCTGATTTTGCTGATAAAGATCTTTACTGCAGTATTAGTAATATTTGCTAAATAAGTGAAGGAGGTCAAGAAGTTCTCCCTGACATTTTATCTCTCTATCGATCTTCAGATCTTAATCACTTGTAGATCGTTATCTATGAAGGAAAGCTGAATTTGAAAGAAGTTTTTACACAATGTGTTAATTCGCTGCTTTAATCGTCCATTATTGGCTAATTCCAACAATTTTTTGAAATAGCGTATTAGGTAGGTATTATGCTAATGTTTAAACTCAATACCAACTTTTAAACAGCAATCAGTGAATTCCGCCCACTTTTATAAATGAAACAAACATTTGGAAAATCCCTGTTAAGATAAGCTAAATCCATCGATAAACTAGTTGAATCATTGCAGTGGCACTGCCGCACTGGATGCGTCTGCCTGCTCGGTAACCAAACGAAGAGCCTGGCAATGTCGCCAGCCTTTTGGTCAGGATTCCTATTGACAGCGATGTGGACGAATTTTATGCCACCTGTAATTATTTTCCTACAAACTTTTGCCCGCGGCTTCGATCGGGTTAAATTCGGGGTAACTCAGTTCCCCTTTCCTGATTTACAGGTACCTGCTACTTGTAGTTTTTGCTCTTGCGCCTTATTTATTGTAATAGCAATACCTAAGTTTAAGTTTTCCCTTTTCTTCCCTCTTTCTCCCTCACATCACAATCTTTATTTTTTTTAAATAACTTGTCCGTTGTCAGGTTCCTAACTATCTCTGTACCAAAATTCATCAAAATCGCTTCAGCCATTTGGCATGAAGAGGTAACAAACAAACAAACTCACTTTCCCTTTTATAATATTAAGTAAGGATTTTGACTCTTGTTTATTAATCTATACTTATATACTAATATTATAAAGCTGAAGAGTTTGTTTGTTTGTTTGTTTGAACGCGCTAATCTCAGGGACTACTGGTTGGAATTGGAAAATTCCTTTAGTGTTGGATAGTCCATTTCTTGAGGAAGGCTATAGGCTATATAACATCACGCTACGACCAACAGGTGCTGAGCAGCGCGGGTGAAACCGTGGGGAACAGCTAGTTGATACATAATAACGTCTCTTTAGCACGATAACTAGTATTACAGTAACAAATTGATTGTAGGTTGGTAGTTGAAAAGTTCATTATAAAACAAATCCTTGCCGCCCATACTTCCCGCCGCCGCGCGCCGCGTCGCGCTCCCGTCACCCGCCATACTGCCGGCTGAAGACGTGCCGACGTACGTCATTCTAATCGTGTCGGATGCGCGCTTCCCTCCAATAACGATTTATAATAATAGTTGCATCGCTTGTGTGGGTGCATTTCTGAAGCGCCGCCGTACTTCACCGGCTCAGCAGTTGAGCAGCTCGGCTACACCAAACCGACATGTGACATTCGTACGCAGAAGGTCTAATTACAAACAAACATAAATATAGTCAAAATTATTGTTTTTTGGAATATTTCCAGTTAAAGATTTAGAAATGCAGCCACTACACCTACTTTAGAGACTGACGAGTGTTCTGCCCTGCCTGCACCGTGCTCCGAGGAGGCAACTACAAAGGCATCTAAGTCGCTGTAATGGCGTGTCGTCGACGTATTAGTGAGCCCTCGCGTGCCGCGTGATTTGTGACCCTACGCATTGAACCGCTGCTCGCTGGGGCTCTGGCCGACGTGTTATTATAACACTATACCACGTAACTCATCCGTATAAAGAAGTCACCAAATATATCAAATAACTAGCGGCGAGTGGGCGGCGGTGGCGGCGCTGGCAGCCGACATGCCTCTCGTTGATATAATCTCATTCGCCACAATCCGCGGCTTTCAGCGGCTTCCGCTACAAATAAGCACCGAATCGGGAGCTACTGGCGCTTGTGCAGCTCGAAGTAGTGGCGCTTCCATACAGAAACAATAACACTTTACCATGTAAATGCTTGAATTTGTGTCCAGCTGAAGAAATACTCTTATTTGTTTCTTACTGTTGTCGTCTTTAAATATGCTCGCAGTGCTCACAGCACTTCCAGTGCTCACACTGCTTACACTGCTCACACTGCTCCCTGTACTCAGCACGACCTCTGGTATTTTGTAAAAAGTCACGAATGACTCATTTTGTTATTTGGTTCGTTTCGATAGCTGTTTATTTTATTGTTTTTCGATTCGTTCAAGATCTAAGCGTTTCGATACAGGACGATTGATTGCGGTCCGTGATTAACATTCCGATGATATTATCATTTATATCATTAAGTAGGTACCATCTGCCAATTAGAGTGGCTTCAGAACATACTCACCGCTAAAAGTAACATAAATTGACTTGGGATATTCTAAAATAAACAGAATGAGCAAAACCGAAATATTCCGGATCCAAGCTACCAACCTATGAGTGTCACCAGTTTGCGATATTTACCAAATCAAATCATTTATTATGGAAACATGGGTACATAGATGTTGTAATATATAATTAGGTCCTCCATATTCTACCGTTCACACGGGCATGCAATAATATTCAATTACAAAATTCAAGAAAAAAAAATATAACATTGAAGAGTGCAAGAGTGAACATTAAAATAATGTCCCTAAAGCGGATTGCTTTTTAAATGTTTACGTTTTCCAAGTTCGTATGAGTCACCAGTGGCTGATATATCACCTGTGAGCACTCAATCTCCCTGCCGCGCCGGGGTTGCGGGTTGTTCGAAAGACATACCGCGACCCCGAAATATAAAGGGCAATGGAAAGAACATGGGTGGGTTTTAGTCAATACAAGTCTGACATTCCCCCCCGCTCCGCCCAGAGCGGGGGAAGCAATTTAGTGATAAATAAAATGATGGCAGTAGCAGATAATTACAACGAATTTAAAAGGATAACTATCACAGCTAAGTTGTATTTAAAACTAACGAGTAATTGTCAACCAAGCAACTGTAAAATGCAATTGGAAAATATCGTACAAATTCCATTGAATAAGCTTTATAATAACGTCTGTCAGAGTTGTTGACATAATACAAAGGATGAACTAAATACATACTCCTTGGTACGCGTTGCCATCCTGAAAATATATTTACTATTACTAATTGCTCTACCTATTCAGGGGTTATTTATGATCTGTCTATATGTTTATTTAATTTAAAAAAAAAAAAACATTTAAAATATGAATATACTAGCTTTTGCCCGCGGCTTCGCCCGCGTTTAATTCCGGGTAACACAATTCCCTTTCCTGAATTGTAGGTACCTGTTACTTGTAGTTTTTCGCGCCTTATTCATTGTAATAGCAAAGCTAAGATTTCCCTTTTCTTCCCTCTTTCACCCTCATTTCTGACTTTTATTAAAAAAAGGTATCCTATGTCTGTCTCCAGGGTCCCAACTATCTCTGTACCAAAATTCGTCAAAATAGATTTAACCATGTAGGCGTGAAGACGTAACAAACAAACAAACTCACTTTCACTTTTATAATAATAACTAGCTTTGGCCCGCGGCTTCGCCCGCGTTAAATTTGGGCTAATATAGTTCCCCTTGCGCCTTATTGATTTGTAATAGCAACGCTAAGTTTTCCCTTTTTTCCCTCTTTCTCCCTCACAACCCATTTTTTTAAAATAAAAATTAGCCTATGTCCGTCTCCTGGTTCCCAACTATCTCTGTACTAAAATTCATCAAAATCGGTTTAGCCATTAAAGCGTGAAGAGGTAACAAACAAACAAACTCACTTTCGCAAGTAAGGATATTAAGTAAGGAAAACATATTTGATTAATAAATCTGGGAAGAAAAATAACCGGTAAAAATATGGTCTTTATTATTTTCACGTTGCAATATTTACATCATACTCGTATATGATTCTGATATGAATGAAATGAATTCTGCTAATTTGTGTCACTATTTTATGATAATTAGCAGAATTGCTAGTGATCTGCTTGGAATTCGCGAAATTAATCGCTTTTAGAGGAATTGCTCAAAGTGGTCATTGTAGACCCACAGATAGTCGATCGCGACATGCGCCACAGATAAGAAACTGCCAAAAGTTGGCGACGGGCGTCTCATTCACCAAGCGACGCGACGCGACGCCCGCGCAGTTCCCACGGCCATTAGATCAATGACTCATTACCATACGCGATGGACGCGATTGCACGCTCCTTGCATGTTGTGTCATATTGCGATCATTGGATACTGTGTGCAGGCGCAGGCGTTTTGTCATTCATAAGTTCAAATCAATCAAAATTCTGTTCCGTGTATAGTTCAATACATAAAGTAAAGAGTGAAATAAGTTTACAAAAGTGGTGTAGTACTACGAAAAAAAAAATGTTTAAAAAGATCAAGAAAAAATTTTTTCGTCTCGAAATTCATATTTTTTATATCTAGGTATAACAAAGGAAATTTTATAGACTAAAGAGATTATCTAAAATTTTTCAAACACGGAGCTGTATTGTTATTATATTCAATAAAAACTGCAAAATTACCTACATTTTGGCGGACATGATATTCAAATATAATCAAACACCGAAATATTTTCTACCTTATTTCTATTCTTCCGATGCAGTACTGTCGTGTACTTGTGTCAGACCATGCCCAGTAGGCAGCTAGTCTCACTTCCGCGAATACCTAAAGATTAGCCTATTGCCGCGCCTTAAATGTTAACTTAGTACCTACCTACTGTTAACGATGATCTACTTTTTTTGTAAAAAATCTGGGTCATATTGGTTTATACGAATTAGAAACATGAAAATAGAAATATGGTTAAGTTAAAACAAGCTAGAAACATGAAATATCGAAATAATCATGACATTCGATCGTTACTTGTAGGTGATATAATATTAAATTGTTCATAGCGTGGTGAGTCAGTTTGATCCGTGTACAGATTAATAAGCATTAATTAGTGTTGTCGTGTGAGTGTGCGGGCGGGGTCGCGGGGTCGGGGGGAGAGATGACGCGCTGCCGAATTAATTAGGATGAATGTCCTGCCCGCGAAGTTGCCTGCCGTGAGAACCACGCGCATGCGCCCGCGTACTCACACATACAAACACACCGCAGAAGTCCAACGGGGAGCAGTCTACGATGTACTTGTACATGTCAGTAAGTAGCAACAGTAGATTAGAACTAACTCAGACGAGCACGACGATCAAATATTATATTGGCCGCGTGTTTCACTGTTAGCTACAACATTATGTTGAGTTTCTTTGTTTACTTTCGGCACCCAGAGTCCGGCACGTATTCTCTCCACACGCCCAGCTCCACGTGGTGGAGTGCAACTGCTGTGGTGTGTCTTGTTACTCACTACAACTATAGCTTTGACACATTCCGCTACGTTTCACGTTACAGTTGATACCTGTTACAATGATTAAACTTACAATATTTGTGTACATCTACTTGATCTGCTTTCTAATTACAGGCCTAAATAATGATCGGCGGATTTAAATAATGAGATCCCACGCGTCGTTGGACCTGCAAATAAGATACAACATACAAATGAATGAGATTGTAACCACAACTAAATGTACGAACACACAAACACACACACTCCTGCGAAACATTCTTCACACACATACACACACACGAACACACATACTCACAAGCAATTTGGGAAACGCAGGTAGAGACTGTGGTAGACAGTTAACCGTTTAGTTGTTTTGTTTTAATTTCGAAAATAAAAGGAGCCATGAAAGGCAGACATTAAATTAAACAGTTTTATGCCTTCGTGAACTTGAACGACTTCGAGAACCGAGCTGCGAGAGCGGACAGTGCGGACTGCGGACTGCGGACTGCGGACGATATTGTACACATAAACATGTCATTCATATTAAGTTATTGAATGACAAATGTATGTATTGATACCCTTATTTGCAAATGTCTCATTTGAAGTAAGGTAGGCTGTAAAAATCCCATGCTATTGCAATTAGTGTGTAAGTATATGGTGAGCGCAATAATGAAAAATAATAAAAAATAATGTTAATTCTGATCCCGTACAGCTTTCTTTTTAAAAAAATAGCACAATGTAATGACAGTAAAGATCATCGATAAGTAGTGACATAGTCGAGTCAACACATTACAATGGCTGGCATCTAACCTGTCGTTCATTAATTTGAATCATTCATCAGCGTCGCATCGCTGTACCGTCATCGCACACACAACACACAAGCACTTGCATCACACGAGCATGCGCCCGCGCAGCGCAACAGGTGGTCTGCACATAAAAACTAATAAGCGAGGGGGGGTGAGGCGCGGGTGTGGGGATATGGGAGACTGAGGACTGCGGCCGTGGTGGGGGGGGGACCGGTGCACTCATTAGCCGCTCCCGGAGGAATCCATCGGAGGCATCCGCGCGCATCCTACAGAATGTACCGGTTACATATCGCGGATGAGGATACTGATCGCATCCAAGCTTTTTACAATAAATATATCCTCGTTTGACGAGTTCAATGACGCAATGACTGCAGACTGCTGACTGCTGAGTGCTGAGTACTGACTGCTGAGTGCTGACTGCTGGCGTGCCGGTGCGACTAAGTCTAAGTGTAGTAGCTACACCACTACACTTAGGGGGACCAGCTATTGATTGTTCATAACTTACTGATGTTCTTTAACATTTTCAACAGTGTTTGTGTATCTTCTGCGTTGCGTTCAGGTAATTTGTAATTAGTGTAAAGAACGTTAGAGTGTAGTGGTCTGTAACTGTTTCCAATATACACTGGTGCTGCTACTTCCCCGTCGCCGTCGTGATGGCCTGGTACCTGCAATGAACAAGGTCGTAAACTTGATTGATATTCTTGTTTTAATAACTTATGCTCCTGAGATAAATGCTGCTGCGCCATAAAACGTAAACTAATAACACGCACAACATAAATCTGTGCTAAATGCACGCATTCAATTATACGCTTGCCCACTCCCCGCAACCCCTGCACCCCTCAGCACCTCCGACACTCCCGACACCCTCAGCGGCCTCCGACCTAAATACACTCACAGGCACAATTAACCGCCCACCTTGTATTTCTTCCGTCATATTTAGACTATTTAGGATAAGACGTACGTTAAATTTAATATATTTCATTGCTTTCTTCTTGTAGTTCTTAAATAACATCAATTTATTCAAACAATGTGACATTAACTATTTTGAAAAAAAAGTGTTATTATTTATGAAATTTAACATTTTAATGATGTGTTGCCGCCTCGTGCTCTAACAATATCTTCTTGGAGCCGGTTTAGCAATCCATCCGTAACATATGGGATATCCGACTGGGAGGTATTTTGCCACTCCTCTACCACAGCCGTCAAGAGCTCTCCTAGGAACGTAGGGGCTCGTACTCTTGGTGTGGTTGTCCCAAATGTGCTCGTTTGGGTTCACATCAGGACTGCGCGCTGGCCATGCTAAAGTTTGAATCCAACTTCATTAAGGTGCGCGTGTTTGCATCGCGGGTGTGTTGTGTGGCTCCCAGGCTCGCTTATTAGTTCCGCGCGTAGCGGTCCGCTCCGCCGCCGCGCCGCGCCGCCGTACTGCCGCCATGCCGCGGCCGACGTGCAGCCGAGCATCGTGCAACCTGCTGCGCGTCTTCCCGCGCGCTATACATGATATATAACTACACAAGCGCACACGCGGTACACACCGCCATTATGGGAAATTGCTAATTGAATATCTGGGATTAAGGTACTGATAGTGCTGCTATCGGAAACCGTGTATGGGATTATACGTTCATGATGTTATTAATATATAACCGGTAAGCAATGTGAATCAAATTTCGTTTGATTTTTGTAAACCTTTGCAAAAGACAGCTCCGTGGAGACTACTTAGGGATTACCATACCGGGGTACCAGGATCCTGAAATACCGGGATCCCGCACTATATTTGCGGGACCAGCCCCGCACATAAATTGAGCGGGATCCCGATGGATTAGCGGGACTGCACAACTTTCTGCGATATGATGTTTCTACTTTTTAAATATTATGGATATAAAATTTATGTCTAGAGATGATTCTGACTTATAAAATTATGCGTTTTGTATGTATGATAAATGAGTGTCTGCCAAACAATTTTCTGCGAAATGAAGTTTATGCTATCCGTTGTAATGCAAAATAAAATTATGACATAAAAGTTCTGCTATAAAAGAGGGACCCCTCTCAAACGTCCGCCCACCTTGTTTGCTAGCATAATTACTTCGCAGAAAAAGGTGACTGCTTCCAATACGCTCTCGCTCCGGACCTTGGACTGAACCAGGGCTGGACGCGAGAGGTCGCTACCGCCAATCGCTTCGTCGAGGACACAGCGGTGTTTCGCCCAAGCGGGGCAGACTGCTACATGTGCTCCATCGTATCCATAGGCAATCGTCACAATATTGTAGTCTCCTCCCGCCGGATTATATGCAGGAACCTCCCGAAACTTCGTATGTCTGTACGCAGCTACGCAACTAACTGCTTCAAACAGTAGAGCCTCACCTACTGTTTAGACTCCAAGCACTCCTCAAGCATGCAAGGACTATCACCACGCCGGAGATCGTTTGGTAGCCCCGAATTACCCTTATGGTTACGCGTCCTTTATGGACGCGTTCAGGTAGTGGGCCGCTCGCCGGACCAAGGATCTCGTGACTCCAACGTAGAGCCTCCGGCACGAGGCGTTTGGCCCTTCAGATTGGGCAAAAACGGCTTGAAAGCAACGCCGCCCGCCTTTGTTTGATCTACTCCTAAGTTTCACCAGCTGTCGAAGAAGATTCCCAGGTAGATATGAAAACCTCCTACCGTCAGTTGGGACCAGGTATGTTCACCTGTTTAACTCATTTGAGATTGACTAAAAAAAGCTATCAGAAACAATTATTGCTTATTGCAATCATTAGACGTGATATCAAAACCACACTAAGATGAACATCATCATGCGATGCAGCATGCACACTCGCCAAATCGGTCCAGATCTGCGCATGCGTAAGTACTGCGTACGCTCTATAGCTGTAAGATACAAGTGTTTTAATGATGTTTGAACACTGATGCTGTTTTTTTCACTGCTTTTAAATCGATTGTAATGAAATCTTGATTTTTATAGTGCAAAAAAATAGCAACTAAAAGTAAACTAATAACAACATGCTTCGACGTCGAAGTTCTCCCGCCATCGCTGTCATCCGGTAACGTGGCCAGAAGACTAGCGGCGTTGCCACGTTTTGATGATCACTAAATACATCTACAGAAGTAGATAACAGTTAAAAGAGTATTGTATGCAGCTTAATGTAAACATTATGTAAACTGTCCTCTACATTAACCAGCACAGTGTAGATGAGTCCGAGTGCTCGCTGACAGACAGACGCACACGTAAACTGTCGTCAATGTATGAAATAGATCCGGCGATAGTGCCTCGTGTATGCGCGCCTGCGCATCATGTGTCAAGTTTCGTTTTAAATGTAAATTAACCGTTACTTCCGAATCACGTGACCGCTGGGTATCTAATGATAGATGTTATCACTTGCCCTCCTACCTCTGATGAGTAACGTGCAGGCAGTGCAATCAGAATTTACAAAACAAATGTTATCGGTCAGTGACCCGCTCCAACAGCAACTCTACTTAGTAACAGGTACTCTACGTGTACACATATACATACACAGACACATATACATAGTTCAGGAGTTGTCATATTGTGTATGACGTCACTCGTTACAACTGCTTTTCTGTTTAGGTAAGTACAAGTAATTAGTATGTACAAGTGCGAGCCGAACAACATGTAGTTAATTAGTGTCGGTGTTGATGACGGCCGCCGGCGGCGCTGCCGGGGCGTGGTAGCTGCGTGTCCGTTGCGTTTTTACTGCGTGGAGCGCGCGGCGGGCGATCGCCGTCGCGGTGGCAACATTACCTACGCTGGTAATTAGTCGTCAATTAAGACATTCCTGTGATCCTCGGATAATTCAATAAATACGATCAGGTTTAGGGTCTCTTCTCTTGATGAGCCGACGTCGCGTAACGTCTTGTCACGTCGCGTCACGTCGATAAGGAGTGGATCTGAGATAACGTAACGTCACATTGGCATGGCACGTCACGGTACAAACCATTGCCATTATTTTATGTAACGTTATTATCTATACTATATACTATTATACTATATACTATATACTATATAATATTATAAAGCTGAAGAGTTTGTTTGTTTGTTTGAACGCGCTAATCTCAGGAAGTACTGGTTCGAATTGAAAAATTCTTTTAGTGTTGGATAGTCCATTTCTTGAGGAAGGCTATAGGCTATATAACATCACGCTACGACCAACAGGTGCTGAGCAGCGTGGGTGAAACCGCGAGGAACAGCTAGTTTGTAATATTATAATATGATTACAATAATATCAAAAATATATAATTAAAGGTCGAAAAAAGTCCCAATCTCGGTGTGAACCCGTCCCGTGTCGTAACCGTGTCCCACCAGGTGGAATTTTATAATGCCAACTGAAGGGGAAGGACTCTTAATACTTTAGATAGAATAGATTTCATCCTAACTGACCCTAACGATCGATGCAGTTAAAGTACAGGGTGCAACTTTTACAGATTTTAGTCGGTTCGATATTTTCGACCGTGTGTAGCAAGCGAATTTTTAAAAATCTTTGAATGCCGTTTTAATTCTTTTCAAAAATAAAGGAATGTATTCTTGGAGTAAAATTTTCTATCTAAAGTATTAAGAGTACAAGTTCCCCTTCAGGTGGCATTACAAAATTCCACCCTGTATAGGTACATAGAATATTAATTAAAATATAAAAAAATAACAAGAACTTCTTTTAGGAACCTGCTTTGGTCGCTAACAAGATTACTGTAAAAAATGGTGAATATTTGTGTGGTTGTGAATGAATAGGAGTCGGGCCTCTGGCTTCAGGCACCACCGCGGTCCGGTGGTGGCGCGGACATGCAAGGCACATCACTCCAATAGCGCTCATTAATTCAAGTCTATGCGAACGCGACACAAACAATTAAACAGTCCCATTAATGCGGCCCAAAAGATTTAGTGAACGCCAGATATGCGATGATATCGGCCAGCGGGGCAACCGCTGGGAACCGGCGCGTCCCTGGCAACGATACCATCGCTTTTATTGCCATTAGAATACTATTGTTGGGAATTAATTGAATAGCTCCAAGGGCTTTGTTGATGAGATCACACCACGTCCACACCGCCACACATGCTTGGGATTCTTCCGAAGTTATTGTACCTAATGTATGCACTATCAGGGACCGCATTCGTAAACAAATATGTATAGTGTCGGACTTGTTACCTACGTGACACTCGTAGCGGTTCGTCCGCAAGTGGCGGCCATGATGGGCACCTTACCGGTACTGCGCATTGATAAATTAATAATTGTGATTAGAGCGTTACTACTAATGCCACGCATGCGCGCACAAACTAGTTTAACAGAATGTGCAGACAGGTCGACTGATCACGTGAACATTGTTGTAGAGCTCAACGCTGCGCCCGCGCCGCCCGAACTTGTGGAAGATATCTGTGTACATACGTGTGTTAACCGCTATCTTAATATTTTCTAAAACTACAGCAACCATATGAATGGGATTAACTAAATAAGCTGGTCGGTGGCATGTGTTATGACATTCATTTTCCTGACAGGAAAGTGAGATGCAATGCTACTATACTGGTAACATATTTAACAAACACTTGCAAAACTCTTTCTTTTCTCACAAATAATCGTCTATATTTCATTTTACTTGTCCTTTCGCAGGTCTTTTTCTTTGTTCGATGGACATCAATCATCAAATGACTCCTCCACTTCAAAGGGATTTTCAGACTCGAACTGACTAAACCCCATCCATGTTCCTTCTTTAGCCCTTTGTGTTCCGGGGCCGCGGTATCTCCCTGCACTGCCCGCACCCCGCACCCCGCACCCCGCCAGGCAGAGACACTGACTTTGCTTGTGTCAGTCACATTTTGTCATCGACTTTTTTGGAAGGCGGTTTTGTTATTTTGCTTTACAAGTTTTTATTTCACTCCTTTTTAGTTTTGATATCTCGCCAAAATCCCTGTCAAGTATCAAGTATCAAGTTTATGTTGCAACTAGGAGTTATTATTATTACGTAATATACCAAGAATGAAGTACCAAAGAGAGTTAATAAAATTAATACGGAACCGCCGTGCGAGCTTCTTCTGGCAAACAAATAAATAGCAGTAATCATGGAGTAATCGGTGTACATACATAAACAATTAGGTTTTGCCCGAATACCTAAACTCAAAAAAAAATAAACATGACAGAGTTAGTGAACGCGTTGATGTCTTTTACTCGATGGATCCTCTTCACACATTACTCCTACGGACAACTCAATTTCTAAACAATTTTCTAGTCACAATGATCATAACAGTTTGTTGTGAAAGTTTAATTGTTTGCAGGCGCAGTCTTGCAGGTTGTCTCCCACGAGTCCCCACGGGGCCGCAGGGCTGCGGGGCCGCGGGGCCCGGGGCCGCGCGGGAACACTGTCGCGGTTTACGATCGCCCGGCTCCCCTTACAGTCCCGCCGTGCGGTATGAGTACACACAGATATTTACGAGCTACGCCTGCGTCGATCGCTCGCGGAATAAAACTGCGTTTAATGAAAATATGACACCTTCCCGACCGACCGGGACCCGGAGCCCGTGACCCGGAACCCGGGAGCCGTGTGAACCGCGCCGCTGCCACTCATCCGGGGATGCCAACTTATAATCGAAGTTTTCATACACACTGCTGGATTTATTGTAAAACTTCGGAGGCAGATGAACTCATAGTGTAATAATATGATATCGATCAAATTGGTCCAAATGATCGATTTGAAACAGAGATCAACTGCTCGACAGAATGTTCGTGGATGCATGATATTTATGCGAATAAAGAATATGAAATGCTGAGCGGAGTTGTGTATAGCTACTAGGCAGAGGGAGCATCTTGTTGAATGTCGAATTTAATTGTCGAAATGTCGGATTTATTTTTGAAAACGATATGAGCATTCGGTGCGAGCAACTGCGGCGGTGCCAATAGCGCCTGCGCTGCCGAACATAAATCTTGCAACCATCTGTAGTGCGGGGTGGCGGGGTGGCGGGGTGGCGGGGTGACGGGGTAAGCGGACCTACGCCGCCGACGGAGGGGAGGGAGACAAAGGTAACCGGCTCATTAAAATACCTAAAACGGAATCGCGGGCGCAGTTTAATAAAGGATGATGTTAGCGCTCGTGAGAAACCCGTGCTAATTAACTGACGGGAAAAACTCGAACTGAGGGCACTGCGCTTGCGCCGCCGAGCGAGCAGAGTGAGCTAAGCGAGCGAAGCAAGCGCAGTGCACCACCTAGTGATGTGTGCGGCAATATTCACCGGCGGTTTTGTACGTCATTATGAAGGAGTTTATAATTATCCAATTCTCGCACAATGATGCTGCAATAATAAAATGTATTAATATAGCTAAACCTGTTTGCATGCCTTAGTTATGGCAGCTAGCAGTTAACATCTGTAACTTGTTCCTACTTTGTGCGCAAATGAAGAACTATTCTATTGTATAAATAGCCGCGCTGATAAACATGAGTTATAAGCTAATGTGCTAGGTGTAGTACAGCGGCGGGCGGCGGCGGCGTGAGGGCTGGCGCGGCACGTGACTCGTGACGTCACGCCGTAAACACGTCACCACCAAGCGGGTCACTCGTGGCACTCGGTTACTTACGTGTGTTGTGTATATCGTTAAATTTATTGCTTTTTATAATTGTGACTGGGAATCACACGTATTTACTCAAAAATGCATGTAATGTTGTCATTATTTTGACAACCTTGTTTGAGCAAAGTCGACCTTGCCGTTCTGTTTCAAGGAGCGGCCGGCAAAGTTTTGCTGGCCGCTCTAACAGGCCGGCAATGTTTTGCCGACCGCTATTTTGACGTTTCAACGTTTTAATAGTACATTACTGCCGCGGACTATAATGACTACTTTGCTGGTCGCGCTGATGATGGCCGACAGCGCAGCGTAGCGCAGCTCCAGGCCGACACAGCGCGGTCAGCGTGCAGCACTTGATGGACGAGCTGAGATAAAGGCCGAGACCGTAGGTCGAGGCCTTTACAGCGAGGACAGCAAGGGCTGCAATGATGGCCAAGCTGAAAGGCCTAGAGCGTAGCTAGGCTAGCTCGAGGCAATCATAGCGTGACCAGCGAAGCAGTCATTGTGGGCCAAGGTTTGTATAGTGCTTTACTCAAAAATGCAAGTACCTAATCTAAATAAAACCAGCAAGTAACCGAATGGCGATATCTCGTTGATATTAAAACCACATTTGCAAGTGAGTGTTAACATGAACATGAATCTGTGACAAAATCAACTCTGTAAGTGTACGCAGTCTAAAGTTATGGTTGTTTATGTTAGCTCAGTCACAGGTTGTGCAGCACGACAACTTTCCTTGATCACGACTGTTCGAGCTTCTCACGTATGGATATGGAACGTACTTGTAATAATCATAACGAAAACCCCAATAAAACATTAACGACAAAACAAACAAATTAACATTAATTAATGAACTTCTCAGTATCGTATTCCAAACGACTCCAGCCGGTATGTCAGACAGCTCGCAGACACGGTGACGTGACGTGACGCGCGACACAACCTCACAACTACATCTCAAACAAAAAACAAATAATTATGAAGTAAGGCGACAAGTGCCGGGGGCGGGTATTCAAATGACTGTAATGTACCGAGCAACCACAAAAACTAACTCACGACCGCGACTGCGACCGGCGACCGGCGACTGGTGCTAATGTCGAGCGACATGCGCGTGCGACGCACCTGCCACACGTATTCATATCAGTCTCAACAGTGCGGTGATACAGAGGGTCCGCGCCTCATCATCACAGACAACAAGTCATGTTGTAACGTCATCATTATTGGCATATATAAACCTCACTGAATAATAAAATGGCATCAAGCGTCTTTTACATTTAGCAATAAAATTAATATTTGGAAAGCACTCATTGTACTCGTATATATATAACTAGGCGTCAGTAGCCGAGTGATGTGTTCCATCTATGCGAGAGTTATGCAAGGATACATCACAAAAGGAACGCTCTGCGTACTACACCTTCTGCCAGTCCCCCCACAGTGCGCGGCCAAGCACTGCCTGTCCGATGCGCTTGCGCATCATGCTCGTACACACGTTTTTTCCGTCGTTTTTGCGCGGTATTAATTACCGCGGCGCACGCGCGATTATCCGCCCGATTTGCGGCGAGTGCGCGCGCAGCCGACCGGCTCCGCACCACGCAAATAGATCTGCATTCCGCAGCACGATCACACACGACGCAGACACTCTCATGCGCTATGAGCTCGACCGCATCACCCTAATTGACTTATTACTATTACGACAACATTGTTGTGTAAAAGAATATTTAATGTTAGTCTAAAATTCATTAACGACAATTCACACAAACTAAATATAACTTAACATATAATAATATATAACTCCTAAAAAAGTGACTACATTAAAACCTATATACTACGTCGACTTAGGACCCTTTTTATTGCGGATGGGTAATCATCAAATAACTACCCCCGTTCTGGGCGGAGCGGTGGCGAATGTCAGACTTGTACTGACAAAAACCCAACCTTGTTCCTTCTATTGCTCTGTAATTTCCGGGGCCGCGGTATCTCTTTAGCATTTTGGGACCCTTAAGCATCAATGTTCTCCTCTGAATCGCTGTCATCCGGAACACTGGTAGGAAATGCATTTTTTTTTGTTGGCGACCGGTTGGCGAGGTATTCCTCTAATAAGGAGCCGCGCTCATGGGCCCTGTGACATGAACGTTTTTTTTTTTTGTAATAATTACAGTATTGTTGACTAGCTCTGGTAATTAGACGGATAACCGCGGTTGCTATCTGTGAAACAGACCCACGCTGTACTCGCTGGTAGTCCCCACATCCGATCCACGGTCACGCCGCCACCGTACGTTATATGCTACTGTTGCAGTGCTGACCAGCAACATTATTGTAAGGAGCCCGCCACCGGCAGGCGGACACCATCACACCACTGCTGCCGGCTCGCGCCAATCAATATGAAACATTTAAACAAACCCTGCGACTGATGGTTCGTTACGATCGCGGTCATTTACTCTGCGCCTGCGCACCACCGCGCCGTGTAAATTGCTGCCCCTCCTCCCCCTGGCTTGCGGCTCCGGGCAGCACGCCCCGCGCCCCGCGCCCCGGGCCCGCCGTGCCCCGGGGTCACGCTCCGCTCGAAGACTTCTATTTTTGTTCAGGTCCGGGGTAAATTGCAAGCCGGTGTGATGGCCGCCCGCTGAGATCCATTTATTATTATAACTAATCTTAATGAGAATTTTCTTATCGCGTACTCGCTACATCTGAACGACCCGAATTTAAATTGTATTTTGGAATATGTTCCTATTGAGTACCGTAACAGCTAGTTCGTCAGTCGGCGGGTTCCGTTGGGCGGTGACGTCACGTGCTCACGCGCACCCCTGTTGCAGTGTGAGGCCTGGCATGGCTGCAGCCTGCAGCCTGCGGCCGACGGCGGAGTGCGAGGAATTTGTCTTTTAGTGAACCGATGTGGTCACAATAGAAGCAGTTTTTGTGGTGTTCTCCGGTTGCGGGCTCCGTGGCTTAGTGCTGCCGCCGGCCGCCGGCCGCCGGTCGCGGGACGTGAGCGTGACATCGCGCCGACACGCTCGCGCACTGCTAATGAATTGGATTACACGGCCGCTGCGGCGGCGGCGGCGTGACGCACCGTGACGCACTGCGACGCGTTTTTGTCGGCCACCGCCGCACAGCGACGCCACGACGCGGGAACAAATTAAATGCCGACGTTTTACGAGCGGATCATCGACTCGATACGTTTTATATCGAGTCATGCTCCGCCATTTCCAATTTAATTTATCAAATTATTGTATAAAAAGTATATTTAATTAAAGCTCCCTTTTGTAGTGGATGTGAGTCCAATCCAGAGGCGTGCGGGGCGTGCGGGGCGTGCGGGGCGCGTCACTGGCACTCTGTGAGGGCGAGACGCTGGGCGTTGCTCACTGTTGTTATACTCACAACATTCTATTAAAACCATCGATTTCTTAAGAAGCTATTGGGATTTATTAGCTGCCTGCTTTTTGTATTAAGATTTTGACAAAAACCTTCCCGCTGCACCCTCTCGTAGACACGTCACCATTTGATGAGCTAGTAACACAGATTAAATCAAAACTTCTAGTATCCAAGTCCGAATGCACCAGTACGCCATGCTGAGCCTGCCCTGGCCCTGACCAGCGACATTATAAGAGGTGGCTTCAGTTCTGGGGGGTATTACGATGTCAACGGCAGGGTGCGTTTCGCCGCATCGTGCGCAGGCGCAGGATCCTTCTCCACTCTACATGACAGAACGCGGAGAGTAGTGCGGGGCGGGGGACGCTGCGAGGTCGACGGCCGCGCAGCGTGCAGGTGCCTGCGCCGGCGTGCGGCGCCTCGCCGAACGATCCCACAGCAGGACCACTCTGTTCGACAATAATTGATCAAATCACGCATAGACTAGGACTTACGTTAGTACCTACGTATACGGCTAAATTGCAGATAGTCTGCAATGTGAACCTTAACTCAGCACTCATGAAGTTACATCACACGTACCGCTACGTAGAATTACGCTGCGGCCCATGTGGTACTTCTGCGAGTGGCTGCAGCGTGTAGCCACTCGCAGCCCCCCCCCCCCCTCCCTCCCGCCGCCTCACTGACATAACACCTGACTGGTTCTGTCTGACATAACCCGCTCCCGCTCCGCACATATCTGCTCGCTACGGGTTTTTGTCGCGGGGACCTGCGCCGGCGCAGGCTCCAAGCGGTACACTCGCATGCGATGCGACCGATACAAACAATGTGATTATGTGACGCACGCAGCACAGCTCCAACCAATACTAATCTATTGTTTACGAGTAACAACTCATTGCAAATGGAATAGCACTTTATTGTATACCAATTTATTAATACAAAACTCTTTTGAACTGAACTTTTAGGGTTCTGTGGCTAAATGCCTGTCGTCACCCTTATACATAGACTAACTTGGTTCCTTTGTTTGCTTATTTGTTTACTTTACTCGTATGTTGGATTCTATGATTATTTACGAATACTTAAAATGATAGTGCTTTAAGGCCCTCGACGATTCAAATAGTAGCCGTTATATGAAAAGTAAGTCGGAACGGTGAACACACAATGGCCTGAGTGTTGTGTCGCCGCCCAGTTGAAGCCGCGCGCTGGGCGGTACCGCCGCCGCCGCCCGCCCTCGGTATTGTAGCACTGACAATAACATATCACTCGGGCTGGACAGCCGCTATCATGACACTGGTGACATTAATGTCAATATTTGTACGATAGGGCTTTTCCAACACGAAACGTAATCATTGTCAACAACTTGGCGGATTGCCAAAACATCGTTAACACACAGGACTTTCTTCACGACGTCGCGTCAAACAATATCCTTACTTCCTTACTATAATATTATAAAAGCGAAAGTGAGTTTGTTTGTTACGTCTTTATGCCTACATGGCTCAACCGATTTTGATGAATTTTGGTACAGAGATAGTTGGGACCCTGGAGACGGACATAGGCTAACTGTTTTTTTTTTTAAGTGAGAAATGAGGGTGAAAGAGAGAAAAAAGGGAAAAGTTACAATTGCTATTTTATTGCTTTTATAATAAATAAGGCGCTAGGGCAGCGGGCCTGTAGACGGTGAGAAAAAAGGGCGCTAGGGCAAAAAATACAAGTAGCAGGTACCTGCAAATCAGGAAAGGTGTGAATAATCTCGTTTTATGGTAGGTACTCCAAACATTCTGCAGATGTTGCATTGAATAGTATGTGCGTCGCGAAGATATTTAAAAAAAAATTGTTTATTTATTTAACACCTCAAACACAAAGTACAGAGGCGGACTTAACGACAAAGGACGGTTTCACACCTTAGATTTTTTAAAGCCCGAATAAACCGGTTTCTATACCCTAGTTACGGTGAGTGTCCACGTGTCAGCTCCATACGTCAGTACAGGCGGCTCGAGGCACGTACGTACAGCTGGCGAATGAAGCTGCAACGTTTTATGAACCGCGGATTGTGCCACGACGGCGACGGCGACGGGAACGCGGTGCCGTCGGTCGACGGGTATGAGCCAAGTCGCGGAGCTGCGCCTGCGCCGCCAGTAAGTTGCAGCGCATAAACAGTATGCCCCCCTAACGTGAAACAAACAACAAAATATCATTGTGTTGATGTTATGTTGAACATAGGTATATTTTGACTAGGACGTAAAATTAATGTGTGCTATTACTCGTAGGTATAAGCCTTCCTTACTCTTTGGGGGTTACAAGCGCGGTAATCGTAACCATTTATGAAGTGAGCACAGCATGTGTGTGACGCCGACGTCCACCAGAAGTTGCCAAGTTTGGAACTAAACTCTACTAGCAGGTCTAGTTGATGTTAACGTAAGTATGAATTATTGATTAATCCAATATAAATGAATGAACTATTTATTTAATTTTATTATGTAAGAAATAATGAACTAATGTTCGCCGTTCCTGAAGGGATCTGTCAATATGTTGGATAGACTATAAGAATGCTTATGAATCGGTGCATGGCTCATGAGGGACCTGGAGTTGTATAAAGTTCATGCAACTCTGCGCGCCTTTCTGATGTCATGTTTGGGGCAATGGAGTAGTCCATCGCTATCCGGGATGTCGAAGAACCCAGAGGAATAGCGACTCTATAAGGAAAGAGCGAGTTATATTTCAAGGTAATAGTTTGAGTCCACTTTGGTTTGCATAGATGACCTGAAATTTTTTGCCCTCAACGAATTGCAACTGATGGAACGACTGAAGAAGCGCCATTATTATGGAATTTGGTGTGGACAAATGTGCGGTCATGCATGTAAATCGAAGGGAAATTGTGGAATCTGTGAGAACCCAGCTCTCAGATTCCATAAACCTTAGATCCCTCTCAGCAATCGAAACCTACAAGTATTTGGGGATGTCGGAAGCGCTGGGCGTCAATGTTGCTGACATGAAGCAATCGTTGAAGGAACAGTGCTTCTTTTTTCGTCTGAGAAAAGTATTTAATAGTATTTTATCGGGCGGAAACAAGGTGCGTGCTTTCAACTGTTCGGTCAAGTCGGTTTAGATGTATTCCTTCGGCATACTCAAAGGGACTCAAATAAAACTGGACGCTCTGGATAGAAATCTGTACATTGTTAACGGCATTTCGTATGCATCACCCACGTTCTTCGGTTGTGAGACTGTATATCCCGCGGAGTTGTGGAGGTCGAGGCTTTTTAAAGGAAGTAAGGCTCTTCACAATCGCGAGATATGTACTCACAGGGAATATTTCCTAGAAACCGATATGGGGATGCATCTAGATGTGGTTGTGGTAGACAAGGGCCGATCTCCTTGGCTAAAGAGAACTGGCGCAAACCTGACGTTGACCAATCAGCGTTGGTAGCCTGGCTAAGTTCTCGGACCTCTTTGAGAAAACGAAGGTTTGGTCTATGCAATCATGGATGAAGTTAAGATGACAAAATTTTACCGGTTTATTGTGAAGGTCGGCACTGTTGACATAATATTATTATGTGTCACCTTCCGGGTGAATCAATTCGTCACATTAACTCTGGTCGCTCTCGTCTTACTAACGGAGAGTACTTGCATAGGCACAACCTTATAACTCTAAAATACAAATTTGTGGAATCAGAAGTGCCGTAGGTACTACAGGTATGAGCCCGACCCAGTTCTCGAAAATGGCAATATCTCATTGTACTGGAATCGATCCAGCATCACTGAGAGGACTATTGTGGCTAATAAACAAGATTTAGAAATGATTGTTGACATACCAACCGGTCCCGCATGACGAGATCCTCGTGAAAGCCGAGAAAGATAAAAAAACAGGATAAGTATTTTGACTTGGCTCGCCACCCTGACCATTGACAATTGGAAGTTTATAAATATTATATATAAATATTAATAATATAATATTGTTAATTTTCTATATAATTGAAATTAAATGTATGAACGCTTTTTGGCTTAATAATAAAATTAGCTTGTTGCAGAATACCTGTTGACACGAGTGGGTCACGTCCTGACGTGGCAGTGAGGACGGCTGCGCCGTGGGCCGCGCCGCGCTGGCCGGGAGGCGGGTGGCGGCGCAGATTAGCGCCGGAACCCGCTATCTGCATCCGCGCGTGTTGGCCGGCGCGGCGATAGCGCGCGCGTGCGCACTCGCCGTTATCACGCGGTAGGCACAGCGCGCGTGCCGCCGCCGGTCACTGCTGCTGATAAAGATGCCTCCCCAAATTGTGCGCTTCATATCACTATGGGTACAGATTTGCGCCAGTTTCAGTGGTTTTGCCTATCCTGTGTGTCCAAATTTGGTATGAGCATGTGGTTAAATAAACCTTCGCTAACTGTTTGAGTCCAAAGTTGACAGTTGTGTGAGGAATACCACATTCGTATTCTCAGATTTGGTCGGCCACTGATAGTGACGGCACTCGCCGCAGCCGCGGTTGCTCCACTTTGTTGATAGCATCGGATTACGCGAGCGGTAATTATAACGCGCGCTCGTTAACGGCGCGGCGGTTAACATGTCGGGTAATGGCGAGCTATATGAGTCCAGCGATAGTATCGCGAATGTTGGCGCTATCGCAGCTAGATCACTACTATTCGGAAGGTGTGTGAGAACCGACCATTAAATTGTGTTAGCTAGTTTATTAGTAGGTAGGTACCTACGTATTGTGATCATTCCAATCAGATTTATTTATAATAAGTACAGATTTTTAATCAAAGAAGACGGGTCTAGGATACGATATTAAGACAAGCGGAGGCGCGGGGTGACACGCCAGATTAAATACTGAAACAAATAAGCGCACGCCATCATGTCGGCAGCTCGGGTGCGCGGACGCAATCATATGTGCTGCGCATGCGCAGGCCGTGTGTGTCTAGTTGTTACACAAGTTCGCACTACACGTTATTTACTTAGAATGGGTTGTTTTTTCTGCAGTGGTACCACCCGTACGTATGTCCCGCTAACGACGGCGCGTGCCCCCGCCCCCCCCTCCTCGACCGGCGGGCGTGTGCGTGCCAGTGCCCTATCTACAGCGGCTGTTATGTCAGTGGCACAGTTATTTATAAAATCGCTATCATTGAAACAATTACGTTATCAGTTCATAACTAAACCGAGCGGCACATTTGTGAAACAGCGGAAATATCCTCAATGTGTCTCTGTCTGATTTCTGCCTGTTTCACTGGGTTGTTGGATGTTTTTTTAAGTATCCTGCGCCTGCGCTCCCCTACACCTGAGCTGTCGCTCGCGCGCTCACGACACGCCACCGGCAGCCCGCGCCTGCGCATACATTCTGCGCCGTGACCGCTGTATGGCCGTTCAATTGCATCTCAATGATTTACGTAGAGCGCTTCGTTCACGCGCGACCGATATTTAAGTCGTCCGAGTATCCGCTAAGTGGCGCGCTGGCGGGTTTATAGGCAAGTTAGCGCGCGTCACCACCGCTGCGCATGCGCATCACCGCATTATAGTCAGGGGAGACAACACGTCGTGGTCGAGTCGGCACCGTGTCCGACACGACACGCGCGTGACGAGCGACTGACGGACGAGTGACGTGACGTGACGTACCTACACCCCGAACACGGGACCACCACGCTCTCTAACGATTTAGAGTTAGGATTCAAAGCAGCCCACAGTAACGTCAAAGCCGGGACTGATCTGCAATTATGTGTATGGCTAAATGAATGAGCGCAAATGGCCGACCGCAATCGCACTCGCCGCCGCCGCCACGCGCTCTAATGAGACAAGTGATATATAGAAGCGCAAGTGGTTGCAATCAGTTCGCGCATTGTTCACACATCTGTGACGGCCGGTGCGCCTTTGGCACGAGTGTCAGGCAATCCCGCGCACTTGTGCACCCCTCCATCATAACAGTATAGTAGCGAGTAGCGCTGCGGCGGCGCATCAGCCCGCAGGGCGCAGGCGCGGGCGCGGGCGCTCCCCTCGCACTTGACGCCACATGACGACCATACATTCTGCATACTGGTCGTGACAGCACCGACTGCCGCCTGCCGACTACAAACGCACGATGCAACTCTCATCCCTGAGCAGCTAAGTAGTCCACTGGCATGCCGGCAGCAGTCGAGCTGATGTATGTACAATTGTATCAGCGCATAAATAAGTACTCTAGTTTGTGGTCCCTTCCCTTGGAGCTGTGAAAAATCAACCGTCTAAGTTTACGCAACAAAAGATTATTTTTATATTTCTTTATTGGGACATTTAACAGTTACACATTACATTACAATTTAAATTATTAAAACTAAGTAAACGTGAAACCCACACCAATGTCCGCAACATAATGGTAAAAGAATAAAAAAATAATTAAATGCGCGCGTTCACTTCTACAGAAAACAGAGCTGGCAAATACCTACATACCAACATCGTCAGCAACAGTATATCAACAATACAGCCATCCAACACTGCCCATTCCCAAATAGTTTAGGGACAGCATTAGGTAGCCGATTCAAAGATTTAATAGCCATCCTTTTGAAAGTGCGAAAATATCAAGTTCGATGAAATGTGTGTTATACGTATCTAGGATGCGTCGCGCGTCGGAGTGGCGCCCGCGCCCGCGCCCGCGCACTCGCCCGCGCCCGCGCCCGTGCCCTCGCCCGCGCCCTCGCCCGCGCCCTCGCCCGCGCCCTCGCCCGCGCCCTCGCCCGCGCCCTCGCCCGCGCACTCGCCCGCGCCCGCGCCCGCGTGAGTTCTGCACCCTGCACTATGAAACATTGTACGGAACCGTCGCGCCTCGCGCGCGAGTCTGATCTAATATTTTTCTTTTTATATAAAAAACGTTGCCGTACACTAGGAATTTCTCCTGTATCGTGGTACGTTTACAAACATTTAAATTCACATACACAAACACCCGGACCCGGAACAACCGGGTCTAGCCGTAGGCTATACAAATATTTGTTCCGTGTAAGAATCGAACTCGCGACACGCAACGCAGCAGTCAATAACTCAGCCACGTGCCAACCGTGCCGTCAACTCGCTCTTAGCTGGTTGTTTTTACCGATCAGTAGATATCTAGCCATATCAGGCAACCGCAAAAATATTGATTTTTTCGGCAGAATTCTCATAATCTCTAAGATTCTTTTCTCGGAGTACCTACTAGCTTAGTAGCTTCTAGTATACGTCTAGAAAGCTGCCCTACAGAAAAAAAACTATCAAATATAATTTATTCCTTTCCAAGCCCAAAGCAAAGGAAGCTCAACACTCACGGATCGTGGATCGTCAGAACAGTTGAGACATCAGGAACATTCACTCGACAATGTGACATGTGCCTGTGGCGGGCTAGATGCGCGCGCGCTCACTGCGGCCGCGGCGCGGTATCGATTACGTCAACAATGGCCGGGACGCGCGTAAATGGCCTATCATCATCCAATAATATTTGGTGGCCGCCGGACAAACAGCGCGGCCGAGCGCGGGGCGAGCGCGGGGCGCGGGGCAGGGGCGCGGCCGCTCCGGGACGAGTGCCCGGCACACTCGGCCGCACACCTGGACCGCTCTTGTTTTTCTAACAACGACCACTTTTTTCCAACAACAAGGTTTGGGATGCGTTAATTTGAACCTCGTTTTTCATACACAGTGAGTGCAAACATCGGTGAGTCGCACATCGTCCACCTGTGCGCCCGCGCGCATATTTATACTTAAAACTAAGTTTTGCCCGTGGCTGAAGTTATGGTTGGAAATTATCCCAGGTCTGAAATGTTACAAATATAGCCTAGCGGGGCTAATATACCTTTCATGTTCCAATTACACCCATTCCGAATCAAATCACTAGAAAAAGGCGTTAGTTTTATTTTAAAGCTGCACTGATCGCCCGCGCCGTGAGTCCGTGACGCGCGGGGATTAGCGCGTATCCCACGTGTTGTGGCGGGGATCATCTGCTCTTGCGTCCACTCATGTCCATGTACCAGATACGTCGTGCGTCGGCGCTCCGACTGCCTGCGTGTCAGAAGGCCGCGGGAGCGGGACACTAATCCGCGCTCACATATTATGCCATCATGTAAATTTTTGGACAAAACTTTTTTGGGCTTTTGTTCTCTCTATATTTACAGTTCTTTTCTTGAAAGCATCACACTCACTTTTACTTACAGCTTTCAAACTAGCACCCTGATTTCCAACACTCTGCCATTCCTTGAACATCTTCTTTTTATTTCAGCATATTCTGTACGTCTGTCGACCACCACTGCGTATGTAAGTCAAATATATATTATGAGATCTAAAATTTTACGTAGTTTTAATATCTTTGCACCTACGACAGTGTTTCTGTCCTCCATATTTAAGTATTACTCTGACAAGGAGATTCTTGGCTGACTGTTTGTGTACCCGCGCCGCGCACCGGCTCGCTGGTGCGGCCACAGAGCACAGGTGGAAACATTCGACATAACCAGTTAGTTAAAAATAAACAGGACACGTTGTGCCACAGCTGAGATTTTATCCCGCGCCCGATCCCGCCGCCCGGGCCCTTGGGGGGAGGTACACGGGACGCGGGCGGCGGGGGAGGTTGGGGGAAGAATTGAAGCTGGTGTAGCCGCTCATCGAACCGGTCGTCGGGAGCGCACCCCACCGGCCGCAACCATCACTCCTTGTTCTCTTGCACAGAGCATTCGACATGAATGCTCATTGTAAAAATAAAGATGAAGTATCGACGAAGGATGGAAGGTATTTACGATAAGTTGTTCACTGTAGGTCCAATGTCAGAGTTTGTGTCGGGCGCAGATCGCGCAAGGTGCACAAATCTCAGGTGCACGCATACCGCTCGGCTGCGGGCGCGACCGGTTCCTGTCGCGCCGCCCCCGCACAGTCGCGCTCATTCAATTTGTCTAACATACCTTACGATATAAAGTTTACCATCCATCATTGCTACAAAGGCCCGGCACGCAACGTCGCGGTTGCCGGTCGCCGGTCGCCGGTCGCCGGTCGCCGGTCGCGTTGCTCACTAACGAAACAACACACCGCCTCAGTAAAAGGTATACCAATGTTACTGATTGAGACCATCCGAATAAGGCAACTAATTCTCAATAATTGCCTGAAGACATCTTAATACTCGTATCTATGAATCCAAATCTGGTTATATTTCCTGTTTGAATTAACATCAGCAGCCTATTGCTGTACTTTCACCATTCAACTCGATTCTCTACCAACTACCCTAAAACAATCGCTTACGATTACTCTAGCAGTCTAGCCGCTTCTATGGCTCTATTCAAGACAAGAACTCTATCGATATCGGCTACTCCAGTACAACTTCAGCTTGCCATTGTTTTCCTCCGAGTTGTGTCGACAACTTTGAACATAACAAGCACGACGCACTGATTGAAGAGCGCAATGTTTAGGCTCCCAGGAGTTGGCAACAAGACGACTCGACAAAACATCCTAAACGGCCCAGTCAGCACAGCGCAGCTGTATTCTTTCGTAGTTTGGCTTTTTTTATATGTGGATCAATACAAATCGCAGTTTACTTCTAAGTGTCACCCCATTAACGCGCACTACTCGGGACTCGGGGCCCATCGTGCGTCGAGCGCCGCGGGCTGTAGGGCGCGCGCGCACCTGTGCGGGCCGCGCGCGCCCCCGCACCCCCGGGCGGTTCCCACGGCCGCGCCCGCGCCCGCGCCGGCACCACCCTCACTGACCTGCCGCGGCCGTGGTGCCGTGCTACTGACGCGGCAGTGACGTCACACCTGCTGCAGCTACTAGTACCATATACTCATAGGTTGTTCAGTCCACTTCGTTGTCAGATCAGAATTGGGTGAATTATTCTGAACCAAATCTCGTTAAGTAACGCGCTATTTTGTTTCTGACATTAGAGTAATTATGTGCCATTGAGAATGTGCCTGGTGCGTCGCGCCTCGTCTCTCACTGTGTCATCTATGTCGTCGAATCAACTGCGCGTAATTAGCGTGAGAGCGCGCAGCACGCGCACGCGCAACACACTGCTCTAGCGATCATTAATCACCGCTGACGAGTACACTACACAGTACCTACAGATGTCAGTGACGTCATCTGCACACTGCCGACTTATCTGTTTCCTGGTCATTAAAATCTGTATCTCCTCAAAGTTTCAGTGAATTGGTTTGTTTTAGGCACGCGCTGGTCGACTGTAGGCCGTGTCATCGCTTCACATCTGGCGAGTTGCGGCCAAACGCAAGTTTAATAAAGTATTTTGACTAGTGACAACAATGCACGGTGTGTGCTATCAAAGAGAATATCTATCTGGCGCTACGTAACAGACTGTAACAGAAGAATCGAACGCACTGCTTCCTGCTCGAATGGTTTCCATAGCAACAGACTCACGTGCGGGTGCGCGCGGCGTGCCACGACACGGCACGACAGTTGCACGTTGCACGCTGTCGATGCGCTATCGCCGCGCGACGGATGTGGCTCGTTCGCGACTCGCGGGATAACATCTCGTAGCTTCCGCCCATTTATCTGCCACGTCTCAGCTCAGCCCTACGCTATCCCCCCGCCACCCCGCCACCCCGCCACCCCGCCACCCCGCCGCACCGCCGCCCAGCACACCCGCTGTCCAATATGACATAATATATCAGTGTCAGACATAACTTCACATTAATTATATTAAATTTAATGTTATCTTCGTATTTTCGCACCACGTGGTTTTGGCAATTATGTGGTGTCTCTTCCACAAATGCAATAAATAAAGAGTTGAAGTTATATTTATGTTAACGGAGCTTTATCAGTGACGACAGTTGAGAGTTCCTAAATGTTGCACCTGCAGGAGATCAGCGCGCGCGAGGTGGCGCCTGGCGGTGCAGAGGAGCCGACGGGACGGGGAGGTGTGGAGGTCGCAGGCGCAGCACTCGTGTCACGAGTCACGTCAGACGCGTTGTACGCGTCCCCGCAATAACAATCAATGCAATTTAACAATCGATGGCGCTTTGGCTGGCGAGCTGCGCACATCGACCCCCGCTGCTGCATGCGTGCTCAACAGTACCTGCGTGTCCAGACCGCGACGCTGTTAAACTTCAATATTAACATAATGCTCACAACAAGTACCGGCGACGGTACCTAAGTACTCACTGCATGTGTGTGGACGGCGGCCGCGCTAATGAACAGATCGTCGCCAGTCCCCGCTCCCAGCGTCTCAATGTCCAGCTAATTAGACGCGCGTAGCACGCAGCAGCGCGCCAATTATCCGCATTAAGACGCTAACCCGCACTGACATCATAATGGCGCAAAGCAGAGCCATTGCTCGTGCGCACTGCGCACACGCGGTGTGTCCGCAGTGTGCCGCACGCACTGCTCATCCCCCAGCATCACGCCAGGATGCGACTGGCTCGACAGCCTGTTATGATTTAACGGTCCACAGTAACAATCCAGATCCCCAACTTGTAAAATAACGATATTTTGGCGAGCCACCACGCGTATTAGCGAGACCTTTATGATTTCTGTATTTTAATCCCTGCTAATGATTTATTTTCAAAAGTCTGTTTCGTCTTTTTTCTTATAACAGACAAGTTTTGTTTTGTTTTCACGCAGCAATGGTAACATTCGGTTATTTTGCCTGTAAGTACATAGGTACATGCTTATGGAAATAGTTTTTATTTTGAGAAGAAACAAATCATTTTCCTTCATAAAAGCTAACCATCAAATTCTCTATAAAATATGTCTCTTCTGTTATCCAGTAACGAAACGCCAATGATGGAGGTAAACATTTCACACAATAGCGTCCAACAGTCCAAGTTACCTACGGGTCACACGGCACACCCGCTCACGGTACAAACTGCAAGAGCAGGGTTCAAGCTTCAAGCGCAGGCGCAGGGAGAGGGGCGCCGAGCGCGCATAGCTGCAATAAAAGTAAATCAGTGCTGCGCCGGATTAAAAGCTCCGAGGGGCGTGTGAGGGGCGCGGGGGCAGGCGCTGGCGGGGCGCGGGGCGTCCGCCGCCGGCAGTCGAAGCCCGAGGCCCGCGGAGAGCGCACGAGTGTAGCTAGGTGCGAAGTGTCCGCAGTGTTCCCAGTGCAGTGAGTGTAGTGAGTGCCGCGACCCTGCGCGGTGAGACAGAGCGGCGCTCAAGTGCGACGCCGCAGCCCGTGGCGGCATGCGGCAGGCGCGCGCGCCCCAGCGGCGCCCGTCGCTGCGCTGACCCGATGCGCCGCGCGCGGACCCCGCGGCGCGCGCCGCTGCTGCTCGCCCTCGCCTGCCTGCTGCGCGTACGTCCACCTGCATACTGCACACTACACACCTCATATAGCCCCACATTCTCTACACCACAACGTCGCGAATTCCTTTTCTATACAGAAGTCACCCACAGCTTGGACTCGGTCCTTGCTATAAAAATTAAACCGTGTGAGCTTGCTTAACATGAACTGCTGAAAGTTGGAGGTCACTCCAATGTTTAAGAAGCATTGCTAGTAAAGTTCACCTCAAAAATTCTCTCCCCATAAGTCGCCTAACGGCCCAAGTCACATCAATTCAGAATGTTGTGTTCCATTATTTGGAGTCATTGTGTCTGGTAGTCCGTCACTAACTCGAGGGATAATAACCGCATCCGTTGCGAAGTGACGCGGCGTGTGATTGTAACATGGCGAATGTCAGCGATACACGGCGCGCCGGTCAGCGCGGTATGTCCCGCGAGCGCGGCCGGCACGTGACCCACATACTGATGGGCAGCACCAGCATGGCGATGGCGCACGGATCAGCACGCGGCTCACGTGGCCAGCGCACTGCGACCACGCCACGCTCACGACCGCTGCTACACGCACTACGCACTACGCTCACATTCCATTGAACCATTCCCAAAGACTCGTCTCCAGCTTGTGAAGCTCCATTTCTTGTATCATATAATTGAAACATATACATATAATATCATATTAAAGAAAACCTAATATAATAAGTGAGCAATTCTTTGAATGATCTGAATGTCATGGTAATCACTTTTTCTTTGCACCTGTAATAACAGAACTAAAAAATATATGCAAAAAACGCGTAGTACAAACACCCTAAACAAACCAAAACACACAGAGAGCTCCTCAAATACAGAGAATGTAACAAAACCATTATTGTTTAAGATGTAAATACTAGAGACAAACAAGTACAGTAGTTCCACCGGTGCCGTCACAATGTTCGTGCTGGCCGCGCTACTACACGCTACTACACGCTACATGTGCTATTATGCAGCCGCAGCCGAGTGCCGACACACTGCACTTTTGATCTGTAACCATTCCACGCCAACTTCTTTTCAAACGACTTCAAAAAGGGTTTTTAAATCATGTTTTATGTATGGTACCTGATTACTCGAAAATACCTGGACATATTGGGAAAATTCTTTCTTTTGTCCCATGATTTTCAGGTTAGGATTTAATAATGGGATCCTGGAGAAACTGAGGAAACTCTTCAAATTGTATCGGCACTCTGCAAGCATTTATTAGACATATAGCTATGTAGAGGACAACGATGTAGAGTTCTGAAATACATTGTTGTAAATCGAACTAGACTATCAAAAATGAGCACAAGAATAGAGGAGCAACAACTGATAACTTATGAACAACGACTTAGTGAGCTAGCGTGAGGCTGCACCAGTGCAGCAGTGCTCACAGAACTGAGGCAGCGCGTCTTGTGGATGAGCAAGCGTCGTTGCGTCGGCGGACTGCTTTGTTTGTATGATATACTGTCTATAATGCTTATCGTATTATTGTAGTAAGCGATCTAATTAGAAGTTGGGTAAATATAATAATATGTCTGTAGCTGACAGCCATAGTGACATTTTTTTACTGATGAAATAATGAATTATAAGTACAGAATCATTGACAATAATACAACCTGCTCGGGGGATGAAGGGGAGGTCATTTGCAAGCAAACATTACCATGTGACCTCTACGCAATCGTCAGACGTTTCTCTTTGGAACAACCCGCAACCCGCAACCCGCAACCCCGGCACAACCGGCAGGCGGTGCCCCTGGCTGGCTCATCTGTAACAATTGTCCCTGTACGTTTTGTCAAGTGGTATATTTCTTGGGGTAACGCTTTGTTTGTTACTTTCTGTGCGCACCTCACCAGCGTGCAGCGTGTAGTAAGCAGTCTACGTAAATAAAATATTCTACTTGTACAAATATAAAGGGACAATATTCGGATAATCTTTTTTTTTTGAGTTTTTCATACTATTAATTAAACTTTTATTACTGATATACATATTAACCTACCATTGACTCTATCAAAAAGAAAGCTTACAATTATTTTGTAACGAATTTAAATATAATATACATTTACTATCGACGATGACCACCAAAACGTCAAAAGGCATCGTTTGAGCGTCAACACACGGTGGATGCCGTAGACGACACCGGCACCGGTGACGAGTTCGGTTGGAGCGATGGGTATCCTGCATGGCCGCGGCCGCGGTGATACCTGCGCATCTCAACATTATTATTTATTGACAAGTGACTGGATTTTATAGTACGCTAGCTGTTACCCGCTACTTTGTACGCATTAGGTTCGCGATTTGCTTGAAATAAGTATTGTAGCAAGGATGTTCTAAAGTTAAAAGGTAAAGTTTATTTTGTTTGGATTCGATACAGGACCTGATGGACCTATCAACCAAACAGAGTTGCCTTCACATTTATAATATTAGCAAGGATATTTCATAAATCAGAAAAGAGTCGATGTCCTTCAAAAGACTGAGCAGATTTTTTAAAACACAGCTAAGAATACCTCTCAAACAAATAGGTATAACCTGATCAAAATCGGTCCATCCATTCAGGAGCTACGATGCCACCTACAGATAAACAAATCCACAGACGGTTTAAGAAAAGTAAAATTATTTCTTAGCTCAAAAAGAATACAATTATTCACTTCTCTGAAGAATAACGTAAAAATTAGGATAAGCGACGGTTTCGGATGATAATAAACTAAAATTAGGTTGAAACAAAAACGGTAAATACTTTTGTAAAAAAGTTTTACATGATTCAGGTGGTGCTTTAGTACACTTCAAACTGTGAACAGCGAGACGTATTAAAAGTTTGAAGTTTATTGGTCGGGGGGCAAAAAATATGTCAAACTGCTCGGAAATGTATGACATTTGCATAGCGATCATCAGGGGTCATTTAGTTGCAAGTGACCCCCTTCACACCCTCACCTACATGCTGACAAAATGATATAATTACCTGTCAGTAGTGGTATACCTCGACGAGAATACACTCTTCGCCAATGGAAGCTGTAGAATGCCAAGCTAATCGCACAACGACCATACATCCCGTATAGACACCTAATAACAGGCGACCGATGTCTGTCAACCCATCTGACTAATAAATGTTATTCAAGTCGCCACTCAACAACCCCCAGCCGTCCCTTGCGAGAGCCAGCCCGCGCTGCTGAGCAGTAAGTTCAAATAGTCCATAAATAATATCACTCATGATAAATTATGTTTATTTTGCAAGTAGATTTTCACAAACACTTTTACACGTCATTTTTTTTTTAAACTAGATGAGGCCGGTGTTTCGTACCCGACTAGATCTAGATACTAAGTGTGCGTCCACACTGAATGCGCGGTGACTGGAGCCTAGGCGGGCGCGGCGAGCGGAGGCGAGCGGTGGCCACAGTGAGGCGCGAGCTTTTGTAGCGATTTGATGTATAATTAGGTGTTACAAACTATAATATGGACGAAGATTTGCTATTTTTACTAGACAGTCCGATCCTGAGATGGGAGGTGTTGAACACTAGGGATGGTGTGCACGAAATAAATAAAAAACAGAGGAATAAGTAGTGTATTTATAACTAATATGAATATTGAGATTATACCCTTTAATTCTTTAAGTATACTCTAATGCCCATTTGAAAAGAACTTCAAATGTCAATTTTTGACTACATACTAAGTAAAATATCACCTAAAATCACAAAAGAAGATAATAACATATAGGTGGTTTAGATTAAATTGCACTTATAAACAATTCAGTATTTACCGCCATTTTCCGACAAACAAATACAGATGCGCATCGGCATACGTCGAGCGGCAAGACCGAACTAGTTTGTTACCCCCGCACCCGCGCATTGGGTCGCTTGTTGACTAGGCCCGTAGTGCGGCCAGAACGCGCGGACAGAAGCTTTAGAAAACTACGCGCGCTGTGTCGCTCAGTCCCGTCGCACTAGGCTTCCGCCTTAGTCACAACAATATGGACGCAAAGGCGCGTTTCATATGTTTGATACTTCGCGCCCGTCGTCGCAACCGCGCTAGGCGCGCAGTGTGGACGCACACTTAGATCCAGCCTGTCCCTTGCTGTCCCTCAGCGACGCCCTAAGCCGAGGCTCGTACCCCACAGGGGGTGCCCTTAGCGTGTAGTCACTTAGTTTGTAAGTTTATACCCTGGCTGGAAGTCTTAATTTTTGACAACCTCCTTGGTTGAACTGCGAGATGACATTCATAAAAAAAAAACACTCAACAATTTCGAATCAGTTTCGACCTCTGTCGTTGCAATCGGAAAATGTTCAACCGCCCATGCCATGAGACCATGTTGACATGTTACATTTTCACACTAACTAAACTAAAATTAAATACCTACTCTAGAAATCACTAAAATGTTGTTTATTCTTTTCCTATTTTGAAATTGATTAAGGTGGCACAAATTAACTTAGTATACTAGATGATAGCATTAATGATAGTTTAATTACTCAATTTAAAATATATCACAATTTCACTGTACCTACTGAAATCGACGTTATTCACCAAACATTGGTGTTGCCAGTAGTCGTTGCAGCTAAATTGGACTTAGTATCTTCATTCGCGACTAAAATGGTGTGGAAAAACTTGATGTGATTAGGTATTTTTCATCTTAGTCTAGTTAAACTCGTTCATTTATCAAAATCGGTACCAATGTTATCTTCCAATTATTAAAAGCGGGTAAAAAATCACTTTGTATACCTACACGAAACTACACTATTTACAATATTGTCTTTATATTTGTCACATTCAAATTATAAAACCATTACACGTCAATAGGTAGTGATTGAGTCATTATGTCAATGTTACAACATGTGTGTTACATGTATTTGTAAACTCAAATTTAGCGCCACAAATTTTGTTTATGTTTAACAATTATCTTAGGACATCTTTTTTGTTCGGATGGGAAGTCGTCAAATGACTTCTCGCTTCTCGCTCTGAGCGGAAGGGAGTGCCAGATTTGTACCTACTCACTAAAATCTATTCATGTTCCTTCTGTTGCCGTTTTTGTTCCGGGGCCTTCGAGAAAGATACTCTCGAACAACCCACAGCCCCGGCAGGTAGAAACAGCGACGGGCTCTCTGCTTTGCTGATATCTCTTTGAGGCGGCGACACGGCCACTAGACTAACGGACGGTGAGCTACCCATTGCTTACCTTCTACAGGCCTGTGCCAACGGCGCGCGGCGCCTGGTGCGTCTCCCGAAGCGGATAGGATGGTTTGAAATTCGCTCCCTCAAACGTCCAGCCACTTTCTCATTCCCTCTTGCCGCCGCTGACCACCCCATACCAGGACCGCCCAAGCAGGGCAGACCACCAACCTGTCCTCCGAGCGATTATCAAAATGGTGACAAAACATCCCGAAACCTTCCGGTGTCCAATGAGAACCTGCGTCAAACGATAGTTGAGGAAGCCGTGGCGGTGGCGCCTCTCCAACCACTCCACGGAGATGAGATTTATCGCCACTATTGCTTTATGGCCTCATACACTGTACCACTGTAACGATACCTTAACCTTCTAAATCCATCCACCCGCTTGCAAGACATGCGGGTAATATACTTAGAAGTTTAAAACGTTTTTCGCGCGTATATTGTAGGAATACTTATTTGTATTCGTACAATATACGCGCGAAAAAGGTTTTTTTTTGACAGTTTCTAAAAGTCAGACAATGTAAACGTTTAAGAACATTTTACTACAAACAATTTCCAAAGCAGTGAAAACTTCCAACAGTCGGAAAATGTAAAGGGTTCTGAATCCATTTTTAAGATCATTGAAATAAACAGTTACCTGCATGATTATCACTGATCGCACTGGTTTTGTTGTTCAAATATTTATTGTTGAGCAAATAGGTACCTACATCTTATCTTTTTTTTGATTTTTATTTGACGGGGCTGAAGGGCTGATACATTGGGTTCATACGAAACTGTCGCGGCCGGGGTACCGGTCCGGTGTAGATAACTGGCTGCCGTCAGGTTCGCGACCTGCCTCCCCTGCAGCTCTTCTATTCTAATGTCACCGTGACAGCTGTCAAACCGTTCAGGAATACAGACATAATGCAACATTGCTCGCCGCTCAGGGAGCGTACTCCGTTATTATCGTCTAATAATTACAGAGCCCATGTCCTTCCCCAAGGTGAAATCTATCTCGTTACTAAAATCCATTACGATCTGCTCAGCCGTTTAGTCGTGAAAAGCAAACAGACTTGCTTTGACATTACAAATTAAATTAAATTCATTTATTTCGGAAACCAGACTATATTATGTACCCGTGTGAAAATATTAATATTAGCACTTTCAGTGGGGATAACTTGCGAAGTTGTATGAATTGGGACGTCTTTGACTTATTTCCAATTTATGTTTTTTTTCTTACTATACTACCTATCTACCAATTACTGTCCCACTGCTGGGAAAAGCAAAGCCTGTTCTCACATTCAGCCAGTCAGACACGCAATACCAGTGCCTGTGCCTACACGCATCCACGAGACGGGATGGCGATTACAATTACTAGCTGTGCGGCGGTTTCACCCACTACCGAGCTTCTAAGTATCGTAGCGTGATGTTGTATGGCATATTTATGTTACTTACTGATAATTTAGCTTTCTATTGGTACGAAAAATGTTTATTTAAGTATAGGTACCTACATAAGTGTAGGTTTCCTCCAGATGTTTCCCTCCATCGACGTCCGTGATGTCCAACATACCTTAGGTCAGGGATGGCGAACGAATGGCACGCGTGCCATGGACGGTACGCGACACAATATTTCGTGCACGCCACCAATTTTAATCATATTTACATCAACCCATTAAGTTTTATTTTGAAAGATAAATAACATTAAAGATTCACTTAGAATCCGCCTGGCAATGAGTCTACTTGTAGTATGTAAAGAGTTTCGACTTAATTATTATTTCAATTATCATTAGTGATTTTGACATACTTACCTACATACTTCGGTCAAAGTTATTTGACAGCACGTCTATGGTCTCACTTCACATTTCTTAGAGAAATGGCAAACTGCTCAAAAAAAAGCCAACCAAAATAAAGACCATTTCTAGAAAAGCTCACAGACACTTAGGTACCTACTGAAGAAAATTGTCCTCTCCGTGTCCTTCATGCAACTTGTACTACCACTTATTCTGTGATACAAATAACACTAGCATTCATCAAGACAAATTCATGATCGTAAGCTGGCGACGTCGTTGTGGGCGGGTAGCGCGGTGGGCGTGCAGGTGCGGAGGGCGGGGCAGAGGGCGGGGCGGGGCGCTGCGGGCGGAGCGCGATGCCCCGCCACCGCACCCTGCACAAACGCACAGCGCGATGTAAACAAAGCTCCCACACGCGCACTCCGCCCGCCCCCGCTCCGCCGCCGCCGCCGCCCGCCCTCGGCAGTCGACACTATCTATCTTATTAGATTCACTGTATACAAAAAGCATACCTATTATTCTTTTATTACAATGAAAGCATCGTTTGTTATTTTTGAGGTTTAAAGTGTACCTTACATACTAATAGGTACATTATACTTGACCTGACATAAAATGAAGATGTGTTATTTAACTAAACGCCCAGCAACAGCTAACATGGCAAATATTTTATTTAAATAATGACCATTCAATACGCTTGATCCTTATTAGGCATTTTAATAGACCGATCATCGAGAACAAAATCCTTACTATTAATATTATAAAAGCGAAAGTAAGTTTTTTTGTTTGTTACCACTTCACGCTTTAATGGCTTAACCGATTTTGATGAATTTTGGTACAGGGATAGTTGGGAGCCAGGAGACGGACATAGGCTATTTAAAAGAGTGGCCTATGAGGGAGAAAGAGGGAAGAAACGGGAAAACTTAGCGTTGCTATTACAAATCAATAAGGCGCTACCGAGTGAGCGCAGCCGCGGGCAAAAGCTAGTATTAAATAATATGTTAATAAAAACGGTTCAAGTGCGAGTCGGATTCGCACGCACTGGGTTCTGTAGCATACATCATACATAGCTCATTCAAACTAAATGTATATTTACACTCATCAGCGAAACTAAATTTGTTAATTCATAGTACGTTAACGAAAAACAAATTTATGACTGCAGTTTGATGAAAATGGCCGGCCGCATCTCGAAACTAATTATAAAAGTATTCTCAGCTAATTATTTTTCGAAAAAAATCTGCTTAGTTATTGAAAATCATCACCTCTCTTCTAGTTGACGCAAAATGTGTTTATATCTAGCTGCACCTCGCGGCTTACCGCGGACACCGGACACCGGAATAAAAGTAGCAAATATGTTACGGGTATAAGATACTTATCTTTATATCAAACTAGCATTTGCCCGCGGCTTCGCTCGCGTTCGCGCGTCGTTATTGATTTTTAATAGCAACGCTAAGTTTTCCCTTTTCTTCCCTCTTTCTCTCTTTCTCATCCCACTTAAAAAAAAAAAATGCCTATGTCCGTCTCTTGATTCCCAACTATCTCTGTACCAAAATTCATCAATATCAGTGTAACCATTAAGTAAAGCGTGAAGAGGTAACAAACAAACTCACTTTCGCTTTTATAATATTAGTACGGATTACATCACATAATCATTGAGCCGTTCGAGCGTGAAGGAGTAACGTACACACACGCATACACAAACTTTCGCATTTATTATTAGTGAGATTTGAAATCCCCTTCTTAATCAGTCATTACAAAAGTATGTATGATAATCTTAACCTGATGCGCAGACATCACCACGATTATGCAGCCTGCAGGATACCCAACTCCTCAGCGGTGTACGGCATCTACCTAGTGTGTGTGTGTGTGTGTGTGTGTGTGTGTGTGTGTGTGTGGGCACAAACGATGCATTCGGACGAGCACATGCTGATACAATCTGGGTGGTTATGAATGAATGTAAATATTGAACATTTCGTACAAAATTAAATATTTGAAGTAAGTTCCTACTGCGTCACATTGTTTTGCTAAAGCCGATGGTAGCATGTCTACTATGTAAGTAGGATAACTTTAAAAAGCATGAAATTAAATTAAACATTATATAAACCCCCTTCACAATTTACTTTTAAAGCCCACGTTTTTGAGTTATGAGGCTTCTCATCAAAGTGCAGCCGTAACTCTGTTTTTCATTAAGATACTATGAAGAACAAATTTAGTTTTGCAGTTGAGTGCTTGTTTAATTTGAATGAATGAAATACTTATTGTTACTATCTTGTCTACGGAACCCTGTGTGGGTTTAGTTTCAATTTTTTCGTCAATTTTTCTTAATGTTTAAGTCGTATTACCTAATAGGGGCGCGCCTCAGCGATTGTAATATCATCGATTGGGCACAAATCCAGACTCCGTAGCTACTACAAAAAATGTCCTATCGAAAATCCAATAGCGCTTTACCCGACCTGGGAATCGAACCCCTAGCTCAGCGCTCAGCACTCAGCGCTCAGCGCTCAGCAGGCACACGCGTGACCAGCACTGGCAGCGATAGCACACGGACACGTCGCGCCACGCACTTGACGCAGACGCGAGCATGCGTTACCTATCCATCAGTAATCAGATTCACTCTAGTGTTTCTAAAATACAAATCTTTTGACTGCGCAGACATAGAGGGTTGATTTTTTCCCCGCTCGACGGGACCACCAACTTGAATAGCTATAGGTATGGTTTCAATAATAACTCGATACCTTGACGCGTGTTCGAGATAAAGAGACTTCATAGACTGACAAACAGACGGACAACAAAGTGATCCTCTAAGCGTTCCGCGTTCAGCAAAGCAGAGGGGCTTGTCAGAGCCTCTGCCTGCCGGGGTTGCGGGTTGTTCGAAACAGATACCGCGGCCCTGGAACGTAAAGGGCAATAGAACGAACATGGTGGGTTTTAATCAGTACAAGTGTGACTCTCCCGCCCGCCCCGCCCGCCCCGCCCGCCCCACCCACAGCGGGGGGAGTTCTTTGATGAGTTCCCATCCGCAAAAAAAGTCTTTTTTATTTATTGTTATAACTTATCTAACAATCATGCAGACATACTAGTGGACAGCGACCAACTGAAATAGCACGCGCCCAGTGTAGAGTGTAGCCTGTCGCCCAGAGGTGGGGACAGGCGCCGCCCGCGGGGGCTCCGGCCGCCGGGACTCGTTCGTGCTTTAGACAATACTAGACGATATGTCGAGCTCAATCGATTCATACGCTTTGTTGCAGTCGTTGAAGCAGCACTGGAAACGTACAAAAGTTTATCTTCCAGCATGTAAGTAGGTATGTTGTCTAGTGTTGAGAAACCGGCTCGTCGATCGTAACTTAAAGAGGATTATAGTGGTGATGCTCACTGGATGGCCAGTAAGGTCCACTCACCACTGCTCTTTTCGCAATTTTGTCGGAACAAAAACTTACTTATTTAAAATTATATCCTATGTCTTTCAGGCATAATTCCTTCTTAGCGAAAACATTTTGGGTCAGTAGTTCCAATCATTACCTCTCCAATCCAATCCAAACGTAACCTGCCTGTGCAGATAACGATCACGTTTCCGAATCGACATCGACAGTCGAAGCAACACGACTATTATCACCGACTACAAAAAATATACACAATACAAAGATATTTTTGAAATATATTAGAAGCCAGCGACGCTGTTCGTTAGTTCGATATTGTAATCATCCCCCCATGAGTGCCCCCCCCATATATAAGGAGCCCACAGGTGGCCACAACACGATCACGATGTCACAATATAACACCGCAGCTTCTGAAGGTGTATGCTCTGAGGGCCGAGGGGTATGCGGATGTGTTGTAACTCATATTTCAGCAGTTACGGTACAGTTCACGCAGTAGGTACACGCAGCCAGCTAGGGTTATGATACGAGGGTCCTACTGGGCACGCAGCTTTCTTAACATGACTCCAACATGAATTGGTTTTGTAGTAACCTGTGTGGCTGCCGGCAACGTATTTGCATTGAAGATACCTCATCATGGAACCTGCGTCTGCCAGCGTCCCACACCCGGGCGTTGTAACTCTTCTGCTTTGCGTTTTTTTTTTATGTTTATAAACTACTAGTTTTTGCCCGCGGCTTTGCTCGCGTTTAATTCAGGGTAACACAGTTTCCCTTTTCTTATTTGCAAGTACCTGCTACTTGTAGTTTTTGCCCTATCGGTTATTTATTGTAATAGCAAAGCTAAGTTTTCCCTTCTCTTCCCTCTTTCTCCCAAAAAACAAAAGTTAGCCTATGTCCGTCTCCAGGGTCCCAACGATCTCTGTACAAAAATTCATCAAAATCGGTTTAGCCATGTAGGCGTGAAGACGTAACATACAAACAACAAATTAGTAAGGATATGTATTTCGATTGAAATTTTCTCATGTTGCTGTCTTTTTTAATATATCTATGGGTAGCATAGTTAAATACCTTGGTATATACAATTTACGTCTAAGGACATTGGAAGAAGTAAACGAAAATTTGTTTGAGCCTGTGGGGGCTACCTAGCTAGTTCGATTTTCTCCTAATATTGCGCACGCCCCATTTTGCCTACTACAGATGTCACTAAAGCGCAGCTAGATAAACTAACAATTCTAAAATGTTTGCATGCGAATCATATTTGTTGTGTGCGATGACCATATTTCGGAACTTCAGATTAAGGTCAAGTGGCCGCCTATCGCCTGCGTACCTTCGCTGTAAGGCGCATCTACTCACACGTACACATACTTTCGTTTTAAAGGCGCACATACACCCTTGAGATCAACGCACAATGACACTGATGACTGCGCAGTTTTCCAGTTCTGGCGTGTATTGGATAGTTTCAAATGATACCCTAATTGCGCTGTCCGCCATCGTAGTGCTAAGGATGAGTGGAGCCAATGGTAGCCAGTAGTGACAGGAGGATGTGTGTTGCAGTGCGCGGCGGGGGCGGGCGTGTTCGAGCTGCAGATCCTCGAGTTCTCGAACTTCCGCGCGGCGCTGGCGTCGGGCGCGTGCTGCGGCGGCGGCGCGCGGCCCGCGGGCGAGGCCTGCGCCGCGCCGTGCCGCACGCGCTTCACGCTGTGCCTCAAGGAGTACCAGTCGGCGGCGGCACCCGGCGCCTGCTCGTTCGGGCGCGCCGCGTCGCCCGTGCTCGGCACCGACTCCTTCACGTTGGCCGAGCCGCTCTACACGCTGGCGCTGCCCTTCTCCTTCCGTTGGACGGTGACTATCTCTCTGTCTACACATCGACAACCATATTTCCTGTCGACTGTCTACTCATCAATATGCTATTAACATTTCATATTTATCCCTTTGCAGAGATCCTTCACGCTGATACTCCAAGCGTTCGACGACTTTGAATACCCAGAGCCAGGTGAGCGAGCTTGCAGGGTGTGGCTTGGGAGTGTGTGAGTGTGAGGAGGGCGTGTGCTGATTGCGTTGCGTGTTCCAGAGGCGGGCCTGGTGGAGGAGGCGTGGTGGTCGGGCATCGTGGAACCGAGCGCGGAGTGGCACGCGCTGCAGCACGCGGGCGCGGCGGCGGCCGTGGCGTACCGCGTGCGCGTGCTGTGCCAGCCCAACTACTACAACACCACGTGCACCACGTTCTGCCGGCCGCGAGACGACAAGTTCGGCCACTACTCGTGCACGGCCGAGGGCGCCAAGCGCTGCCTGCCCGGCTGGCAGGGCGACAACTGCGAGAAGCGTGAGTGTCCGCTCGGTGCTGCACAGCTGTGCTACTTACGCGACAAACGTCTTATTAATACAGTTTATTGTTTGCTTGTAGCCGTATGCAAGGAAGGTTGTCACCCGACACACGGTCGCTGCGACCGCCCGGGCGACTGCGAGTGAGTACATATCCACTTTGTTAGCGGCATGAATAAAATGAAAACTGCTCTTTGTTGATGTTATAATGGTGTGGTGTGTGGTTCCAGTTGTCGGCCGGGCTGGCGCGGCGAGCTGTGCTCCCAGTGCCAACCCTACCCGGGCTGCAAGCACGGCTACTGCAACGGCTCCTCGTGGGACTGCACGTGCGACACCAACTGGGGCGGCATCCTCTGCGACCAAGGTACCAACAACCCGCTCCCCCCCCCGACTCCCCGACTTGCATGCAATCTTCAACACATTTGTCGTGTCGTCGTGTTTACAATTATTATTGAGAATACTTACACCTATTTGCAACAGCGCTATCAGTATCTGATTTTAATAAATTTTTAAAATTTAAAAATTAGTATGTGGAGACATTATTGTTAGGGTTCCGTACCACAAGAGGAAAAAACGGAACCCGTATAGGATCCCTTTGTTGTTCGTCGGAATGTCTGTCTGTCAAGACCCTTTATCTCGGGAACACGACGGCGGGGTATCGAGTTGAAATTAAAACCATGTACTGAAATCTGTGGTCCCTTGAAGCTGTGAAAAAAATCAACCCGCTACCTACGTAACCAAAGATATGGCCGTCTATGTCGCAGGTTTGTATGGATCCTTCAACGACGAAAAGGAAAGACGTTCGTGTAGGTTGTCTCAAAAGCCGTCGTGTAAAACCATTTAGTCAGCAATTATGTATCTGGTTGCGAATAACAGCAGTTTCCACGCAGTAAAGTGTGTTTTGCATTTTCAGCCTCTGATGTTACTATAATCGATCTCTTTGTGATTTCACATTATTGAAACTTTAGATCTTAACTACTGCGGCACGCACGAACCGTGCCAACACGGCGGCACGTGTGAGAACACAGCGCCGGACCAGTACCTGTGCCGCTGCGCCGAGGGCTTCTCCGGCACAGACTGCGAGCGCGTCGACAACCCGTGCGCGCCGCAGCCGTGCGTGCACGGGGAGTGCGCGCTGACGGCGTCGCCGCGCGGCTTCTCGTGCGCGTGCCAGCGCGGCTGGGGCGGCGCGCTGTGCGACGCCGACGTGGACGACTGCGCCAGCGCGCCGTGCCGCAACGGCGCCACGTGCCGCGACCGCCTCGACGCCTTCTCCTGCGAGTGCGCGCCCGGCTGGACCGGACCCACCTGCTCCGAAGGTACGCCGCTGTTTGCCTACCTCTCTCTGCGTCTCGAACGCATCGAGGGTGTACCTTCATGTGACGCCATCTATGTGCTTTCTTCACAGACGTGAACGAGTGTGAACAACGAGGAATGGAGGGCACAGCAGGCGCGGCAGGCGCCGCCGAGGGCGCGCTGGGCCCGTGCGTGAACGCCGCCTCCTGCAACAACACGGCGGGCGGCTACTCCTGCATCTGCCTGGCAGGCTGGACGGGCCGGGACTGCGAGGCCAACGTGGACGACTGCACGGGCCAGTGCCTTCACGGCGCCACCTGCATCGACCTGGTGGACGACTTCCACTGCGCTTGCGCAGCCGGGTACGCGGGCCGCACGTGCGCGCGCGACATCGACGACTGCGCGCCGCGCCCTTGTCGCAACGGCGGCGAGTGCGTGGACTTGCTCAATGCCTACCGCTGCATCTGCCCCGTCGGCTTCTCCGGCACCAACTGCGAGGTACCTATCCGCCTCCCTCGCCCCCCGCTCTCTCGTCTCTCTACTAATGTATAACTAACGATCTGTACGTCGCCCGCTCAGGTGGACCGGTCGGCCAGTCGCTCTAGCTCTAACAACAACTAACCCGTCTTCTGCTTTTTTAGCTGACCTCCTGTTATGGACGATACTGCGCGGTGAGTTTCTATTAATCATTTATAACGTCAAGACAATGTTGCATTGTGTGTTATTGGTGGTATCGCACGTAAGAGATCAGGGTTGGCACACCGGTGTAAGGCTCGCGCGCGTGTTGCAGGACGACCGCGACCACTGCGCCGGCGCACCGTGCGCCAACGCCGCGGCGTGCTACACGGCGCAGAGCGACTACTACTGCCACTGCGCGCCCGGCTGGACCGGCAAGAACTGCACGCAGCGCGCCGCCAGGGAACGTGAGTCACGCAAGCGCACTTATTCATTTGATAATTTATTTCGGAAATTCAGTGTACTGCACAGAGGCACACAATGTACCGACTACTAACGCCGACGTCATCCCAATTAAGAAAAAAACCGATGAGTCACAAGACGCCATTAAACATTGCGTAAGTTTCAATACTCCTCCTGAAATATGATTTAGATAGAGTATATACGACATATCGATTATATTTTGGTCATCTCAACTTTAGGCGTGGCGTCTAGGGTGCGCATTGCCGCTGTAGCTGCAGCTTGTGTCTCTGTTACAGAGCTGGACGAGTGCGCGACCAGCCCGTGCCGAAATAATGGCAGCTGCGTGGCCGGCTCCGCCGACTTCACCTGCATTTGCCGCGACGGCTGGACAGGTGTGTACCGCTACCGACACATGCAACTGCCTTTAACTTTAAACTAACTAAGTAACTTTATTTCATTTTTTTTATTTAATTAAAAAAAAAATAATAATAATCATACGATTCAGACGAAGAAGCTTGAGTAATTCTCCGTGTGTTGCAGGCAAAACGTGTTCAGTGCGGATCGAAGGGGTCGACCGATGTCCTGAAGGTACATGTGCCAATGGAGGTACCTGCTTACGTGAAGGAGGCGGATGGCGCTGCGCCTGCGCCACAAACTGGGCGGGAGCCGCGTGCGACACGCCTCTCGTACCTGCACCACTGGCGCCAGCCGCGCCCGCGTGCCCCTGCGCGGCAGGCGGCACGTGCGTGCCCACGGCCGCGCCGCCGGGCTGGGCGTGCGCGTGCCGCGAGGGCCGCACGGGCGCGCGCTGCGAGCACGTTGCCGACCCGTGCGCGTCCTCGCCGTGCCGCAATGGCGGGCGCTGCGTGGGCGGCGCGGGCTGGTGGGCGTGCGAGTGCGCGCCGGGCTGGGCGGGCGACACGTGCAGCGCGCGCGCCGTGCCGCCGCCCGCCACGTGCGCGCCCGCGTGCCCGCCGGCCGCGGCCTGCGTGCCCGACCCGCGCAGCCCCGAGCGCGGCGCGCGCTGCGTGTGTCCGCCGCCGCCGCAGCGGGCAGCTCGCCGCTGTCTAGAGAGTGAGTCGTCCGCTGACTGCTCGCGACTGAGTTTTGTCTCCTGTGGTATCAAGTTTAACAAGAATCTGTTCGGCCAGTGCTCGCGGGGCTGGGCGCGGACGGCGACGAGGGCGGCGAGGGCGCGGAGGGCGGAGAGCCGGAGGGCGGCGCCGAGGGCGAGCCCGGCGCGTGTGGCGCCGACAACGGCACGTGGTGGTGGGGCTGCAACGCGTGCTGGTGCGACGCCGGCGCGCCCGCGTGCACGCGCCTGTGGTGCGGCCTGCCCGACTGCCACATGCCCAACGCGCAGCCGTGCCGCACCGACGAGGTAACCACCCACTCCTGTCTCCGCACAATACTTACCTGACAATATGCTTGTTACTCTCAAAGGCTATTTGCGAATCGGACTTACACCTACCTACTGGGTTCCATAGCACCAACCAATAAAATAATAATCATTTAAACCCTTAAATGCACACAAACACAAACCATATTTTTTTAAATGTCTTTTATAGTATATTTTGCTTAGATTCGAGGAAAAGTAATAAAAAAAAACAGATATTTATATTTATTTATATTTTCAGCAAAAATCAACCAAAAAACCAAAAATCAAATAATGTGCCGTTTTCGGCATTACATGCATTAATTATTAAAAAAAAATATGTATGTTATTGAAGCAGTCTTTGCTTTTTTAGCGCATAAATGTACTTTACATTTACTACACATTATTATTGTCTTCAAATTACATCCTGGATACATACATCTCATCCTCGCACTGGTTCGCACTTGTTCATGGCCCACGCCATCTGTATCACGTCGATTGCGGGTAATACTTGACATGGTTTTCCTTTGCGTAACTTGGGAAGCGGGCCAGCTTCTGCAGTGGATGTAGATCGTGGACGACCTCTAGGTATTGGTGTACTATATTTGCAGAGTGTCCGCTAAATCAGTCCGAAACTCTGCAAGATTCATGATGTCTTTCTTTACTGGCTTTCCCCTTTTACCGATTGCCTTTCTGTATAGAATCCAGGCATTGATTATGGATAGGTCCAACGTAAAAAAATTGTATGGTGTATCTAATTCCAAAATATTAGAAGATAATTCTTCAGAACCTAAAAAAAGCTATTTTGGCTTCAGAAAAGACCAGATTTTTTTTTCATCATAGTACATTAAATTTCTACCTCCACTTGGCATACATATAATTAGCGCCTTTAGAAGTTGAAATATTACGTACTATTGGAGGATCACTGTCACAATCCGCGTCATCAGATGCTACGGGAGGATCAATAGCATCGATATCTAGAGCTGGATCGATGTCTTTACCATCACACACATCGAAATCATCCCCGTCGGATTCCATCTCATCGTCAGAAATTTCGCCACTTTGAAGCATGCGAAGCATCTCTTTTATATTTTTGTCGTCCATAGCTAAAAAGCAACACAACAACATGCAATAACCAACCACCCAGTAAAGCAAATAAACAAATAAAACTTTTGATACGCATTAGATCGGGCAAGCACTTATCGGGAAAAAAATGTAGTACAAATGCATGAAGGGTCGTTTTCGGCACAAACATATTCTGGCGTTTTTATGAGTAAGTAAATGAATGAAATATGCAGTTAACTAATAAAAGGCACATATATTTGATGATCTTACCTGCTAAAATATTATTTTTACTTTTGAGGATATAATAAACGGACTTTGATTTTTTTCGATTAAACTTTGGTAACTTCGCTTAGCGCTAAGTACTTTTCTTCTGCACAGTTAACAAATTAAAAATGCAACAGCTAAAAACATGACTGTACGCTCACCCTAAACAAACGTCACGTTAGTACGTGTCCCTGCTAAAGGTGTGATGTACATGAAAATATGACAAGTTAAGACGCCTAATAAGACCTACGACCCTAACAGTCTCTATGGCCCTACAGCCCTAACCTACCATATAGCGATGATAATATATAAGTATATAGATATGTTCAGGATGTCTGCACCAATGCGACCTACGGGTACAGACGGAAAGCCGACAGGAACGTCAGGTTCAGGAAGGGGTAAACTCACTGCCAGCCCGCAGACTCACGGGACTGATCAGAGATGGCTAAGGGTGTCTTGGCCACAGTGAGGGGTAATGAGACAAGAATATAACATTCAAATCTGATTTATTTACAAAATGTTACAGCTTATATACTAGTTTTTCTTATTGCACACTACTATAGGTGTTTAATTGTGTACTATACGTGTAAGATGCAACTCTTCAATATTAGTTATCTGGGTCGCACATGATCGGCGCCGAATGCTGAGTCAATGTGCAAAGGTAACGTTGGTACATTGAACATTCTGGCGACTCTCAGGAACAGGACCCCAGTTGGTATAGCTCGATGGTCTCGTTGGGTTTTGTCTGGCCTTGCTGTGCTTGAGCGGGCACGCTGCGTGGCACGCCATCCAGCTGTTGTGTCGTGCTGCTCGCGACCGTTGGTTGTGGCGCAGGTGACGCAGTGTTCCTTCTCGCTGCGATGGCGATTCGAGCTTGATTCACCACCTTTGGACCAAAGTAAATTAAAATACCTGCTAGTAAAATTATTATAAGAGACGTACTTATGCTAGTGATGAATGTGCGAGACTGTAATTGTTTCCAAATGGTGTTATCGTCCCCGTAGAGCGAAAAGTCATTAAGTCAAAAAACCTTGTTTTGAGATATTGAGAGTTAAAGTTTAAAAAAATAAAAATCGTCATAACTTCAGCTTTTAATTACATATCTTTATAGTTTTAGCTTTATTTTAAAGGTAACAAAATAACGTTTATATTTTAGATGTGATTACACATTAAAGGTGTATAATTATTGAGAAAACTAAAAACAAAAATAATAATTAACTGTTTTCTAATAAATACCTGGCTTAATAACGAGTTAGTGAGTTTACGACCGGAGTTAGTGACTTTTCTCTCAGTTCGAAATAGTTTAAAAGAAAATTAACTGGAGTTATGTAAAGTGGAACTAACTGGCAGATGTGTCAAATGTGTATAGTAAAAACTACCTATATAATTATAAGAAATTTGTCTGGTTAGGTTTGTTTTATAAAAGACAGTATTTTGTAATGAAACAGGTGTGATAAATTCAATAAAGTTTTTTTAAACATTCATGTCAAAAAGAAAATCATAATTACGAGACAAAATCTATTGATTTTGTAATTGTAATTGTTTCGTAATTTTGTAATTGTTTTAGACTTATATTAATACTATCCTTATAATTATTATTAAACAAAAACATAAGAAACCGCATTTACACAAACTGAAATAATAGAAACATAGTTTGGTAAAAAAAGAAAATCAGATTTCACTCCACTCCTCTTCGTCTATCTCCTCTGTAAAATCCAGCTACCAAATTCATCTAAGTACTACGTTTCTACTAGTGGGAACTGTGTGACAGTGTGGACTGGTACCTCAAGTGGAGCTCCTGTGAGATTATCCCTTTAGTACATAAATTAATGAGGTCTTTTTGCCTCTGAAATAGACAGTGGGGAAGAGTACGCTACCACTTTTTCCTTTAATATCACAATAATACATATGACATGAAATAAAATGACTTGAATTTCGAGTAATTTTTTTTTAATTGCGTAAAAAGAATATGGTTCTTCATTTGCCGTGGTAATCTGCTCCTCATACAACTCGTACATTTTGCCTATTGCTAGTTTGCTATCCAAGTATAGTCTCTTCCTTTTTTTTTCTACGGTAGTGTGATTCTAGCCGGGGAAAAGAGTTGATGTGATCAATAACCTGTTCAGATTCTAAACAATGCAGTTTTATTTATAGGGACTCAAGTCCCTGTTTCCTGGATAATTAACCAAACTCATCGCTGTATTTCAGAACTTCATTTGCTGGTCCAATTGAAATGCTTCAAGTTTTAAGAAAGAAATCTTACAGACTCGCGCTTTGTATATTTGATTTCGCTATATTAGCTTCAGCGGGCTGTTCAGTGGGTATTTGACTATCTACACATAGTATCACGCACATTATCTGTACAAACAAGCAGTGCTTGCTTTTTTTTGCGGATAGGACTTCATGAAATAACTTCCCCCGCTCTAGGCAAAGTGGGGGGAGTGTCAAACTTATAGTGACTAAAAGCAACCCATGTTCCTTCGATTGCCCTTTATGTTTCGAGGCCGCGGTATCTCTTTCGAACAACCCGCAACCCCGGCAGGCGGTGGCCCTGGCTTGGCCCGATGCCAGCAAAGCAGAGTTTGCTGACATATCTTTGAGGCGCGCGTGGAACACTAACGCGACGTTGACACGGCCTGTCGTCTAGAATCGGCAAATAGATGGACAGACGATGAGTTACCCATTTACTGTCACACCGTCCACAGGCCCGCATCTACAGTGTCCGGGAGTCGTATCGCGGTGCCCGACGCCCGGGGCGTCTCCCGCACCTCCCTCGTTAGTATGACTGTTTCGCAGGAGGTGACCGCTTCCCATTTGCTCTCGCCGCCGCCGATCGCTTCTAGCTCGGGCACCGCGCTGGGCAGCCTGCTACAGTGTGCTCCACCGCGTCTTCCGGACGATAGTCACAATGGTGACACCCGGGCGTTTTCTCCCGTCCGATAATGTGTAGGAAACTTCCAAACCAACAAGTGCTAAATTAAGTCTTGAGCAACAGAATTTGCATTGTTGATTTCTTGAAAAAATCCTTTAAAAAACCCTGAATATTTGCTGCATTCGAAAGCCGCACAGTAGAACTTCTTTTTTTACTATCGCTTTTACTAGAAGACCTTGCAACTTACACTCGCCCTTGTTATTTGAGCCGTTTATCTTTGTCACCACCTGGGTACCATAAAACGCTCGAATCCGAAAAAGCTCGAATAGGAGAACAACTTAACTCTTCAAAGCCGCTTATCTCTGAATGTGGACTCCCACGAGACGTTAGGGCTTTTTTTTGAGGTGGGAATCATCAAATAACTTCCCCCGCTCTGGGTGGAGTGGAGGGGCGTGTCAGACTTTTACTGGCTAAAACCCTCTCATGTTCCTGCTATTGCCCTTTATGTTCCGGGGCCACGGTATCTCTTTCGAACAACCCGCAACCCCGGCAGGCGGAGGCCCTGGCAAGCCCCTCTGCTTTGCTGACATCTCTTTGAGGCGCGCGTGAAACACAAACGCGCTGTCGACATGGCCTGTCATCAATAGACGGACGGACGGTGAGCTACCCATTACTCACCGTCCACAGGCCCGAGACGTTTGGGCTTCGGTGAAGTCTTGGTGTTTATTATGCGATAGATTTTTTTCAGTTATATCCTCAATGGAAACAACATCGTGGTAGGGTTCAGCCAACAAAGGCGCGGAGCGGGATGGAATGATTGTTGGCAGAATTATAGTAGGACTTAAAACTGAAGTAAACACAACGAAACGTGAATGAATGAAAGTCACCACGCCGTTCGCTGAACCCTCGCGCCACGACAAACTCACTAACTCGCAGGCGAAATTTGCTTTATACGTATCAATGCACGTCGAAGTTGCATAAATAATAATTAAAACACTTTAATTATTATTCTAAATAGATCTTATGCACCACCATAAATACAAAAGAAATCATTAAAATAAGTTGACGACTTATCGCCTTTGAAATATTGTACAACTCATTTAAAAATAAAGAGTGTAGAGTCACTATGTCGAGTTAGTTAATTTTTGCTTTCGTGTATTTTAACCAACGATTGATATTGAAAACTCACTAAATCGTTTTAGTTATGTTTTGTATACCTAAATTCATTTGCATGCATTAAAAATTAAAGAGAAAAAGTAATTTAGTCGTTTTAGTTTCGAGTTTTGAACACTTGAAATAAATGTAAAATAATTAACTTAATTAGTTAATTCTTCCATTACGCCCTGGGTACAAAAAGGTGGACTTACTTACTTTTCACATTTCTTAAAACAAAAACGAAAGCAGCTACAAAAATGACGGTTTCACAGATATTTAGAGAAAAAAAAATGTGATACGCATGACATTGAAACTCATTTTCGACTTTTTCGGACTTAATGACTTTTCGCTCTACGGGGACGTTATCTAATTGAGTTTGATGGTTAATTTCTGATGTAAGTAAATGATCGAAAACTCCTTTTGTTCTGTCTAATACTACTTCTTCCTTGGATACGTCATGTATATTTGACGGTGTGATTGTGGTATTGAGAGAGAAGTTTGTTGTCTTAGAGTATGAAGCCAGTATTGTTATGGTAGTTGTTCGTTTTGCAGCAAGTATGTTATTGAGGGTTTTTATCACACAGTTCTCGGAGATGTGTAATACGCCCACATCTTGGATGCTAACTTCTTTTCGTTCACCGTCACACATAATTGATATGGGAACGGATTTAGTTGTGATGAAGAGCCAAGTGTTTTGCATATATAGTTGTTTCCATACAACATCTGTTAAAATGTTATAGTTCCTTGATGTGCACTGGGTTGGGGTGTGGCTGTTAGTCTTGAAAAGTTGTTCAACAATGCAATTTTTATTTAATTGCATGTTCTTGACAGCCACCGGATAACACACGAAGTCTGTATTGCTGCGTAGACAGTCTCTAAACTCTTCTTGGTTTAAATCAAAGTAACGCTCGTTGTTGTAATCAAATCCCAGGAAGGTCTGCTGTATGGTAAGACACTCAAATGAACCGTCTGTTTTCCTCTCTGGAATAGGCGTCACATGTATTAGAGTGTATTTTGTGACATCGTGTATGGGAAAGTACGCGTATACTCTGATATGTGTTGTGTTTACATTCATCTGAGTCTGTATTATTTGGTTCTGAATGATTCTTAGGTTGGATGGTAGCTTTTGATGAGCCATCTTTATTATGTTGCTGATGTGTTTTGGTGTTATTATGCTATATAGAGTTGCTTTTTGTAAGTAGATATCAAGTAGCCCTGTGTAATAGTTCATAACTTCATTTATGAAGTTGTTTGCTAATTGATATGTTTGCATTACTTGTATCTTAACATGATTTCTGTCAATTGTTTTATACCAAACGTTGTTGTTATTCATAAATGATATTGCTTCGTTTAGCTTCGCTTGGAACTTCTCTAACTTCTTCTGTGTTTGTTCTTCAGTTTGGTTTACACCTGCGATAGTACTTATCATCATTTTTGTTTCATGATTTGCAGCATCTATGAGTTTTTGCTGGTTGTTGTTTAGCGTATCTATGTCTTTGTATACTTCATCGTTAACTCCAAATACTGATGTTAGAAGTTGTCCCAAGATACCTCGTTTTCTTCTTGTATTTCCTATTTCTGTTAGGTATTCTTTTATTGTTTCAAATTTGGTTCTTTCCTCGTTTAAATGTTGATAAAATTCATTGCAATGTGTCTCATACATAACGTTCTGAGTATCCTTGCAGAGTTGTTGAAATTGTAAAGTAATTTTGTCAATCTTTTGTTGGTCTAGGTCCAAATTTTCTCTCTTGTAATCTGTTTCTATTCTAAACGTTCCTCGATTTATAGTTGCGGTTCCCATGTGTTCAACATATAGTCCTGGTTTTAAGCTTTGTAGTGTGTATGTAGTTGTACTTGACACAGTACCAATTAACAGAATAATTATTGTGTGCCACAGTAATCCCGTTATCCAATTTTTCGGTGGTCGTCCACCCCTTTTGTTTATTATTTTTGTTGTTGTTAAGTTACAATGTGTTGGTGTTGTTGATTTTTTGTCGTCGCTTGTTGTGTCAATTTCTTTGTTTTCGTTGACTGGTAGTGGTATCAATGTGTGGATTGATCTTTTCTGACAAACGCCTTTTGTTTTTTGAAGAGTCACTACTCTAACTACGCCATCATCCCCTGGGTGAACTTCTTTGATTGTTGCCAACGGCCATTTGCTTGGACTTATGTTGTCATCTTTTATTAGTACTATAGTTCCAACTTTGGCATTTTCGTGAGCTTGTTTCCACTTGTATCTTTGCTGAAGTTGATGTAGGTAGTCTTTTGTCCAACTGTTCCAAAAATCTTTTTTCATTCTTTGTATCTGCTTCCATCTGTTCACCAGATCAGTATTAATGTTTTCTATAGGGTCTGGTATCCCTACTGCTTCTCGGCCAATAAGAAAATGGCTTGGAGTTAATATTGTAGTGTCGTTGATATCTTCGGTTTGCGCACATAGCGGTCTTGAATTCAAACACGCTTCTATTTGGTGAAGAAAGGTTGTCATTTCCTCGTATGTCAGTGTACTTTCTCCGATCACTCGACGTAAATGATGTTTTACTGATTTTACGCCAGCTTCCCAGATACCACCAAAATGTGGTGATGATGGAGGAATAAAATGCCACTGAGTTCCTATGTTGGTTATTGCGTTTTGAAACTGCGGTGACTGTGTGATTTGTAGTATTTCTTGGTGTAGGAAGTTAGCTGCTCCTACGAAGTTTGTTGCATTGTCACTGTACATGTGTGACACGTGACCTCTACGTGCCATGAATCTGCGAAATGCAGCGATAAATGTTTCTGTTGTTAAATCTCCCACCAACTCTAAGTGTATTGCTTTTGTTGCCAAGCATACAAAAACAGCTATATATGATTTATATGACTTGTGACCTCTCCCTTTCATCGTTCTTGTTTGTATTGGTCCCGCATAATCCACTCCAGTATAGCTGAATGGGTAGGATCGCGTTACTCGTGCTTTTGGTAGGATTCCCATCTTCTGAGGGGTAGTGTCTGCTTTGTATCGTATGCACCTGACACATTTGTTAATGATACTTTTCACTTTCTTTTTCCCACTAGTGATCCAGTATGTTTGTCTTATATACGCTAAAGTCAATTTGCTGCCACCATGTAACGTTTTTAAATGTGCGTCTTGTATAATTAGTGACGTCACATGATGGTTGTATGGTAGCAGTATTGGATGTTTCTGATTGTAAGGCAGTTCCGAGTTTTGTAACCTGCCTCCAACTCTCAGTAGTCCATCCTTGTCTATAAATGGATCTAACGTGGATATTTTTTTATTTTTATTCAAAGAGTGACCACTTTGAATAGTTTTTAACTCGTCTTCAAACTCTTCTTGTTGTACTTTTAAAAGTATTTGTTTTGTTGTAACTTTCAGTTCCGTACAAGTTAGCCGTCTGTGTGTTGATTGCTTTTTTGCAAATCGTTTGCAGTAGGATAACACCCTTATCATGTTATCCAAATTGGAAAATCTATTCCAGATGTTATTTTTCTCTGTCTCTGTTCTTGTTATATGACATTTGATTTCAACATTCGGCTGCGGCGTATATTTCGTGAAAGGAATCTGATCGGATTTTAGCCACTGTGGACCGTTCCACCATAAAGAATAGTTGACAAGTTTCTCAGGCTCCAGACCTCTTGAAATGATATCAGCCGGGTTATCAGCAGAAATTACGTGATTCCATTGTGCATTTGGTAGCAGTTGTTTAATTTGTGATACCCTATTGGCTACGAACGTTTGCCAACGGCTGGCTTCTCCTCTTATCCAGCCTAAGGTGATCATGGAATCTGTCCAACAATATATTGTTATATTCACGTAATTAAGCGCTTCCCGAACTTTTTCCATTAAACTAGCTAGTAGCAGAGCAGCACTTAACTCAAGTCGAGGTAATGTCGTTTTTTGCTTCTTTGGTGCTACTTTGGACTTTGCTTGTAGTAATGTAATGTAGTAGATGTTATTGATTTTTATACGGCTGTATACCACCGCTCCGTAGGCTTTTTCAGACGCGTCGCTGAAGCCATGTAGTTCTACTTCTATGTTATCTGCTATGTGACACCACCGCGGAACTTTTATTTGTTCTATATTTTTAAGGCTTTTTTGTAATTCAATCCATTTTTTCTTGAGTACGTCATCAACGGGCTGATCCCATCCTATATCGTTTGTCCAGAGTTCTTGTATAAGCAGTTTCATTTTAATTATGATTGGTGTTAACCAACCTAATGGATCGAATATTTTTGCTACTTCTGACATAATAAACCTTTTTGTTGGTTTTCCATTTTCCGTTGTAGTTATTTGAAAGTAAAACCTGTCTTCTTGTGGTGACCATGTTATGCCCAATGACTTCCTGGACTCGTCTAACGGTAGTTTGAGCATCTGATCGTCTTTGTCTTCCGTTGGTATATTTTCAAGTAACTCTAGACCGTTTGATGACCATTTTCGAAGTTTAAAACCGCCTTTGTTTAACATAGATATCAACTGACTCTGCAGTTCTTTAGCTGCACTTTCCTGGGACTCTCCGGACAAAATATCATCCACGTAGAAATCCTGTAGTGTAGCTTGACTTGCAATAGGGTAATTGTTTTGTTCGTCAATTGCAAGTTGTTGTAATGTTCGTACCGCCAAATAGGGGGCGCTAGTTGTACCGTAGGTAACGGTTGTGAGTTCATATTCACTAATTGCATGTTTAGGTGAAAATCGCCATAGTATCCTTTGATGTGCGAAGTCTAGTTCATTAACTTTTATAAATCGGTACATTTTCATAATGTCTGCCATAAATGCAAACTTATGTTTTCGCCATCGTAAAAGTATAGTGGATAAGTCTTGTTGTAATCGTGGACCTTTATACATGTTGTCATTAAGGCTTATTTTTGTGCTGCTCTTACTGCTTGCATCAAAAACCACGCGTAACTTTGTAGTGAGTGAATCTTCTTTAATTACTGCCTGATGTGGTATATAGTATTTTCCTATATTGTAGTTTGATGAGTCTACTTTTCTCATATGACCCATTCGTAAGTATTCATTCATAAATTCAATGTATTGTTGTCGTAAGGGTTCGTTTTTTGTGAATTGTCGTTCTAGTTGTACAAGTCGTGCAGCGGCTTTCCTGCGTGATTCGCCGTTCAAGTTTAGGTTTATATTTGAATCCTTAAAGGGTAGTCGTACTGTGTACGTTCCGTCCGGGTTTCTTATAGTGGTTTCTTTGTAATAGTTTTCACACATTTGGTCATTATGTGTTAATTCGTAATGTTGTGGGATTTCCTCTAATTCCCAAAATTTAGTAAGCTGTCGTACATCTTCTGTGCATGCCACCATACTAAGGATTTTTACCCCATTTTTGGTTTCGTCGGGATAAAATCCGGACAGAATCCAGCCCAATTGTGTGTTCTGAGCAATGATTCCGTTCTGTAGTCTTTCGAAACCCTGTAGCAATATTCTGCTGTACTCTTGGGCACCTAATATTATGTCAATCGGTCCCTTTTTGTAGTAAGTTGGGTCTGCTATAAGTGTGTTATCCAAGATTTTTTCTTGTAATTGTTGTAAGTCGTTCCTTGGTAAAGAACTGGTTAGTTTCGGTAAAACTATTAGCGTTACTGGCAGTTTGTAATCGCTAGAGTATCTTGGTTGTAATGTAACGTTGATTGTATAATTCGAAGTCTTCGGTTTTTCGTCACCGATACCTTTTATTTCGGCTTGTATTTTTTGTCTTGGGTATGACAATAATTGTGCTACCTCTTCAGTGCAAAATGACGCTTCTGACCCTTGGTCACATAACACTCTCAGAAGCTGTAGCGTTCCGTCATAAGACGTGGTTTTTACTAACGCAGTTGCTAACAACGTTGTATTTTTAGCGTCGAAGTTAGTCGCTGATAAGTTTGAAGTTGCTATATTTTGCGGCTTCTCAGTACTTGTATTTTTCGGTGTGTATTTTTTGTTGTGCAGTAACGTGTTGTGCCCCTTGTGATGACACATTTCGCATTGTTTATGAATTGTGCTAACACATTGTTTACTATCGTCATGATTTAAGCACCGTTTGCACATTCTTTTTTCTACTACGGCCTTGTAACGTTCATAAATATCCAATGCCTTGAAACTAGGGCATGAATGAATAATATGATCATTCTTTTGACAATACCAACAGCGCTTATATTTTTCTGGTGTTTGTTTACTACGTAATTGTTGTTGTTTGTTATTATACGACGTGGTGGGTCCGTCAACTGTTTTTAGGCAATTAAAACGGTTTTCCATGAATTTCATCATCTCTTCAAAGGGTTGTAATTTATTTCGGTTTTGCAGTTGATCTTCATATTTTGTATTTGTTTGTTCGTCCCATTTTCTGCTGATTATTCTTACTAATAGAGGGCCCCAAGATGATGTATTTATTTGTAGGTTTTTTAACGCTTCGAGACACTCGTTAACCGTGTCATGCATGTCCCGTAATTGCGCTGCGTTTGCGCGTTGCATTTTAGGTAACTCAAGTAATTTATCAATAAATTTTGTTGCGATCATACGCTCGTCTTCATATCGACTCGTCAGCAATTTCCAAGCAGTTTCATAGTTGATTTCGCTTATCGTTAAATGACGTATTAATCTTGCTGCGTCGCCTTTTACTTGAGTTTTTAGATATTGCATTTTTTCTGTGGATGATATTGATGTGTCTTCGTGAATTATTTTACGAAACAAGTCTTGAAAAGTGTTCCAGGAGTCGTAATCCCCTGTGAACACAGGAATGCTTATTCGTGGGAGTTTCCCTGTTGATTTGGTCGGAACCACTTTGTCACCGGAGTGTTGGTAAATCTTTTCTTCCAATAACTCCGTAGTCAACTCGTAATCTTTCTGTGCAGTTTCGAAGCAACTATCTCTAAAATAGCTGTTCTCCAATGTACTTTCTGCCATCAAAAGTTCTATGTGCGTCTCTTCTATTTCTCCCCATTGTCTTTGTAAGGTTTGTAAAAGTGTTTGTAGGTGCCATATTGGCTTGTTTAATGTAATTGATTCCTTAGCTTGAGATATCTTTTTAGATATCTGTGACATTCGGAACAATTGTATGAACAGTTTTGGGCTGCTGACAACGTCTTTGTTTTCACTTTCATCAACCGGTCGTGGTTCATAAACACTTTGTACGAGCTGTATCCTTTCTTCGCACTTCTTGAGGTAGAGGATTCCCTCGTCGTAACATTTTTTGATGTTACCAAAGTAGTTTGTAGTAATATATGTATGCGTTGACAGCACCTCCTGTTCTAGTAGTATAACGTGGTTTTCTTGAACTCGCTGAAAAACTTGGTTTAGTATTTTTATCCTTTCGTTGATGTACGTTTCAGTTTTCCTTGTGGGCGAGTCCTTTTTCATGTTTGATAATACCCTTCTGATCTCATTGTAGTCCGTTTCCTGGCTTTTGATCAATCCGTTAATTTCGTGTGTTTCCATAGTTTTCTTCTTTCTTCTTTCTTCCCTAACGGCCCTAACCTACCCTAATGTAGCAGCTATTACGTCAGTACTAGTGGTGTCTGCGCCCTCGTTATGTCCGAAGGTCCGCGCGACTTCTCAATCAACTGGTGAGACCCGCTTGTGGGAGGCCAGTGACCGATCCGCAACGAGAGGCTTTCCGACAAACACCCTAGTACACTGTCCTTTGGATTCCCTGAAAACTGATGTTTTGTTGAGTACACCAGCCTCCAGTTTTCCAAATTGTCAGTTTGTCAAAGTCAATCCCTAATCCCTACAGTGGGCAAGAGGACCGCGTGATTCCAATGCTCGAAGGACCAAAATGTACGCTCACCCTAAACAAACGTCACGTTAGTACGTGTCCCTGCTAAAGGTGTGATGTACATGAAAATATGACAAGTTAAGACGCCTAATAAGACCTACGACCCTAACAGTCTCTATGGCCCTACAGCCCTAACCTACCATATAGCGATGATAATATATAAGTATATAGATATGTTCAGGATGTCTGCACCAATGCGACCTACGGGTACAGACGGAAAGCCGACAGGAACGTCAGGTTCAGGAAGGGGTAAACTCACTGCCAGCCCGCAGACTCACGGGACTGATCAGAGATGGCTAAGGGTGTCTTGGCCACAGTGAGGGGTAATGAGACAAGAATATAACATTCAAATCTGATTTATTTACAAAATGTTACAGCTTATATACTAGTTTTTCTTATTGCACACTACTATAGGTGTTTAATTGTGTACTATACGTGTAAGATGCAACTCTTCAATATTAGTTATCTGGGTCGCACATGATCGGCGCCGAATGCTGAGTCAATGTGCAAAGGTAACGTTGGTACATTGAACAATGACAGTTTAATATTTGGCGGGTTTTCTGACCTTAAAGTCATTGTGCCGTTTATGGCACAAGACGCTTATTCATATTATATGAAATTATACTCAGCGGCAAAGGTTAGTTTTTCATAATTAATGGTGCTAATAGTCTTGAAGAAAACTGGCTGTGACATCAAGAAAGACGAATGTATAAGGGTTCCGGGTTTGCCATCTGGCAATTCAAAAGGGATCTGGTACAGAACATACAATTGACATCTTTAAATAACAGTGTAACATTTATGAACTTAAAGCTCAGGCTCTCTCTTCAACTTTATTAATATAACGTGAATTCTTCAGGTTTGCGTGCCCGCCGCGCCGGCGCTGTGCCTGCGAGCGCCGTGCGCGCCCATCGGCGAGTGTCGGCGCGTGGCGGGCCGGCGCGTGGAGCCGCCCGCGCTGCCCGCGCCGCCCGCGTGCTGGCCCGGCGCGCGCGACGCCCGCCTGCCCGCCGGCTGCGCGCGCGCGTCGCTGCAGCTGGCGCGCGAGCGGCTGGCGCGCGGCGCGCACGTGGAGCGCGCGTGTGCCGCGCTGCGCCGCGCTCTGGCCGCCGCGCTGGCCGCGCGCGCGCCGCCCGCGCCGCCGCTCGCGCTGCTGTGCGACTTGGCGCCGGACGACGACGACGCGCTCGATCTCGCCCTGGTAATAATCCTAATTTGACGCGACCCAGCGGACTACATAGCATTATACAACAACTTAACAAAATTATTTTGCCGACCGTAAATATACATATAGGTATATGTTCTTCATAATGTTTTTGTATCGAACAGTGGATAGGTGACGAAGTAGGCACGGACGGTGACTCACGCGCCGAGGCGCTGGGCGCCGCCGTGCGCGCGCTCAGCGAGCTGGTGTCGCGCCGGCGCCTGGCGCACCACGCGCTGCTGGGCGCCGCGCTGCGCCTGCGCGTGCCGCACGCGCCCGCGCCTTCACCCGCCACCGACGCCGCGGCGCCTACGACCGCGCTGGCGCTCACGCTGGCGGCGCTAGCGCTGCTGGCGTTGGGCGGCGCGGCCGCGGGCGCTTTGCTGCTGGTGCGCAGACGCCGTGCCGCCGCTGCCGCCGAGCGGTCGCGCCGCTGTGACGAGGAGAAGTCCAACAACCTGCAGAACGAAGAAAACCTGCGGCGCTACGCTAACCCGCTGCGCGAGGACCCCGGAGGGGGAGCCGGCGGGGGCGGGGAGCTGCCGCGGGCGCATTCGCTGTACAAGGCGCAGAACGCGGACGCGCGCAACGACACGCCGCCACGCGACAAGGAGCTCACGAAGCGCGCGCTGCCGCCGCCCGAGCCGCCCCCCTCCCGCCACCCGCCGCCCGAGCGCCTCACCGTGCTCGTGTGACGTCACGCTGTGATACTAGTGCAGTAGTGCGGTAGCGGCCGCGAGTCCCGCGACACTAAAACTATTTATTGTTGTACGACGCAGATCGCCATCTTGTAAATATTGTATTTTATGTAAATAATGTTGAGCAGAGTGAAAATTGTACGTTTTGTGAGTGGTTAAATCAAATGGAGTATTTTTGTTTGTAAAGGTTGTAAAGTGAAAATGAAAAGTTGTTGTAATAAAAAATAAACTGAGTTTACTTTAAAGTTTTATTGAACTCCAAATCAGTTTACCAAACCAAAGCAGTGCCAGAGGCGGTTAGGCTTTTTATTACGTGTCTTATTTATTTTTAGTAGCAAAGCTAACAGTAGTGTTTCCTTGTCTGAGTCCATTTTGTTAGTAATAGTAAAACTGCAACGTAACGAAGTGGGCTAACACGACACTGTCACAAATTGTGACTGACTTGACTAAAGGGGGTTAAACGTCAAGGCGAGCGCCGCGTGCGCGCCGCGTGCGCGCCGCGCGCTCGCTGCATACACGTCACACGTTGGCAAAACGCGAAGCTCTCGCAGCGTGCTCGAGACGCGCGCGCGGCGCCCGCGCTAAACACACGCCCGAGGATCGCGCACGCCTAATGTGGGGTCAGCCTAAGAATTCAGAGTGCACAACACCGCGATAGTCAAAGAAAACAGTAAACATGACTTTGACTTTTGATCGACTTTGGCGTGGTTTTTTCGGTTTCGGTTCAGTTGGAAGGCGCCACTCCGAAGCTTGTTGACTAGTTTGCATGTCAAACTCGTAAACCCACGTCTCGTCACCAGTAACAATGCGTTTCATGAATGTTGGGTCCGAACTGACTCGTTCTGGCATGTCCTCAGCTACTTTCATGCGATTGAGTTTTTGGAGAAAATCAGATCTCCTGGGACTAGCCGAGCAGCAACATGTTTCATACCCAAATGATTAGTTACAATGGTCCGGATCGACTCGTGAGATACAGAAAGTTCGGCGGCTATCTCTCTCAGAGTTGAATGGGGATTTTCAGTCACTATTTTCTTCACTTTTGCGATGTTAACTTCAGTTGCAGACGTTGACGGCCTACCAGAGCGAGGCAAATCTTCCATCACACGACCGCTTTTGAACGCTTTGAACCACTCATAAGCACGAGTTTTTGATAAAGTCGATACACCGTAAGCCTTCTGTAACAGTTTCAGTAACTCCGAACACGAAATTCCATTGGCGATGCAAAATTTAAGACAAACTCTTTGTTCGATATTTTTCCATTATGAAATTCGCAATACACACTATATATGATATTACTAAAACCAGCACTTTATTTAATACTAGCTGTTCCCCACGGTTTCACCCGCGCTGCTCAGCACCTGTTGGTCGTAGCGTGATGTTATATAGCCTATGTTACTCGGGGATAATGTAGCTTTCCAAAGGTGAAGGAATTTTTGAAATCGGCCCAGTAGTTTCGGAGCCTATTCATTACAAACAAACAAACAAACAAACAAATCTTTCCTCTTTATAATATTAGTATAGATAAATAACAGATGCAACTCAAACTCCGCGCCAAAATAGAAAACAGTTGTGCCAATCTACAAACTACAAAAAAAAACTAAAAATTTAATTTGGAACCATAAACAAATCATCCATTCCCGATACTTTTTGACTGAATGAACAACTATCCGTTATTTATTTGCTTTCATGCGACCCTTCACGACAACAGCTCACCGCCAAATACCCTCAAAACTCTAAGACAAATCGGAGGGCACGGCAGTGGCCTCGCCAAGTCGTATAAATTTTCACCAACAGTTGTATTTCACCTTTGAATTCCAAAGAAAAGACGGATGGATTGTGTAAGGAATATGAAGGAGAAAATGATGCATGATGATAGAGATAAATGAATGGAAGAAGAAAATGTGTTGCGCTGACCCCAACTGGAATGGGACAAGGGCAGGAAAATTATGATGAGTTGTATTTGACCTTTCCGTCATTCGTCGGTATATTACACAGTAAGCACGTCTGCTACCATGTAAGATTGTGTGGTTGTAGAAATAAAAGGAATTTATCGGATATAATTTGGTAATTTGTTTTCCAACGGAACAAGAAAAAAACGTTACCCACCAAGAGTTATAAAAGCACGTCACCCGTGACAGGATATCAAACTAAGAAGGTTGCGTTCCATTAAAAAGGCCAGGTGAGGCCCCCGGTTGCTCGGGGAAGGCCCGGCGGAGGACAACCAGCGACGGAAGTGTGGACTCGGCGCACCGGCAGTAAGGATGTCTACTCCCCCCCCCCCCGCGTCCAGAGCTAGCTGGTCACGGTTGGGATTAAACGACGTCCCTCTCTTCTTTTTAAGAGAGGTGTTTTACCAACGCGACAGTGCTCCCGCGTATTTCTCATGGATCTTGAGGCGGAATATGGTCCAAAATTATAAAAAAGCCCAGATGTCTTCCAAATTAGTTTGAAGCTACTGAAAAAATATGAAAAGGGAAAAAATATGAAATGGAAAAAAAGAAGTATAATTTCAAAAAGGACAGGCAAAAGGAGATTTTCCATAACTCAACAGACCCAGGAGCTAATGAAGATGAGTAAGTTTATAGAGAAGATATGGAAACAAACTAATAATCAATTAAGCTTATTCAATCTTACTATCGGCTATCAAAGAAAATGTTTAACTGAGGTGAATAGGTTAACCCCAAGAAGCAACATGGTACAGGCTGGCGAACACACACAGAAAGTTCACACTTAGAAAGGGTAGGAAGAAGGTCGGTGCCACTTAGCCTAAGACTTGGTCTGAGATTTGTGAATGGATACAAGTTAAGTTGCACATTTTATATTTCTTGGCTGTTGAATTTGTTTGATCACTGAATGTTATCCAAACTTCCAAACTTAATAATTATTATAAATGCGAAAGTAACTCAGTATATCTGTCTTTTCTTCACGCCTAAACTGCTGAACCGATTTGTGTGAACTTTGGTACAGACATAGTTTGGATCTTGAGAAACGACATAGAATAGTTTTTACAAAATATAAAAATAAAAAATAAGATTTATTCCGGACATACAGCGCCATCTATTAGTCTAAAGTCGGCATCAATTCAGTACTATAAATGTCGAGCTGTTCCTATGGTCCGTAGATAGATGTGACTAATATTAAAACATCTATTGTATCATATTCTTACAAATAAATATTTTTGATTTGATTTCATTTTGATGGCGTTGATCGCGCAATGGTGTCATTACACGTGTTCGGTTCATGTTATTGTTTTAATTCATCCGTAAAAATGTATATAAATAGTAAAAAGGTATGAAAAATATAATATAATACAATATAATAAAAGTTTTAGTACAAAGAAAATGCCCGAACGGAGTATAGACAAATAATCCGAGTTGTCATTATGCTCGAAAGATGGCGTTGGGATCGAAATAGATCGCGCTATGGTTTCGTACAAAGAAAATGCTCTAACGGAGTATAGATAATTCTATTAGTACTATACGTCGAGTTGTCCCTATGTTCGATAGATGGCGGTGATCGCGCAATGGTTGAGAAGCCTCATATAATATTAAATAAATAAATAAATGGTGACGATTGTTACACGAGTTCGGTTCATGTCATACATCAGAAAAATGTAAATAAATAGTAAAAAGGTATGAAAAAGATAATATTTCACAATATAATAAAAGTTTTAGTACAAAGAAAATGCCCGAACGGAGTATAGACAAATAATCCGAGTTGTCATTATGCTCGAAAGATGGCGTTGGGATCGAAATAGATCGCGCTATGGTTTCGTTACACGCATTTCGTTGGGTATCGGCCGAGCCCTTCGGTCGGTACTGTCGTGGAAAATTGTAATGTCGGCTGTTCGATAGTTTATGCGGATTGGTCCTGTTTCGTAAATTCAAAAATTGGTTCCGATGTGCCCAAGGGCAAACGCTAAAAAGTTGCGGGGGTACATGAGTACATCTTGAAAAAGACTGTTTCTCCATTGGACAACTCTAGTTCTACGTTGCGTGTTTAAGAGTGTCGAAACCACAAAACCTTTATATTATTGCAAAGGATGGCAAAAACTAAAAACGTGGTATACCGAAATGTCTTGGTGTAAGAAACTTTCATAATCTATAAAGCCTAAAATAATAGACAATTTGTCAAGGGAGAAACAGTACTTTTTTCCTTTTGAGCTGTAAAGTGCAAATCAGTAGAATGATGGGAAAATAAGCCAAAAATTATATTTTCGCCTTTTTCGATCGGCAATTACGGCTTTATACCCTAAGTGAGTATACATCTCTTAAATTCAAACGCAGAGCTCATTATGTTGATGTTTGAGGAGTTCCTTAGAATATCTTCCACAATTTAATATTTGAAAAGATCCCGGATCTATGTGGGTCAACGACCATACAGCCCGTAGACACCTAATAACAGGCGACCGATGTCTCAACACATCTGACTAATAAATCATATACAAGTCGCCACTCAACAATTTCGAATCAGTTTCGACCACTTCTGTGATCCGTAAACACTTCCGTGTTAGGTAGGGTATAAAAAACTCGAAACCAAAATATTACAATGGCCCCTTGTACATACAATACGTTAATGTGTTAAAAACGGTCAAAATTAGAGTTTCCGAAAAAACGGTATAACATTTCATCGGTTAGTTAATAATTACATAATCATAATTAAACAAATTTTTTGATATTATTTTTCGGAGTTCATTATAAACTGGCCATAGCTACAGGTGAAATTGTATGTACCACCGACCCGCGTTGATGTCTTTTGAGACAGGTCTTTTCATAAGATAGTACTTAGAAAGTGACAGCAATTGTGGGAATGTACTATAGGCAAAAAGATAAAGATGTACCAAATCTACTATCGAAATTCGTTATCGATAAAGCATAAATCCTACATTAAGTTATTCTAAAAAATCGTTACTTACTAAAAATTTCAAACAATAAGGAATGTTTAGTAGTAATGTGACAGATGATAAAGATAAAGATATATTTATTGCGTAACTGTGTACATGAAGTTCTTATTAATAAACATTACATTTTTGGTTCCAACAGTCTACCCAAGTCGGATATGCAATAGTATTTTATTAGATTTAGTGACATACAAAATATTATTTCTTAGCAAAAAATTCATGCAGATTATAAAATACATTATTAATTAACATTTTTTTCAATTTATTTTGCTCTATCGCTGTATCAGACATGTTTAAACTCAATTTATTTTGTTTACTTTTATAATTTATAAATTGAACCAATTTCGTTTCATAGGCATTGACTTTTAAATTTATTGACTGCAACCAATCTGTCACAGTTATTAAAGTTTTATTTATTTCACTTTTGTAGACAAGATGATTAGAGTATTCATTTGATATAAATATAGTTGCGTCATCAGCATACATTACGCAAAGATGGTTAATAATATTTGGAAGATCGTTAATGTACAATAAGAACAAGGGAGGTTCCAATATACTGCCTTGTGGTACGCCTAGGATTGACGATTCAAATTTAGATTTCACAATCTCCACCGTTTTTGTACGTTCATTATACATATCAATTACAGTACCCTACATTCTATTGTTTAAATAATTCTCAATTAATTTAAGTGCTACTCCTCTTATTCCTATTCTTTCCAATTTATCAAGTAAGATGTCATATTTTACACAGTCAAACGCTTTTGACATGTCTATGAAAAGAGCAGCACATTACTTTTTGTCATTGATTTCGTCCCAAATGGTATTGAATAATTTATATATTGCACATGATGTAGTTTTATTTTTTTGGAATCCAAATTGGTTAGCGTTTAGAATATTTTTTACATTTAAGAACTTTATGATTCTAGCATAGATAACCTTTTCAAATATCTTTGAGAAACTTGGGAACAGTGCAATTGGTCTATAATTATTTATGTCGTGCCGTGATCCTTTTTATATAATGGCTTTATGAGAGCTATCTTTAGGGTGTCGGGAAAATTACCCGTTTCTAACATAAGATTTATAATATATACTAATGGATCAACAATAAATGAAATGCTTTCTTTAATAACTTTAATGGGTATATTATCGTGACCGCAACTAGTTTAATTTTTTAATTTTTGAACTATATTTATTATTTCGCTTCTGTCTACTGGATAGAAGAAAATACTTAAATTAGAAGTTGATTGTGGTTTGTAGTTATCCGCTGTTGTAATGTTTAGGTTTTGATTAATATAAAAATTGTTAAAAGTACTTGCTAATTTTTGCGGTGATTTAATCATATTGTTATTGTGCAGGATGTAATCTATTGTGGGTTTAAGTACGTTTGTAGTTTGAGTTTGTCGTTTTATTAATGCCCAGGTGGCCTTAGTTTTATTGGTACTGCAAGAGATGAATTTCACATTAGAATTTTTTCTTGATTGTTTTATAACACGCTTTAAGATTTTGCAACAAGATGAAGTAGGCTGCCTATGTAAGACTATTTAAATACTACGTATTTATAATAATATATTTTTTTACATTTAAATAAAGTCTGAAATGATGATTCGTTCTAGAAAACCACAAACGAGGAGAACTGGTTTCCTCTAACATATTATAGTACTAAATGTTCATAGCATTTTACAAAAGATTGTTTTATGCTTATGAAAAACCGTCACCGGTTCAAAAACGATTATGTAGGTGTTTGTACCTTGTACATTTCCTTTAGCAGTTTCCTTCCTTCCTTCCTTTTACAGTTTTTTTTTACAAATGGTCAAATTAGTAGTCGTTAGGTACATACATAGTAGCTTTTGTAATAGGTAACTAGAACAACTTTTTTGTACTTGAAATGATTTCTCAAAGTACCTTCGAATGGTCTCACCGAGGTTTTCTAAACGTGAAGATTAATTTGGATTCATAAAAAAAATTGTTTATTTTTTAAAAGTAGAAAATCTGTCAATATATTGTTCATATAATTATGTTTTTTTTCGATTTGATTCGGTTTGAAATCGGAATGTAATAAAATCCTTAGGTACTAATATTATAAAAGCGAAAGTGAGTTTGTTGGTTTGTTTGTTACCTCTTCACGCTTTAATGGCTAAACCGATTTTGATGAATTTTGGTACAGTGATAGTTGGGAACCAGGAGACGAACATAGGTTATTTTTTTTTTAAAAGAGTGGGATATGAGGGATAAAGAGGTAAGAAACGGGAAAACTTAGCGTTGCTATTACAAATCAATAAGGCGCTACCGAATTTAACGCGAGCGAAGCCGCTTACGCACTGATGCTGATGTGTAAGGCTCTGCTTACTAGTGATGTAACGAATGCAAAATTTTAAGCATTGCATTGCGAATGCGAATACGAATATATTCAGTTTTAAAATCTGGCGCTACTTATCTATGCTTCAAAATATGCCATGCGCAACACATCTTATATTTCCGGTGACAGCGCGGCGCCAGAGCCTATTTTCTATTCTTATTTATTTATATTTCCAGAGGGTAAAGAAAGAACAATGTCAGATGTCCATAGTAACTTGGCTCAATATTGACTTTTCATGTACACACGGCAACAGATCAACCTATACAAAACCAGTTTACGCGGATCTCTCATTGTACTTGAAATTTATGGTGTACAATCCGTTGTTGAGAGAGCAGCATAAACTGGTTTTGTATAGGTTGATCTGTTGCCGTGTGTACAGTGAATATTCTTATGTTTTTATTTGTGGAAAAAAAAAGATAAGAATTTTCAAGCATTTTAAATTGAAGGTTTTGTTATGGAATAGTTTTATTCTTTTCTAGTAAGTTTTGTAATAAAAAGCAAACTTTTTGTTTAATTTACAAAATAAATTGTTTTCACATTCTGTTTTTCTTCCATGTTTGTATTCGCAAAATAATCAAAGACATTTGCGAATACGAATATCATAAATCAAACGAATATTCACGAATGCGAATGCAAATATTCGTTACATCACTAGGTACTGCCTACTTAGGTACCTGCGAAACGCAAGCAGACAGCGTGTGTGGCAGTGACCCGAGCGACCGATAGCATAATTCGAATTCAAAAATACTTACCTTATTGTCATACTAATTTGACTGCCACATAATAATTTGACTGCCCCGTCCTGCTGGTAAAATAAGTTGCGATGAAGTGCTAGGGAACGTCGAACTGCTCAAGATCCCGCAGCTTCTGCGTAGCAGCCAGCATGACTGTTTGAGATGGATGTTCCCTATTAGAGAACATATGTATCGCTCGACATCTGTCTCCACTACTTATTAGTAAAAGCCGAACCATCGCCACCAACTCATCAGGCGTTGGCGACGCGTGGGTTGCCAAATTATTAGGGACAGTTTCAAAAACACGGTATTGCTAAAGTATTTGAATTAAATTAATTATAAAAACACATTTTTTTATGTGGTAAAAACTTTAATGTGATAATAAAACTCTTTAGGAATTACAGAATAATAATTCTACTATAAAATGTCAAGAAATTAATTTTATTCAATAATAAATAAAAGTGCAGACAAATGAATCAGTATTTCGTGACATTTCCCTTTGCCTCAATCAGGGCTGCTATACGCCTGGGCATACTTTCTATGCACTTTTTTGCACTTTCTGTTATATAAGGGTTATGGTGCCACACATTAATCAGTTTTTCAATGAGTCTTACTTTGGTGGTTATCTTCTCCTTGGCTATTTCTGCCTTGGTGATCATCCATAGATTTTCTATGGGGTTCATGTCGGGAGAATTGCCAGGCCAAGGTAGAACTGGGATGTTGTGATCTGCCAGGAACTTGGTTACGCTCCTGGCTTTATGGCACGGTGCTGAATCGTGCATAAACACGAATTCTTCACCGTCCGGAAACCATTCTTCAAGTGTCGACAATAAGCGATTTTCTAAAACTTGTCTGTACTGGTCCTGTTTCATAGTTCCCTGGACGATGTAGAGGCGCCCAACCCCTTTGGCGCTTATAACTGACCACACCATTACTTTAACAGGGTGTTTTACTCTCTCTACAATGCAGTCAGGGTGGTATTTTTCACCTGGGCGACGTCTGACAAAGCTGCTCTTGTCGGCTAAAATTTCGAATGATGATTTACTTATGGCGGTGTTCACAAGCCCAGGCAAGACGTTTTTTTTTCATTGCCTCTGTCAGCCTCGGTTTTTTTGCGGGACGATGTCCTGTCAGGCCTTCTTCTGTCAACCTACGCTGTACAGTTCTTTTGGATATCATTATTCCTGACTCCCGAACCATCTGGGTCAACAATCCGGCACTTTTCTTTCTATTTTCTAAACATATATCCCGTATTTTTCGGTCTGTACGTGGGGTTGTGACGCGTTTTCGTCCGGAATGACCTTTTCTTTGAGGAGTTATTGGCTGATCCAGGTCCAAAGAAATTTTTATTTTGTTAACTGCTGACTTAGAAACACCAGCAATATCTACTATCTGCCTTTGGGAATGACTGGTGTGTTGTAGCAGTATTTTAATAAGCACTTAAAATAAATATTATAAACGTTAAATAATAATACTTACATTTACAATTAATTTAAGGCACTAAATACCAAAATAACTTTGTTCAGAATATTAAAATTCAACTTCCACTAACACGCGTCTTCAGCTACTGTAACACTCACTTAACTTAAAAAAAAATAGAAAATAATCTTACCATGTAACTCCACCAAACCACTTATAAAATAAGTTATAAACAACAGGCAATCATAAATAAAATATTTTTGCATCACTAACACCAAAAAAAAAGTAAGAATTTTATAAAAAAAAACGTGAGTGTCCCTATTAATTTGGCAACCCACTAAACGCGTCATTGAATATGATATTGTGTAAAATGCAATTGAATAGAACATGACACAGGTGACCAACCTTTTATATATATAATATGTAATTATTAACGATGAAATGAGAACGCACCTGAAGCGCGGTATATTTTTGCGAACGTATTCACAGCACTGAGACAATCATTGCCGCGGGAGCGGGAGCTAGCTGGGTGAGGTTGCAAGGGTATAAGCGCGATTGAACGTGCGCTAGTCTGTTTATTGTGTATGTACTAGTCAGTATTTTGTGTGTATGCGCTAGTTAGTTGTGTGCGCGATTATAAAGTTAGGAGCAGACAGTCCGAGTGCGAGTGTTACTTACTGATTTCAGAAAATTACGGATGCAAATCATCACATTGTATTTTAAAATATAACTCAATATAGCGGTTGTAAACTGTTGAGGACCTCTTGTTCTAAATTGAACTCAAATGAAATGAGTTGAAACACGATATAGCGCTGCTGGAAACTGTCGAGAATCTCTTGCGAGTTGCAACTGTCTTTCGTCTCTATCATCATTTCAGATCGGAGCTTTTTGACGTCGTATTGTCATCAGAACTACATAATATATTTACCGAATATAAATAAAATCAGTTCAGAAAAAAAAACTCATAAAAAAAGAATCATTCAAATCAGGTGTCTCTGTGCAAAAGGCATGGTCATACATAAAAAAATATAAGTCGAATTGAGAACCTCAACTGCATATCATTTCATACACAATCTATCCATCTTTTCTTTCGGTAGCGCAAACTTTTGTAAAGATGTCGCCCATGACGGTTGCTCTTTAGCGCCCTTTTTAAGCCGCGCGGCAGAAAAGGATATAAAAATATGTTTGGGTTAGATATTTATGTCATTATTTCTATTTGCAATTCACATTCAGATTGTTAGAAGGTTAGGTTTGGGTTAGGTTTGGGTTAGGTTTGGGTTTATCACGGCGTGCCGCAATACCTGCGCAACCTCCTAGCCAGCTACTTGGAGGGCCGAGAGGTTCTCTTCGCAGACAAAACGGCCACGGTGAGGCGGTACGGCGCAGAGTCCGGTGTTCCGCAAGGGTCGGTGCTCGGACCCTCCCTGTGGAACATCGGGTACGACTGGATCCTGCGGGGAGTCCTCCTCCAGGGCACGAGTGTCATCTGCTACGCGGATGACACCCTCCTCATTGCCCGGGGGAGGAACTTTGGGGATGTGCCTGTCTGGCCTCGGCTGGCGGGTCCTTGGTTGCAGAGAGGATCCGCCGCCTGGGATTGAAGGTGGCGCTGCACAAGACCGAGGCCGTGTTCTTTCGCGGGCCTCGGCAACGCTGCCCTCCTCCCGATGCTCACATTGTCGTGAAGGGCGTCACGATAGGGGTCCAGCCCCAGATGAAGTATCTGGGCCTGGTGCTGGACGACAGGTGGCGGTTTGGCCCGCATTTCAGCGGGCTGTCGACGCGACTGTTGAAAGCCGCGGATGCTTTCTCGTGGCTCCTCCCGAACCTGGGGGGGCCCAAGGCGAAATGCCGGCGCCTGTATTCGGGCATCTTGAGGAGCATGGCCCTATACGGGGCCCCCATCTGGGCCGACTCCCTACACAGGAGGGAGAACGCGACTGCCATCCGCAATCCCCAAAGGGCCATTGCACTGAGGGTGGCAAGGGCCTACCGCTCGGTGGGTTTCTCGGCGGCGTGCGCTCTGGCTGGCACCCCTCCTTGGGAGTTGGAGGCCTGGGTGCTCGCCAGAGTGTACGAGTGGACCGCGCAACGGAAGGCGCTTGGGGAGCGCCCCGTCGCCGAGGAGCGGGAGGCCGTGCGGCGAGAGGCAAAGGAAGCCATTGTCCTCCACTGGACGGAGGACCTCGCTGCAGCCGCCTTCGGCCGCCGGACGTTGGACGCGATCGGTCCGGTTCTGCAGGGCTGGCTCGAGCGGTCCCACGGTTTCCTCTCGTTCCGTCTGGTTCAGGTGTTGTCCGGCCATGGCTGTTTCGGATCGCACCTGCACCGGATCGGGAGGGAGGAGACCCCGGTCTGCCACGACTGCGGCGCGGCGGAGGACACGGCCCAGCACACCCTCGAAGTGTGCCCGGCTTGGTCCGAACAACGCCGCGGTATGACCGCGGTAGTTGGACAGGACCTCTAGCTTCCTGGCGTCGTCAATGCCATGCTGGAGAGCGAGGAGGCCTGGGCAGCGGTTGCCTCCTTTTACGAGGATGTCATCTCGCGGAGGCGGAGCGCGCGCGGGAAGACGACCCTCTCGCTGCGCCGCTCCGCAGACGACGAAGGGGTCGGAGAAGGCGCCGTCCTCTCCCTCCTCTTCATGGTGGCGATGGGCGGGCGATGGGCACGGGGGTGCCCTTGCCTGCATTGCACCCCGGGCCCGGGCCCCCCACCCCGCCTAGGGGAGGGCGTTAGGGGTCCAGGCATGGAGGGCAATCGTCGGCGGAGGACTGGACGTTAAGGCTGTGCCGGTTTCCCAGTCCCCCGCCTCTTGGACGAAGCGGGAGTGCCGCTGGGTATTTTTAGTGGGTATACCGGGTCAGACCGGGGAGTCCCACATAGCCATAGTAATGCGTTTTTTCCCAGCGCAAAAAAAAAAAAAAAAAATGGGTTAGGTTAGGTTAGGTTTGGGTTATTTTTGGGTTAGGTTTGGGTTAGGTTTGGGTTAGGTTTGGGTTAGGTTTGGGTTAGGTTTGGGTTAGGTTTGGGTTAGGTTTGGGTTAGGTTTGGGTTAGGTTTGGGTTAGGTTTGGGTTAGGTTTGGGTTAGGTTTGGGTTAGGTTTGGGTTAGGTTTGGGTTAGGTTTGGGTTAGGTTTGGGTTAGGTTTGGGTTAGGTTTGGGTTAGGTTTGGGTTAGGTTTGGGTTAGGTTTGGGTTAGGTTTGGGTTAGGTTTGGGTTAGGTTTGGGTTAGATTTGGGTTAGGTTTGGGTTAGGTTTGGGTTAGGTTTGGGTTAGGTTTGGGTTAGGTTTGGGTTAGGTTTGGGTTAGGTTTGGGTTAGGTTTGGGTTAGGTTTGGGTTAGGTTTGGGTTAGGTTTGGGTTAGGTTTGGGTTAGGTTTGGGTTAGGTTTGGGTTAGGTTTGGGTTAGGTTTGGGTTAGGTTTGGGTTAGGTTTGGGTTAGGTTTGGGTTAGGTTTGGGTTAGGTTTGGGTTAGGTTTGGGTTAGGTAGGTTTGGGTTAGGTTAGGTTTTTTTTTTTTTTTTTTTTTTTTTTTTTTTTTTTTTTTTTTTTTTTTTGTTTTTATGTGCTTTTCCCCTTTCATAAAAATGGCTCTTAGTATTCTAAAGGCCTCCCGCATCCTCTCCGAGCCGGCGGCGACCTCACCGGCAACGTCACCGATTTTGTCCTCGAGAGCAACTGCAGCGCGACCTACGACCTTCACTCCTTCTATCGTATGGTTTATGCTCTCTTGGACAACGTCGATCTTGAGGCTGACCTCGTCGATCCTATCGATGACCTTGTCGATGACGTCGGCACCGTTCTCGGTGTGGTGCTCGGTCAAATCCTCGAGGCCTTTTTTGACACTCATCTCCAGGTCAAATATTCGGGAATTAATATTCGCCTCCACTTTCTCGAGCCTTTCTATTACTTCGTCCGGTAAATTGGACGGTGTGGGCGTGGTGTTGGTCTTAGTGGGCGGAACCGATTTAGACTTAGTTTCTAGGCACTTAATACGTTTGCTGAGTTCAAACAGGATACGTAGGCTTTTGTCCGACTGGGTCTCCAGGAAAATCTTTATGTCCCTCCTCATCTGAGGGTAGTCTTTGACTCGGGACGGGATGTCCTCGAAAGTTTTCATGACCTCCTGGAGAAGATTGTCATTGGACAAAGCTGTGTACGTATCTGTCTGTCTCTTGTACGTCTCCATATTGTCCACGGACCTTCTTTTGCGCTCTGGCCTCCTGATGAAGGTCTTTGCGGCGTCCAGCGCTTGCCCAGTTGGGCCTGCGGGGCTGGGAGTGGTGGTGCGAGCGACGGCACCGGAGGTTCCTGCCGTCGACGACGGTGGCGTTTCCACTGTTTCCGCTAGGGTTCCTTGAACAGCGTTTTTCCTACCGTACGTCAGGGCTATCCCCTTCGGCGCCTCGCGCGTTCCAGAAGGCCCCTGATTTCCCGGTTGGGTAGGCGACGTGGACGCCTGCGTTGGCTTGGCTACTGGGGTGCGGAGTCCGAGAACCATTTTTAACGCTTAAGCTCCTTATGGTTACTGTGGTGTGTTGTGTCACGCTCGTGTGTATAGGGCACGGCAACAGGAAAGGGGAAAGTTGTCGAATGGTAAATAAAATGGAAAAATTTAAAATTAAAAGTAAGTAAATAAAATAATATTTCAACCAAGGCGGTTTGTCTGTGGTCTTCCCTGTATAGAGGGGTGTGTGTTGCTTGTCGTTGGTCCGATTTGACCCTGTAAATGGGGAGTCAAAGTCGGGCAGTACCAGTCCGCAGTCCAAATATTTCAACTATCGTAGTACAAAGAAAAACAAACAAAACAGTGTTTTTGTCTAAAGGGGGTGGGAGGGGGTCCAAACTGGGGGGGAGGGTTCCTCGTGTGCGACTTAAGCCGTGGTGTCTTCGACACCACAAAGGCCGAATTTGAGGTCGAAGATGCTCTATCTCTTCTCGTTCCCGAGATATGGGCCGTTTTGTGTTTGGAAAAAGGAAAGGGGTGGGAGGGGGTCCAAACTGGGGCGGGAGGGTACCTCGTATGCGACTTTAGCCGTGGTGTCTTCGACACCACAAAGGCTGATTCTGAGGTCGAAAAGTTCTAAGTCCTCTCGTTCCCGAGATATAGACCGTTTGGTTTTTAGGGGTGGGAACTTTAAGGAAAAAAGGAAAGGGTGGGGGGGATGGATACCTCTGTGGTGGTCTTCACCTCGTGGTGTCGTTCCGACACCACTAGGCTGAATCCGGGGTCTAAAAGCTCCTATCTCGTCAGGTTTCAGAGATATCCGGTTTTTTAGGATTCCTGTACCGTACCGCGCCGTGCCGTGTCGCGGGGCTGTCGAGTAGATCTTCCAGTTGACCTAGCTGGGTCTACTCTGATCCGATTTTGGCGTGCGTGGGCTCGTTTATTCGGTCTTGTTGAGCTCTTCTTGATAGGTCAGGTTAGGGGAAGGGGTTCGGGGGGGGGGGGGGGGGGTGGAGGGGGTATTGGTGTAACTGTTTCTGTGGCTGATGGCCTCTGTCTATTTCTAGTTTGGGGGTTTAGTAGAATTGTATATAAAAAGGGGGGGGGGGGGGAGAGGGTAAGGGGTTGCAAGTTTTTTAAGAGCGGTATCTTAATTGTCAATAGTATGGCTGAGGGCCACTTGTTACCGGTATGTCGACACTGTTTTGTTCTACAAACAATTCCTAAGTCCTAGGGGTGACTTAGCCCTAGGGGGTTGATATTTAGCCCCAAGGTGCGGATGGTATTATATGGTTGGGTATCCAACCAGGGGGGGGGGTCAGGGGGGGGGGCTTCGGAAAAAGTGTCAGATTTTGACTAAGTCTTACCGTTTCAGAGTTACAGGCCTTTTTCAGTTTTCGTGCGGTTTGTAAACTGGTGTCCCTCTGTTGGAATTTAATTTACTCCGAAGTGTCGGGTCTTAAAATTATTTTTCCACCGGGAACCTGTAGGCGATGGTACAAGGAGTGATTTGCGGTTCTCGAGAATGGCGCGTCTTCTATAGGGTGTGTGCTATTGCCTTCTGAAATTTCCCTTCGATTACCAAAAACCGCAAATCGCTGTTTTCGAATCTCGCGACTTGGCCTACTCAAAGCTCTGTAGCTCTGAAACGGGTTGACCCCTGGGTCTGGTTCTTAATACTAAACTTAATTGATAACTTATTCTAGGTACTTATCTAAGGGTCTTCCTTCCACTGCTGGTCTTCACCGCTCCAGCGCCGTCCAAAATGTTCCTGGGGGTGCCTGCTCCAGGGGGTGGTGCTGACCGGGCCGTGTTGTATGTCGGGTTGTAGGGTTGGTGTTTCTCCAACTGCTGGCGCCGGTGAGGTTTCTGCAGCTGGTCCCGCTGAAAAGTTATTCCCCTGGGAAGGTGAAAATTTGACCCTGGCGAGCTGGTGAAGGAGTGTCCAGGGTCTACGTCAGATCCAGTTGGTGGAAAAATATTTTCAGCCAGATTTATGTTGTTCCTGGTCTAGACAGCCTTGTCGATTTCCCGGAATTTAATTTATTATATTTAAGGAAAAAGTATTTTGACAGGGATATTTTTGATTAATTATAACTTTGTATCTACTTGTCCGAAAAATCCAAAATTTTGCAATTAATTACTTGACACTATACACTGTTTTTTAAAGTCCAAAAAATTATATGTTGTCGATTTAATTTTAAAGTTATTAATGTTTTAATTTGAGACTATAATAATAAACTTTGAAAAATTTGTTTCTTCCAGGGGGGTGATCCGATTTCGACGATCAAGGTGTCGGATGAAAGGGGATGACTTCCTGCGTCTATCCTCATATCCTGGTTCCCCCTGCGACTGCTGGTTCTTTGACCTCGTGTCCACGTGGTTTTCCTTATTTCCCCTGTAGCTCGGCGAGTTTTCACGGGAAAAATCCCGGACTCAGCCAGAAATGTGGAGCTTGTGTAGATGTTTCGAGGGGAAATCCGAAAACACTGTGTCACCGATCTAGATCGCGCAGCGTTTCACTTTAAACGTTTTTCACTGTCACTTTTTAGGTTAAAAACTCAGTTTTTTGACTGTAACTCCGCGAGTTTTTCACTGATTTTGAAACTTTTTTCACTGTCGTCTGTAACTCGATAGCGCGCACTTTTTGGCAAAAATTTGGAAGTTTTTGCTCACTTTGGCTATTTTTAAAGATTTTTCGAGCGCGGAGCGACTTAAAAGTGATCCGGTCGCTGCGGGGGGCGCCGTGTGACTTCGGTTAGGTTAGGTTAGGTTAGGTTAGGTTGGGGTCAACTGGCGGGTAGAGATGGTGGAGACCTTGTCGGACCACCGATATGTGCGGTTCGACATCACCACCCGGCAAGGACGGGGGATGTCCCGCGCTGGGCAATCTCCCTTCCCGCGGTGGGCACTCACCCGCCTGGACCGGGAGGCAGCGAAGGAGGCAGCCTTTCTCCAGGACTGGCTGTCGCCCCCTGTCGCGGTCCTAGACGTGGACGCCGCAGCGGTCCGACTAAGGGGGTCTCTGACCGAGGTGTGCAACTCAAGCATGCCTCGGTCTCGCCGCCCGCCGCCCCGTCGCGCTGTCTATTGGTGGACGGAGGAGTTGACGGGGCTCCGGGCTGCCTGTGTGGCGGCCAGAAGGGCCTACGCGCGGAGCCGACGGCGCAGCGCCCAAAACCGAGTCCAGGCAGAAGAGGACCGCCTATACGCCTCTTATCGAGAGGCGACGATGGTCCTCAAGTCTGCGATGGGAGCTGCAGAAGACTCGGCGAGGGCCGAGATGCTGGAGGGTCTCGACAGGGATCCTTATGGAAGACCATACAGGGCGGCGCGGAACCAGCTACGCCCCTTTGGTCCCCCACTGACGGAGACCCTCGAGCCAGTGTTGCTGGACGGGGTGGTCCGGTCCCTGTTTCCGCGCAGGACCGACTTCACCCCACCAACTATGGATCCACCGCAAGGGGCGGCTTCGCCGGAGGAGGAGGTCCCCCCGGTGACAGCGGCGGAGTTTCGCGCTGGGGTTCTCAGCTTCCGCGCAAAGAAGACGGCACCCGGACCGGACGGCGTCCCCGCACGGGTGGTGGCGATCGCCGCCTCCGAAATGGATGAAAGATTTCGGGACCTCTTCAGCGCTTGTCTCACTGCTGGGAGGTTTCCGAAACTGTGGAAGGAGGGGCAGCTATGCCTCCTCCGAAAGGAGGGACGCCCGGTGGACTCTCCATCGGCATACCGGCCCATCGTCCTGCTCGATGAGGTCGGTAAGTTGTTTGAGGGGATTGTCGCCTCCCGGCTTGATAGCTTTTTGCGGGGGGTTGGGCCCAACCTGTCGGACGCCCAATTCGGTTTTCGACGAGGGCGTTCGACTATCGATGCGCTAGCCCTACTCAAGGGCCAGGTGAAGGAGGCGGTGGACGCCGGGGATGGAGTGCTGGCGGTGTCATTCGACATAGCCAACGCCTTTAACTCCATGCCCCACGCGACGATATTGGAGGCGCTCCGGTATCACGGCGTGCCGCAATACCTGCGCAACCTCCTAGCCAGCTACTTGGAGGGCCGAGAGGTTCTCTTCGTAGACAAGACGGCCACGGTGAGGCGGTACGGCGCAGAGTCCGGTGTTCCGCAAGGGTCGGTGCTCGGACCCTCACTGTGGAACATTGGGTACGACTGGATCCTGCGGGGAGTCCTCCTCCAGGGCACGAGTGTCATCTGCTACGCGGATGACACCCTCCTCATTGCCCGGGGCAGGAACTTTGGGGATGCGGCCTGTCTGGCCTCGGCTGGCGGGTCCTTGGTTGCAGAGAGGATCCGCCGCCTGGGATTGAAGGTGGCGCTGCACAAGACCGAGGCCGTGTTCTTTCGCGGGCCTCGGCAACGTTGCCCTCCTCCCGATGCTCACATTGTCGTGAAGGGCGTCACGATAGGGGTCCAGCCCCAGATGAAGTATCTGGGCCTGGTGCTGGACGACAGGTGGCGGTTTGGCCCGCATTTCAGCGGGTTGTCGACGCGACTGTTGAAAGCCGCGGATGCTTTCTCGTGGCTCCTCCCGAACCTGGGGGGGCCCAAAGCGAAATGCCGGCGCCTGTATTCGGGCATCTTGAGGAGCATGGCCCTATACGGGGCCCCCATCTGGGCCGACTCCCTACACAGGAGGGAGAACGCGACTGCCATCCGCAAGCCCCAAAGGGCCATTGCACTGAGGGTGGCAAGGGCCTACCGCTCGGTGGGTTTCTCGGCGGCGTGCGCTCTGGCCGGCACCCCTCCTTGGGAGTTGGAGGCCTGGGTACTCGCCAGAGTGTACGAGTGGACCGCGCAACGGAAGGCGCTCGGGGAGCGCCCCGCCGCCGAGGAGCGGGAGGCCGTGCGGCGAGAGGCGAAGGAAGCCATTGTCCTCCACTGGACGGAGGACCTCGCTGCAGCCGCCTTCGGCCGCCGGACGTTGGACGCAATCGGTCCGGTTCTGCAGGGCTGGCTCGAGCGGTCCCACGGTTTCCTCTCGTTCCGTCTGGTTCAGGTGTTGTCCGGCCATGGCTGTTTCGGATCGCACCTGCACCGGATCGGGAGGGAGGAGACCCCGGTCTGCCACGACTGCGGCGCGGCGGAGGACACGGCCCAGCACACCCTCGAAGTGTGCCCGGCTTGGTCCGAACAACGCCGCGGTATGACCGCGGTAGTCGGACAGGACCTCTCGCTTCCTGGCGTCGTCAATGCCATGCTGGAGAGCGAGGAGGCCTGGGCAGCGGTTGCCTCCTTTTGCGAGGATGTCATCTCGCAAAAAGAGGAGGCGGAGCGCGCGCGGGAGGACGACCCTCTCGCTGCGCCGCTCCGCAGACGACGAAGGGGTCGGAGAAGGCGCCGTCCTCTCCCTCCTCTTCATGGTGGCGATGGGCACGGGGGTGCCCTTGCCTGCATTGCAGCCATCGCCACCTTCGTCGGTCACTCCCGGGACCGGCCCCCCCTCCCCGCCTAGGGGAGGGCGTTAGGGGTCCAGGCATGGAGGGCAATCGTCGGCGGAGGACTGGACGTTAAGGCTGTGCCGGTTTCCCAGTCCCCCGCCTCTTGGACGAAGCGGGAGTGCCGCTGGGTATTTTTAGTGGGTATACCGGGTCAGACCGGGGAGTCCCACATAGCCCCCCCATCCCCCGATGGGAGGGTATGCGTAATGCATTTTTTCCCAGCGCAAAAAAAAAAAAAAAAAAAAAAAAAAAAAAAAAAAAAAAAAAAACGGTTGGGGTGCTAGGTCAGAAAACCTCCTCGTGTGCCTGACAGCTGCTTGTCCCTCGCGATGCGTCGCTAGGTTAGGTTAACTTAGCGATACATCTCGAGGGAACAGCAGCCGTGGGGCCGGTGCATCCTGGGCGTGGGCAGTGGTCTTCCTCGAGGAATGAGAAGAGATTCTTATTCTTTGGGGAATGCTACTGTCTGTGGCTAATATTCTGACAAAAGGGGGGGGGGGCTGTGTGTCTATGTTTCCGTCGTGGTGGAGCTTGCGTGTCTCAGTGATCTTGGAGTTTTCATCTCTTCCAAGTGAGAGACCACACCATGAGAGACACACGCCGGAGTCGAGTTTAAAAATCGACGAGAGGTGCGCCATCCACAACAGGATAATGGCAATAGGGGTTTAAAAATCGGACAGCGTGCGATGACCTGCGCGAGCGGGTCTATCGCACGTTGTGTGATTCAAGATTCACTTCTTGAGGTTTTACTCGGGAAGTGAATCAAGGTAGGGGGGGTCCTTCTTCGCGTGCTCCGACAGTCGTCGTTAGACACGTGCAGTCAAAAGATCGGACATTATTAATCATCTACCTCTGGTACGCGCCTGCTCACCAGACGTGACCGTGAGGATGATAGACGTTTCGGGAAGGGAAAAAAAAAAAAAAAAAAAATAAAAAAAAAAAAAAAAAAAAAAGTGAGAGGTTGGGAGATAGGGACCACACCCTTCAAAGGAAAAATGAACAATGGACAAGACGATTGAAAATATTATACCCCAGGGAGGTACCAGCTGCCCAGCAGCTGGAGAATCCGCCACGCTTCCGGGATCTGAGATCCCGGGACCGTCATGCCCCACGTATTCTGGGGGGGGCAACAATCGCCTACCGCCTGCCAATAGCAGCAAGAGCCGAGGAGGCTCGAACAGGTCCAGGTCTTTTGAAGATCTGGCCTCAAGTAACTCTAATTTTAATTTTAAGTCACCTTATTCGGGTGAGCGCGTGCTGAAGATTTTGAAGCGGCCGCGCAATTGTGGGTCGGACGGAGGGTCAGCGGGCTTGTCCTCAAGTGAGGAGAACTTGCCAGCCGCTAGGGTACCGACAGCCAAGAGTGGCAGAGGCCGCGGGGCGCCCTCTGGGGTCAATACTCCGAAAGCGTCTCGCGACCAACGGGGACGCTTTTTAAAGCGACCGGATACGCCGGCAGTCAGTGAAGCAAGCGACTCCGACAACAGCGCAATGCAGGTGGAGCATGCCAGCGCTGAGGGCTCCATTTCGCTTTTAAGCACTACGGCGGAGCTCAACGCTGCGAGGCGGGAAGGGCGGAAGGCCATCGCGACCGACGAGGTCGCCGAGTTGGCTCGCCTGGCTAGAGAGAGGCGGTCGCAGACTGCCGCAACCCCTGAGGGACTAACAGCGGAAGCCCTTAGTCGCCAGGTTCTGGACGGCGTGGACGTTGTCCTGAAGGTGGCCACGAAATCGGGGAATTTGAAGGGCACATTCACGCGGGCCCTGAAAGAGGCGGCGGCCGGCATTAAGGAAGCCGTTGAGGTCCTCCTACAAAGGACGGTCTCGGAGGAGACAGTTAAACTCCAACAGGAGAACAATCGTCTCCTCACAAAAATGGAAGCACTTGAGCGAGAAGTCAGTGCTCTGAGGACGGACTTCAGCCAGCAGCGGAGCGCGACGAATAGTGAAAATAGCACTCCGCCACAGAATGGGTCTTTGGGGGAAGACTCGTTTAATCGGCTGCTGTCCATAATGACAGCCCGCCTAGACAGCCTAGAGCCCAGGCTCAACCCCCCAGTGAACCATCGTCCACCGCTGGCTGCAGATAAGCGGAGAAAGGAGGCGGGGCCGGTTCCTGTGGCGAGTGGGCCTACATGGGCACAGGTGGCAAATGCCCCTCCTCCGCCAAAGAAGGCTACGCAGATGCCCAAAAAGTCTTCTGCGCCTGCAGCAAAGCCAAACGCAAAAACGCCCTCCCAGGAGACCAGCTCGGCCCCCAAAGAGGGTGAGTGGCAGACGGCTGAAAGCCGAAAAAAAAAAGAGGCGAAAGAGGGGCCGTAAGGGCAAAACCGCGCCGGGCTCTAAGGGCCAAGCCGGCAACAGTGGTCAGGACCCGCCACGGATTCGCGTCCCTCGCTCCGAGGCTGTGGTGGTTACTCTGCAGCCCCTAGCCGCGGAGAGGGGCGTGACATATCAGAAAGTTCTGGCGGAGGCGAGGAGCAAGTTGGTCTTCGCCGACTTTGGCACCCCAGCCGGATTCCGTTTCCGAACGGCTGCCACGGGGGCTAAGATGTTCGAGGTGGCGGGGACCAACAGTGCGGAGAGGGCAGACGCTCTGGCCGCTAAACTAAGTGATGTCCTCGACGCTGAGGAGGTTAGGGTGTCCAGGCCCATCAAGACGGCTGAGATACGCGTCGATGGGCTGGACGATTCAGTGACCCCTGAGGAGGTTGTGGCAGCTATAGCCCGGAGCGGCGGTTGCCCATCTGAGCATGTAAGGGCGGGCAACATCCGCGTCAATGCCGGCGGGCTGGGCACCATATGGGTGCGGTGTCCAGTGGCTGCGGCGAAGCAGGTCGCCGAAATGGGACGTTTTCTTGTGGGCTGGGTGTCAGCGAGAGTTCAACTCCTGGCGCCTAGGGCGATGCAGTGCTTCCGGTGCCTTGAGAGAGGGCATGTCCGGGCTCAGTGCACTTGCGAGACGGACCGCAGTGATCTCTGCTATCGCTGCAGCCAGCCTGGTCATAAGGCGTTTCAGTGCTCCGCGGAACCAAACTGCAGTCTGTGTGCGGCTGCAGGAAAGCCCGCGGGGCATAGAATAGGTGGCAAATCTTGCAGCGCTCCCAGAAAGCGCAACAAGCGGTGGACCAAGACTGCGGGGGCCAAAACCCAACCCAGCATCTTAGCGGCCGACTCCCGGCCTGAGGTAGGACATAACGCCGAAGAAATGGAGTGCCAGTGATGGCACACCTCCGTTTTCTCCAGGCGAACATCAACCACTGCACCAGAGCTCAGGATCTCTTGCTCCTGAGCATGGCGCAGTGGTCGATTAATGTGGCGGTGGTCGCTGAGCCGTATTTTATCCCTCCCCGGGACAACTGGGCAGGAGATCTGGACGGCCTGGTGGCCATCATCGGCGCGACTCTCGACGACGTATCCCGTGGGCACGGTTGGGTGTCTGCCCTTGTGAACGGGATCGTTACGATTGGGGTATATTTTTCGCCCAACAGGAGTCTCGCCGACTTCGAGAGTTTCCTTGTGGAGTTAGGAGCCGTCGTCGGCCGGTCACACCCTCGTCCCGCTTTGCTTCTCGGCGATCTGAATGCAAAGTCTGCTGCGTGGGGATCCCTGGTCACCGATCCGAGAGGCGAAGTGCTGGAAGAGTGGGCCATTACGACGGGCCTGGCCGTCATGAATCGGGGCTCGACCTACACGTGTGTGCGGCAGCGGGGTGGGTCAATAGTGGACGTCACTTTAGCCAGTCCTGCTGTCGCGCACCGTGTCTGTGATTGGCACGTAGAGGTGGAGGTGGAGACGCTATCGGACCACCAATATATACGCTTCGACGTCTCCACCCAAACCACTGGACGTAGCCAATCGGCCCCCCGAAGAGGCGGCCCGCATTGGGCATTGAAACGCCTCGACAGGGAAGCTCTCGAAGAAGCCGCTATCGTCCAGGCTTGGATCTGGGAGTCGGCAAGCGTCGGTCCCGTGGACGTCGAACAGGAGGCGCAGTGGTTTGGCCACGCAATGACGCAAATCTGCGACGCGTCCATGCCACGCGTCTTCACTCGGTCCGCAAGGCGCCGCGTGTACTGGTGGTCTGTCGAGGTCGAGCAGTTGCGTGTTAACTGTGCAGCCGCCAGGCGCCCATACGCGCGGTGTCGGAGAAGACGTCCACGGGATCCCGTAGAAGAAGCCACGCTGTACGAAGTGTACCGCGCGGCGAAACTGGCTCTGTGGCTGGCCATCGGCGAGTCGAAGTCGCGATCTAGAGAGGAGCTTCTGGCGACCCTAGACGGCAATCCGTGGGGGCGCCCTTACCGGACGGTACGAGGGAAACTTCGGCCATGGGCTCCCCCACTAACGGAAGGTCTGGAGCCGCCGTTTCTGGAGCAAGTAGTCTCGACCCTCTTTCCTGCAAGAGCCGAGTACGAGCCACCGCCGATGGTTCTGCCAACAGCCGCGGAGCCACTTCAGGAAAGCGAAAGTGTCCCAGAGGTGACACAAGCGGAGATGAGCGCGGCCGTGATGCGACTCCGGGCAAAGAACACTGCTCCGGGTCCCGATGGTGTGCCTGGCCGCGCTCTGGCCCTAGCGCTAAGGGAGCTGGAACCCCCATTGAGGGCACTTTTCTCGGCGTGTCTCGATCAAGGTCAGTTTCCAATCATGTGGAAGGCTGGTCGACTGGTCCTGCTCAGGAAGCCGGGGCGCCCAGCGGATTCGTCGTCCGCTTATCGGCCCATAGTCTTGCTTGACGAGGTGGGCAAGATGCTCGAGCGAATAATTGCTGACCGCCTCGTCAGCCACTTGTCTACAGAGGGGCCGAACCTGGATGACAGCCAGTTTGGCTTCCGGCGTGGGCGCTCTACCATCGACGCAATACTGAGAGTTAGAGCCCTGGCGGAGGAAACAATATCCTGGGGCGGGGTGGTGCTGGCGGTATCTTTGGACATCTCTAACGCCTTCAACGCCCTGCCCTGGAGCTGTATTAGGGAGGCACTTTGCTACCATCGTGTGCCTTCCTACCTCCGCAACATCGTGGGGGCTTATCTGACGAGACGATGTGTCACCTACATGGGACGCGACGGCAGCGGCCGTCGCGAAATGTCGTGCGGTGTTCCGCAGGGGTCGGTTCTGGGCCCTCCCCTGTGGAACATCGGATATGACTGGGTTTTGCGGGGCGAGCTCCCTCCAGGCGTGAACCTGACGTGCTATGCGGATGACACGCTAGTTACTGCCCGAGGGAGTTCGTACAGGGAGGCAGCGTTGCTGGCCACGGCTGCGGTCTCACAGGTGGTGAGCCGCATACGGCGCCTGGGCCTGGAGGTGGCCCTTAACAAGTCGGAGGCCATTGCTTTTCATGGCCCCCGACGGGCACCGCCACCGGGACTGCATATTGTGGTTGGGGGGACCCGAATCGCTGTCGAGTCAACCATGAAATATCTGGGATTGGTGCTCGACAGCCGATGGGATTTCGGCCCCCACTTCCAGCGGCTGGTGCCCAAGTTGATGGGCGCGGCGGGCGCGCTATCAACGCTGCTTCCCAATCTGGGGGGCCCGAGCACCGCCTGTAGGCGGTTATATGTGGGGATCGTGCGATCCATGGCCCTTTATGGGGCCCCGATATGGGCGACCGACCTGACGGCCCGTACTATCGCCATTCTGCGCAGGCCGCAAAGGGTGATGGCCATCAGAGTCATACGGGGATATCGCACGATCTCTTACGAGGCGGCTTGCGTACTGGCCGGATCCCCACCATGGGACCTGGAGGCAAAGACCCTCGCGACGTTGCATCAGTGGCGCGAGGAGGCCAATGACCGGGGCGAAAGGCTGGTGGAGCGACAAGTGACACAGTACCGGTCTCAACTCCGGCAGGTCATGGTGGCGGAATGGCGCAGGAGGCTCACGCTTCCTTCGGCCGGCCTCAACACGATCGAGGCGATCCGACCAGTACTCGACGACTGGCTCGGGAGGAGGCACGGCTCTCTGACGTTTCGGGTGACGCAGGTACTGTCGGGGCACGGCTGCTTCGGGAAGTACCTGTGTCGCTTAAGCAGGGAGCCGGACGCCCGGTGCCATCACTGCGTCCATTGTCTGGAGGATACGGCGCAGCATACGCTGGCCGAATGCACGGCGTGGGAGGAGCCGCGCCGTGCCCTCATGACTGAGGTCGGAGGAGACCTGTCGCTGCCGAATGTCGTTCGATCGATGGTTGGCAGCACAGAGTCCTGGGACGCGGTGGTGTCCTTCTGCGAAACCGTCCTGTCGCTGAAGGAAGCTGCGGAAAGAGAAAGGGAGATGACCAGCTCTCACCCATCCCGCAGCAGACGCACTGGGCGTCGGCAGAGAGCGGACAACGCCCTCTTCCAGCCCCCATAAATGGGTTCAGGGGCGGCGGATTCGGGGACATCCGTCGCCCCCCATCACATTGGACCCGAGACGGTGGCGCGATGTGTTCACGCGCGCCTCTCAGACGTAGCGGGGGGAGTCTGACACCTCACTCCCCTCCTAAGGGACGAGGCCCGCACAGGTCAAGCGGGCCACACTAGTCCGGGGCAGCGGAAGTCGCACTTGTTCCCGCTGCCCCCTGACGCAAGTGTGAGAAGGAACACCGGTGTGGTTTTAGTCAGTAGAGTCTGACAGACCCCCCCGTCCTCCCCAAGGACGGGGGACATCCATGAGGATTTCCACATCGTCAAAAAAAAAAAAAAAAAAAAAGGTTAGGTTAGGTTTCCCCCTAAGCGGGGTAAAGCGCAGGCGCCGTCCGGGCCTGCTGCTGCTGCCGCCAGCGCCGTCGTTCCTGCGGTGGCTGAGGAGGAGGGGGGTGCAATGTCCGACTGATGGATAGGGTCGAACATCGCATCCTTCAGGCGAACATCAACCACTGCAGGGCAGCCCAGAAACTGCTGATGCAGACCATGGCCGAGTGGTTGGTGGACTTGGTGGTGGTCGCCGAGCCTTACTCGGTCCCTGGCCGTTGGCTGGGCGACCGGGACGGCTTGGTGGCGTTGGTGTCGCGGTCTTCCACGGACTCCCCTCCCCTCTCGCTCTTAGAGAGGGGACCGGGATACGTGGCCGCCGCGTGGGCAGACATGGTTGTGGTGGGGGTCTATTTCTCCCCAAACCACCCTCTCTCGGACTTTGAGGATTTCCTCGAGGTTCTCACCGCAGTGGTAGGGAGGGCGGCGCCGCGCCAGGTCATGGTTTTGGGCGACCCGAACGCCAAGTCGGCGGCCTGGGGCAACCCGGCCACCGGTTGCAACGTCCGTGGGCGCGCCCTCGAGTTTTGGGCGGCATCATGCGGTGTGTCCCTCCTCAACAGGGGGGCGGTCCACACGTGTGTACGGCAGCTGGGAGGGTCGGTAGTGGACGTCTCTTTTGCCACCCCCGCGCTAGCGACCCGCGTCGTCAACTGGCGGGTAGAGATGGTGGAGACCTTGTCGGACCACCGATATGTGCGGTTCGACATCACCACCCGGCAAGGACGGGGGATGTCCCGCGCTGGGCAATCTCCCTTCCCGCGGTGGGCACTCACCCGCCTGGACCGGGAGGCAGCGAAGGAGGCAGCCTTTCTCCAGGACTGGCTGTCGCCCCCTGTCGCGGTCCTAGACGTGGACGCCGCAGCGGTCCGACTAAGGGGGTCTCTGACCGAGGTGTGCAACTCAAGCATGCCTCGGTCTCGCCGCCCGCCGCCCCGTCGCGCTGTCTATTGGTGGACGGAGGAGTTGACGGGGCTCCGGGCTGCCTGTGTGGCGGCCAGAAGGGCCTACGCGCGGAGCCGACGGCGCAGCGCCCAAAACCGAGTCCAGGCAGAAGAGGACCGCCTATACGCCTCTTATCGAGAGGCGACGATGGTCCTCAAGTCTGCGATGGGAGCTGCAGAAGACTCGGCGAGGGCCGAGATGCTGGAGGGTCTCGACAGGGATCCTTATGGAAGACCATACAGGGTGGCGCGGAACCAGCTACGCCCCTTTGGTCCCCCACTGACGGAGACCCTCGAGCCAGTGTTGCTGGACGGGGTGGTCCGGTCCCTGTTTCCGCGCAGGACCGACTTCACCCCACCAACTATGGATCCCCCGCAAGGGGCGGCTTCGCCGGAGGAGGAGGTCCCCCCGGTGACGGCGGCGGAGTTTCGCGCTGGGGTTCTCAGCTTCCGCGCAAAGAAGACGGCACCCGGACCGGACGGCGTCCCCGCACGGGTGGTGGCGATCGCCGCTTCCGAAATGGATGAAAGGTTTCGGGACCTCTTCAGCGCTTGTTTCACTGCTGGGAGGTTTCCGAAACTGTGGAAGGAGGGGCAGCTATGCCTCCTCCGAAAGGAGGGACGCCCGGTGGACTCTCCATCGGCATACCGGCCCATCGTCCTGCTCGATGAGGTCGGTAAGTTGTTCGAGGGGATTGTCGCCTCCCGGCTTGATAGCTTTTTGCGGGGGGTTGGGCCCAACCTGTCGGACGCCCAATTCGGTTTTCGACGAGGGCGTTCGACTATCGATGCGCTTGTCCTATTCAAGGGCCAGGTGAAGGAGGCGGTGGACGCGGGGGATGGAGTGCTGGCGGTGTCATTCGACATAGCCAACGCCTTTAACTCCATGCCCCACGCGACGATATTGGAGGCGCTCCGGTATCACGGCGTGCCGCAATACCTGCGCAACCTCCTAGCCAGCTACTTGGAGGGCCGAGAGGTTCTCTTCGTAGACAAGACGGCCACGGTGAGGCGGTACGGCGCAGAGTCCGGTGTTCCGCAAGGGTCGGTGCTCGGACCCTCCCTGTGGAACATCGGGTACGACTGGATCCTGCGGGGAGTCCTCCTCCAGGGCACGAGTGTCATCTGCTACGCGGATGACACCCTCCTCATTGCCCGGGGGAGGAACTTTGGGGATGCGGCCTGTCTGGCCTCGGCTGGCGGGTCCTTGGTTGCAGAGAGGATCCGCCGCCTGGGATTGAAGGTGGCGCTGCACAAGACCGAGGCCGTGTTCTTTCGCGGGCCTCGGCAACGCTGCCCTCCTCCCGATGCTCACATTGTCGTGGGGGGCGTCACGATAGGGGTCCAGCCCCAGATGAAGTATCTGGGCCTGGTGCTGGACGACAAGTGGCGGTTTGGCCCGCATTTCAGCGGGCTGTCGACGCGACTGTTGAAAGCCGCGGATGCCTTCTCGTGGCTCCTCCCGAACCTGGGGGGGCCCAAGGCGAAATGCCGGCGCCTGTATTCGGGCATCTTGAGGAGCATGGCCCTATACGGGGCCCCCATCTGGGCCGACTCCCTACACAGGAGGGAGAACGCGACTGCCATCCGCAAGCCCCAAAGGGCCATTGCACTGAGGGTGGCAAGGGCCTACCGCTCGGTGGGTTTCTCGGCGGCGTGCGCTCTGGCCGGCACCCCTCCTTGGGAGTTGGAGGCCTGGGTGCTCGCCAGAGTGTACGAGTGGACCGCGCAACGGAAGGCGCTCGGGGAGCGCCCCGCCGCCGAGGAGCGGGAGGCCGTGCGGCGAGAGGCGAAGGAAGCCATTGTCCTCCACTGGACGGAGGACCTCGCTGCAGCCGCCTTCGGCCGCCGGACGTTGGACGCAATCGGTCCGGTTCTGCAGGGCTGGCTCGAGCGGTCCCACGGTTTCCTCTCGTTCCGTCTGGTTCAGGTGTTGTCCGGCCATGGCTGTTTCGGATCGCACCTGCACCGGATCGGGAGGGAGGAGACCCCGGTCTGCCACGACTGCGGCGCGGCGGAGGACACGGCCCAGCACACCCTCGAAGTGTGCCCGGCTTGGTCCGAACAACGCCGCGGTATGACCGCGGTAGTCGGACAGGACCTCTCGCTTCCTGGCGTCGTCAATGCCATGCTGGAGAGCGAGGAGGCCTGGGCAGCGGTTGCCTCCTTTTGCGAGGATGTCATCTCGCAAAAAGAGGAGGCGGAGCGCGCGCGGGAGGACGACCCTCTCGCTGCGCCGCTCCGCAGGCGACGAAGGGGTCGGAGAAGGCGCCGTCCTGTCCCTCCTCTTCATGGTGGCGATGGGCGGGCGATGGGCACGGGGGTGCCCTTGCCTGCATTGCACCCATCGCCACCTTCGTCGGTCACTCCCGGGCCCGGCCCCCCCTCCCCACCTAGGGGAGGGCGCTAGGGGTCCAGGCATGGAGGGCAATCGTCGGCGGAGGACTGGACGTTAAGGCTGTGCCGGTTTCCCAGTCCCCCGCCTCTTGGACGAAGCGGGAGTGCCGCTGGGTATTTTTAGTGGGTATACCGGGTCAGACCGGGGAGTCCCACATAGCCCCCCCATCCCCCGATGGGAGGGTATGCGTAATGCATTTTTTCCCAGCGCAAAAAAAAAAAAAAAAAAAAGGTTAGGTTAGGTTAGGTTAGGTTAGGTTAGGTTGACTGATCCCGCGGTGGGCACTCACCCGCCTGGACCGGGAGGCAGCGAAGGAGGCAGCCTTTCTCCAGGACTGGCTGTCGCCCCCTGTCGCGGTCCTAGACGTGGACGCCGCAGCGGTCCGACTAAGGGGGTCGCTGACCGAGGTGTGCAACTCCAGCATGCCTCGGTCTCGCCGCCCGCCGCCCCGTCGCGCTGTCTATTGGTGGACGGAGGAGTTGACGGGGCTCCGGGCTGCCTGTGTGGCGGCCAGAAGGGCCTACGCGCGGAGCCGACGGCGCAGCGCCCAAAACCGAGTCCAGGCAGAAGAGGACCGCCTATACGCCTCTTATCGAGAGGCGACGATGGTCCTCAAGTCTGCGATGGGAGCTGCAGAAGACTCGGCGAGGGCCGAGATGCTGGAGAGTCTCGACAGGGATCCTTATGGAAGACCATACAGGGCGGCGCGGAACCAGCTACGCCCCTTTGGTCCCCCACTGACGGAGACCCTCGAGCCAGTGTTGCTGGACGGGGTGGTCCGGTCCCTGTTTCCGCGCAGGACCGACTTCACCCCACCAACTATGGATCCACCGCAAGGGGCGGCTTCGCCGGAGGAGGAGGTCCCCCCGGTGACAGCGGCGGAGTTTCGCGCTGGGGTTCTCAGCTTCCGCGCAAAGAAGACGGCACCCGGACCGGACGGCGTCCCCGCACGGGTGGTGGCGATCGCCGCCTCCGAAATGGATGAAAGATTTCGGGACCTCTTCAGCGCTTGTCTCACTGCTGGGAGGTTTCCGAAACTGTGGAAGGAGGGGCAGCTATGCCTCCTCCGAAAGGAGGGACGCCCGGTGGACTCTCCATCGGCATACCGGCCCATCGTCCTGCTCGATGAGGTCGGTAAGTTGTTTGAGGGGATTGTCGCCTCCCGGCTTGATAGCTTTTTGCGGGGGGTTGGGCCCAACCTTTCGGACGCCCAATTCGGTTTTCGACGAGGGCGTTCGACTATCGATGCGCTAGCCCTACTCAAGGGCCAGGTGAAGGAGGCGGTGGACGCCGGGGATGGAGTGCTGGCGGTGTCATTCGACATAGCCAACGCCTTTAACTCCATGCCCCACGCGACGATATTGGAGGCGCTCCGGTATCACGGCGTGCCGCTATACCTGCGCAACCTCCTAGCCAGCTACTTGGAGGGCCGAGAGGTTCTCTTCGTAGACAAGACGGCCACGGTGAGGCGGTACGGCGCAGAGTCCGGTGTTCCGCAAGGGTCGGTGCTCGGACCCTCACTGTGGAACATCGGGTACGACTGGATCCTGCGGGGAGTCCTCCTTCAGGGCACGAGTGTCATCTGCTACGCGGATGACACCCTCCTCATTGCCCGGGGCAGGAACTTTGGGGATGCGGCCTGTCTGGCCTCGGCTGGCGGGTCCTTGGTTGCAGAGAGGATCCGCCGCCTGGGATTGAAGGTGGCGCTGCACAAGACCGAGGCCGTGTTCTTTCGCGGGCCTCGGCAACGTTGCCCTCCTCCCGATGCTCACATTGTCGTGAAGGGCGTCACGATAGGGGTCCAGCCCCAGATGAAGTATCTGGGCCTGGTGCTGGACGACAGGTGGCGGTTTGGCCCGCATTTCAGCGGGTTGTCGACGCGACTGTTGAAAGCCGCGGATGCTTTCTCGTGGCTCCTCCCGAACCTGGGGGGGCCCAAGGCGAAATGCCGGCGCCTGTATTCGGGCATCTTGAGGAGCATGGCCCTATACGGGGCCCCCATCTGGGCCGACTCCCTACACAGGAGGGAGAACGCGACTGCCATCCGCAAGCCCCAAAGGGCCATTGCACTGAGGGTGGCAAGGGCCTACCGCTCGGTGGGTTTCTCGGCGGCGTGCGCTCTGGCCGGCACCCCTCCTTGGGAGTTGGAGGCCTGGGTACTCGCCAGAGTATACGAGTGGACCGCGCAACGGAAGGCGCTCGGGGAGCGCCCCGCCGCCGAGGAGCGGGAGGCCGTGCGGCGAGAGGCGAAGGAAGCCATTGTCCTCCACTGGACGGAGGACCTCGCTGCAGCCGCCTTCGGCCGCCGGACGTTGGACGCAATCGGTCCGGTTCTGCAGGGCTGGCTCGAGTGGTCCCACGGTTTCCTCTCGTTCCGTCTGGTTCAGGTGTTGTCCGGCCATGGCTGTTTCGGATCGCACCTGCACCGGATCGGGAGGGAGGAGACCCCGGTCTGCCACGACTGCGGCGCGGTGGAGGACACGGCCCAGCACACCCTCGAAGTGTGCCCGGCTTGGTCCGAACAACGCCGCGGTATGACCGCGGTAGTCGGACAGGACCTCTCGCTTCCTGGCGTCGTCAATGCCATGCTGGAGAGCGAGGAGGCCTGGGCAGCGGTTGCCTCCTTTTGCGAGGATGTCATCTCGCAAAAGGAGGAGGCGGAGCGCGCGCGGGAGGACGACCCTCTCGCTGCGCCGCTCCGCAGACGACGAAGGGGTCGGAGAAGGCGCCGTCCTCTCCCTCCTCTTCATGGTGGCGATGGGCGGGCGATGGGCACGGGGGTGCCCTTGCCTGCATTGCACCCATCGCCACCTTCGTCGGTCACTCCCGGGCCCGGCCCCCCCTCGGGAGGGCGTTAGGGGTCCAGGCATGGAGGGCAATCGTCGGCGGAGGACTGGACGTTAAGGCTGTGCCGGTTTCCCAGTCCCCCGCCTCTTGGACGAAGCGGGAGTGCCGCTGGGTATTTTTAGTGGGTATACCGGGTCAGACCGGGGAGTCCCACATAGCCCCCCCATCCCCCGATGGGAGGGTATGCGTAATGCATTTTTTCCCAGCGCAAAAAAAAAAAAAAAAAAAAAAAGGTTAGGTTGACTGATGGCTGGGCTTCGAAGAAGAATTCTTCAAGCCAACACCAACCACTGCAGAGCGGCCCAGGACTTACTGGTCCAAACCGTTGCGGAGTGGTTGGTGGATGTGGCGGTTGTAGCCGAGCCGTATTCTGTCCCTGGCAGCTGGCTAGGAGACGACAACGGTTCGGTTGCATTGGTGTCGCGGTCTTCCACGGACTCCCCTTCCCTCTCGCTCTTAGAGAGGGGACCGGGATACGTGGCCGCCGCGTGGGGGGACATAGCCCTTATAGGGGTGTATTTCTCCCCAAACCGCCCCATCACGGCCTTCGAGAACTTCCTCGAGGTCCTTGCCAGGGTGGCCGGTAGGGTGGCGCAGCGCAGGGTGTTGGTCGTGGGCGACTTTAACGCCAAGTCGGTTTTATGGGGCAACCCGACCACTGACGCCCGAGGACGCGAGGTGGAGACCTGGTCCGTGGCGTCCGGTCTGTCCCTCCTCAACAGTGGCAGTGTTCATACCTGCGTGCGGCGGGAGGGGGGCTCCATTGTGGACCTCGCCTTTGCCTCCCCGTCTTTGGCTGCCAGTGTGGTGGACTGGCGGGTGGAGCTGGTGGAGACGCTGTCGGACCACCGATACGTGCGGTTCGACATCACCGCCCCGGACTCCCGGAGGGCTCGCGCGGGTCGGTCTCACTTCCCGCGATGGGCGCTCTCCCGCCTAGACCGAGAGGCCGCCACGGAGGCGGTGTTCGTCCAGTTGGTGGGCCTGCGGGGTGCCTGTGTTGTGGCCCGGCGCGCCTACACTAGGAGCAGACGGCGGCGCCATCGCGACCGCGACAACGAGGACCGCCTCTATGTAGCCTACATGGAGGCCAAAGCGACCCTGACGGCGCGAATGGGCGCAGCCCAGGACCGCGCGAGGGTGGAAATGGCGGAGGGTCTAGATGCTGACCCTTTCGGGAGGCCGTACAAGGCGGCACGTAACAAACTGCGCCCGTACGGTCCCCCAGTTGCCGAGACCCTCGAGCCGACGTTGCTGGATGGGGTGGTCCAGTCCCTGTTTCCGCGCAGGGACAACTTCACTCCACCAGTGATGAGCGACCCGCGCGGTGCGGCTCTATCGGCAGACGAGGCGGTCCCTCCAGTCACGGAGGACGAGATGGAGAAGGCGGTCTTCTGCCTCCGGGGCAAAAACACCGCCCCAGGTCCGGACGGCGTCCCCGCAAAGGTGGTGGCCATCGCCGCCTCCCAGATGGGAGACAGGTTTCGGGACCTCTTCAGTGCGTGTGTTGCGTGTGAGAGGTTCCCGAAGCCATGGAAGGAGGGTCGATTGTGCCTTCTTCGGAAAGAAGGGCGGCCGGTGGACTCCCCATCGGCATACCGGCCCATCGTCTTACTGGATGAGGTCGGTAAAACGTTCGAGAGGATCCTCGCCGCCCGTGTCAACAGGCACTTGTGCACAATCGGCCCGGACCTGGCGGACGCTCAGTTCGGTTTTCGAGCTGAGCGTTCGACAGTGGACGCGCTGTCCCGGCTCAAGGGCCAGGTGAGGGAGGCGATGGATGCGGGGGATGGACTGTTGGCTGTGTCGTGCGTAATAGCATTTTTTCCCAGCGACAAAAAAAAAAAAAAAAAAAAAAAAAAAAAAAAAAAAAAAAAAAAAAAAAGGTTAGGTTAGGTTAGGTTAGGTTTTTTTTTTTTTTTTTTTTGTTTTGGCAGGAGTGGGAAATCCCCGCGGACACCTCGACTATCTCACAAACTGTGAGACAGTCGAGGTAGTGCCGGACTCGAACCGGCTAAAACCACACTCCTGCCCCGCCAGTGTCCCTCTAACATGATCAGAGACCTTGTGTACTCATGTTTAATCTTTTTTGGCGACTGATTTTTTGGAGGCCGTGGAGACCTTACTCTTTATTCTCGTTAAATGTCCATAAAATATCACTGTTAATGCGCAAAGTTAGGTTAATGTTTTTAATCGTTATTTATTTGGTTATGTTACAATTTTATTTGATATTTAATTACTACAACTTACTTCTTTTTATTTTGCTTTACATATTTATTTAAGTTTTACTTTCAAATTTAGAATGGTTAGTCCTGTCCCTTTTAATTTATGTACTTAATTTCTGTTTGAGTCGATTAATTTTATTTGGTTTTTGTTATTAGTTTTGTTTTTATTGATTTAACGTTATAATATTTTCACCATATACTTAGTATATACTTTAATATCATATATTTATACGTATTTTTTTAAGATATCCTGAATGATGCCTAAAAAGGGGGGAAATACTAAATTGTAATTGTGTTTCTTTAAAAGGACTGCAGGTTTTTTCACCCAGCTCGACACAACTCGGCAAATCGACTAGAGTTGACTCATAGACCAGCTTAATTTTAGCCACTTTCTCATGAAAGTGGCTACAATTACCATTCTCCATTGAGCCAACCCCACCGATTCGCTCAATGCATCTGCTATCTAATTGTGTCGAGGTGGTAGTCTCTATGTACGCGGAAGTGGGCGCACCGACAACTTTAGCAATACGCTATGGTTGCTCGCGCGAATGCGTCCCACTTCCTGCGTACAGGGCACTCTTTGCTAAACGCATCGTGGGAGTGTTCCCCCAGCTTGGCTCTGGTGCAGTTCACGCAGACCGCTGCTTCACCAACCTGTCTAGCCGGGCAATCCGCCCTGAAGTGTTGACCACCGCAGTGGCTACACAGATCGGCTGACTCCGTACACAGGCGCTTGCCGTGTCCGTATGCTAAGCAGCGGGTGCACTGCACCAGAGGCGTCTGGTCTTCGACGCGCACTCTCTGGAGGTCAATGCGGAGCTTGCCCCCTTCGAGTGCTCTCCTCCAAATTGCTGGGGAAACACTCATCACGATGCTGCTAGTATGTGGGTTTCTAGACTGTCTCCTGTATTTTATGGACATTCTTTGGTCTCTACTGACGAGTTCGTGAAAAATCTCCCGATTCTGGTTCTTAAGGGCTTTTAGTACTTCGTCATCGCTATGTATTGACAGCACGTCCTTAAGAACCAGAAGCGGGTCCCGGTTCGCCATCTCCTCGACAACGAGGTTTTCTCCGGCCGCCTGTAGTCGCTGTTTTAACTTTGCCCTTTCCTCCTTTGTAGCACACCCCATGATCACCTTTTGATCTTTGGCCTTCCTGACCCGTTCCACCCGAACCCAACCCTCCTTCGCATCCACTGCTTTCCTAACTCTTTCGAGTATTTCGTCCCCTGTGTCCATCTCATGTGTCGAGGAGACAACCACGGAGTGCAGCGTCGTGCGTTCCAAGGCCTGGGCCCCAGTGCGGCTCTTACTAACGGCCGCCACACTCGCGTAGGTTGTCTCGCCCACACTCTCTCTGCTGGCCAGACTGTCTCGGAGTCTTTCAAGTTTCTCAGAGTTATCCTTTAACTCTGAGATGTGCTCCTTCATGGTCTTCAGGAGCTCAGTCTGGTCAGCAAGAAACTCGACAGAAGAGAACTGGGGACAGCAGTCGGCAGCGGGTGCGGCTACCGGTACGGCTGAAGATACGGCTGTCGGTACGGGTGCAGGTGCGGCAGGTGGTCCGTCAAGCTCCGATTCCTTTACCAGCTCATAAAGCCTGTTTATGGCTTCGAGCACCGCAGTTTTAATCTCCGCCTTGAGGTTGCGAGAGTTGCCCAAGTTGATCTTGGCCTTACTCAGGCAAGCTTTCGCCTCCGCAAGGCGACTGGGGCGCCCGGCCTCAGGCTTTTTGAGCTGTTTAAGGTTATCAACAGGGGCACAGCGCGCTCCCGGAGTGGCAGGGCCATCCTGCGGCGAGGAACGAGTGTAGTCTCCAAAAGAGATTCTCCTTCTCACAAGCACAGACGAAGGCCCCGCCTCCTCCGCCGATCGCGGCGAGCTCCCGGAGTCCGGAGTCTTAGCGACATTGCATGGGGTGCGAAACATGTTTTGGCTGGCAGATAACAGTTAAAAGGACTCCTGTATATAGGGGGTCGAGACAGCAATATCTGCTCGAGGAAGAAAAGGCACGGACACTGGTATCTGTGTACCTGTAAAGAGGGAGACACAGATTCTAATATATCTGTGATCCTGTAAAGGGGAAGCACAGACACTAATAAATTATTAAACAATCAACTAAAGTTAATGCTGTCACAATTAAATATTTAAACCTAAAAACGATTGAGTCCTATATCTATAAATAGTAAAAAGCAAAAATGCTTGTCAATTTTAAAATAAGTTATTAAAAACCCGGTAAAAACTTGTCTAAATTAAAAATGCAATATCCCTTTTAAGTCCCTGTAAAAAACGCCTTAAGATGCTAACGGAATAAAATTTTGGTAAAAAATAATAACCGACCACTCCAGCCTTCCTATACACTATAGGGTGGGTGGGCGGGGATTTTTATTTCGAGCTAGGCCCTCGACCGAGGTGTCCAGAGACGCGTCTCCGCGCGGGCTAGCCGATTATGGAATAAAACTTGCTGTGGTAAGAACAAAAATTTTGGGTTATGGTCAAAAAACCTAGTTTTTGAGCAAAAAATTTCGAAAAACAACCCCCAACCTGAACTTGGGTACACGGATCGCGGACCAAATTTCAGGGATGAAGGATGAGTACTATTGCAACTATAATCTACTGAAACAAAAACAAAAATTTTGAAAACAACGTAGATTTTGACTTTTTAAAATGAAAATTATTAAAAATGTTGATTTTCTAAGGGAAGTTTTTCAAGGGTGCGTAAATTCGGGTGCAAACCGGTCAGGTACTAAGCGGAAGCCTAGTTTTGTCTAAAATAGCTGAAAACAGCTTCAAAATCGGACCCTAAATAAGAAAGTTATCGATACTTTAATAATTTGCTTGTTCCCTTAGGTGGATTTTGGTACTTATAACGTTTCTGAGAAATTGACTAATATGTAAAAACAAACAGTTTTATTTCGAGCTAGGCCCTCGACCGAGGTGTCCAGAGACGCGTCTCCGCGCGGGCTAGCCGATTATGGAATAAAACTTGCTGTGGTAAGAACAAAAATTTTGGGTTATGGTCAAAAAACCTAGTTTTTGAGCAAAAAATTTCGAAAAACAACCCCCAACCTGAACTTGGGTACACGGATCGCGGACCAAATTTCAGGGATGAAGGATGAGTACTATTGCAACTATAATCTACTGAAACAAAAACAAAAATTTTGAAAACAACGTAGATTTTGACTTTTTAAAATGAAAATTATTAAAAATGTTGATTTTCTAAGGGAAGTTTTTCAAGGGTGCGTAAATTCGGGTGCAAACCGGTCAGGTACTAAGCGGAAGCCTAGTTTTGTCTAAAATAGCTGAAAACAGCTTCAAAATCGGACCCTAAATAAGAAAGTTATCGATACTTTAATAATTTGCTTGTTCCCTTAGGTGGATTTTGGTACTTATAACGTTTCTGAGAAATTGACTAATATGTAAAAACAAACAGTTTTATTTTGAGCTAGGCCCTCGACCGAGGTGTCCAGAGACGCGTCTCCGCGCGGGCTAGCCGATTATGGAATAAAACTTGCTGTGGTAAGAACAAAAATTTTGGGTTATGGTCAAAAAACCTAGTTTTTGAGCAAAAAATTTCGAAAAACAACCCCCAACCTGAACTTGGGTACACGGATCGCGGACCAAATTTCAGGGATGAAGGATGAGTACTATTGCAACTATAATCTACTGAAACAAAAACAAAAATTTTGAAAACAACGTAGATTTTGACTTTTTAAAATGAAAATTATTAAAAATGTTGATTTTCTAAGGGAAGTTTTTCAAGGGTGCGTAAATTCGGGTGCAAACCGGTCAGGTACTAAGCGGAAGCCTAGTTTTTGTCTAAAATAGCTGAAAACAGCTTCAAAATCGGACCCTAAATAAGAAAGTTATCGATACTTTAATAATTTGCTTGTTCCCTTAGGTGGATTTTGGTACTTATAACGTTTCTGAGAAATTGACTAATATGTAAAAACAAACAGTTTTATTTCGAGCTAGGCCCTCGACCGAGGTGTCCAGAGACGCGTCTCCGCGCGGGCTAGCCGATTATGGAATAAAACTTGCTGTGGTAAGAACAAAAATTTTGGGTTATGGTCAAAAAACCTAGTTTTTGAGCAAAAAATTTCGAAAAACAACCCCCAACCTGAACTTGGGTACACGGATCGCGGACCAAATTTCAGGGATGAAGGATGAGTACTATTGCAACTATAATCTACTGAAACAAAAACAAAAATTTTGAAAACAACGTAGATTTTGACTTTTTAAAATGAAAATTATTAAAAATGTTGATTTTCTAAGGGAAGTTTTTCAAGGGTGCGTAAATTCGGGTGCAAACCGGTCAGGTACTAAGCGGAAGCCTAGTTTTGTCTAAAATAGCTGAAAACAGCTTCAAAATCGGACCCTAAATAAGAAAGTTATCGATGGGTTAGGTTAGGTTAGGTTAGGTTAGGTTAGGTTAGGTTTTTTTTTTTTTTTTTTTTTTTTTTTTTTTTTTTTTTTTTAAAAAATTGTGGCAGGAGTGGGAAATCCCCACGGACACCTCGACTGCCTCACGAGTAGTGAGACAGTCGAGGTAGTGTCGGACTCGAACCGACTAAAAACCACTCCTGCCTTTCCAAGTGTCCCTCTAACATAATCAGAGACCTTTATACCTGTTTTTTTTTTGTCTTGATTATGTACTTAGGTGGCCGGAGGACCACATTTGGCGCACTCTCTTTTACATTTGTATGTTGGCTAGAAAGTAAAGCTCGAGTTAATTTTCAATATTTGTATGTACCACTTTTATTTATTAATAGCCATTTATTTGTTTATTGTACATTTTTATGCCCGTTTGGTATCTAGACTTTTTATGACTACTTTTCACTGATTTAATATATTGTTTTTTACTTATATTTTGTTTTATGTATGTACCACTTTTGTAACCCTTTTATTTGTGCCCGTATTTAACAGTTTTTAAAATAATATGCTACTAATTGTTCTATATAAATATACTACCTTCTAGATTATTTTATTTAATTTACAATAATTTTTATGTTGTTAGTTGTGTTTTTTGAAACTATTTGTGTGATAGTCAATCTATATATTCAATATATAATTTATTATCAAATATTTTCAAAATATTTGTTTATTTTCTGTATCTACACTACAAAAGTATTTAATTCTGTTACGGTCTGTTAGAAGTTTTCCTGATTCGACACAACTTGACAAGCTCGCCAGAGCTGACCCACCGTCCAGTAAAACTCCAGTCGCTTTCTTACGAAAGCGACTCCAGTTCCCGATCTCCACTGAGCCAACCCTAACGGCTCGCTCAATGCCTCTGCTATCTGGTTGTGTCGAATCAGTCATCTCTGTGTACGCGGAAGTGGGTGCATCGACAACTTTAGCAGTATGCTATTGATGCTCTAGCGAATGCGTCCCACTTCCGACGTACCGGGCAATCATTGCTGAATGCATTGTGCTGATGCTCCCCCAGCTTGGCTCTGGTGCAGTTAACGCACGCCGCTGCTTCGCCGACCTGTCTGACCGGGCAGTCCGCATTGAGGTGTGGGCCACCGCAATGGCTGCACAGATCGGCTGGCTCCGTACACAGGCGTTTGCCGTGACCGTATGCCAAGCAGCGGGTACACTGCACCAGAGGCGTCTGATCTTCGACGCGCACTCTCTGCAGGTCAATCCGAAGTTTGCCTCCTTCGAGTGCCCTTCTCCGGTTAGGTTAGGTTAGGTTAGGTTAGGTTAGGTTAGGTTAGGTTGGGGGTACCCCCACAGTGTTGACTTCCACGTAGTGACCCCTGGGCAACGTCGCGCCTGACCACCGTAACGGAGTGGCAGGCCGGCGGCTAACGAACACTGTGAATCGGAGCATCTCTACTGTCTTTTGCTGCGATATTGTTGAGTGACCATGTCACAACCTTCGAGGGACGCCTCCGGGCGCTTTCTCTCCAAAGGCCCTTCTCAGGGCCAACCCAAAGGCCCTTCTCAGGGCCAACCCAAAGGCCCTTCTCAGGGCCAATCCAAAGGCCATTCTCAGGGCCAACCCATGTCTCGCGATGCCTCGGCATCGGGGACAAGTCGCGCGCCATCCGTGGCGAGCATTGTTAGAGGGAGCGACGTCGTGACGGATTTCTCCGACACCGAGTCGATTATGAGTGGGTCGAACTGCGGTTCAACCCACCAATCGAGGAAGAGGGCTTTCCTCAGACGCGGCTCCGGGGGCTCTCCGGACGCAGCGGAGAAGCCCGCGAAGCGGGCTGTCATACAAGCCGACTTGGAGGAGAGGATCGCCTCCAAAGAGCAGCGGGCGCGAACCTCCAGGGCCAAGGCTGGCTACGGCGCCTCCAGTGTCTTCTACGCGGATCACTCCGTTGAGGAAATGGAGCGCATGGCTTTGGAGGATCAACAGGAGATCTTGGAGGTGGCCTCCAAGTCCTCCAACTTGAAGGGCACCTTCCAGAAGGCCCTGAAATGCAGGGCAGCGAGCCTGCTGGGTATTGTCAAGGAGTTGGCGGAGCGCACAACCTCCGACGAGACTCGGCAACTGCAGGCGAAAGTCGATCGCCTGCAGAAAGAGGTGTCCGCGTTACACACGCGCGTTGCCGAGCTGGTTACTCGGCCTGAGGTGTCGCCCGACGCAGGTCCAGCGACGATGCCCTCACCCTCCAACCTTGAGGATATCATCCGAAAGGTCGTCATGGAGGAGAGGGCCTTCACCAGGGCCTGTTTGGCCGGCATTGAGGACCGGCTTCTGCCGGAAAAGCGGCTCCGTCCTCCGCTTGCAGCGGATAAGCCGCTTCCTGAAAGTGTGACCAGCGCACCAGGGCCCTCAACGGCCCCAGTCCAGCAGGAGCAGCCCCAGGTGCCCAAGACCACCAAGGGCAAGGGTAAGGGCAAGAAGACCGCTTCTGCCCCAACTGCCCAGCCGGAACCAGAGAGGGAAGACCAAGACCCTCTCCTACCCTCCACCACCCCTTCCAACCAGCCTTGGATCAAGGTAGTGGGGAAGAAGGGGAAGAAGAAGACGGCCCCTAAGCCCCCTGCAGCCAAGCCTGCAGCTGTCGTGGATAAAAGGAGGAAGCTCCCTCCTATTCCAAAAACGGCAGCTGTGGTGGTCACGCTGACCCCAGAGGCAGCGGAGCGAGGGGAGACGTACGAGTCCGTGTTACGGCGGGCCCGTACAAATGTCGATCCGGCGCAACTTGGTTCCGGCAGAGTTACCTGCCGGAAGACTCAAACGGGGGCTCGTCTTTTCGAGTTCTCGGGGACTCAGGGTGGCACCAAGGCGGACCTCTTTGCGGCAAAGCTCAAGGAGGCCGTCGCGGACACTGCTAAGGTCGCGAGGCCCGTCAAGTGTGTAGCTCTTGAGGTGACTGACCTCGACGACTCAGTTACCCAAGACGAGGTGGTGGCCGTGGTTGCGGCGGCGGGGGGCTGCGACGTCGCAGCTGTCAAGGGCCGCGCCATTAGACAGGGTCGTCGGGGTATGGGCACCATGCGCCTAGAGTGCCCTATCGTGGTGGCCAAGGCAGTTCTGGCCAAGGGTCGCCTCCCGGTCGGATTTAGCTCGGGTGGGGTCCGGGTGCTGGAGGATGAGCCGATGCGCTGTTACAAGTGCTTCGGCATCGGCCACACCCGGCCCCTCTGTCCGTCCACTGCCGAGCGGGAGGAACTGTGCTTCCGCTGCGGAAAGGAGGGGCACAGGGCGGCCACCTGCGAGGCTACAGCCCCGCACTGTGCAGTCTGTGCTGCCAGTGGTCGTCCAGCGGACCACACAATGACGAGCAAGAAGTGCTGTCCGCCGAAAAGGAAAGGGAAAGTGCAGGCGCCTTCGCGTTCTGCTGCTGCCACCGCCACTGGAACCCCAGTTTCAGCGCCGGCCATCGAGGGAAGTGCCATGAACACAGACTGATGGCTGGGCTTCGAAGAAGAATTCTTCAAGCCAACACCAACCACTGCAGAGCGGCCCAGGACTTACTGGTCCAAACCGTTGCGGAGTGGTTGGTGGATGTGGCGGTTGTAGCCGAGCCGTATTCTGTCCCTGGCAGCTGGCTAGGAGACGATAACGGTTCGGTTGCATTGGTGTCGCGGTCTTCCACGGACTCCCCTTCCCTCTCGCTCTTAGAGAGGGGACCGGGATACGTGGCCGCCGCGTGGGGGGACATAGCCCTTATAGGGGTGTATTTCTCCCCAAACCGCCCCATCACGGCCTTCGAGAACTTCCTCGAGGTCCTTGCCAGGGTGGCAGGTAGGGTGGCGCAGAGCAGGGTGATGGTCGTGGGCGACTTTAACGCCAAGTCGGTTTTATGGGGCAACCCGACCACTGATGCCCGAGGACGTGAGGTGGAGACCTGGTCCGTGGCGTCCGGTCTGTCCCTCCTCAACAGTGGCAGTGTGCATACCTGCGTGCGGCGGGAGGGGGGCTCCATTGTGGACCTCGCATTTGCCTCCCCGTCTTTGGCTGCCAGTGTGGTGGACTGGCGGGTGGAGCTGGTGGAGACGCTGTCGGACCACCGATACGTGCGGTTCGACGTCACCGCCCCGGACTCCCGGAGGGCTCGCGCGGGTCGGTCTCACTTCCCGCGATGGGCGCTCTCCCGCCTTGACCGAGAGGCCGCCACGGAGGCGGTGTTCGTCCAGGACTGGCTGTCGCCTCCTGTCGACGTCCAGGACGTGGACACCACTGCAGCCCAGTTGAGGGACTCCCTGACCGAGGTGTGCAACTCGAGCATGCCTCGGTCTCACCGTCCGCCTCCTCGACGCGCCGTCTACTGGTGGTCGGAGGAGTTGGTGGGCCTGCGGGCTGCCTGTGTGGTGGCCCGGCGCGCCTACACTAGGAGCAGACGACGGCGCCATCGCGACCGCGACAACGAGGACCGCCTCTATGTAGCCTACATGGAGGCCAAAGCGACCCTGACGGCGCGAATGGGCGCAGCCCAGGACCGCGCGAGGGTGGAAATGGCGGAGGGTCTAGATGCTGACCCTTTCGGGAGGCCGTACAAGGCGGCACGTAACAAACTGCGCCCGTACGGTCCCCCAGTTGCCGAGACCCTCGAGCCGACGTTGCTGGATGGGGTGGTCCAGTCCCTGTTTCCGCGCAGGGACAACTTCACTCCACCAGTGATGAGCGACCCGCGCGGTGCGGCTCTATCGGCAGATGAGGCGGTCCCTCCAGTCACGGAGGACGAGATGGAGAAGGCGGTCTTCTCCCTCCGGGGCAAAAACACCGCCCCAGGTCCAGACGGCGTCCCCGCAAAGGTGGTGGCCATCGCCGCCTCCCAGATGGGAGACAGGTTTCGGGACCTCTTCAGTGCGTGTGTTGCGTGTGAGAGGTTCCCGAAGCCATGGAAGGAGGGTCGGTTGTGCCTTCTTCGGAAGGAAGGGCGGCCGGTGGACTCCCCATCGGCATACCGGCCCATCGTCTTACTGGATGAGGTCGGTAAAACGTTCGAGAGGATCCTCGCCACCCGTGTCAACAGGCACTTGTGCACAATTGGCCCGGACTTGGCGGACGCTCAGTTCGGTTTTCGAGCTGAGCGTTCGACAGTGGACGCGCTGTCCCGGCTCAAGGGCCAGGTGAGGGAGGCGATGGACGCGGGGGATGGACTGTTGGCTGTGTCGTTCGACATATCTAACGCCTTCAACTCCATTCCCCACTCCACCATCCTAGAGGCGCTCCGCTTCCACGGAGTGCCTACGTATTTGCGGGGGCTGTTGGCGGACTATTTGTCGAATCGCACAGTCCTCCTCGAAGACAAGTCGGGCCAGCTCCGACGATACGGCGTCGAGTCCGGTGTCCCACAGGGTTCTGTCCTGGGACCGCTCCTCTGGAACATCGGATTCGACTGGCTCCTGCGGGGACACCTCCCCCGTGGCACGTCTGTCATCTGCTACGCAGACGACACCCTTCTGACAGCCCGGGGGAGAAATTTCTTAGAGGCGGCCAGCTTGGCCTCGGCGGGCGGTTCGCAGGTGGTGGACCGCATCGCCCGCCTAGGGCTGACGGTGGCGCTGCACAAGACCGAGGCCGTGTTCTTCCACGGGCCGCGGCAGCGTCAACCGCCCGATGCCCATATCCATGTAGAGGGTGTCCGCATTGAGGTGCAAGCCCAGATGAAATATCTGGGCCTAGTGCTCGACAGCAAGTGGCGCTTTCAAGCACACTTCAGCGGGCTGTCGACGCGCTTGCTGAAGACTGCGGGCGCCCTCTCGTGGCTCCTCCCGAACATCGGGAGGCCCGGCGATCAATGCCGGCGTTTATACGCCGGCATACTAAAGAGTATGGCCCTATACGGGGCCCCAATCTGGACGGACTCACTGTGCAGACGGGAGAACGCCGCTGCCCTCCGCAGGCCACAAAGGGCCATTGCACAGCGGGTGGCGAGGGCGTACCGCACAGTGAGTTTCGCGGCATCGTGCGCTCTGGCGGGAACCCCACCTTGGGAGCTCGAGGCTTGGGTGCTCGCCAGAGTGTATGAATGGACGGCGGGTCAGAGGGCGCTCAACCGGCGCCCGGACCCTCAGGAAAAGGAGGAAGTGCGTGAGGAGGTTCGCGAGGCAATAACTCGGCACTGGGCCGAAGACCTAGCCTCAGCAACATTCGGTCGCCGGACACTGGACGCCATCGGGCCCGTCCTAAACGATTGGCTCGACCGGCGACATGGTTGCCTCTCCCTGCGTCTGGTGCAGGTGCTGTCCGGGCACGGCTGCTTCGGATCGTACCTGCATCGGATAGGGCGGGAGGAGACCCCACAGTGTCACCACTGCGAGGCCGCAGTGGATACCCCAGAGCACACTCTTGAGGTGTGCCCTTCTTGGGACGAACCCCGCCGCGCCATGGTGGCAGTGGTCGGGAACGACCTCTCACTCCCCAGTGTGATTTCAGCCATGCTGGGAAGTGAGGAGGCATGGGCAGAAGTAGCCTCCTTCTGTGAGGACGTCATGTCACAGAAGGAGGCGGCGGAGCGCACGCGGGAAGACGACCCTCTCGCGGCGCCGCTCCGCAGACGAAGAAGGGGTGGAAGACGGCGAGCACAACGCCCGTCCTCAACCGCCCCGGGGGGTGATCAGCGGGCGACAGGCGCGGGGGCGCCACCGCCTGCACCACATGATCCACCTCCTGTGCTCCGGCCATGATAAAAGCCCCTCCCTTCTGGGGGGGGACGTGTAGGGCCTGCCGTAAGGTGGGCATTCGCCGGAGGGGGACTGGACGACATAGACTCCCAGGTCCCCTCCACTCAGGCGAGGTCGGAGTGCCGCTGGGTATTTTTAGTGGGTATACCGGGAACGACTTTACCGGGGAGTCCCACATACCCCTCTCCCGTCCCCCGACGGGAAGGGGATGCGTAATAGCATTTTTTCCCAGCGACAAAAAAAAAAAAAAAAAAAAAAAAAAAAAAAAAAAAAAAAAGGTTAGGTTAGGTTAGGTTAGGTTAGGTTAGGTTAAGGAAGCCATTGTCCTCCACTGGACGGAGGACCTCGCTGCAGCCGCCTTCGGCCGCCGGACGTTGGACGCAATCGGTCCGGTTCTGCAGGGCTGGCTCGAGCGGTCCCACGGTTTCCTCTCGTTCCGTCTGGTTCAGGTGTTGTCCGGCCATGGCTGTTTCGGATCGCACCTGCACCGGATCGGGAGGGAGGAGACCCCGGTCTGCCACGACTGCGGCGCGGCGGAGGACACGGCCCAGCACACCCTCGAAGTGTGCCCGGCTTGGTCCGAACAACGCCGCGGTATGACCGCGGTAGTCGGACAGGACCTCTCGCTTCCTGGCGTCGTCAATGCCATGCTGGAGAGCGAGGAGGCCTGGGCAGCGGTTGCCTCCTTTTGCGAGGATGTCATCTCGCAAAAAGAGGAGGCGGAGCGCGCGCGGGAGGACGACCCTCTCGCTGCGCCGCTCCGCAGACGACGAAGGGGTCGGAGAAGGCGCCGTCCTCTCCCTCCTCTTCATGGTGGCGATGGGCGGGCGATGGGCACGGGGGTGCCCTTGCCTGCATTGCACCCATCGCCACCTTCGTCGGTCACTCCCGGGCCCGGCCCCCCCTCCCCGCCTAGGGGAGGGCGTTAGGGGTCCAGGCATGGAGGGCAATCGTCGGCGGAGGACTGGACGTTAAGGCTGTGCCGGTTTCCCAGTCCCCCGCCTCTTGGACGAAGCGGGAGTGCCGCTGGGTATTTTTAGTGGGTATACCGGGTCAGACCGGGGAGTCCCACATAGCCCCCCCATCCCCCGATGGGAGGGTATGCGTAATGCATTTTTTCCCAGCGCAAAAAAAAAAAAAAAAAAAAAAAAAAAAAAAAAAAAAAAAAAAAAAAAAAAAAAAAAAAAAAAAAAAAAAAAAGGTTAGGTTAGGTTAGGTTAGGTTAGGTTAGGTTAGGTTAGGTTAGGTTCCGCCCACTCTCGGAATTTGAGGATTTCCTGGAGGTTCTAACCGCAGTGGTAGGGAGGGCGGCGCCGCGACAGGTTATGGTGTTGGGCGACCCGAACGCCAAGTCGACGGCCTGGGGCAACCCGGCCACCGGTTGCAACGTCCGTGGTCGCGCCCTCGAGTTTTGGGCGGCATCATGCGGTGTGTCCCTCCTCAACAGGGGGTCGGTCCACACGTGTGTACGGCAGCAGGGAGGGTCGGTGGTGGACGTCTCGTTTGCCACCCCCGCGCTAGCCACCCGCGTCGTCAACTGGCGTGTAGAGATGGTGGAGACCTTGTCGGACCACCGATATGTGCGGTTCGACATCTCCACCCGGCAAGGGCGGGGGATGTCCCGCTCTGGGCAATCTCCCTTCCCGCGGTGGGCACTCACCCGCTTGGACCGGGAGGCAGCGAAGGAGGCAGCTTTTCTCCAGGACTGGCTGTCGCCCCCTGTTGCGGTCCTAGACGTGGACGCCGCAGCGGTCCGACTCAGGGGGTCGCTGACCGAGGTGTGCAACTCCAGCATGCCTCGGTCTCGCCGCCCGCCTCCCCGTCGTGCCGTCTATTGGTGGACGGAGGAGTTGACGGGGCTCCGGGCTGCCTGTGTGGCGGCCAGAAGGGCCTACGCGCGGAGCCGACGGCGCAGCGCCCAAAACCGAGTACAGGCAGAAGAGGACCGCCTATACGCCTCTTATCGAGAGGCGACGATGGTCCTCAAGTCTGCGATGGGAGCTGCAGAAGACTCGGCGAGGGCTGAGATGCTGGAGGGTCTCGACAGGGATCCTTATGGGAGACCATACAGGGTGGCGCGGAACCAGCTACGCCCCTTTGGTCCCCCACTGACGGAGACCCTCGAGCCAGTGTTGCTGGACGGGGTGGTCCGGTCCCTGTTTCCGCGCAGGACCGACTTCACCCCACCAACTATGGATCCCCCGCAAGGGGCGGCTTCGCCGGAGGAGGAGGTCCCCCCGGTGACGGCGGCGGAGTTTCGCACTGGGGTTCTTAACCTCCGCGCGAAGAAGACGGCACCCGGACCAGACGGCGTCCCCGCACGGGTGGTGGCGATCGCCGCCTCCGAAATGGATGACAGGTTTCGGGACCTCTTCAGCGCTTGTTTCACTGCTGGGAGGTTTCCGAAACTGTGGAAGGAGGGGCAGCTTTGCCTCCTCCGAAAAGAAGGACGCCCGGTGGACTCTCCATCGGCATACCGGCCCATCGTCCTGCTCGATGAGGTCGGTAAGTTGTTCGAGGGGATTGTCGCCTCCCGGCTTGATAGCTTTTTGCGGGGGGTCGGGCCCAACCTGTCGGACGCCCAATTCGGTTTTCGACGAGGGCGTTCGACTATCGATGCGCTTGCCCTACTCAAGGGCCAGGTGAAGGAGGCAGTGGACGCGGGGGATGGAGTGCTGGCGGTGTCATTCGACATTGCCAACGCCTTCAACTCCATGCCCCACGCGACAATATTGGAGGCGCTCCGGTATCACAGCGTGCCGCAATACCTGCGCAACCTCCTGGCCAGCTACTTGGAGGGCCGAGAGGTCCTCCTCGTAGACAAGACGGCCACGGTGAGGCGGTACGGCGCAGAGTCCGGTGTTCCGCAAGGGTCGGTGCTCGGACCCCCCCTGTGGAACATCGGGTACGACTGGATCCTGCGGGGAGTACTCCTCCAGGGCACGAGTGTCATCTGCTACGCGGATGACACCCTCCTCATTGCCCGGGGGAAGAACTTTGGGGATGCGGCCTGTCTGGCCTCGGCTGGCGGGTCCTTGGTTGCAGAGAGGATCCGCCGCCTGGGATTGAAGGTGGCGCTGCACAAGACCGAGGCCGTGTTCTTTCGCGGGCCTCGGCAACGCTGCCCTCCTCCCGATGCTCACATTGTCGTGAAGGGCGTCACGATAGGTGTCCAGCCCCAGATGAAGTATCTGGGCCTGGTGCTGGACGACAGGTGGCGGTTTGGCCCGCATTTCAGCGGGCTGTCGACGCGCCTGTTGAAAGCCGCGGATGCTTTCTCGTGGCTCCTCCCGAACCTGGGGGGGCCCAAGGCGAAATGCCGGCGCCTGTATTCGGGCATCTTAAGGAGCATGGCCCTATACGGGGCCCCCATCTGGGCCGACTCCCTACACAGGAGGGAGAACGCGACTGCCATCCGCAAGCCCCAAAGGGCCATTGCACTGAGGGTGGCAAGGGCCTACCGCTCGGTGGGTTTCTCGGCGGCGTGCGCTCTGGCCGGCACCCCTCCTTGGGAGTTGGAGGCCTGGGTGCTCGCCAGAGTGTACGAGTGGACCGCGCAACGGAAGGCGCTCGGGGAGCGCCCCGTCGCCGAGGAGCGGGAGGCCGTGCGGCGAGAGGCGAAGGAAGCCATCGTCCTCCACTGGACGGAGGACCTCGCTGCAGCCGCCTTCGGCCGCCGGACGTTGGACGCGATCGGTCCGGTTCTGCAGGGCTGGCTCGAGCGGTCCCACGGTTTCCTCTCGTTCCGTCTGGTGCAGGTGTTGTCCGGCCATGGCTGTTTCGGATCGCACCTGCACCGGATCGGGAGGGAGGAAACGCCGGTCTGCCACGACTGCGGCGCGGCGGAGGACACGGCCCAGCACACCCTCGAAGTGTGCCCGGCTTGGTCCGAACAACGCCGCGGTATGACCGCGGTAGTTGGACAGGACCTCTCGCTTCCCGGCGTTGTCAACGCCATGCTGGAGAGCGAGGAGGCCTGGGCAGCGGTTGCCTCCTTTTGCGAGGATGTCATCTCGCAAAAAGAGGAGGCGGAGCGCGCTCGGGAGGACGACCCTCTCGCTGCGCCGCTCCGCAGACGACGAAGGGGTCGGAGAAGGCGCCGTCCTCTCCCTCCTCTTCATGGTGGCGATGGGCGGGCGATGGGCACGGGGGTGCCCTTGCCTGCATTGCAGCCATCGCCACCTTCGTCGGTCACTCCCGGGACCGGCCCCCCCTCCCCACCTAGGGGAGGGCGTTAGGGGTCCCGGCATGGAGGGCAATCGTCGGTGGAGGACTGGACGTTAAGGCTGTGCCGGTTTCCCAGTCCTCCGCCTCTTGGACGAAGCGGGAGTGCCGCTGGGTATTTTTAGTGGGTATACCGGGTCAGACCGGGGAGTCCCACATAGCCCCCTCATCCCCCGATGGGTGGGTATGCGTAATGCATTTTTTCCCAGCGCAAAAAAAAAAAAAAAAAAAAAAGGTTAGGTTAGGTTAGGTTAGGTTAGGTTAGGTTGGGGTGCTAGGTCAGAAAACCTCCTCGTGTGCCTGACAGCTGCTTGTCCCTCGCGATGAGTCGTTAGGTTAGGTTAACTTAGCGATACATCTCGAGGGAACAGCAGCCGTGGGGCCGGTGCATCCTGGGCGTGGGCAGTAGTCTTCCTCGAGGAATGGGAAGAGATTCTTATTCTTTGGGGAATGCTACTGTCTGTGGCTAATATTCTGACAAAGGGGGGGGGGGTGTCTCCACGTTGTCGTCGTAGTGGAGCTTGCGTGTCTCAGTGATCTTGGAGTTTTCCATCCGTTCCAAGTGAGAGACCACACTAGGAGAGGCACTCGCCGTATATAGGGGATTTATTCGGACAGCGTGCGATGACCTACGCGAGTGGGTCTATCGCACGCTGTGTGATTTAAGATTCACTTCTTGAGGTTTTACTCGGGAAGTGAATCAGGGTAGGCTATTCATCTCCCTCTGGTACGCGTCTGTTCAACAAACGTGACCGTGAGGGTAATAGAATTGTCGGGGAGGGTAGAGACGAAGAGAGAAGAGAAGTCGGGAGATAGGGACCACACCCTTCAAAGGAACAAAACAACATGAACACAACGATTGGGAATATTATACCCCAGGGAGGTACCAGCTGCCCAGCAGCTGGAGAATCCTCCACGGTTCAACCGTCATGCCCCACGTATTCTGGGGGGGGCGACAGTCGTTCACAGTTAATTATACCGTCTGCCAGTGGCAGCAAGAGCCGAGGAGGCTCCAACAGGTCCAGGTCTTTTGAAGATCTGACCTCTTATCAGGTGCCCGACCGAGAATCGGGTGATCGCCGCGGGGACGCTCGCTCCAAGTTCTGGGGGAAGCGTACACGCGAAGGTGGGTCGGACGCAGGGTCGGCGTGCTTTTCCTCAAGCGAGGAGAACCTGCCGGCACCCAAGGTGACGACAGCCAGGAGGGGCAAGAGTCGCAGGACACTCTCCGGAGCAAATACTCCGGCACCGACACGCGACAACAAGGGCCGCTTTTTGAAGCGCCCCGATACGCCCATAGTCAGTGCAGCAAGTGACTCCGGGGATGGGACTATGGAGGTGGAGCCGGTTCCCACCGATACTTCCGCCTTCCTAGTGAAGACCAAGGCGGAGCTCAACGCCGCTAGGCGTGAGGGTAGGAAGGCCATCGCGACAGATGAGGTCTCCGAATTAGCCCGTCAGGCGAGAGAGAGACGGGCGCAGACTACCGCAGCGCCAGAGGGAATGACGGCGGAAGCCCTCAGCCGTCAGGTTTTGGATGGCGTGGACGTGGTCCTGAAGGTTGCTACAAAATCGGGCAACCTGAAAGGCACGTTTACACGGGCCCTGAAGGAGGCGGCTGACGCCATCAAGGAGGCGGTCGAGGTCCTCCTAGACCGAACGACCTCGGAGGAGACAGTCAAGCTCCGAGAAGAAAATGGCCGTCTTCATACAAGACTGGAGGACCTCCAGCGAGAGGTAAGCGCCCTTAGGGCAGACTTCAGCCGGCAGCAGAGTGCGACGACCGTAGATTGTCACACTCTGCCACAGAACGGGTCGTTGGGGGAAGACCAGTTCAACCGGCTGTTGAACATCATGACTGCCCGCCTAGACAATCTGGAGCCCAGGCTGAACCCCCCCGTTACTCTCCGACCACCGTTGGCTGCGGATAAGCGGAGAAGAGATGTCGAGCCCACTCCTTGTTTACCGCCTACGTTTGCCCAGGTGGCGAAAGCGCCACCTGCGACTAAAAAAGCGTCACAGGCGGCCAAAGGAGCCACGCAGCGGTCTAAACAACCGGAGCAGATGCAGCGAAGCACCGCGGAGGAGACCCCCCAGCCTGCCGAAGAGGGCAAATGGCAGATGGCTGGGAGCCGAAAAAAGAAGAGGAAGAAGAGGGGCCGTAAGGGCAAAGCTACGCCGGGCACCAAGGAGCAAGCCAGCAAGGGCAGCGGGAGTTCTCCGCGGATCCGCGTCCCTCGCTCCGAGGCTGTAGTGATCACGCTGCAGCCCGAAGCTAAAGAGCGAGGCGTCACGTACCAAAAGGTACTGGCGGAGGCGAGAGGCAAGCTCGTCTTTGCCGACTTTGGCACCCCGGATGGCTTCCGATTTAAAACCGCAGCCACGGGGGCGAAAATGTTTGAGTTGGCGGGGACAAGCAGCGCCGAAAGAGCGGATGCTCTCGCTGCAAAACTACGTGATGTGCTCAATCCCGAGGAGGCAAGGGTGTCCAGACCCATTAAGACGGCTGAGGTTCGGATCGATGGGCTGGACGATTCGGTGACCCCGGAGGAGGTGGTGGCGGCCATAGCCCGAAGCGGCGGATGCCCGCCGGAAAACGTGCGGGCGGGCGAAATCCGCGTAAATGCTGGCGGGCTTGGCTCCATCTGGGTGAGGTGCCCGGTGGTTGCGGCCAAACAGGTCACCGATGCGGGACGACTTCTGGTGGGCTGGGTGTCAGCGAGAATAACACTCCTGGCACCTAGGGCCATGCAGTGTTACCGGTGCCTGGAGAAAGGCCATGTCCGGGCACGGTGCACCTGCGAAACAGACCGCAGCGATTTATGTTACCGCTGCAGTCTGCCCGGCCATAAGGCGTCTCAGTGCTCCGCGGAGCCAAACTGCAGCCTGTGTGTGGCTGCAGGAAGGCCTGCGGGGCATAGAGTCGGAGGCAAAGCCTGTGGTGCGCCCAGAAAGCGCAACTATCGAGGGAGCAAGACTGTGGGGGCTTCAAACCCCCCGCAACCTAGCACCACATCGGCCGACTCCCGGCCTGTGGTAGGAGGAAGCGCCGAAGAAATGGTCTGCCAGTAATGGCACACCTTCATTTTCTCCAGGCGAACATCAACCACTGCACCAGAGCTCAGGATCTCTTGCTCCTGAGCATGGCGCAGTGGTCGATAAATGTGGCGGTGGTCGCTGAGCCATATTTTATCCCTCCCCGGGACAACTGGGCAGGAGATCTGGACGGCTTGGTAGCCATCATCGGCGCGACTCTCGTCGACGTATCCCGTGGTCACGGTTGGGTGTCTGTCCTTGTGAACGGGATCGCTACGATTGGGGCATATTTTTCGCCCAACAGGAGTATCGCCGACTTCGAGAGTTTCCTTGTGGAGTTGGGAGCCGTCGTCGGCCGGTCTCACCCTCGTCCCATTTTGCTTCTCGGTGATCTCAACGCCAAATCTGCGGCGTGGGGATCCCCGGTAACGGACCCGAGAGGCGACGTGTTAGAGGAGTGGGCCATTACGACCGGCTTGGCTGTCTTAAATCGGGGCTCGGCCTACACGTGTGTGCGGCAGCGGGGAGGGTCGATAGTGGATGTCTCGTTCGCCAGTCCCGCTGTCCTGCACCGCGTCCACGATTGGCACGTAGAAGTGGAGGTGGAGACGCTATCGGACCATCGATACATTCGATTCGACGTCTCCACCCAGACCGCTGGAGGGCGTAGCCAATCGGCCCCCCGAAGAGACGGCCCGCGTTGGGCACTAAAACGCCTCGACAGGGAGGCTCTCGAAGAAGCCGCCATCGTCCAAGCCTGGATCCGGGAGTCGGCTACCGTCGGTCCCGTGGACGTCGAACAGGAGGCGCAGTGGTTGGGCAATGCCATGGTGCAAATTTGTGACGCATCCATGCCACGCGTCTTCTCTCCGTCCGCAAGGCGCCGCGTGTACTGGTGGTGCGTTGAAATCGAACGGTTGCGCGTCGAGTGCGCAGACGCTAGACGCCCGTACACGCGATGCCGGAGAAGACGTCCACGAAATACTGACGAAGAAGCCGCGCTGTATGAGGTGTACCGCGCGGCTAAACAGGCGCTGTGGCTGGCTATCGGCGAGTCGAAGACGCGCTCCAGAGAGGAGCTGCTGGCATCGCTAGACAGGGATCCGTGGGGGCGCCCGTACCGAACGGTCCGTGGAAAACTTCGGCCTTGGGCGCCGCCCTTAACGGAAGGTCTCGAGCCACAGTTTTTGGAGCGAGTAGTCTCGGCTCTCTTTCCTGAGAGAGTCGAGTACGAGCCACCGCCGATGGTGCTGCCCACAGCTGCAGAGCCTGAAGGCAGCGAAACCGGCCCAGAGGTGACACAGGCGGAGATGAGCGCGGCTGTGATGCGACTCCGGGCAAAAAACACTGCTCCGGGCCCTGATGGAGTGCCTGGCCTCGCTCTGGTCCTCGCCCTAAAAGAGCTGGAGCCTTCACTGAGAGGACTTTTCTCGTCATGCCTTGAGCGGGGTCAGTTCCCATCCAGGTGGAAGGCTGGGCGACTGGTCCTGCTCAAGAAGGCGGGGCGCCCGGCTGATTCGTCGTCCGCTTATCGGCCCATAGTGCTGCTGGACGAGGCAGGCAAGCTGCTCGAGCGAATAATTGCAGACCGCCTCGTCAGCCACTTGTGTACAGAGGGGCCGAACCTGGACGACAGCCAATTCGGATTCCGGCGCGGGCGCTCAACGATCGACGCCATTGCGAGAGTGAGAGTCCTCGCGGAGGAAGCGGTGTCCCGGGGTGGGGTGATGCTGGCGGTGTCATTAGACATCTCCAACGCCTTCAACACCCTGCCCTGGAGTTGCATTAGGGAGGCACTGCGTTACCATCGAGTGCCCTCCTACCTCCGCAACATCGTGGGGGCCTATCTGGCGGGGAGGTATGTCACCTTCATGGGTCGCGACGGCAGGGGCCGTCGTGAGATGTCGTGCGGTGTTCCACAGGGTTCGGTTCTTGGACCGCTCCTGTGGAACATCGGGTACGACTGGGTTTTGCGGGGCCAACTCCCTCCGGGCGTGAGCCTGACGTGCTATGCGGACGACACGCTGGTTGCGGCTTGGGGGAGTTCGTACAGGGAGGCAGCGTTGCTGGCCACGGCTGCGGTCTCACAGGTGGTGAGCCGCATACGGCGCCTGGGCCTGGAGGTGGCCCTCAACAAGTCGGAAGCCATTGCTTTTCATGGCTCCCGACGGGCACTGCCACCGGGATTGCACATTGTGGTTGGGGGGACCAATATCGCTGTCGAGTCAACCATGAAATATCTGGGATTGGTGCTCGACAGCCGATGGGACTTCGGCCCCCACTTCCAGCGGCTGGTGCCCAAGTTGATGGGCGCGGCGGGCGCGCTATCAACGCTACTTCCCAATCTGGGGGGCCCGAGCACCGCTTGTAGGCGGTTATACGTGGGGATCGTGCGATCCATGGCTCTTTATGGGGCCCCGGTCTGGGCGACCGACCTGACGGCCCGTACTATCGCCGTTCTGCGCAGACCGCAGAGGGTGATGGCCGTCAGAGTCATACGGGGATATCGCACGATCTCCTACGAGGCGGCTTGCGTACTGGCCGGATCCCCACCATGGGACCTGGAGGCGAAGACCCTCGCGACGTTGCACCAGTGGCGCGAGGAGGCCAATGACCGGGGCGAAAGGCTGGTGGAGCGACAAGTGACGCAGCACCGGTCTCAGCTCCGGCAGGTCATGGTGGCGGAATGGCGCAGGAGGCTCACGCTTCCTTCGGCCGGCCTCAACACGATCGAGGCGATCCGACCAGTACTCGACGACTGGCTCGGGAGGAGGCACGGCTCTCTGACATTTCGGGTGACGCAGGTACTGTCGGGGCACGGCTGCTTCGGGAAGTACCTGTGTCGCTTAAGCAGGGAGCCGGACGCCCGGTGCCATCACTGCGTCCATTGTCTGGAGGATACGGCGCAGCATACGCTGGCCGAATGCACGGCGTGGGACGGGCCGCGCCGTGCCCTCATGACTGAGGTCGGAGGAGACCTGTCGCTGCCGAATGTCGTTCGATCGATGGTTGGCAGCAGAGAGTCCTGGGACGCGGTGGTGTCCTTCTGCGAAACCGTCCTGTCGCTGAAGGAAGCTGCGGAAAGAGAAAGGGAGATGACCAGCTCCCGCCCATCCCGCAGCAGACGCACTGGGCGTCGGCAGAGAGCGGACAACGCCCTCTTCCAGCCCCCATAAATGGGTTCAGGGGCGGCGGATTCGGGGACATCCGTCGCCCCCCATGACATTGGACCCGAGACGGTGGCGCGATGTGTTCACGCGCGCCTCTCAGACGTAGCGGGGGGAGTCTGACACCTCACTCCCCTCCTAAGGGACGAGGCCCGCACAGGTCAAGCGGGCCACACTAGTCCGGGGCAGCGGAAGTCGCACTTGTTCCCGCTGCCCCCTGACGCAAGTGTGAGAAGGAACACCGGTGTGGTTTTAGTCAGTAGAGTCTGACAGACCCCCCCGTCCTCCCCAAGGACGGGGGACATCCATGAGGATTTCCACATCGACAACAAAAAAAAAAAAAAAAGGTTAGGTTAGGTTAGGTTGGGGGTACCCCCACAGTGTTGACTTCCACGTAGTGACCCCTGGGCAACGTCGCGCCTGACCACCGTAACGGAGTGGCAGGCCGGCGGCTAACGAACACTGTGAATCGGAGCATCTCTACTGTCTTTTGCTGCGATATTGTTGAGTGACCATGTCACAACCTTCGAGGGACGCCTCCGGGCGCTTTCTCTCCAAAGGCCCTTCTCAGGGCCAACCCAAAGGCCCTTCTCAGGGCCAACCCAAAGGCCCTTCTCAGGGCCAACCCACGTCTCGCGATGCTTCGGCATCGGAGACAAGTCGCGCGCCATCCGTGGCGAGCATTGTTAGAGGGAGCGACGTCGTGACGGATTTCTCCGACACGGAGTCAATTATGAGTGGGTCGAACTGCGGTTCAACCCACCAATCGAGGAAGAGGGCTTTCCTCAGACGCGGCTCCGGGGGCTCTCCGGACGCAGCGGAGAAGCCCGCGAAGCGGGCTGTCATACAAGCCGACTTGGAGGAGAGGATCGCCTCCAAAGAGCAGCGGGCGCGAACCACCAGAGCCAAGGCTGGCTACGGCGCCTCCAGTGTCCTCTACGCGGATCACTCCGTAGAGGAAATGGAGCGCATGGCTTTGGAGGATCAACAGGAGATTCTGGAGGTGGCCTCCAAGTCCTCCAATTTGAAGGGCACCTTCCAGAAGGCCCTGAAATGCCGGGCAGCGAGTCTGCTTGGCATTGTCAAGGAGTTGGCGGAGCGCACGACGTCTGACGAGACTCGGCAACTGCAGGCGAAAGTCGACCGCCTGCAGAAAGAGGTGTCCGCGTTACACACGCGCGTTGCCGAGCTGGTTACTCGGCCTGAGGTGTCGTCCGACGCAGGTCCAGTGACTATGCCCTCACCCTCCAACCTTGAGGATATCATCCGCAAGGTCGTCATGGAGGAGAGGGCCTTTACCAGGGCCTGTTTGGCCGGCATTGAGGACCGACTTCTGCCGGAAAAGCGGCTCCGTCCTCCGCTTGTAGCGATAAGCCGCTTCCCGAAAGGGTGTCCAGCGCACCAGGACCCTCAACGGCCCCAGTCCAGCGAGAGCAGCCCCAGGTGCCCAACACCACCAAGGGCAAGGGTAAGGGCAAGAAGTCCACTTCTGCCCCGACTGCCCAGCCGGAACCAGAGAGGGAAGACCAAGACCCTCTCCTACCCTCCACCACCCCTTCCAACCAGCCTTGGATTAAGGTCGTGGGGAAGAAGGGGAAAAAGAAGACGGCCCCTAAGCCCCCTGCAGCCAAGCCTGCAGCTGCAGCTGCCGTGGATAAGAGGAGGAAGCTCCCTCCTATTCCGAAAACGGCAGCCGTGGTGGTCACGCTGACCCCAGAGGCAGCGGAGCGAGGGGAGACCTACGAGTCCGTGTTACGGCGGGCCCGTACAAATGTCGATCCGGCGCAACTTGGGGCCGGCAGAGTTACCTGCCGGAAGACCCAAACGGGGGCTCGTCTTTTCGAGTTTCCGGGGACTCAGGGAGGCACCAAGGCGGACCTCTTTGCGGCAAAGCTCAAGGAGGCCGTCGCGGACACTGCTAAGGTCGCGAGGCCCGTCAAGTGTGTGGCTCTTGAGGTGACTGACCTCGACGACTCAGTTACCCAAGAGGAGGTGGTGGCCGTCGTGGCGGCGGTGGGGGGCTGTGACGTCGCAGCTGTCAAGGGCCGCGCCATCAGACAGGGTCGTCGGGGTATGGGCACCATGCGCCTAGAGTGCCCCATCGTGGTGGCCAAGGCAGTTCTGGCCAAGGGTCGCCTAGCGGTCGGATTTAGTTCAGGTGGGGTCCGGGTGCTGGAGGATGAGCCGATGCGCTGTTACAAGTGCTTCGGCATCGGCCACACCCGGCCTCTCTGTCCGTCCACTGCCGAGCGCGAGGAACTGTGCTTCCGCTGCGGCAAGGAGGGGCACAGGGCGGCCACCTGCGAGGCTACAGCCCCGCACTGTGCAGTATGTGCTGCCAGTGGTCGTCCAGCTGACCACACAATGACGAGCAAGAAGTGTTGTCCGCCGAAAAGGAAAGGGAAAGTGCAGGCGCCTTCGCGTCCTGCTGCTGCCGCCGCCACTGGAACCCCAGTTTCAGCGCCGGCCACCGAGGGAAGTGCCATGAACACAGACTGATGGCTGGGCTTCGAAGAAGAATTCTTCAAGCCAACACCAACCACTGCAGAGCGGCCCAGGACTTACTGGTCCAAACCGTAGCGGAGTGGTTGGTGGATGTGGCGGTTGTAGCCGAGCCGTATTCTGTCCCTGGCAGCTGGCTAGGAGACGATAACGGTTCGGTTGCATTGGTGTCGCGGTCTTCCACGGACTCCCCTTCCCTCTCGCTCTTAGAGAGGGGACCGGGATACGTGGCCGCCGCGTGGGGGGACATAGCCCTTATAGGGGTGTATTTCTCCCCAAACCGCCCCATCACGGCCTTCGAGAACTTCCTCGAGGTCCTTGCCAGGGTGGCAGTTAGGGTGGCGCAGCGCAGGGTGTTGGTCGTGGGCGATTTTAACGCCAAGTCGGTTTTATGGGGCAACCCGACCACTGACGCCCGAGGACGTGAGGTGGAGACCTGGTCCGTGGCGTCCGGTCTGTCCCTCCTCAACAGTGGCAGTGTGCATACCTGCGTGCGGCGGGAGGGGGGCTCCATTGTGGACCTCGCCTTTGCCTCCCCGTCTTTGGCTGCCAGTGTGGTGGACTGGCGGGTGGAGCTGGTGGAGACGCTGTCGGACCACCGATACGTGCGGTTCGACGTCACCGCCCCGGACTCCCGGAGGGCTCGCGCGGGTCGGTCTCACTTCCCGCGATGGGCGCTCTCCCGCCTAGACCGAGAGGCCGCCACGGAGGCGGTGTTCGTCCAGGACTGGCTGTCGCCTCCTGTCGACGTCCAGGACGTGGACGCCACTGCAGCCCAGTTGAGGGACTCCCTGACCGAGGTGTGCAACTCGAGCATGCCTCGGTCTCACCGTCCGCCTCCTCGACGCGCCGTCTACTGGTGGTCGGAGGAGTTGGTGGGCCTGCGGGCTGCCTGTGTGGTGGCCCGGCGCGCCTACACTAGGAGCAGACGACGGCGCCATCGCGACCGCGACAACGAGGACCGCCTCTATGTAGCCTACATGGAGGCTAAAGCGACCCTGTCGGCGCAAATGGGCGCAGCCCAGGACCGCGCGAGGGCGGAAATGGCGGAGGGTCTAGATGCTGACCCTTTCGGGAGGCCGTACAAGGCGGCACGTAACAAACTGCGCCCGTACGGTCCCCCAGTTGCCGAGACCCTCGAGCCAACGTTGCTGGATGGGGTGGTCCAGTCCCTGTTTCCACGCAGGGACAACTTCACTCCACCAGTGATGAGCGACCCGCGCGGTGCGGCTCTATCGGCAGATGAGGCGGTCCCTCCAGTCACGGAGGACGAAATGGAGAAGGCAGTCTTCTGCCTCCGGGGCAAAAACACCGCCCCAGGTCCGGACGGCGTCCCCGCAAAGGTGGTGGCCATCGCCGCCTCCCAGATGGGAGACAGGTTTCGGGACCTCTTCAGTGCGTGTGTTGCGTGTGAGAGGTTCCCGAAGCCATGGAAGGAGGGTCGGTTGTGCCTTCTTCGGAAAGAAGGGCGGCCGGTGGACTCCCCATCGGCATACCGGCCCATCGTCTTACTGGATGAGGTCGGTAAAACGTTCGAGAGGATCCTCGCCGCCCGTGTCAACAGGCACTTGTGCACAATCGGCCCGGACCTGGCGGACGCTCAGTTCGGTTTTCGAGCTGAGCGTTCGACAGTGGACGCCCTGTCCCGGCTCAAGGGCCAGGTGAGGGAGGCGATGGACGCGGGGGATGGACTGTTGGCTGTGTCGTTCGACATATCTAACGCGTTCAACTCCATTCCCCACTCCACCATCCTAGAGGCGCTCCGCTTCCACGGAGTGCCTCCGTATTTGCGGGGGCTGTTGGCGGACTATTTGTCGGATCGCACAGTCCTCCTGGAGGACAAGTCGGGCCAGCTCCGACGATACGGCGTCGAGTCCGGTGTCCCACAGGGTTCTGTCCTGGGACCGCTCCTCTGGAACATCGGATTCGACTGGCTCCTGCGGGGACACCTCCCCCGTGGCACGTCTGTCATCTGCTATGCAGACGACACCCTTCTGACTGCCCGGGGGAGAAATTTCTTAGAGGCGGCCAGCTTGGCCTCGGCGGGCGGTTCGCAGGTGGTGGACCGCATCTCCCGCCTAGGGCTGACGGTGGCGCTGCACAAGACCGAGGCCGTGTTCTTCCACGGGCCGCGGCAGCGTCAACCGCCCGATGCCCATATCTACGTAGAGGGTATCCGCATTGAGGTGCAGGCCCAGATGAAATATCTGGGCCTAGTGCTCGACAGCAAGTGGCGCTTTCGAGCTCACTTCAGCGGGCTGTCGACGCGCTTACTGAAGACTGCGGGCGCCCTCTCGTGGCTCCTCCCGAACATCGGGAGGCCCGGCGACCAATGCCGGCGTCTATACGCCGGCATACTAAAGAGTATGGCCCTATACGGGGCCCCAATCTGGACGGACTCACTGGGCAGACGGGAGAACGCCGCTGCCCTCCGCAGGCCACAAAGGGCCATTGCACAGCGGGTGGCGAGGGCGTACCGCACAGTGAGTTTCGCGGCATCGTGCGCTCTGGCGGGAACCCCACCTTGGGAGCTCGAGGCTTGGGTGCTCGCCAGAGTGTATGACTGGACGGCGGGTCAGAGGGCGCTCAACCGGCGCCCGGACCCTCAAGAAAAGGAAGAAGTGCGTGAAGAGGTTCGCGAGGCAATAACTCGGCACTGGGCCGAAGACCTAGCCTCAGCAACATTCGGTCGCCGGACACTGGACGCCATCGGGCCCGTCCTGAACGATTGGCTCGACCGGCGACATGGTTGCCTCTCCCTGCGTCTGGTGCAGGTGCTGTCTGGGCACGGCTGCTTCGGATCGTACCTGCATCGGATAGGGCGGGAGGAGACCCCACAGTGTCACCACTGCGAGGCCGCAGTGGATACCCCAGAGCACACCCTTGAGGTGTGCCCTTCGTGGGACGAACCCCGCCGCGCCATGGTGGCAGCGGTCGGGAACGACCTCTCACTCCCCAGTGTGATTTCAGCCATGCTGGGAAGTGAGGAGGCATGGGCAGAAGTAGCCTCCTTCTGTGAGGACGTCATGTCACAGAAGGAGGCGGCGGAGCGCACGCGGGAAGACGACCCTCTCGCGGCGCCGCTCCGCAGACGAAGAAGGGGTGGAAGACGGCGAGCACAACGCCCGTCCTCAACCGCCCCGGGGGGTGATCAGCGGGCGACAGGCGCGGGGGCGCCACCGCCTGCACCACATGATCCACCTCCTGTGCTCCGGCCATAATAAAAGCCCCTCCCTTCTGGGGGGGGACGTGTAGGGCCTGCCGTAAGGTGGGCATTCGCCGGAGGGGGACTGGACGACATAGACTCCCAGGTCCCCTCCACTCAGGCGAGGTCGGAGTGCCGCTGGGTATTTTTAGTGGGTATACCGGGAACGACTTTACCGGGGAGTCCCACATACCCCTCTCCCGTCCCCCGACGGGAAGGGGATGCGTAATAGCATTTTTTCCCAGCGACAAAAAAAAAAAAAAAAAAAAAGGTTAGGTTAGGTTAGGTTAGGTTCACAGGTGGTGAGCCGCATACGGCGCCTGGGCCTGGAGGTGGCCCTCAACAAGTCGGAAGCCATTGCTTTTCATGGCTCCCGACGGGCACTGCCACCGGGATTGCACATTGTGGTTGGGGGGACCAATATCGCTGTCGAGTCAACCATGAAATATCTGGGATTGGTGCTCGACAGCCGATGGGACTTCGGCCCCCACTTCCAGCGGCTGGTGCCCAAGTTGATGGGCGCGGCGGGCGCGCTATCAACGCTACTTCCCAATCTGGGGGGCCCGAGCACCGCTTGTAGGCAGTTATACGTGGGGATCGTGCGATCCATGGCTCTTTATGGGGCCCCGGTCTGGGCGACCGACCTGACGGCCCGTACTATCGCCGTTCTGCGCAGACCGCAGAGAGTGATGGCTGTCAGAGTCATACGGGGATATCGCACGATCTCCTACGAGGCGGCTTGCGTACTGGCCGGATCCCCACCATGGGACCTGGAGGCGAAGACCCTCGCGACGTTGCATCAGTGGCGCGAGGAGGCCAATGACCGGGGCGAAAGGCTGGTGGAGCGACAAATGACGCAGCACCGGTCTCAGCTCCGGCAGGTCATGGTGGCGGAATGGCGCAGGAGGCTCACGCTTCCTTCGGCCGGCCTCAACACGATCGAGGCGATCCGACCAGTACTCGACGACTGGCTCGGGAGGAGGCACGGCTCTCTGACATTTCGGGTGACGCAGGTGCTGTCGGGGCACGGCTGCTTCGGGAAGTACCTGTGTCGCTTAAGCAGGGAGCCGGACGCCCGGTGCCATCACTGCGTCCATTGTCTGGAGGATACGGCGCAGCATACGCTGGCCGAATGCACGGCGTGGGACGAGCCGCGCCGTGCCCTCATGACTGAGGTCGGAGGAGACCTGTCGCTGCCGAATGTCGTTCGATCGATGGTTGGCAGCACAGAGTCCTGGGACGCGGTGGTGTCCTTCTGCGAAACCGTCCTGTCGCTGAAGGAAGCTGCGGAAAGAGAAAGGGAGATGACCAGCTCTCGCCCATCCCGCAGCAGACGCACGGGGCGTCGGCAGAGAGCGGACAACGCCCTCTTCCAGCCCCCATAAATGGGTTCAGGGGCGGCGGATTCGGGGACATCCGTCGCCCCCCATCACATCGGACCCGAGACGGTGGCGCGATGTGTTCACGCGCGCCTCTCAGACGTAGCGGGGGGGAGTCTGACACCTCACTCCCCTCCTAAGGGACGAGGCCCGCACAGGTCAAGCGGGCCACACTAGTCCGGGGCAGCGGAAGTCGCACTTGTTCCCGCTGCCCCCTGACGCAAGTGTGAGAAGGAACACCGGTGTGGTTTTAGTCAGTAGAGTCTGACAGACCCCCCCGTCCTCCCCAAGGACGGGGGACATCCATGAGGATTTCCACATCGACAACAAAAAAAAAAAGGTTAGGTTAGGTTAGGTTAGGTTAGGTTAGGTTGGGGTGCTAGGTCAGAAAACCTCCTCGTGTGCCTGACAGCTGCTTGTCCCTCGCGATGCGTCGTTAGGTTAGGTTAACTTAGCGATACATCTCGAGGGAACAGCAGCCGTGGGGCCGGTGCATCCTGGGCGTGGGCAGTGGTCTTCCTCGAGGAATGAGAAGAGATTCTTATTCTTTGGGGAATGCTACTGTCTGTGGCTAATATTCTGACAAAAGGGGGGGGGGGGGCTGTGTGTCTATGTTTCCGTCGTGGTGGAGCTTGCGTGTCTCAGTGATCTTGGAGTTTCCATCTCTTCCAAGTGAGAGACCACACCAGGAGAGACACACGCCGGAGTCGAGTTTAAAAAAAAAAAATCGACGAGAGGTGCGCCATCCACAACAGGATAATGGCAATAGGGGTTTAAAAATCGGACAGCGTGCGATGACTTGCGCGAGCGGGTCTATCGCACGTTGTGTGATTCAAGATTCACTTCTTGAGGTTTTACTCGGGAAGTGAATCAAGGTAGGGGGGGGTCCTTCTTCGCGTGCTCCGACAGTCGTCGTTAGACACGTGCAGTTAAAAGATCGGACATTATTCATCTACCTCTGGTACGCGCCTGCTCACCAGACGTGACCGTGAGGGTGATAGAAGTTTCGGGGAGGGAAAAAAAAAAAAAAAAAAAAAAAAAAAAAGAGAGGTTGGGAGATAGGGACCACACCCTTCAAAGGAACAAAAACAAAAATGGAAAAGACGATTGAAAATATTATACCCCAGGGAGGTACCAGCTGCCCAGCAGCTGGAGAATCCTCCACGGTTCAACCGTCATGCCCCACGTATTCTGGGGGGGGCAACAATCGCCTACCGCCTGCCAATAGCAGCAAGAGCCGAGGAGGCTCGAACAGGTCCAGGTCTTTTGAAGATCTGGCCTCTAATAATTCTAATTTTAAGTCACCTTATTCGGGTGAGCGCGTGCTGAAGATTTTGAAGCGGCCGCGCAATTGTGGGTCGGACGGAGGGTCGGCGGGCTTGTCCTCAAGTGAGGAGAACTTGCCAGCCGCTAAGGTACCGACAGCCAAGAGTAGCAGAGGCCGCGGGACGCCCTCTGGGGTCAATACTCCGAAAGCGTCTCACGACCAACGGGGACGCTTTTTAAAGCGACCGGATACGCCGGCAGTCAGTGAAGCAAGCGACTCCGACAGCGCAATGCAGGTGGAGCATGCCAGCGCTGAGGGCTCCATTTCGCTTTTAAGCACCACGGCGGAGCTCAACGCTGCGAGGCGGGAAGGGCGGAAGGCCATCGCGACCGACGAGGTCGCCGAGTTGGCTCGCCTGGCTAGAGAGAGGCGGTCGCAGACTGCCGCAACCCCTGAGGGACTGACAGCGGAAGCCCTTAGTCGCCAGGTTTTGGACGGCGTGGACGTTGTCCTAAAGGTGGCCACCAAATCGGGGAATTTGAAGGGCACATTCACGCGGGCCCTAAAAGAGGCGGCGGCCGGCATAAAAGAAGCCGTTGAGGTCCTCCTACAAAGGACGGTCTCGGAGGAGACAGTTAAACTCCAACAGGAGAACAATCGTCTCCTCACAAAAATGGAAGCACTCGAGCGAGAAGTCAGTGCTCTGAGGACGGACTTCAGCCAACAGCGGAGCGCGACGAATGGTGATAGTAGCACTCCGCCACAGAATGGGTCTTTGGGGGAAGACTCGTTTAATCGGCTGCTGTCCATAATGACAGCCCGCCTAGACAGCCTAGAGCCCAGGCTCAACCCCCCGGTGAACCATCGTCCACCGCTGGCTGCAGATAAGCGGAGGAAGGAGGCGGGGCCGGTTCCTGTGGCGAGTGGGCCTACATGGGCACAGGTGGCAAATGCCCCTCCTCCGCCAAAGAAGGCTACGCAGATGCCCAAAAAGTCTTCTGCGCCTGCAGCAAAGCCAAACGCAAAAACGCCCTCCCAGGAGACCAGCTCGGCCCCCAAAGAGGGTGAGTGGCAGACGGCTGAAAGCCGAAAAAAAAAGAGGCGAAAGAGGGGCCGTAAGGGCAAAACCGCGCCGGGCTCTAAGGGCCAAGCCGGCAACAGCGGTCAGGACCCGCCACGGATTCGCGTCCCTCGCTCTGAGGCTGTGGTGGTTACTCTGCAGCCCCTAGCCGCGGAGAGGGGCGTGACATATCAGAAAGTTCTGGCGGAGGCGAGGAGCAAGTTAGTCTTCGCCGACTTTGGCACCCCAGACGGATTCCGTTTCCGAACGGCTGCCACGGGGGCTAAGATGTTCGAGGTGGCGGGGACCAACAGTGCGGAGAGGGCAGACGCTCTGGCCGCTAAACTAAGTGATGTCCTCGACTCTGAGGAGGTTAGGGTATCCAGGCCCATCAAGACGGCTGAGATACGCGTCGATGGACTGGACGATTCAGTGACCCCTGAGGAGGTTGTGGCAGCTATAGCCCGGAGCGGCGGTTGCCCATCTGAGCATGTAAGGGCGGGCAACATCCGCGTCAATGCCGGCGGGCTGGGCACCATTTGGGTGCGGTGTCCAGTGGCTGCGGCGAAGCAGGTCGCCGAAATGGGACGTTTGCTTGTGGGCTGGGTGTCAGCGAGAGTTCAACTCCTGGCGCCTAGGGCAATGCAGTGCTTCCGGTGCCTTGAGAGAGGGCATGTCCGGGCACAGTGCACTTGCGAGACGGACCGCAGTGATCTCTGCTATCGCTGCAGCCAGCCTGGCCATAAGGCGTTTCAGTGCTCCGCGGAACCAAACTGCAGTCTGTGTGCGGCTGCAGGGAAGCCCGCGGGGCATAGAATAGGTGGCAAATCTTGCAGCGCTCCCAGAAAGCGCAACAAGCGGTGGACCAAGACTGCGGGGGCCAAAAGCCAACCTAGCATCTTAGCGGCCGACTCCCGGCCTGAGGTAGGACGTAACGCCGAAGAAATGGAGTGCCAGTGATGGCACACCTCCATTTTCTCCAGGCGAACATCAACCACTGCACCAGAGCTCAGGATCTCTTGCTCCTGAGCATGGCGCAGTGGTCGATTAATGTGGCGGTGGTCGCTGAGCCGTATTTTATCCCTCCCCGGGACAACTGGGCAGGAGATCTGGACGGCCTGGTGGCCATCATCGGCGCGACTCTCGATGACGTATCCCGTGGGCACGGTTGGGTGTCTGCCCTTGTGAACGGGATCGTTACGATTGGGGTATATTTTTCGCCCAATAGGAGTCTCGCCGACTTCGAGAGTTTCCTTGTGGAGTTAGGAGCCGTCGTCGGCCGGTCACACCCTCGTCCCGCTTTGCTTCTCGGCGATCTGAATGCAAAGTCTGCGGCGTGGGGATCCTTGGTCACCGATCCGAGAGGCGAAGTGCTGGAAGAGTGGGCCATTACGACGGGCCTGGCCGTCATGAATCGGGGCTCGGCCTACACGTGTGTGCGGCAGCTGGGCGGGTCAATAGTGGACGTCACTTTAGCCAGTCCCGCTGTCGCGCACCGTGTCTGTGATTGGCACGTAGAGGTGGAGGTGGAGACGCTATCGGATCACCAATATATACGCTTCGACGTCTCCACCCAAACTACTGGACGTAGCCAATCGGCCCCCCGAAGAGGCGGCCCGCGTTGGGCATTGAAACGCCTCGACAGGGAGGCTCTTGAAGAAGCCGCTATCGTCCAAGCTTGGATCTGGGAGTCGGCAAGCGTCGGTCCCGTCGACGTCGAACAGGAGGCGCAGTGGTTTGGCCACGCGATGACGCAAATCTGCGACGCGTCTATGCCACGCGTCTTCACTCGGTCCGCAAGGCGCCGCGTGTACTGGTGGTCTGTCGAGGTCGAGCAGTTGCGTGTCGACTGTGCAGCCGCCAGGCGCCCATACACGCGGTGTCGGAGAAGACGTCCGCGGGATCCCGTAGAAGAATCCACGCTGTACGAAGTGTACCGCGCGGCGAAACTGGCTCTGTGGCTGGCCATCGGCGAGTCGAAGACGCGATCCAGAGAGGAGCTTCTGGCGACCCTAGACGGGAATCCGTGGGGGCGCCCTTACCGGACGGTACGAGGGAAACTTCGGCCATGGGCTCCCCCGCTAACGGAAGGTCTGGAGCCGCCGTTTCTGGAGCAAGTAGTCTCGACTCTCTTTCCTGCAAGAGCCGAGTACGAGCCACCGCCGATGGTTCTGCCAACAGCCGCGGAGCCACTTCAGGAAAGCGAAACTGTCCCAGAGGTGACACAAGCGGAGATGAGCGCGGCCGTGATGCGACTCCGGGCAAAGAACACTGCTCCGGGTCCCGATGGTGTGCCTGGCCGCGCTCTGGCCCTAGCGCTAAGGGAGCTGGAGCCCCCATTGAGGGCACTTTTCTCGGCGTGTCTCGATCAAGGTCAGTTTCCAATCATGTGGAAGGCTGGTCGACTGGTCCTGCTCAGGAAGCCGGGGCGCCCAGCGGATTCGTCGTCCGCTTATCGGCCCATAGTCTTGCTTGACGAGGTGGGCAAGATGCTCGAGCGAATAATTGCTGACCGCCTCGTCAGCCACTTGTCTACAGAGGGGCCGAACCTGGATGACAGCCAGTTTGGCTTCCGGCGTGGGCGCTCCACCATCGACGCAATACTGAGAGTTAGAGCCCTGGCGGAGGAAACAATATCCTGGGGCGGGGTGGTGCTGGCGGTATCTTTGGACATCTCTAACGCCTTCAACGCCCTGCCCTGGAGCTGTATTAGGGAGGCACTTTGCTACCATCGTGTGCCTTCCTACCTCCGCAACATCGTGGGGGCTTATCTGACGAGACGATGTGTCACCTACATGGGACGCGACGGCAGCGGCCGTCGCGAAATGTCGTGCGGTGTTCCGCAGGGGTCGGTTCTGGGCCCTCCCCTGTGGAACATCGGATATGACTGGGTTTTGCGGGGCGAGCTCCCTCCAGGCGTGAACCTGACTTGCTATGCGGATGACACGCTGGTTACTGCCCGAGGGAGTTCGTACAGGCAGGCAGCGTTGCTGGCCACGGCTGCGGTCTCACAGGTGGTGAGCCGCATACGGCGCCTGGGCCTGGAGGTGGCCCTTAACAAGTCGGAGGCCATTGCTTTTCATGGCCCCCGACGGGCACCGCCACCGGGACTGCATATTGTAGTTGGGGGGACCCGAATCGCTGTCGAGTCAACCATGAAATATCTGGGATTGGTGCTCGACAGCCGATGGGATTTCGGCCCCCACTTCCAGCGGCTGGTGCCCAAGTTGATGGGCGCGGCGGGCGCGCTCTCAACGCTGCTTCCCAATCTGGGGGGCCCCAGCACCGCCTGTAGGCGGTTATATGTGGGGATCGTGCGATCCATGGCCCTTTATGGGGCCCCGGTATGGGCGACCGACCTGACGGCCCGTACTATCGCCGTTCTGCGCAGACCGCAGAGGGTGATGGCCGTCAGAGTCATACGGGGATATCGCACGATCTCCTACGAGGCGGCTTGCGTACTGGCCGGATCCCCACCATGGGACCTGGAGGCGAAGACCCTCGCGACGCTGCATCAGTGGCGTGAGGAGGCCAATGACCGGGGCGAAAGGCTGGTGGAGCGACAAATGACACAGCACCGGTCTCAGCTCCGGCAGGTCATGGTGGCGGAATGGCGCAGGAGGCTCACGCTTCCTTCGGCCGGCCTCAACACGATCGAGGCGATCCGACCAGTACTCGACGACTGGCTTGGGAGGAGGCACGGCTCTCTGACATTTCGGGTGACACAGGTACTGTCGGGGCACGGCTGCTTCGGGAAGTACCTGTGTCGCTTAAGCAGGGAGCCGGACGCCCGGTGCCATCACTGCGTCCATTGTCTGGAGGATACGGCGCAGCATACGCTGGCCGAATGCACGGCGTGGGACGAGCCGCGCCGTGCCCTCATAACTGAGGTCGGAGGAGACCTGTCGCTGCCGAATGTCGTTCGATCGATGGTTGGCAGCACAGAGTCCTGGGACGCGGTGGTGTCCTTCTGCGAAACCATCATGTCACAGAAGGAAGCTGCGGAAAGAGAAAGGGAGATGACCAGCTCTCGCCCATCCCGCAGCAGACGCACTGGGCGTCGGCAGAGAGCGGATAACGCCCTCTTCCAGCCCCCATAAATGGGTTCAGGGGCGGCGGATTCGGGGACATCCGTCGCCCCCCATCACATTGGACCCGAGACGGTGGCGCGATGTGTTCACGCGCGCCTCTCAGACGTAGTGGGGGGAGTCTGACACCTCACTCCCCCCCTTAGGGACGAGGCCCGCACAGGTCAAGCGGGCCACACTAGTCCGGGGCAGCGGAAGTCGCGCTTGTTCCCGCTGCCCCCTGACGCAAGTGTGAGAAGGAACACCGGTGTGGTTTTAGTCAGTAGAGTCTGACAGACCCCCCCGTCCTCCCCAAGGACGGGGGACATCCATGAGGATTTCCACATCGACAACAAAAAAAAAAAAAAAAAAAAAAGGTTAGGTTAGGTTAGGTTAGGTTAGGTTAGGTTAGGTTAGGTTAGGTTTTTTTTTTTTTTTTTTGTTTTGGCAGGAGTGGGAAATCCCCGCGGACACCTCGACTATCTCACGGGTGGTGAGACAGTCGAGGTAGTGCCGGACTCGAACCGGCTAAAACCACACTCCTGCCCCGCTAGTGTCCCTCTAACATAATCAGAGACCTTGGTAGCGAATTGATTTTGCCTTATGTAGCGACTAGTTTGTATAAGGCCGAAAAGACCACACTCTGTGATGCCATTGGATCTTTTTACGTTTTAAAGACTATTTCAATATTCCTTGATTTTATTTTCAATTTGTTTCATTTTTACTGCTATTACTTAAAATTGTTTTTAAAATTTTTGTTTCGACTAATATTACGGTTATTTTAGATTTTTACATATTTAATATACAATTTATTTCGCTATTTTTCTTATTATATTTGGTTATTATTCTTCTGTCTGACTTGAATTCTTTTAATTTTAAAATTTTTAGATTATATTATTGACGTTTTGTTTCACTTTTATTTTACGTTATAGTTTAGTTTTAGTATCCTATAGTTTTGTTTTTGTGATATCTAAAACTATATAATTATTATATATTTTATTATCAATTAATGAATATTAAAACCAAACTCTACGACAAATTTTAGGAGATTGCAGAAGTCTTCAAAACAGGGCTCGACACATCCAGACACATCCGCTAGGGCCAAACTCAGGTGTCGTCTAACTTTAGTCTCTTTCTTACGAAATTGGCTACTGTTATAGTCTTCCGCAAGGTTAACCCCAGGCTCTGTTTGCCTGTTCTGTAGTTGTGCCGAGCTCGGTAGCTTTTTGTGCTTGGAAGTGGTCGCATCGCCAACTTTAGCAGTAAGCTATCGAAGCTCTTGCGAATGCGTCCCACTTCCTTCGCACCGGGCATTCATTATAGAACGCGTTGTGCTCGGTGGCCCCTAGTTTAGCTCTGGTGCAGTTAACGCAAACCGCCGCTTCGCCGATCTGTCTAACCGGGCAGTCTACCCTAAGGTGAAGACCACCGCAGTGGCTACACAGATCGGCTGGCTCCGTGCACAGGCGTTTCCCGTGCCCGTAGGCCAAGCAGCGGGTGCACTGCACCAGAGGCGTCTGGTCCTCGACGCGTACTCTTTGGAGGTCGACGCGGAGTTTTCCTACCTCGATCGCCCTCCTCCAGATAGTAGGGGTAACAGCGAGCACGACGTGATTGGCGTGTGGATTGCGTGTCTTCCTCCTGAACTTGACGCTCATTTTTTGTTCCTTGTCGTCGAGGCCGTGAAATATCTCCCGGTTCTGATTCCTAAGGGCCCTCAAGACTTCTTCGTCATTGTGTATCAACAACACATCCCTTAGAATCAGAAGCGGGTCTCGATTTTTCACCTCCTCGACGACGAGGTTTACTCCGGCTGCTTCTAGTCGCGCTTTTATTTTCTGCCTTTCCTCTCTTGTCTCGCACCCCATAATGACCTTTTGGTCTTTGGCCTTTCGGACCCTCTCTACGCGCACCCAGCCCTCCTTCGCGTCCATTGCCTTCCTCACTCTTTCGAGGACTTCGTCACTTGTGTCCATCTCCTGCGTTGATGAGACAACCACGGAGTGCAGCGTCGTTCGCTCCAGGGCCTGAGCCCCGGTGTGGCTCTTAGTGGCGGCTGCTGCACTTGCGTATGTTGTCTCTACAACAGTTTCCCTGCTAGCCAGACTGGCTCGCAGTTTGACCAATTCTTCGGAGTTCTCCTTGATCAAAGAGATGTGCTCCTTCATTGTCTGGACGAGCTCAGTCTGGCCAACAAGAAAATCGGAGTCGGACTCAGGACAGCGGTCAGCAGCGGGCACGGCTACTGGTACGGCTGATGGTGCGGCAGGGGCCCTTTCTCGCTCAGATTCTTTGACGAGCTCAAAAAGCCTGTTTATTGCCTCGAGCACCGCAGTCTTAATGTCGGTCCTGAGGTTGCGAGAGTTGCCCAAGTTGACTTTTGCCTTGCTGAGGCAAGCTCTCGCCTCCGCAGTGCGACTGGGGTACCCGGCATCAGGCCCTTTGGGCTGTCTGGAGGCATCCGCAGCAGCTCGGCGCGTCCCCGGGGTAGCAGGGCCGTCCTGAGAGGCGGAACGAGTATCGTCTCCGAAGGAGATTCTCCTCCTCGCCAGTGAAGCAGGTGAACGTCCCGCTTTTTCCGCTGAACGTGGCGAGCTACTGGAGCCATACGTCTTCACGGTACTTGATGGGGTGCGGAACATGTTGTTATTTATGCGAACAGATAAAATAAGAAGGACCCTTGTAAATAGGAAGTCACGTCAAAATATCTGCCCGGGAAGAGAGGAGTGCGGCAAAGGACACTAGCTACTTCTATGTCCCTGTAAAGAGGGGAAACACAGATAGTATAAGATAATAAATATACAAAACAACACACAGATCGTATCAATAAATACTGTCATAAATAAAATGTACACGCTTTCGCAAAATTTTGTCAAATTGTAGAGCTTACAGTTTTACAGCACTCCGAACCCTTAAAACCCAGCCAAAACGATATAAATAGATACAATAAAAGCTAAAAGAGCCAAAATAAGAATAAAAAAAAAAATGTGATTGCCGACCACTCCAGCCTTCCTATACACTATAGGGTGGGTGGGCGGGGATTTTTATTTCGAGCTAGGCCCTCGACCGAGGTGTCCAGAGACGCGTCTCCGCGCGGGCTAGCCGATTATGGAATAAAACTTGCTGTGGTAAGAACAAAAATTTTGGGTTATGGTCAAAAAACCTAGTTTTTGAGCAAAAAATTTCGAAAAACAACCCCCAACCTGAATTTGGGTACACGGATCGCGGACCAAATTTCAGGGATGAAGGATGAGTACTATTGCAACTATAATCTACTGAAACAAAAACAAAAATTTTGAAAACAACGTAGATTTTGACTTTTTAAAATGAAAATTATTAAAAATGTTGATTTTCTAAGGGAAGTTTTCCAAGGGTGCGTAAATTCGGGTGCAAACCGGTCAGGTACTAAGCGGAAGCCTAGTTTTGTCTAAAATAGCTGAAAACAGCTTCAAAATCGGACCCTAAATAAGAAAGTTATCGATAATTTAATAATTTGCTTGTTCCCTTAGGTGGATTTTGGTACTTATAACGTTTCTGAGAAATTGACTAATATGTAAAAACAAACAGTTTTATTTCGAGCTAGGCCCTCGACCGAGGTGTCCAGAGACGCGTCTCCGCGCGGGCTAGCCGATTATGGAATAAAACTTGTTGTGGTAAGAACAAAAATTTTGGGTTATGGTCAAAAAACCTAGTTTTTGAGCAAAAAATTTCGAAAAACAACCCCCAACCTGAATTTGGGTACACGGATCGCGGACCAAATTTCAGGGATGAAGGATGAGTACTATTGCAACTATAATCTACTGAAACAAAAACAAAAATTTTGAAAACAACGTAGATTTTGACTTTTTAAAATGAAAATTATTAAAAATGTTGATTTTCTAAGGGAAGTTTTCCAAGGGTGCGTAAATTCGGGTGCAAACCGGTCAGGTACTAAGCGGAAGCCTAGTTTTGTCTAAAATAGCTGAAAACAGCTTCAAAATCGGACCCTAAATAAGAAAGTTATCGATGGTTAGGTTAGGTTAGGTTAGGTTAGGTTAGGTTAGGTTAGGTTAGGTTAGGTTAGGTTAGGTTAGGTTAGGTTAGGTTAGGTTAGGTTAGGTTAGGTTAGGTTAGGTTAGGTTAGGTTAGGTTAGGTTAGGTTAGGTTAGGTTAGGTTAGGTTAGGTTAGGTTAGGTTAGGTTAGGTTAGGTTAGGTTAGGTTAGGTTAGGTTAGGTTAGGTTAGGTTAGGTTAGGTTAGGTTAGGTTAGGTTAGGTTAGGTTAGGTTAGGTTAGGTTAGGTTAGGTTAGGTTAGGTTAGGTTAGGTTAGGTTAGGTTAGGTTAGGTTAGGTTAGGTTAGGTTAGGTTAGGTTAGGTTAGGTTAGGTTAGGTTAGGTTAGGTTAGGTTAGGTTAGGTTAGGTTAGGTTAGGTTAGGTTAGGTTAGGTTAGGTTAGGTTAGGTTAGGTTAGGTTAGGTTAGGTTAGGTTAGGTTAGGTTAGGTTAGGTTAGGTTAGGTTAGGTTAGGTTAGGTTAGGTTAGGTTAGGTTAGGTTAGGTTAGGTTAGGTTAGGTTAGGTTAGGTTAGGTTAGGTTAGGTTAGGTTAGGTTAGGTTAGGTTAGGTTAGGTTAGGTTAGGTTAGGTTAGGTTAGGTTAGGTTAGGTTAGGTTAGGTTAGGTTAGGTTAGGTTAGGTTAGGTTAGGTTAGGTTAGGTTAGGTTAGGTTAGGTTAGGTTAGGTTAGGTTAGGTTAGGTTAGGTTAGGTTAGGTTAGGTTAGGTTAGGTTAGGTTAGGTTAGGTTAGGTTAGGTTAGGTTAGGTTAGGTTAGGTTAGGTTAGGTTAGGTTAGGTTAGGTTAGGTTAGGTTAGGTTAGGTTAGGTTAGGTTAGGTTAGGTTAGGTTAGGTTAGGTTAGGTTAGGTTAGGTTAGGTTAGGTTAGGTTAGGTTAGGTTAGGTTAGGTTAGGTTAGGTTAGGTTAGGTTAGGTTAGGTTAGGTTAGGTTAGGTTAGGTTAGGTTAGGTTAGGTTAGGTTAGGTTAGGTTAGGTTAGGTTAGGTTAGGTTAGGTTAGGTTAGGTTAGGTTAGGTTAGGTTAGGTTAGGTTAGGTTAGGTTAGGTTAGGTTAGGTTAGGTTAGGTTAGGTTAGGTTAGGTTAGGTTAGGTTAGGTTAGGTTAGGTTAGGTTAGGTTAGGTTAGGTTAGGTTAGGTTAGGTTAGGTTAGGTTAGGTTAGGTTAGGTTAGGTTAGGTTAGGTTAGGTTAGGTTAGGTTAGGTTAGGTTAGGTTAGGTTAGGTTAGGTTAGGTTAGGTTAGGTTAGGTTAGGTTAGGTTAGGTTAGGTTAGGTTAGGTTAGGTTAGGTTAGGTTAGGTTAGGTTAGGTTAGGTTAGGTTAGGTTAGGTTAGGTTAGGTTAGGTTAGGTTAGGTTAGGTTAGGTTAGGTTAGGTTAGGTTAGGTTAGGTTAGGTTAGGTTAGGTTAGGTTAGGTTAGGTTAGGTTAGGTTAGGTTAGGTTAGGTTAGGTTAGGTTAGGTTAGGTTAGGTTAGGTTAGGTTAGGTTAGGTTAGGTTAGGTTAGGTTAGGTTAGGTTAGGTTAGGTTAGGTTAGGTTAGGTTAGGTTAGGTTAGGTTAGGTTAGGTTAGGTTAGGTTAGGTTAGGTTAGGTTAGGTTAGGTTAGGTTAGGTTAGGTTAGGTTAGGTTAGGTTAGGTTAGGTTAGGTTAGGTTAGGTTAGGTTAGGTTAGGTTAGGTTAGGTTAGGTTAGGTTAGGTTAGGTTAGGTTAGGTTAGGTTAGGTTAGGTTAGGTTAGGTTAGGTTAGGTTAGGTTAGGTTAGGTTAGGTTAGGTTAGGTTAGGTTAGGTTAGGTTAGGTTAGGTTAGGTTAGGTTAGGTTAGGTTAGGTTAGGTTAGGTTAGGTTAGGTTAGGTTAGGTTAGGTTAGGTTAGGTTAGGTTAGGTTAGGTTAGGTTAGGTTAGGTTAGGTTAGGTTAGGTTAGGTTAGGTTAGGTTAGGTTAGGTTAGGTTAGGTTAGGTTAGGTTAGGTTAGGTTAGGTTAGGTTAGGTTAGGTTAGGTTAGGTTAGGTTAGGTTAGGTTAGGTTAGGTTAGGTTAGGTTAGGTTAGGTTAGGTTAGGTTAGGTTAGGTTAGGTTAGGTTAGGTTAGGTTAGGTTAGGTTAGGTTAGGTTAGGTTAGGTTAGGTTAGGTTAGGTTAGGTTAGGTTAGGTTAGGTTAGGTTAGGTTAGGTTAGGTTAGGTTAGGTTAGGTTAGGTTAGGTTAGGTTAGGTTAGGTTAGGTTAGGTTAGGTTAGGTTAGGTTAGGTTAGGTTAGGTTAGGTTAGGTTAGGTTAGGTTAGGTTAGGTTAGGTTAGGTTAGGTTAGGTTAGGTTAGGTTAGGTTAGGTTAGGTTAGGTTAGGTTAGGTTAGGTTAGGTTAGGTTAGGTTAGGTTAGGTTAGGTTAGGTTAGGTTAGGTTAGGTTAGGTTAGGTTAGGTTAGGTTAGGTTAGGTTAGGTTAGGTTAGGTTAGGTTAGGTTAGGTTAGGTTAGGTTAGGTTAGGTTAGGTTAGGTTAGGTTAGGTTAGGTTAGGTTAGGTTAGGTTAGGTTAGGTTAGGTTAGGTTAGGTTAGGTTAGGTTAGGTTAGGTTAGGTTAGGTTAGGTTAGGTTAGGTTAGGTTAGGTTAGGTTAGGTTAGGTTAGGTTAGGTTAGGTTAGGTTAGGTTAGGTTAGGTTAGGTTAGGTTAGGTTAGGTTAGGTTAGGTTAGGTTAGGTTAGGTTAGGTTAGGTTAGGTTAGGTTAGGTTAGGTTAGGTTAGGTTAGGTTAGGTTAGGTTAGGTTAGGTTAGGTTAGGTTAGGTTAGGTTAGGTTAGGTTAGGTTAGGTTAGGTTAGGTTAGGTTAGGTTAGGTTAGGTTAGGTTAGGTTAGGTTAGGTTAGGTTAGGTTAGGTTAGGTTAGGTTAGGTTAGGTTAGGTTAGGTTAGGTTAGGTTAGGTTAGGTTAGGTTAGGTTAGGTTAGGTTAGGTTAGGTTAGGTTAGGTTAGGTTAGGTTAGGTTAGGTTAGGTTAGGTTAGGTTAGGTTAGGTTAGGTTAGGTTAGGTTAGGTTAGGTTAGGTTAGGTTAGGTTAGGTTAGGTTAGGTTAGGTTAGGTTAGGTTAGGTTAGGTTAGGTTAGGTTAGGTTAGGTTAGGTTAGGTTAGGTTAGGTTAGGTTAGGTTAGGTTAGGTTAGGTTAGGTTAGGTTAGGTTAGGTTAGGTTAGGTTAGGTTAGGTTAGGTTAGGTTAGGTTAGGTTAGGTTAGGTTAGGTTAGGTTAGGTTAGGTTAGGTAGGTTAGGTTAGGTTAGGTTAGGTTAGGTTAGGTTAGGTTAGGTTAGGTTAGGTTAGGTTAGGTTAGGTTAGGTTAGGTTAGGTTAGGTTAGGTTAGGTTAGGTTAGGTTAGGTTAGGTTAGGTTAGGTTAGGTTAGGTTAGGTTAGGTTAGGTTAGGTTAGGTTAGGTTAGGTTAGGTTAGGTTAGGTTAGGTTAGGTTAGGTTAGGTTAGGTTAGGTTAGGTTAGGTTAGGTTAGGTTAGGTTAGGTTAGGTTAGGTTAGGTTAGGTTAGGTTAGGTTAGGTTAGGTTAGGTTAGGTTAGGTTAGGTTAGGTTAGGTTAGGTTAGGTTAGGTTAGGTTAGGTTAGGTTAGGTTAGGTTAGTTAGGTTAGGTTAGGTTAGGTTAGGTTAGGTTAGGTTAGGTTAGGTTAGGTTAGGTTAGGTTAGGTTAGGTTAGGTTAGGTTAGGTTAGGTTAGGTTAGGTTAGGTTAGGTTAGGTTAGGTTAGGTAGGTTAGGTTAGGTTAGGTTAGGTTAGGTTAGGTTAGGTTAGGTTAGGTTAGGTTAGGTTAGGTTAGGTTAGGTTAGGTTAGGTTAGGTTAGGTTAGGTTAGGTTAGGTTAGGTTAGGTTAGGTTAGGTTAGGTTAGGTAGGTTAGGTTAGGTTAGGTTAGGTTAGGTTAGGTTAGGTTAGGTTAGGTTAGGTTAGGTTAGGTTAGGTTAGGTTAGGTAGGTTAGGTTAGGTTAGGTTAGGTTAGGTTAGGTTAGGTTAGGTTAGGTTAGGTTAGGTTAGGTTAGGTTAGGTTAGGTTAGGTTAGGTTAGGTTAGGTTAGGTTAGGTTAGGTTAGGTTAGGTTAGGTTAGGTTAGGTTAGGTTAGGTTAGGTTAGGTTAGGTTAGGTTAGGTTAGGTTAGGTTAGGTAGGTTAGGTTAGGTTAGGTTAGGTTAGGTTAGGTTAGGTTAGGTTAGGTTAGGTTAGGTTAGGTTAGGTTAGGTTAGGTTAGGTTAGGTTAGGTTAGGTTAGGTTAGGTTAGGTTAGGTTAGGTTAGGTTAGGTTAGGTTAGGTTAGGTTAGGTTAGGTTAGGTTAGGTTAGGTTAGGTTAGGTTAGGTTAGGTTAGGTTAGGTTAGGTTAGGTTAGGTTAGGTTAGGTTAGGTTAGGTTAGGTTAGGTTAGGTTAGTGGTTAGGTTAGGTTAGGTTAGGTTAGGTTAGGTTAGGTTAGGTTAGGTTAGGTTAGGTTAGGTTAGGTTAGGTTAGGTTAGGTTAGGTTAGGTTAGGTTAGGTTAGGTTAGGTTAGGTTAGGTTAGGTTAGGTTAGGTTAGGTTAGGTTAGGTTAGGTTAGGTTAGGTTAGGTTAGGTTAGGTTAGGTTAGGTTAGGTTAGGTTAGGTTAGGTTAGGTTAGGTTAGGTTAGGTTAGGTTAGGTTAGGTTAGGTTAGGTTAGGTTAGGTTAGGTTAGGTTAGGTTAGGTTAGGTTAGGTTAGGTTAGGTTAGGTTAGGTTAGGTTAGGTTAGGTTAGGTTAGGTT